>CM073580.1:89794829-91162329 GCA_037074715.1 Magnolia kwangsiensis
CTTGGTGTGGCTTTCCCTTGGTGTGGCCCACTTGAATCACTGATAGGGTTGATATTTGAGCCTTGGGGATAACATGGGATGGCACACTTGGTGGTGGGGGTGGCACTCAAGACAGTACTTAAGGTTTCCTGTGGACCACAGGAGACCGCATCTCTCTCTCTCTCTCTCTCTCTCTCTCTCTCTCTCTCTCTCTCTCTCTCTCTCTCTCTCTCTCCTCTCTCTCTCTCCTCTCTCTCTCTCTCTCTCTCTCTCTCTCTCTCTCTTCTCTCTCTCTCTCTCTCTCTCTCTCTCTCTCTCTCTCTCTCTCCTCTCTCTCCTCCTCTCTCCTCTCTCTCTCTCCTCTCTCCTCTCTCTCTCTCCTCTCTCTCTCTCTCTCTCTCTCCTCTCTCTCTCTCTCTCTCTCTCTCTCCTCCTCTCTCTCTCTCTCTCTCCTTCTCTCTCTCTCTCTCTCTCTCTCTCTCTCCTCTCTCTCTCTCTCTCTCTCTCTCTCTCTCTCTCTCTGTGGTGTGTGTGTGTGAGAAAACCGGAAAAAAAAAACATGTCGTTAGGAAGCGATGCGGTTGACAGAGGACTCTTACCATTCAAATGAGTGATGATGGAGCCATCACATCACATTTAATCAGGTCCAATTTGGAGTGTCTTTTATACAGAAATAGACAGATGAGCTTGGAATAAATGAAGGCTTAAAATCTAAGTACAGTTTACTGTTACGCTAGGGAGCTTTAAAATTGATGCATCCCAAACTGTAGGGCTTGTGTGTGGACTCGTGCTGATTAAAACTCTTTATGGGTGTGTCTTTAGACTTTTTTTTTTGTTATTATTGTTGCTGCTGGATTTTGAAGACTTCAGAGAAGATTCTTCTTGTGAGTTTGATTAATATCTAGTCCTCAAACCCAATTTCAAGGGGTGTTCTTGGAGCAATCCAGGCCCAGCAGGTGTTGGGGGTTTGAACGCCTGATAGAAATGAGAGATTATAATCAGGTTTGCAGGTCCTATTGGGATCCAGGATTCTAATTTTTCAGAGGCTTCAGCCTTGTTGACGACAGTCAGGTGGTTGATATGAAGCTTTGCTCTGTCATGGAAGGTAACTCTGAAACTGTGATATCATGGGCATCCATGGAGGCACATGGTGGAGGATCTTGACTTAAGAACCAGACACCAGATGTCCTTTCTTTATATCCACAGAGAAGCTCATGGGATGCTGATCAGCTGGCCAAAGCTGGTGCACTTTCTGGCAATTTTGTGAACGAGGACTTCAGGGATGGTTTGTAGCCATGGCCCTTTTGTCTCGATGCTGGTCTTTCATATTAATTGCTGCGTAGCCGTTTTGGGGATTGTGATTGTTGGCTCATTTTGTTTGGTTGTTTTCTACTGTGGTCTTTTCCTGGTTAATAAATAGCAGACAACCCAAAAAAAAATTTTTATTTAAAAGTTCTCTATTCTGTATTTTGGACTTTCTTTGCTTGCTTGGGTTTATTGGCAAATCAGAGAACTATTTTTTCCATCGACAAAATTAGAGAGTTGACTAGGACAATCGGCCCTTAGCTTGCACCAGTTTGATATCAGAGAATTTTATCTAAGTTTCGGAGCTTTCAGTGAGGAGGAGAAACAAAAGAAAATAAATGAGAATGAGTTTAGGAGCCATTCAGTAAACAATATATTAGAAAATCAAGCAATCAAATAAGTTGCAAGGTTTTAAACTCTCCTCCTTTCTTTCTCTTTTTCCCCCCCTTTAGTGTTTTAAGTTAAGAGCTGGCATGATTGAAGAGGGAAAAGGAAAAATATGCTACTAATTCCTCGGAAGTTCTACATTGCTCATGTCTAGGAGAGGCAATGGACTAGACTGGCCGGTCAGGCTTCCAGGCCCAACCAGCCATTGGACTGACTTTGGCCTGCTTTTAAGGTTTACAGGGTGGGCCCAGTCCTAAATTGCATGCCTGAGTAACGAAAATCCATACCTCATTATACGAACCATCTTAGAAGAAGATGTCAGAGAAGAAACAAAGCCCACTAAAGACTGGACATCCTTTCTTCTTGAATGATGCTAAGGACTAGCTGTCCTATCTAGAATAGGAGAGATTTTGTGCAAGTGTAACTTCAACTTCTGCATGTGGGAGAAGATGGAATAGATACATGGGACTCATGCATGTAATAGAATTGTCATGCTAATTTCCCTTATGTGAAGTAAAAGGAAAACAAAATGTGTAAAAGAGCAGTTCAAGTTATGCAGTCAACCCTTGGTATATACGTCACCCTAGCCTATACTTCGCAATTCCATTGATACCCTGCTTGGGCTTCAGTCCATGCCTGTTTATGTGTTACTGGTGGACCCAGGTAGGCCTTGCAACAGTCAGACATGAGACTCATTCAAGCCTGGATTTTGAACTCGTGAAGCCCGCCAACTGGACCATGCATATTCAAAATATTGATTTTTCATGGGCCTGGCGCATTGCCAGCCCTAGACCCAGGCCCGAATTTCAAGCCTGATTAATAACAGGCCTACCACGGCATTATCTCTTTCCCACCCTGCTGCTTCCTCCATTGGGTGCTGAAGATTGATGGTGCCAAGGGACCAACATGGGCTACTGCAAGTCTGAAACTACAAGAGACTTCAACTCAGGCCATCAAGAACCAAATGCATGCTAGAATGCTTAGTTTGGATAGACACCGAATCTAAAATCTAAAGAATGTTAACATGCATTTTTATCGTGGATTTCTACATGTAAGGCAATAGATTCATGTCTATTGCTGTCTAAACAATGTGAACAAGAAAAGATAAATGAGTGAGAACTACATTTTCAGAGATTTTTTTTTCATTATGTGGAAAACATTTCCTGTACCTGGGAATTGTGTTTTGGTAACAAGTATCAGGCATAGGAAAGTTGCAGTAAGGATTTCAAGGTCTTCTATGTTGTAAATACAGTTTTAGTAGATCAATGTAATTTACTGACTTCAAAAGCTGGATATCACATTCAAATTTGATGCTGATGCAACCAAGCCAGCCATCGCCATCAGATGGGCCCCAGATAGCTACAGAGCCCTCAGAGGCTGGCCAATCAAAATTCAGGATGTTAGATTGGACATCAAAGCCGGATAAGGCCATCCAATGTTCCTTCAAAGATCCAACAAATCACCAACCAGGTGTATCTGGATCTGAACCAGGTCCAGGGTTGGATGATATATCTGGACCAGATTCAACAGTCCAATTGGTCTGTATGGTTTACCCATGCAATCTGGGTGGCCCTGGTGGATCACTCAAGTTGAGGATGATTAACCAAAAAAAAAAATGTTGAGTTTTGGGAGAAACTGATCTCTTGCAAAGGGAGAAAACCCTTAAAAAATCATGTGTGCAAAAATTCAATCTTTTCTTCTTTCTCACTCACATCCTACGTCAAATCAGTATCAGAGCAGGTTTCATCCATGGGCTTTTATGAGATCAGTGGCAATTAAGAAGAGGAATGTCTTGGAGGAAATAGTAAGGAGAGATGATAGTATAGAGGAAATGCTCCATGAGGTTTTGGGTCAATTGGATAATTTCACAATGTCGACACAACATCAAAGAGTGCCTCATCGTGCACGAAAATGTAGCAGCTTCATGAACCAGATGTTAGCAGTTCCGACGGTGTTCCATTTGATCATCCTTGTGGTAGAAGAGAACTGATTGGAGGATTGTGACCGCCAATGCAGTAAACCTCAAGATGCCAAGTTTTACAAAGAATCTTAAAACAAGGAACAAAACCAAGGCTCGTTAGAAGTGTCTAAAGATCTCACGGTTGAAGCACCTGACAAAACCGCCAAAATCTAAGAAGATACACATGAAGAGTCCGGCAGTTGTTTGATAGATGAGTCTATCACTAGGTTAATGGATGGATTAACTGATAAAACAGACACCAAGAAAGGTTATTGAAAAAAGTATATGGTTCAAATAGGGAGGTGGTGGACAAGGGAGAAATCATTGTATAGGGCTTCATCAGTGTGGAAATCAATAGTGATTTTGAGGTGTCAATTTATAGATAATGTGGGCTTTTCCTTAGGAGATGGAAAGAACAATCATATTTGGGAGGATGTTTGGTCGAGTGAGAAGGCATTGATCGAAGTTTTTCCAACGTCAGCAAGAATCTCAATGGAGGCAAATATTTCGGTGGCTCGTTGCTACTTGTTATAAATATAGGTGAAGAAGTTATTTGGGTTCCCACATGGTGTAGGAATCTGTCAGCTATTGAGGCGGAAGACTTGATTAATCTCTTGATGGTATTATGTGAAGCAAATTTGTCGCCGGGCAAGGGGGATGAAATGGTGTGGATTAAAGGAAAATCTATGTGTTTCTCAATGAAAGCATAGTACAAGGCTCGAAGTGGATCTTCCAAGGGTAGCGAATGCAGCCCCTCAGCTCTGATTTGGTGCTATGGCATTCTTCCTAAGTTTGCAAAGTTGGCTTGGCTGGTGGAAAAGGAAAAGCTGCTTATGGGGGACAGCCTTCACAAGAGAGGAATGATTCTCCCGAATGTTTGTAAGATGTGCCTTCGTAGAGCCAAGTCGGTAAATCATCTCCTTTTCCATTGCCCCTTTTTGATAGGTATTTTGAATAGTTTTTTGCATAGTTAAGGTTGGCAAGCCATTGTGGAGAATGCCGTTGGTTGCTGGATTGTAGTCTACATCGTGCGCGCGCCGGGGGGGGTGCTGCTTTAGGAATCAGAGTGGTTGAATTCTAGAAGTGTTAAATACAGCCAAATCGAATGTAATGGAATGGGCAATAGCTTCACATGTATTAACTAATTTTAATTTTTTTCATTCCCCTTTCTTGATTTGTTCTGTAATGTTTAAGGCCTTGGCCTATTTCTAATAAAAGTATCGCCTTTCAAAACAAAATGGTAAGATAAAGGAAATGTCATTGGCAAGGTTCAAAATATCAAAATGTATCAAATCATACCAGCATGCTAGGATTGCATCATGAAAAATTCATCAAGTGGTATGATACAAGTGTATATCAAAATATGTTTGTAATACTAAAATATATTGGTAATGTATTGTGATAAATCTACATAGGTTCCCTTCAAACTATAGTTTGAACTTTAGTCATCAAGAAACTGAAGGGGAACAATCATTCCCAAATTATAACAGAAGTATGTTTTCTATCAATCATTTGTTTCCCCTTGGTATATATTGATGCCCATTGTTTTCCCTCTCTCCTTAAAAGGCAAATTGTTTCTAGTTTTTCGTTTGCTGAAGTGAATATGTAAGATTCTAGGTAGGTTTGTGACCAGATGTTAATGCCAGCGTTGTAAACAGTCGTAGGGATTTTATAAGTGTCAACTTTGTTCATGGTTAGATTCCAATGTTACCCATATCACCATTTGTGATCTAGATCCCTATTTTTTTTAGCAATCCAAAATTATGGTCCTATATTTTTAAGTGTTGATTGAGCTGTAATGTATATTTATATAAATAATATCAGACATTTATATTTTGATTTTCTAGCAGCATGCATGTAATATAGTACCATGCGGCATGCATTCAGGATTGACAATTCATTGTTTCATGTATAAAATACAATATCAATTCGTATATGAAACTACAGCACATATTCTTAGCATATAAACTGGAGAGACCCACATGATTCTACCCATAGGCCATAGCGTACCATGTATTGGAGGAAGCCACATACTACATACCCATTCCAGTAACATGTACTAGAGCAACCAACGATCCAAGTAATGTTGTTAGAGATACACCAAGTTCAGGAGAAACTGTCCATGCTAACTAGGATGAGACGCAAACCTGATCAAGAACTAGCCTGTTTTGTTTAGGTAGAAAACCGTGAAAAAGAATATGAATTCCTTGATGTGACGGTTTCCTGTTATCTGGAAACCAAACAAAATGGGGAAATTGATTTCCTTTTCCGAGCTTTTCCTGAGAGAGAGAGAGAGAGAGAGAGAGAGAGAGACCATTTCCCGAAGAAAAAAAAAACGTATTAAATGTATCTCTTAGTACGAGAGATAAGTCTATGATACAGATATCAGTAGTGCACCATTTACAGTGTACTAGAGAAGGAGGCATCACCGACAAAGTACCGGAGCAGAGGAATTGATGTGGATGGACGCCGGGTACATCGGACCTATTTTCTGACGTATTACGCGTACAGGAGCGGCATGACCATATCCTGACCACAAGCCCATAGGGCGGATTTCACACCATGTCACACGGGTGTTTTAGTTTTAGGCTTCTTTTTGTTCTTTTCTTTATTTTCAGGGCTTTAATGCACTTTTTATTTTTTCCTCGGCTTATATATACATTGTGAGAAACCCTATTTTAGTATTAAATGAATGAGAATTCGTATGCTTTCTTCCTTTTTTACCAAGATATTAGGGTTTCAGGATTGGCCATTGGGTGTTGAGGATTCCACCCCGATTTCAGGTTTTCTTTCTTTCTAGATCTTTGAGGTGCAGGAAAAGGTAAGAATCAACCATCTTCTTTTCTTTGATGCCCTAGAATCGATACTTTCTTTCATCTCAAACTCATCTATTCTTAATCTCTTTCGTTCTTCTCTGAATATTCATTTTTTAGTTTGAATGGAAAAGAGGGATGACTAATCAGGAAAATCGGATCTAAACTTGACTGTTAACTCGTTTATGTTAAATCAAGGATATCCTCATATTCCTACGTCTTCCCTTTTTACTGTTTATGTGATTTTACGCTAAGGGGCATGATCTTGACGAAACCACTTCATCTTTGTGTTGAGATTTGCTTAACCGACGTGATTGATAACAGTTAGTTGATTAATTTTATTATTTGAATCTCTTCAACCTAATTATACATGCATCTATGGTTAGGCAATCACATGTCCCTACGTCAGTCTAGCTATTTGACCATCAACCTTCAAACATTTCCATGGAAAACAATACTCATAACAAACAATGGAAGTAGTTAGATTATGTAATCTTCCATTTCTTGAAGATTCCATACAGGGTTTCCATTTCCATATTTTGGATTTTTCTCTATCCAAACAGACCAAATGGAAAGAATACCTTTCCACCTAATCCTTGCGGCGACTTCCACTCTAATCTAGGTTTCCCTTTCCACAAGTTGGGCTAGTGGTAAATGAATTGCAGGTAAATGATTTACAGGGAGTGTTTGGATGATGAAAAATGCCTGCAAATGATTTACAAGCTGCAAAGCATTTACAGCTTTTAGCTGTAACTGAAAAGCTGCTGAAAAGGTCTGATTCCATTGACCTACAAATGAAATTCAGCCTGTTTGGTTTTCCAATTACAACGGCAAATGCCTGCAAATGGGTAATAATTACTTACTCTTGTAATTGTGTGGTGAAATCACTTAAATTTGACTGCAATGATGATTTTCCTACATTGTTTTTTTCACCCAGAAATCATTGCAAAAATGGTAGTTTTATAATGTGAAAATGTGATGATTACAGTTTACTTTACCTATTTTCTTTACCAGTGTATTTGACTCTCGATTTACCAGCCATAATTCTTGCTTAAACAAACACTTGAAAATGATAATGATGGCTTATTTACTTTGCACTTCATAGGAAATTAGAAATCCAAACAGGCCCTAATGGATAGAATTTTGAAATTTGAGCTTAAAGAATTTAGAAGGTATCCAAACACAGACAATTGTTTACCTGTAAACAGATTACAGCTTAAAACCAAACAAGACAGACTGTAAACAATTTACACCAGTAATTCATTTACCACGTCCAAAAAACTCACAGAAAGCGCATTGAAGTCTAGCCCTGAAAATTCTGTTCAGAAATTGAGGGGCTGCAATGTATACCTACTCCAACAAACATACATTGAAGTCACTTCCCACTAACCCAACTTACAGGCATCCAAACAGGCCCTAACAAACACAAACGAGGAAGACATGCATGTAGGGAGAGAGAGCCACAATCCAGCAAATGAACATCACCATCATCATCATCATGTCATTGATAGAAATGTTCTCAGCATCATCATCATCATAGTAACCGTACATGAGAAATCCCCACCCTCCATGAGAGAGAGAGAGAGAGAGAGAGAGAGAGAGAGTGTGCGAAAGAAGGGTACCTGGCTTCTTTTTCGACCCTTGATGGCAGGCGTTTGCTCTGATGGTGAGAATCCCGACCTTCTTCCCTTCGAGACATCCTCTCTCCCTCTCTCCCTATCTCTCTGAATTGAAAGAGCTAGGGTTCTTCTCTCTCTCTCCCTCTCTCTCTCTCTCTCTCGCGGGTGTTCATCGTGACAAATATCGCGATAATATTCGGTAAAATACATAAATGATATTATCGCGATATTTCCAACAGATCTTTAAATATCTCTATTCGCGATATTGACTCTAAAAATAGTAAAATCCTCAAGGAATTTGTTTTACAAATATATATTTAAATTTAAATATAGTTATCTATAAACAATAAATAATTTTACCTCTGGCGATATTTTCCGGGAAAACCTCAAATTCGAAAATCTCCTATAAAATTTCCGGGCCGAGAAATTGCGGAAGACGAGATTCGTCACTATGACGGAAGCGGATTGAGTACTGTGCAAACTCTGTGGGGCCCACCGTGGATATATGGATCTTATCCACGCCGTTCATCCGTTTTTTCAGATCATTTTATTGCATGAGATCAAAATCGACGCATCCACAGCTCAAGTGGACCACACACATAAAACGGTAGGAATAATTACATCCAACGTTGAAACCTTCTTAGGCCGACGGTGATGTTTATTCGTCATCCAATCTCTTCATAATGCTACAAAGACATGAACGAAGGGAAACCACAAATATCAGCTTGATCCAAAACTACCATGGCTCCGGGCGTTTTCAACTGTAAGTATTAATTCGCACTGTTTGCTGTGGTCTAGTCTATCCGAGATTTGGATATACTTCAATTTTATAAGTATGCCCTAGAATGAGCTGTTAAAACGGATGGACGGAGTGGATAACACACAATATCACAGTGGGCCCACAAAATTTACTCTTAACGCTTTAGGTGCGGATTAGGTGTTTTGTGTTTTCCAGGTGACCCACCATGATCATGTGTTGTATATTCATGCCGTTTCTCTAGCTTATTTTAGGATGTGGTCCTAAAAACTAAAAAAATCCAAATCTCATGTGGATCATAAAACACAAGGAACAGTAGTGATTCAAGTACCTCACCATTAAAATTTCAAAGGGCTCATCATAAGTTTCTATTAATGTTTATTTTCCATCCAACCTCTTGATAATGTTAAATAGAACTTGATGAAGGGTAAATACAAAGATTAGCTTGATCCAAAACTTTTGTCGCCCATGAGAAGTTTTAAATTGTCATTCATCAATGTCTCTCATAGTTTGGTCAACTTGAGAGTTGGATCTTCTTAATGTTTGGAATTGCATCTTAAAATGAGATGAAAAAATAGATAAACAGTGTGGATATACCCAAAAAAAAAAAAAAATTACATTAATGTGGGCTCCATACGGTTGAGGTAACACCCACAAAGGTATCCACTAACCCGCTCAAGCAAGCTTTAGCCTACTAGTTACTAACTCGGTAGGGCTGAGCTCGGGCATGCGAAATTCAGATTTTGAGTAGGCCTGGCCCAGCGGCCTAGCCCGAAAAAGCTTAAAATTCAGGCCAATATCAAGTGTTAGTTGTTACCGGGTAATAGTACCTTAGAGGGCGTTACCCTTAACATGACACCACTTTGATGAATTTTTTGTATGCCTACTCCGTTCATTCGTTTTTTCATATTATTTTTATCATTTTAGGATGTGATCCTAAAACTTAAAAAGATCCAAATCTCAAGCGGACCACACCACTAGAAATAGTGATGAATGACCATTAAAAGCTTTGTGTGCAGACTATAAGGGCGCGTTTGGCCGGCTGGATTAGATGGGCTTAGGTGGGATGGAATTGCATCTGGTCGTGTGCCAATTCCACTCCATGTTTGGGAGGAGTAGAATTAGGTTACTGTGGAATCGTAATGGGTCCAGTACCGGTTTCACTCAATTATAGCAAGTTGTGTAGGTCCCACCATGATATGTGGGCTATATCCATACTGTCCACTCATTTTTTGAGATCATTTTAGAGCATGGCCCAAAAAATCAGATAGATCTAAAGCACAAGTGGACCCCACCAAAGAAAGGGGATTAAATACTTATCATTGAAAACTTCTTTGGGTCCATATAAGTTTTAGAACTGCCTCATTTTTAAGCATATGCCATAAAATAAGGTTACAAAATAAATGAACAGCTTAGATATAACTTATGTGTGTTATTCTCATTGTTTTAAATGATGGTGGGTATATCCTTCCAATGCACCACTGTATTATAAATAAAGTAGGGAATTAAGTTTATCCCATGGTACGAGGAAACAAGCCTTGCCATAGGTAATAATTATGTTTTTGGAATCTCATCCCTAATAATACTTTCCAATGCAACGCCCTAAAAGTTTTGAACCATGCTTATCTTTATGTTTTCCCTCCATTCAGGTCTAGCTAACCTTATATACTTGGATGGAAAATAAATATCACGATGGCTCTTAGGAAGTTTTTAATAGCGAATGTTCAATCACCAGTGGTTTTTGTGGTACGGCCCACCTTCGATTTGGATCTACATGACTTTTTGAAACATGTCTTAAACTAGACTTGAAAAATGGGTGAAGACATGAATATATGACACATCATTAATGTGAGCCCCACGACAAAGGTAACCCCATCAAGGTCTTACTCAAGTAACACCTAATCTGCTCCCCCACTTATGGCAGTTAGGGGTGTTAACATGGTCGGTTAGGGCCAGACCAAACTCTGCCCAAGCATTACCAGTCTTCTTCAAAACATGTCCATGCCCAGCTCAGGCCCATGACAGGAAAGAATAGTCCAACCCAAGCCTATCCTAGAATGAGTATGCATGGCCCAGCCCAAGCCCAAAAGAGGGGGACCTTAAAAGCAAGAGGCATGTACTCTCTCTGCAGAAGGAATAGGGAAGCATTGATGGTGGCCGAGTTGGTCAAGTCGAGGGGAATACAGATCGTGACTAGCACCGACTCAACGAGGTGAGTCAAAACGAGCGAGTCATTGCATGGCTCGTGGAAACTATATTTCCGTGGAATAGTTGTGTCGAAAAACTGTGGGAGGGGTTTGAGTAGCATAACAAAGGAAAGCATCTCTTATATTGCTTTCACCGTTAGTTTATTTGATTACTTATTCTCAAAATGATGGTCACCCAAAACCAGGACCAGCCAAATCAATGTAGAGGAGTTTAAAGGATATGCAAACCCCTCTTCCCATTTATAGAGAGAGTACCAACTTTCATGTCCTTATTTTCCCTTTTTATTAGAGTGATTTAATGGATGGCCTTAATCACATGGATCATCCTTTGATAGGTCATCTACTTACCTGGCAAGGTTTTGGGTTTTAGGTAATTACGCAGGATGGACGTGATAACGTAGATCATCATCTTCCTCGGGGATAAGTACTCCGAATCTAAGGAGCTTCTCTGGACTCCTCATAGAGGTTCTTAAAATCCATGAGGAAAATATGAAAATAGAAATAATTCTAATAAATTCAAAAATATCTTGATTGATAATAAAAATAAATTTACAACCTTTTAAACAGTAATACCAAACCTAGGAAGAGTTTCGTAATCAAACTCCAACTCAAACTCTCTAAAATCATTACTTATTATAAATAGTAATCTTACTATTTATAGACGGTCATGATTTCCAATGGACTTAATGGTTTTCGGCCAAAAATAGTAAGTGTCCAATTTGGCCTAACCACATTATTCCCATAATTTTTCTAATCCCTTTTCATGTTGGGCACGACTCCTAAAACTCAATGGATCAAAAGTTATGATCGAACCAAAACTTACTATAAATAGTTAAAATGGAAATAAATAGATTTTCAACTGTCGATCTAATGAAATATCACAAATTCGGCATGGGAAACCTAGCATTGCGAGTTTGGTTGGCTAAAGTAGCTTCTCCTACCTCAAAATCATATATGGTACGCCGAATAACTCATTCTGATTTGCAAGATATGCTTGTTTTAAGGTTTTGACGGTCGTGATCACTTCCGCCCTCGATCAGGCCTTCTTGGACATGAAAGTGCCCGCAATCTGCTCTACATCAAGAAAGAATGTGGAAGTTTTAATTTTGAATAATATAGAGAGGAAAATTTTGAATTTTGATTTAAAAATTTAAAAGTTTATCGGGCCAAGCCAAGCTAATGGGCTTTTAGACAACTAAGTCCAAGCCTGGCCTGATTATGAAATAGGCTGGAGTTTTAAGCCCGACCCTGGCCATAGGCCTAATACTCTAGCCCAAGCCTGGCTTGAAGGCCCATCGGGCCATCCTAGCCCTAATGGCAACGTTGTGGGCCATAGATATGGATACTTGGTAGAGTAGTACAAAACGTGCTCTCCTCTCTCTACACTTTCAAATGAGGCACTCAAGAGCAATGTTTGCGTTATGTTTGGGCCATTCATTGATGCAATGGGTGGGATTGTCCTGTGACCGGTGGATCTAGACCATGACTTAGTGACAAAACTTTGGGCTTTGGTCAGCCCATCTACTAAACAAGTGAAGATTCCAACCCAAACCCCAACACACAACCCATTACATTACCCTATGACCTAACCCAACCTACTTAAAATTCATAAACCCATTTACACTTGTCCTATGGTGGACTAAGGAAATGTCATCACGTGTCAGCATTACGAGCGAACAAAGAACGAAATCCTACTTTCGCCTTGATGATATCTTTTACATTATATCTTTTAGTGACATGTCACCTGCTAAAAGCAAAACAGCTTAAAGTCGTATGCACGTCTGCACATAAGACATTGTAATGAAAGACATGTAACCCTCACACGAGTAACACGTGTAGTTGAAGTAGTGTGCTCGACATGCCCAGTCAGACTCGGTGTGCTTTTTTTAGTGTTTCTTAATAAAGTCAGGTAGTAGGCAGAGTTGGATCCTTACTCTTGCTCAAGTGGTAGACTCTCAGGAGTTTCAACAATGGTCAAGGGTTTGAGCATCCATAGGGGGTGAAATCCTACTATGGCTTGAGTGTGTGGGGGTGTGTGCACGTATGTTAAAAAAAAAAAAGATAATAGGCAGAACAAGAAAGGCTAGTTATAGGAGAACCACAAGATGAAGAAGAGCAGTTGGAAGTCGTTGACGTGGGTACATGAACCTCTTAAAAACGACTAACCCTCGGAAATGTCGTGAATCATATCCTCGACTTACGAGGAGATCTTCGCAGATTGTAGTGGGCAACAAGGCCTAAGTGGATTCGTTCACCAAAGCCTCAAAACTTTCTTTAAAAGACTTTTGATGTCTGTGAACGTTCAACCTTCCAATAGTTTTTCTACAAAACAAAGGTAGAATGGCCAATTAAACCCTCAACAAAGGTTACGTAGGTTGAACCCCAAGGCCGAATGATACCAACCCCACTGGTGGTAAGGGGGAACAACTAAAATGATCAACATTATAGTCAACTGAAATTCGTTGACCCCCAGAATTTTCATACACTCAGGGGGCAATTCCATGTTGACATTGATAACCTCACAGGGCAACCAACTATCTCGTTGATGCCAAAGAATTATTACCTAACAATCAAGAACATCGGGAGGCAACCTCCTATGGCACTATCTGTTTCCTAAGGCTGTTAGAGGGTTAGGATACCTGGAGGGCAACCTCTTATCCCACCACCTCTAGTGGCCATCAATCATGTGGCAAATGCAATATCTTGCATAGTTGCAGCAATCGCTCGATTGAAATGATGTCATAGGGCTCATCTAAGAGTATAACACCTGGTCGATGAGTTGTTTGACCGACATTAAGAAACCATATCTTGGATGAGTGTATCAATACTTTGAATGGCCCAGAGTATTTAGGTTCCCTGAGTTTACCCTGTTCTCCGGAGAGGGAAAGGGAAACATCCACAATCAAGCACATCAGTCAGTTCACTATGTAATGTGGTGCGTTATCGACCCATGATTTCTTGAAATTGAGGTTGTTTTGTAACTCCCTAACATGAGCGGCTTTTACCTGGTATATAAATCTCCTTGCAAACTCAATTCAGACATGGCTTAAGATGGAGGAAAGGTTTCACATGCAATTCTACCAGATTGAGCCTAAGGTTTCTATGGCCGATTTATCTAGACTTCGTCAGTTGCTTAATGAATTGGCCGAATAACTTATCGCTCAGTTTAAGGGTGTAAAAATCATGTGCCTTGTGATTCTACTCGAGGCCAAGTTCGTCAGGCTCGCCTAAGAAGGCATGGACTTTGGGCTTTGCAAGAAGTTAGAAGGCATGCACTTTAATGACTTATTTGAATTATCGACTAGGGCCACCCGCTACGAATGAATCCTCAATGAGGAGAATCACCGGATGAACTCGTTACAAGGTATATTCTATCACGGCTCTAATTATGAGTTAGCCATTAGAGAGACAACTCTTTAACAGCCATGTGAAGGTCAAGACACGAATTACAAGTTGGTTTGCATGGAGGTAGTAGGTAAATGGTCATACGAATGTCCGACCTTGAAATGTTTTGAGATTCAAACATCCACAGGCGTTAACCCTTGGAAGGGTATCCTAGAATCCTCGAGACAATACCCTTTCAACATCTCTAGAGTCGACGAAATCTTTGACCTCCTGTTAGAGGTCAAATTTATCAAACTTCATTATTATTAGAAGATTCCATTAGCCAAACAACTAAAAAAGAAGAATATTGCAAGTGGCATAGTTTCAAAACGCATTCCATTAAGAATTATATCATTTTCAAGAACATAATCTAAGAGAATATCGATAAAGGCCCAAATGTGATAATCCCATATTGGCAACCCACCCAGTACCTTATCCAAGAAGCTCCCCGATGGATCATGGAGCCAAAGAAGAAGGAGGTTAAAATCATGGCCATTGTCCTCAATCTTGAGTAGTGCCTCATAAGCATCAATGATCATAACTGATGTAATGTTAACATAGCAGAATGCTTGCTTAAAGAAGATGCAGTAACTAAAGATAGCATCGCCTTCCGTGAACTGGAGCCTGCACTTGCCAAGATGGACAACGCAAAGGCCGATGTCTAAGATACCCTCGTTAAAGTGAATCTTGGGATTGAGGGAGAACCTCAACCAATGTACATCAGTGCAAAGCTCAATCCCCAAGTACATATGGAAGTAATCGCCTTCTTTAGAGATTACCCCGACTGCTTTGCCTGGAATTATCACGAGATGTCTAGTTTGAATAGAGACTTGGTTGAGCATCGCCTCCCAATTAAAGAAGGAATTAAGCCCTTCAAACAACCCATAAGAAGGATGACTCTGGAGGTTACCCTTAAAGTTAAAGAAGTGGTTGAATAACTAATAAAGGCCAGATTCATCCAATCAATTCGGTACATGGACTAAATCTCGGATTGTAACGCCCCATGTTTTCAGGACCCGAGTATATGACTCATATCCTAAAAACCCGAGTGTTAACTTTAAAGGATGGTCAAATTCGAGTATACAATTTTTTTTATTCATTCATTCAGAGTAAGTAGATGAGCATAGGATATACAAATCAACATAAATGAAAATTTACATTTAAATTTAGAATATACAAAAGGATGCCCATAATGACTTATACAAACAATGTCCCAGACTTACAATTATAAGGTGAAATGATGTTGCATATAAACAAGGAAAATTATAACAAATCTGGAACTGTAAAACCACGTAGCAACTCTTGACAATACAATCATGCATCTTTAACAGTGGCACTCTCCTCCTCATCAGTCTGAACCTGAAGATCAATTAAGCCACCTATGCTACCTGTACGATTATATATTTAATGGATGAGTAGACAACTCAGTGTGAATTCTCCTCAAGATTACACGCCATCGTATATTTTAAGTGTAGTTATAAAATAATAAGGCATTCAAAACAACATATGATGTAATCTTTTTAAATGCATGGATGCGTGAATGCACATCGACCTGAGGATTCTCATCCAATCGGACTTGGGCTCGTCACCCATGCAATCATAGACCTGAGAATACTCATCCAGTCGGAACTTGGGCTCGTCACTCGAAAATAGGTCAATAGTCGGTGGTCTGAGAGCTAGCGAAATGATACCCCGATATAGTGAAACGATACCTCGATAAGCCTAGGGCATGTGCTACAACATTCAGAATTAGCCACCCGTTATCGCCAATATGTTATGAATGCATGTTTAGCCAAACCATTATTAGTCTAGTTACAATCAACCGGTTTAAATAAGCTTAAGGTTACTACGAAGGCTCGTCACCAGTGTAGGCCGACAGCTCGGTCATAGATCTTATACCACTATCCCCGGCTTATGGGACTACCATCTTAGAATATTTAATGAAAACTCATCGACTACTGACCAATCATATTACAGTATATGGGGCTTACCATCGCTTGATTACACTGTATAAAATATCGAACCCATATAAGAAAAATACTTAAAATAAAGCCACATAGGGCGATATCAAAATAAGCCACATAAGACAAATATCAAAATAAGCCACATAGGGCGAGTATCAAAATCATACGATAAAAGACCATCCTTAAATACTACTTAGGCACAACAACCCCTGGATGGTAGGCCCACATCAATATTCAATTCAAGCCACTATTAAATAACCACTAAGTTATAGGTCCATTATAATCACATTCAATCGAGTTACATCCCAAGTATGAGTATACATTTATAAGTGAGGGTTTCCCACTAATGTACCGGTTTAAATTCTAAAAACAATCCACAAGTAATCCACAAACATAAGAGAGTATGCAGGATAAACATTAAGTATGTGATATAGCAATTCAATTCCAACAATTAACACATGTGATAATAAAATGAAGATATCAATTATCAATTGAAATTAAAATAAAAACTATCACTTAAGCTAATGGAAAAATGGAAAACTCAAGGGGAAGAATCATCACCTTATAGTTTAAATCGCCTACCAGCATTTCTAAGGAATGTGTGTTCCCTTAGAATCAAATCCTACTAAAAAAATTGTAAAGTTATAAGTGAGATCAGATTTCCACAAGGTATTTATGGTCAAGACTAATGTCACCTAGGGTTTGGATTACTTGTCTTTAGGGTTTTGATGTAGAATTAGGATTTTCATCCTAGGGTTTAATCATAAACTTAGATTCTAGGATTTGAATCCTACATTATTATTATTATTATTATTATTATCATTATCATTGTACAATGAATCAAATAATATTCATAATGAGAGTACTTATCAACCAATATTAATAATGATGATTTAAAAGTTCATACTTAAATATACCACGTTCTCTAATATTCCTACAATGACTAATAATTTATCAATTAATATAAGTAATAATACTACGATTTTTACTAAAAATAATATAATAAGGACTAATGCTCACAATCATATTAATAAGAATAAATAATATAATAAGGACTAATGCTCACAATCATATTAATAAGAATTATACTAATCCCATAAGGAAGATGATAATGTTGTCTGATGGTAATAGCCATAACTACCCATAATGAATCTAGTCATGATAATAAATGCTATGGTCTAACATGAATTATGAGTTTCTACAACTAGATCCAAATCTCACACAGTATCTAGGTTTAGGTTACTGACTTAGAGTTTATGTTACTTAGGTTTAGGATTTTATCCTAGATTTTAGGTCTAGGCTAGATTTTGTGTAATTAATTTTTAGTGCTAAGTTAATAATTATAAAATATTTATTAACCTTAGCATTATAATTATTATCAGTTAATAGTCATTATGATGACACCAATTAGTGAAGTTCGCTATCAACAACAATTATTTAAGAATGATAAATAAAATACTATGTCTAATAGTCGTGGTTTTGCTTAAAATAGCTAGTACTAGTATATATAATGTGCTAATGGCTATTCAGGCTTAATAATTATCATAATCATGGTAATGAAACTAGTCAAAATTCAGGATAATCTAATATGAGAAGATAGTGTTGACTCACATTGGAAGATTTGACGATTCGACTCAGCGGGTCGACTCGATTAGAGCCGATTGAGTCGATTCTCTTTCTTCCTCATCTCTACCCTCTTTCTGTCTAACCTATCCAACAAGGTTGCTAGACCATGATCAACCTGTAACTTGGTCAGCGACTCAGCCAAGTCGAGTCCAGTCGACTTGGCAGGGAGGGTAGTGCAGCGCACGCTCGCACTCGCTCTCACTCTTCTTCTTCGTCTCTTCTTTTCTCTCTCTTCCTTTCCTTCTTTCTATTTCTTTTCTTCCT
Organism: Magnolia kwangsiensis; assembly: GCA_037074715.1. Lineage (NCBI taxonomy): Eukaryota > Viridiplantae > Streptophyta > Magnoliopsida > Magnoliales > Magnoliaceae > Magnolia > Magnolia kwangsiensis. Next base: position 89,813,095 of record CM073580.1, read on the forward strand.
TTTCTTTTATCTGCTACAAGTCCAACAGAACCACTGGACAGTCGTTCTGACCCGACTCGAATGCATTGACTTGGTTTCAACTGAGTCAACTTGGTAGCCATCAACCCACACTCTTGCTCTCTATCCTTCTCTTCTCTCTGCTTCCCTTTTCTCTCCCTTCTTATTTTCTTTCTTTTCTACCTCACTCAAACCTGCACCAGCAGGCTTACTGGACCAAACTAGGCCCGACCTTACCCAACGCAGCTCGACTCGGTTCGAGTCACCAGCCGAGTCAAGTTAGCCCGGAGGGTGCAACCGCCTGACTGCCTCACTCTCTTCTCTCTCTATTTCTTCACCTTCTTTTCTCCTATCATGCCTTGCTGAAATCCAGCAACAGAGTGTCAAGATTGGCCTGACTCGGCCCAAACTCGGCTCAATTTGAGTTGTTGTTGCACGATGCAGCCACACTACCTGCACCTTCTCCATCTACTGATTTTCTTCTTCTCCCCCTTTCTTCCTCTCTCACTTCTTCTTCTTCTTCTTCTTCTCTCTCTCTCTCTCTCTCTCTCTCTCTCTCTCTCTCTCTCTCCAGACTTTTGCAAATCTCGGTCCCAATCATAATCGTCTGACTCAAATTAGACTTGGTGCGATTTTGAACGGGGAAGATGACCTGCCATTAATGGCGTTTTTGAAAATGAAACTTCTTCCATCAATCTGATTCTTCCGAACAGTCTGTATGGACCCTTGGAAGCTTGAAAAAAAGCTTCACTGAAGCTTAGAGGAGGTTTTGTTGGTGGGTCTAGAGGTGGAAGGCTATGGTTAATCTTCTTTCTCTTCCAATTCTCTCCTTTTGTTTAAATAAAAGCTAGCTTGGATGAACCAGATCACTCTATTTGGGACGGTCTAGATGAGCTCCTGCTTGCTCATACGGATCGCCGACAGGTTGTACGGAAGGTAGGTTTCCGTTTTTAGAAAGCATGTGCTTTCAGGTCCTGTTTGCGCCGGTTCCTGTGTGCATGTGGGTGCACTCCATCAGTTGAAACCACCTAGGGTTTGCTCAGACGTGGACCCCCTTTCAGATGGACGGTTCAGATCTCCCAGTTGGGTGATCACAGTGGGCCATGGACGTTCCAAATGGACGTCCATCCATCCGCTGTTGGAAGATAAAAACAGAGAGGAATTTCTCTGCTTCGAGGAATTTCGGGTCAGCGCCAGCTGACCAAGCCTCCATGGTCCCGTTCAAGGTGAGTGCACGCACCTCACCTGCACACTCATTAAAGGTGGGGTCCACAAAGATTTTGTTGATAAATCCACACCGTCCATTGGGTTCAGTCGGCCCTATTAAGGCATTTGGCCAATGGTGAGATAGATCCAAGGCTTAGGTGGGCCATACAAATAAATTTCTAGTCCTAAGGGTGGATTCCCATTGGTCAAATGGTTGGATCTTCCCGAAATCGAACGTTAACGGTTAAAAGGGTCTGAGGGACCATTTAAGTTAGAATTAATAGTTAGATTTGGGGTCATACAACTCCATACGCATTTATAGTATTAAATATCATTATTACTATATTTATAATAACCTTATTGTTTCTATTATTGTTATTATTATTTTGTAATATTTCTTCTACTTTCCTCTAATTCATTTGTGTGGGCCACAAATGATTTAGTCATAACTCCCGGTAGTTAACTATAAGCTTTAAAATCCCACGGTCTGAGTGGCTTCGAATTGTTGATCCACATCAATTTAATGCTTGGTACTAATTATGGATTAATTGGTTGGTGGATTTATGAGTTTGATCCCACCCTGTGGGTTATTAGGACTAATTGTAATCGTTATGTGATGTACCACTTGATGGAGTCTCAAAGAATAGATTTCTAAATTCAAATTTTGAGATTTATGTTGGACAATTGGATTGGGTTATACACCTTATCTTAAGACAAAATTTGACTTGCTTTATCCTTGTGATAAGACGAATATTACAAGTCTCAACTCTGCCAGTTTGGATCATGGGTTGGAGTCGTAACCTTACCCTAACCGATCAAGGGTTGATCCAAGATGGATTGACTTTAGGCCCTACAGACGCATCGTGGATTGTCCTAGCTCAAATCCAAAAGGTTAAAAGCCATTAGGGTCTAGGGCAAGTTGAACTAAGCTCTTACGGGCCCATTATCGCCACGATCCACATCAAATGGTTAAGATGGACAGATCGTGACTGTTGAATGATGATGTGTAATATAGGCTACATGTGTTCCCACACGTGTTCATGCTAAGTTTGACGTAAATAGTAACACCCGAGTATTGAAAAATATGGGGTGTTAGACGGATATAGTCCCAATCATCAAGAAGAATGAGAAACTAAGAATTTGCATAGATTTCAGAAATCTCAATTTGGAAACCCAAAAGGATGAATATTGGATGACAATTGTAGATCAACTCATCAATAGGGCCATAGGACACAAGATAATGTTGTTAATGGATGGCCACTCTGGGTATAATCAAATCTACATCACCAAGGAAAATGTCCCTAAAACTGGTTTTTCAGTGTTCAGGGGAGATTGGAACCTATTATTGGGTTATGATTCCATTTGAACCTAAAACACTAGGGAAACATGTCAACAAGCCATGAATGTCAATTTTCATGACATGATTAACAAGTTCATGGAGGTGTACATCGACAATGTAGTCATGAAATCAATCAATCTCGGGGATCATTTTACAAACCTAAGGTGGTTGTTTGAGCACATAGGAAGACATAAGTTGAAAATTAATCCCTTAAAATGCACCTTCATTGTGCCAATAAAAAAAATCTTAGGATTTCTGATTCATTAGTGAGGGATTAAGGTTGACTAAAATAAGGTACAAGTTATCTTAGAGGTCGGGCCTCCTATAAATAAGAAAGACATACAAAGATTTATTATCAAGATAAACATCTTGCATCGGTTTATCTCAAATTTAACTAGGAAGATCAACGCATTCTCCATTGATCAATTTGAAGGCCCACCAGGAATTCATTTGGTAACCAGAGCATCAGGCCACTTTCGATCAGATTAAAGAATATTTTATAAAGTCGTTGGTGCTAGTTCCTCCCAGAAAGGACCTACTATTCCGACTTTACATTACACCGACCGATGAATCAATTGGAGCATTATTAACACAGGAGAATGGTGACTGAAAGGAGTAGCGATCTATTATCTCTCACAAACTTTGCAAAAGGCCAAGTAATGATATTCAACCATTGAGAAGTTGGGCTTATTGTTGTTCTTCGTTGCTACAAAGCTACATCATTATTTGCTCACTGGGACGATCTATGTCATGTCGACAATCGACTTGATCAAGTATATGCTCACATGAACGATCCTACATGGAAGGATTGGTAAGTGGATTATGACTTTATTTAAATTTAATTTCAAGTATGTTTCTCAAAAGGCTGTGAAAAGACTAGCTCTGGCCGATTTTCTGGTTAACCATCCTATGAGAATTGATGATCAAATTCCATCAGATATCTTAAGGATATATACCATCCATCTTACCTCCTAACAACTTATATTCGATGAATCAAGGACGAAATGATCATCTAGATACAGGATCATCATCATCTCCTCAAATAAGAAAATGAAAGATTATGCTTTCTACCTTGGGTTCGAGTGCATGAATAACCAGGCTAAGTACGAGGCATGATTATCAGGCTAGAAATCTTATGGAACTGAGCGCCAAGAATGTGAAAATCATTGGAGATTTATAGCTAGTGATTAATCAGTTAGTTGGATTATATAAATGCTCTAGTTGGGCATTGATGCCATATTACGGGATGACCGTCTATTTAATGGCAAAATTTGATGATGTCATACTCAAATACGTCTCATGAGAGTTGAATGTTGATGCCAACAAGATGACACAGACTGTGGCATGCCTTGTTTTGTGAGAGGAGCTATCTAGAAGACTTTTCACTATCTAAAAACAGTCGCTCTCAACCAAACAGTAAAGAGCCATGATGGTTGAGAAAGCATTATTAGATATCAGCAGAAGATGATTGGAGAAATTCAATTATTCGATATCTAATGAGGCATAGTGTTAAGACTAACCAGACCATCAGAAGAATCGTACCTCATTATTTGATATTAGATGAAGACCTATATAGAAAGGGAGATGACGGCATGTTACTCAAATATTTGGAAAAGATTGTACCATAATTGTTAAGGGTCAAATGTTGCATATTAGACCCCAGTTATTACATGGATTTACAAACATGACACTGCTTAATGGAATATTTTAATCGTGTTTTTGTTGCAGGGTGTAATTAGGAGCATTGACTGAAAAAGAGTATTAAAATTGTTGATTTAACGCTCTAGAGTTACCAGACCAAGAGATGGACTCTAGAGATCTAAGATTGAAGAATTTACATGCCAAGGACTCGAAAAAATCAAGTCGTTCAAATTAAAAATGCCCAAAAATGGTTCAAAATGCAAGATCACATTGTTCTCGCCATTTGATTGACTCGGAACTTCATACATGTGATGAGGGCCATAAATTAACCGTACATATTAAATTTCAGCCATTGAAAATCTCGGGAAGTGGGCTAATGGACAAATCAGCCCATTAATCTTCAATTTGGGGCCCACCTGATATATGGAATGCCTCAATTTTAGTCCCAATGGTTTATATAATATGAGAAACAGGATGGAAGGATTGGATTTCTGAAAATCATCAAAATGGGCCTTGTACATGCAATGTGTACATCATGTACATTACCAGCCGCCGTGCATGAGATCCATCGACGGGGTCAGTAGGTGCTGACCCGCGCCCGCCCGCGACCGCCTTTACAGAAATGGAAACTTCCGTTTTCTTCGCTGGCTGCGTAACCGACGGAAGGTCAATTTTTGTGGAAAGCAGTGGGCCCCATACATCGCCTGTACGACTGATCCAAGCTGTCCATTGTGTAGACGGCCTTGAATACTACAAAACCATGTTGTTACTTTGCAACCATGTGTGCACATGTGTGCGTTACAGAGGCCACAAGTGGACTGCCTTACAATGTTCAAAATTAATTTTATTGTGATTTCTTCTCTAGGCCGTGTAAATGGATGTTCAAAACCATTCATTCTTGACTAAAATTTCATCCCGAATCCAATGGACGGGGTGGATTTTCTTGAAAACACTTTTGTGGGGCCCACCGAGCTACGCAGCAAAGAGGTGCGAAAGCTTTCGCACATCCGCAAAAATCTAGATTTTCAGGCGGTTGTGGCCCACCATCTTTCATCATATAGTAGATATGAACCGTCCATAATGTAGAGGACTCAAAAATATCCTAAGGGATGGTGTTTCTTTGGAAATTGAGTGAGAAAAGTGGTGAGTTTTGAGGCACTGAAACTTGGCTGCGAAAAGTTACACTCCGTGTCCTGTTGCGACTCCAGTCTTCTAGCAGCTATAAAAGGAGGTTGTGGACATGAGAGGGGGATATAGATCCGGGGAGGCAGTCGTGGATAGCCAGGAGAGAGAGTAGAGTAATTTCAATTTCTTTTTATTTTGGTTTAATTTTATTTTGTGATTAGTCTCATCATGTCCATGAGTGGCTAAACCTCTTAGCTAGGGCTAAGAGGTGAAGCTTGTAGCATGATGGGAGACCCTTTTTCTTGTGTCTTTTATTAAGACTAAACTGATGTAGATTTTAGTTTATTAATGAGAATATTTTTAGTTTTTAATGGTCTGTTGTGACTAAAATTATAATGGGTCTGCGATAGCTTTGAGCATGTTCCTTTCCTTTATGTTTATGACGTCAGGAAGCCCTGTTGTTCACCATCGTCTCCTAGACATGGTCGGATGACAGTACCCTTCTAACCTTCATAGCATGATGATTGGTTGGTAATTAGTTTAATTCTGTTGTTTGCTTTGTCTCCTGAGCATGGTTTGGTGATGGAATCCATTCTAATTCATATACCTTTCATCTCTTGAAAACTATATCAAAGGCAGTTCAGTTGATTTTCATGATTACACCTTTCAACTGGATGAAGATGGACTCTAAGTCTAGTTGAGTTTTTGATGCAGGCATAAGATCTCCCTGATCTCTACAAGTGGATCTCCTGAATTCCTATTTTGTTACCTCTAATTTTTCTTAAGTTTTAGATAAATATTCCATCATTATTCCCTTAAATTCTATTTGATTTAGATTACATCTTAGTCTAGTTATAGTTCTACTTAGTTTCAGATAACGTACAGGTATCAGTCCCTTGGGATTCGACCTCGGTCTTACCGAGTTTATTACTACATCACAACCTTGCACTTAGAGAGCGAACAATAATCGTTATAAGAGAGGTACATGAAAGGCATATGCAAAGGTCATCAAACAAGTTAGAAGATGAGGTGGCTAATCCGAAGGCACGATTACTATTAGTTGACTGTTTGGAAGGATTGCATAAAATATATGAAAGTGTGTCAAGCTTCCTAAAAGCATGAGTTGTTATAACATGTGCCTGCTACAGAATTACACCATATATATCATAAAGATGTGACCGTTTTGATAATGAGCCATAAATATCATTGGCCAAATCTATCCGCCATATTTAAAGTAGCATAAATTTATCATCCTCGTGACTGACTACTTTACTAAATGGGTGGAAGCACAATCACTACAATGAGTCGGCCAGGTGGAAGCCATGGATTTCATCAAGGAACACATATACATCAGTTTGCATCCCTAAGACGATGATGGTAGACAAAAGGGCTGCATTCTCGAGAGTACATATCTATGCTATCTCAAATGCTTATAAATTCAAGTCTGTCTATTCTATGCCATATTATGCTCAGGTTAATGGACAAGCCAAGTTAACACTGAGGTCTTGGTATCGATTCCCTAGGGGGGTGGCTAACAGTGAAGTGTAAACTAACAGTGTGGTGTACTAACAAAAAAAAAACCCAAAAATTTCTAAAGAATATTATTAAGATGATGGAAGATGACTATGCTCGGCCATTGCATATGACATTATCAGAGGTATCATGGCCCTATCAGACTTCCTAGAGGACCAGTATAGGAAATACTCTATTCACCCTAACTACGGGCATGCCATTGTACTGCCCATGCAGGTAATTATTGCTTCACCCAGGGTGGCTTATCAGAACTAGCTAACTCCTCAAGAATTTACCGAAGCAATGCTCATGGAACTTGAGGAGCTCGATAACATAGGATTATATGCTCTCTATACGTTGAAGGTATATAACACTAAAGTTGTCAGAGATTACAATAAGAAAGTAAAAGCAAAAGCTTTTGGTGAATGAGAAATGATCAGGAAGATTGTTCTTCCTATTAATGCAAATATTAAAAGTATGGTAAGTGGTCTCCAACATGATAGGGACCACTAATGATTAAAAGGTTGTTAAATGGAGGAGTGTACTTGTTGTAAGACATGAACAACCAAGTAGAAATTTTATAAATGGTCATTATTTGAAGAAGTACTACCCAACTCTACAAGAGTCCATGCAAAGAGAAGATGAGTTAACCATTGAGCATGTAGGCAATGAAAAAGAATAAAAAGAGAAAAGAAATATAATAAAGGTTTACCAATGTACTAAAAAAATTTATTTCCCTTAATTAACTATTATAGAGAATAATTACAAAAATTCTCTCAAACAAGAAATACATACATGAAGAAATGAGAGAAAATAAAATAAAATAAATCTCTCGTCGATTATCCTTCGAGAAGACGAGTTCTTCATCATTTTTTGCTTATAATAGTGGCCGAGTCTCTGAACTTTGGCCGTCACCCATTGTAACATCCTGAAATTTTCACGGCCCGAGTACATACTCATGCCTGAGAATTTCGGGTGTTAATAATATATAAATTGGATGCTTTAAAAATTATACCATATTTTTTTTCATTTAGATCACATTCAGTTACATTCATAAAGGTAAAATCATTCACGAGAATAAAATCGACTGTATTTATTATTTCATTAGAGTAAAAGAATTCAACAAATTATCGAATGCCCTCTTAATGAGAGCTTATTACATTATCGAGTTTGCAGCGGAAATATAAATGAAACTAAGTCATAAAATTATCTTCTTATTCATTTAGTGTAATCTTCTATGGAGAGATGGTCCTTTAGATCTTCAATCTGTACATCACCTGCATCATCTGTACGATTGGAGAGGGTTAATGCCCTACTCATAATGATGGTTATCCTTTAAGATTAACAATAATTTAAGAGATTCATAAAAGTATTGTAAGGGTTCTGATATGTCTTGTACTCTATTACTATGAGTGGTATCAGTATGTACAACCAATATATATATATATATATATATATGAATGCATGCCTAGCAAAGTGTGTGCGGATCATTATATGTAGTGATCATACAATGTGAAATATAATTCATAGAGAACTCGGCTAGGCCCACATTCTTACACTACAGAGATTCGCCGGCATGTCCAACGTTACCGTGGATTTATGTGAATACCTCGAGGTGTCACAACACATGAGTTGGATAAATTATGTGACATGATTTGTTCATGGAGCGACTATTTATGACATTTAATCCAAGAAGCGATGTAACACGCATTGCGAATTACTTACATCGATTTATGCACCACTACCTAAACCCTTGGAATTACGCATCGACCAAGAGAGTCTCTACCCAGAGCACATTACATCTATGATAAAATATTTGAATCACTAGTTGTGATACTTTTAACACATTACTTGCAATAAAGGGAACGCGATCTAAATCATGAGAGTTTTGAAATTCCAAGGCACATACCCAAGCCATAAAGGTAAATAGCGTAAGACTAATAAATCAGGAGGAAAGTAGCAATGACTAACTAAACAAAGACGAGAGTAGTAATGACTAACTCGATAAGGATGAGAGTAGCAATGGCTAACTCAACAAAGAGGAGAATAACAATAGCTAACTCAACAAAGAAGAGAGTATCAAGGGCTAACTCAACAAAATTGGTAAAGGTAAGGGTAAAGCTTGTATCCATTACACCATATAAAATAATAAAGATCACTCATAATTAAAATCATAGATAAACTATAATTCTCAAAGGATAAATAATTTTTGGTGATAAATTAAATAAATACAGGGAAAAAATCATAGTAACATGAAAGCATGTAATAGGCAGGATAAATTATATCAACATAAATTAAGGTAAGCTTAAAGGAATCCCTCACCTCTTAGTTCGATCCCACTCTAATGTTGTTAGGTTTGCAATATCATATCCAACTCTAGCATGATTAACATGTTTCTTACGTTTGTAAAATAGATCATATGATCGGCTCAGGTTTGCGTTAGACTAAGGTTTAAACCTAACCTTTACTGTAATAGTAAGAGAGGAGCTTTTGATGTAACTTGAAAGGAATATGCAAACCCTGGGACCTAGTTGTAACACCCTGTACTTTTCATTGCTCGGGTGTTACCGTGTCACCCAACATAGTATGAATACTAACCCAGCTTACTTGAATGTTCACCCTCATTATAATATAAATTTGACCGTTGAAAGTAATTCCCATCCACATATCAAACTATCCGTTCGATTGATTTTTAAAAATAGTCCATCATAGCTTTTGAGACATCTATTTTGGGATCTCAATTACTTTGATAGAACAATTAAACCATTCATCATCGATTGAAGGATTTAAATCCAAAGACCACTGTTCATCAGGTTTACAATGTCCTATAGGGTGATCCATCATTTGAAAACATATATCAGATTATCTGGTTTCATATCCAACTCCTGGATTACTTAACATTCTTAAGGATCCCAAGGGTTATTGATAATTAAATGCTAGTCAATCCAATCATTGGATTATTTGAAAGCTCAATAAACCGTGATTTGGTAATTAGAGATTCACGTGGTGTAGCTCACTTTAATGCAAAGTAACCCTAATATTAGGGTATGTAGCTAAACGACGCATAACGAGTAGCTCCACATCTTACATATAGGTATAATAATAATAATAATAAAGATAAATAAATAACAATGTATAGGTAATAATAATAATAATAATAGTTAAATATTTAATAATATAAAATCATGAGATGGATAGTCCTAATAACCTACAGAGTGGGACCACAACATGACAATATACACACACACACACACATACACACACACACATGTAATAATAATAAAATAAAATAAACTTATTATTATTATTGGATAGTAACAAGTCTTGAACATGCAAATGACCCATTAGGATCTTCTGACCATTAATGGTCAGATTCGGATTGATTCGATCATCGAATCGATGTAATTGACACCCAAAGACCGTAATTCGGTTAGTATGGCTCACCTAAGCTTTGGGGTCTTCCGCATCTTTAGTTAAATGACCCAGTTAGGCCTACGAAGTCTTATGGATGGAGTGAATTTCTCAGGGCATTGTTGTGGGCCCCACACAATCTGCGTGTGTGTACCAGGAGTTGTACACCTGTAATGCACCATGTCAGTCAAAGAGCATTTGACTGGGCTATCCCAAAGAGGAAACTCCTCTTTCTCGTTATGTATTCGCACCCGAGCCCAGTTCGAAAGGACAACGTCTGTTTGTGACGTATGTGGTCCACCATGATCATCCAAATATTAGATCCATACCATCCATTTGGTAGAGGATCCACGTGTAACCAAAACCTGGTAAGTTTAGCACGATTCAACATGTCTGCATGCACATGAATTTTGATGCAAACAGGACCTGTAAGCATAAATGCTTTCCAAAAATGGAAATTTTGAACCATTGTTGCCAGTTTGGCAATCTACATGCGCCCCTCATCCTCTATCTCGACCGTTTATTCCAAAGAAATCCTAGCCCTTCAACGTAGGGCTCTTTTCCATAGCTAAACCAAAACAACGTCCGATTTTGTATTACCGACCGGTTTTAGGAGTGGTTTCAAACAGATCATATCCCAACCATTTGCGTTCAATCCAATGGTCTAGGAAGAGTTAGGGTAAACATAAAAAGTGTAAGGATCGAGTAGCAGGAGCACCTCCTCCATTTTCTGGCAGTTACACTAAAAAATCCACCTATCCCTCCTACCTTTGAACCCACCGACCCAATCTCCTCAAAGCTTCGATAAAGATTATCTACAAGCTTCCTAGGATCCATATGGACCACTTTCAAAGGTCAGATTGGTGGAAAAAGTGAAGATGTCAAAGACGCCATTAATGGTCATCTTCTCCTTCTTTGTTTGAGCCGCACCAAGTCACCTTGAGTCACTGGCTGAATTGGGTTGTTTGAATTGAGTCTAGAGCATGTGGAAGTCCAGAGAGAAGTGGGAGAAGGAAAAGGGGAAAAAAATATATAGAACAAAAGAGGGTAGGAAGAACGTTGGGTCGAGCTTGACTTAACTGCGAAGTGTTGCAGCTATCAAGTTCAAGCGAGTTTCAGGTTGAACCTGACCAAGTCCAGGGTGGCTGGAAGTCATATTTAAAAGAGAAATGGATGGCAAGGGAGAAAGAAGCAGTGATGAGAGAGGAAGAGAAATGGAGAGAGTGTGGGTGTGTGCGGCATCAACTCAAGGAAACCGAGTCACTGGTGCAACCGCCTGAGTCACTGGGTCGAGTTGTACAGGTTAGGTCGAGTCTAGTTTAGTCCAGAAACTTTTTGGTGTAGGGTTATGAGTGAAAAGAGAGAGAGAGAGAGAGAGAGAGAGAGAGAGAGAGAGAGAGAGAGAGTTGGGGTGGTGAAGATGCACCATGTTACTGTTCTGCCAACCGAGTCGCTGACTCGTTTCAAGTTTGGGGTAGGCCTGGTTCGATCCAGTTCACCCCATGGAGGAAAGAGAGAAAGAAGGAAAAATTAGGAAGAAGAAGAAAGTTAGAGAGATATATATATATATAGGTATAGAAAGAGACTAGTGAGGGCTATTGCTTGCCCTCGAGTTGACCCAACTGAGTCAGGTGGTCTCAAGTTGGGTCTCATCAGTATCCTTGTTGGAGTTTTCCAGCTAAAGAAAAAAAGAGAGAAGAAAGAAGAAAAGGAAAGAAAGAAAAGAAAAGAAAGAGAGGGAGTTTGGTTGCCACATTGTGTTGGGTTAAGGGGTTGTTGTCAGGTCATGTAGACTCAACACATTGAGTTTGAGTTGGGTTTGGGTCACCAACTAGGTAGCTGGACGATTAGAGAAGAAGAGAGAAGAAGGGAAAGAAGAGTGTGGAGGTGAGTTGTTGTTGAGTTTGGATCGAGTCAAGAGGCGAGGTTCATCTCTAAGCCACATTAAAGCAAACCAACTTGAGCTGTTGGATTGACTAACGTAAGTCAACTTTTCTCCTCAAAGTAAATTATTTTAGTTTATTATTATCATTTGTATTACCATGAGTATTGAGACTATTAAGCATGATTGTTCGTAAACTAATTACTCATACCAGTCTTAAACATTAGTATTTTATTTACTATTCTTAAATATTATCATTAACAGTAGACTGTACTAGTTATCACCATTATAATGATTATGATCACCATATTAGCAAATATTAATTGTATCATTAATGTTAATAATTACCTTGTAATTATTAAATTAACATTTTAATTAATTGTACACCAGTTATAGTCCAAATCTTAAGACTTAAGTCTAGACCTAGATTCTAGGGTGAAACCCTAAATCTAAGTGATCTAAACCTTAGGTTAGAACTTTAACTAAAAATAGTGTGTAAAACTTGGATCTAACCATACAAATTTCATAGTTGGATCTAACCATACAAATTTCATAATTCGTGGTAGGACTTGACACTAAGGGCATGCATGCTTCATGCGGCCTCGATGTGAATCAACTCATAAGGTGATGATTTCTTCCCCTTGAGCTTTCCATTTTTCCATTAACTTAAGTGATAGTTTATACTTTAATTTTGGTTGATAATTGATATCTCTATCTCATGATTATTCGTACCAGTTATTGGAATTGAATTCTAGATTGTGTGCTCAATACTTATCCTATATAAGCATCTGTATGTTGCACTTGTATATTTTCTCATATTTGTGGATTGCTTATGAAACTTGAATTGGTAAATCATGGGGAAACTCCACTTATAGATGTACATCCAGACTTGATTGATTGTGAATACAATGGACCTTCGACTTAGTGGTTACTTGAATGACGGTTTAAATGGAATATTGATGTGGGCCTACCATCCATGGGTTGCTATGTCTAAGTGATTTTGAGGAAGGTCTTTTATCGTATAGTTTTGATTTTTTCCCTATATGGCTTAATTTTGATATTTGCCCTATGTGGATTTGTTTTGATATTTTCCTTATGTGGCCTTGATGTATTATTTTTATGCAACCACATGATGGTAAGCCCCATATACTGAATTATGATTGACCACTAGTCGATTAGCTTCCATTAAATATCCTAAGGTGGAGATCTTATGAGCTAGGGATGGTGGGAATGAGACACTATGCCTGAGTTATTAGCCTATGCTGGGTAATGAACCCCCTATAGTGACCTTTGAGCTTTATTAAACTGGTTGGTTATAAATGAAATAATAACGGATGAACTAATCATACATTCATAGCATATGGATGATGACGGGTGGCTAATTCTAGATGTTGTAGCACATGCCTATAGGATTTAGTTATGGTATCGTTTCACTAGCTCCCAGACCACCGACTATCGGCCCACTTTCGGTGAGCTTGACACTACACATGTACAATGAACTTTCGCTGGTGACCTGCCACATGCATGAGTTTTGTCCAAAAGCAAATTGGATGAGCATCCCCAGTTGATTTGCACTCTCGCATCCATACATTTAATAAGACTACATCGTGTATTGTTTTGAATGCCTTTTTATTTATAACTATACTTACCTAATGCGATGGTGTGTAATCTTAAGAGGAATTCACATTGACCTAGTCACTGATTCATTGAATATATAACCGTACATGTAGCATAAGTGGCCTAAATGATATTCATGATCAGATTGATAAGGTACATAGTACGATTGTCAGGGATGCATGGTTGTATTTGTCAAGAGAAGTGCGCTATCTTGCGGCTCAAGTTTATATGCATTTTATTATTTCTCATGTGTTAAATTGTGTGATTCTTGTATTCATTAAGCATAGAGACATCAGTTTGTATAAATCATTTGGGTAGCCGCTCGTGTACTCTGAATGTAAATTTAAAGTTTTAGTTATGTTTGATTTGTCCATCTTTCGCTAAATTGTTAACTCTGAGAAAAGGAAAGAAAGAAAAATATATATATTTGAACTTTGACTATCTTTTAAGGTTAACACTCGGGTTTTTGGAAAACGAGTCATATACTCAGGTTCCCGGGGCGTTAAATAGTTCTTGTGGATAGTTGTAAGGGATGGCTACTTCACCATGTTTGTGTAAGGGTCGGTTGGTCGAATGGCCGTGGTGCTCCCTTGGCAACTTCAGAATCGGTCTCTTCCTTTTCTTTCTTTCTTTTTCTTTCTCTTTCTCCCTCTATCGTTTCTTTCTTTCTTTCCCGTTTCTTTTTCCCTTCTTTCGTCCTCTCGTTTGCTACATGTATTCTCCACCGTCAGGGAGTGGAGAAGTTTATAAGGTTATAAGATTTCCCAAAATTCCTTACGTAAATCATACATTGAACGCGTTTGAGTGACATTCCTACGCACACTGCGTGCTGTTTTGCTAGAAGTTCTTCCGTCCTTTTCCATGTTGTTATGCTGACTTTCCTTCCATCCTAATTTCACAGGCCAACTGCTAATCTCACGGGCCATGTTATGATCGATCGGGATCCAAAGATGGTGGTCGGGATGTCGTTACTCCACAGTGAAGAAGATGGCCAACGTTAATGGAAGGTCTATCTCATTGCCTCTTCTCTTCATTCCGATTACAGTGGAGGGCTTAGATTACTCGTGGGGATCTCTAGGACATCTTAAAAAAGGATGATTGAGATTGTTCTTGTTGGTGGGTCGCAGGGAAAACGTGTAGTTGATATTTTCTCACGCACGGACCTTGTCGGTTCCATAATTTTTAGAAATCCCAACATAGTCGGGATTCTTTCAACTTGGTGTTTCTGGTTGGAGTCGGATCTCCCTTTCATGAAGATTGAAGGTCTCGAATTCCCTTTAGATTTCCAATTCTGGAAGTTTCGTTTACGAAACTTTAGTGAGCGTGGTTTGTCCAAGCTCTGTTACCGCGAGTGGGGGATGCCGTTCTTGGTTCGACTACTGGATCCGGTGAGGTCCACTTATGAAGTCCTTTCGGGAAATCCATTCCCTACATCAATTCCTTCATGTCATCTTCACCCAAGATCTAAAATATGAAACCGATTCGAGTTCTAGGTGGGCCACACAATCAGTCAGGGTGCAGGGTGGTGCGCACCGCTTAAAATTCCCACTTTCACTTACGTTAGATTGTTCGAATTGCGTGGGGTCCACCTGTGATGATTTTTTGAGGAATTCACTCTATTTATCTAGTTTGTTACATAATTTTAGGATGTGAGGTCAAAAATGAAATAATTCCATTAATCAGGTGAGCCACTGGGTCCAACCGAGTCTCGAGAACATTCACCTTTTTTAGTGTCATGCACAGTATCATCTCATTTATAAATTTACCCTTTATTTTGTCTAAACTTCTGTCATCCATAATTCATGACTTCACAGTCCAAATGTGATGAGATTTGACGGGTGATCTTTATTTTCTACACTCTTTCCAACGCCCAAGTTTGAGCCTTGATTGCTTACAGATGGCTAAGATACCATTTTAATGGACTGCACTATTCTGAGGTTTGATGCGACGTTTATATACATCTAATTGAAACATTACCCGGTGGTTTGGACATATGACCTAAGATCTTCATTATGAATGAATTAACTTAATATTCGGATGGCCGGTTTGACGAATCCAAATACGATTGACGGTCGGATGACATGCTAAAATCAGGAGAACTTGATGGTTGGTACTCTAACCCTACTTATAGGTGGATGTACACTCAGTTTTGTAAACGGAAGAACACAAGGTGGGGTTTTGGAGTGATTAGGGGGTAGAATATGTGTACCATTAGATTTAAGTGCCTTGTTCACATGTGTAAGTTTCTCGAGTTGTAGATCTAGCAGTGGGTTAAGTATATTCAAAGTTGATGAACAAGATGAACGGATCAAAATCTTAACTTGATATGTGTATGAGCAGAGGTAGGGATGAGTAGCTAGTTTATTACAATCGGGTTGTCCAAAATTAAAGTGGATAGTCAGATGTCTCTACCTAGTAGTGCATATTTAACTTAGCAGTTGGTTATGATGAACAGGCGATGATACTTAGGTATATGGTGGTCCCGCCTTAAAATCAATGGTCGGATGACTTAATCCATGGACAACGATTGTTCCTAACGGTCAAATTCACATTGGAGAATATATGTAAGGTTAAGATAGCTAGATTGGTATCATATACATGTGCATATTAAGTTAAATTTCATAGTAACACTTGAGAACTTTCAATACTTTGGTATTGAAAAGTTTGGGGTGTTACACCCATAGAGCATCATTTTTTAAGAATGTCAGCACCACTTGAACCAAAGGAGCAAAGAACATTATGATAAAAAGCTAGAAAGAGGCAGAGAGCTGGGTGATAAGCAAGCATGATAACAAGCTCTATTTATAGATGGTTATGATTGTCGAAGCTCTCACCTTAGCATTAATAACAAAAGATTTCTGATGTAGTAGTATTACACACAACAATCGAGCGCAAACCCCATGCTGCAACATGTTTGTATTAGAATGACTGGCGAAATTGAAATGTCAAACATCCCTTCACATCCTTCGGATGTAAAGTGATGTGAGAGGGGGGGCTTGTTTGCACATGTCCTAGTGTGTTCATATTGATAAATAAAATGTCGTCACGTGTTGGCAATACACATGAATGATGAATGAAATCTTACTCACACCTCGAGGATACTTTCTTCTCATATCCTTTGGCGACACGTCACCTGCTAAAAGTAGAAAAACTCGTAGTCGTATGCACGTCTACAGATAAGACATTGCAACGAAGGACGATTAGCCCTCACACGAGTGACACGTGTGGTAGATGCAGTGTACTCGATAAGCTTAAAAAGACCTAGTGAGATAGGAATTCTATCATAATTTGGATATACTTAGCAATGTTGTCTCACAAAATGAAAATACTTCTATTGAGGCATAAAAAAGAGAGACAACAAACTTCTGTTGTGCGCAGAGAACCGTTGTGCGCAGAGAAGCATTATGCACCAAAAGGAGTCAGTCCGCACAACAAAATCCGCACAATGGAGAGTGCACAGTGGAGTTCAAGCAATGAAGACCACGCAGTAGAAGCTGCACACTCGAGACCACACAAAGGGGAATCGGCACACAAGGGATACTGCACAATGACTACGTGACATGTTCACACATGTGAGAGGGCTATAAATACCCCATGACCCCTCTAATTGAGGAAAAGGAAAAGATCTTGGAAGGAGAGAGAGGTAGAGTTTGCACTCATTGTGTGGAACAGACGTTGTGTGGCGCACAACACTGTCGGCACACAACAAGATGGCATGCATAGTGCCCAGCGCACAACAGTCTCGAGCGCACAATAGTCTCCAGCACATAGTGTCTTAGTGCACGATGCTCCTATGCATAGTGCTGCCAAATATTATGTCACATTTGTTTTATATTACAATTCATGAATATTCTATTTTGGAATTAAAGGAGAAAAAGGATGTAAAAAATTTGGAGTGAATAAATGATATGATTATCTTCTTCATCTTCTTTTGTTCATTATTAAGTGAATGAAATTCCCAAATCAAATGCATTTGTTTCTTGTTCGAAGCAAAATGGCGACTCTACTGGGGAATCTCATATTCACTTAAGGCCTATTTGATTTTCAAATTACAAAGGTAATTCAAGGTAAATGGGTAATAATTATTTACCTCTAAATTTTCAGTTGGATTTTCAAGGTGATTTGACCGCCACCTTTCATTTATAGAACTCCTCATGGCACCTAAGGAGAAAAAAGTTAAATTGTGGGGCCCACCTTGATGTTTGTGTATTATCTACACCGCCCATCCCCTTAGCCAACTCATTTTAGGGCATGAGCCAAAAAAAGAGGCTGATCAAAAGATCAAGTGGACCACACCCCTAGAAACTATGGGAATTGAACTCCTACCATTGAAAGCTTCTTGAGGACCGTATAAGTTTTGGATCAAACTGATATTTTTGTTTCCACTTTATCCATGATTGTGTGACCTTATTAACAAGTTGGATGACAAATAAACATCACTATGGGTCCTGAGGAGAAAACAACTTTCAACCATTGACGTTTTAATGATCATTGTTTCCTAAGGTGTGGTCCACTTAAGCTTTTGATTTTCTTCGTTTTTGGTTTCATGCTTTAAAATGTATTTTTTAAAAGGATGGATGCTGTGGATAACTCATATATATCATGGTGGGGCCCACATATTTAAATCAGTAATAACAATGTTTGTATGGACCGATTTTTGAAACGTAAATCCTGACGACTTTCAAATAGGTGTAGTAAGTGATAATACAGCCCCTTAATATTAACTTAAGAACTGTACAAAAGATAATCACAACTGTTTGACGTCTTTAAGGCACTAAAATGGCGACTCTCAGTGGGAACATCCTACCTTTCATTTCCGAAATGGAATATAACTTAATTTAAATACTGATTTTTGTTGTTTTATAATATGGGAGATTCAAGAGAAAGGATATTGGAACCAACCAATCAATGGCAATTGTTCAGAGGAATACGATTTTCTACTTCACTATGACAGGGTTCGTCATGGAGTACACTGATAAACAAGCTGAATGTCGCAAAGAGAAAGCAGTGTCAGTCAAGCGTATAAAGTCACGGGTGGCTTCCATAGTCACAACTGCTTTGCCAATAACATAGGAAGAAAGAGATGACTGGATTATTGTCACTCGCAAAAGTACAAGGACTGGTAGCCCAATAGCGATTGCAGTTATATCAGGTCAGGATTTCTGCTGCCTTCGATAAAAAGGTTAAACACCAATCTTTCAAGAAAGGGGGCATGGTTTTAATGTTGAAAAGGCCAATAGTAGTCACTCGAAGAACAGGGGGCAAGTTTGATCCCAAATAGGATGGGCCATATATCATAATTGAAGTCTATTCTAATGGAGCATACAGAGTAACAGATCAAGATGAACGAGGCATTAATATACTAGTTAATGCTGGCTTCATCAAGAAATATCATCCCTCAGGATAATACTTCTACATTAAAAGGGGGCAATCACAAATGAAATGGTGAAATAGCCTTTAAAGGCGAAGCCTAGTATTCTTTTTTCATGAATGATGAATAAAAGGTGAATTTTCAAGCATATCACTATCTTTGAAGCCTAGGCATCGTTGTCATTATTGGTTCCTCACTATCGATGAAGTCCCAACCATCGCTATCACTACTGATTACTTATCAAAATTGTTATTATCACCAAGCTGACTGGATATAAAGAATAGATATCGTCAGATTATCATGGGCAACAACAAGCAACAGTGAAATATCAATTATTGATTCACTATCTAAGGTAGCTTAGCCAAGCCTTATACGGCTAACTACGCATACAACTATATATTTCCAAGATAGCAGTGTGGAGCCAATGGCCCTAAAAAGCCGATATAGGCCACATCATGTGCATACCGATACAGGTAGCGGATTGAGCCAGTGACTAAAAGCCTCAAAGGCCAGAAGTCCTCAACGGCCAGTCATGCGTGAGACCAATGCTGTCTATAAGCTCTCCGATAGTGTCATAGACGATGATGAAAATACCCTCCTATGAATGGGTCCGAACTTATAGATGAAGGAAAATGGGGAATAAAATAAGACCCCTCAGGTCCTTGGCTCGATTTTAGGACGGGGTCTCAATAAAAACACCCCCTCATTGATGGGATGGCGGCACTGGACTTGGTATCAAAGGTAGCCTTTACACCTCGCGAACTCTAAAGAGATACTGTGGCCAACCATGCGCGTAAATCCCATTAAGTTCACGGCTCCAGTAGCTTCACTAGGCCCCTCTAATGGACTGTGGTTTGTGAACTCCCTGCTCACGATAAGTTTAGAGAACTCATAAGAGTGAGAGAGACCATTCGCATAAGACTTGACTCTAACTACTTATAAGTCTAAAAAACTGTGATTGCTCCACTACTTAAGAGCTTAAACTGTGTGCAAAACTAACTCTGCTAACTTTAAAATGAAATAGTTCCGCCCATGGAAATGAACACCACATAGGATCGACGTACAATGCATGAATATAAATAGCGGGAATAATGAAGCATGAGTATGAAAGTATTGCATCAACATGTATTCCAAAATCAATGATTGTATTATCAAGAATGCATTTGCTCCGAATAAAACACCACAATCTGTTTATGTATATCACAATACAATTCTTACAGATCCTCAGCTATTCTTAATACTGCTACATAACGCTGTAATTCTTCTTTTAACTGAAGTTGTTCCGCAACAGTTGTGCATTCAGCATCAAGAATAATCTTGTCTTGATCAGGAATGCTAACCAATTCTGATTCCAAAAGAGTAGTAGCTTACCTATTCTTTATTTGTTCAGCTTTCTCGTTATCGACAACTTGAGTATTCTTTTCAAGCTCTTCCTTGATTTAATGAATAGTTAAATCTTCTGCTTCTTTCTGACCCTTGAGTAGCAGAATCCCTCTCTTAAGAATAACAATTTGATCATCAATAATTGCCTTATTTCTATCAGAAACTTTTAACTTCCTGTGAAGAGATTGATTAACAGCATCGGAATTAGTAAGGACATCGTTTGAACAAGAGATTTTCTCTTTAAGTAGTGTCAATTCTTTCTGACGATCTAGAATTTCTAGAGTAATGACTATACTTCGCATTGCTTCTAAGTTTTTAGTGGAGTCATAAAACTGTGACAAGGAGTCGTAAAGGGACTGAACATTGACGTGCGCCAGATGAGCTGAATGGTTAAGAACAGCTAAGGCACTTCCAAAAAGGGCCACTAGGCTGGATCTTTAAAAACGTTCATGATAATAGAGAATGAATTCTTAAAGAATCCCAACATGAAAGGGGACACCTTTTCCAATGAAAGTCTATCAAAAATTGTAGCTACTGAGTTAGAGCCTTTAGACCCGCTTGGAGTTGGCACAACCAAGGCTAAAAAAAAAAAAGAAGAAAGATTATGAGTTCAAAAGAAGATATGTGTGTGTGTGTATATATATAATGATATAAAGAAAAGAAAAGAAGAAAAAGAAAATACATACCCTGTCTAGGGGCAATGGCGGGAGTAGCTTGAACATCACAAGTTTCGAGTGCTGTAGATCTGGGTGCGTCTGTAGTCACAACAACGTTGAAAGAAAGCTCCTAAGCCTCTCCAGTACTCAAGTCAAGAGTTGTCGGAGTTGGGACGTCAACTGGATTGGAGAAGAATTCTAAACTTCGGGCTACTGGTTGGATAAGAGGAGGATGCACAGTAGGAGATTTATCAGCATGAATGAGGGCATCAGATGTTATGGTGACTATTGGCAAGGCTTCTCCTGTGCTGTGAGGAAGAAGTACATTTCCCATCTCTGCTCGGATTTCTGATGATTGAGCCTCTATCTCCCTTAATGTTGATGCTTCACGAGCAATTACATCGGCGGTTTCCACGATACATGGAGAATATGAGGCATCAAAAGAAAGGAAGATATTTGCGCCGGGAGAATAGCTAGATTCTCCATAGTCGAGTTGCTCCCCTTCTAGGGAGGCCACTGTGATAGGATGAGAGGCATCCAGACAAGTGATTGGAGCATCAGGAAGCGGAGACTCGACTCTAACATCGCCTTCTTCTCCGATATCCACTTTAACCTCAGTATCTTCATTTAACAAAGCATCTCCCTCATTGGTTAAGCTCGTGGGAGAAGATGTATCGTTGTTTATAGTATTGGCTGAATATTCTGATAAACTATCTTCCTCCAATATAGTTTGTTTTCCCTTATAAGTAGTCTTCGCAGGGAGAAGACGTGCACTTAAAGTAGGAGAAGGGACCTGCTTTGTTACACCCCAAACTCAAAAATTGAGCTCACAAAATTTCCGATCGACAAATTCGACATTGACAGCCTCCATAGAACCCCATTCTTAGCTCCCAGCGCTCATCCGCCAGGTTCCGGTCCTGGGATGCTATGAGGACGATTTTCAACATCAGTTTGATTAGTAATAAGCATAACCAAAGGCATAACCCATAAACAACAACCAAAAACTCCATCACATTTTCACTATAATCAAAAAAATTTATAAGTATAGTGTGTATAAAGGTAAATTCACGATGATAAACAAAAGCTCTAAAATGATCTGTTATGCACTCCTGCCTCAACAATCCAAATCTCCCTCGATAATCGGTATCGGCTTCGATAATCAGAATCGGCCTCGATAAACAAAAACGGCCTTGATGATCAGCCTTAACAATCGGAATCGGCCTCGACAATCGGAATTGGCCTCGATAATCAGAATTGGCCTCGATAATCAAAATCGGCCTCGATGATCAACCTCAACAATTGGAATAGGCCTCGACAATCGAAATTGGCCTTGATAATCGGAATCGGCCTCGATAATCAGAATCGGCCTCGATGATCGGCTTTAACAATCGGAATCTGCCTCGTCGCAAGGCGAGGTCCATAGATGGATGACCAATAATGGATCAAGTAATATTAATGGGGCCCAATAATTTGGGTTAACCCACTAGAGAATGATGAGAATAGGCCTAACTACGCTTAAGGGAAGGTCACAATGTAGACGTTTAACCATCATAGCCCATTAATGTAAACATTTAACCAACATTTCTCCCAAGAAGTGGTTCACATAGGGCTGAACATATAGTGGGCCCATGGCCTCACACAAAGGCCTCATATAATCATATTAGGCCTCACCAAATGGGCTGCAAATACATCATATTGGGCCTCATACAAGGACCTCATATACAACAAATGGGCTGCATCAATGGGCCTCAAATACATCGAGTAGGCCACATCACATGGGTCGCACCAATGGGCCTCAGTACATTGGCCATAAATACATCACATTAAGGTGGACCTGCACATTCTAAATGGGCCCACCAGATGAATAGCATAGATGCTCAACACATACATCAAGTGGGCCGCACAAATGGACGGTCATAGATGTAAAATAGATGAGCGGCGTGGAATACACCACATAAATCAAGTGGGCCCCACGGAACTTGTTGATGTGAATACCTCACCTATCAAGCTAGTGTGAAGTACTCTAGTCAATCTGCATCCACCGTCCATGGATTGGACGGTGTAGATGCAATACATTAAATCAAGGTGGGCCCCACACGCTGCTATGGTGGGGCCATGTCCAATGAATGTAGGGGGTGGAGAATGCATACATCATGGTGGAATCCCACCGTCCTTGCACTAGACGGTGAGGATACAACACTTACATCATGCTGTGGTCCACAGATGACAGATAAAACACTTACATCAGGTGGGACCCATGCCCATGGACGGCGTGGATGAAACACTTACATCAAGTGGGACCCACGCCCATACATGGACAGGGTGGATTAAAACCCACATATCAGGGTGTACGCCACACCAACACTGTCTAGATGGACGGTGCAAATATAGGAAATATGCATCAAGGTGGGTCTCATCCCACATGTGCAGTACGTGTGGGTGGGCCCCACATCCAAACATGAGGACAGTGTGCTCCTCCTAAGATTTGAATCTATCTCATTTGCAGGCCCAAGACCTAGAATAATAAGGGAGGCTGGATGGACAGTATACATATATCATGGTAGGGCCTCACCAGGGGATGGACGACCTGATGAAAATCAAGGTGGGCTCCACACAGCACTGTCCAGTTCTAGACGGTGCGGATATAGAATACTTATAACAAGGTGGGCCCCACCCCACACGTGCAGCACGTGTGGGTGAGTCTCATGCCCTGCCCAAACTGATAGATAGATGGATGGAAAAATACATCACGGTTGGTCCCACCATCCCAGCTCTGTTGGACGGTGAGGATACAACACATGCTATAAGGTGGGTCCACATGTGCGGCCCACCACAGATTTGAATAGAGTTGATATTTATGTTTTCAATTCATCTAGGCCACTGGACGGTGCCAGCAGCGCTAAACATTAGCAGGGTGGGCCCAATGCATGGCTGGCGTGGATATGATACATACTTCATGGTGAGGTCCATCCGGGTGGGCCACACGGCTTCATCATCACCACAAGAAAAATGAAAGAGAGAGAGAGAGAGAGAGAGAGAGAGAGACGAGATGGAGGGACCCCACCACTATGGGCCTCTAGGTTACAACACATACATCAAAATGGGTCCCACCATAAGTGGGCCATCAAATTAAAAATCAACGGTGGAATTTCTAAGATCACCCACCTATCCTTCTTCTTCCTCCCTAGCCTTCTAATGCTCCAAAAGTGCTCCTTCAATGGTGGAGATGATGATCCAAGGGTGGAGATGGGAGATAGGGTGGTAGGGAGTGGGCCACACATGGCTCTTCTCATGGAGAGCTTGGACGTTTCCTCTCCTTAGGAGAGTGAGAAATGAGAGAGGGAGGAGTGGTGATGGGATGAAAAGGGATGGGTTCTCTTAAGTTTGGTAAGAAAAGAATGGGTTAAGCATGGGTTTCTTTGACTTTGGGTGGAGACGGATGGGTGTGTGTGATGGATGTGCACTTGACTAGTACATTGATTGATTGATGTGAAAGGTTGTAAAGATTCTCTTAGAATTCGTAACGCGCGGTGTTTTCCTCAAACTGAACGCGGGCCCACATCTCTTGGCACGGGTATCCGCTCGGCATGCGAGACACAGCATTAGAACCGTGACGACGGTGCGGTCACAAGGGTACAAGTCTCGGGTTGAGTTGACTCTGGAATACGGGGTACGACTCAAGGTCGTGCGCAAATACTGGTTACAAATCATAGGTTACTGAAATTTGACTGGAGGACTGTGGAAGCCTACAAAATTGTATGGTCTAGGATACGGGTCTCACAGCTCTCCCCTCCTAATAAAAATTTTATCCTCAAAATTTACTATTACGCAGGACAAAGTAAGGGAAGATGAAGTATCGTCACATAATAATCAATCTATAAACAAATGGAGATAGCGCTCTCTAATCTCAGTCTCGCACTCCCAAGACGTCTCCTCAACAAAATGGTGACCTTTACTGAACCTCAGATCTCGGATCAGAAACGATCGAAATGGGAATACTGTGCAACCTCATAATCTTAACGGCAGGGAGCTATGTTAGAAAATTTCTAAGTTATCTAAACTCGGGGATCTAACCATTCTAAGTTCTCAACAATCATAAAGTGAAGGGTAACTATCAGCAGATATGTGATGTTATCTTCAGGTATTCCTAAATTATGCTTTGATACTAACTTTTGTCACGCCCAAAACTTAAAAATTGGGCTCACAAAATTTTCGATCGCCTAATCAGGTGTCGATAGCCTCCATATTACTCCATTCTTGGCTCCCAACGCCTATACGTTAGATTTCGATCACCAAATCCGGTGTCGATAGCCTCTATATTACTCCATTCTTGGCTCCCAGTGCCTATACGTTAGATTCCGATCCTGAGATCCTATAAGGAGGATTTTCCAACGTACATTTATCCTGTAAGAAGCATAACACAAGTATACTCAAATCATAAAGAAAACATCATCATCACATATCCACTAATATAGACATTTGAATATAATGTTGAAAGGAAAATACATATGTCAAAATCAAGGCTTCAGGAGTCCGCTGCACGCTCCAAGCTCAATGCTACTGTGACCTAACGCCACCTGCACGCATCTATCGTGCATAAGCTTATAGAAAGCTTAGAGGGTGATGAAAGTGTGTGCGATGCATGTGCCAAGCATATACATATCAGAGTAAGTGGAAATACTAGTAATCCATAAATTATACAATATCAGAGTAAGTAAAAATACTGACAAGTCCATGAAAATATCATCAACCTTATCCAGGATACACGATGAAAAAATACAGCAAGCCAATGTTATATACTGAGAAAGTAACGTAAGTTAGCTATGTAATACGGAAACATAATGATCCAAATATCAAATACTGAGGATGCAGTACAATATGCAATTTGGAAGAACTATGAATACCATCAGCCTCATCTAGATCATATAAATACAAAAACATAGCAACTCAAAATGTCATATGCCACGGATGTAATGTAGTATGTGGTGTGTGATGCATATGAAATGACCAAACTGTAGTGTGAAGTTAGGATGATAGTACGTGGTATCACGGGTTATGGGGTTTATCACAAAGGACTTTTATCCAAACCAGTCTCATACCTAAATTTGGATAGATAGACACAATGGGGTAAACTCTTGATCTTAGGTTAGTCACGCGCTCCAACTAAAATCTTGGCCATTACGAAGGTACACACGATGACTTAATTGCGACCACCAGCCTGAGTGGATAGTGAATGAATGAATGAGTATAATGCTGAGTATGCAACTCCTGCTCCACAAATTAGTATTATACATCTTTAGGATCATCACTGGGGTCTAGTACACTATACACCAACTTGCCGCCCCATCAAACGCACAACTGGGTAAGTGAAAGAGACCTCACTATCCACCTACCAATATCGGCCCGGCTCATCGATAGCGGACCCATTTACAAGCTGGTTAGATTTAGCCTAGCATTGCCCCATCCACTTGGGCGGGTAAGGCCGCACCCCCTTCCAACTGACAACAATAAGGTGAAAAGTGTGGCCTCCTAGTATTCGGTACTCGGTGCTCATGCATCCACTCGGTTTAGACGTTGGAGCAACCTCCTAGTACCATAAGGGTTTAAGAACTTTCACCTAGGGACATCTATAACACCCTATGTAGAACAAGATTTCAAGTATTCAATCACTCATCTCATCATAGGCATGCAAATGATGCGTATGGGCATGTATCATGATGTTATGTTTTCATATACTCATAATTGGTATCGATAACTGGCACCGATAATCGGTATATATAATCGGCATCGGCCTTGATAATTGTCACCAATGATCAGCGACGATAATCGACCCTGATAATCAGCATATAAACAAGGTGGGGTCCATACATGAATGACCGATCAACCATAATATAAAGATCGACCCTCGGCCGTGGTTATATCAAACCCGATAGTGCGAAACTATCCGTCTATGACAAATGGGGCTCACTGATTAGGGTTAACCCATTAAGAGAATGATGAGAATGGGCCTAACAATGCCTAAGGGAAGGTCACAATGTGAAAATTCAACTATCATTGTCCATCAATGTGGACATTTAACCAACATCGCTCCCAAGGAATGGTCCACATAAAGCAAATGTATAGTGGGCCCATGGCCCCACACAAGGGCCTAATGTACATTGCCATGGGCCTCACTCAAGGGCCTCACATAAGGGCCTTAAATGAATTACAATGGGCCTTGCCCATGGGCCTTGAATACATCACAATGAGCCTTGAATACATCACAATGGACCTCACCCATGGGCCTCGAATACATCATAATGGGCCTCACCCATGGGCCTCATCACTGGGCCTCTTATGCCAAGTAGGCCACATCACATGGGCTGCATTATATGGGCCACACCAATGGGCTTCATGTATATCAAATAGGCCGCACCGATGGGCCTCATCTATATCAAATCAAGCCTACTCTTATGTATTTTTTTGAGATCTGACCCATTCATAAGTAATCATAGAGATAAATGAAGTGAAAACTAAACATCAGCTTGATTAGAAACTACTGTGACTCCTAAGAAGGTTGAACGGTGGATGTCACTATTCACTATTTAAATGGTGCGGTTCACTTGAACTTTAGATCTGACTCATCCTTGCACTCATGCCATAAAATGATATCTCAAAACGTTTGGACGGTATGGATACAGCGTGTGCATCATGGTGGGCCCCACCGTCTAAACAGTGGACGGTGTAGCTATATAGCTACTGTACGTACAAATTTACTGCTTTAAAGAGGCAAAGGTGGGTCCCACGTAGGGCCCACCATCATATATATATTTATAATATAATATATAATATATATAATATAATAATATATTTATATTATATCAACATCCAGGCCATCCACATCCAGCCCTAGATGGCCTGGACAGTTACATACATCAAGGTGTATACCCACACGTGGGGTGGGTCCCACTGTCCAAGGACGGTGGATGCATCACATGCATTATGGTGTGGCCCATCTAAATGGATAGACGATGTGGATGGGTCCCACGGACCCCACTGTCAGTTCACACTTCACTGTTAGCCACACCCCACCGTCAGTTCACACCTCACTGTCACGTCCAGCGTCCAGGGATGCTGGACGGAAGGTGTGGATATATATCTCATCAAGGTGGATCCCGTATGGATGTGGCCCACCTATGCTGGATCGGTCTGATGTTTGTGTTTTCTCATCATCCAGGCCCGCTGGATGGCCTGGAAAAAATAGATGGACGGTGTCGATTAAGATACATAATCATGGTGGGCCACATTGTTTTGGATGGATGGACAGGGTGGATTAGAATAAATACATCAAGGAGGACCCCACTCACACGTGTGGGGTGGGCCATGTCCTAGATGGACGGTTGAGATGACATATAAACATCATGGCGTGTCCCACATGGATGGGGTCCATCGGTAGATGGCATGGATGTAAACATCATGGTGGGCCACACACCTCATCATCATCATTACCATACAAAAAAGGAAAAGAGAGAGAGAAAGAGAAAAAGGAGAGATCGGAAGGTGATGGAGGGACCTCGCCACTATAGGCCCTCCACGGTTACAATACATACATCAAAAATAGTTCCCATCATAAGTGGGCTTCTAATAGAAAATCAATGGTGGATCACCCACTTATTGGCCTCCTTCTTGGTCCGATGGAACGCTGAACTCCTTGGCTTCAATCTTGATGGAAGATGATGAAAAATGGAGGGTTAAGATGGGAGACGAGAGGGTAGGAAGTGGGCCACACACAAAAATCTCTCATGGAGATTTGGGAGAGCTTGGAAGTGAGATTCTTTGGTTGCTTGGAAATGGGTTTGAGAAATGAGAGAGGGAGGGTTGTAAGGAGAGAGAGAGGGATGGGTGTGTGATGGATGTGTACTTGACTAATACATTGATTGATTGACGTGAAAGGTTGTAGAGATTCTTTTGAAATTTATAATGTACAGCATTTTTCTCGAACTGAATGAGGGCCCACATCTCTTGGCACAGGTATCGGCTCAGCGCGCGAGACACGACATTAGAACCGCAGTGATGGCGCGGTCGCAAGGGTACAAGTCTTGGGTCGAGCTGACTTTGAAATACGAGGTACGACTCAGGGTCACGCGCAAACACCGGTTACAGATTGCGGGTTGCCAGAATTCGATCGGGAGGACCACGGAAGCCTACAGAATGGTACAGTCTAGGATACGGATCTCACTTATTATGCCAGAACTTTAGAAGACAATGACTTGGCACGTGAACGAGTCATAAGAGATGTAGTGATAATAACCTGATTCGCGACAGGAGAAGCTATGGTTGTAGCACGACTTGCAATAAGAGAAATTATAGTTGTTGCATGACCAATGGCAAGGACAACCGCGGTGGTTGCATGATAAATGGTGGGAAAAGTCATAGAGGTGATGGGCTCTATGGTAGGAGGAATGACGGGAGCAGTGTGTGTAGGTTGATCTCTTCCTTCAGGAGTAGGGCAAGGCAGAATCACGAGGAGTGACTAGTATTTCTCCCCATTTTATCAAATCCAAAGGAGAGCTGAAAGCAATCCATCCTTCTAGAGTTTTGGCAGCTTTATTTCTCTAATGGTTTCTTCTACGGAAATTTTACAGCAAAGTTGTCCTGGAACAATGGCATTGTCTTTCTCATTAAAATATCTAATCCCTTGTTCTGGTCTATAGTTACTCAAGCGTGGAGGAGGAACCCAGATAGGCTGATCCATCGAAAAATAGTTGCGTACCAAGTAGTAATGATGCACCCACCACCGCATCCAGGAATATAAAGTTATAACTCAATGATTATACCCCGGGAGAAGAAATCGAGAGCCGAAATTTCTTGTTAAGAGATACTTCCATATTAAAGCCCAATTATAGGGGCTGACTCCATAGCTTTTCATTATCCGTGTGACCTCCTCCCCTATCTGGGGCATAGCTTGATTATATCTAAATTTTCTGGCAAATCAACTCGGATAGTACGGTTCTCTTCAGAACTCTACTCCTCGCATCGGAAGGCTTCAAGAATGGATATAAAGAAAGAAGGTTCTCTCAATGGGTTCCAAGTTGTTGTTATCTTCAACATCCCTGTCTTCAGCTTAGTGATCCAAAAAGAAAGGGAAGAAGTCAATTGATTCCATGTTGTCAATTTTATCCACTATCCAGTCATACCCCTTCTTTATCATCTTTCACTTCAAGAAATGCCATAGGGGTAGATGATCGAAATGGACATAAGCCTTCTCCGGGTCACTATAAGTCCAGGGGAAATAAACTCCGAGCCAACCGGAGAAATAGTGTCATGGAGTGAAAGAAGATGAAATTCTTACTATTGGGCTTGAGCAGTGCGCCGCAGCATGACGAAAAGCTATATATAGCGAGCATAACACAGGAGGAGCCAGAGATTTTTTTTCTGCCTTACGCCATTCCGCCTACTGCCATAAATAAGGTTGGTCGAATAGAGTCTGAGCTTTTTGAGTTAGGAAGTACAACTAAGCTTACCTAGTAAGCCAAAAAAGTGGCTAACTCAATTTCAGTGGTGAATTCGACCGGTCCCTTTATCTTTTTTGCGATTGGCTTCCAATTTGGCACAATGACTGCTAGGGAACCTAAAAGAGGGGAAGAAACATGGATTAACGATTTATGTATATAAGCAAATGTCATCTGAAAGATAAGAAAAATATTAGAACGCTTACAGCAAGTATCGGGAAAAATGTTGAAGCCATTGAAGAGGTGATATCTTATGAACATCAGGAAAATAAGACATTTCATAGAAAAGTTTGATTGTCGATGCTAAAATCTTAGGCATTCTGTTGGGAGCGACATCAGCAAATTTCTCGTTCGTAGGAACGTATTCATTTAGAAAAGATCTGGACATAGGCAGACCAGTCATCATATATAGATCCCACAAAGTGATACTTACTTCATCGACCGGAAGGTGGAAAGAATTTGTAATGGAGGCCAGTACTTCAGAAAGCCCTTATAAATCATTTTGTCCTTGTGAAAGAATTCTGAAGTGGCTTCTATAGTATAATATACCTTTGCTGCAATAAGAACATCTTCATATGTCTTCAAGATCGCCTTAGTCCATGCGCTGTATTACGGACGATCAGTCTAAAGACCCCGTGTCCTGAATTCTTCTCTACCCCACTGGGAGTCGCGATCATGAAAACACTGTTGAATCATTTCGAAGAAATGAGTGGGGTATAAGGCATAGGGGTTGTAACATGGCATGAGGAAGCGCATGTATGTTATCTACCCGGTCTTTTGAACTAAGCCTTTCTCCATGAGATAACCTTCGAGGAGTTGCGGCTCTTTAATCACCCAATTTGACACGTACAAGAGTCTATTTTGTGTCATATACTCAGTTGGTTCGCTTTGGATTATGGACCGATGGCGCTGGAGATGCAAAGGGATGATGATAGTCTCATCTTTGTAAGGGTTGTGGAATTTGATCGCATTGGCACTTGACTTGATTGAATCCCAGGCATTCTAGAAATGCCTCTGGTTGTGCTCATGAATCTTTTCCTGAAAGGCTCCATCTTTGCTCTTTTCTCTTGCTTTCTTCAAAATCGCGGGAGCGGAAGAAGCTTCAATGGCAGATAGATGACTGTCGTCTGTTTGGAAATTAGTAGTGGACTTCAACCAGTTGTCCTAATCAGATTCCTTTCCTTTGGTAGGGGGTCCCTCTATCTCCCTCATTAGCATAGCTATGCAAATATGGTCGGACAAGCGTTGGATGCGATTAGCGAAGTTGATAATGGTGGGAGTCAATTCCTTAAAGCAGGAAGAGTAACCTTCAGCAGATCTAGGTCTTTTCTGACTACGGGTTTCACCTGGTTGCAAGTCAGAGGGTCCAGCAGTACTTGGGGAGGCGTGAGGTCTTTTAGATCTAGTCATTGAAAATCTACACAAGAATCAGTAAACAACTTAAAATCAGGGAAAGAAGTTTGTTAAGTTCCAGAAGATTGAAGGAGAAGTATAAAAGTTTACTGTGAAAGGGGGCAAGTGAGTTCTAAGTAAGTTTAAGTCTGCTTTGTATAGGGTGTTGTGCGCAGGGTGTTGTGCGCAAACCATTATGCATAGGATGTTGTGCGCTACCTGTTCTTGGCGCAAGGTCCTGTTGTGCTCAGAGAAGCGTTGTGTGCAAGATTATGTTGTGCACGGGAAGGTTCGATGACATCCTGCGTGCAGGGTGTTACGCGCAAGGAATTCATCACTCACCCGTTGTGAGTAAATTGTTGTGCGTAGATCGTTGTGCGCAACTCATTGTGTGTCAGGACCTAGTGCGCCAAACTTTTATGGATCGCACAATGAAGAAAAAGAGAATGAAAAATTACTTAGAATAATTAAAATATTGATCCCACATTTTTATTTTGTAGATAAAAATAAAAAATACAGGATTAAGGGGGCATCCTTTGAGGCATAAAAAAGAGAGAAAGATAGCAAACTTCCGTTGTGCGCAGAGAATCATTGTGTACAGAGAATCATTGTGCGCAGAGAAGCATTGTGCACCAAAAGGAGTCAGTCTGCACAAAAAAATCCACACAATGGAGTTCATACAATGGAGAGCGCACAGTGGAGTTCGCACTTTGAAGACCGCGTAGTAGAAGTTGCACTCTCGAGACCGTGTAGAGGGGAATCGGCACACAAGGATACTGCACAATGACTACGTGGCATGTTCACATGTGTGAGAGGGCTATAAATACCCCATGACCCTTTTAATTGAGGAAGAGGAAAAGATCTTGGAAGGAGAGAGAGGTAGAGTTTGCATTCATTGTGCGAAACAAACGTTGTGTAGCGCACAACACTGTTGACGCACAACAAGATGGAGTGCACAACAAGATGGAGCGCAAAGTGCCCAACGCACAGTGCTCGTGCACAATAGTCTCCAGCGCACAATAGCCTCTAGCGCATAGGGCTTCCAACACATAGTGTCTTAATGCACGATGCTCCTATGCGCAGTGCTGCCAATTATTATATGTCACATTTATTTTATATTACAATTCATGAATATTCTATTTTAGAATCAAAGGAGAAAAAATATGTAAAAGAACTTGGAATGAATAAATGATGTGGTTATCTTCTTTATCTTCTTTTATTCATCATTAAGTGAATGAAATTCCTAAATTGAATGCATTTGTTGTTCAAAACAACTTCTCAGAGACAATCGGTGCCTTCGTGACACCTATGAAGGTTCGGAAAGCCGAGTCCTCCCAAAATAGAAAATCAAAGGATGAGATGAGAAATTTGAGCACAATAAGGATACAGTCTGGTCCCTTAACCTTCAATTGAGCCTAGTTCACAATTCACATCTAACTCATATTTTATAAAGTTAACTTAAACTTCTAGTTTTAGCTTGATGATTACTTAAGAGTATTAGGAACCAAGTCTGGATATCCTTATTTACCTTAGTATGAAAAGAAGAAGAAAAAAACTAGCTAAAAATAGATGAAATAAAAATGGCTACCTATTACATGTGCCTAAATGAGAAAACAATGAAAAAAAAAACAAAAAAAAAAAAAAAAGAAGAAGAAGAAGAAGAAGAAGAGATGATAGTATGAAAGTCATTGATGAAAAATAAAATTAGAAGTTGAAAAAATAAGTAAATTAGGAAATAAGTTCGAAATCAGTATCTTCTATTGATTTGTCTACTTTGAAGTAATTATCATGGTTAACATTATGGAGAAATTTTTTACTCTTATGGATTATAAAGTTATAAATTCACAGAGCACACTAGGAACTTGATGTTTAATTATATTATATTGATGAAGGAGAACTTAGTTTAATGGTTTACTAGGGATATTAGATTCTAGATTGACATATTTCATCCATGTATCTTTAAATCTTACTTACATATGTATAATATTACACATAATGATATTTTTCTGAGAAAAGTTTAAAAATTGGGTTTTAAAGATTAATGTTTCACATAAATTTCTCAGGATTAGCAAAATGTTGGTCGCGAAGGG
The DNA here is from genome assembly GCA_037074715.1 of Magnolia kwangsiensis. Taxonomy (NCBI): domain Eukaryota; kingdom Viridiplantae; phylum Streptophyta; class Magnoliopsida; order Magnoliales; family Magnoliaceae; genus Magnolia; species Magnolia kwangsiensis. The sequence goes on from CM073580.1 coordinate 89,847,208, forward strand.
TGCTGAGTGTGAAATAATGTATATTTTTCCTTTATTATGCATTGGTTTTATAAGCATTGATGCACTTAATTAATATAATTACATATGTTTTCCTATGCGAGGAGATTTGGGGGGAAAATGAAAATAAAAATTAAATAGAAGATTTAATGCTAAAAGAATAATCAAGTAATGATTTAGAAGTTTGGAGGCGATTAATGAAAAATTCAAGTACCAAAGATCCAATAAACTAAGTACAAAAGAGAGAAAAAAACTGAAAAAATCACAAAGTTTATCAACAGAAATAACAGATTGTTCGGTCCCATATGGGGTTAGTTCGGTCCAACCGAATGTGCATAGAACAATCAAGTAATAAATTACGATTTTTAGAAGAAATTTGGTTCGATACTTTGGTGCAATTAAAGACATGTCTGGTGCCACCGAAGGAGAGTTTGGTGCGACCTAAGAGAGACATAGACTTTAGACTTATTTTGGTGAAATTCACCATAAGTAATCATCAGGCTAAAATTAGAAGTTCAAGTTAACTTTACAAAATATGAGTTGGATGTGAATTATGAATAGGCTCAATTGAACTTCAAGTTAAATTTACAAAATATGAGTTAGATGTGAATTGCAGTCATGTTGATAAGAAAATCTCGATACGAACCATCACCTTCCTAAATCTTTATAAGGAGCACCCGATGAAGAGTTCCAGGCCCTCACTAAATACAATCTCTCTTCATAGTGCAGTGCTACTTATCTTAGTTTTAGCTTTTAATTCCTCCACTTACGTCCAACCCCATTGTAGAATGTCCGGAGTTTAGGATATCTTAGATCACAACTGTCAGCTCCACTGCAGAACGTCCAAAGCTTAGGATAACTTAGATTGCTACTATTCAGTGTCATTATTATAGAATGCATAAACGTAGTGTAGATATCCATGACCAACAATCGTCAGATCCTCTATCAACCCGGTCCTTACTTGGAAGATCACTGTTGAGACTCAAATGTTGCATATTGGACCCCATTTATACCTTGGTTTTATAAATATAATACTGCTTAATGTTCTATTTTACTCATATTTGTGTTGTAAGGTGAATTTAAGAGATTGGATTAAAAAGGATGCTAAAAGCATGGATTTAACGCTCAAGAATCACCGAAGTAAAGGTTGGATCTTAGAAGATAAAAAATGAAGAATTCACAAGCAAAAGATCTAAGAAAACCAAGTGAGGAATAAAGAGAATTGAAGACTTGAAGTGAAGAAAAAGAACCCTAAAAATCTTACTGCTTCAACTAGTCTAAGCCCTCCTTCAACCAGTCTAAGGCTCCTGCTAGACTAGTCGAAGATTCCTTGACTCGAATTCTAACAACATGAACTTTTAATTTCACATGATCCTAGACCAGTCGAAGACTTTCCTCGACCAGTCAAAGGTGCCCTCGACTAGTCGAAGGTTTTCCTCGACTCGTCTAAGGTTACACGGACTGCTTAAATTTGAGACGCTTTCAAAAATTTTTCAACTTGGTGCGATAGTCGGAGTTGTAAAACTATAAATAGGAGTCCCTAGAATGTTCCTAGGCATCTTCTAGGGTTTACGGAGTGAAGAAAAAGGGTGAAGAAGCCGTCGCCAAGAGTTTTTCTTCCTTTTCCTTAGTTACTTTTATACTTTTCTTAAGAGATTTTAGTTCAATCATGTCTATAGTTGGCTAAACCTCTTATCTAGGGATAAGAGGTGAAGCTTGTAGCATGATGGGATATTTTCTATTGCTTTGATTCATATTTGTGTTGAACTCTCTTTGTTCTAGTTTGATTATTAAGGAATACTTTTAGTTTTTAATGGTTTATTGTGACTCAAATTACAGTAGATCTGCAATAGCTTTGTGTATCTTCTTTTCATGTATTGAGATTGTGAAATTAAGAAAGTTGTTATTCACCATCGTCCCATGGGCATGGTCGGGTGACGAAATCCATTCTAATCTTCATAATTCTCTCATGTTGGTTGTGAATTGGTATATCCTATTGTGAGCCATTGTCTCTTGGGCATGGTTTTGTGATGGAATCACTTCTAGTTCTCACACCTCTCATTCATTGAGAATTATGACAAAGAAAGTTCAGATTTGGTTTTACTGAGATATCTTCCAATTAGATAAGATGAGACTCTGATTCCAATTGTGTCCTTAAATCAAGTATAGATCTCACTGATCTCTACAAGTGGATCCTTGAAAACCCTAGTTCCCACCTTTAATTCCTTATGTTTCTAATTTCATACATCACAATTACTCCCTTTATTTCTAGATTTAGATTTGCATCTTCTTCTAGTTCTACTTCTAGTTGCTTTCAGAATTACTCATGAGATTAGTCCTTGTGGATTCGACCTTGGTCTCACCGAGGTTATTACTGCATCGTGACCTTACACTTGGGGTTGTAAATAATCACACCCAGGTCACATTCTGCTAACCATCTTCCTCAACTTTTTATCCATATAGGTGGTCACATGTATTTATGTTTTATTTACTTCTCTGCTTATTTTATTTCCTCAGTGATTGTACTGAGCTTCAATTATAAATCAATAAAATCTACCTTTTACTTTTAATTCTTCCCATCCATTACTATATTATTAAGAAACTTAAGGCACGCGATGACCGTTGAGAGAAAAGTCCTTGGCTTAAGTAAAAAGAATATTAAGAAGGATTAACATTCCCCTTCTAAATCACCTAATCACTGCAACATTGGTGGTTGGATAATCAGATCAACATTCACAGGTCTTATCCTGTGGATAATTTGGCACTTGGGGTCGCAAGTGTTCAATCAAACTCAAGTAGAATATGACTTTGGCACACCCACACTATCCCAATCACACACGTTTGACCAAATATAGGTCATTCATTAAGATGCGTGGCCTCATGTTTAATTGAATAGCAACAAAACCCTAGTCATGCAAATTGATATATATATATATATATATATATATATATATATATATATATATATATATATATATATATATATATATATATATATGCTTCAAGTTTTGGAAGGGGGCAGGTTGGGTTTTCCTTGCTCAGCTCATTGATAAAGTCATATGGGCAGGTGGGGTTAGGTACGGTTCAAGTTTGACCTGAGCACAACCCATTTACTTAATCATACTACATTTCTAACTCAAGTGTAACTCACTATTTATTTAGCTTGGAATAAACCCATCTCAAAAGCATGATCGACCACCGATGTTGTTTCTGCAGCAATGGAAACAAAAAATATTTTATTGTAATAAAGCGAAAAAAAAAAGAAGTAACCCCACACTTGGAATGGAGATCTAAGATGTTTATAGTAACTGATCGTCGATGATTTGAAACAACCACTGGATTAAGGCACATATGTGTCACTATCTTTGAGATAGTTTGTGCCCTTAAGTGTGCTGAACCAGTGCAAAAGGTGGCTGATGTGGCTATCTCTTAGAATAAAACACCCTAGCAATTGATCCTCCACAGTGTGCACTAGCTGTGAAAAATTCAGCACCAATACCACACCACACAATACACCACCTTCTCTTTGCCCAAGAAATAATAGAACAAAAAAATCTTATCCTAGAAAATAGGAAGAGGAGAAAATTGCATAAAGGTGCAAAAGTTTTTTATTTTTTCTTATTTTAAAATGATTTGAAACCATAACCCTAAAATCTTACATATAGGCTCCGATTACAATGTTTCAACTAAAAGACCCGTTGAGAGAAAATGGTCGGGGCATTTAGATATGCCCAATAACAGAGGCATATTTCGTATTATGGAAACAACCTTATTAAGTATCCCACATACAACGGTCATGATAAAAACAACGAATTATTTTTATAAATTTGGCAAAACCTAGCCCATCAACACTAAACTCAAGAAGCCCCATCCAAGCCAATCGGGGTCCGATTGTACCCCCTTGTGTGGAGGTATATAGAAGCATTCACGTGCACACACACACCGGTTAAAAATTTTTAGTACAAATTTCTCTGACAGGTCGGGCTTGCGTGCATATATGGACTTTGGCATAAATCGACACACTTCATAAGAGACTATGGAGGAAAAAGGCTTAAAAACCCTTTTGCATCTCCCATTCTATCCGATATGGGACTAAAAAACTTCACAAAAAGACAAAAACCAAGCAAAGACTCTTTTGCTTTTCAAACTTCATATGCTTTTGTTGAAATACACATAACAATCCCACACTTATTTCAAACAAAACAAAATTGAGCAAAAGAAAGAGTTATTGTGCATAAATGGCGAGGACAAAATATTTTGAACCACAGTGAATCGCATTCGGACTACAAGAAATTAATGAACTAGGTCTTAAAGTAGATTTTTAAAAAAAGTAGACTTACACATAACATACAGAGTAGTTTAAGTGTTTTTCAAAGGTGTTTTAGAGCTGCACGTTACGACCATATACATTATCCTAGTTTCATGAACGCTTTAGAGAATTAATCAACTTCTTATAGGAAGTGGCCCCACTTCTACACTCATATAAGTGAGTTCATCAAGGGTGTATTGCAACATCCAATTACCCCTACTTCAAATAAGGCTATAAACTCATTAATTGACAGGCCCATGTCCTAGTGTCCATTCCATTCCGTAGGATCCTACGGTTCTTCCGGTAAAATTTCAGTGACCCCCGACCTGTAGATTGCTATTGTGCGCAACCCTGAGTCACATCCTATAAATTCAAGCCAACTCAACAGGAGACCTGTGTCATTGCGACCGTGTCATTGCCATAGTTCCGACACCACGTCTCATGCGCCAATCCGATGCTTAGATCATAAGTTGTGGACCACACATGATAATGGTCGTGGACTGCACGTTACGAGACCCACCTATCCAGATTGCACATTTCCCTAGCAACCATCATCATGAAGATGATGTCACCCTAGGGGTGATATCACCCTAGCTATAGCTCCTAACCTATAGCCCAAGGCATGCACTTACAACTCTTAATGACCTTAGCCTATGCTTCCCTTACAACTCATGATTGCTTAGCTAGAAAAGCAATCATTTCTCCTTTCTCTCTCTTATCTCTCTCTCTCCCTCTTTCTTTCTTATTTCCTAACAAGAGAGAGGTCCCAACGTCCATGAGAGCTCTCCATTTTCAACCCTTTGTAAACTCTCCACCCCCAAATCCAACCCTCCAAAATCAATCCCAACTATTGAATCTCATCCCTTGGAGCTCTAGAACACATTGGTGGAAGAAGGAGATCAAGAAGCTTAGGTGGATGCTCTCTAGAACTAGATTTGAGCATCTCCCATTGATTTCTTTCTTACATTTTCATAAGGACTTGAAGGGCCCATTAATCCATGGTGGAGATCCTCCATGATCCCCTTGATGTGACCTTTGGACCATCTTCTTGCATGCATGAGCCATGGAGGGTCCATTCTCCACGGACCCCACCATGATGGGTTTTTATTTAATCCATGCCTTCTTAGGGTCATCTAGACCGCTCATTTGCATGGTGGGGATGCCATCCCCACCTCAGATTTTTATTTTGTTAGGATGGGCCCAGGCCCATGCATGCATGGGACCTATCTTGATGTATGTATTGAGGCATGTAAAAGAGGGGCCCATAGTGGCGAGGCCCCTCTCTCTCTCTCTCTCTCTCTCTCTCTCTCTCTCTCCCTCCCTCACTCCCTTCCCCTTTCTCATTTCATTTTTTAATGGTAATGAAGTGTGTGGCCCACCTGATGTGATCAACAATCCAGACTGTCCAGATTTTTCTGGACATCCAGTTTAGGGGGTCACCTTGCTGCCCATTTTTGGGCCAACCCGAATGAAGGAAAGAACAAATACTGGCTCGATTCTAAGGCTGTGTGGCCCACTCCGGTGGACCCCGTTGTGATGCATGTATCCTTAATCCACGTTGTCCGACCGTGGGACCCACCTTGCTGCCCATCCAGTAACAAGCCCATTGGCCTGACTGTCTGGACAGGCCCAGATGAAGAGAAAACATAAATATCAGCTCTATTCAGAACTGGTGGGCCACACGTGTGGACCCATATTGATGTATGGGTCTCATCCACCGTCCATGTGGGATGGTGGGTCCCACGCAGCAGTAATTGCTGCTGTTTGACGTCAGCAAGTTCTGGGGGTCTGATCGTGAGGTATGTGCTATATCCCAACCGTCCATCCGTTTTTAACTGGACATGGGGCCCACCTTGATATATGTATTCTGTATTCCCACCGTCCATCTCTAGATGGTGCTATGGGACGCACCATGATATATGTGTTTGATCCCAGTTGTCCATCCATCCAAGGATGGTACGCGGGACCCCCAACGTTAATGTATGTATTGTATAGTCACACCGTCCATCTCTGGACGGTGTGCCATGTGGGGCTAACCATGATGTATGGGTCTTATCTACACCATTCAGATCGCTGGATAGTGGGACTCACCTCTGATGTATGTGGTTTATAGCCACATCGTCCATCTATTTTAGCTGCCACGTGGGGCCCAAATGATGTATATCCACCCCATCCATTTGCTGGACATGTGGGGTCCACCTTGTGATGTGTTGTACATTCACACCGTCAATCCATTTGGCCCCCCCACATGATGTAAGTGTTTTATTAGCGTCGTCCAGCCCGTAGACCCCACATGTGATGTATTTAAGGCCCTTTTTGCAAGCCGACCTTGAGGTATATGTTATACATGTGGTCCATCTATTTCGCTAGATTATGGGCCGCCCTATAAGGCCCATTGTGATGTATATCTGCCCATTTTCATGGCCCAATATGATGTTTGTGTGGCCTATATGTGCGGCCCAGTATGATGCTTGTGTGGCCCATATATGCGGCCCAATATGAGGTATATATGGCCCATTTGAAAAGGCCCAACATGATGTTTGTGTAGCCCATATATGTGGCCCATTGTAATGTTTGAGAAGCCCATTATGATATATGAGAAGCCCATGTGGTGAGGCCATAATGATGTATGAGTTAACATGAGAGAAGTCCATTTTATTCCCAGCCATTTGAGGGCTATGGGCTATTTTATTAGGCCCTTGTGTGAGGCCCATTATGTTGTATGTTATGCCCTTATGTGATGCCATGGGCCTTACTATATGTTAGGCTCTATGTGGGCCACTCCTTGGGAGCAATGTTAGTTAAATGTACACATTATTGGAAAATGATGGTTAAATATCCACATTGTGACCTTTCCTTAGGCCTTGTTAGGGCCATTCTCATCATTTTCTAAGTAGGTTAAACCAAATCATTGGGTCTATTGATGTTTGCATGATCCATCTATTCATATTGGCCTAACCCAAGATATTGGGCCCCTATTGGTTACTAGTGAGGTTATTTTAATCTTTAAGTCCATCTAGGACTTATTTGGCCCCCCTGGGGCATTTAGCGGGCCATATGATAGTATAGTGAAGGACACCCGTTTCGAATCCTTAAGATTATAGGTAGGTCATCTACACCCTACCTTGATATGAGGAGAGTTCATCATCACCATAGATGGAGGGATCTGTACTGTCGAATTTGGTATATCACAGTTGAGGACTGATCTTTATGTTATGGTTTAGATCGGTTGTCCTTCTATAGACCTCGCCTTGTATATAGGCCGATTATCGATGCCGATTATGAGTATGTGATAGCATAGCATCATGATACATACCCATACGCATCATCTGTATTCTTGTTATGAGATGTGGTTGACCATTGCATATGTCATTGGGCAGGTTATTTATGGGACTCTCTGATAGGCAGAGTTGTCTCACATAAGCGTATGGTATGCGCGAGACTGATGTATGATTGGACTGCTTGACTCATATATCTTACATTGTGTGATTATGATTACTGTGCGCCCTAGTGACATCAGGGCTATAGCCTCCACAGATATAGCGTGGACGGTAGGATTGGATACCAAAAATTCTTGTTAAGCACGGGGACGCGAAGGATGTCCCAGGGTGAAAGTCTCCAAACCCTTATAGTACCAAGGATGATGGTCTAATGTCTAGACTGAGTGGATGTATGAGCGCATGAAAGCTGAATACCAGGAGGTCATGTCTCCCACTGTGTCATGGTCGGTTGGAAAGGAGTGTGGCCTTACCCACCTGAGGGTAGGGGGCAATTGCTAGGATGAGTATGACCAGCTCCTAAATGGGTCCGCTATAGACGTGCCAGATAGATATTGGCTGATTATTGGCCAGGCGGATAGTGCGATCTCTTCCACTTGCACGGTCGTGTATCCAGTGTAGGGTAGCAATGTGGTATATAGTGTATTAGACCCTAATGATTATCAAGAGAGAACTGTACTGATATATGATGCTCTAGAGATAAGCTAGATTGATATATGGATTGGTATGCTTGAGCTGCATCTTGCACATGACATTGGCTATATAGGCCTTGCATCGTTTGGCCTTGGTGTGGCTGATAGCATTCATGCCTTGCATCGTATGGCCTAGGTGTGGCCGATAGCATTCATGCCTTGCATCACATGGCCTTGGTGTGGCCGATAGCATTCATGCCTTTCATCGCATAACCTTGGTACTTATTTTAGCATTCATGAACTTATCAGCATGTTTCCACATTATTCTGATATTACATACTTACATTGCTTCCTTATGCACACACTTTCACCACCCTCTAAGCCTTCTATAAGTTTATGCATGATATATGCATGTAGGTGACACCAGGACGCATTCGTAGCCGAGTAGGAGCAGGAGTGTTCAGTTGAGCTTCCAGAGCCTTTTTATTATCATTGTATTTCCATTTATGTGCATTGTATCTTAAGTTTTTTATTATAGTGGATTTTGTGATGGTGTTCTAGTTATTGTTCGTAGGTTACACTTTTCATTATGCTTGTTATGGATCAAATTCATGTTAAAAATTCTCCTTGTAGGATCCCAGAATCGAAACTTGGTATATGGGTGTCGAGAGCCGAGAGTGGGGTACTACAGACACTAACGGCACCGGATTCAGTGATTGAGAATTTTGTGAGCTCGGTTTCCAAGTTTGGAGTGTGACTCAAAGGACAGAATGTAAGTCGTTCTCGAAACGGTGAGCCTTCCACCCCTCATCATCAACCAAATACGGTGCAAACCTCCGTAATTTCAGGGAGAGCTCGATTCGACTGCAGTAAAGAGATGTCGCTCCCGAGTAGAGAAGATGTTTGAGACCATGAGATACACAACCTAGCAGCGGGTCCCCTTGGCCATGTATTTGTTCGAGGGTGAGGCAGAGCACTGGTGGACCGCCGTTGCCCGTGCTGTAGGACCCAATTTCGTCTGGATATGGGTGGATTTTGTGGACCGATTCGACCAACAACACTTCCCCAACCACATTCGACGGCAGCGAGCGTTAGAGTTCGAGACCCTGGTACAGGGAGACATGTCTATGGCTCAGTACGTAGCCCGTTTCATGGTCCTATTGAGGTTCACGCTATATTTGGTTGATGATGGGGGAAGGCCGACCATTTCGAGGACGGCTTGCGTTCTGGCCTTCGAGGCCGTGTTGTTGGGCACGAGCTCTCGACCTTCGAGGAGGTAGTACGGAGGGCTCAGATTTATGAGGTTATTGGGCTAGCACCCAGAGCGATCTCGATAAGAGGAGAGATCGGAAGAGGCAGTCCCCCTCCAGTGGCCCCCAGTAGTAGCAACATTGATAGCAGCAGAGGCGCGTGACTCGTTGAGCACCAACGACACCTCTAGCACCATCCCAGAGACCATTCGCAGTGACTTGTTTTGGGTTAGTAGCCTCCACAGCAGTAGTAGCGAATGCAGCTAACTTCATCACAAAGGCCTAATCGTAGCCTAGATGGCAGTATAGACTGCTGCAGTGGCAGCAACAGCAGTAGCAGGGACCTCTTAGGGGACAGGCACCTCACCATCCGACTCAGGCTAAATTTATGCAGCTCAACTGGACCCGCAGTCATCCAGAGGAGTCATTAAGGATATACTTCTAGTCTATGCATACATCGCCCGAGTATTGTTTAATTCCGGTGCTTCACACTCATTCGTATTTGAGGATTTCTGTCGTTCGACCGGATTGCTGACAGAGTCTGCCCATGAGGGATTGACTGTATCGACACCTTTAGGGAAGACTTCAGTGCTAGGCCGATGTTGTTTGTCTTGCCCCATCTTGGTCGAGGAGACCTTCTTGCCTACCAATTTGTTCGTGTTACCGATGTCGGAGTTAGATGTCATCCTGGACATGAATTAGCTTGCCGAGTACCACGTTGTCTTAGATTGCTTCAAGAGGATAGTCACATACTATATACCAGGCTTGCCGAAGTTCCAGTTCATAGCCGAGCCTAGAGGAGAGTCGTTGTCTTGTTTGATGTCATGTGTAGTAGAGGAGCTCGTAGTAGTGAGCATTGATCAATTGCCAGTGGTTTGTAATTTCCTCAATGTATTTCAGGAGATTCTGGGATTACCGCCGGGCCAGCATATTGAGTTTCAGATTGATCTTGTGCCCAGTACCGCGCCTATCTCGAAGGTCCCATATCGTATGGTGCCGATAGAGTTACACGAGTTGGGTTTCATTCGTCTGAGTAGTTCGCCGTGGGGAGCACTGGTATTATTCATCAAGAAGAAGGATGACTCATTGAGGCTCTGTGTGGATTACAGCGAGCTCAACCGGGTCACGATCAAGAACAAGTATCCGTTCCCGAGAATTGATAATTTGTTTGATCAGCTACAGGGTGCTCAATTCTTTTCAAAGATTAACTTGCAGTCCGATTATCATCAAATTCGGGTCTGAGAGGAGGACATCCCAAAGACGGCTTTCAGGACGCGCTATGGTCACTTTGAGTTTCAGGCATGTTGTAAGACCCGTATTTTAGTCCGTACTGTTTCGTAGACTTCCGCAGTCTTACCGGTCGAATTTCGGCAACCTTCGACCCTTAACCGATATTTACGGCGACCCCGATTCATATGTTGTCAACCCGAGACGACTCAACCCAAGACCATTACCATAGCGACCGTACCATCGCTGCAGTTCCGATGCCGCAACTTGCGCGCCGCGGCGATACCTTGGTCAAGAGATGTGGGCCAACGTTCGGTGCAAGGAAAACGCCGCGCGTTGCTAAACCGAAGAGAATCTCTACGAGATGTCACATCAATCCCATCAATCAATCCATCACATGTCAAGTACATGTCAAGTACACATCACCTTTCACCTATTCCCAAGCAACCACAAAAGTCAAGAATCTCTTACAAAGCCCATACCTCTCTTACACCAAAAGCCCTCAAAGTCAAAAAGTTCTTACACCTCCCATGCCTTTCTTACACAAAAGGCCACAAAAGTCAAGGATTTCTTACACACCCATCACTCACCACATCCATCCATCACTCTCTCTCTCCCTTTACAACTCTTTCTCTCTTTCTCATTTTCAAATCTCCCAAGTAAGAAAATCCCATACGTATGAGAGTTCTCCAAGCATTCCCAAGCTCCAAGTGTGGCCCACCTTTCCTACCCCTTCATCTCACATCCTAGCCATCCATTTCTCATCTCCTCCATTGAAATCGAAGCTAAGGTGCTAAGGAACCCATAGGAACAAGAAGATCGGACGGTGGGTGCTTGATAATACTAGTTTTTCATGTTTTTGAGATGGGCCAAGTGAGGCCAACCGATCAATGGTTTGGATCTCACTTAGGACCCTAAGTTGTGGCCGATGGACCACTTTGATCATCATAATCATCCATGATGGGGCCATTCTCCATGGTCCCCATCATGATGTTTATTTTACTGCATTAAGAAGGTCATCTAGACCGTCCATATTGGTGGGGAAAGGATCTCCACCGTTGATTTTAGATTGCCCACTTGATGTATGATTCATTGCAAGGGAGAGCCCATAATGTCGGGGTCCCTCCATCACGCGTGTCCCATTCTCTATCTCTCTCTCTCCCTCACTATTTCATTTTCTTTTGTAAGATCATGATGTGTATGTGTGGCCCACTTGAATGGACCCCACCTTGAAGTATTTATTTTTGTCCAAGCTATCCTCAAGTGGGGCCCACCTTATGTGTGTTATACTCACACCGTTTATTATGTGGTGGCCCACCCGAATCTACCTTGGCTGTGAGGACCGTCCAGCGTCCAGGGACACTGGACATCTCTGTGAAAGTACAAATATTAGCTTAATTTCCAAGCTTTTAGGGTGTCATCTCACTTAGGCCCCACCTTGACGTATGTATTCAATCCATGCCATCCATCCCATTCAACGGATCATTTTAAGCGTTGAACTGAAAGATGGGATTGATCGGAGTATTTAGTGAGCCATGGTGTTAAAAACAACATTTTTACCATTAAAATCTATTTAGATTTCTTCTACATGTCGAAAGAGGGCCATTAGCGGACTCATTGGATTTGTTATGAGCCATTGAATCCAATGGCTGGAATGGATTCATTATATGCGGGCACCACATGATAAAAACCTCAAAAAAATTATTTTTTTTAAATTTTCAAAATACATGAGGCCTTTGCCTCTGACACTACTGCAGCAGCAGCACGCGCTGCATGCAGTGGGCGACCGGGCAGCGTCCCACGGCTGCTACCGTGGGCCCCACCATGATGTATTTGTAATATCCACACCGTTCATTTGGTGGGTCCCTCACTGAAGTGGCCCCCCTCCAAATTTCAGCCCCATCCATGGCTTGGGTGGCCCACGCTACAAAAAATAGTGGGATTGAACCTCTACCATTGGAACCCCTCTCATGGGCCACAGAAGTTTTAGATCAAGATGAAATTTATTTTTCCCTTTCACCCAGGGTGTGTGACCTTATCAACGGGTTGGATTTCAAAACAAACATTGAGGTGGGCCCCACATGGGAACCCACAGTGATGCATGTGTTTTACATCCACCGTTCAGGCGGACGGTGGTACCCACTGTGATGTATTTGTCTTGCAACCACCCTCTAGCGTGGGACGGTGGAGCCCACCCTGTCTGTGTTCTGTCCGCACCGTCCACCCCTGGACGGTGGGACCCACCATGCGTATGTGTTATATTTTCACCGTCCGCCCTAGACGGTGGGACCGGCCCCACCCCTTTGGCCCACCTAACTTTATCAATAGGTTGAATGGTAAATAAACATTACGGTGGGTCTCCCCCTGGTTGGGTGGCAAATAAATATTATAGTGGGCCCCTGGCCCACACGCTGGATGGCAAATAAACATTGCAGTGGGCCCTTTGCCATTTTGAATGGAAAATAAACATTTCAATGGGCCTCTAGGCCCACGGGATTAGGCCCATTGGATGTATCTTAAGGCCCATGGGATTGGACCCACTTTGATGTATTTCAAGGCCTATGGGGTTAGGCTCATTTGATGTATTATAAAGCCCATGGGTTAAGGCCCATTAAGATGTTCTAGGGTCTATGGGTTGAGGCCCATTTAATGTGCATATGGGGCCCAATTGGTGTGGCCCATTTGTTACACTTAAGACCCATGAGATTAGGCCCATCTAATGTAATCTAAGGCCCACGGGTTATGACCCATTGCAATGCACATAAGGCCCATTGGTGCGGCCCATTTATGTGGCCCATTTGATGAATAAAAGGCCCATATGATATGACCCATTTGATATATATGTAAGGCCCAATGGGATAAACCTAAGGTCCATTGCAATGTGTAAACCCAACACGGATTATGTAACGATGTTTACGACGATCGTGCCTTGGGTGCAATGTTGGTTTGACGTCCACATTGCGAGTGTAATGTTGGTTAGATGTCCACATTACGACTCTCCTTAGGACCCATTGTTAGGCCCATACTTATTGTGTATAGGCCGTCTAGGCCCATTTGCATTGTAAGGATAGTTCATTTCATTATTACATGTTTAGTATAGTTCCATGACTCATAATCATACGCACCATATGTATGCTTGATATGAGAGGTGACTGATCATAGTATATGCCTTCGGGCAGGTTATTTATGAGCTCTCGATTAGGCGGTGTTGCCCTATATGAGCGCATGTTATGTGCAAGAATTTACTACATGATTGGATAGCGTGATTCATGCATCTCGCATTGTGTGATATGGTTATTGTACGCCCTAACGACATCGGGGCCGTAGCCTCCACAGACAGATCGTGGTTGGCAGAATTGGATACCAGAAATCTCGTTCTATATGGAGTGCTATAGATATCCCTGGGTGAAAGTCCTTAAACCCTTATAGTACCAAGAGGTTGCTCCAACGTCTAGACCGAGTGGGTAGATGAGCGTCGAGTGCCGATTACCAGATGGCTACGCTCTCCACTGTGTCGTGGTCGGTTGGAAGGGGGTGCGGCCTTACCCGCCTGAGTGTAGGGGGCAATGCTAGGCTGAGTTTGACCAGCTCAAGGAATGGGTCCGTTATCTACGAGGCATGCCCGATATTGGCAGACGGATAGTGAGGTCTCTTTCACTTACCTTATTGCGCGTGATATGGCGACGATCTGGTTGAGAGTGTACTAGACCCGATGATATCCCAGATTTGAGCTATATTGATGTGTGGATATAGATGAGGATTTGTATGCTTGAGTTGCATTTCATATCGCATGGCCTTGGGATGGCCGATATCATTCATGTCTTACATCGCATAGCTTTGGTACGGATAATGGTTTTCATGGATCCATCTGCATATTCCGCATTACTCTGATATTGCATGTTCATATTACTACCTTACGCACACACTTTCACCACCCTCTAAGCTTTCTATAAGCTTATGCACGACCGTTGCGTGCAGGTGACGTTGGCTCGCAGCAGCGTTGAGGCAGGAGCGCTTTGCAGATTACTTTGGAGTTTTTGTTCTTTACCATTGTATTTTCCCTTCATGCTCATTGTACTTGTAAATTTTTTATCATAGTGGAAATGTAATGGAATTCTTGGTTGTTGTTTGTGGGTTATGTCTTTGGTTATGCTTATTACGAATCAAACTAACGTTGCAAATCCTCCTCGTAGCATCCCAGGATCGGAACCTGGCGAATGGGCGCTAGGAGCTAAGAATGGAGTTCTACGGAGGCTGTCGGTGCTAGATTCGGCGATTAGAAATTTTGTGAGCCCGATTTCCGAGTTTGGGGAGTGACACATGTCCTTTAGACTGACCAATTCACTTGTGGTCTTTATAAAGTTGATGAATGAGGTCTTCCTTCCTTATCTCTATCAGGTTTTTGTGGTCTTCATCAAGGATATTCTGATATATTCGAGGACCCACGAGGACCATAAGCAGCATTTGGAGATTGCCTTGTAGACCCTCCGTGCCCACTAGCTATATGCGAAGCTAGAGAAGTGCGAGTTTTAATAGGAGGTGAAGTTCCTCGGTCACGTGATGATGAGAAAGGGTGTCATCGTGGACCTCTCGAAGATTAATGCAATGCGTTAGTGGGGCCAGCCCACAAATGTGTCTGAGATCCATAATTTTCTTAGCTTAGCGGGATATTATCGACAATTTATCGAGAGATTCTCCTGTATTGCAACACCACTGACCAGGTTGACCCAGAAGAGCGTAGAGTTTGTGTGGAGTGAAGCATGCGAGCGAGCATTTGTGAAGTTGAAGGACCGCCTCACATCCGCTCATGTCCGCAATCTTCCCTCTGGGAGTGAAGGCTTTGTTGTATTTTCTAATGTTTCGTGTATTGGTTTGGGTGCTATCCTGATGCAGCATGGGAATCCAGTAACATATGCGAGCTGGCAGCGGTTGTCTTCGCACTGAAGGTATGGAGGCACTATCTTTATGGGGTCAGGTTCGAGCTTTTTTCCAACCACAAGAGCTTAAAGTATCTCTTCTCATAGTCTGAATTGAACATGAGGCAGAGACATTGGATGGAGCTCCTAAAGGACTATAATTTTGATCTTCAATAACACCCAGGCAAGGCGAACGTGGTGGCGGATGCCCTTAGCCATCAGTCATAGAGGTGCACACGAGTTGGTCCGGTCCGATTTTGGGGTGAAACTAGAACTGAACCATTCCTAATGGTTCTAGGATATTTGGAATTAGAACCAAACCATTAGCACCCTAGAACTGAACTGGAATCGAATCGTTAAAACCAGTTTAGTTACGGATCTGTTCCACGGTTCTATGGTTTTTATAATTCAGCCCAATTGCATGTTTTATTTTATAATCTACCCATGGAGGGATCCCGGCACTATGAGCCCTGCCTTCCATAATTTAAAATATACATCAAGTGGGTCCCATTACATATGGGCCCTTCGATCAAAATCAACGGTGGAGATCCTTTCTCCACCGAAATGGAGGATCTAGATGACCCTATCCATGCAAGGAAAATAAACTTCATGATGGGGTCCATGAAGAATGGTCCCATCATGGAATGATCATGAGAATCAAGGTGGGCCATCGGCCACATCTTAAGGTCCAAAGTGAGATCCATACCATTGATCGGTAGGCCTCACTTGGCCTATCATAAAAGCATGAAAACTAGCCTATAGAAGCACCCACAAGCAATGAAGATTCACGCACCTTTGATCTCTTCTTCCTTATTCCACCTATAGGTTCTAGAGCTTCAAGGAAACAATTCCAACAGTTGAGATGAGGCTTGGATGGTGAAGATGGGAGATAGAAAAGTGGGCCACACATGGCTTCTCTCATGGAGAGCTTGGATGTTGGATGCTCTCATGGGGTTTTCTTGAAAAATGAAGAAATGAGAGAGAGAGGATGGGATGTAAAGAGAGAGAGGGATGGGTGAGTAAGTGATGGGTGATGGGTAAGTGATGTGCGATGTATACTTTGACATGTGAGGGATGGGTTGCTTTGATTTTGGGGTTGCATGGGATGGAGTTTGTACTTGACATGAGAGGTGATTGATGGGATTAATTAATGGGATTTATTTGACATGTTGTAGAGATTCTCTTGGGATTACAAATGTGCGGTATTTTCTTGAAATAAATGTCGGCTCACATCTCTTAGCAAGGGTATCGAATCGGTGTGCGAGTCGCTGCGTTGGAACTGTGGCGACGGTGCGATTACAATGGTACAAGTCTCGGATTAGGCCAACTCAGATCTACGGGATATGACTTAGGGTCGTTCACAAACATCGATTATAGGTCACAAGTCATCAGAATTTGTCGGGAAGAATCGTGAAAGTCAACGGAACAGTACAGGCTAGGATACGGGTCTTACATCGTGGATTGTTTGATGAAGTCGACATGTATTTTTACAATTTGTGTGACTTGGCCTTTGGACTAGCTTGTCAAGTTATTTGTTGATGAGAACATGAGACTGAACAGTGTTCTGATTTCGATCATTTTCGACCGAGACCCGAGGTTCATGTCTAAGTTTTTGAGGAACTTCCAGAAGGCTATGGGGTCTACCTTGCAGTTCAGCACCATGTATCATCTGCAGACCGAGAGAGTCAACCAGATTCTTGAGGATATGTTTCGTGCTTATGTAATCAACTTCTTGAGTAGCTAGGATGATCATTTGCGCCTGGCTAAGTTCGCGTATAATAACAGTTATCAGGTGACTATTGGTATGGCTCCCTTCAAGGCCTTGTATAGTAGGCTATGTAGATCTCTTAGTTGTTAGGTCGAGGTTGGAGAGGACCATCTCCTAGGCCCTGATCTTATGCAGCAGACGTCAGAGGTTATCAACATCATTAGGCAGAGGATGCACACAGCTTAGAGCCGGTATAAGAGTTTTACTGATTGTCGACGCCATCCCTTGGAGTTCGTTGTTGGGGACAGTATATTTCAAGGTCTCGCTCATGAAGAGTGTGATTTGATTTGGAATGGCAAGCTCACCTCGAGATTTATTGGACCTTTCGAGATCACTGGGCACGTTGGCGCCATGGCCTATAAGCTTGCCTTACCATCAGAGTTGTCTGGCATCCACAACATTTTTCATATTTCAATGTTGCGGAAGTGTTTGTCAGGCACCGTTCCAGTGATTAATTAGCAGCCTTTTGAGGTCCGTGAGGATGCTTCCTTCATTGAGCAGCCAATTCGTATCCTTGATCAGAAGAAGCAGGTCCTCTGGACTAAGGTCATTCCTTTGGTGAAGGTTCAGTAGGATCATCATTCTGTTGAGAAGGGAGAGCGAGGCTGAGATTAGAGAGTGTTATCTCCATTTTTTGTAGATTGATTATGCTTGTATTATATCTTGTATTGCATTGATTGTTATATATATGTGTGATGATGCTTTCTCTTCCCTTGCCTTGTCCTACATGATAGAAAATTACTAGGATGAAATTTTTATTAGGAGGGGAGAGCTGTTAGGACCGTGCTTTAGTGTCCATTCCATTCCTTGGGATCCCGCGATCCTCTCGGTCAAATTTCGGCGACCCACAACCTGAAGATTACATTTGTGCTCGACCATAAGATGCATCCTATAAATTCGAGCTGACTCAACCCGAGACATGTGTCATTACAACCGCGTCATCACCGTGGTTCTGACGCCACGTCTCGTGCGCCAATCCGATGCTTGAATCATAAGTTGTGGACTTCACATAATAATGGTCGTGGACTGTGCATTGCAGGACCCACCTATCCAGATTGTAAATTTCCCTAATAACGATCATCATGAGGATGATGTCACCCTAGGGGTGACATCACCCTAGCTATAACCCCTAGCCCATAGCCCTACGCATGATCTTACAACTCATAATGACCTTAGCCCATGCCTCCCTTACAACTCATGATTGCTTAGCTAGAAAAGCAATCATTTCTCCTTTCTCTCTTATCTTTCTCTCTCCCGCTTTCTTTCTCATTTCCTTGTAAGAGAGAGATCCCAACGTCCATGAGAGCTCTCCATTTTCAGCCCTTTGCAAGCTCTCCACCTCCAAATCTAACCCTCCAAAATCAATCCCAACATTGAATCTCATCCCATGGAGCTCTAGAACACATTGGTGGAAGAAGGAGATCAAGAAGCTTAAGTGGGTGCTCTCTAGAACTAGATTCCATCCTCTCCCTTTGATTTCTATCTTGCATTTGCATAGGGACTTGAAGGGCCCACCAATCCATGGTGAAGATGCTCCATGATCCCCTTAATGTGACCTTTGGCCCATCTTCTTACATGCATGAGCCATGGAGGGTCCATTCCCCATAGACCTCACCATGATGGGTTTTTCTTTAATCCATGCCTTCTTAAGGTCATCTAGACCCCTCATTTTCATAGTGGGGATGGCATCCCCACCTCAGATTTTTATTTTGTTATGATGGGCCCATGCATGCATGGGACCCATCTTGATGTATGTATTGAGGCATGTAATATAGGGGCCCATAGTGGTGAGGCCCCTCCATCACTCGTCTCTCTCGTTCTCCCTCCTTCTCATTTCATTTTTTATTGTAATGAAGTATGTGGCCCACCTGATGTGATCAACAATCCAAACTGTCTAGATTTTTCTGGACATCCAGTTTATGGGGCCACCTTGCTACCCATTTTTGGGCCAGCCTGGATGAAGGAAAAAACAAATACCGGCTCGATTCTGGAGTTGTGTGGCCTGCTCTGGTGGACTCCGCTGTAATGCATGTATCCTAAATCCATGTTGTCTGACCGTGGGGCCCAACTTGTTGCCCGTCCAATGGCAGGCCCATTGGCCTAACAATCTGGACACGCCCAGATGAAGAGAAAATGTAAATATTAGCTCCATCCAGAACTGGTGGGCCACGTGTGGATCCACCTTGATGTATACGTCCCATCCACTGTCCATATGGGGTGGTGGGTCCCACGCAGCAGCAGTTGCTGCTGTTCGACATCAACAAGTTCTGGGGGTCTAATCGCGACATATGTGCTATATCCCAACCGTCCATCCATTTTTTGCTGGTCGTGGGGCCCACCCAACACGTGCTGCACTATGGGGGTGGGGCCCACCTTGATGTATGTATTCTATGTCCACACCATCCATCTTTGGATGGTGTTGTGGGGCACACCATGAGATATGTGTTTGATCCCAACCGTCCGTCCGTCCATCCAGGGATGGGACGGGGGACCCCACTGTTGATGTATGTATTGTATAGTCACACCGTCCATCTTTGGACAGTGTTGCATGTGGGGCCAACCAGGATGTATAGGTCTTATCTACACCATCCAGATCGCTGGACAATGGGACTCACCTCTGATGTATGTGGTTTACAGCCACATTGTCCATCTATTTTAGCTGCCACGTGGGGCCTAAATGATGTATATCCACCTCGTCCGTTTGTTGGAAAAGTGGGGCCCACCTTGTGATGTGTTATACATTCACACCGTCCACCCACGTGCCCCCCCCCCCCCCCCCCCCCCCCGACATGATGTAAGTGTTTTATCAGCGTCGTCCAGCCCGTGGACCCCACATGTGATGTATTTAAGGCCCTCCTTACAGGCCGACCTTAAGGTATATGTTGTACATGTGGCCCATCTATTTTACTAGATTATGGGCAACCCCATAAGGCCCATTATGATGTATATGTTGCCCATTTGCACGACCCAATTTGATGTTTGCGTGGCGTATATGTGCGGCCCAATATGATGTTTGTGTGGCCCATATATGTGGCCCAATATGATGTATATGTGACCCATTTGATGAAGTCCAAAATGATGTTTGTGTGGCCCATTGTAATGTTTGAGAAGCCTAAACGATGAGGCCCACTGTGATATATGAGAGGCCCATGTGGTGAGGCCATAATGATGTATGAGTTAACATGAGAGAAGTCCATTTTATTCCCAACCATTTGAGGGCTATTGGCTATTTCATTAGGCCATTGTGTGAGGCCCATTATGCTGTATGTGAGCCGTTATGTGAGGTCATGGGCCCCACTATATGTTAGGCTCTATGTGGGCCACTCCTTGGGAGCAATGTTGGTTAAATATCCACATTATGACCTTCCCTTAGGCCTTGTTAGGCCCATTCTCATCATTCTCTAAGTGGGTTCACCCAAATCATTGGGCTCCATTGATGTTTGTATGATCCATCTATTCATATTGGGCTAACCCAAGATATTGGGCCCCTATTGGTGCTAGTGAGGTTTTTCTAATCTTAGAGTCCATCTAGGACTTATTTGGGCCCCCTAGGGCATATACTAAGCCATATGATAGTATGATGAAGGAAACCCGTTATGAATCCTTAGGATTATAGGTAGGTCATCTTAGCCCAACCTTGATATGAGGAGAGTTCATCATCACTATAGAAGGAAGGATCCATGCTATCGAATTTGGTATATCAACAATTGAGGACCAATCTTTATGTTAAAGTTTAGATCGGTTGTCCTTCCATGGACCCCGCCTTATATATAGGCCGATTATCAATGCCGATTATGAGTATATGATAACATAGCATCATGATACATGCCCATACGCATCATCTGCATACTTGTTATGAGATGTGGTCGACCATTGCATATGTCATTGGGCACGTTGTTTATAGGACTCTCTGATAGGCGAAGTTGTCTCACATAAGCGCATTGTATGCGCCGAATTGATGCATGATTTGACTGCGTAACTCATGCATCTTATATTGTGTGATTATGATTACTGTACGCCCTATCGACATCAGGGTTGTAGCCTCCGCAGATATAGTGTGGATAATAGGATTGGATACCTGAAATTCTTATTAAGCATGGGGGGGCGAAGGATGTTACAGGGCGAAAGTCCCCAAACCCTTATGGTACTATGGAGGATGCTCCAATGTCTAGACAGAGTGGATGTATGAGAGTATGAGGGCTAAATATCAGGAGGTCACGTCTCTCACTGTATTGTGGTTGGTTGGAAGGGGGTATGGCCTTACCCGCAAGAGGGTAGGGGCAATTTCTAGGCTGAGTATGACCAGCTCATAAATGGGTTCATTATCGACGTGCCGAATAGATATTGGCAAATTATTGATTAAGCGGATAGTGTGATCTCTTCTGTTTACACGGTCGTGCATCCAATGTAGGACAACAATGTGGTGTATAGTGTATTAGACCTCGGTGATTATTTAGAGAGAACTATATTGATATATGATGCTCCAGAGATGAGCTGAATTGATATGTAGATTGGTATGCTTGAGCTGCATCTTACACATGACATTGGCTATATAGGCTTTGTATCATTTGGCCTTGGTGTGGCCGATAGCATTCATGCCTTACATCGCATAGCCTTGGTACCGCTTTTAGCATTCATGAACTTATCAACATGTTTCCATATTATTCTGATATTACATACTTGCATTACTACCTTGTGCACACACTTTCACTACCATCTAAGCTTTTTTTAAGTTTATGCACGATATATGCGTGTAAGTGACACTAGGACGCAGTCATAGTCAAGCAGGAGCAGGAGTGTGCAGCTAAGCTTCCAGAGCCTTTTTATTATCATTATATTTCCTTTTATGCGAATTGTATCTCAAGTTTTTTTTATTATAGTGGATTTTGTGATGGTGTTCTGGTTATTATTCGTGGGTTATGCTTTTGGTTATGCTTGTTATGGATCAAATTCATGTTGATAATCCTACTTATAGGATCCCAGGATCGAAACCTGGTATATGGGTGTCGGGAGCCGAGAATGGAGTATTATGGAGGCCGTCAGTGCCAGATTCGGTGACCGAAAATTTTGTAAGCCGGGTTTCCGAGTTTGAGGCATGATATTAATGGATTTACCCAACCTTAATACATTACAGAGATTCTCATCACTAACATCATAGAGATGGACATAAATAATTTCTCTTAAACTATAATACAGTTCAATCAAGGCATCATGTGGCAACTTATTTTTTCCATTGAACCTAATTCTTAGGATCTCCAGTCCTTAGGTTATTATTTTCAATAATTCATCCATTTATGGGCTTAAGTCCCATCTCCCTCGATGTTTTTTAAACTTTTTCTTTAGCTAAAATTTTTATTAAACGATCTGCAATATTTACATTTGATCTTATAGAGTCTATAGTGATTATATTATTTTTTAATAGTTGTCTCACACAACCATGTTTCAGATGAACTTGTCTAGATTTTTCATTATAACACTTGTTATTAGCTCTTCCTATGACAATCAAGTCATTATAATGAATGGATATAGACGGTACCAATTTTACCCAAAAAGGTATATCTATTAATAGAGTTTGATCTATTCAGCCTCTTCAGCAATTGCTACCAAAGTAATCAATTCAAATTCCATCATGAAATAAGCTATATAAGTTTTATTTTAAAATTTTCATGAAATAGCTCTGATTGCCATTGTGAAAATATAACCACTAGTAGATTTACAATCATCTGACCCTGAATTCCAATTAGTGTCATTGTACCCTTCTACTATTGTTGGAAGTCTTTGGTAATAAAGACCAAAATTTCAAGTTCTTCTAAGATTCCTTAAGAGCTATATATAGCATTCTAATACATTTCACTTAGGTTACTAGAATATCTATTTAGTTTGTTAACTATGAAGGGATTATCGAACCTAGTGCAATTCATAGCACAGGTTAGACTACCAATTACACTAGCATATTCAATCTGAGATATTCCTTTACCAGTATTACGTTCTAGTTTAATGCCACAGCCAAAAGAGATACATACTGGTTTATAATGAAAATAGTTATATTTCCTTAAAATCTTCTCTACATTATGGGATTGAGTTAGGGTTATACCATTTTTACCACTAATTATTTTAATATCTAAAATGACATCTATCTCTCCAAGGTCTTTCATGTCAATGTGAGAAGACAGAAAGATTTTCTTTCATTAATAATTTTAATATTTGTACCAAAGATCAAGAGATCACCTACATATAAACACATAATAACTCAAGATTTATTAAACATCTTACAATAAAGACATCTCTTACCTTCATTGAACATAAACCCATTAGACATCATCACATGGTCAATATTTTCATGTATTATCTAGGAGCTTGTTTATGTAAGGACTTTAAAAGTTTTCACACTTAATGTTCTTATCCTGACCTTATGTTGCTCCATATATATTTCTTCTTCCAATTCACCATTTAAGAATGCAATTTTAACATCCATTTAGTGAATTAAATTATTATTCATCGATGTGATGACAATTAAAATTTAAATGAATGTAATCTTTGAACAGGGAAATATATATCAAAGTGGTCGATATATTCATTTTGTTTAAACCCCCTAGCTACTAATCTAGCTTTATATTTCTCAGTTGAACCATTAACCATTTGTTTCTTTTTTAATATTCATTTACAACCTAAGATTTTTGCCTCAGGAGGTAGGTCGAGTAATTTTCAATTGTTATTAGTTCTAACAGAATCTATTTTGCCTATGAATGTAGTATCATGTGAGGACAATGCCTCTCTGAATGTTACAAGATTACCTTCTAGTTGAGTTAATAACACTTGGAAATATGGACCAAAGTCCTTGATAATCATTGGTTGTTTATTTCTCCTTATTTCAGGTTCAAACTTAGAATCTTCTAAGTCTTTATAGTGAGAGCATGAAGGTTCATCTATGTTTACAAAGGTGGGACCCCTACTATTCTTTAGCTTATATGAAAAGGCATTTTCATAAAATGTTGCATATTTAATTCGATAATGATATTTTTGCTAATATTTAGGAATCTAAAGCTTTATTATAAGATGCATACCCAACAAGTATACATTAGAAAGTTTTAGGTCCTAATTTAGGTCTTTTGGGATTAGTAAGCCTAACATGTACAAGGCAGCCCCAAACTTTAAGATAATTTAGATTTGGTTTCCCACCTTTTCATAACTCTTATAGAATTATTTTAAATTTAGTTGTAGGTACTCTGTTTAAAATATAACAGGCTGAATACAAAGCTTCTCCCTAAAGACTTAAAGGAATACCAGAACTTAACAACATAACATTCACCATATTAATGAGAGTCTTATTTTTATGCTCTGCCACCCCATTTTGTTGCGGGTAGTAAGGATCGGTAACCTTATGAATTATGTTATTAGACTCACAGAAATGGTTAAAATCTTTTGAAGTGTATATGCCACCTCTACCATTCCTAAGCGTTTTGGTTTTTCTATTTAATTAATTTTCAACTTCATTTTTTAAAACTATAAATTTGAAAAATGTTTCATCCTTAGATTTTAACATTCATATGAACTAATCTACTATGTCATAATGAATAGTGCACAACATGTAAGCAGAAGAAGTAAAAGCTTTATCCAATTAAACATTCGACCTAAACATACCATGACCATGATTAGCATAACCCTTACCGATAAAGGACCATTCTTAGTTATTATTATTTGGTCTGACTTAATAACCTACTCATACCTACTTCATCCAAAAGATAACCTGAAATAAGGTTCTTGCATATATCTGCCACATAAAGAGCATTCACTAATAATGATCTTCTCAAAGGTGAACATAAGTTCAACCTTACCATGTCCATTACATTTACTATTACAACATTTTCCTTTTGGACTTTTCTGCTAGAAGGAACCTCCTCATAATACTTAAATTAGGTGCAATCGTAATACACGTGTGTACTAATACCCTTTTACATATGTAACACCTCAGTTTTCGAAACCTAAGTATATGACTCATTCTCCAAAAACCCGAGTGTTAGCCTATAAAATTCAGTGTAAATTTGAACCGGTTATCATTAATCAGAGTTAACAACAATGCAGCTAGAGTAAACCTTGCATTGTATAAAAACATTCCAACCATATTAAAAATCCAAATGTAGTGCCCATACATGACTTATACAACCCTCAAATAGCAAAGTTCATTAATTTAAAAAAGAATAAATCTATCGTCTAACAGTGGAGCTCAATATGGGCCGCAGGGACCCCGTCTAGCTCCTCAGCTACCCGATTTGCTCTAGCAATCCAGTAAACAGCATCGGCTTGCTCTACACCTGCATCAATTGATATGGTTTGATAGCGTCAATGGCTATCGCAGTAAGGAGCACCCTCTAAGATTGCACACTCATCATTCATAATCTAGCATAAATCACAATATAGGAGAAGAGACATATTAAACAATGCAACTTAAAATCATGATCATATATTCAGAAATAAGCTAGTCAACATAATTTCAACATTAAGAAAATGTAATAGAAATAGCAATGAAAGGGGACGCGTCTAAATAGTCAAATAATTAATCATACAAACTCCATAAAATGACTAGAAAATTAAGTTTTAAATCTCTACTTCACCCAGAAATCATATCGTATGTGAATACCGCAAGATGGCTAGGAAATCACTAAGCGAACACCCGCTCCACCTGAAAATCATGGTACGACTGAGCACCACAAGATGAAGAGACAAGCAACATACAAACTCTAGAGCACCCGAAAATCATATCGTACGTGAGCACTGCAAAATGGCTAGAAAATCATCAAGCGAATACCTGCTCTACCCGAAAATCACGATACAACTGAAGACCACAAAATGAAGAGACAAGAAACATACAAACTCTAGACCACCTAGAAATCATATCGTACGTGAACACCGCAAGATGACTAGAAAATTGCTAAGCGAACATGCGCTCCACCCGAAAATCACAATACGACTGAACACCGCAAGATGGCTAGAAAACCAACATGTAAACTCTAAACCATTCGGAAATCGTATTGTACATGAATACCGCAAGACAGCTAGAAAATCGCTAAGTGAACACCCGTTCCACCCGAAAATCACCATACAATTGAACACGCGAGATGAAGAGAGAATCAACTAGGCATAAAAAGGACACCAATGTTCCATCAAGGCTACAAAGGAAAAATAAACAATCCAAGCCACGTAGGACAAATATGCAGTCCGAGCCATGTAAGGAAAATATGTGATCCAAGTTGCATAAGTCAAATATGGACCGCAAGATGGTGACTTCATGACCTATTTCATTCATTAATCACTTAATCACAAACGGCAAACATATAATTAATTAACAATGTACAACTAAAGATAGCATGTTATCATCAATTATCTATACTTTCTATAATTATAGAGATATGCTCATTATCTAACACAGGAATCAAGTGCGCAACGAATTAGCATATTCATATAATGATGTAAATAACTTAATGAGAGAAATCATATCATCGTCTACGTCTAGATTGATGAAATTAAGTGGGAAGCTCAAAGGGTGAGTTCTCACCTTAGAGTGTGGGTTCACTACACAAGTTGCTAGCAATGCCAAAACAAACCTCAAGATCAAGTATTGTCAACTAGCATTTACTCAAACTCAATCCGAATAAATTCAACTCACTCAAGTGCAACTCAATGATAAAAATTGGAGAGCTCCAATTTCCTAATTTACAATCAGACAATAATGCTAATTAACCTAGATCAACCTCTAAATAACATTCCGGTAAAATGATTAAGAGATCAACTCACCTTATATGGTCAATTTGACTCACTTTGACTCCAACCTAAACTCACCTTGATTTTAAATCAATTTGAATAAGGAAGATCTAACTTAGAGGCTTCAAATTCTAAATTTTTGTAATGTGACTCACTTGACTCAACTCAGCCCCGATTCGGCCTCAACTTAAACACAACTTAGTCAAAACCTTGTGTCCAAGCTAAGATTAGCTATCATTCTCTGAGTACCAAAATTCCACGACTGGGCAACAATCTCAGACGGGCTGAACTGAGGCACATACAACCCAGAACTCAGTTGCTGAGTCGGCCCAACTAGCTGTACCAGCAGTAGTGATAAAAAAAAAAAAGAGGACAACATCCTCTCTCTCCCTTCCTTTCTCATTTTCTTTTCCTTCTAGACCAGACAGTGTCTAGGCTCGTCCAAGCCACACCCAACTTGGTCTGGACTCAGTTCAGGCTGAACTAAGACACCGAGTCAGCAAGAGTAGTAGCAGCAACAACCTCTCACAGTCCCTCTCTCTCTCTCTCATTTTCTTTTCATCTCTTTCCCTCCTTCCTTCTCTTTTCCCTTCCTCTGTTGTTTCCGTCATAGACTAAGCATGACCCGAAGTAAGGCTCGAACTCAGTAGCAACCCACCGAACCAGCTTGGTGCGGTATCAGCAATGCAGCTCCATCGCCACTCCCTCTTCTCTCTGCTCTTCCTCATTCTCTTTCTTTTCTCTTCCTTTTGTTAGGAGTCCAACGACCTCTGGACTCAGATGGACTCGTTTGGACACGCTTGAACTTGCCCCATCTCGACATGGTGCGACTTCTCTTCAACAAGGATGATAATGGCGAATTTCGGATCTGTGTTTGTTTCTTTGAAATGAGGGCATTGGATGACTCGAATTGATGTTGTAGAGGTTAAGGAAGTGAGAAATCATAGCTCCATTGAGGTTTGCTCGATGGGTTTGAACGAAGGAGGGAGAACGGTTGTTTTCTAGGGTTTTCGAAGGAAATGGAAGAGGTAATGGAGTGATGCTTTCTCGTCCCTCTTTTAAGACTCTTCGTAGCTCTTCAAAGCCACTGGATGAGGGATAGATGGCCCAGATTTATTCTATGGTAGGGAGACGGACGAAAACAGTGGGCGTAGAAAAATTCGGTCATGGTTTTACCCAAAAACCCTAAACTGCACGAAGAGAATGGATGGCTAGGATGGATTTATTCCAACAGTTGGGATGCAGAGATTCAGCTTCACGCGGATCGCCAGCACAGCAAGCAACAAGTTTCCATTTTTAGAAATTTCTGCACGTACAACTCTTCTTATGCTAGCGTTCATGTGTATAAACGTGTGCATGAGATCACCCGAGTGACATGATTTTGGTCGTACCCTCATCGCGCATATGATGGACAGTTCAGATCATCCAGATGGACGATCATGGTGGGCCATAAAGCATCCTTTTACCATAAAGCATCCCATAAGGACATTGTACGTTCGTCTGGACGCGAGAGGGAAAGCTCTTCTGCTTTCACCATTTTCATCGGGTCAAACCCGATTTGACCAAGCACTGTTTTCAGTGTAGCACGGGAGTACACAGGCTGTGTACTCCCAGCTCAAATGTGGGGCCCACTATGATGTGTGATTCGATCCACTTTGTTCGTCTTTTTTGTTTCAAGCAGTTACTACAAGAAATCCCACCTTTAGTGACGAAAATTTTCGTCGCTAAAAGCTAAACTTTCGTAGCTAAAACGTTTTAGCGATGACAATTTTCGTTGCTAAAAGACCAAAGCAAATGGTTTTTAGCGACAAAATTTTTTTATTGTCGCCAAAGGGAAGCTTTTTAGCGATGAAAATTTTCGTCACAAAAAAACTTTTACAAAACTTTTAGTGATGAATTATTTCGTCACTAAAAAATAAATGTTAAACTTTTAGTGACGAAACTTTTTGTCGCTAAATATATTTTGCAAAACTTTTAGCTATGAAAATTTTCGTCGCTAAACAATATTTACAAAACTTTTAGCTACGAAACTTTTCGTCGCTAAAAATATTTTCCAAAACTTTTAACTATGAAAATTTTCGTTGTTAAAA
The DNA here is from genome assembly GCA_037074715.1 of Magnolia kwangsiensis. Classification (NCBI taxonomy): domain Eukaryota; kingdom Viridiplantae; phylum Streptophyta; class Magnoliopsida; order Magnoliales; family Magnoliaceae; genus Magnolia; species Magnolia kwangsiensis. The sequence goes on from CM073580.1 coordinate 89,876,434, forward strand.
AATGCTTCATAATTTTTTGCTACGAAAATTTTCATCACTAAAAAATATTTACAAAATTTTAGCTACGAAAATTTTCGTTTCTAAAAAATATTTTCAAAACTTTTAGCTACGAAAATTTTCGTCGCTAAAAATATTTTCCAAAACTTATAGCTACAAAAAGTTTAGTCGCTAAAAAATATTTCCAAAACTTTTAGCTACGAAAATTCCCGTCGCTAAAAATATTTTATAAAACTTTTAGCTACAGAAATTTTTGTTGCGAAAAGTCTCTTTTAAAAATATATATATATATATATATTACTGCACAAAATTCCGAATAAACTTCCTGATATACACCTATTACAATATATTTCATCATATTCATCCTGATATAGAACTGTTATATAATATATTTCATCATATTCACATTCACATTCACATCCATCTAAACCCAAACTAGTAAATTCATCCAAACATAAACTACATTCATCCAAACACAAACAATCTTATCCTTATCACATTCATTCACACATAAATACATATAAGCTTAACATCATAAACAAAAATACCCTAAACCTATAACATATAACATAAACCTAAACCTAAACTATAATCTATAAGTTTAGGTTTAGGAAATCAGGTTCGGGTTCGGAATCGAGTTTATATTTAAGTTATAGGTTTTGAGATTTGAGAATAAGTTTAGGTTAAGGTTATACGTTTAGGTTTAGGAAATCGGGTTCGGATTTGGGATCGGGTTTAGGTTTAGGTTTTCAAGTTTAGGTTAGGGATTTGAGATTAAGATTAGGTGCAGGTTTAGGTTTAGGGATTTGAAAATACGTTAAGGTTTAGGTTTAAGTTTAGGAAATCGAGTTCGGGTTATAGGTTTAGGTTTGGGTTAGGTTATGAGTTAAGGTTTAGGAAATTGAGTTTAGATTATAAGTTTAGGTTATAAGTTAAGGCTATAGGTTATGGTTTAGGTTATAGGTTAAGTTTTAAGTTTAGGTTAAGGTTATATAGGTTTAGGTTTAGGTTATAGGTTTTGAGATTTGAGAAAAGGTTTACGTTAAGGTTATAAGTTTAGGTTTAGAAAATCGTATTCGGGTTCAGGATCAAGTTTAGGTTTGGGTCTTCAAGTTTAGGTTTAGGTTTAGGTTTAAGTTAGGGAGTTGATATTAGGTTTAGGTGTAGGTTTAGGTTTAGGTTTAGGGATTTGAGAATACGTTAAGGTTTATGTTTAGGAAATCGAGTTCGGGTTATAGGTTTAGGTTTAGGTTAGGTTATAAGTTAAAGTTTAGGAAATAGAGTTTAGGTTATAGGTTTAGGTTATAAGTTAAGGTTATAGGTTAAGGTTTAGGTTATAAGTTAAGTTTTAAATTTAGGTTAAGGATATATAAGTTTAGTTTAGATTATAGGTTTTGGGATTTGAGAATAGGTTTAAGTTAAGGTTATAAGTTTAGGTTTAGGAAATCGGGTTCGGGTTCAGGATTGGGTTTAGGTTTGGATTTTCAAGTTTAGGTTTAGGTTTAGGTTAGGGAGTTGAGATTAGGATTAGGTGTAGGTTTAGGTTTAGGTTTAGGTATTTGAGAATACATTAAAGTTTAGGTTTAGGAATTCGGGTTCGGTTTACCAGTTTAGGTTTAGGTTAGGTTATAGGTTAAGGTTTAGGAAATTGAGTTTAGGTTATAAGTTTAGGTTATAAGTTTAGGTTATAGGTTAAGGTTTAGGTTATAGGTTAAGTTTTAGATTTAGGTTAAGGTTATATAGGTTTAGGTTTAGGTTATAGATTTTGGGATTTGAGAATAGGTTTAGGTTAAGGTTATAAGTTTAGGTTTAGGAAATCGGGTTCGGGTTTAGGATCAAGTTTAGGTTTAGATTTTCAAGTTTAGGTTTAAGTTTATTTAAGGAGTTGAGATTAGGATTAGGTGTAGGTTTAAGTTTAGGGATTTAAGAATACGTTAAGGTTTAAGTTTAGAAAATCGAGTTCAGGTTATAGGTTTAGGTTTAGGTTAGGTTATAGGTTAGGTTTAGGAAATTGAGTTTAGGTTATAGGTTTAGGTTATAAGTTAAGGTTTGGGTTATAGGTTAAGTTTTAGTTTAGGTTAAGGTTATATAGGTTTAGGTTTAGGTTATAGGTTTTGAGATTTGAAAATAAGTTTAGGTTTTGGTTATAAGATTAGGTTTAAGAAATTGGGTTCGGGTTCGAGATCGGGTTTAGGTTTGGGTTTTCAAGTTTCGATTTAGGTATAGGTTAGGGAGTTGAGATTAGAATTAGGTGTAGGTTTAGGTTTAGGTTTAGGGATTTGAGAATACGTTAAGGTTTAGGTTTAGGAAATTGGGTTTCGGTTATAGGTTTAGGTTTAGGTTAGGTTATAAGTTAAGGTTTACGAAATTGAGTTTAGGTTATAGGTTAAGTTTTAGATTTAGGTTAAGGTTATATAGGTTATAGCTTTAGGTTATAGGTTTTGGGATTTGAGAATAGGTTTAGGTTAAGGTTATAAGTTTAGGTTTAGGAAATCGGGTTCGGGTTTGGGATCGGGTTTGGATTTGGGTTTTCAAGTTTAGGCTTAGGTTTAGGTTAGGGTATTAAGATTAGGATTAGGTGTAGGTTTAGGTTTAGGTTTAAGTTTAGGAAATCGGGTTCGGGTTATTGGTTTAGGTTTAGGTTAAGGTTTAGGAAATTGAGTTTAGGTTATAGGTTTAGGTTATAAGTTAGGGTTATGGGTTAAGGTTTAGATTAAGGTTATATAGGTTTAGATTTAGGTTATAAGTTTTGAGATTTGAGAATAGGTTTAGGTTAAGGTTATAAGTTTAGGTTTAGGAAATCGGGTTTGGGTTCGGGATAGGGTTTAGGTTTGGGTATTTAAGTTTATGTTTACGTATAGGTTAGGAAGTTGAGATTAGGAGTAGGTGTAGGTTTAAGTTTAGGGATTTGAGAATACGTTAGGGTTTAGGTTTAGGAAATCAGGTTCGGGTTATAGGTTTAGGTTTAGGTTAGGTTATAGGTTAAGGTTTAGGAAATTGAGTTCAAGTTATAGGTTTAGTTTATAAGTTAAGGTTATAAGTTAAGGTTTAAGTTATAGGTTAAGTTTTAGGTTTAGGTTAAGGTTATATAGGTTTAGGTTTAGGTTATAGGTTTTAGGATTTGAGACTAGGTTTAGCTTAAGGTTATAAGTTTAGGTTTAAGAAATCGGGTTCAGGTTCGAGATCGAGTTTAGGTTTGGGTTTTCAAGTTTAGGTTTAAGTTTAGGTTAAGGAGTTGAGATTAGGATTAGGTGTAGGTTTAGGTTTAGGGATTTGAGAATACGTTAAGGTTTAGGTTTAGGAAATCGGGTTCGGGTTATAGGTTTAGTTTTAGGTTAGGTTATCAGTTATGGTTTAGGAAATTGAGTTTAGGTTATAGGTTTAGGTTATAAGTTAAGGTTTTAGGTTAAGGTTTAGATTATAGGTTAAGTTTTAGGTTTAGGTTAAGGTTATATAGGTTTAAGTTTAGGTTTAAGTTATAGGTTTTGGGATTTGAGAATAAGTTTAAGTTAAGGTTATAAGTTTAGGCTTAGGAAATCGGGTTCGGGTTCAGGATCAGGTTTAGGTTTGAATTTTTAAGTTTAGGTTTAGGTTTAGGTTAGGGTGTTGAGATTAGAATTAGTTGTAGGTTTAGGTTTAGATTTAGGGATTTGAGAATATGTTAAGGTTTAAGTTTAGGTTAGGTTATAGGTTAAGGTTTAGGAAATTGAGTTTAGGTTATAGGTTTAGGTTATAAGTTAAGGTTATAAGTTAAGATTTAGGTTATAGATTAAGTTTTAGGTTTAGGTTAAGGTTATATAGGTTTAGGTTTAGGTTATTGATTTTGGAATTTGAGAATAGGTTTAGGTTAAGGTTATAAGTTTACGTTTAGGTTATAGGTTACAGGTTTAGGGTGTGGTTTAAGTTAAAGGTGTGGTCTCTACAAATTCAGATATAAACACAGCTTGTCCAAATGGTCACGCCCCTCAAATAATGTTCATAGGAAATTGACAGCTTCATCATGGTCATAACAGCGGTTCCCACCTTCCTATGACCCCCCGCTTATCTGGATAACTACGACGCACATCCGGGTCTACTCCATTAATTTAGAGCAAATATATAAATACTTCTTATCCAAATGGTCAGGCCCCTCCAATGTTGTCCATAAGAAATGGACAGCTTCATCATGGTTATAATAGCGGTTCCCACCTTCCAGGGACCCCTGCTCATTCGGATAGCTCTGTTGCACATTCGGGTCTGCTCTATTAATTTTTAGCAAATACATAAACACGGCCTGTTTAAATGGTCAGGCCACTCCAGTGGTGTCCATAGGAAATGGACAGCTTCATCGTGGTCATAACAGCGGTTCCCACCTTTCAAGGACCCTTGTTCAACATCCGGATAGCTCCGATGCACATCCAGGTCTGCTCATTTAAATAAACATAAATTAAAATGAAAATTTCTACAGAAACAATGGTTTCTCATGCAAGTAAAACACACTATAGAAGAATGTGACTTACATGAATTCTAACTTTTTCAACTTTGAAATTGAAAATGGTATATCCCCATAAATGTCGTTAAAAGACCAATCCTGAGGGCAATACCCTCAAACCCACTCATAAAATGTTAGCAACAAAAATAACACCAAAGAATCCATAACTTACAACAAAATCACCCATCGGCTGACATTAGAGAAAACAATGACTTTATATATAAATGTTAGAAAGTAAATTGAGATATAGAAGACACGTACATGGAGAGTAGGCATTTCAGATCTCCAATTGCACTAGAAATATTATTGCATGGAGAAAACAAACTTCAACTTCAAGTCATACATGAATTCAAAATAAAGTAATGGCATACCAAGAAGGAAATATTTGAAATATGGAAAATTGTTGTTCTTTAGCTAACACACCAAATTCCAAATTTAAACATAAGGCAAAATACCAAATTGAAGAATAAATCAAGTATTGTATTGCTAAACAGATCAATACATTTTATTTTTAATGAACTATCAATGCGAGAAATCTCTACTTGAACACAATGCCCAAACCTTTAAAAGTCTTATGCAACTTTCATCATTTTATTAAATCAAAGTCAAAGAAATAAACTACATCATGTTCAATTTAAAAGAAGATGATTCACTCTTGCATGACATCCACTCTGAGGAGTTGTTCCAGCTAATGTTGTGAAATGGGTCGAAAAAATTAAGATTTTCAGTGACCACATCCAAAAACTAAAAACAATCGACATACCCCAAAATCATGCTTGAGTAATTCCATGTCCTGCTTGCACCAAAGCAATTATCTAATTCTAAAGGAGTTACAAGAGATTTAGAAGGAACAGGAGAAACCTATTTTTTAGGCCCTATTTCACAAATAATAGTATCTTCCACAAAGAAAAAGGAGAAACCTATTTAAGCCTACTTACAAGAGTGTTCTTGTGGCAAAATTCCAGGCCCTATTTCGGAAATAATAGTATCTTCCAAATGCAGCCTAAACATGTTTCAATTTTCCTTTTGGATTAGAGATGAAATGGTTCTTTTCTTTTTCTTTTTTATTTTTTAAAAATTATTTGTTGTTCTTTGCAGGTGAGGTCAAGTTGGACACATTAACCTCACATTGCACATCTTACATGGTAACTGATATGAAATAAGTTTGGACTATAAGAATTATGATTTTATTAATTGGATCTTTCTTAATTCTCTTTGTCCATAGGAGTTCAGCTGATGCTGGGCAAAAACCAGACATGTCTTGTCAAAGCAATCAAGCCAAAGACCCAACATCTCACTATCTTTTTTATCAGATTCAAATTATTAAAACATGAATTCCAAGAATGAGTTTGGACTCCGAAAGCGTCCGCTCCAGCACTCGTACTTTTAGCCCAAACCCTAACCAAGGACTCCAAAATTACCAAGTATTCATAAACATTCATTGCAAGCATTTTCTGCCTATGTGCATGACGACCATACTGTTAAGATCAATCCTCTTATTTTCATTTACAAAAACTAGTGGATGACAAATTATGTGTAACATACAGAGATGGTTTAGCCACTTATGCAATTAGGGAAGGTTCAAAAGGGCTAGATTTCCACATCAAGCATCAGTTGCATACATATGATATGGAAGGACAAAAGTATCACCTTCAACATGAAGGTCAAACAAGTTTCCTCACCAAAAATTCAAATCACAAACCATCATGGCATGTGTCCAATTTTTGTGGAAGCACAAAGTAAATGATTGATACACATTGTGCACAAGATGACCAACCTTGTATACCAATGTCATCTCCATCCTCATACATGATGCACAAGATGACCAACCTTGCATACAAAGGTCATTTTCTCAGCTTAATCCAAGGATGCTAGAGACGTTAATAGCATGAGGTACAGGATCGGATCATCCATCACAAGGGTCCCATTATGCTGACGTCCATAGTCAAAGAATCAGGTCAATCCAATAATGAAGTGAGCCACAGATTATGAAACAGATTTTTGGCTAAACAAAAATGCAGAATTTTTCTAAGCTATCCACCTGTTTCTAATAGTCCACCTGCCTGCCATGATGGCAAATGTTATAGCTTGTACATGAGATGCCCTACACACACATGGGGCTTAGCAAACCCAACAGTTGTTAAATAAAAAACCCTCAGTACAAAACCCAAAATTAATATCAACAAATGCAACATTAAAAATCCTAAGTTAGTGGTATTATCCAATCATCTGGCTAAAGAGTTTGTGCAATACGCTCAGGTTCCAGTTTGCATGCACCAGAAAAGGAAAGAAAGTAAAAACAAAAGTAAGACTCTAGGAAGAACACAAACAGAAAAAGTATAAACCTAAAATATATATCTATAAGCATCTCAAAAGATACACTAACAAGTACATCAATACACTCGAGCATACATTACAAGCATAGAAAATAACTGAATTAGCCACAAGCATCGCCTTGACATTTCCACACAAATAGGAACTTTATTTCCAAGAGGTAATAATTCACCCTCTTAGATTTCATAAGGCCTTCGATGGTTGGAAATCAACCAATTTCAATAGGTATCATGAATGGGGCCATACCTGAAAACCAAAAGGATTAAGCATTCTGTTGTATGCTCCAGAACGAGCAATTCCACAACAGAAAAGGTGGGGAGCATGTGCTAGGAGGTTTGCCATCATGAATCCCCCATAGGAATGACCCCCAACAGAAATTTTATTTGGATGAGCCACCTAAATAAGCATAGCACGAAAAAGGCATGGTCATAATATAAATAGAAAATTGTACTAATGGTATTCATGAAGGAATTACTAAGGAAACTCACCCCTTGCTGTATAACTTCCTCAACTGCAGCCTCTGCACTACCAACTAGCTGTTCCAAGCTAAGCCTGGCCTATTGACACCCTTAGCTGCAGCTTCTAAAACATTTTGATGCATTTAAGAAGAAAAGCTGACATAGAAGTTATAGATGGATTTATTTATTTTGAATTTGAATTTGAATTTATTACAAGAAAAGAAATGATAAAAAATATATATAGTCTACAAATTTTTATATCGATCACTAAGCTAAAACCTTTGAACGGGGAGATTTTTAGTTAACCTCAAATCCAAAGTTTTTTGTTGTAATTTCAGAAAACAACATTAGCTTCATTAAATCACTTTGCTTCACCCCCAATTCATTGAAATACTATGGATTCCAAACAATAACTGTATGTCAACCATCAACTGATAATATGCATATGCAACTTTCATCCAATCATAGCCATAACTCGTTAACGCTCATTCGATCAGATCAAACCTGGTGGATGAGCAATTCAACATCTAAACATGGTAGAACTATATGAACTACATATATAAAGTAAGGTTGTAAGCAGTTTCCCTCTTTAATACCAAGTCCAGTGACGAATCCATAAGACGATACACAACCATAAACATTAAAAAAGAAAAATATCCAAGTAAAGGATTTCTATATTTTCTTACAGCAGGCTTTGCCCTTATGTTGGTGCCTGAAAGGTCTAAAAACAGGAGGAAAAAAAAAAAAAAAACTTAGAACGCCGAACCGTGCAGCCTTAAAATTCTCAAATCAAATTTCAACAGAGTATCCAAACAAGCCAAGAACATCAGAAACAAAAACTAGCACAAACTACTCATATAATTCAGTTGACAATGGAAATTATAAATTTATGTATACAATGAACTATAATAAGTAGAAAAAATAAAGGTTAATCTATCAAAAACAGTGGTTTCAAATTAGATTTGAGAAAAGCATCCAAACAAGCCAAGAACATTAGCAAAATTATCACAAACAACTCAAACTACTGTCATTTGAAATTCAACAGTACAACTTTATATTATAAACTACAAAAAGAACCAAAAACAAAGGGTCAATCTATAAATTAAAAAAAAAAGGTGGTTTCAAATCATATTTGAAGAGAGCATCCAAACAAGCTGAGATAGTCAGGAGAAAAATCATCTAAACTTGTGTTACTGTGTTTGCAATTTGAAAATTCAAAAATAAAACATTGTACAATGAACTACCAAAAGTTGAGAAAATAAATGGGTGAATATATAATAATAATAATAATAATAATAATAATAATAATAAAGGTGATTTCATATTAGATTTCAAAAGAGCATCCAAACAAGCCAAGAACATCAGAAGCAAAAGTATCACAAACAACTCATATAACTGTGGTTGCCATTTTCTCCTGATATTCTAATGCCCAAGATATAGATCATATTTTGCAAGATGCCATAGTTACGAAAGAACATAGAAACATTGGTGGGTTCCCTCATTAAGTTAACTGGTAGAATACTATGTATAACTTTTCATGTTTATATCCAAATTCCTTGAGATATGTAGCAGTAGCAATGTATTCACATAAACAGAGGAGATTTGAACAAGATGTGCTCTGTTCAAATTCGAGCATGCCCAAGTCATTGTCATTAGGACTAGCTCTATTCATAGATGTACTCTGTTCGTGTTGCAATTAAAAAAGACATTGGTTTTGATTGAGAAGTATACAGAATTTTTGTATGCTTTTGTCCTTCGCATTAAGAACAAAATTGGGTATGCAAGAAAAGAAATTTCAAAAATGTTAGAAAAGTTTTGGAATTGGCCTCAAAATTTGTAATCTCTGAGTGGGCCAGCCTGATTTGCATATGGTTACCTTCAGTGCGGGGCACCTCATGAACTGGTCAGATGCCACATACTTGGCAAAGATTTTCAACACATCTCCATGTCCAAATCCAATGCATTTGAACACTTGGATATTTACTAAAATGCAACCTAAACCAGCATAGCATGTGTACCTTTATATAGATCCAAGCAGAATTTAGAAGAAAATATCAATTATCAACAAATGCTATTGTATAACATGAACAAACAATGAAATTCAAAGAAATCTAAGAATTTCAACATAAGAATGATAAATGTATCTTGCAAAGTTCCACAAGCATGAGGCGGCAATGGCAAAAGAAAACCTCTGAAGATACTTGCAACTTTGGAAAAATTGGAAAGGATCACCTCCTCCAACTTTTCCAAGATCAGCAGATCCAGGGAGAACAAACCACCACCTTCAAGAACTAAGACAACAATGATTCTCAACACATCATCATGACAAAATCCAAGGAATTTTCCAATCTGCTTCAGCAGCAAACCACACTGACATACCATGCATACCTCTCAGCTGAAAATCCGAGACCAATTCAGCCATGGCAATCAATAAAGCAGTCAAAATCTAATATACTACAAACCAAACAAAAAGACTAAAAAGAATTCAGCATACAAAGGCCGCTTCCTCCCTCCGACATTTTCGAGATTGGTAGATCTAGAAAGCACAAACCAATCGCAACCTTCAACTTAGCAACAATCCTCAACAGACCCAAAGTCAAAATCCAATGCATTTAACAGTCTGCTTCAAATGCAAATGTAATCTACGCACCACACATCCACTACTGATTATCCAAAACCCAGTTGAATCAAAACATAAGATCCCCCACAATAAGGAAAGATAAACCCCATACAAATGTGCAGTCAAAGGCTTACTATTACTAATACATAAGAAACCTATATAAGAAAAAGAAAAAGAAAAAAAAACTGAATTCCACATAAAATGTTTGTCTTCTGAGGATCTACAAAGTTCATGCTCTGCACTCCTCGAATATGGATAGGGGAACCACCATAACAAACAATAAATCAAATTAAATGGGAAATGTTAAAATCAGTATTTCATTTTCCTGAAGTTCAGAGCTTGAAACTCTAAAAACCAAGCATAGAAACAAAGGAAAAAAAAAAGTCATACAGGGGAGCCTGGGTTGGTTTGGGCACTGATTTTGAAGTAGTTGGGTCAACCCTATTTCTTTCATTTTGTTTTTGCTTGGCCCAGGCCTGAGCCATTGCCCGCTAAGGCATACACGTTGTAGCAATAGCTTTGGCATAAGCCAAAGTTCAACTAACAGGAAATGGTCTTGCTTGAGCCTTTTACAACAAACCTTAACATTTTTTCTGTTACCTGATCAAAAAGATCAGATGTTGGAAAGTTGATCCACTACCCTACACAATATAGTTTGACTCAGTGCACAGCTTCTGGCCCACCCAACGTGTGCACGTCTGCTTCAACAAACCAAAAAATCAACAATCTGACAATTCTAGTGTTATATTGAGGACTTCTGGGAGAAAATAAGGAAAAAAGAAAAAGAAAAAAGGGTGGTTACAGAAGGTCAGCCGAAGTTCCTTTGACCATCCACTTGTGTGATTCTGGGACATGGCCCATCAGAGGTTGGGCATCAGATGATGAGTTTGGATCTCTTACATGCCTACAACATATCCATAAAAGTAGGTCACTGATTAGTTAAGCAAAGAAAAGAGAACATTTTCAATCTAGTTTCCTTTAGCTTCAGTTCAATTCCAAAACATTTTTGAGTCAGGTACAAAACGGGCATGCTCTTTTGGAATGTAAAACCAATTAGAGAAATGATCACATGCTGCAGCCATTTCTTTTCCCCAAATACGCCACGTGTAGAATGTGCAAAACATGGGCCATGGAAAGAGCAGTAAAACTCTCATGGCCATGGACAGAGCGATCTTCAGAGCGATTCTTGGTTGAAGCATTTCTTCAAACATGTAGAAGGCCATGGACAGCGGCGGATATGGCTGCCACTGCTATGGTTGCTGCCCCATTTGTGGCCCTTAAAAGAGGAAATGAGAGAGGAAGAGAGAGTACCTTTCAAGGAGATAAGGAAGGAATCAAAGCGGACGTCTCGTTCGTCTTCCTCCTCACTGCCCAAATCTTCATGGATGGCGAGAGAGAGAGAGAGAGAGAGAGAGAGAGAGAGAGAGAGAGGGCAGCGAGAGAGGGCAGAGGGCAGGCGTGAGAGAGAGAGAGAGAAAGGGAAGAGGGAGGGTGGCGAGTGAGAGAATGGGGGGAGATTGGGCGCGGCTCTGTTTTGAGCACGCGCCCAATTTTGGGTGGGACCATGGATGGTGCTCTGTGGGCCCTACCATGATGTATGTGTTTCATCCATTCCGTTCATCCATTTTTAAAGATCATTTTAGAGCTTTATCCAAAAAATTAGAGGGATATAAATCTCAGGTGGTCCACACCACATGAGAACAATAGTGATTAGATATCCACCATTAAAATCCTCTTAAGGCCCACTGTACCGTTTATTTGACATCCAATCTGTTGATTTGGTCATATAGGACCAGATGAAGAGAAAAAACAAAAATCAGCTTGATCCGAAACTTTTATGGCTACCAAAATGTTTTTAATGGTCGACGCTCATTCAACACTGTTTCTGTAATGTGGTCCACTTGAGATTTGGATATATCTCATTTTTAGTCTCATATTGTAAAATTATCTGTAAAAATATATGGACAGCATGGATGAAACACATACATCATGGTGGGGTCACAGAGCACTGACCACCAGCCATTGGCCAGTGTCGGGGTAGTCAATCCGTTCCCAAGCGTACTAAGTAAATCCTGTGGGGCTCACCATGAATTATTCATTTTATCCACTCCATCCATCCATTTTAACATAAATTTTATTACATAAACTCAAAAATGAAGCCTGTAAAAATTTGAAGTGGACCACGTCATAGGAAATAGTATAAAATAAACGTCTACCATTAAAAAATTTTGGAAGGCCACTGAAGTTTTGGATCAAGTTAATATTTTAGTTTTCCCTTCATCCATGTATTTATGATCTATCGAACAGGTTGGATGAAAAATAAAATCACTGTAAGCCATAGGAAGATTTCAACAGTGGAAATCATAATTCCCACTGTTTCCTGTGGTATGGTCCACTTAAGCTTTGGATATGCTTTAATTTTGGGCTCAACCACTAAAATGATCCGAAAAAATGGATTGACAGTGTGGATAAACCAAATACATTCACAGTGTCAATGCTAACTGGATATGACAGGGTATGATGCAATATGCGTTGAAACCCTCTCGGGGGTCACAAAAGTTTTGGATCAATATGAAATTTGTTTTTCTTATTCATCCAAGTATTTGGACCACACCACATGAAATGGTGTTGATTGAATATCCAACATTAAAAACTTCTTGTGATTGAGTCAAAGTATGAGGCAGACTAAAAGCTCGAGTGGACCCCATCATCTATCATACCATCTAAAACTATGTGAAGACATCTTAAAAAAGTCTAACACCTCATCCAAGTGGGACACACATAATGAATGGGCTGGATCTGTAAATCACATTTAAGTAGGCCCAATATATGATTGTGAATGTTACCCCTCTCCACTATATTATGTGGTGTGACCCACCTAAGTCATGGTTTGAGTTTGGGTTTATTTTTAAGCTCTTGGCCCACTCAAGTCATGAATTGACTTTCTCCATATCGCTCAACACTTTTCTCGGATCGTTTTAAGATATGAACCAGAAAATGGGGCGGGTCCAAGGCTCAAGTGGACTAGAGTAGGGATTGAAAGTCCGCCATTAAAAACTTCTTAAGAGCTAGACAAGTTTCAGATGAAGCTGATATCTGTATTTTCACTTCATCCGCGTCTACATGACCTTATGAATAGGTTGGATGGTAAAAAAAACATCATGCTGGCCCTTAGAAAGGTTACAACGGCGGGTGTCATTATCACTACTGCTTCCTTTGGTGTGGTCCATTGGAACCCTTTACCTACCTCATTTTTTTTTTGCTCATACCTTATAATGAACTGAGAAAAATGATGAATGGCATGGATAAAACACTTACATCATTGTGGGCTAAAAATGAAGCATATCCAAAGCTCAAATGGACCACACTACCGGAAAGAGTGTGAATTGAACATCTACCATTGAAAATTTCATGGGGGCCACAAAAGTTTTAGATCAATCTGATATTTGTGTTTTCATTTCATCCCTGTCTTTGTGATATTACAAACAGGTTGGATGACAAATAAGCATCACCGTGGGCCATAGAAAGGTTTTAATGGTGGAAACATTATTCCCACGGTTTCCTATGATATGGTCCACTTGAGCTATAAATATACCTTAATTTTGAGCTGAACCACTAAAATGATTTGAAAACATGGATGGACAGAGTGGATAAGACAAATACATTCACGGTGGGGCCAACTGAGTTTACGATATCATTTTAGAGAATTATCCAACAAAATGAATAATATCCCAAAATTAAACGGACCACACCACAAATACCAGCAGGGGATGAAGATTTTCACCATTAAAAATTTCATAGGACCCACCATAACATTTTTTTTCCCATCCAATCTGTTCATAAACCCGATCAAAACAGAAAAATGGCTCAACCCTGTTTTAGATTTTGGACCGGTTCTTCTGTTGTAAGCCCGATGAAATCCAACAAGCCAACCTAGTCCGTTATCAATCCTGAAAATCCATACCTGGCAAAGGAGACATCGTCCTCACAGATGGCTCAGGATGAAGCACATGAATAACACAACCTTCACCGTAGGGTTTCTCTCCCTATGAAGGGGTGGAGAGTTTTAGGGATTAGGGTTTAGGGTGGGTGGAGAGTTTTCTGCCAAGCATCTTATTTATAGAAGGTTGGTTGAGAAATGATCCCATGGGCTAGAAGTGTATGGTAATTTGTGCATGCACATAGTTTAATCTGTACTCACTGAAGTGTTGATCATCTATCAGGACTGTACATCAATCCAAGTCCATTCATGAGGTAACTTGGATTTTAACATGAGGTTCTCTCACAAGCAATTACCTCTTGAAAGCAATGCTAAAAATGGAGTCCACTAATTTCATATAACATAAGAAAATTGTAGTTTCAGTGGCTGGGTGTCAATCTAAAGAAGATTACAAGGATAGAGCCTTCAAACACATGAAGTGATTTCTTAGTTTTGATGGCCACAAGGACAAGAAGTGGGATAAATCATTTATAATGATTTCTTAGTGGTGAAAAACACATAATGGGCCCCACTACCTAGATGCTTCTGATCGAGGAACACTAATGTCATGTTTACAATGGGTATTCGCATGGATGATAATACTAATACTTTAACAATAGATCAAATAAATCCTTTCCAAAATATACTTTTACTAATGCTATTTGGCGCCGGTTTTGATTCGGCGAGTATTTTTGCATTTTGCTCCCTTTTTTTGTTTAAATCATACCAAATTAGTGCCAATAGGTGAGAAATGCTTGATTCTTCATGTTTTTCCAGCAAAATCAAGGATTTGAACCTTCGATTTCAAAATTTGAGGGCAAGTGATCCAATTTGGGAGAAATTAGTGAATTTGATTTAAACATCCGAAGTTATTTACTCTTCAATCTAAACTGATTAAATTATCCAAAAAGATTTGATTAAGGGTTCAATTAGTGGATGCCCCTAATAATTTAGTAATGTTATTTTTCATAGATAAATTTCGATTTTCATTTAAAAATAACATTTTTTTTTCCAAAATGTATATTTTTTTACTCTTTTAACAAAATATCATTTTTATTATAAAATATTTCAAAAAAAATTCAAATAAAAATTTTGAATTTTTATTTTCAAAATCTCAAAAAATTTCTCTTATTTTAATTTTTTCTCAAAATTTTCAAAATTTTGATTTTTTTCTCCAAAAGCTTCATTTTTGTTCTCAAATTTTTTTTCAAACATACTTAAAATTTCTAAACTTTTCACTATTCTTTTTCATATGAAATTTTAAATTATTTAAATATTACCTTTTAATTATATATAAAAAATTTAGATATTTTAAATCATTTAAATATTACCTTTTCAAAAATTCAAAACACCCTTTAGCAACGAACTTTTCAGCACTAAAGGTGGATTTTAGCTACGAAATTAATTTCATCACTAAAAGAAAACTTCTCGACTTTTTTATTTTTATTTTTTAATTCAAAACATCGTCGCTAAAGGCCACTTTTAGCTACGAAATTAATTTCGTCGCTAAAAGGAAGCTTCTCGACTATTTTGATTTTTTTGTCAAAAATTCAAAACACCCTTTAGTGGCAAAAATTTTCGTAGCTAAAAGTATACCTTTATTTTCAGCATTTAGCGATGAAAATTGTCATCCACGTTTTTTAGCTACAAAAATTTTTGTAGCTAAAAGTATACCTTTCGATTTTTTTTGAAAAACTGTTTGTAGCCTTTAGCGACGAAACTTTTCATCGCTAAAATTCTCATGCACATAAAAAAATTTTCATAGCTAAAAGTATACCTTTCGATTTTTTTGAAAAATTGTTTGTAGCCTTTACCGACGAAAATTTTCGTCTCTGAAAGTTTACCTTTCGTCTTTTAGCTACGAAAATTTTCCTCGCTAAAAGTATACCTTTCGATTTTTTTTGAAAAATTGTTTGCAGCCTTTAGTGACAAAAATTTTCATCGCTAAAAGTCTCATCCACGTCGTTTAGCTACAAAAAGTTTCGTAGTGAAAATTAAACCTTTCAATTTTGTTGAAAAATTGTTTCCTGCCTTTAGGGATGAAAATTTTCGTCACTAAAAGTGACTTTCAGGTACGAATTTAAAATTTCGTCGCTAAAAACCTTCTTTCTTGTAGTGAGTATTACGGCCCAATCCAAAGAATGAAGTAGATCCAAGACGTAGGTGGGCCATATCATCTGAATTATGGTCATTAAGTCCTAACCACCATCGATTTACAATGATCTAAGGTCCACTCCCATGATCAGAACCATTCACCTAACTAGTGAGCCAATTAAGGCCACTACCTATTTTAAATTGATGTCGTATTACATGGATGAGCCACATAACGTTTGCCTTTATGAGTTTTATTATGGATATCATCGGTTGGACGGTCAGGTTGCCTCTAAATCTAATATTCATGCTTCTTATGGATTCCTAGTCAGCTTTAAAGGGATGGTTAAGTGCTGATTAGTTAGCTTGCATGGTTTAGGTGTGGTTTGATCATTAGGCTGTCAAGGATAAAATGGATGGTGGATCTTACGATCTGGAGCTCAATGTTGACAATAGATGGTTTGATTTGCTTATCAAGGGGGCTAAAACCCCAAATGTGAGTCCATCTGGTGGTATGACGGTCCATCTTGAAAGACGACGGTTGGATTTAAGGGCTAATTCTTATAGTCTAGTCATGTATCATCCACGCCCATTTCTAAGGCCGATGATGGATTCATTTTTACTGATTTAATGGTCAGATCGTCTCTAAATTTGATATTTAAGTTGCACATGGATTCCTAGTTAATTTTATAGGGAACTTAATGGTGGTTTAAGGGTTAATTAGTCAGCTTGTATGTTTTAAGTGTGAATCATCCTCTAGGTTATTAAGGATGCAACGAATGGTGGATGGTGTGACTTAAGTTATCAAATTTGTGGTATGTGGTGTAGTTTTAGAATGACATGATGACTCATCTTGAGATTTTAACAGATGGATAGGTTGGCCTACGAATGAAGATCACCATTAATGACTGGATTTAGGCCAGAGTGTGTGAAGGTTCACATACATCGGGATTGCATTTATACTAAGTCAGGTTCTCATAGTAACACCCGAGTACAGAAAAGTACGGGGTGTTACAACATCTCCCAAGCAAAATCTTTTGCCTTTCAAACATCATATGTTTTTTTTTTGAAATACACATAACAACTGACCCTAGGCTAATTTAACCCATTGTAACCCATGACTGACAAGAGAAATGATAAGAAATAGTTATTGTACTAAAAGCTCTCATACATCAACTTTTTCACCAACATGTCATGTGTGGAATTTACATCGGTACAATCATCATCTGATATGAAAATTAAGCGAAGCACAACATCAAAATTAATGGACAATAAGATGAATCAACGATGGTTGCCACTAGCGTAACGAGTGGATTGATTTTCATGCTCAATGATCATCATGACCGGACCCACCTTTTTTATGGATTAGATATTATAAATGTATAACATATCAATGAGGAAAAATGACTTTCCAATGATAACACCTAAATATTGCATATTTATCCTCTCAATTGCATTAGTTTTCCTAGTGTTAAGTATTAAATTGATTTACTTATATATGCTTTCTTCATGCAAGGTGATTTGAGACATAAAGAAGAAAACGCGCTTAAAAGGATAAATTAAAGCTCAAAAGAATGATGAAATGAAGCTTTAGAGATTTTAAAGACATTATTGAAGATTTTAAGTACCGAAGATCCAAAAAAACTAAGTATAAAATGATAAATAAAAGATTAAAAAATCAAATCACAAAGTGCATTAACATAAATAATAAACTGCTCAGTCCCACCTAAGGTTAGTTCGGTCCGATCGAATGTACAGAGAATAATCCAGCAAGAAGTTGTGATTTTCATATGTAATTCAGTTCGACATTCGGTCTAACTGAAATCATATTTGGTTAAACTAAAGGAAGATTCAGTGCGACCTAAAGGAGACAAAGACTTCAAAAGAATATTAAAGAAATCCAGCTGCAACCAAGAGACCTATTTGGTACGACCTAAAGGAGACAAAGACTTCAGAAGAATATTAAAGAAATTCGGGTGCATCCAATAGACCTATTCGGTACAACCGAAGTGTAGTTCAGTAAAACCGAAGGCTACCATTGGTACAACTAAAGTGTAACAAAATTAGGGGTGTACATCGAGCCGAACCGAGTTGAGTTGGCATTAGCTCGACTCGGCTCGGCCACTAGCTGACCTCAGCTCGAACTCGTCTCGGCTCGGTCCTCGAGTTTGACTGGCCAGCTCAACTCGGTTCGGTCAACAGCTCAGACCAGTTCGAGCCGAGTTTGAGCCAAGATCGAGCTGAGTTTTCCTGTGCAGCATTTCCACAAACACTTAGATTGCACCTTCAAAATCCCACTGTATGGGAAATAACAACAATGGTTTTCAAGGTATTTTATTAAACACCTTTCAAGCAACATAAAAACTAAGAAAAAAGGGTATTTATTTCATGTACATATCTTCTTTGCCACCAGCCACACTTCGTTAAGTCATTTCATCAAACACTTGGTGAGCAACATCAATATCAAAGTAACCGAGTCACTGAACTGGTTCGATCCGAGTTCGATTCGAGCTGGATTCGATCCGATTTGAGTCAAGCTGGGGCTAGCTCGAACTCATTTTCGAGCTCAAAAAATAAGCTCGACTTGGCTTGAACTCAGCTTCGAACCGAGTTGAATCCAGCTTTTTCGAGTCAAGTCAAGCGAGCTAACCGAGCTAGCTCGGATCGTGTACACCCCTAAACAAAATGTGCATAAATTTGAAGTTGGTGCAAAATTTTTCTATTTAAATGGGTGTTTTAGGATCTTCAAAGCACGAAATATGGCTTGGGATAAAGACCTACAGGTAACAAAGCTTCCACAATGTCGTCCTTTTTCTTCAATCCTTCGATTTTAGTTTGTCATTTCAATTTTTCTTTTATTTTTCTTTCTAAGATGTTGGTCATGCTAGTCTTATCTCTTAGTTAAGGCTAAGTGATGAAACTTGTAGTTAATTATAATATTTAGTTTTTTATTCAATAATAATGGATTGAATGATGATAATAGATTGAAATATATTTAGATTTACTTTGAAGTCTTTAATTTATGTATTTCAAGATTTGTTGTGCACTACGGGTACAATGAATGCTTTGATTTAACAATTGTTTAGCCTAAATTAGAGAAGCATTCAATCAGTATAATTGATTGATCTATTGTCACCTAAGGGTGTTTTAGAGACTTTTGATTTCTTACAATTGAGATCTAAGTTTTTCATGAGAAAATTGCTCAATCAAATTCATATCTTATTGGTATTACTAATTGGTTTAACATAATTATCTTTCAATTGGATATGAATGGACTTCAATTCTAATTGAATTATATACTAAATCAATAAATGAGATATTGTGATTGCTATAAGTGGATTCATGGATCTTGATCTTTTATATTTATTGTTTGAAAACCATTTTCTACTTCACTAAATTAAAAAATCAAACACTATTTACCTTTAGATTAGTTCTAGGTTGTGTTCCCAATTTCCTAAAGATTCGACCTCGGTCTCATCGAATTATTACTACATTGCAACACTCCACTTGGGGTTGTCAACCCTTAGGTTCAATCATCCGATATATCAGAGTAATAATGAATTTGGTTTAGTAGAAATTAGAAAATCACACTCATTAAGTAAATGAAAAATCAATGGCGGATGCATGATGGATGACATGTACCCTCACCCAACTTGAATCCAAATACACTTTTAATCCCTAAATCTCAAAGGCTGCATGACTTTTCTCACCACATCTGCACAAATAGTTATAAATGTTGATCTAATTGATTGGTTTGACCACAAACATATAACAATTTAATGAGTCAGATGGGTTCAATCTTAGTTAATTTTAGGCATATTCGGTCATATAATATAAATTCTTATCCCATTTTATAAATGGGTCGGGCTTGGGTGAACTCTAACCTAACCCATTGCCACCCTTAAGTCGCACATGCTACAAGGCACTATGAGTGATTAGTGCATGCAGAAAAATAAAGATTAAAAGTGGACCAACATGATCTTTATGTTGGCGTATGATCGATGTATGTTCCACCTAATGAAGTGTAGTGGTTTGTTCCAATATATATCCTTTTAAAAGAACTAAAGACAAACAGTTACTAGAATTTCACTAGTAATTTGATGTCTTTATCTTTTGATTTTTCCCTTACATAATCATAATACAAAAAATCAAATTTAGAGAAATCGAATTACCTAAATGTCTCTTGAGTTAGAGTTAGAAGGGTTTCACGAGGCTTGAGTTCCCAAACTAGGGGAATATTGGTACTTAATATGAATTTTCAATCTTCACTGATACAAAAATGGAGATTTTCATGGAGGATTAATGGGGTGGGTTTGCATAAAATACCATTTGGCCTATTATCTCATTAAGAAGAAGATGAAAAAAAATAAAAAATCCCAACTGTTGGGTTGCGTAACCCCACCAAGTTGCCTAATTTTAAGGCCACACAACCAACATAGTGTGGACTATGTTTTGAGTATAAAGTGGTGTTGAAATTTCATGAAATTAAGCTTGTTTGAAAGCTTATCCGGCTAGCTTTTTAATAAGTACGAGATCACCAAGGAGAGATTTTTTATTTTGTAAACTTGTGCATTACTGACAGTAGGTTGCATAACCTAGCATGGTTGCACATCTAAGGATATGTGTTGAGCCAATTTGAATAAATTTTTTCTTTCTTTTCATAGGAGATATTTTTTCACTATAAACATATTTCCAATGCTTTTATGGGCCATTTATTACATCAAGAGGTTGTTGTTAAAAGTGTGATACCAAAATCACTATGGGTTTATTCATTTTTATGAGCCCATATGATTGATGTTTCGCATGCTAACAAGGCCCAATTGTTAGTGGATCCTTGGAGGTGTATTTTTTATATTTTCCTCTTGAAAATGTGACTTTTAGGGTTAGTTATGTTATGATTAAGAGAGAGTTATGATTTAGGGTTGCTTTTCTATTGTTTTGAAAGCATCCAAGGGGAGAGAGCTAAGGTTTTCTACTGTAAGTTCTCTCCATCCCTATAATCATCTCTGAATAGTGGATTGATCGTCGCTTCGTGCTGTAGTTTTTTTCCCACAAGGATTTTCCACGTAAAAAATCATGTGTTCACTATATCGTTGCTTGGATTTTTTTCATTTTCTCTTATTTGTTTTAATCCAGATTAAGGTGCTTTTGCAGGAGCGATTCTCCAACAAGTGGTATCAGAGCAAGGTTGGTTTGTTAGTTTGGATTTGAGATATGGTGTTAATTGGATTGAATGTGATGTTCAAGATAGAGAAGTTCATAGGTAAAAATAACTTTGAACTATGAAGATTGATGATGAAAGCCTTCCTAGTACAGTAAGGGTTGTTGTATGCACTCACTGGAAAATTACATCGTCTAGAATTTATGAAGGAAGAATATTGAGATGAATTGGTCAAATGGAAATTAGTACAATTCAATTGTACTTGGCCGATGAAGTCCTTTACAATGTCATAGATGGGACGATTATTGTAGGTTTATGAGTGAAGTTGGAAAGTATTTACATGAAAAATCTCTCACCAATCATATATTTATGATGAGGTTATTTTATACTCTAAAAATAGTGGAAGGGTCAGATCTATCTGAACATATTAACACATTCATAAACTAGTTTGCAAGTTGACTGGTATTGAGGTGAAGACCAAGGAGGAAGATAAAGCACTAATTTTGTTCACATCTCTCCCTAAGTCATTCAAGTATTTGGTTGATGCTCTTTGCTGGGGTAGGGATACTTTGGACATCGAGGTTGTTATCATAGCCCTTCAGTCAAAGCAGTTGTGATAACAAAGTGGCAGTGAAAGTATTTTTACGAACGCGTTGTTTTCTCAACAAAGACTATTTGAGCATGAGAAGAGAAAATCATGATATAAATCAAGGTCAAAGGGCAAAGGAATGTTTAAGTTTTGAAATTGTCAAAGGACATGATACTTAAAAAAGGACTCAGTTTCCTAAGGCACGAAAGGATGAGAAGTAAGATGATTCGCTAAAAGAAGCTAATTCGGTAGAATTGGGTGAAGGCTTAGATGTTTGTGATGTATTATGAGTGATCAAGATCATAAATTTCTATTTGGAACAGATCTTGAACACAGGCATTTTACCATATTTGTCCTCATGGAGTTGGTTTACCACATATAGCAAGTATAATGGTGGGTTGATTCTTATGGGCAATTATCATGCCTGTAAGATTATTGGAATTGATTCTGTTCGCATCAAGATGTTTGATGGGATAGAGCGTACTCTAACAGTTATAACTCGGCTATAGCTCGAGCATAACTCAGTTATAGCTCTAAAATAAGGTAAATGTCGATCTGATGAAAAGCTCAATATTACTTGCGCCTACTATATTCAACACCTCTATCACCCAATCTTTTTCCCAAACCAACAGCCCGAACATCTCTCCCAAGATCTTCGAGGGATTAAATCAAATACCAAGAACGTCGGATGACGGTAATCTTGAGAGGATCTTGGACGAATCCGGATACCTGTGTTCAGAATGGACTCCGACATATCAGGAGAAGACTCCTTGCATGGTCTTCCTTCTCCTATAAATAGAGGTATCCTCAGCCAATGTAAGGTATGCATACACATTCTCATGCTTTATTGGCGATTCTTTTCCTTTAAGATCCTATCCTACAAAAGACCCAAGGTCCTAACTTAAGCATCGGAGGGTCCCCTGTATAAGCCGTCTCCTTTATCTATTACTTTTATCCGTGTAGGTCCTAAAGGGCTGACCGAGGAGGATCTACTAGAAAACTACATCAACGGCACGAGTGCTTGAGTGTGTAGGGTGTGAGCACTTGCTACATGTAAATTGTATACAAACATATGTGTGTGTGTGCGTACATACACACACACACACA
This sequence comes from Magnolia kwangsiensis, assembly GCA_037074715.1. Classification (NCBI taxonomy): domain Eukaryota; kingdom Viridiplantae; phylum Streptophyta; class Magnoliopsida; order Magnoliales; family Magnoliaceae; genus Magnolia; species Magnolia kwangsiensis. The sequence goes on from CM073580.1 coordinate 89,899,241, forward strand.
CACACACACACACACACACATATATATATACACATACATACATACATACATATATATGTATGTATGTACGCACACACACACACATATGTTTATATGTGTGTGTATATGTGTGTGTGTGTGTGTGTGTGTGTGTGTGTGTGTGTGTGTAGAGTTGTGGGCTAGAGCAGTAACATGGTAATTGAAGGTGTTGGATCCATTCAAAACTTTTGTGGCCTCATGAATATTTCAATTGTGGGCATTCAATTCTCATATTTTTGGCCCACTTGAGTATTGGGTATGGCTCATTTTTTACCTCATATCCTAACATGAACTCAAAAAATGTATGTGCGTGTGTGTATTTCGGCCCACTTGAGTATTGGATCCGGCTCATTTTTTACCTCATATCTTGACATGAAATCAAAAAACATGTGTGTGTGTACACACACACACACACACACACACACATATATATATAGCTGTGGGATGGAGCAGTAACATGGTAATTGAAGGTGTTCGATCCATTCGAAACTTTTGTGGCCTCATGAATATTTCAATTGTGGGCGTTCGATTCTCATATTTTCAGCCCACTTTAGTATTGGATCCAGCTCATTTTTGACCTCATATCTTAACATGAACTCAAAAAATGTATGGACATAGTGGATTTCTGACAAACATTACAATGGCCTCAACTTTTGAAAGACCATCAAATTTCGCAAAGCCAAACATTTCAAATAGTGTTTGGGAAGAAAGCATTCCAAATTAAGATAGATAATTCCTTTCCAAAGGAGGAAATCTTTGTTATATGAAAAATGCGATGGATGATACACATGTATTGAGATATTCCATAGGTGGAGTAGAAGTAATTCAAATTAAACTGTTAAATTATGAGTTCCCATTTAGAAGTAAAAAAATCACACTTATTTAATTATATGACCATCGAATGTCTAAACATTTATTGGACAATTAAAGACAAGAAGATCAAATGGCCTTTTGTTTATTGGTTAGCACGGTAGTACACACACCTCGCAAGAAGATCAAATGGCCTTTTCCTTTTTGTTAGCACGGTAGTACATACAGCTCTCTCGTCTAAACATATGAAAAATAACGAGAATAAAAAGGAGGAATAGTGATACATAGAAATTTGTTCATTTAGTTTGTCCTTAGGATGATCAAAACCATAGATCATGATTCGAGGCTATCTATACCGTAGAATCAAAGGGGTGATTAGACCCATCTTCTCTAGTAGCGGTGTCACGCCCCAAACTCAGAAACTGGGCTCATAAAATTTTTGATCACCGAATCCAGTGCCGACAGCCTCCATAGTCCCCCATTTTTAGTTTCCAGTGCCCATAAGCTAGATTCTAATCCTAGGATCCTAAAAGGAGGATTTTTCAACATAAGTATACCCAAATCACAAAGACAACATCATCATCACATATCCACTAATATAAATAGTTGAATACAATACTAAAAAGAAAAAATACAAATATCAAAAATCATATGCTCCAGAAATCTGCTGCACTCTCTAAGCTCAATGCTGCTGCGAACTAACATCACCTGCACGCATCTATCATGCATAAGCTTATAGAAAGCTTAGAGGGTGATGTAAGTGTGTGTACAAGGTAAGTGCCAAGTATGCAATACAATGTCATAAATCATACAATATCAAAATAAGTAAAAATACTAACAAGATCATGAATCGTACGATATCAGAGTAAGCAGAAATACTACAAGACTATAAACTATAAAATATCAGAGTACGTAATACAGATCAGCTATACAAATGAGGAGTCATACAAAACCAAATATCATATACCAAGGATACAATGTAATATGTAAATCCTGCTAAGTCTGTCTAGGCTATATAAGTGCAGAAACATAGCAACCCAAAATGTCACATGCCTACGGATGTAATGCAATATGCGATGTGAATGAAATGACTAAGCTGGAGTGTGAAGTCGGGATGATAGTACATAGTATCACAGGTATGGGGTCACCACAAGGGACTTCTATCCAGACCAGTCCTATACATAAATTTGAATAGTTAGACTCAATGTGGTAAACTCTTGATCTCAGGATAGTCGCGCTCCTCAACTAAAATCCTTATCATTACGAAGGTACACAATAAATAGTTACGCACCATCAACTCGAGTGGATAGTGAATGGATGAATGAATGAGTATGCACCTCCTGCTCAATAAGTCCATGTACCAGTACGGTTCCTCTCTAGGATCATTATCAGGGTCTATTACAGTCTACACCAGCTTGTCGTCCCTATCCGAGAGTATAACTGGGTAAGTGGAAGAGACCTCACTATTTGCCTGCTAAGATCGGGTCTGGCTCGTCGATAGCGGACCCATTCCTCAAGCTGGTTAAACTCGACATAGATATTACCCCCTCGCTCAAGCGAGTAAAGTCACACCCCTTTTCAACCGACCATGACACAATGAGAGACTCAGCCTATTGGTATACGGCCCTCATGTGCTCATATATATCCACTCAGTCTAAACGTTAGGGTATCCTCTAGTACCAAGAGGGTTTAAGAATTTTCACCTAGGATCATCTATGACGGCCTGATGCTAGTAACAGATTTTTGATGTCCCATTTGGCCATCCACAAAATGCTTATGGAGGCTACGACCCTGATGTCACTAAGGTATACAGTAATCATAACACACAATGTAAGATACATGAGTCATGCGGCCCAATCATGCATCAATCCTGTACATACCGTGCGCTCATGTGGGATAACTCTGCCTATCAGGGAGTCCCATAAACCACCGGCACTATGGCATATGTAATGGTCAATCATATCTCATAACAAACATGCAAATGATGCGTATAGGCATGTATCATGATGTTATACTGTCACGTACTCATAATCAGTATCGATAACCACCATCGACAATCGACCTCTATAATGTGGACATTTAACAAACATTGCCTCCAAGGAATGGCCCATATAAACCCTAACATATAGTTGACCCATGACCTCACACAAGGGCCAAATATACAACACAATAGGACTCACTTAAGAGCTTAATACATCTCACGATGGGCCTCTCACATGGGCCTAATATACATCACAATGGGCTCCATCTCCTGGCCCTCAATGCATCACAATGGGCCTCATCACATAGGCCTCATATACATCACATTGGGCCTTAAACACGGCTAAATACACATCATAATGGGTCTCAAATAGGGGCCGTATATGCATCACATTGGGCCTCAAACACGGGCCGAATGCTCATCATAATGGGCCTTAAATACGGGCCGCATATACATCACATTGGGCCTCGACAAACGGCCTTGATATCCAACCTCGACAATCGAAATCAACCTCGATAATTGACCATGACAAACGACCTCAACAATCGGAATCGACTTCGAAAATCGGAATCAACCTCAATAATCAGAATCAGTATTGACAATCGGAATCCGTCTCAATAATCGAAATCAGAATCGGCCACAACAATCAGTCTCAACAATCGGAATTGGTGAGAATGGGCCTAACAAGGCCTAAGGGAAGGTCACAATATAGACATCCAACCATCATTGTCCATCAATGTGGACATTCAACTAACATCGCTCCCAAGTAGTGTCCCACATAGAGTCAAACATAAAGTGGGCCCATGGCCTTACACAAAGCCTAATATACATCACAATGGGCCTCATACAAGGGCTATATACACAACAGGTGGGCCCTGCACATGGGCCTCAAATACATAACATGTAGGCCCTACACTCATATGTCAAATAGGCCATGTGTCATAGGCCTAATACGTATCATAATGGGCCTTGCCCATAGGCCACTAATACATCACAATGGACCTTGCCCATAGGCCCTGAATACATCACAATGGGCCATGCCATAGGCCTATAAAATGCATACAACATGGTGGGGTCCCACAGAACCGTCCAGGCACGGACGACCTGGAATACAAAACATACATCACGGTGGGGTCATTCATGGCAGTACCGTCTAAATAGCCCAACACCGTCCAACACATCTGGATGGTGTGGATGAAACAAATACATCACAGTGTGGCTCACATGGCACCGTCCACAGATGGATGGTGCAGATACAAAATACACACATCATGTAGGAATCCCACATCCCCGGACAAATGGGCAGAGTGGATGTAGAATAAATTCATCAAGGTGGGCCCCATATGGCGCGTGGCCCACAGCTGTCAAAACAGATAGGTAGCATAGAGAAATATATACATCGTGGTCACATACAATCACAATGGACCACATACAATCACAATGGGCTACCTACAATCTCAATGGGCCTTACACAAGGGTCTCATACATCAAGTGGGCCGCATCACATGGGCCTTATATATCACATCGGGCCCCATAATGGGCCTCAATCAATCAGCAATTGGGCCTAGTAAAACATAGGCTTTTAGTGGGCCTAAAAATTGATGGATGGCAAGGATAAAACATATATCATGGTGGACAGCAACCCATGAACGGTGTGCACACAAAACATACCTCAGGTGGGTCCCGTCCCAATTGGATGATGCCGATAAAATATATACACCATGGTAGGGCCCATCGTCCTTTAAACGATATAGATAAAATACATACATCATATTGTGGCCCGGCAGATGGGTGGCATGGACATATAATGTATACATCAACATGGGCCCCACACCACCCTAGACAGATGGATAGAGTGGATATAGAATAAATACATCAAGGTGGGGCTCATGTCCCCAAACAGATGGACGTTGAGGATACAACACATACCTCATATGTGGGCCCCACATAGACTTGCTGACGTCATACAGTGGGACCCGCAGAGCTTGCTGGATGGACAAGGTTGATAAAACACATATGTCAGGGCGTGGCCCACTGTCTTGCAATTTGGATGATGGATATAACACATATTACAGTGGCCCCACACATCCCGCACAAGTGTTGGAGCCCACTTTAGATGGACGGTGTGGGTGAAACCCACATGTCTGGTGGGTCTCATGTAGGGCCCACCATAATATATATAATTATATATATATAATATAACATATATTTATTTTATATATATTTTTTTAAATCAAGCTATTGTTTGTATAAATAAATGGGCGGTGTAGATTAAACATATGTGCTGGTGGGTCCCACCGTCCATATTGCTGGACAGTGAGGATGTAACATCAATGCATCAAGGTGGGTCCCACCCCCACACGTGTCACACATGTGGGGTGGGCCTGCATCTCATACGGATGAATGGTATATAAAATACATAGCTCAATGGTGGACGGTGGGGATATAAAATATATACATCTCGGTAGGGTCCACGTGAGTGTGGCCCACCAGAATTTCAAGATCAAGCTGATATTTCTGTTCCCCATCATCCAGCGTCCAAGAGGTTTGGATGTCTATCTAACGGATGGTCTGGATTATCACAGCACCCGACGATCATACCCGCAGCTACTGCTACCCAAACAAAAAGATGGAGTGGATTTCCACATACATCACGGTGACCCACAGAGTGTTGCTGCATGTACAACAACTGCTTGCAGCGGCTGCTGGCACACCATCCATCAGACGTATGGTTTGGATTCAAATCAGATGGACGATGGGGATATAATACATAAATCACGTGGGTCCCACCTGCTGGACCATGTGGATGCAATATGCATCATGCAGGCTCCACCGTGGATGGACGGTGTGGATGGTACACACACGTCATGGTGGATCTCACCATCCATATTGCTGGACAGTGAGGATACACCACATACATTAAAGTGGCTCCACTGTGATCGATGGCGTGGATATATCACACGCATCAGGTGGGCCACATGGCATCAAAGGGAGAGAGAGAGAGAGAGAGAGAGAGAGAGAGAGAGAGAGAGAGAGAGAGAGAGAGAGAGAGAGAGAGAGAGAGAGAGAGAGAGAGAGAGACAGAGAGAGAGAGAGAGAGAGACGTGAAAAGGGGAGGGACCCTGCCACTATGGGCCCTCCCTATACAATGCATACATCAAGATTGGTCCCACCAATGTGGGCCCTTAAATCACAAAAAGACAAATACAAAATCACCCACCTCAAGATCTCTTCTTCATTCCTCCAACAATGGGTTCTAGAGCTCCAAGGAAACAAGATTCAACAGTTGAGATTGATTTTGGATGGTGGAGATGGGAGGTAGGAAGTGGGCCACACAAACTCTATCCATGGAGCTTAGACAATTGCTCTCATGGGGTTGCTTGAAAATGGAGAGAGAATGAGAGAGAGATGATGGGAGAGAAGTGATGGGAGAGAGGGATGGTGAGTGATGGATGGGTGTACTTGACATGTAAGAGAAAGTTAAATTTGGGGATGGTGTTGTACTTGACATTTGATTGATGGATTGATGTGATGTGTCGTAGAGATTCCCTCGGCATTTACAACGCGCGGCATTTTCCTCCAACTAAACATGGGATCACATCTCCTAACCCGGGTATCACCTCGGCGAGTGAGACACGACAACGGAACCGCAGCGACGGCGTGGTCGCAAGGGTACAAGTTTCGAGTCGAGCCGACTTTGATATATAGGACATGACTTTGGATTGCATGCAAACACCGATAACATATTGTGGGTCACCGAAATTTGATCGAGAGGACCGCGGAAGCCTACGAAACGGTACAGGCTAGGATACGGGTCTTACAAGTGATTAGGCAGATCGCTAGTTCTAGACTGTCCATCTTCAACTTTGTAGAGGTTCCATATCGTGTAGACCATCAAATCTTGAGGGCTCACACTTCTGCACTTTCTATCACTTTTTTAATTGGTTAGGACGGTGGTACACACACCTCACCAGAAGATCAAATGTCCTTTTTTATTGGTTAGCATGGTAGGATACACCCTACTTCGGAATAGATACCAAGACCTCAGTGTTGAAATAAGGTTATCTTCACCAAGTCTACAACGTGAACTTTGGATCAGTGTGTCAAATGGCCCTATTTCAACAAACTACAAGTGTACAAGAATTACTGGTTATGATTAGTCTGCTAGTGTAATTTTGGAACGACAACTAATCAATTTTGGCCGGTTTAAACAATTTCAATTTTTAAGTCAATTTAGTTCATGAATATAATTTTTTAGTTCCCGCATGTCAATCATTTTACATTATTTTTGCAACTCCTCTTTTCAAAGTGAAAAGGGGAGTAGAAGAATTTACTTTAAAAGTGAAAATTTTAAGGGAGCGGATCAGGTGCGGTGGGCTGACCTTGATGTATGTATTCTATATCCACATCATCCATCCATTTTTCCATATCATTTTAGGTGAACGATACTCTTGGGTAAAATGGTGATTGAACACCCTACCATTAAAAACTTCTTAAGGTGGAACTTAATGTTTACATAGTATATATTTGCCATCCAATCTGGTGGTGAGGTCACATAAGCCTGGATGAAGGGGAAAAAACAAATATCGGCTTGATCCAAAACTTTTGTGGCCCATTTGTAGTCAATCACCACTATTTATTATGGTGTCGGTCACATGATAATTGGATCTGCTTTATTTTTGGGATAATTTCATTAATTGATCTGGAAAAAAAAAAAAGAATGGATGGTGTGGATACAATACATACATCAAGGTGGGCCGGTAAGGGCCACACAGTCTTGGGTGAGGCTGGGTTCTCACCTAATCCGCCCCAAAAATTTTCTTTACGCGAAATGGAAAATAGCATAAAATGCCAATTCAGCTCAAACAAGGACACTTCATGGACTCAAAAAGTCCAAAATAAGATCTTTCCACAAACGTGCATTTCCTCTCAAAAATATTAAAGATCCAAACCAGAAAAATAAAAATGTTCCAATGCTTTGGAGCACTATAAGTTATAATACTCTTAGTTGAATTGGGAGATTTAACTGTCCAATCCATTGATCTTGACTATTCATTACGTCCATTGCACATTCCGTAATCTACCATGCAAATCTCACATCCATCCGACAAATATTAACCATTAGATCAATGTCCTTTAATATAGACAATCATGATTATTTTTAAAAAATAAAAACATTCAATAGATAATTCAATTTTTCTGGTTGTTAAGGCATCATGGATTGCTTATTAGGCAAGAGCGACCGTCTCGTCAATGGATTGAAAAAAGTATAACTATGGAATGTAAGGCTAAATCAAGGATGGATTAGATCACCCCATCAGTATCATTTTTACATGGTGGGCCATGAAATGTGCTCTAGACTTAATGGACGGTTCAGATTGATTGATTAGAGTGTCCAAGTTAACAGATTCAACAAGGAGTACTACAATCAATAATGATGTAGGGCACTTGAGCATCTCTCCCACTCTAAAACACATGAAAATGTTCTTATATTTTCGTTGATGGGTCACTTTCTGTGGAATATCCTGGCTGAAAAAGAGGGTGACCGTAGCAGGAAGATCACACACACACACATATATATAGAGAGAGAGGGAGAGAGAGAGAGAGAGAGAGAGAGAGAGAGAGAGAGAGAGAGAGAGAGAGAAATTTACCACTGTAGAGGCCACCTTTTATGAAGCATTTGAAACTTAACTTACCAACTTAGACCTTGCACGTACAGATAGAGAATTTGAGGATGAAAATACCCCTCCTTTTCACTACCATTCTCTCCATTTTACTCCCTTTTCTCGGTCCATGTCTGGAAAAAAAAAGGAGAGAGAGAGAGACAAAAAATCCTTTTCAACAACGAAAATCTGTTGCTTGGATTGCACCATCCTCTCACTGGATCCCACCCTCTCCATACATTTGCATTTTTTCAATTTTCTAAAAATAGTCCCTCCACGAAAGAAAGCACGCACCACAAGTATAATGTAGTATATTTCCCTAAACGGTGTAAATTTTTTGTGGGCCATTGAACTGTTGAATGAAGCAGGCATCTTGGTTTTCAATTCATCCATGTAAAAATCATCCTATTAACATAATGGATTACAAATAAAACATCATTGTGGGGCATATCAAGGTTTCTACAGTGGAATCACTATTTCATGTGGTATGATCCACTTGATATTTGGATATGCTATCATTTTGGGCTCAAACCCTTACTTTAGATGAAAAAAATAAATGAACGTCGTGGATAGTCCACATACATTCAAGGTGGGCCCAACTCAATACGATAAGAGCGTACTGATTTCCAATTTGCGAGATTTTTTAGTCCATTTGACCTACTTCTCGACAATATGATTGAGTCGTCACTGACATTCCCAGTGCATGATTGATGAAATTCCCTAATCAATTCATGAATTTGACAGAGAAATGAGAAAAATATGACCGAGAACTTCCACAAATTCATGTAATGTAACGGAAAATATTATGAGCCACTTAGTCAATGTCATTAACTGCTCGGTCAAATTCACCGAAGAGAAATTGAATTTCATGTAAAGCTCGTTCAATTATGTGTTAGGCTAGTTCAATTTCATTTAAAGTTCATTCCAACTCATGTTAGCCTCGCTGAATTTCATGTAAGCCTCGTTGAGTTTCATGTTAGCCTCACTCAATTTTAAGCTTACCTCAATCAAATTCATGTTTTCCTTGCTCAATTTTTAGCTTGCCTCGCTTAATTTTCACCTTGCCTCACTCAATTTCTAGTTTGTCTTACTCAATTATTAGGTTGTCTCGCTGAATTTCTAGGTCGTCTCGCTGAATTTCTAGGTTGCCTCGCTAAATTTCTATGTTGCCTCGCTCAATTTCTACATTGCCTCGCTAAATTTTCAACTTGCCTCGCTCAATTATCAGCTTGCCTCGCTTAAATTTTTAGGTTGCCTCGCTCAATTATCACCTTGCCTCGCTCAATTATCACCTTGCCTCGCTTAACTTCTAGTTTTCCTTGCTCAATTTTAAGCTTGCCTCGCTCATTTTCTAGCTTGCCTCGCTGAATTTTGAGCTTGCCTTGCTCAATTTCTAGGTTACCTCACTGAATTTCTAAGTTGCCTCGCTCAATTTCTGTGTTGCCTCATTGAATTTTTAGGTTTCCTCGTGCAAATTTTATGTTGCCTCACTCAACTTTATAGGTTCCCTCACTCACTTTCTATGTTGCCTCGCTCAATTTCTAGGTTTCCGCACTGAATTTCTAAGTTGACTCGCTGAATTTTTATGTTTCCTCGCTGAATTTCTAGGTTGCCTTGCTCAACTTTGTAAGTTCCCTCGCTCACTTTCTATGTTGCCTAGCTCAATATCTATGTTGCCTCGCTTAATTTCTAAGTCGACTCACCCAATTTCTAGGTTGACTCACTTAATTTCACCTTACCTCGCTCAATTTTAGGTTACCTCGCTGAATTTTCTAAGTCGCCTCGCCCAATTTCTAGGTTTGCCTCCCTTAATTACCAGCTTACCTCGATGAACTTGTAGCTTGCCTCGATCAAATTCATGTTTGCCTCGCTTAATTTCACTTGAGTCTTATTCGATTTATGCTGAAGTTCACTCAAATTCATCAACATCTTGAATGAATGATTCAACTATGTTTAATTTTTTGCAATATTAGGTGATGATTCTTGTACTAAATTTCCAAACCCATTCTCAATTCCTAGGTTGCCTCGCTCAATTCCTAGGTTTCCTCACTAAATTTATAGGTTTCCTTGTTGAATTTCTAGGTAGCCTCACTCAATTCCTAGGTTGCCTCACTGAATTCGCTGAATTTCTAGGTTCCCTCACTGAATTTCTAGGTTGCCTCGCTTAAATTGTAGTTTTTCTCGCTTAATTCCTAGGTTGCCTTGCTGAATTTCTATGTTTCCTCGCTCAATACCTAGGTTTTCTCACTCAATTCCTAGGTTGCCTTGCTAAATTTCTAGGTTCCCTTGATGAATTTCTAGGTTGCCTCGCTTAATTTGTAGTTTGCCTCGCTTAATTCCTAGGTTACTTCGCTCAATTCCTACGTTGCCTCACTGAATTTTTAATTTGCCTCGCTCAATTTGTAGTTTGTCTTGCTCAATTCTTAGGTTGCCTCCCTCAATTTCTAGGTTGCCTCGCTCAATTTATAGTTTGCCTCTCTCAATTCCTAGGTTGCCAAACTCAATTTGTAAAAGTCAAAATTTGTGTCGAGCTTCTTCACGTTTGTCTGGGCTTCTTTTCTTTTTTAATCCTTTCCAATTGTGGACATGACTTAGAGGCTAACTGCACATAAATGTGTTAAGGTTATATGTTCATGCACACGCAAGAGGGGATGGGAATAGATCAATATACAGATACCGGTAATCCCCCAGTTACAAAGATAATATGTTTAAGGGTAAAAAGAAACCCCTCAAAGCAAAGAAATGAAGCAAATATTCACATTTATAGCAGCATTTAGACTGTTTTTAAGAATAAAGAGTTGGGAAATTTAGTGCCCAAAGAAATGTCAAAATGCTTTTAAAAGTTGAGGTAAAAATCATTTATAAGTTCACGTGCATGCAAGAGGGGTTGGGAATAGATCAATATATAGGTGCCAAGTATGGTAATCTCCCAGCTACAAAGATATTCTACTAATGGGGAAAAAGAAACTGCCTAGAAGGAAATAAATGGAGCAAATATTCATATCTACAGAAGCAATTGGAGGACTTTTTTTAAGAATAAAGAGTTGGGAAATTTACTACCCAAAGAAATGCCAAAAGGCATTCCAAAGTTGAAGCAATAATCACTATTCACTAAGACAGGTTTTCATCATATAGCCAAATCTTTCTAACAGAAACAGTTGAGCTGGCAGAAAAAAGGATTTAGAATATTGGCAAGATAACCATACATTCTTGTTTAAACACTAATCCAAATGGTAACACATCAGCCATTTTCTCAAATACAAGAGGTTCTCACGAGTTGAGTTCTCTTCTATGGCAAATCAGGCAATAAAAACCATCTTCAAATGAAAGTTAGTACCTTAATATCTGGCGAGCCATGAAAATGAAGGTCATTTGGCTGTTCTATAAAGCCAACACTATCTCATCTTAAAGAACTGCGTCTTTTTATTTTATTAATTATTATTTTTACCTTCTTTCCATTAGGCCATGTTTGAAAACCATGGATTCAATGCCAAACAGCAGAAAAAGAAAATAAATTTCCTTTGATGTGACTATTTATTTTGTTTGGATAGCAAAGAAAATGGTGGATTCCACCAAACAATCATTACACTTGCATAATTTAGATTATTTGCAAAGCCACAAGAAAGTAGGTGAGCAATGTGAGAGGAATATGAGATGTTCACTTGCTACCCTGCAACTATTAGATAACACTTGATTGTAATTAGCTCGTTGATTGTAACAGGGAAAGTGCTGAAAATTGAAGACTAAACAGAGACTATCAAATGTATTTCTAGGTTCCCTCACTAAATTTCTACGTTAACTCGCTGAATTTCTAAATTGCCTCGCTCAAATTATAGGTTGCCTTGCTCAATTCGTAGTTTGCCTCGCTTAATTCCTAGGTTGCCTCGCTCAATATGTAGGTTGCCTCGCTCAATTTTTAGGTTACCTCGCTCAATTTCCACGTTCCCTCGCTCAATTTCTAGGTTGCCTTGCTGAATTTCCATGTTGCCTTGCTGAATTTCTAGGTTCCCTCGCTCAATTTCTAGGTTGTCTCGCTCAATTTATAGGTTGCTTCGTTGAATTTCTAAGTTCCCTTGCTTAATTTCTACGTTGCCTCGCTCAATTTCTACATTCCCTCGCTGAATTTCTAGGTATCCTTGTTGAATTTGTAGGTTCCTTCACTCAATTTCAGGCTTGCCTCGCTAAATTTCTAGGTTCCCTTGCTCAATTTCTAAGTTCTTAGGCTCAATTTCTTAGATGAAAATTGAGTCATGCAAACAAGGAATTCAGCGAGGACTCGCTCAAATTTAGAAGATGGTAAGCTTGCCATGATCGAGGCAACCTAATAATTGAGCGAGGCAAGCTAGAAGTCAGGCTAATTTTGAGTCAGGGAAACATGAAGTTGAGCGAGGCAAGGTGAAAATTGACCAAGGCAACATACGAATAAAGTGTGGCAAGTTGAAGACCGAGTCAGGCAAACAAGGAAATTAGCGAGGCAAGCTAGAAGAAATTGATGATCTGTTATGATATCAAGCAAATGGATCTCATATAATGCTTACCTTTACCACTTTGAAATCCAACCATCTTATTCCAAGTAAACTTGTAATCTTACCTTCTCTTTCTCAGCTTCTAATGCGGACATCAAAAACCATTACGCAACGTTTCATAGTCAAAGGGTTACAGAAAATGTTCGATGGCAACAATCAAACATTTTTGTTTCTTGCTAGAAGATTGACAGGATTTACGAAGAGTATCAAGATATGTTAGTCATAAGATCCATTTTTCTTATTTTTGTGGGCTGGCTTGGTACTCTTTTGATAATTCCACCTAGTCAGAAGATCCCATTTTCTTCTTATAATTGTCTTCAATGAATAGTGGAGGGGGGAGCCATCACATGGAACTCGCGAGGCAATTGAAACAAGAGAGAGGGGGTGGCACCAAATAAAATAAGGGGTGAGTGTGTGTGAAAAGTATATATAGGCTGCTAGACCGGCTTACAGTACCTATGGCTACGGTTATAATCCGTAGCCATAGGGCCCTGCTAGACTGACCAACAAGGGAGGTGGGGGGGTGGGTGGAGCGCCAGTTCAGCAAGCCCACCCCGATTTGGGTTCAATTTGAGGGGGGGGGGGGGGAGGGGGATGGGGATGCTCCATAGTCATAAGTCTACTTTAAAAGGCAAGGGTATTTTCATCCTCAAATGCTTTGTCCATATGTGCAGGTCCAAGTTGGTAACGTAAGTTGGGGATGCTCCATAAAAGACGCTGGGTAAAAGGTGGCATCTACAATAGTCTTTTTCTCATATATATATATATATATATATATATATATATATATATATATATATATATATATATATATATATATATATATATATATATATATGTATGTGGGAAATGGTACTGTAAGGTCGACCTCATGGGAACTTCCCATGAGGTCGAGCTGTGTGGGCCCCACCATGATGTGCGTTGAACATCAACACCATGAATTTGATGGGTCCCTTTTAGGTTATGGGAAATCCCAAAAATCAGTCGTATAAAGAATTCAGATGACCCGATACTATCTAAAACCATGTGAAGACATGCCTAAAATATATAAAAACACTTGGTGGAGCCCACCTAGTTTCGAATGTGGCTGAAAATTTGTTTGACTCATCATCCAAGTGGGACACACACAATGGATAGGATGGATTTGTGAACCATATCTCATTGGGTCCAATAAATGATTATGAATATTTTAACGGGAGGGTTGTAAGTGCTATGATTTCATATCCCTTTAGTTGTCAAATTTTGTGGTGCCAAAACCTATATCTATGTCTTGTATATCTTGTGCTTTATGTTTGAAGACTAGTCATTGCAATCAAGACATATCAAGACATCGCATTTCAAGTCAAGATCTTAAAAGAAGAAAGTTTTCAAGTCTTGATGAAGAAATCAAGAATAGAAGTTTTCAAGGTTGTATGTTCAAGGGTTGATCAAGTTCAAGCTTACAAGAAGACTTTGTGAAGTCAAGATCAAGCTTATGAAGGCCTACTACAAGTTTTGAATATTCACAAGCTTCTTTTAAGGGTCATCTGAGTGTACAGACTTTCAATGTCCATCTCACTTTTAAGGTTTGTTTGACCTTAGATTGACCTTAGGATGAGCTTTATTGTAGGTCATTCTAGATACATAATTCATATATCTTTATATGCTTGTTTGGAGTGTTCTAAGACCAGTCTTAGGGACTTCAAGACCAGTCCTAGCTTTGCTACGACCAGTCTTAGGTTTTTCAGGACCAGTCCTAGGTAGTTGAAGATTTCCGGATCTTTCTAGTTGTCCTACGACTAGTCTTGTGAGTTCTACGACTTATCCTTCGACCGGTTGTAGCCCTACGACTTAAACTCCAGCAACCATTTTTGGGGTCCTACAACCGATCATAGGTGTCTCACGACCAGTTATAGATGGTCCACAATCGGTCGTAAACCACCCTCGACCGGTCATGGAGCTGAAAATCAAATCCCTCAAAAATCTTTTAAAAATCTTTGGAGCTACGACCAGTCCTAGGATCCTAAGACCAGTCGTAGACGGGATTTTTCAGTCTATAAATTGAGCACGAACTTTAGAGTTTTAGCACTTCAAATCAATTCTATTCAAGCATTCTTTAGGCTATTCTATGAGATAAGTTTGTGTTTATTTTAAGCTGCTCTGTGCTTGTTTAATATTCATTTTGCTAGCTTATTCTTATTTGATTTTGATCTACATTCCAATCTTATTAGAAAAGGGGAATTTCTGTTATTCCTTCTTCTGGATTCAAAGTAAAGTGTGCGTAAAAATACTACGTTCACTTCCCGAACGGTTCAATTCTAAAGTGACCGCGATTCAGGAACTTCGTGATACGGATACCATGAAGGTTGAGGAATTAGTTGGTTCACTTTTAACCTATGCGTTATCCTTTAAGGCTCCTAAAGGAAAATCAATAGCTCTTAAATCATCTAAGAATATTTCTCAAGAGAGCACTTCGGATTCAGAAAATACCGAAGATGATATGACACTTTTAGCAAAAAGGTTTTACAAAATTTTCAAAAACAAGAAAAAGGTTGATTTTCAAAAATCAAATGATAAGAGACGATCTAAACCTAGAACTCATAAATCCTTGAAAGATAGTCAATGTTACAACTGTCAAGAGTATGGGCACTTATCTAACAAATGTCCTAAAAAGGACAAATTGAAAAGGAAAAGCATGATGGCTACTTGGGATGAATCATCTGATTCTGAATCCTCTTCTAAATCAGAAGATTCTGAAACCGAGTCGGGCGATGGTGTTAAAGCTCTTATGACTCTAGCCAAGATTACCTATTCAGATCATGATGATACATCTAGTGAAGAAAATCTGAATAGTGATTGCGATAATGAAGATGATCTTCAAGATGCTTATAATGCCCTGTATAAAGAGAGTTGTAAAATTGCTGTCAAGCTTAAATTACAAAAAGAAAAATTTTCTAAGCTTAAGGAAGATTATGAGTTTCTGGTCTTAGAAAAGTCTTATATTTCTGATTCTTTTAAAAAAATTAAAAATGATTTAGATTTCAAAACCTCTCAAATTGAAGATTTGAAATCTGAAAAAGAGAAACTCAAAAATGAGGTAGCTTCTCTTCTGAGTTTGAAAGACACATGGAGATATACCCAAGGAGATCCGAAATTGAAAAAATTATTATCCGGATCAAGAAAATGTGGCGATCGATCCGGGTTGGGCTATGATAAAAATACATCTCCTAAACAAAAGAATATTGCTCCTAGATTTGTTAAAGGAGAGTCTTCGACCTCAAAAGAAAAGAATACCTATCAAGGTTTTTCTTAAAATTCTAGGTCTTTCCAAAAATCTAAAAGTAGCCATGTCAACTTTAATTTTTAAAACCGAAATCAATTAGCTGAAAAAATTATTGATCTTCTCAAGGAGTTATTAAAGTCGAACTCTATAGGTCGTTCCTACGACAATAGACAGAAAAAGACCATCTATACTCCTAAACCCAAAACAGTTATGAAATGGGTTCCTAAAGTTGTCAGCTTGGTTGCCCACACTGCTTTCAAAGCAACAAGTCATTCAAAGTGGTACCTAGATAGTGGTTGCTCCAGGCATATGACAGGTGACAAATCTTTATTCACCGATCTTAAAGATATGACTGATGGGTCAGTCACATTTGGTGATGGAAGCAATTGCAAGATTATTGGCCAAGGTACGGTTCAACTTTATAACCTTCCCTTATTTAAGAATGTCTTATATGTTGAGGGTTTAAAACACAACCTATTAAGCATTTCTCAGATATGTGATAACAACCATAGTGTAAAGTTTTCTAATCAAGGTTGTGAGATAGTTAATAAAAAGGGTTCTGTTATATTAACTGGTCGCAGAACTTCTGAAAACTGCTACATTGTTAGTGATGTTAGCTCATCTACTCAATCATGTTACATGGTCCATACTGATGAGATTGAATTATGGCATAAACACCTTGGACATGTACACTATCGGAACTTATTTAGATTGAGCAAAAGAGAACTAATTAGAGGTCTACCCAAATTGCAAAAAGTAGACAAAATATGTGGTGAATACCAATTGGGCAAACAAATTAGGAGTTCTCACAAGAAAGTGAACTCTAACACCACATCTAGACCACTCGAGCTTCTCTATATGGATCTTATTGGACCTACCAGATCGGAGAGTTGAGGAGGCAAAAAATACATTTTGGTTATCGTAGATGATTATACAAGATTCACTTGGGTATCATTCTTAAAAGATAAAACTGAAACCCTGGATGAAGTGAAAAGGGTAATCAAACGAATCCAAAATGAAAAAGGTTCTCATGTTAGTAAGATCCGTAGTGATCATAGATCTGAATTCGAAAGCAGTAGTTTTGAGAAATTCTGTAGCGATCAGGGAATATCACATGAATTCTCAGCGCCCAAAACACCTAAACAAAATGGTATAGTTGAAAGAAAAAATAGAGTGCTTCAGGAAATGGCTAATGTTATGTTGAATAGTATGAAGCTCTCTAGAAATCTTTGGGCTGAAGCAGTTAATACTGCATGCTATATTATTAATCGGGTTTATACCAGTAAATCTAATTATAAGACTTCTTATGAATTATGGTTTGAAAAGAAACCTACTGTCAAATACTTTCGGATTTTTGGCAGCAAGTGTTATATTTTATGGGATCGTGAAAATTTGGGTAAGTTTGATACAAAGAGTGACGAAGGAATTTTTCTTGGTTATTCTTTGAACAGTCGAGCTTATAGGGTTCTAAATAAGAGAACTAGTGTGATTCAAGAGTCCATCAATGTGGTCATTGATGATCATTTGAATACACCAGCCCCATGTTCAGATGATGATGAAGCTATTATTATTGACAATCTAGATATCTCATCAAGTCAAAAAGAATCTGAACCAAGGACTGTTAAAGATCATCCAACCAATCAAATTCTTGAAAATCCTCTCACTAGAGTTCGTACTCGCAAACAACTTGAGAACATATGTAATTATGTTTGTTTTACATCCCAAATAGAACCGGTCAACGTAAAAGAAGCACTTTCTGACGAAAATTGGATAGTTGCTATGCAGGATGAACTTAATCAATTTGTTCGTAATGATGTCTGGTATCTTGTTCCTAGACCTAAAGATAAAAATATTATTGAAACAAAGTGGATCTTTAAAAATAAGTCTGATGAACTCGGAAATATTATACAAAACAAGGCTAGACTGGTTGTACAAGGGTACACTCATATTGAAGGCATCGATTATGATGAAACCTTTGCTCCAGTCACTCGCCTTGAATCAATCAGACTTTTTATTTCCATCAAATGTTTCAGAAAATTTAAAATCTTTCAGATGGATGTAAAGAGTATTTACTTGAATGGCGATCTACATGAAGAAGTGTATGTTGAACAACCTTCAGGGTTTGAAGACCCTAAGTTATCTGACCATGTATTTCATCTCAAAAAGGCTCTCTATGGTCTAAAACAAGCACCTAGGGCTTGGTATGAAAAATTGACTAAATTCTTACTTAGTCATAGCTTTCAAGTAGGTAGTGTCGATAAGACGCTTTTTGTTAAAAAGAATAACACTGATATTTTGATGGTTCAAATATATGTTGATGATCTTATTTATGGATCTACTTATTTTAACATGTCTACTGAGTTTACAGAGTTAATGAAATCAAGGTTCGAAATGAGCATGGTTGGCGAACTTAACTATTTCCTAGGGTTGCAAGTAAAACAACAACCTGATGAAATTTTCATTTCTCAGACCAAATATGCTTCAAACTTAGTTAAAAGGTTTGGATTTGAGAATGGTAAGAACTTTGATACTCCTATGAGTACAACATTAAGACTCTCAAAAGACTCTACAGGTAAAGATATAAATCCTAAACTATATCGCAGTATGATTGGTAGTTTGTTATATCTTACTGCTAGTAGACCTGATATCGCATTCAGTGTTGAAATTTGTGTGAGATATCAGTCTAATCCTAAGGAATCACATCTTACTGCTGTTAAACAGATTATTAGATATGTCTCAAGTTCTATAAATTTGGAACTTTGGTATCCTTTTGATACTAATGTTCAATTAACCGGCTATTCAGATGCTGATTGGGCCGGAAATATTGATGATAGAAAATCAACCAGTGGTGGTTGTTTTTACATTGAAAATTGTTTAGTTTCCTGGTTTAGCAAGAAGCAAAGCTCAATATCGCTCTCTACTGCTGAGGCTAAATATATTGCAGCTGGATATGCATGTACTCAACTAATTTAGATGAAACACATGCTTAGCGATTATGAAATTAATCAAGATTCAATGATTTTACATTGTGATAATTCCAGTGCTATAAACATTTTTAAAAATTCAATCCGGCATTCACGTACTAAGCATATTGACATTAGGTATCATTACATTCGTGAGTTGGTTAAAGAAAAAATCATTTCATTGGAATATATACCAACTGAAACTCAACTTGCTGATATATTTACTAAACCGCTCAACAAAAGCAGGTTTAATAAATTGAAATTTGATCTTGTTATGTACATTTTACATTGAATATACTTGCTTGCATGTATCATATTGTATTATATTTCACATTATAATTGTTTAAATTTCAAATTTTTCCATTTAAAATGTATTTTTGGTCGATGCTCGACCGGTCGTGGTTTTACATGACCAGTCGTGGTTCGACCGGTCGTGGACCACTCATGACCGGTCGTGGATCTCGTGAACATCATATAATTTGAGAAAAATCCCCTTCTTCTTCATTTTCACACCCACCTACGACGAGTCGTGGCTCGACCAGTCATAGAATTTCTAGTTTTTCTTCAAGGTAAGTCTTATTTCATCATTTTTCTTGAAGTTTCATGATCTCTATGCTTTGATTTGTTCATAGTATAGTTTGATTTCATCTCTTGTTGAGGTTTTTAAGGGTTTGCTCTCTATTTGTTGATCTAGAGAAAACCCATCTTTCATTTGTGCATCTTACTTGTTCTTTGTATATCTTTTTGAATATGGATGCTAGAGGAAAAAAGAAAACATCCCATGGTCCATCTTCATCCAGATTTGGACCAATAACTAGACGGCATCTTCGGTCACCCGAAGATGATACTCAAGATGTACGGGATTTGCGTGCCCGTAACATTATCATTGAGCATACCGCTGTTCTAAATCACATTGCTCCATATGGTGTCATTTCCCTTCTTGAATCTGTAGGTTGGACTAACATTTTGCTTTGGGATGGGTCTGCATACCAGTCCATTGCTCAATCAATGGTTGCATGCATTTCAGATTTTTTTTCCTTGATAATTTAACATCTTCAATTGATACAAGAGAAAGGAAATTTGAAGTAGACCGTCATTTAATATCAGGTATTATGGATATACCTGTTAATAATGAAGGAATACCGATTCATACTTTACACGACAAACCTTCAGAATCGAAAAAATGCATGTTAACTAGAGATTTATGCAAAATTGATGTGCATTGGACTCACAAAGTGAATGCACTCCCTGCAAAGTATCTGTTACCCAAATACAGAATACTACATCGTTTCTTAATTTCAAATGTATATCCTCGATCCAGTAATAAAACCGAGTTAACTTCTTTCATGATTCGTGTGTTGCATTCTATTACTTCTGGAATCAAGGTCTGTCTTCCTTCTTTGATTTGTCATTTCATTATACAATTTCGTTTCCATCCGGGTCACAGTGATATTCCAATCGGTTATCTTATGAATGTTTTAGCCACTCATATACTTATTGATAAACTTGTTAATGAAGCACCAATTCTTCATCTCATTTTCAATAATGCTAATCTTAATAAGATGAAATTGGAACTGCTTCCTGGCCAATTTGATGAAGGTGGTGTTAGTGGCGTTGGTAGTGATGATGGTGTTGCTGGAAACGAAGAAGAAGCCGGTGATCTTCCACAACAAGATGTTAATATGGATGACTTATTTGATGATATAGAAACTGATTCACCTAATGATCTAGATTATGATCCTTCTAGTTTTGATGCACGCCTTCGTGCATTGGAGGAAAAATTTGATAATATGAATATAGCCCATGACATGAGATTCAAGTACATGCGAAAATATCTTCGTCGCATAAATAAGGGCTTACACCAGATTGATCCATCTATTCCTGCTCCCTCCTCTGGATCAGATTAAGTGAATTATCTTCTGAATAGTATAACATTTCTTTTACTCTGGATATGTATTATGGATTCTGGTTTCATAACATTTTGGATATTGTACTTTGTGGTATGGATTATGTCTTGACACTTCAGATTTATTTTATGTCATTTCATATCACCTTCTCATTATTTGCTCTCTATATTCTCCTTTATATTGTTCCTTTCTCTTGTCATTTTGTGACAAAAAGGGGGAGTAGTAAGCATTGCTAAAAGGGGAGAAATACGGAGTAATTTTATTTGTATTTATTGAGAAGGATATGTGGAATGATGGATATGTGGATTGAAGTTTTGAGGTTTTCATGTTATGTATTGATTATATGAGCAATACTCGTATTACTCAGAGGGAGTAGAGTATTTTGTGGTTTTATGACTTATCATTCCTTATTATCTTTGATGTTATGTGTTTTGTCACAATTTGACAAAGGGGGAGATTGTAAGTGCTATGATTTCATATCCCTTTAGTTGTCAAATTTTGTGGTACCAAAACCTATATCTATGTCTTGTATATCTTGTGTTTTATGTTTGAAGACTAGTCATTGCAATCAAAACATATCAAGACATCGCATTTCAAGTCAAGATCTTAAAAGAAGAAAGTTTTCAAGTCTTGATGAAGAAATCAAGAATAGAAGTTTTCAAGGTTGTATGTTCAAGGGTTGATCAAGTTCAAGCTTACTAGAAGACTTTGTGAAGTCAAGATCAAGCTTATGAAGGCCTACTACAAGTTTTGAATATTCACAAGCTTCTCTTAAGGGTCATCTGAGTGTACAGACTTTCAATGTCCATCTCACTTTTAAGGTTTGTTTGACCTTAGATTGACCTTAGGATGGGCTTTATTGTAGGTCATTCTGGATACATAACTCATATATCTTTATATGCTTGTTT
This sequence comes from Magnolia kwangsiensis, assembly GCA_037074715.1. NCBI lineage: Eukaryota > Viridiplantae > Streptophyta > Magnoliopsida > Magnoliales > Magnoliaceae > Magnolia > Magnolia kwangsiensis. The sequence continues at coordinate 89,921,279 of CM073580.1, forward strand.
GGAGTGTTCTAAGACTAGTCCTAGCTTTGCTACGACCAGTCTTAGGTTTTTCAGGACCAGTCCTAGGTAGTTGAAGATTTTTGGATCTTTCTAGCTATCCTATGACCAGTTCTGGACATCCTACGACCAGTCTTGTGAGTTCTACGACTCATCCTTCGACCGGTCGTAGCCCTACGACTCAAACTCCAGCAACCATTTTTGGAGTCCTACGACCGGTCATAGGTGTCTCACAACCAGTCGTAGATGGCCCACGACCGGTCATAGACCACCCTCGACCGGTCGTGGAACTGAAAATCAAATCCCGTGAAAATATTTCAAAAATCTTTGGAGCTACGACCAGTCCTAGGATCCTAAGACCAGTCGTAGACGGAATTTTTCAGTCTATAAATTGAGCACGAACTTCAGAGTTTTAGCACTTCAAATCAATTCTATTCAAACATTCTTTATGCTATTCTCTGAGATAAGTTTGTGTTTATTTTAAGCTGCTTTGTGCTTATTTAATATTCATTTTTCTAGCTTATTCTTATTTGATTTTGATTTACATTCCAATCTGATTAGAAAAGGGGAATTTCTGTTATTCCTTCTTCTGGATTCAAAATCAAATAGATCTAGCCCGTTTGATCTAAAATCAATTAGACTTAGAACCATTCTTAAAGTGAGTATTGGACTTTGAACGTCGAATCGAACTACTACTCCGATTGGTTCTACTGGGCTTCATCAAAAGGTGATTCAGGTATTTTACATGTTTTGTAATTTACTTTCTTTGGTTTTTGTTTGAGATTCGCCAGAAAAATCTCATTGTATTGGTTATCTGAGGAGAGCCAGAAAACTCAGATTGTGGAATTTTTGGATTGTGTAAGCCCGAGATCAAAGACACAATTGTGAAGGTTTTGGGTGAACCTGTGAAACCTATTTTGATAGTGCATGCTAATATCCCCTGTGTGAGGATATTAGGAGTGGAGTAGCAATCTGTGTGGCTGTTGGATAACAGTTGGTGTACACACAGGCGAACTACTATATATCGTGGTGTTGTGGATGTGCTTTGTTCTTTCATTCCTTTATTCATTCAGTTTTGTGATTTGTGTTTGTGGATGAATGTTGTAATCACTTCAAGCAAAGTGTGGATGAATGTTGTAATAACTTAGGATCTATTTTCCGCAAGTTATTTTGATTATTACTTATTATTCCTCTTTGGTTTGTGATATAAGGACGTTCTAGAAATAAGGTTGTCCTACCTTAAACCTCTGGTTTTTGGTGTAAGGTTATCCTTAGAACTGATAAAGTATCAATCTCCTTATTCTAGGCTATTGCAATTGTTTTATATTAAGCATTGTGCTTTAATTCTTTTATTATTCCGCTGTTATTAATTTTATTTGGCACTGCCCTATTCACCCCCCCTCTAGGGCATATAGCTAGGCCCTTTCAAGGGTAACCCCTCTCAACTGTTGTGTGTGGTGTGGCCCACCCAAGTCATGGATTTACTTAATTTCTAAGCCCCTTCCCTACCATAGAATGTTGCATTTGACTGATGGGATTGATATTCGACACACATCACGATGGGGCCCACACAGCTCGACTTCATAGGACCTTCTCATGAGGTCAAGCTATGTGGGCCCACAGTTATGTGTGTCTGACATCAACACTGGGATATCTCAAAAATCAGTGGCATATAGAACTCGAGGGGCCATACCATCTAAAACCATGTGAAGACATGCTTAAAATATGTAAAAGCACTTGGTGGGGCCCACCTGATTTTGGATGTAGCGGGAACTTGTTCTGGCCCTCATCCAAGTGGGACACACATAAGGATGGGCTGGATTTGTGAACCACATCTTGGTGGGCCCAACTATTGTATGTGGTGTGGCCACCTATGTAATGCATTTGACTTGATTTGTAAGCGTGTGGCCCACCATGGAGTGCTGCATCTGACTGATGGGATAGATGTTTGACACACATTAGATGAGCCACACAGCTTGACTTCATGGAAAGTTCCCGCGAGTAGACCTTATAGTACCATTTTCTATATATATATATATATATATATATATATATATATATATATATATATATATATATATATATACCAAAGTTTGGCTTCTGGCTGTTGTGGGCCCATGTGATGTGTGCACGACAACCAACTTGCTCAAGAGGCCTGATCGTAGGATGCCCAAAATATGGGGCCGATAGAACCACAAGGTGGACCACACCGTGAAAGAGCAATGAGACATGCCCCCAAGATCACTAAATTCAAGAAACGGCCTCACCTGATGACTGGACTAACCTGCTTTTGGAGAGTCCCAGTACAACTTTTAAGGGCACCTTTTGGACGGACTCAGATTGGGTGGTGACTCAACACCACCCAGCTAGCTGGTGGAAAAGCTCCATAGCCTGATCTTGGTGTATGTATTTTATCCATGTTGTCCATCTATTTTTCTTGTTCATAGTAGGGCATGACCTCAAAAATCGAAAAGCTCAAGTGAGCCACACCGTGTGAAAATGGTGGGGATTGAATGCTTACCATTAAAAGCTTCCTGGAGACCCATTGCAGTCTTTATTTGCCATTTAGTTTACTCATAAAGTCACAAAATCCTGGATGAAGGAGACACAAATATCAGCTTAATACAAAAACCTCTGTAGCCCCTGAGAAGTCTTCAATGGTAGACATTCAGTCCCCAGAGTTTCTTATAGTGTGGGTTAATGGATTTTTTGCCCCGTGTTCGACCGCTCCTAGGCCCTACTCGACCGATCAAAGGCTGGTACAACTAGTCGTGAGAGTCGAGTCGTAGCTCGATTCAAAGTCCAACGATTGGACTATTTTTTCCGGGGGGTGCTTAACCGGTCGTAGGTGATCCACGACCGGTCGTAAGAGGTGTTCGACCGGTCGTAGGAGGTCCACAACTGGTCGAACCTACGCAGATTCATTCCGCGATTTTACGGAGATTTCGTGTCGCAAGTCCTTTCGCAACTGGGATATGGAAAGGAGTTTCCTAAAACTATAACTAGGGGTTCCTAGGATTTTTTTTAGATACAAGAAAAGCACAAGAGGGTTTCCTAAAGGGTATAAGGATATCAAAGGTGAGAGAGTGAGAGAAAAGAGAGAGAGGAAGCTTGTGGAAGGGAACCGTCGTCTCAGCGCTTTTATGTCCTCATGATCAGTGAGATCCCTCTGTTTTTCCTTTATTCTCTTATTGTTCATCCACTCCTGCATGAGTGATGAAGGTTGTAACGTTCTGCTTAATAGTGAATTATTGATCTGGACAAGGTCCCATAGTTTTTTCCTCTTTAAGGGTTTTTCACGTAAAAATTTCTTGTGTGGTGTGTGATTGTTGCTTTGATTTATTTCATTGCTTCATTATCCATAATTCTGGTTTGTTCGGGAGGTTAAATCCTAAGGTTTTGTGTAAGGCCCCCAACAAAGTGATATCAGAGCGCTAAGTTCATTGAATGGGTAAGATCAGTTTGGAATTATGGAAGGTGGCTCATCAAGGATGATCAGCCTCAATGGTTCTAACTAGACCATATGGAAGGCTAAGATGGAGGACTTGCTTTATTGTAAGGATCTATATTCTCTAATTTTAGGCATATCAGCAAAATCCAAGGATATGTCTGATGAAGATTGGAAGAAGTTGGACCGGAAGGCAGTGGAGTTTATTAGACAATGGCTGGATGATACTGTATTCCACCATGTGTCTACAAAAATCTCAGCCGCTAGCCTATGGCTGAAATTACAAGGGCTGTATGAGAGGAAGATAGCCGGTAATAAGACTTTTCTGATAAGGTAACTTGTGAATCCCAAGTTCAAGGATGGTGGTTCTGTGGCCGAGCACATGAATGAGGTTAGCAATATAATGAACCAACTCTCTTTTATGCAGATGGTCCTGGATGATGAATTGCAGGCTTTACTTTTTCTTAGTTCATTGCCTGACAGTTGGGAGACATTGGTGGTGTCTCTAAGTAACTTCGCGCCAGACGGAAAGATATTCATGGAACAGGTTACTGGTTGTCTCTTCAATGAAGAGACAAGGAGGAAGTCTCAGGGGTCTACTCAGCAAGAGGCCCTTGTGACACAGGAACGGGGGAGAGAAAAGAACAGGAAGGGCGGGAAGGCCCGAGATAAATCAAGAGGCAAGTCAAGTAACAAAAAATATGTTGAATGCTGAAATTGTGGCAAGAAAGACCACTATAAGCATGAATTTCGTAAGGCTAAGAACGATAAGAAAGGAAAAGGAAAGGAAAAGGAAAATGAATCAGATTCCACTGCAGTCGCTTCAGATGGTGATGTTATAGTTATTCTTTTTTCAGATCATGATGTATGACTCATGGCTACGAGTCAGGACACCGACTGGGTGATAGACTTGGGAGCCTTTTTTCATGCGACTCCACACAGGAATTTCTTCACAAGCTACAAGTCAGGTGACTATGGAATTGTGAAGATGGAAAATTCTGACGTATCAAAAATTGTAGGGGTCGGTGATATTTGTGTGAAGACAAATGTGGGCTGCACATTGGTTCTCAGGGATGTGAGGCATATCCCAAACCTTCGCCTCAACTTGATGTCGATGGGAAGGTTAGATGATGATGGCTATGAAAGCCGATTTTCTGGTGGGCACTGGAAGCTCATAAGGGTTTGTTGATCGTAGCCAGAGGAAATAAGTGTTACACCCTGTACAAGGCAAGTGTCAGTGTATACAAAGGTGGGTTAAACGCAGCGAAAGATTCAGCTATTGACATGTGGCACAGGCATCTAAGCCACATGAGTGAAAAAGGGCTTCAGCTACTAGCGAGGAAGCAGCTCCTTCCAGACATGACAGGTACACCTCTGAAAATTTATCTTGATTGTTTATCAGGGAAACAGCATAGAGTTTCATTTGTTAAATCTGCTTCCCATGTTAATAAAGTGCATGCATTAGATTTGATTTATTCTGATGTTTGTCGTCCTATCAGGACAAAAACCTTGGGTGGGGCATTGTATTTTGTTACTTTTATAGATGATGCATCTAGGAGGGTTTGGGCTTATGCTTTGAAATCCAAGGACGAGATCTTTGGTGTGTTTAAATTATTTCATGTTATGGTCGAGAGAGAGACAGGTAGATCATTGAAGTGCATCCTCACTGACAATGGTGGTAAATATATTAGCGACTTTCATAAGTACTGCAAGTCCCTGGGTATACGGTATGAACAAATGGTTCCCAAGACCCCACAACATAATGATGTAGCTGAGTGAATGAATCGCACCGTTATTGAGAGAATCAGATGCATGTTATCCCATGCAAAGTTGCCCAAGACATTCTGGGGAGAAGCAGTGTACACGGCGGTGTATCTTATAAATAGGTCTCCATTAGCCCCATTGAATGGAGAAGTACCTGAGAAGGTGTGGACTGAACAGGATCTATCATACAGTCATCTCAGGGTGTTTGGATGCAGGGCATCCGTTCACGTACGAAGGATGAGAGGTCCAAGCTCGATATAAAGATCAGACAATGTGTGTTCTTAGGATACAATGATGAAAAGTTCGGATACAGATTATGGGATTCGACTTAGAAGAAGCTTGTCAGGAGCAGAGATGTAGTATTCTTTAAAAATCAGTGTATAGAAGACATTGATAAGCCAAAGAAGAACCAGCCTAGTTCAGGTGAGCTAGAGGACATGGATCCGGTTATTCCTCTCATGGTGCCTGATGACGGGGGAGTACAGCAAGGTGTAAAGGATGAGGGAGTTCCTTTAGAAGATGGACCAGGGGAGTAGCCCTCACTTGATCCACCTGTTGAGCCACAGGTGAGGAGGTCATCTAGGGATAGACAGTCGTCCAAGAGGTACTCGCCACATGAATACATTATGCTGACTGATGGAGGAGAGCCAGAGATTATTCTGAGGCCCTAGCCGATAAGCATAAGGAGGAGTGGTTGAAAGCTATACAAGAGGAGATGAAATCCTTACATAAGAACCACACCTATGACATGGTGAAACTGCCTAAGGGCAAGAAAGCTCTGGGTAACAAGTGGGTGTTCAGAAAGAAGGTTGAGTAGAAGAATTCACAGACGAGGTTCAAGGCCAGACTTGTGGTAAAAGGGTTTAATCAGAGGAAAGGCATAGACTTCGAGGAGATATTCTTACCAGTGGTGAAGATGACATCCATACGGGTGTTGCTTGGGTTGACAACTAGCATGGATTTGGAGATAAAGCAGTTGGGTGTTAAAACTGCTTTTCTCCATGGTGACCTGGAAGAAGAGATCTACATGCACCAACCAGAGGGGTTCAAAGTCAAGGACAAAGAGCATATGGGGTGTAGGCTGAGGAAGAGCTTGTATGGGCTGAAACAAGCTCTACAACAATGGTACAAGAAGTTCGATTCGTTCATGTTACAGCATGGGTATGACAGAACGGAGTCGAACCACTGTGTGTTCATGCGCAAGTTCTCAGATGGTGATTTCTTAGTTCTGCTGTTATATATTGATGACATCTCATCATGGGAAAAGACATCAAGAAGATCGATAGGCTGAAACAGGAGTTGGGCAAGTCATTTACGATGAAAGACTTGGGCTCAGCTAAACAGATCCTAGGAATGGAGATAACCCGTGACAAAAGTATTAGGAAGCTTTAGCTATCACAAGAGCGGTATATTGAGAAAGTCCTAGACTAGTTAATATGAATGTAGCGAAGCCAGTCAGTACTCTACTGGATGTTCACTTCAGATTGAGCGACAGACAGTGTCTCAAGACGAAGGCGGAGGTGGAAGAGATGTAGAAGACACCCTACGTGTCAACTGTAGGAAGTTTGATGTATGTTATGGTGTGTACATGCCCAGACATAGCATATGCAGTTGGTGTTGTCAGCCGGTATCTTGTCAATCCTGGCAAAGAGCATTGGGCAGCGGTGAAGTAGATACTACAGTAACTAAGAGGCTCATCCAGGTTGAGCCTATGCTATGGTGATGAAAAACCTATGATAGAGGGCTACACAGATGCAGATATGACAGGTGACATAGACTCCAGGAAGTCTACATCGGGGTTCATGTTCACGTTTGTAAGGGTAGCTATTTCTTGGCAAAGCAAGCTACAGAGGGTCGTAGCATTGTCGACGACAAAGACTAAGTACATTGGAGTCACAGAAGCATATAAAGAGATGCTTTGGATGAAGAGGTTCCTACAGGAACTTAGCCTGAAGCAAGAGCAGCACGTGGTCTATTACGATAGTCAAATTGCTATACAATTGAGCAAGAATCTAAGTCAGCATTTCAAGTCGAAGCACATAGAGATTCAGTATCACTGGATCAAGGATACTTTGGAACAGAAAATGTTATAACTTGAGAAGGTCCACACAGACGATAATGGGTTAGATATGATGACTAAGGCTTTGCTCAAGGGCAAATTTAAGGTTTGCAAAAACTAGGCTAGCTTGAAGAAGGTGAATCCCTCCTGGGTCAAAAAGGGAGAGATTTGATGGGGTTTTTACCCCGTGTTCCACCGGTCGTAGGCCCTACTCGACCGGTCGAAGGCTGGTACGACTAGTCGTGGGAGTCGAGTCGTAGCTCGACTCAAAGTCCAGCGATTGGACTATTTTTTTCGGGGGGTACTCAATCAGTTGTAGGTGATCCACGACCAGTCATAGGAGGTGTTCGATCGGTTGTAGGAGGTCCACAACTGGTCGAACCTACATAGATTCGTTCCGCGATTTTGCACAGATTTCGTGTCACAAGTCCTTTCACAATTGGGATGCGGAAAGGAATTTTCTAAAACTATAACTAGGGGTTCCTAGGGTTTTTCTAGGTACAAGAAAAGTACAAGAGGGTTTCTTAAAGGGTTTAGGGATATCAAAGGTGAGAGAGTGAGAGAAAAGAGAGAGAGGAAGCTTATGGAAGGGAGTCATCGTCTCAGCGCTTCTGCGTCCTCGTGATCAGTGAGATCCCTTTATTTTTCTTTTATTCTCTTATTGTTCATCCACTCCTGCGTAAGTGAGGAATGTTATAACGTTTTGCTTAATAGTGGATTGTTGATTTAGACAAGGTTCAGTGGTTTTTTCCTCTTTGAGGGTTTTTCACATAAAAATTTCTTGTGTGGTGTGTGATTATTGCTTTAATTTATTTCATTGCTTTATTATCCATAATTTTGGTTTGTTCGGGAGGCTAGATCCTAAGGTTTTGTGCAAGGCCCCCAACATGGGTCATATGAGCTTAAGATCTCTGTATTTTTTGAGGGTCATGTCGTAAAATGAGCAGGTAAAATAAATGGAAGGCATGGATAAAACACATATTGTTGACACTTGGCCTGACACAACCCAAATCAACAAACTAGAGAACGCCACCTGATGGCACACTCCTACAAAAGCTAAAGAGCGAACCTATTGCGGCAGAGAATACATATACAGACACTCCAGGCACCTAAAGACATGAATAACCAAAACCCTAAAGGCTACAGTCTACCTTACAACACGTGACCAACATATATAGGGTACACTCGATTTGTAGTATGTAAAGGAAGCTTTGCTTAAAAATTGCCATTTTGGAATCTTACTTAGCCAAAAGCTGTAGATATGACTTATGGTCTACAAAAGAGAATTACATCTAAAGAGCACACGAGATCCTCCAAGAGATTAGAAAATCAAATTCGAAGAAGTTTGAATATAGAAACATCATTGTGGTAGCATTATGCAAAAAGAAGTCCGGATTGAAATAGAGCACATTGAGATAAGGCCACTACCTAATCAAAAGACCATTAATCGAAGCTATTGAATCTTCTGTACGATCATTGTCTCTCCAAAGCCAATAAAAACATAATAAAAAGAATAACTCAGGCTTCACACCAATACAATCATACTTAAACCTTTTCAACTCTATGCAACCTATGGTATATTTCGTCCCTCATGAATACTTATTTTAATTAGTTCAATTTCAAATTCCTCAACTTTTGTTTAATGCCATTCTATAGCAAGTTTGGAGTCTTTAGCATATTTTCTAGTTTAGTTTCTACTTCTATCTAGCATATTGCTATAGTAAGCTAGTTAGTTTAGTTTAAATATCCACAAACTTGTCGTCAGATCCATCAAATTGTTGAAATATTACTTATGGCCTATTTGTTAACACTAAGGGCATGTTTGGCCGGGCGGATTGGAAGGGATTGAATGGTATTAGGGTGGATTGCATCACTTTCAAGGTAATGATGGCTGCGTCAGTAGATTGGTGCAAGATCCATGGGATTGTTATATCCCGAGATTAGATCACCGAGTCTATTTGGCCTGCCCGTCCAATCCTGAGATTGCACCTTCCAATCCCTTCCAAGCCGTTGAACCAAACACGTCCAAGGCAAAATTGAATGGGATTAGGGTGGATCGGATGGAATTTAAGGTAATGATGGTGATGTCAGTGGATTGATGGCAATCCCATGGGATTGCTATATCCCGGGATCACAGTCTTGTGTCTGTTTGGCATGCCTTGCAATCCCAAGATTTACCTTCCAATCCCTTCCAATCTCATCCAATCCCTTCCAATCTCATCTAATCCCTTTCAATCCGCCTGGCCAAACAGGCCCTAATTTTTTTTTTTTTACTTAATGCATAATCAGGAAAGCGCTCGATGTTTTGTGGTGTTTCTTAACGCTGAACGAGGAAAGCGTTTCGTCACTTTATGCTTAAATTTTTCAGTGGGCGAGGTCTAGCTTAATGGTGAATCCAAAATGCACCGCACAAACTTATTTTAAAAATCCAAAATTTCCCTGTACGACAAAGATTTTCTCCTTTACGTAATACACAACTCAACTTTTAACATGTGACACTTCTCTAAGCCCACCATGATTATGTGTTACATCCACACCATCCATCGAGTTTTCTATATCATTCAAAAGAATGATCCCAAAAAATAGGCACATCCAAAGCTCAAGTTGACCACACCACGTAAGTAGTGGGAATGGAACAAATACCATTAAAACCTTCATGAGGTCTACTGTGAAGCTTATTTGTCATCTAACCTCCTCATAAGGTCACACAAACCTGGATGAAGGGAAAACACAAAAATCAACTTGATCAGAGCCTTCTGTGGCCCCAAGAAGTTTTCAATGGTAGGCACCCAATTCCCACTGTTTCTTGTAGTATGGCCCACTTAAGCCTTATTCTTGCCTTGTTTTTTGTCTTATTTTCTAAAACGATATGGAAAATGGATGGACAGTGTGGATAAAACATATACATCATGGTAGACCCCACAAAGCCCTTAATTGCCCACCTCTAGCTAGATCCTACTGGGGTAGTACGCAATCCCCAAATTTGGGGACGTGGATTTTCTACGAAAGCCTTTTGCAAGAAGTTACTGAGTTGGAAACATAGATAGGGCCCAATGATATTTGTTATAAATCTGACAAATCCATTTTTTAAGCTCATTTTAGGACTTGAGACAAAAAATGAGTAGGATACACAACTCAAGTGGGCCGCACTAAAGGAAAATGTGGGTATGGAAATTCCTACCGTTGAAATCTTCCTGATTCAAATATAAACTTGAGATGAACTGAAACCACAAATATAAACCTGATTCAAAACTTATGTGGCCTGATGAATATTTCAACCATGGAGGTTCAATGCTCACATTTTCGGCCCATTGAATATTGGATCCAGCTCATTTTTGGCCCCATGTCCTAAAATGATCTTACAAAATGGATGGATAGGGTGGAATTCTTGCCAACATCACGGTGGGCCCCATCTAGGTTTCCAATGCAGGAAATCCGCATCCCAAATCTAGGGGAGAGGATTAGGTGCGACCCCAGATCCATCGGGGTGGGTGGGACCCCTAAATGTGGGGCCACTATGATGTATGTGATTAAATCCACACCGTCCATCCTTATTGAAAGCTCATTTTAGGGTATGATCTAAAAAATAAAGCAGCTCCAAATCCTAGATGGACCATAGTATAGGAATCAGTGGTGATTAACCATTTAAAACTTCTTGTGGGCCACAAAAATCAAGATGATATTTGTGGTCTCTTCATATAGTTGTTTGTGACCTTATCAACAAGTTAGATGGAAATTAAACATTTCAATGGAATCCATAAGGTTTTTAATGGTGAGGATTAAATCAAATTGTTTCTTATGGTGTGGTCCGCCTAAAGTTTCTGTTATCTTCATTTTTGGGACAACACCCAAAAATGAACTTTCAAAATGGTTGGGCAGTGTGAATTTAAGCTACACACATCACTGTGAGCCCCACAGTCAAGGTCCCACCAATGTCCGTGGATCCAGGTCTCCCCTAATCCACTCCTCGATTCGGGGGGACACGGATTTTATGCAAAAAGAACTTTTTGCACTAGATGCTAGGTGGGGTCACCATAATGTTTGTGTGAAATCCACCCCCTTCATATGTTTTGCGAGCTCATTTTAGACCATGATACAAAAAATGAAGTGGATTCAAAACTCAAGTGGGCCACGTGGGAGGAAATATTAGAGTTTCAATTATCATCATTAAAACATTAGTATGGCCACAAATGTTTTGTATCAGCCCAAGTATTTTATCTTTTCACTTCATCCAAATGTTCATGACCTTATAAATGGTTTGGATGGCATATAAACATCAAGGTGGATCCAAGGAAATTTTCAATGGTAGGCATTACTTTCTCTAATTTTCCCTCTCATGTGGCCCACTTGGGTTTTGGATTCGTTTCATTTTTGGTCATGTGTCCTAAAATGAGCTCGCAAAAATGGACGGACAGGTGGATTTCTCACTAACATCATGGTGGGCTCCACCTAGCATATCAACAGGCTGGATGGCAAATAAATATTCCGGTGGAATCCAAAAAGTTTTTAATGGTAGGATTCAATCACGATTGTTTCATATGCGTAAATGTGTCAAATTAACATATTTAAAGAATTTCATACGTTAGTTAACTGGTTGTTCTAGATTCACTAATAGTTTTCCAACTTTGGATTCAAACTTTAGATTTAGATATTAGATTTAGACTTCGGATCTTAGATTTAACAAACAAGCCCTTAGTAATTCTCCAATCATGACCTGTTGACCAAAACCACAATGGTCTCATAACCATTTGATTTTTCTCACGACTGTCTTATGACCGTCTAGGTTAACAAGATTGTTAAGACTTTGGTTGTTTTGCCAACATTGACCACCATCGATGGTCTCTTTTGCTTATTTTTCTTTATATGCCGATTGATCTGCATTCATTAAAATCGGCATCAAGTCTTTTTTTGTTTTTTATTTTTTATTTTTTATTTTTATTTCTTTTATTGACGAATGCGACCAAGCTATCATTATTGTAAGAGAAGTCTTTATTTTCAAGAAGAATAATCCATCAAAAGACTAACCATCCCCTCCATAAATCGTCTGATTACCTTACCAAACGGTGCTTGAATAGGTGATTTATTTTCATAAATTTAGTTTCAATCAATTTATCTAGGCACTTTAGGTCATAAGGTATTCAATTTGTTTGAGTCGATTACGATTGTGGTACACTTAACACTTAACATATTTACACACGTTTAATCGAAATGTGACCATTTGTTACACGTGTGGCCACGTATCTGAATTAAATAGCAACACGTACATCATGGAGAGGCTATAGAGCATCTCTACCAGCTATCTAGGTGCTGGGGTCACCACCAAATGGAGTCCCTTTTCAAGAATTGGGATGCAACATACTACCATGTGGGCCCCACCACTTGATGTGGCTTTTAAGCACCTAAACCTGGTTTTCGACTCTGTATCTTAACCGATCATTGGATTGCCCTCAAAATTTACGTGGGTGCATATCAGGGAGGGGTGCACCGCTTGGACAAATTAGATGTCGCGGGAACACTGCAGGGGCTCACACAACATATATAACTATCAAGGGGCGAGACTTAAGGTTGGTTTTGGCTTAAAATTTAAACTGTTCAGCTAGGCCTATTCAAAATTTAAATTTTGCATGGCTTGAGCTTGGCCCATGGATAGCTTAACAATACCCAGGCACCACCAGAGGGTGCAACTTCAGTTAGTTGAGTCAGGTTAAGGGACTGTTTGTATACTTCCAAATAAGTTACTTTTTAATTTATGGTAAGTACTTAAATTACTTTTTCACTTAAATTAGTTAGGTAAGCATGGCTATAAAAGTAACTTATTAGCTAAAAGCTACTTATCTTAATAAGTTAATTTTTTAATATTTTCAACTTAAAACTTTTTAACTTCTCTCTCACGGTAATGCTATCTTTTATGGTCTAGTGGACTATCTACATTAGAGGTGGGGCTCACACATATGGACGATCCACATAAAAGGTAGACCCTGCATGATAGATGATCCCATATTAATGCGGGCCTACATATGGATGGTCCACATCAAAGGTCGGCCGATAATAATAAAAAGCCAACATTCAAAGCAAGCTGATATGATGGATAATGCACTTCAAAGGTGGGGCCTACATGATGGACGATCCACATTAAAGGTGGGCTCCAGATGATGGACAATGGACATTGAAGTTGGGCCCCACATGATGGATGGCCCATATTGAAGTGGCCCCACATGATAGACGGTCCACATCACATCCAAGGTGAGCCCTGCATGATGGGCAATTAATAATGGTGGGTTGCACATGATTCCATATCAAGATGGGCGCCACATGATGCAAGATCCTCATCAACGTAGGCCTCACATGATGGATAATCTGCATTAAAGGTCGGCACTAATGATGAGTGACCCATATTTAAGGTGGGCTCTACATGGACGACCCACATTAGAGATGAGGCCCACATGATGGACGGTCCACACCAAAGGTGGGCTCTACATGATGGGCGGTAGATATTGAAGGTGGGGCCCACATGATGGACAATAATATTAATCATAGGCCCCACATGATGGCTGGCCAATATCAAAAATGGGTCTTACATAATGAATGGTGCACATAAAAAGTCGGTCCCTAATGATAAATGGCCCATAACCAAGGTGGGCTTCATATGATAGATGACCCACATTAAAGGTAAGGCTCACACAATGAACGGTCCACATCAAAGGTTGGCCCCAAAATGATGGATGGTGGATGTGAGGGGGATCAAACAGACATGAGGGATAATTACTTGTGATGTTGGAAGCCAGACATGCTTTTCAACTTTTTGGTTGATGAGTATGTTGTGTATCAAATATATTTATTACTTATGTAGAAACCAAGATAGGCTACTTGTGGCATAAGTATTAACTTACAATCCAAATGTAACACCCCATACCTTTGATACTCAGGTGTTACCCTTTAAACCCACAATTATTAAAACTCGAGACCCGTCAACTTAAAGATTTAACTTAACACGCACAGGGTAGGATTTCCCAAGCAGCATTAAGACAATCCGCCACGACTCTGGAAGCTCAGCTTACACTCCACCCCAATCAAAGAGGTAAGTGGGATTGAATCATCTAAGCTCAATCAGTTTCTAAGACCATATGTGTTAGTAGTACTTTGAAAAGTCAATCCACGTAAGTCAAAGAGTAACCAATGAAGCACCCCTGTGTCTCAGACATACATTCAACTGTTGAAAACAAATATCGAACCCGTTTGACTGATAGATCGCATCATGCGGGCCAAATACGGCCCAAAAAGGTATATAACGGCCCACCTAGGCCTCACATAAACTCTAAAATGAGTCAGGGCTCCTGTACCAGGACCCCTAAATAAACAGTTGGTGTAGATGTATAACAAACACCACAATTAGACCCTACACAAGGTGCACATGCACCATGGACTATTGTGCATGAAGTGCATTAGACCATGGGAGTGCAGTCAACCAGCTGTTGACCAAACTAAATTGTAAAATGAAAACACCCTCCCACCATTTTAAAGGCATTTGAATCTGGGGAATTTCAAACCCCTAAGTGAGCTAACCCGACTGCTTTCCAGGAAATGCGGACCGTCCATTTTGTCGGTGGGGCCCACCCCAACAAAACCATAAAAGGAGATGGCCCCCTGAAAACAAACAAAGGAAATCGATCCCTAACCGTCTGTTCTATCATGGATAAACATAAGGCGATTGGACCGTTGAAGTTATGGGGAGACTGGTGTCGGTTTACCCAGGGGATTTCCGATGTGCAGACGCCAGCTCTCTCTCTCTCTCTAACCAAAAATGACCCAACCAGGAGGAATTACAGCCGTGTTTTTCATTTTGAGAAAAATAGAGGCTGCCACCAGCGGCCATCGCTTGGAGATTTGCAGAGCAAATCTCAGCCGCTGGATCTCTCCCCTCCCTGCCTATATAAGGAGGAGTTCAGCCTCTCAGATTTCACATAAAGAGAGGTGAGAAAGGGAAGAAACAGGGAGAGGAGAGAGAGAAAATCGAGAGAAGGAGAGCATCCTTGGTGAGCTTGGAGCACACTGCCCCAACTCAGTTCGTGAAAACCGGACCGAGGCGAGTCAGTGTGAGCCCACGGCCACACCATTTGAGTGGGAGAGAGTGAGGAAGAGAAAGAAAAGAGAGGAAACAAAAAGGAGGGAGTGTGGGCGCCGGATAGGTCAGGAAGAAGATAGGTATCTCTCTTCCTTTTCCTTCTTCATTCTAATAGAAAGCTAGCCTGCTGTCAAGCCCTATGTTAGGGCCAAACATGGCTTAAGAGCAAGCTTTGTCTTAAGGTCAAAAATAGCCAGTGAATGGCTCAGCAGGGGGCTGAAAATCAGCCTAGAAATGAGCCCCTGTCTAAGCTACAACACGCCCCGAAAATATGGAATAATACCAGTCCACAAACCTAGCTCAAAACTCACTTGGTTGAGCCGTCTCTGAGTAAAAAATATGGCAACAAATGAAACTCCGTTTGAGCTTTGAAATGGGCTGAATACAACCCCTATTTTATGGCCAAATACGACCTGAAGATGCCCCCGTTCGAGGCCAAACGTGGCCTGAGTTCAGGCCCTGCTTGGGGCCGAGCCATGGCATTTGAATGGTCCCAACTTGAGGTTGAAACCCAATCCAGGAACAGCTCACAAAAATGAGTTCTGTTGAGCTGCATCTCGAGCTGATATCAGTCTAAAAATTGAGGCAAAAATGACCCTGTTTCGGGCCGTTCTTAGACGGTGAAGGTGGCAGCCATCATGCGGCTGGTTAGGCACTGGTGAGGGTCGAAAAATGGCCAGGGACGGGCCATGAATGGGCTGAAAAATGGGGTCGGGAATGGCCTCCAAAACAGCTGAATCAGGGACTGTGTTCACGTCATTTGCAGGGGGACGGCCATGCACGTTGCCACGAAGGTGGGCTGCATGTGGGCTTCACCAAATGCAAGTGGGCCTCACCCAAAACCAATGGACTGCCCTAGTTTGTGAGTCCTGCGCAAGCGCGGGTGGGTCACACCCTGCATCAGCAGGTGGACCTCACCCTACCATAAGTGGTGGGCCATGTATGTAGCCCCACCTTGATGATGTGGCTCGTCCAGGCCGTCCATCAGAGGACGTCATGCCTGGATGTTTTTGTAAACAAATTTTTTTTAATTTATATATATATATATATATATATATATATATATATATATATATATATATATATATATATATATATATATATATATATATGCATGTGCATATAGCACATACATGTGGGTTTTTAAATAATATTATATTATATAGATGCCCCTGTGAATGCATATAACCGGTGGGTCCTACACATGTGGACCCATCTCTGACATATGTACATCATGGTGTATGTGGACTGCATCCAAGCTGTCCATCCATTCAAACAGCCCTGGACCACCATTTATCCCTGACCGTCCATCATGGACTCCAGCGCTAGGCCTCTTATTTCATTATGTAAGTACACCTATATCATATCATGTACACATGGTGAGCCCATGTGGGACCCACGTTGAAATATTACTTAAATACATGTAAGATACATGTGATGTATACTATTTAAATACATATCAGATGCACGTGATCTATAATATTTAAATGTATATCGGGTACATGTGAGGTTGATATAATATTATTTATATATATACTTGATGTATGAGGTGGCCCCATGTGGGAACCACCAGATACTTATGTTAAATCCAGACCATGGTGTGTGTTTTCTTCACACCGTCCGACTGAGGACAGTGTGGACCACTGTGACACGTGTGTCCTTGACCACGAGGTATATGTTGTATACATAGCATCCAGATAGGTTAGACAAAAAGGATAGGGTAGACCCTTGTTAAATAAGTCGTTGCCATGAACAGTGATGGGTCAAACGTCCACTATCAAAACCCTTTTTGGAGCACCAAGGTTCTGGGACCATATGATATCCGTCGAACCTCTTAAAACAGGTCCTGGTGACCCTATGAGCAACTTGGATGGAAAATAAAACACCATGATGGGCCCTGTGGGATTTCAACAGTAGAAATCATGACCAACATTACTGTTGGTGATATGGCCCAGATGACCCTTTCAAACAAAATTTACCCTTTGGGGTGACACTTTAAAAGTGACCCCTTAAAGATAGTTAAGGAGTAGGTTGGTGCATCCCATTCATAAGGCCCACCTGATACATATGAGGTCTATATGGGAGGACTTGTCTAACCCCTATAAAGGTAGAGCTTGAGTCCTATTGGACCACCTTGTTGGAATACATGGTGGACCTAATACAAGGCCTTGTTGTTGTACCCCTTTGAACTTTTGTTAGATGTATAAAGCCATAGAAATGCCTGACAAATATGAACCATAAATTTTAGAAAATTCCTCAAGCAACCTTGGACCACAAGAAGACTCGGGCCAAGTTCGAGAACACTACCATACAGGTGATGACTTTTCCCTTGAGCTTTCCATTTCTAAATTAGCTAAACCTAGTTTGCACTAGATTACCATTATTGTGATACTTGTTTTCACTATACGATAGGTTCACATGCTAGATAATTCTTGGACAATGATCACTATTCACATGATTTGGGAGTATATCTTCAGTAGTTATTAACTCATGATGCTTCCTTACATGCCTTATTTGAAGTCATATGTTGTCACATGTTAACGTGATTTGCCTTTGTACATAACCTTTTGATGCTACACATGGAGGATTCCATGAATGTATGCAAGCCACACTTGGGATGTAATTAGATAAAATGTGTGGAAGATAGGGACCTTGAACTGGTGTCATTTTGATCAAGGTATCCTATTAAAACATCCTAAGGTAGAGGACCTCATGAGCCGGGGATGGTGGTAATGGGACACTATGCTAGAGTTGTCAGCTAACGCTAGGTGACGAGCATCCCGTAGTGACCATTAAGTTACTTAAATTGGCTAATTGTAACTGGATTAATAACGGCTAGCTAATCATGTATTCATAGCATATTGGCGATGATGGATGGCTATTCTGGATGTTGTAGCACGTACTCTAGAGCTGTTAGGGTATCGTTTTGCTAGCTCCCAGATCATCGACTATCGACCCTTGTCCAACTGAATGATTATTCCTAGGTCGATGATTGCATGGGTGACGAGCCCAAGTCTGACTGGATGTACATCCCCAAGTCAATGTGCATTCATGCATCCATGCATCTAAAAAGACTGCATATTGCCTGTTTGGGATTATTGTTGTTTTCCTTTTAACTATATTTGCTAAGGCGGCGATGTGTAATCTTGAGGGGAATTCTCACTGAGCTGGCCACTCATCCATCAACTATCCAACCGTACAGAATATGCAGGGATGGATGTAGAGGGTATCAGTGCCGGCTTTGATGATGCGACTGTGGAGCCCGAGGAGTATTATGAGAATGAGCCGCATTAGGAAGCAGTGACGTATTTTGGAGTTAATCAGTAGTTTGACACTTTAATTTCAATAGTTTAGTATTTTGAAAACTTGTGGGAATTGTGTAACTAAGACCCCCAGCTAAGCGAGTCAAATATTGGGCTCTCATGATTATATATACTTCTTTTTGATATCGCACTCTAAGTTTATAATTCCACTGGTTCTTTGATTCATAAACTCCCGAACTTCTGAAACGAGTCTCGTACTCGAGTTTTAGAAATCGGGGCGTTACACCAAATGCCTTATAAGAGTCAATTTAATCCCTACCCAATCTCAAGAGGACTAACCTGCGACCCGATCACACACAACTTGACTGAATTCCAACCCAAGGTGGCCAAACTCAATGTACTATGTTCAACCTGTTGTACCATATTCTTGACTGTTCTCAGGAAAATCAATTGGAAAGGACATGTTATATCAAGAGAAAAAATATTGTAGGCTAAAAATCTCCAAGGATGTTTGGAGCATTTTTTTACAGAATCACAACTGACATGATAACAAGACAGTGAGCAGTTGGAAGGAATTCAAAAGTCAACCAAGCAGTCAACCAAGCAGCCAATAGTCATCCAAGAGGTCGAGCAAGCAACCAATATTCATTCAGGAGGTCGATAAAGCGGCTAATGGTCATCCAGGAGGTCGAGCAAGCAGCTTATAGTCATACATGAAGTCAATCAAGTGGTTGATAGCTATCCAAAAGGTCGATCAAGCGGACAATAATCATCTAAAAGGCAAACAAAGTAGTTGATGGTCATTCAGGAGCTCAACTAAGCAGCAGATGGCCGTCTAAGAGCTTGATCGGGCAGCCAAGCGAAATGCGGTTGAGTCAACAATGAGGTTTTGAGTGGTTACTAGGACAAGTGGCAAAGAAGTCTCTCAGAAAGTTATGTAGTGTTAAACAGTTACAACAATTGTTAGAACGTGTGAAGCATCCAGAAAGCTTAGTATTGAGCAGTTATGGCAACCATCATAACATGGGAAGGATCCAGTTGGCCAGATTAAATATATAAATAGAAGATGAATGAAAGAGGAAGATTTCGTCTCATACCAACCCAATCAAACCAAACATTACCTTTCAATTATCATTTCAATCACCAGTCAATTTACATTCTATAGTGCAAGCCTTTACTTTTTCTATATAGCAAATTACATTTCTTAGTGTAATCCTTTACTTTCAATTTGTTGTTTACATTCCATAGTATAATCTGTAGCGTTAATTAAGTAGCTAGTAATTTTAGCTATAATTTATGTTTATGCTCGCACTCCGGATTCATTTCTTCACTTAGAAAGGTGTTTTACAACTATTTTCCACGACCAACTATAAGAATCCCTTTTTCATTTCACTTTATCTATATTGAAAAGTCCTTTTATACGGAAGGAAAATGTGTAACCATCATAAGAGGACGAACCTCACCATCTAAATATTGCCTGATTCTATTTATACATTGAGCAATTGATTGAATGGGCGACCGATCTCATAAGATCTTGATCCTACATTTCGTGTCTGCTTATCTTGATGTTTGGGGTCATAATTGTTCGGTTTGAATTGAGTCGCAATTCCAATATAGCATGCCCGCAAACATACAGTCAAAAATCGACCACCAATAGTTTTGGCACACCCGATAGGACCTTAAAGAAAAAGTATTTGGTTGTCAGAAATATACACTGTGCACCGGTCATACCAAGCAACAACATTTTTTGGCACACCCCATGGGACACTGCCTCTAATTTACCGATGTAATATTGCTAATTGTGAATATAAGTACTCAAATTGTTGGGATCGATCCCTCTACACTAACCACACCACCTTCGGTTGAGGATATGCCAGTTCAAGCGGTCCCCGAAGTGTTAAATATAAACAATAGTCCAACTCTCAGCACCGGGGACTAAGAAGGAGCATCGACCTCTCGGACCGTTCCTCCAGACGAGATAATGGTCATACTTCGAGATGTACAACTGAGTATTTAACATGTACAGGAAAATAGAAGGGCCCAAGTCGAGCAATTTCGTATTCAAACTGATAATAATAACCGATATATGACCAACCAGACTGATGCCATGCATCGATTAATGGCTATGATAGTTGAGCAAACGCCATTGGTAATGCAATACAATGCTAAAGGAAGTACTATCGATAATGCAGTTCAACTGTCATCTATGCCTCCTCCACAAAGGAATCCACCACCGGTCCCAGTTCAGGAGATGCAAAATATTTTGCCTCATGTGGAACTTAAATGACCAGAGTGAAAGGTTAGAAATTTCGTACCTGAAAATTAGAATCAAGAAATACCAGGATGATATAACGCCTGACAATTTCTCATGAATCCTTCATTTCAAGGGGGATTGAACCGATTTAGTCCCAAACCATCACTAGTCCTTGAATCTCAACAAGTGGATCGTGACCAAATCGTACAAATTGTCCAGGATGTTGCAGACCAAGTACCCAATTGCAATACTATTTCGGTCTACAATAAGCCATATCTTGAATGGATTGACCAACAATGCCCATTGGATTGGAACACCCTTCTTGGCTCCAATCTAGGAGATGCGGAACACTTCGCTGTCTACCAAGTTCAGGTGACCAAAGCAGGAGGTCAAGAATTTTATTCCTAAAGAAGGAAACTAGGATATACCTGGCGGACAACCATTCCATGTGAATTCACCGTATCATGGAAGACAAAACCAAGTAGACCTTGAATCACCTCCAATGGCCGAATCATGTCATTTGAATTGTAACCAAGTTATTTAAATGGTTTTGTAAATAACATGCCAAGTTCGCGGCCATATTACTAGATCGGTTAACCATAAGCTCTATTTAAAATGGATTGACGATAGTCTCAATTGTCACGGTCGATTTTGCCATTTTTCAATCAGGACGATTGAGTTTAACCAGGATGATTGAATTTGCCATTTTTTTATCATGATGGTCGAGTTCGACCAAGACAGCCAAATTCGTCTTTCGATCAAGATGGCCAAGTTCAACCAGGATGATCGAATTTACTATTTGTCGATCACGATGAAACCATTTTCCAATTAGGACAACCGAATTTGTCATTTTTTTTGTCACGATGGTCGAGTTCAATTAGGATGGCTAATTTTACCGTTTTTCCATCAAGATGGTCGAGTTCGACTAATATGATTGAAATTGATGTTTTATACGGCTGACCAATCACATTTATTGCACCAAATAATGAATTAACATCACATGCACCTTTTACCAAAAGTGAAACCATGTGGGGAGCAATGTTGTACTATATTCTCGACCATTCTTGGGAAAACCAATTGGAAATGACATGTATTATAGCAATGGAAAGATATTGCAGGCTAAAGATCTTTAAGGATGCTCGAAGTATTTTTTACGAAATTACAATTGACAGGATGACGAGATAGGGAACAGTTGATGCAATTGAAAAGTAAACCAAGCAGTCGACCAAGTGGTTAATATCCATTCAGGAGGTCAAGTAAGCGACCGATATTCATTCAAGAGGTTGATCAAGCGGCTGATGGTCATTCAGGAGCTCAACCAAGTGGCTGATAGTCATCCAAGAGGTCGATCAAGCAGCCGATAGCCATCCAGAAAGTCGATCAAGCGGCCGATAGTCATCTAAAAGGCAAACCAAATGATCGATGGTCATCTAGGAGCTCGATCAAATGACAGATGGTCATCCAGGAGCTTGATTGAGCGGCCGAACGGAATGCGGTCAAGTCATCAAGGAGGCCTAGAGTGCTTAATGGGACAGGTGGTAAGGAAGTCTTCATATGGTTGATAGTGATAAACAGTTACATCCACTGTTAGAACGTGTGAAGCATCCATAAAGCTAAGTAGTGTTGAGGGGTTGTGAGAACTGTCAGAATGTGGGAAAGATCCAGATGGCTGGATTAAAACTATGAATAGAAGAATGTAAGAGAAAGATTTCGTCTCATACTAACCCAATCAAACCAAATACTATCTTTCAATTATCATTTCAATTACCAATTAATTTATATTCCATAGTGTAACCTTTTATTTTTTGTCTAGCAAATTACATTTATTAGTGTAATCCTTTACTTTTAACTTATTATTTACATTCCATAGTGTAATTTGTAGCGTGAATCAAGTAGCTAATAATTTTAGCTATAATTTGAGTTTATGCTCGTACTCTGGATTCATTTCTTAACTTAGAAAGGTGTAAG
The DNA here is from genome assembly GCA_037074715.1 of Magnolia kwangsiensis. Taxonomy (NCBI): domain Eukaryota; kingdom Viridiplantae; phylum Streptophyta; class Magnoliopsida; order Magnoliales; family Magnoliaceae; genus Magnolia; species Magnolia kwangsiensis. The sequence goes on from CM073580.1 coordinate 89,944,154, forward strand.
ACCCATATCCTAGATTGTACCATTCTGTAGACTTTCGCGATCTTTCTGGTCGTATTCCGGTAACCTTCGACCCTTAACCGGTATTTGCGTGCGACCCTGATTCACACGCCGTCAACCCGAGTCGACTCAACCTAAGACTTGTACCATAGCGACCGCACTGTCGCCGCGGTTCTGATGCTGTGACTCGCGCCCTGAGGCGATATCCTGGTCAGGAGATGTGGGCCAACGTTCGGTGCGAGAAAAACACCACGCGTTACAAAATCCAAGGGAATCTCTACGACTTGTCACATCAATCAATCAATCAATCAATCTCAACATGTCAAGTACACATCACCTCACACCTATCCCCAAGCAACCACTAAAGTCAAAAAGTTCTTACAAAGTCCATACCTTTCTTACACAAAATACCTCAAAAGTCAAAAAAAATATCTTACACACCCATCACCACCACATCCATCACTCCATCATCCATCACTCCTCTCCCTTTACAAGTCTCTCTCTCTCTCTCTCTCTCTCTCTCTCTCTCTCTCTCTCTCTCTCTCTCTCTCTTTCCAAGCTTATTTTCAAGCAAGAAAAACACCATACGTATGAGCCTCTCCAAGCCTTCCCAAGCGACAAAGGTGACCCACTTTGCTACCCTTTCATCTCCCATCTCAACCATCCAAACCTCATCTCTTCCGTTTGAATCAAAGCTAAGGAGCTAAGGAAGCCTACGGTGTAAGAAGAAGCCGGTGGGTGATCTTAGATCTTTATTTTTCATTCATTTTGTTTGATTAAGGGTCCATATATGTGGGACCCACCTTGATGTATATTTGTATGCAAGAGGGGCCTATAGTGGCGGGGTCCCTCCATCCTCACCGATCTTTCTCTCTCTCCCTTTTCCTTTGTATATGATGGCTTGTGGTCCACTTGATGTATGTATTTCATCCATACCAATAGTGGGCCACCTTGAATTTTTTTGTTGTTGTTTTTGGTATGGGCCGTCCAAATAGTGGGCCACCCGAATGAAAGGGAAACACAAATATTAGCTAGATCCAAAAAAGGTGGGCCATGTGGGACCCACCTTGATGGAGTGTTCATCCACACCGTCCGTCCAGGCGGACGCATCAGGGGGAGTAGCTAACCGTGAAGTGTGACTGACAGTGGGAGTAGCTAACACGGAGTGTGCACTGACAGTGGGTGTGCATTAACAGTGGGTGTGGCCTGGCGCGGGTCCATGGGACCCATCCACGCCGTCCATCCATTTATGTGGGCCACACCATCACGTGTGGTGTCTACCATCATTGGACGGTGGTACCCACCCCCTCATGTGGGGCCCTCCTTGCACGTTAAAGCTGTAGCTCAACTGACAGACTGAGTAGAGATACCTCGTTTCAAACACTGAGGTCATGGTATCGTTCCCTTGTGGCGGTGGCTAACAGGGAAGTGTGAACAGCGGTGGGGTCCATGGGACCCACTCCCGTCCTACACCCCTCCAAATGGGCCACACCAAGATGTATGTGCTTTATCCAAACCGTCCACCATTCTAGACGGTGAACCATGTCCGTGTGGGGTCCACTTCCACGCCCACACCCCTAGCTCAACTGGCAGACTGAGTGAGGATGCCTCGTTGCAACACCTGAGGTCTTGGTATTGATCTTGTGGAGGTGGCTAGTATGGAGTGTGTACTGACGAGGGTGTGGACTGGTCCATGGGACCCACCCACACCGTCCATCCATTTGGCATGGGCCACACCTCCATGCACATGTGATCTGACGGTGGGACCCACCTCCACGTGTGGGGCCCTCCCTGGTTTATGTGACTATCCAGGCCCTGGATGGCCTGGACGTCATACATATAATATATATGTATTATATTATATATATTAATATATATATATATATATATATATATATATATATATATATATATATATATTATACCTAATATTTATAACTACTGTGGTGGGCCCTACGTGGGACCCACCTCTGTTTTATCTCTGACCAGAGAAAGGAAAAGAAAAAGGGGCAGCTATGCTGCTCATTTCAGCAGCCGCGTGCTGCTCTCTCTATCTCTCTCTCTCTCTCTATATCTCTCTCTTTCTCTCTCTCTATTCTTTATCAAGCAGTGCAGGCGCACATGATGTATGTGGTTTACACCGGCCGTCCATCCATTTTGGTGATGGGCCATGCACGATGTATGTGTTTTACATGATGTTGTACGTTTGTTTTGATGGTGGAGCCCACTATCGTATGATGACATCAAGTTCTGTGGGTCCCACTCCTTAGGAGGTTTGATATATTATATATGTATATATATATTATATTATATATATTATATATTATACTATATAATATATATATTATATATCATATATACATAATGGAGGGCCCTACGTGGGACCCACCATGGTGCATGTGTTGTATCCAAACCGTCCAACCATCGGTGAGAACATTTTAGGACGTGGGGTAAATGAGCTAGATCCATAGTCCAAGTGGACCCCGCCTTGGCATGTTATGAGGCCATTCGATGTACTTGTGGCCCATGGTTGAGGCCCATTTTGATATAGAGTCCCATTAGATGTATTAGGGGCCCATGGGTTAAGGCCCACTGAGATGTATTAGGGCCTATGGGTTGAGGCCCATTTGATGTACATATGGGGCCCAATGGGTGTGGCCCATTTAATGCACATAAGGCCCATTTGATGTATTTAAGGCCCAACGGGTTATGGCCCATTGCAATATACATAAGGCCCATTGGTGCGGCCCATTGATGTGACCCACTTGATGAATATAAGCCCACATGATATGACCCATTTGATATATTTAAGGCCCAATGGGATGTCCTAAGGTCCATTGCAATGTGTGATCCCAACGTAGATTATGTAATGATGTTTACAACGGGCTATGCCTTAGGAGCAATGTTGGTTCGACGTCCACATTACAAGAATAATGTTGGTTAAATGTTTGCATTAAAATTCTCCCTATGGCCCATCGTTCGGCCCATACTTGTAGACCGTATAGGCCCATCTTCGTTATGAACAGCATCCATCACCATATGATATGTTTAGTATAGTTCCATGATTCATGATCATACACATCATATGTATGCTCGATATGAGAAGTGATTGATCATAACATATGTCTTCGAGCAGATTATTTATGGGCTCCCAGATAAACGGTATTGCCCTATATGAGCGTACGATATGCGCGGGATTGCTGCATGACTGGATAGTGTGATTCATGCATTTCACATTGTATGTGACATGGTTACTGTATACCCTAGCGACATCAGGGTCGTAGCCTCCACAGGCATATCGTGGTTGACAAGATTGGATACCGAAAATTTTATTTTACATGGGGTATTATAGATATCCCTGGGTGAAAGTCCTTAAACCCTTATGGTACCAGGAGGTTGCTCCAACGTCTAGACCGAGTGAGTACATGAGCGCCGAATGCCGATTACCAGATGACTGCGCTTTCTACTGTGTTGTGGTCGGTTGGAAGGGGGTGCGGCCTTACCCGCCCGAGTGGAGGGATCAAAGCTAGTCTGAGTTTGACCAGCTCGAGGAATAGGTCTGTTATCGACGAGCCGAGCCCGATATTGGCAGGCAGATAGTGAGGTCTCTTCCACTTACCTTATTGCGCGCGATGGGACGACGATCTGGTTTAGAGTGTATTAGACCTCGATGATATTATAGAGTTGAGCTGTATTGATATGTTGACTTAGATGAGGATTTATATGCTTGAGTTGCATTTCACATCGCATAGCCTTGGTATGGCCGACATCATTTATGCTTTGCACCGCGTGGCCTTGGTACGACTAATGGTATTCTTAGCTTTCATCAGCATGTTCCGCATTACTCTGATACTGCATAACTGCATTACCACCTTGCGCACACACTTTTAGCACCCTCTAAGCTTTCTATAAGCTTATGCACGACCGTTGCGTGCAGGTGACGTTGGATCGTAGCAGCGCTGAGGCTTGAGCACGTGGCAGATTATTTTGGAGCTTTTGGTCTATCATCATTGTATTTCCCTTTATGCTCATTGTACTTGTAAAGTTTTTGATCATAGTGAAAATGTAATGGAGTTTTTGGTTGTTGTTTGTGGATTATGTCTTTGGTTATGCTTATTATGAATCAAACTGGTGTTGAAAATCCTCCTGTAGCATCTCATGATCGAAAACTAGCGAATGAGCGCTGAGAGCCGAGAATGGGGTTCTACGGAGGCTGTTGGCGCCAGATTCGACGATTGAAAATTTTATGAGCCCGATTTTTGAATTTGGGGCGTGACAAAAGGTATTTTACAACTATTCTTCATAACCAATGGTAAAACTTCATTTCTCATTTTACTTTATCTATATTGAAAAGTCCTTCCGTACAAGAGGTAAATGTGTAACTCGTCATTAGAGGACAAACCCCACCCTTTGAATATCACCTGATCCTATTTACACATTCTGCGAGTGGCTGAATAGGTGGCCGATCTCCTCAGATCTCGGTAATATACTATGTATTTACCTATCTTGGTACTCAGGATCTGTTTGATTTGAGCTACAATTCCAATTCTAGCACACCAACTTACCTATAGCCGAAGAAACCGACCACCAACACAACCTAACCGGAGCTGACCTTGAACTTGACCAAAGTGCACGTGATGTTCCTAACCTTACGCAACCCAACCCAATTCACCCACAGCCTGACCTGAATTCAACTCGAATCGGAGTTTTCTAACCCGAACCCAACGCAACCCGACCCGACCGACCTGACAAATCAATCGGGTTCGAGCCCGAATTGGATTTCCAGCCCTAGACCCTAGTACCACCGCCTCTTATGGTGGTACCACGTGTCTCCTGCCTGCATTTCTGAGGCAACTAAACTAATCCTTTCTTGGGGTTTCGGAAACCTGCATTTCTGAGGCAACCAAACCTACTCCTTTCTTGGGGTTTCAGAACCCCCCCCCCCCCCCCCCTCTCTCTCTCTCTCTCTCTCTCTCTCTCTGTCTTCTCCGACCATGAGCAAGGGACCAGGACTCTTCTCCGACATCGGAAAGAAAGCTAAAGGTAACATTCTCTACAGATACCATACATGGAAATATTTCATTCCCTCTTTAAGGCTGCGTTTGGTTAAGCGTTTCTAATCTTAGTAGAGTTTCAAAAAGTTATGAAATAGCCCTTTCTTTCCAGTACCAGTTTACAATGCATAACAGGCCCATTTTCGTCAGTAATTTTCCTAATTTGTTATAAATATCACGAAATTTTATAATATTTGGTGCAGCCAAACGCACCCCATATTATTAAGAACAGAAATTCTAATACCACTAGGTATTTTCTCCACTCTTGAAATAGCTGTGAGAGGAACTCATCGCAAATATCCGTTTTCTGTGATTTTTTCTTTTTCTCAATCCTTTGTCATGATTATGATTTTCAGATTTGCTCACAAAAGACTACAGCTATGATCAGAAATTCACTGTCACAACCTACAGTGATGATGTCGGAGTGGTAACAACCGTCATCTCTCTCTCTCTCTCTCTCTCTCTCTCTCTCTCTCTCTCTCTCTCTCTCCCCCCGTGTTTGCGTGTGTGCTTGTACATGCCTGTGCATATCTTGTTTAATGTTTCCTTCTTCATTTTGATTAGAATCGGTTCTACGGGGTTTCTTTGATATGCTGGTTTTATTTCCTTCTTGTTTGATGTCTTCTGCTAAAGAGGAATTATAAGATATGCTGCCTGAGGCTTTACACAATTTACATGGGTTTTCAATTTTGACAAATGGGGCCCGTGTTTTGGTTATCGAGACCATTTTTCTGTTTTGTCCCACCGTCCCACCATGGAAGGACCATGCCTCAGAAATCTCCCAGACTGGAAGATCCTGGTTGCCGATTGTTGGACCTTTTCCAGTTGACTGTGGACCGCTGCTGTATTGTCTTCTTAGTGGTTGATTGATCTATGATCCGATCCGACACATTTTATGGGCATTGTATGTCCACAGATGGACTGAATAAGTTGGTGCTTTGGATTAGGGAGTCATGGGTGTGGCTAGTTAGAATTGGAAATGCACGCATACTCTGCAAAGCCTTGTGTTCTGTATCATATAATTTCTCATTGTTAGATTTTGCATTAGGTATGATTGAACTGACTGATTTGAATAATGTGTATATTTTGTTAAGTTTTTTTTAAAAATATATGAGCTTACTGTGAGATGGTGTGTTGGAAGAAATGATTGTGCACAGCTAATTGCATTTAGATGAACTAGTGGGTATGGCATGTGTGGAGAGAAAGGCAGGGGCTACACCCATAAAAGAAGGTCAAAAAGGGCAAGAATGCCCCCAAGCGGTTAAAATCGTTGCCACTCATGATGGGGAGTGGGTAAAATCTGAGGCTTAGGTTGATAAACACGCAGGATTATGCTAATGACCTAAATACTCTCGCGTTTGATATCACTTCTAATGTTGTTTTAAATATTAAAATTCATGATTCTCCTACGACTGATGTAGGGGCAAAACTGTCCATGACTGCTCCCATTATATATGGTAGAGATTTGGACAAATGGACAGTTCAATCATCTATCTAGACTATTATTTTGGTAATTGTTTTCCATTCCTGCAATAAAATACACTGATAAGATGATCATAGCAATCTAGGCAGTAGCAATTTTTGTTATAGCTGTTATTCAGCATATTCTGACTAATTCTGTGCTGAGAACCACATGCAATTCTTGATGAGCCTTGTTGAATCTATTGTTTAGGTTGATGGTTGATGGACCTTTTTTGTTATGGAACCATGTAGAACATTCATTTTATAGGGCATTGATCAAATTGATAGTATCTCTAGGGTCAATGTATTTTTACGCAATGGCCTGTGAAAAGTAAATTGGAAGAAATAAATGTTTTGTATTGATGATTAGAAATCCACATGTCCACATGGGACTACTCATGTTGCTGCCTCTAGTTTATTGTATTTGGTTTATGCTAGTTTTTGGGTTACATGTTATAGGAGTTGATCATTTCTGTAGGTTTAAAATAGTGATGAATAGGTTTAGGAAATCTTCTCTTACATAAGGGGTTGTTTGCTTGGAAACAGATTTTTATGGAATCAGATTCCATAAGTTAGCTTATGTCTTATGTTTGGATGCTTCCTTGCTGGGAATTTTATGGAATTAGGTTCCAGATGGAATAAAATGTCTTTCCTAGCCAAGACCTGGCTTGCAAATTCTCTACCAATGGATTCTAGCCCAACAAATATATTTCTAAACTCCATAAATTTGATTCGATACGCTTCCCTCTTACAAGTGCAACGACCCTTCTTCCTCCACAAGTGCAAGTCTCTCTCTCTCTCTCTGGGTTTACGATCTATTCACAACGTGTCCCACATTTTGGATGGTCTTATTTTGACTCGCATTTGTTCCATGTATTTGGATTTATGTTGGAATTGGAAGTTATGGCATAAGATTGACGCCGGTTGCCAACTTGATGCAACCCTACTTTATCCAGGCTGGGGATCAACAATTAATGCATACAACTCCCGTAGGTGCAATGTAATAGACTATTAAATAGGTTAATTACAAGCAAAAGCTATCTAATAGTCTATCACGTAGGTTGATTATAATCAACAAGGTTATTAGAATCAATGAGATTCAATTGATGGAGAAAATCTGTTTGGTTTTATGCTAGGGAGGTCTACCACTAAGATGCCATTTGATAAACTAAAAAATAAGCTTTGAAAATTAAGTTAAGTGTTGAATTGTAATTTTGAAATAGTTTTAGGGATATTTAAGTCAAAAGTGAAAAGGAAATTTAATGCACCACCACTTTTAGCATTAAATCTTCAACATTAGGTGAAGGTAAGGAGGCTGAAAAAATGACCATATTTTCAGTGAAAATTAATTTAAGCACTTAATAATTTGGGTTTGCCAAACGATTTTAATCATGTAATTGTTAGAACTAAGTGATAAGTGCTGAAAATGAGTTTTATCAAACAACCCCTAAGCCTATTTTCCTATTTAGATGATTGATGGAGAAATATAGGGAGATGAGGATCTCCACATGGTCTTTGCTAGCTTAGAGAAAGCTTACGATAGGGTCTTTAGAGAGTTAATCTAGTGGGTGTTGGGAAAGAAAGGAGTTTCGTGATGATATATTGGCATGATTAAGGGCATGGATAAGGGAGCTAATGCAGGGGCATTTTCACACTGGGCTCAAGTGGGTTGGCCTATGGGATGCAGGGGTACACTCGGGGAGGGTGGCTCGTGTGAGGTGGGCCCCACCTGTGTGAAGTGGGTGGCTCATGTGAAGTGGGGCATACGAGGGGGGTTTGGCCGAGGTCCTAACCCATGGGATGTGGGTCCTGGGCTATGAGATAAAGGTATTGATTCGCCATGCTCTATTAGTTCAAGCTTTTAGAGCAAGTGGTTAATTGTCTTGCATCAAATTGGTATCAGAGTGGGAGGTCTAGTGTTTGAGACTCCTTACTAGGGGTGATTAATGCAGGAGCATTTTCACACCGGCTCGAATGGGGTGGCCTGTGGGATGCAAGGGCACACTCGGGGTGGGTGGCCCATGCGAGGTGGGTCCCACTCGTGTGAAGTGGGGCCCACGGGGGGGGGGGGGGGGTTCGGCCAAGGTCCTAATCCATGGGATGTGGGGCCTGGCCTATGAGATAAGGGATTAATTCGCCATGCTCTATCAGTTCGAGCTTTTAGAGCAAGTGGTTAATTGTCCTGTACCAGGAGCACTAACAAATGTGAGAACCATTAGTGGAGAGGCAAGCAAGTTCCCAATTATTATAGGCTTGTAACAGGAATTGGCATTGGGCATTAGTGTTATCAAAATCGTGAATCGTACGATTTATATCGTATCGTATGGGTGTACGATTTGAATCCTACGCCCAAATCCCAAATCCCAAATAATCGTACAATAATTGTATTGAATCATAATCATTGTACGATAATCATTGATCAAATAAATGAATCCTACGCCCAAATCCCAAATAATCGTACAATAATTGTATTAAATCATATGAATTGTACGATAATCATTGATCAAATAAATGGACCCAAACATTACTTAAAAAATCATTAAATTTTTTTTTTAATTCAGTTTTTTCTTCCTTCTTTATACCCTTTTGCTCATAGAACATGAAAAAGGCCTCCCCTATTAAATATATCCTCATTTTTTTTTTCATTTTGAGAGAGAGAGAGAGAGAGAGAGAGAGAGAGAGGAGATTTGGGGATTTTGATATTCAAAAATCCAAAACAAAGAAATCAAGATACTATTCATAATGGAATCAAATGCCATTTTTTCTAACATGATTCTACACTTAAGAAAGGTACAAAAGAACAAAATTATTAAAGGATTCTTGTATGTTTTTTAAGGTAATTTTTTTCAAAAGACAACAAAAGAAAACAAAGGAAAAAGACAAGAATCCTTTAATATCATGATATGTATACTGTGTACATTTTCTCAAGTGATAATGTCATGATATGTATTACTTTTATTATTATTATGGGAAATGGATGATTAATGAGTGTTTGATCTTTTCTGATTTATTTATCTTTTTTCATTTGTTTTTTATATGTATATTTTTAAAATCAGAATCAACCCCTTTTATGATTTATGATATGATAATGATTTTGACAACATTGTTGGGCATGTACTTTTTTGCATTAGTTATGGACAAATTAACAAGGCATTTGCAGGAAGAGATCCAATTGTGTATGTTGTTTGCAAATGATATAGTTTTGATTGACAAGTCTAGGGAGGGTGTAAATTCAAAGCTACATTTATGGAGGGCTGCCTTAGAATATAAAGGATTTAAAATTAGTCGGACTAAAACAAAGAATATGGAGTGCAATTTTAGTAACAATAGGAGTGACAATGAGGAATTAGTTAGGTTACTGACTAAGAAGTTTCCCAAAATGATCACTTCTGAAATCGTGGGTTGACAATTCATGAGAATGGATAGAATGACAAGGATGTTGCCCATAGAATTCAAGCGGGGTGAAAGAAATAAAGAAGTTCCTTTGGAGTTTTATGCGATTGTTGTGTACCACTCAAATTGAAAGGGAATTTTTTAGGATGGTTATATGACCCGCCATGCGTTATGGGACAAAATATTAGGCAGTTAAGGAACTTGTTCATAGGATGAGTGTAGCTGAAATGAGGATGTTGAGATGGATGAGTGGAAAGACAAGGATAGAATTAGAAATGTATGCATTCGAGGGAATTTAGGAGTAGCACCAATAAGCAATAAGATGAGAGAGTAGATTTAGATGGTTTGGTCATGTGCGACAGAGACCCAAGAATTGCACTGGTTAGGAGGAATTGGTACAAGTTGAAGGCTTTAAAAGGGGAAGGGGAAGACCCAAAAGGACTTGGGCGGAGATAATAAGAAAAGACTTGATAACCTATGGTCTAACTGAAGTTATGGCCCTTGATAGAGAGGAATGATGGAAAATGATTCATGTGGTAGACCACAATTTGGATAAGGCTTAGATGATAATAATGATGTAGTCAAAGGTGTCTTGGGACCATGCCTAGGTGTTTTGGGCCACTTGTGCCTTGTCTAGGCCTTAGGCAAGGCACTGTCCCTAGGTGGGCGCCTAGCTCCTGATGCCTAGGTGCGCTTGCATGCGTGTGATGGTGCGAGTGCCATTTGCATAATATTGTGATGTAACTAGTGTTCACAATATCGATATTATTGATGCATCATGCATGTATTGCACCCTTGGGACTTGGAAACATATCGGTATCACAAGGGAAATATCATATGTATTAGGGAATGCATCATTGCTTGAGATTCCTTTGTATAGGGTCCCAACTATGCTCTTTGATAGAAGTAATGCAATTTATCTTTCATAAAAAAAAATCATAAATCATACAATAAAAGAACCAAAACACAGTCAATATATTCATAAGTTAAAAAAGAAGAAGCAAAAACACATCTGTGTTTGCTGCCCACTAAATCTCTGCCTCATATCCACAGAGTTATGAACATGGTGTGTTGTATTGGCCGTTACATAATGGTAATGGTGGCAACCGTTACGTGTTATGAGGTCGTAATAGCTATAATGGCCATTATGGAAAAAATGACCCGTAATGGCCGTAATGGAGTTGATACAGGTTTTCTTCTTCAGAAGAAGAATAGGAGGCTGTAATGGTTGTTACGGCCCGTATTGTAATGGTAGTGATAGTGGGTGGCCAATATGGCCACCATTACCGTTATGGAATACCTTGGTTATGAGGCTGATCGAAGTCGTCTCTCTAAAGGAATTGCCTAAATGTGATTTAGAACAAAATCCCCTTAAAGAACTTCAGAGAGTTATTTATTTATTTATTTTTTTGAGTTTCGGTCTTTTATTTATGTATAAAAAACTTTTTAAAGGGTAGATATGCTGACTTAGTATATTGATTGTTTCGATGATACCAAGGAATTTTATAATGTGCGCGTTGGATGACATTTTGTGATATGTCATTGATGATATGATCACCATATATTCGATGATATATCGTGTGATATCAACGATATATCACACAGTACCTTGGAGTCTCATAACTCCCTGGATGTTTCTTATCACAGGGTTGCGATGCTAATAATATCGGTTGATATATTGGCCTATAGTATCGATATTGCAATCGCTGGATGTAACCCGTGTGTAACTCAAAACAAGTTATTTTTGGTACGATGACACCCACTAAGGGTAGAAAGACATCTTATAAAACACTTTTGAGCACATTCTACCCATTTCTTTTAGATTAAAGCTTTGATTTATGAAAAATTTCCTACATTTCTTAAATTTCTTATAAACTAATGAGATCTTCTTCTTGGTTTCTTTGTTCTGTTAGGGCCTATTTGGATTGTGAATTACGTTAGTATTGTATTGTAAAAGTGCCATCATTACGATTTTACAACGTTTATTTAAAACTTGTAATATATTGTAGAAGTACCATTGTTACGATTTTACAACGTTTGTTTAAACACGTAATTTGGCAGTCAAATGTAAATGTAATAGGAGACGGGTAAAAGAATTTGTAATTATTACAATTTTACATTGTATTGTAGTGGAAATTCCCTATCCGAACACTTGTAGTGAAAATTTCCTATCCAAACACGCATATCAGTGTATTTTTTCTTCTATGATTTGACATTGAAGAATTGTAAAAGTTTCACCATTACGATTTTTTCACGCCTATCCAAACATGGGAATTATCAGTCAAATTACCTGTTTTTAGGAGACGGGCATTGTAATTTATAATCATTGCACTATTACATAAAATTAGTGATGTAATTTGCACTCCAAACAGCCCCTTAGCGTGTTTAGCAGTGTTCAAGTTGTTAGTGTCGCTACAAGTTTCGTTGGTTGGAGATAAAGATAAAATATTGTTATCGCCGATAACTGGAAATGTGAGGAAAAAGGGGAAAACGGTGGATTTTTTCAGTGAAACTTTAGAACATGCCTAAATATACATATTTGCATATTTATGAATATATATATATATATATATATTTTAATAAAAAGAATGTATTGCATAATAAGTTCTCATTTAATGGGGCCACGTATCTTTCATTTAATGGAATCCAAACCGTTCATCTAGAGCTCCCATGGACCAAGCTCAACATGAAGCCATATGGGGAATCCACTATTCAAAATGGTAGGCCCCACCTTGAAGACACCTGACAAAAAAATCAGGCCAGACCTCTCGACAGATAGGCTGCATCATTGGAATGAACTCAACATCCAGGCACAACCAATTTAATGAGTGGACCCACTTGATTTTTGAGCTAGATGATCCTCATCATAGGACCTAACATTGGCATGGTACGGATGTTTCTTGAGGGCCACAAAAGTTTTGGATCTACCTCATCTTTTGGCCGGTGTCCTAAAATGATCTTTAAAAATAGATGGCACGGCTTGGATAAAACACATATCATGGTGGGGCCCATAGAGCACTATTTGGTAGGCACCTCGCTACTAGTAGTGTCAGTAGGCAATCCATGCTCGGTTTGGGTGGATCCCCAAATCCACCGAGGTCGGTGGATCCCTGTGGGGCCACTGAAATGTTTATTTTCCATCCAACTTGTTGACAAGGTCACAAAGACTTGGATGAAGAGACCACACAAATACTAGCTTGAACCAAAACTTGTGGGCCATAAGTCTTTTATGGTTAATTACCATAGTTTCCTGTGTTATGGTTCACTTGAGATTTGGATTTGCTTCATTTTTTGGATCATGCCCTAAAATGAGTTTTCAAAACGGATGGACGACGTGGACATAAGGCACATGTATCATAGTGGGCCCAACAGTCAGGGATCCCACAGGTGGATCCTAGATCCACTGAAGCCGCAATGCCCGTTATTGCAGGGGCGTGGATTGGGTATTACATCACCAGGATGTCGGTAGAGACGAATGGTCGTGTAACGGGCTTTGTGGGCCCCAACATAGTGTATATGTTTTATCCTCACTGTCCATACATTTTCATAGGTCATTTTAGGGCATGAACCCAAAAGGAGGTAGATCTAAGGCTTAAGTGGACCACACCACAGGAAGCCGTGGTGACAATAATGCTCATTGTTGAAACCTTCCTAGGGCTCACCGTGATGTTTATTTGCCATCCAAACTGTTCATAAGGTCTGGCGGAGTTGGATGAAAGGAAAACTTAAATATTAACTTTCCTAGGGCTCATCGTGATGTTTATTTGCCATCCAAACTGTTCATAAGGTCTAGCGGACCTGGATGAAAGGAAAACTTAAATATTAGCTTTATCCAAAACTTCTGTGGCCCCCAAGACATTTTCAATGGTAGGCGTTCAATCCTCACTGGTTCCTATCGTGTGGTCCACTTGAGAGCGTTCAATTTGCCTAATTTTTGGCCTCATGCCCTAAAATGTTCTGGTAAAATGGATGGATGACATGGATAAAACACATACATCACGGTGGGCCCAAACATAGCCCCTGACAAGATTGTCGATCACATTAAGTAAATCCAAATCTTAGATGGGCAAGACCACAATAAAGAGTGGTGATTGAACGCTCACCACTAAGAACTTCCTAGGGCCCACCGTAATGTTTATTTGCCATCCAACCCATTGATAAGGTCAACCAAATCTGGATTAAGGGAAAATACATGGATTGGCTTGATGCAAAACTTTTGTGCCCGCAAATTTTTAATGGTCAATCACCACAGTCTCCTGTGATTTGGTCCATGTTCAGATGAGATTTGGATCTAATTAATTTTTCGAATCACGCCATAAAACGAGCTGTAAAAATGGATGGAAGGTGTGGATATACAAAAAAATCATCTAGGTGGACCCCACATGATAAAGGTAACACTCACTAAGGTGTTAGCCGAGTAACTAGGGATTGGGTACTACCCCACCATGACTTATCTACAGACGGACGATCCTTTTAGGAGCTCTATGGGGCCCATCATGATGTATTTATTTTATCCATGCTATCCATTTATTTTGAAAAATCATTTTAAGTGATGAGCCCAAAAATTAGGTAGATTGAATGCTCAAGTGGACCACACCACAAGGAACAATGGAGATTGAATGCCCACCGTTGAAAACCTCCTGGGGGCCACATAAGTTTTGGATCGAGCTGATATTTATGATTTCCCTTCATCCTGGTAAATGTGACCTTCATGAACAAGTTGTATGACAAATAAACATCATGGTGGGCCCTAGGAAGGTTTCAAAAATGAGTGTTATTGTCACCATGGCTTCTTGTAGTGTGGACCATCGAGCCTTTGATCTACCTCCTTTTTGGGCTCATGCCTTAAAATGTTCTTTAAAAATGGATGGACGGCTTGGATAAAATAAATATAGCACGGTGCGCACCACGGATCCCCTGACTGGACCGTCCTACCCAACCCGCGTGGTCGTGCCCGAGTAACACTTAATCCGCTCCCCTGAAAACCCAAAACGCAAGAGTCTTGTTTAAAGAAAAAAACCCTAGAGAAATCCCCCAAATTTCGTCAAATAATCTCGTTCCCTTGCCTATTTTGCCTTTGTAAGGATCGATATTTCCTCTGAAAACCCCCAATTTCCATAACAATAGAAGCAAGTTCAGAGATAAAAGCAGTCTGAGGAGGAAATTTCGTTGAAAAATTTGAATTTTAGGGTTCTTTACGTGCATTTTGAATGGCTGTGGATCCTAGTAGCTGAATCTTCATTCCTCAAACAGATCCAACAGAAAACTACATGTATTTAAAAAAAAAAGGGTTTCAACAAATAATCGTAGACAATTTAGTGAGAATAGTGTATTGTCGAAGATATTTCAAAAATATCGCAAAAATGAAAAAATTGCTAACATTTAGGCGTTTTTCGGTATCGACGGGCCACCCGTATGTTGATATCAAAAATATTGGCAATAATTCGATAATATCGCCGATGATTTAAACACTGGTGTCAAGTACTACATTGTACTTCTTAAATGCACTTTGACTTTCCATTGTGCTATATAAGAGATGGAAGATGAATTGGGGATTTTATGAGAGTTGGAATTTTTAGATTTGGGGATATTGAACATTTGGATTCTTAAGGTTTTGGAAATTTAAGGGATTTTAGCAAATGATTATTTTGGGTTTGGGAATTAGGGGGAGTTGGGTAAATTTGGAAATTTAGAGTTAGGATTTGGGAAATTGGAACATTATGGTTTGAGGATATTAAAAATTTGGATTTTTCAGATTTGGTAAATTTAAGGGATTTTAGCAGATGATGATTTTGGGTTTGGGAATTAGGGGAGGTTGGGTAATTAGGAAATTTAGAGTTAGAATTTGGGAAATTGGAACATTATGGATTAGAATTTGGGAAATTTATGAGCCGTTTGGTAGCAGGAAAGTAGGAAGTCAGGCACTTGTTGAGAAATATCTTGGCTAGGATCCCGAGCAAATCGGGGAGAACTCGTATCTCTTTTTGAGTGTTAGTCGAGTCCTTGTCTCTGTAAGGAGTAGGTTTCTAGCAAGCTTGGACAACATTCTCTCCCCCTTTCTTTTACTTTGTCTGCCCATGTGTGGTAACATCCGATCCGTCAGTGACATTCAAATCATGATTTTAGGTCCTCGGATCTGATGCCAGCCTGATTCACAGCTTGGGTGGGTCGCATGGTAGGCAACAATGGGGATTGAAAACTCAAGTGGGCCGCAACAACGGTGCCCATAAGATTGTTAAAATATTGAATCCCACCTGTTAATCAGGTTCCACCAGGATGAAGGAACATACCAAATATTTTGATGATTGAAAACTCGAGTGGGCTGCAACACCAACACTTGATTTTAAGGGGCTTACCTATGATTTTACATAGTTTTTTTTTATTTTTTTCCCTATTGTATGAGTTTTTGTTTTTTCCTTCCTATTGTATGAATTTTTTTATATCTATTGTATGGCTCAACTAAGTTTTATATTAAGTTGTTTTTTTTTTTAAAAAAAAAATTTGTAAGGTGGATTACTTGAGGAATAACATGTTCATAGGATGAGGGTAGCTGAAATGAGGATATTGAGATGGATGAGTGGCAAGACAAGGAAGGATAATGCATTCGAGGGAACTTAGGAGTTACACCAATAGATAATACGATGAGGGAAAGTAGACTTGGATGGTTTAGTCATGTGCAACGGAGATAAAAAAAACCGTGCTAGTTAGAAGGAATGAGTTGGTACAAGTTGAAGGCTCTAAAAAGGGCAAGGAGAAGGCCCAAAAGGACATGGATATAGGTAGTAAGAAAAGAATTGACGACTTACGGCTTACCGAAGGTATGTCCCTGATAGAGTGGAATGGTGGAGAAGGATTCATGTAGCCAACAATAGTTATTTGGGATACGTTTAGATGAGGATGATGGATTGTCTAAGTAGGAAAATAACTTCAATGGTAGACCTCCCAGTCCCCAGTATGAAGCCAAACTGATTTTTTGATACACTTGTCTCATGCCTTAGTCTTTGCTCAAATATTCTTTCCCAAAGTTTTATAGCATGGCTCATAAGTTTAATCATACGATAGTTAGTGCAACTTTGTAGATCTCCTTTATTTTTACAAATAGCTATGGTACTTTTCCTCCATTCTTCTGGCATTTTCTTCGATCTCACAATCTTGTTTATCAACTTTGTCAACTAAAATAATACAGTATCTCCCATGCACTTCCAAACCTCTATTGGTTTGCTATATGATCCAAGAGCCTTTCCTGTTTAATCTTTCTCAAATCTTCTTCCACTTCAAATATCCTAATCTTACAAAAGTATCTATGGACTCTGACGTCGTTTGAGTTTATGGTTCCTTCTATCCCTATGCTCTTAGAGTGATTGTCATTTAACAAGATCTGAAATAGCTTCTCTACCATTCATTGATCTTATTGTCCTTGATTAGTACCCACTGGTTATTGCTCTTAATGCTTCTAACATGATCTAGGTCCTTAACTCTTCCTGTCTCTCATTTTTCACATGTTTGAAGACATCTTTCTCACCTTCTCATGTCCCCAATCTATTGTAAAGATCATCATAAGCCTTAAGTTTAACCTCACTTACTACTTTCTTACCAATCTTTTTGGCATTTCTCTGTTGTTCAAGATTTTTACGATTTCTAGCCCCTTGCCCTAGCATTAGTTTGGAATGTCATATTGTTCGGATTCATGTTGGAACCTGATGAAGCCTAGGGCTGTCAATGGGCTGGGTGCTGCCTGATTAAAATCATAATCTTCACTTGGGCTGGCCCAATGGATTCATTCCAACCAGTTCAATGTAGGCCGAAGACGACCCAGGCCCACTCCCTTGACAGCCATAATTATGCATGCATCCACCTGATCACAGAATGTAAAATTTAGAAGTATATAAGTCATAGGAAGAATGGGAAATGTTTACTGCTTGAAAACGATAGCAACAATCTGGAATTACACTGACATAGATGTACTCCCATGACCTTGAACATAGGAACCAACATACAACGATTTTTAGGGTGCTATCATGGAGTCTTTGGTTTCTTTGGAAGAAGTGGAGATGGTGGAAGCTCTAGTGGTCCTTGAAAGTTGATGCTGATGGAATTTAGGGAAGAATCTTTGGTGAACTATGCTCCCGTTGGAGCAGGAAGTATTTTCTTCTCAAACTGCAAGGGAGGGGGGGGCGTTTCTTTTTTTTTTTTTTAAATAAATTAAAATAAGGGTTTTCCCATTGCCCATAGACAGCCTAATGACAGCTCTAGCTTCAATATCATTATCTAACGTTTTTGTCATTTATAATTGCATGCTAGTCAATAGGATGATATCAGATTCATTAATTTTGCTTTATTCTGACATTTTATCTTGTGATGTCTTATTGCATTGTGCATTGCGTACCATAAAAGGCAGCCCCAAACAATGTGTGTTTTATTTTCAGGGTCTCACTTCCACGGCAGTGAAGAAGGGTGGACTATCTACGGGTGACATTGCTGCACAATATAAATACAAAAATACCATCATTGATGTTAAAGTTGACACTGGATCAAATGTGAGTTTACTTATCTTTTCATCGTCCTTTTTAAAAATTTGAACTGCGTAAGTCTCTTGTTTCTAAGCTTCTACCCTTTAACATCTTAGCAGATTTTGACAACCCTCACCATCTCAGAAGTTGTGCCATCCACAAAGACAATTGCATCATTTAAGCTGCCCGATTACAACTCTGGAAAGGTACTCAAGTTCACGAAGAGCTCTACTTGCAGGCTCCCATCTGCATGTGGCAAACACAAGCGCTCCACACGTGCCCGATTGGCACACGTGAGTGAGATCTGTGCTGTTCATCAGGTGTGCTCCACAGGGAATGTGCTTTGTCTAAAAGATCTGGCCAGACCACTCATATATGGCACACTCGCATATTGAAAAATACAGTTCTAGAAGGATATTTAATGTCTGTCGGGCTTGCTCTCATTCAATGTATTTGTTGAATGGTGACATTGGCTGTCTTTTCTTTACTGTCCCCTTTTTGGTATGTGTGGGCCACCTGATAATTGGATTGGTCTGATTCTTTATGGCTAGGGCACTATCACCATGGGGCTGCTTAATGAATGGGCAGTATCTTGCAGTGGTGTTGTTTAGCATGTAGGGCACGCTTGTGTTTGGAGCTTGCTGATGTGGGTCTGCAGGTAGCCTCATCTTCTTCTAAGTGGACAAGTATGCTGTTCAAGTATTGATCGGTGATGTTTTGGGTGGTTTGTGTTGAAGATAATTATGAAATCTAAATACACACACATTTCCTTTTTCCAGCTGGAGGTGCAGTATTTCCACGAACATGCCACCTTCACCACGGCTGTGGCTCTGAACCAGTCCCCTACACTCGACCTTACGGGGACTATTGGAACCCAGAGCTTTTCGTTTGGTGCAGAGGCAGGTTATGACTCTGCATCAGGCGGTTTTACAAAGTATAATGCTGGTGTTAGCGTGACAAAGCCAGATTCCAGTGCTTCTGTGATCTTGTAAGTTCTCATTTCTTTCAACTGTGTACCAGTAATAGTGTTCAAGAGGGCTTATAAGCTACTGAACCTAAGTGAATGTACACTTTACTGAGGCTCCCAATTCTGCAGATGCGGGGTCCAGGATTCTGCGATCCAGATTGTCCAAAATGGGAAGTGCCCAAAAATCTCCCAGATTGGAAGACCCCAATCATCTTTTATTGTGTGTTGACTGTGGATTATTGCTGTATTTTTCTTAATTGTCTATATGTAGGACGCTAAAGGGTTAGGGTCTCCCAATCAGAGATGACTAGGGCATCCCTCATCCATGTAGGGGATCAGATCAAGAGCGCAGTTTGGGTGGATCCCAGAGCCAACGAGCTGGGGGATCCCTAACTGTGGGGCCCACTGTGGATGTATCATGTATGTGCCTTATATCCACACTTTCCATCCATTTTGACAGGTCATTTTAGGGCATGATCCGAAAGGATACAGTCATGATTGAACACCCACCATTAAAAACTTCATGAGGGCCACTGGAATGTTTATTTGCCATCCAACCTCTTGTTAAGGTTACAAAGACCTGGACGAAGAGAGCACACAAATATCAGCTAGATCCAAAACTTGTGGCCCATGAGAAGTTTTTAATTGCTGGTCACCAGTGTTTCCTGTATTATGGTCCACCTGAGATTTGGATCTGCTTCATCTGTGGGATCATGCCCTAAAATGAGTTTTCAAAACGGATGGACGGTGTGGATAAAAGGCACATACATCACGGTGGGCCACACAGTCAGGGATCCCACCCACCTCTGTGGTTCCAGGGATCCACCAAAGCCGCGCCCTCAGATGAATGCCCTAGTTCATTGAACCATGGACATGAAGGGAGTTGGGAGCCTCGGCTAAACCATACATATATGCTGAGGCTTTGTGCACTACGATCCCTCCATTTCTGAAACCCCAGGGAAGAAGGGGAAAGAGAACTGGTCTTATGACTACTTTCTTTTCGTAGGGCTGACAAGGGAGACATGCTCAAGGCATCGTACGTGCACCATCTGGATCAGCTGAGGAAGAGCGCTGCAGTGGCAGAGATCACCCGAAGATTCTCCACTAACGAGAACACATTCACAGTTGGGGGAGCATACGCTGTTGATCCGCTGACTGTTGTGAAGACAAGGCTCAACAATCACGGGCAACTCGGTGCTCTTCTGCAGCACGAGCTGAAGCCCAAGTCCGTTCTCACTATCTCCGGCGAGTTCGACACCAAAGCATTGGACCGGAATCCCAGGTTTGGGCTGTCACTTGCTCTCAAGCCTTAAATTGGTTTTCTGTTGTTGTTACGAATCCGATTAGTTTTGGTCCGTTTTCATTTGTGGCGTTCGAAGGAATTCGATCAATAATAGCTCCATAGATAATTCTTTTTTTTGAAGTTACAGATTACTGTGGATGGTTGATTGGGTTGAGGCCCTCTATTGGTCTTCTTTCTCTGCAACGTATTTTTGATATGAAAAACATTTTGTATTCTTATTTTTTGAGGATTTTCTCATCTGGTTTGTCTGAAGAATTTGTCCTGCTCATCATTGTTTTTGTTATACCGATGTTACCTGCAACCTTATACGGACAGATGACCAAAGATCTAAACATTTGGATTGGGGATGGTGGTTTGGTTGGAATGCTGAAGCTGCCAGTTAGGATCCAATTTTGCTAGGTTGAGCTCACTGGTTCGATCCAAGGTTTGTTCTCCGAATCTGATATGCACCAAGTTCAGTTCATGAACGAAACACCTGTATCTGCCCATATTGGCCCGAAACAGCCTGATGTGAGCCTTGAAACAGCCCAATATGACCCTGTATTGGTGGTGAACGACATGATATGCCAAACTATATATATATATATATATATATATATATATATATGAGCTTTCATGCGAGCATTCATGTGAGCTGTTAGATTACACTCACCGGTTGGGATTCAACGGCATTGAGAATAAGAGTCTCGAAAATTATGACTCGCGCTGGGACTCCACGCACTCACGGGAATGGCATGATGTAACCATTGGACACTGCTCTATGGGTCAATCATGATGTATGTGTTTTATCCATGCCATTCATCTAATTTTTCAGATCATTTTTGAACATAAGCAAAAAAAAAAAAAAGTAGATCCAAATCTCAAATGGACCACACCACAAGAAAACGGTGCTAATTAAACACCCATCCTTAAATACTTCCAAGGGTCCATTGTAGGATTTATTTGCCATCCAATCTCTTTGTTAGGTCACAAAGACTTGGATGATGAGAAAACAAAAAAAAATCAATTTCATCCAAAACTTGTGGCCTTAAGAAGTTTTTAACAGTGAGCGTGGAGTCACCATTGTTTCCTGTGGTGTGGTCCATTTGAGATTTGGATATGCCTCGTTTTTAGGTCATGCCCTAAAATAAGTACTCAAAATGAATGGACGGCATGGATTAAACATGTACATCATGGTGGGGCAAGGCAATCCGTGTCCCCTGGATGCATGGTACCACCCTCATAAGGACGGAAGCTCATTACATGAGTAACCAAGTACGCTTACTGTACCGAGTAAACTCTGTGGGGCCTACTATAATTTATTTATTTTATCCACTCGGTTCATCCAATTTATTAGGTAAGATTACACAGACATGGATGAACACAAATACCGGCTTGAGCCAAAACTTCTCTGGCCGAAAGAATTTTTCAAAGGCGGACATTCAATTTACACTTTTCCCATGGTGTGCTCCAGTTGAGCTTTGGATATGCTTTAATTTTGGGTTTAACTCATAAAATGAGCTGGAAAAATGGATGGATGACGTGGATAAACCATACGACATTTATGGTGGTCCCAATATAGTTTTGCTCAACATGATAAAAGCCTACTTTGACTCGGTACGACCCAGCTAGAAACGGACGATTCTAGTGGTGCTTCTTTGGGGCCCACTTTGATCTATATGTTTTATCCACCTCGTCCATATTTTTGGACAAATTATTTTAGTATATGAGTCCAAAAATGAGGCACATCGGACACCCAAGTGGATCACACCACATGAAGCATGACCACATGCAACATTTATTTGCATTGGAATAAAAGTTGTTGGATCATACCAATCGTTCCAACATCAATGTCGTTGCATGCAGTGGGGACCACTGTGATCTATGTATTCTATCCACTTCATACATCTATTTTAACAGCTAACTTTAGGGCTTGAGGTAAAAAATAAAGTATATCCAAACCTCAAGTGGACCACGTCATAGGAAATAGTGTGAATTAAATGAATACCATTGAAAAATACTTGGGGGCCATAGAAGTTATGTATCAAGCTAATATTTGTAATTTTCTCTTTATCCATATCTGTGTGTGATCTTATGAACACGTTGGATGACAAATAAACATTATTGTGGGCCCTAGAAAAGTTTCAATGGTGCTTCCTGTGGTATGGTTCGCTTGAGCTTTGAATATGCTTCAATTTTGGGCTCAACCCTTGAAATGAGATGAAAAAATATGCTTCAATTTTGGGCTCAACTACATACATTTATGGTGGTCCCCACAGAGTCTACTTAGAATGGTAAAAGTGTATTGAGTAACTCAATACGCAGTCCAATTTCATCATGTGTGCGAAGGAAGCGAATTGGTTGGTGTACCACACACAACCGATGTGGCTGGTGTGTTGACATCACCAAGTTATGTGGGTCCCATCATGAGGTATGAGTTATATCTAAACTGTCCATCCACTTGGTGATCTACTCTTAATACTTGAGCCAAAAAATAAGACATCTAAAAACTAAGTAAACCACGTTGTAAAAAGCAGTGCGGGATTGAACGCCTGCCATTGAAACACTTTTCGGGTTCATAGAAATTATGGATTAATACGATATTTGTTTTTTCTCTTCATCCATGTTTGTGTGACCTCATGAACAGATTAGATGGAAAGTAAACGTTATGGTGTGCCCTATGAATGTTTTAGCGATGAGAATCATCGACCCATTGTTAAAAACTTCTTGAGGGCCACAAGTTTAATTTGGATGAATTGGATATTTTTATTTTCTAATCATCCATGTCTGTATGACCTAATGAACAGGTTGGATGGCAAATAAACATTATAGTGGGCCCTAGGAAGTTTTTGATGATGGGTATTCAATCACAACTGTTTTCCTATGATGAGGTCCATTTGAGATTTTGATCTACTTTGTTTTTGGGCTCATGCTTGAAAATGATATGAAAAATTAGATGAACGGCATGGATAAAATAAGTACATCATGATCGAACCAAAGAGCACCATCCAATAGCTTTCGAGCTGTGTACGGCATGCAATCCCGTGAGAGTCCAAAATTATTGCCGCAAGTCATTATTTTGAAGGCTCTCTCATTCTCACGGCCACTGAATTCCAGCCAGGAGTATAATCTAACAGCTCATATGAAAAGCTCGCATAAAATCTCCAGGCGGCCTTATGCATAGTAGACCATCTCTCTCTCTCTCTCTCTCTCTCTCTCTCTCTCTCTATATATATATATATATATATATATATATATATATATATATATATTAAATCCTTGCTTTGATGCCACCTTTCCGGTAACTGTATATAGTGATAATATATACAGGCTGTTTTTTTTTTTTTATTATTATTATTACTACGGCATTATCTACTCTGTGTCTGAATTCCTATGAGAACCAGTGGCCCACGCATGATCAGCAGTGACTAGTAAATGGGTGGGGTTCAGTGTGTGCTCCTTGTTGGCTTGGAATCGCCATGATTGGATGATTGCATCCCTCCAATTAAGGGCGTGCAAATGGATGGTAAGTGGGAAAACGGTCCTACTGGTCCATTTTCCCGGTGGCTGCTGCTCAGATGTCTTTATTCCTTGAATTGGAGTGATTACAGCGTGGTTCCATGGAGGATTACTATCCGGCATGGGATGTTGACCGTACTAGTACGGTCAACATCCATCCCAAGGATAGCCCACTGACAGTTTTCAATAAGTTTTTGGAAACAGAACACCCCAGTCCTTGTATCTGCAGCTATACTAACCTATGCTAAACTCGTTAATTATTTCCGTCACCCTCTATTTATGAAGAAGATGCTAACTTTTTATTTATACAATCAGTATATCCCACAAAACGTGATAACATGTAATGATATCATTTTGATATAAACTTCTTCTTTTTCATCTTCTCTCCATGATTTTTTTGTTTTTGGTTATAGGGTCTATGTGATTGGTGAATATTGATCATGCTTCTAACCATGACCTTCAATGAAATTATGAGATTTATGGATGGAGTCCACACGTATACAATGGTGGACCCTACAGACTGTGTACGAACGCCCTAAAAAAGGGACAAATATTGCCTTTTTACACTTTATACAATAGTTCTTTTTTTGGAAAACTGAAGATCGTGGGATCCATAATTACTTTTCATCCGTTATCTCTTCGGCATTTCTCTCATTCGGCGTGCATATGAAATTCTTAGGCGTTCATCCAAAACTCTTATTCTTTGAAATCCTTCGTTTCTCTTCGTCATTTCTCTCATCCAACGTCTATCTAACATTCTTCGGCATTCATTCCAAAACTCTTATTCATTGAAGCGTCGTCCACCACTCCTACCACCACGATCATGCAATTCTTCGATGTCCCTACCATTGTAGTAAACTATAGTGTTAGTCATTTTTGAAGGTAAATAAAACCTTAAATCTTAGCATTGCCGAGTTCATTTTTTTTAAGGGATTAGGTTGTGATGCATTTTGGCAGTGTGTTAAGTAGGGTTGAAGTGGAGAAGTGGTAACAATGTAGAATATCATCCAATAAGAGTCGTGGTTATTGTTTATTAAGGATCAATGTTAACATCTAGTAAGGGTTTAGCTTGACAATCAAAATGTGAAAGGTCTAGATTGAGTGGCGTGAAGGGTCGAGGTTGACAATTGGGAGAGTTGACAAACATGGCCTTTAATATTTGACAACCACGACCCTTCATGTTTTTTGACAACCTTAACCCTTAGTTAATGACAACTATTGTCACACCTCAAAAATTGACATTCGAGTACGGACACTTTGATCTTGAGTTTCCGGGTGTAAACTTAGCAAAAATGCATGTGGGCAAGTTCCCATATACTCGTATAATCTGATTAACATTCATATATGATCAATAATTATGGTAGCTTTTGATCAGTGACATCAAAAGTTAAGAAGAGATAATTAAATTCAAAAATATATAGCTAGTATTCTAAATTTACAATTATAAAAATGATGTTTGCTAGGCATAATAAACATTTAACAACATAACTAATGGAGTCTACCTAGCTGGGGACTCCAAAATACAAATTCTTAAAATGTGCGAAAAGGAAAGAAGTGGAGCACTCTGCACAAGCGTGCTCATCCGACAATTGGAAGTACGGAGCGCCATCAACAGGTTCCACTATGTCTCATCTAATGTAACGGTCTCGGTGGTACATGCATAAGTAATAACGTCTGGTTAGTGTTTTAAAACACCGTCCCATGTAAGAGTGAGTAGTTAACTTAATGGTTCAATTAGTTATAAGTTACACATATTATCGACTCAATTAGTACATGTAATAATAAACAAGAAATTAAATACTTTCTAAATATTCTTGTTAAATGCACGAATAAGATTATGAAATGGTGTATACGCCTCACAATCCAATATTCCCTTATAAGCGACTTCAATGCCTATTTCTCAAATGTCAACACTCTTTCATCGCATGACTCTAACGCCAAATCGCAACATCCTATTCTATTGCAATGCGATTGATGTGTATGATTAGTCGAGTGATTATTAATTTAAGTTCAAGTAGCAGATTGACGAAATTAGGATACCTACATTATATCACGATCCTTATCCGGATTATGTGGCTTGTTGCAGTATGTAGCGGCTCTTCAATAATGTTCATTAATCTAAATTTAGGTATCATCCATTATATCTCATAAATCAACAATTTCAAAGATACGACATGATACCTAAATGTATGAGGATCAACTCGGGATGGGTCGTCACCCAAACACTGAGTATAATCATTAAGTTCAGAGGTACGGGCTTGTCACATAAAAATTGAATCAACACAAAGAAAATAGTTCATCACCTAATTCCATTCACGGTCGGTTTGTTTGAAAAGTACTTTGACACAAAACCATCAGCCGAGTATATGACGGAGGCCATTCGAACAACAATCTTTCACCTCTTTCAGTGCTCACTGGTCACTTGAAAAGGCTTGTCACCTCAGCATAACCCGACAGCTCGGACACGGTGTCCCATACTACCATGCTCGACTCATGAGTTTTCGTGGGATAATAATGCAGTAACAGTTATGAATGGACCTATCCATTGGAATATGGTATCCTAAATTCAATTTGGTTGTATCATACATGGTAAATATACATGATTAGTCGACCGTTAAACTAATTTAATTGACCTGCGAAAATCCTGGTGCAATCGACATTACGTGTAAGCATCCCGTGTAGTCCAGATATTGTCAGTTATCCATGTTCAACTTAGGTCGATCGAACAAGCCTAAGGTGGCCAACCTAACTCGTGTCACTCTTTTGGTTCAGACAATTTATCGACTAACTCAACATCATAATCAATTCTAAATACACTTAGAGCTAAAAATTCATTAGGTAATCATAATGAGATTTCATATGAAGTCTAAATTTAACAACACAATCACTTAAGCATTTCATCGAACATGTAGGCATCAATAACACAACATAATCACTTAAGCATTTCATCGAATTACGAGCATGAATAAACAAGTAATAACACCTATTGCAATCAAAATCGAAATATGGACATGTTAGCATACACCAAACAGTTTCCAACAATAAATCATTAACTGAAACCTCCAAGGGTCGATAAATGTAAACCTAGGAATAATGGTCCACACCTTACGAAAGAATTTTTGATTTTTGAGCTCATACGGTTAGGATTTTGGGAAAGAATGATTTCTATACCAAATTTAAAGGAATTATAGGTGAGATTCATGCAATTCATCTTAGAAAAACCCAAGTTGGGAAGTAGGGTTTATTTCTTATCTCTCAAGTGTAAGTTGAGTGGATTCAGTAGAGGAGGATGATCGATCCTAGGGCTTTCGAATGATTCACTGAAGGAGACACCAATCTCCCCCTCATTTGCTCTTTCTCTGCTCCTTTCTCCCATTCTCTCTCTAAGGAAAAAATTGGATGGGAGCAAAGGTTGCCCCAAAATGCCCTATTTATAGCATCAGAAATGATGCAAATGACCCTAAGGGTTAGGTTTTCATTATACTAGCTTTATGTGAGGGTGTTTTTAACTTTTGGTGTCCACTATGGGGTGCGGGGGTCAATATACACCGTAGGATAGTGGACCCTAGTGATGATCTACATATGGATATGAGTGACCCGCCATTTGAATGTGTCGATCGACAGGTAGAGGTGGGCAACTTGGGCCCGATCCGGTGGATCTGACTCGACCAGACCCGACTCGGTACCGTTCCAAACAGAACCGACGGTCTGATAAGGCCTGATCGATTCTTATCGTCCAGATCTGATAGAATTTCGAGTCGGGTTCGGATAACACTGTATCCGAACAGATCCAGTCTGAATACTCAGACTGAATTGGTCCGAACAGACCCGACCCGGAGTGAGGTAGGGTATAGTATAAATACCCTTTTTTTCACCCAAACATTTTACCCTAGCTTATTTTTTTCCCCAAACCTCTCCCTCGTTTTTACCCTAGCTCGATTTTTTTCCTAAATTTCTCCTGCCCGAACGAGAACGTGCTCAACGCTCGTCGCTCGATCGGAACCACTCCAGGCCACCACTCTAGCCCGACACTCGTCGCTCGATCGGTTCTTCCTCTCCTCTTCGCTGCTTCCTGCCTGACGTCTAGCCGTCCCGTCTGTCCTTGTCTGCATCTAATCGGGTAAGGGTCGGGGTCTGTCCGTCCATGCTCGCTGCCTGTTGGTGGCCCGCTGCCCGCTGGTGGCCCGCTGTATTTTCATTTGCATTTCATTTCTTTCTGTCAATCTTAAAATGTAAGTTGTTGGATTTTCAGGTTCATCGAGTCTAATCAATTATCTGGAGATCTTCCTGCAGAGCTTGGGAATCTCACCAACATAGAGAAATTATAAAGCCTTTCTCCCTTATTTCAAAAATTCTATATGATCTCTATTATAGAATATCTCTAAAAAATGATTAGTAGATTGTTTGGTATAAATCTGTATCATTCAGTTTTAGTTTTGGGGTGGGTATTAGTAGTATAAATTTGGAAGTGGGTATAATAGATTAGGGAGTAACTTTTACTTTTGTGTTTGATGCATTAGTAGATTGTTTGATATAAATTTGGAAGTGGTATAATTTAATTTAGTAGGGTGGGGGCTTTTCAAATTTGAGGACTGTTAGTGTTAGTGCCTGGTTGAATGTGATGGCTAATATGCTGGAAGTTATAAATTACCAGAAATTATAAGACAATAAACACTTTATTTGATCAGGTATTTTTTTTCTATGCTGCTACATGTATTCCAATAAACATATCTAATCATCTTGGTCTTGTTAGAAAACACTTTATTTGATCTTTGGTCAGTACTTCATCAAATATGACATATGTGTTTGTGTTATTCTGTCTATTATATCAAGGGTGATTGTTTTTAACGTCTATCAGTTCTGCACCATGATGATTGATGTGTACAACATAGTGAGGATTGAATTCCCACCACTAAAACCTTAAAGGCCACAAAAGTGGTTGGTAAAATTACTATTTATATTTTATTTTCATTAAGATTCGTGGCCTCATGATGTTTTTAATGGTGGGCATCCAATCACCATGTTTCGCTGTTGTGTGTGGTCAGTGACATTTGGCAGCTTTGGATTTATAGGCAAATGAAATCAGGGTGAATTTGAATCTAATTTTAATGTGTTTAAGAGTTTAAGAATTACACATGTAACAAATATAGGATAAAAGTGCTTGCAAACATAATTCAATTATCATTGCAATACTAAAATCACATTGATAGAATTATATGAACAATTTGTTGGGCTTTTAAATGAATAGTTAAAAAATATCGATAAATCATCGGTTTGTGATCCTATCCAATATTTAAAATTTCTTCTTTTTTACCAAAGTATATATTTAATAAGCTTATTACAATCACTCTGTCAATTATATATATATATATATATATATATATATATATATATATATATATATATATATATATATATTAGGATATGAAAATTGATTTAGCTAATCAAATTTAAGTTTCTTTGATATATTAAAGAATTTAAATGCATACTACAAGTTACTAAAGAGAAGATTTAGATTCCAGTAATGGTCATTTTAGATTTCCTTTGTATAAGACTATAGGAGATGAAAGATCATGGTGGATCTAGAGTCACGAGTCACTACTTTATTAAGATCAAGAGGCAGAGTCGAGAACATGGTTTGATGTTCGTCCGAAACCAGTACATATCACCCTATATGCATTGTTATTGCCCATGAACTATATGGTTATATTGGCCTGAAACAGTCTGATATATGGGTGATATGACCCCATATTGGTGATGACCGATATAATACGTTGAGACTGATTTGCAGAAATTGGTCCTGAAGGAATTATGGGTATGCTCATGAGGAAACGTAGTTTGCTGATGTGTATGTCTCTGTATGTGTGGAACCATGGCTTAGTGATCCAAATTGTTGATATGATGGGACCCACTATAGATAGGGGATGACTTGAAATCTTCCAGCCTGAAAGATCTTAATCATTTAGTCAATGTCCTGGAAGTAGACAGTTGAGCAAGAATGACCTGCATTCAACAAAACAAAGAGTCTTGAACTATTTAAGATGGTAAATGTTAGACTCAAGGGATACTTTAACAAGAAACCAATTACTAAAGCTTTTACTACCACATAGATGAACTGAATCTGTACTTTGAAACATCAGTATGTACATGAACATACAGCTGTCTATTTATAGTTTTATGTGAACATAAACATACAACTGTCTATTCAATCATTACTTTATTTTTTTTCTTAAATTATTATTGTGACTTGTTAGTTTATAGTTGTGACGTGTGAGTTGTGAATGCTACTTGTAAGTTAGATAATTAGTTACCAGTTTAAGGATTTCTATGTGGCCAAACATAGATATGGTGTATTTTTGGTGCATATAAATCGCTCAAATTGTCCCATTTTTGGACAGTTAAAGGTTAGATGGATAGTATACTTTCATATAATCTGTTTAAATGTTCATGCCTGATCCGCAGTCCATCTCCTCGTTTCTCTCTAGATATATTTCTTCCATTTCGTATCCAATGCTAAATATCTTTACATTGCTTTAGATATTTGACATCGGAATGTAACATAAGATCAACTTATCTGGAGAGGCATAGGGAAATGCTGCCGGATTTTCGACGTGGACGTTTAAATGAGAATATGAAAGTATTACAATCTATCCAACCTTGAATAGATAACTAATTTAGGATTTAAATGTTACTTGTAAGTTAGATAATTAGTTACCCGTTTGAGAATTTCTATGTAGCCATATATAGATATAGTGTATTTTTGTTGGCATAGAAATCGCTCAAATTGTCCCATTTTTGGATAGTTTAAGGTTAGATGGATAGTTTGCTTTCATATAATCTGTTTAAATGTTCATGCCTGATCCTCGGTCCATCTCCTCGTTTCTCTCTAGATATATTTTTTTCATTTCGTATCCAATGCCAAATATCTTTACATTGCTTTAAATATTTGATATCCGAATGTAACGTAAAATCAACTTATCTTGAGAGGCACGGGGAGATGCTGCAGGATTTTCGGCGTGGACGTTTAAATAAGAATATAAAAGTATTACAATCTATCCAATCTTAAATGGATAACTAATTTAGGATTTAAATGTTACTGTAAGCTAGATAATTAGTTACCCGTTTGAGGATTTCTATGTGGCCATACATAGATATGATGTATTTTTGGTAGCATAAAAATCGCTCAAATTATCCCATTTTTGGACAGTTCAAGGTTAGATGAATAGTATGCTTTCATATAATCTGTTTAAATGTTCATGCCTGATTCGCGGTCCATCTCCTCGTTTCTCTCTGGATGTTTCTTCCGTTTCATATCCAATGCCAAATATCTTTACATTGCTTTAGATATTTGGCATCGGAATGTAACATAAGATCAACTTATCTTGAGAGGCATGGGGAGATGCTGCCGGATTTTCGACATGGATGTTTAAATGAGAATATGAAAGTATTACAATCTATCCAACCTTGAATGAGTAACTAATTTAAGATTTAGTATAACTTTATTAACATTAGATTGTTAATATGATTTAGTATATTTCAACTATCAAATGGAAAGTGAGGGCCTTTCCAATACCCTGGCCCCTGGTGATCGGTCAATTACATCACTTATGATCCTTGAAGATGAAGGATTAGGTTTTGAACATGAAGAGGTGCCTGTCGATGTCGTTGATACTAGTACTACACAGTCACATGTTGCGGAAAAATCGAAGAAGAGGTCTGAGTGTGAGAAGATTTTGAAGAAGTAATCCTGAATAATGACCAAGTGAAGATACAATGCAAGCACTGCAAGAATTATTATACTAATCAAGCAAATGGTTCGACCACAACGTTGAAGAAACATATTTTAAGGTATGATAAAAAAGTGAGAAGTATGACAAGGCAACAAATATTACAGATGAAAGACCACTTCAAATGGTAGAGAGTCCTAATTTTGTTGGACTAACCAGATGCCTCAACCCTAAATATGAGAAGGTCTCTTGTACAACAATCAAGAGGGTGTGTATGAAGATGTATGAAGGCGAGAAAGTCAAGTTAAAAGGAGAGTTGAAAACGATTTCTCAGATTAGCCTGACATCAGATTTGTGGACGACATCCAATCAACGAAAGAGATATATGTGCATAATTGCTCATTACGTTGATGCTAAATGAAGACTTTGTAAGAGAATAATAAACTTTCGCTATTTGGCGCCTCCTCATAGTGGTTTGGTGATTTCAGACTCTATACATAGATGTCTTATGGAGTGGGGAATTGAGAAGAAGATCTCCACAATTACTCTAGACAATGTCTTTGCAAATGATAGCGTGATAATTAATTTGCGTAACCAGTTTAAGGCCACTGGTGACCTGTATTTTGGTGGAAAGATTTTTCATGTTAGGTGTTGTGCCCACATCCTAAACTTGATTGTACAAGATGGCCTTAAAACAATTGATCCAACGATCGAGAACATAAGAGAGAGTATGAAGTACACACGGGAGTCACCTTCATGATTATATACATGAAATGAGATCGTGAAGCGGTTGAATTTGTCAACTCAGAGAACGATGAAGTTGGACGTCACGACATGTTGGAATTTAACTTTTGAAATGTTGGATTCAGCAATAGATTTGAGACCCGCATTCTCTCACTATGTAGAGCATGATAGTGCGTATGCTTAGTTGCTTTCTGAAGATGATTGGTCAAGAGTTAAATCAGTTCGTAAGTTCCTTTCTGTTTTTAACAATTGCACGAAGAAATTTTCGGGTTGCAAATATCCAACAACAAATATATTTCTGTCTGAACTTTGGAAGGTAAAAGATGCCTTGTGCAAAAGCAGTAGTGGACAAGAATTTTTACACTTTATGACCATGGGTATGCAGGTAAAGTTTGATAGGTATTGGTCTGAGTGTAGTCTGATAATGGGTATTGCGATCGTTCTTGATCCTCGATACAAGATGTATATGGTTGACTTCATATGTAACAAGTTATATGGTGTGATGGGTGTTGCTGAGGCCAAAAAGATTTCTGATACAATCAGTGAATTGTACAATTTGTGTGTGTGTGCCTCAAAAGAACAATCTCTTCAAGTGGGTTCTAGTTTTACTGTTGATGAATCGCAAGAAAATATGGCAGATAATTTCATGTTTTACTATACACAGCTGAAAGGGACTCAAGTACGGATGGCTAGATCAGAACTTGAAGACTATGTCAAGGAGGATCTTCTAGTTCTAAACAAAAGCGATGATTTTGATATTTTGGAGTGGTGGAGGACGAGATCTGGTAAGTTACAGTACCCTGTGCTCTCGTTAATGGTACGCGACATATTATCAATTTCAATTTCAACTATCGCTTTAGAATCTTCTTTTAATACGGAGGTAGGGTCGTAAGCAAGTATAGAAGCTCACTTACACCTGAATCGGTTGAAGCGCTCATTTGTACTCAGGATTGGCCGCTTTCGATGTGGGGAAAGAGAACTCTATTGATGAGGAAGTTCAATGAAGAGGAGAGTGACAAGATTGATAAGATAGTACCTGCAGCTGCATTATGATTTTGATGCATTCTATTTCTGTTAAATTATGTTGTTTGTAATTTTGTTAAAACAGTTACATTGAAGTTTTATGGTTATGTTTTATGGATGGATACATATTTCACTTTTTTCATTAGTATTATTCAATTATATAATATTGTTTAAATCTCTTATTATATTGTTAGGTAATTGCGTTTATTCATAACTTTAATTTTTTTTTTGTCCTAAGCTAAATAAATATACACTAGATATGTCATCGGAAGATGATGCATCAGCGGATATTTGGGACTATGGAGTCCAAATCTACTTTTAGGATGGAAAGATAAAGTTGAAATGTAAGTTGTGTGAAAAATAGTTTGTCAACAAAACAAATCGACTCAAATTACATTTGACTTATCGGGGAGGAGATGCCGCACCATGTAGCAAAGCTCCTCAGGAAGTCCGAGATTTATTTAGAGCCATTCTCGATTCTAATACGAAGACTTCTTACACTCATCATCTTGCAACTACAACCAATACAACTCACCAAAGAATATATAGAAGTATGCTTATTATAAATGAAGAAATGTTTAACAGAGGAACTACAACTACCTCTGGCTCTGCTTCCAAGCCTTCCACAACCACAGTTAGTAGAGAAGAAGAACAAGAGAGAATTTTAAGGGAGCAAGAAGATCAAGATTTTAAAAAGGTCGTCAAAAAAAGCATGTAAATGGCATACAGATCAAGAAGTACTAGACAACAACATCCATCTCTGAGACAACATGATGTTGAAGTGGGCACAAGTAAACCATCAAAGTTTCTTAAAAGTCTTGCAGCTTTTATAGGGGGTTGGAAATCCCGTACAAATCGGATCATAAAAAACGTCTAAAAAAACATCTTGCATCTGTGAATGAGGACGATGAGAAGGGATCCCCACTATCTGATTCAGCAAAGGTGAATGACTGTTTTTTGGACTCATCCATCTCGGAGTCGCCTAAGAGTTCTCCTGCATTTAAATCAGTAAAAAGAGAACCGAAGGATGAATCTAGCGACGAAGGTGGAGGTGGAGGAGGGGGTTACTATTACGGATAAGGTTCATTTAGTTACATGTTACATAGGCATTCATCGTATAGAGGGTATTGAATGTATGAAAGTTTTACCTAATTTATATGTCAGTATGTGCATGTTAGGTTTTTTTACTTTTAATTTTGGACATGATGTTGGACATGGTTTATTTACTTTTGAAGTAAAGAATGTTCTTTCGTTTGGATGCTACTCTTCCTTTCTCTGCTTTTTTGGCCTAATCTTTTTCTTTTTTTTCTTTCTTTCTTTCTTTCTTTATTATTTTTTAAATTTTAGCTTAAAGTGTGTTTGGAACCAAATTTCATGAAAATATGCACCAAATTAGATTGATTAGTCATGAAATTTCATGGTATTTGGCACAACCATAACTATTTTTTTCCATACAACTTCTTAACATCTTGGTTGCAGTAAATATCATGTCTAATGTGGCACAAAATATCATGATATTTTCATGAGATAATGGTGCAATCTAACACATTGTCTCAATAACTTTTGTTTTGTGGCATTGATGGTGAATTTCAATTCAAGGTAGCCACCATCAGCTTTCAAGATATTTTTCTTCTTAGAAAATGTGATTGAATGACATAGTGCTAGCTTACTTGTTTTGGCCAAGCATCATTTACTGAGTGCAAACACCATCTGAAAAAAAGAGGAAAAAAAGCTAGGCCTGGCTTGTTGACTATCCTAGTACTGTAAGAACCAATCTTTTACATGCAAAAGTGAAGCCTTTGAAAAATTGAGTATCAGTGGCAGCAAAATCTTTTACATGCAAAGTGAAGCCAGACCTCGCCATGTACAAATGGCAAATAGGTGTAATATCCAAGCCATCCATCAAAAAGGTACCACTGTGTAGATTCCCTATCCCAAGAATCAGGTCGGTTCACTTTTTAGATGGGCCACAATTTACTGAATAAATGTGCAGTTGTGAAAAAAATGGCTGAAAGTTTTCTAGCCTGTCCACTTATTTCTAATATCATGGTACACCTACTAACTTGACTGCCTTTTATTTGGTACTAATATGTACATGGTGAGGTCCACTTGATGGATAGCTTGGATATTTCACCGTCTGCCATGCCGCATATGTGGTGGTTTTTGCATTAGTGGAATTGTACACACGTGGGATTACCAAAGCTCAAATTTATATGCTAAATTGGTTCCTAGTGAGGAAGAATGAGTGTTTATTCTCTAATTGTATGGTTGCGAGATTGGAAGACCTTAATATATTTGTGACCTTGATCCTTCTTAGTGCTCGGTGTTACAGTTTTGCATTAGCCTGATTTTTGGTCTCCAAGGAAATCATGATCTTAGATGGTGCCATTGGTTGACAACGAATGGCCAGTTGAACATGTCTCTTAACCAAGGCTGTAAGAGGTGGATGAATCTAATTAGATGACCTGTATGTGTTATGTTTATTTTGGAGTTATATGTACAACAATTGTACAATTGTGATCCTATGTGAATGAACCACACTCAATTATTTAAAGTACCATGCGTGCCCCATAGTTAAAGCTCAACCAATGAGATTCCCGCTGGATAGAATCTAAGACCAAAAATGGAACTAACTTCACCTTTGATTTATTGTCATATGTTTCTTGAACCCATGACTTAAAACATCCAATCATGCAGCACATGTGAGTTTTAGAGCTGCCTGATTTTCGTACTATTGCTCTATCGTGAGTTTGAGAAACTGATGGACAGAGTGGATTTCTCAAAGGCATCTCAGTCAGCCCACACACCTGACCATATGAGGCAATTCGCCGATCACAATCCTTTAATTATTTACATTTCTATTTACTGTAAAAAAAAAATTATTACTAAACACTTTGAGAATATTACCATTTTCTTTCAATGTAAATCCTTCCTTATTCACTTTTTCGTGGGCCATTCAATCAATGAAAGAATGGTCCAAATTTAAGCACCAAAAAGGTGTGGATGAATTAAAAGTGATTTGTTCAGACTCTATGGGATGGTAAGTTGTGCAGTTGGTGCATCTTTTAATGTGGATTTGGTGGCTAAGGACCTGTTTCTTTTACCAGTTTCTAGTATAATATAAAGGAAATGTTCAATGGTTAGAAATTACTTTATATATCTCCTAACAACAAATGCATTTTACTGTCAAGTCTTGTGTTTAGATTATCGACAGTAAACTTGTAATGATAACATATTTGTATTACTGTACAGTAAAATTGTAATGATAACACTTTTCGTTTCACTAATCAGGGTAATTTCCAAAACAAGGAAGCGAATGACCAAAAGTTCATGCACAAGCTCTTGGCTTTGCGATTTGATTGAATCACTTTCAGCTCTTCCTTTTGGTTATAAATAAGCTACCACCAAAAGCCTTAACATGTTGCAGAAATGACCAATAGCCTTCCCTGTTGTAGAAAAGGAGCTAGACAATGAGTGGAAGCAAATTTCTCTTGTCCACTAGAAGAAGGTAAGCATCCTGAACTCATCTCCATCAAGGTCACGATCGGTAAGCTTAACCTATAAACGAGATTTGTGAGGCCCACCATAATGCATACATGACAGCCAAGTGCCAACCCATCTGTTGCAGGAAAACACTCCCCCAAGTTTTTTTTGGAGCCCAAAAATCAGGCTAATGCAAAACTCATGTCAGCCACATGATGGAAAACTCCCTATTATCAAATGTGTTGGTGCTACAGTTTGTTCCACTTGTGCTCCAATCTTTAAAGTTACCAATTTTAGTCATTGAGTTTTCTATTTATTCTAGACACCAATGGATTGGTACCTTTTAAGTTAGTTAGTCATGGTCCTCATGGATGTTTGGGTGACCCCATTCAATCCATGCCATCCTCTTTCCGTTTGGGTCAACATGTGGAAAGGCGTAGAAGTCATTGCCACTAACTAATAATTTTGGTTCTAAAAGTTATAAGATCCAAAAGAAAAGAGTCAATGGCAGCAAAATCAGTATATAAACAAAGGTGCATTTGTTGTATAGAAACCAGTGTTACCACTTACCCTAATTGCGTGGGGCCCAAATTGATGTATTTGTTGTATATCAACACTGTCCATCTTTTTTTTCATATCATTTTAATACAAGATATCAAAATTCAAGAAGATTCAAATATCAGGTGAACCATTCCACTAAAAATAGTGATGAATGACAATTAAAAACTATTTGCAGGCCACAGGAAAACAACCAATCCAAACCTAGCCCAATCCGATCCGACTCAGTTTTCCTGACTGAGTCGGACTCGGATTGGTCTAGGGCAGCATGTGTTAGGATTGGATCGAATCATATGACCCGGACTCGGTCCAGGATCGGTCTGAGTTTAGGTCAGGCCATGCAGAACTCGGACTGGGTCGAGTTGGACCCAATCCGATTCGACTCAGTCCGATGCTCAGCTCTATTGATGGGTATGATCAAAAGTCAGTTCAATGGTCTCCGATGGTCAATCAGGGCCACGACTATAAGGATATGTGCAGAGTTTTAACTTAGGTTATTGTTCTAAATTTGGTCATGATATAACGGTCCGAAAGCCACAATTTTGGCAAAGATCGGATATAGACAATTGACTTAAGTTCTTAATTAATTTTAAAAATATTCACACATTTCATGCATTGACTTGCAAGTCAAAGTTGAACGATTTAAGATGTGATCTTAGCTCGATGTCTCATGATGGACATCAAGCCCACTGCGATGAATAACTTTCTATAGTATCGGATTTAATATCCTACTAATGAGCTGTGTAGAGCTTGTTCAGAAAATCAGGCATTTCTGAAATGAATTGGATAGCAAGATTTTTTGTGTCCGATGATTAAAGTTTGGATTAGCTAAGTTTATAGTGTGGTCTATTCACAATTAGTGGAAACAACGATTCAATCTTAATTATCCTAAACTTCTGTTTCTTAGACTAAAAGAGTAACTGGGTCAATTTGGTTTGTTAATTAAGATTCGACCCCTAGTTGTCTCGATTTTGGTAGGTCTTTATTTAGTCGCGGTTGTCTCGATTAGTTACTGATTGGTTGGTTAGATTTTGGCTCTAGATAAACAAATCACAAGACTAGACTTGAGGTTTAAGTGATCGGGTAGATTCGTTAGGTTTCTATGGCTAATTAACCGGATTCACGCGGTTCTTTATTGGTAACACCTGCGTATAGGCTAACATCTAGTGTCAAGGGTCAGTAAGTGACAACATAGGTTAATTATAGTGAATTTTAAAATAGATTTTTGAAATTCAAATAGCGAAAATTCAGGACGTTATAATGTACCCCCTTAAAACAATTTTTGTCTTCAAAATTTCTTAACGTTTCTATTATGTAAACTGCTAATGACATTGCAATTCGTGATGCAATTCGAGTTATTATTAAGATTTACCCCTCTTAAAATTTTGACCCCGATGATTTTTAAGATTTTTTTCAAAGGATTTTAATTCATGATAATTGTTCCCCACTATCTAGAGTAAAAATTTATATTTTCAATGTTCGGTTAACATGTAAAGACAGTTGTGTTGGGTCTGAGTCCGATATATCGACCATACAACTACAAGTATAAACCACTCAAGAGTCAAGACAAGAATATATTTTTAAATTTTAAATTGTATAATTTGTATTTTTGTAATTGTGTAACTCTCTTTCCCCCATCTTCTATTACAAGTGTAACTCTAACTCATTCTCATTCTCCTTTTCATTTCTCTTATCCTTTCTACTACTACTAGTGTAAGTGTGTAAGTGTAACTCTCTCTCTATTCTCTCTCCCTCTTTAATCTCTACTTCTCATTCTCTCTCTCTTAGTTTTTAGTTTTAGTACTTTACAACTTATAAGTTATAATAAGAATAATTAATACACACACACACACCCCCCATCATGTCTTCTCCCCAATTTTCCTTTTTAAAACCCAAGTCGAATGACCTGGGTTGGAAGTATAGGCACTATCATAGTGCTACGGATAAGATTGATATAGTATGTGAATTATGTGAGTATGCGAGTTCCGATGGCATTGCGCAGTACAAGCAACACTTTGCACATTTAGGTCAAATGCAAAAGCATCCAATAAAATTTTCACGGAAGTTTGAAAGGAGATCATAAAGTATATGGATAAACATTTGAGAAAGAGATGCGATGATTCCCTACCTCACGAGGAATATATGGAACAAGATGCATACGAAAATATAAATATAGTTGATGTATATGAAGCTAGCCTTATGCCCCCTACTTCGATAGGCCGGTTTAGACCACCAACGGCCTCGAAAAGAGCCTGAGGGCATGGGCCCATGGATAGATAGTGTAGACTACACTTCGAGGATGCGGTCGACCAAAGGGGTCGGGACAAATGACTGACTTAAATAACTTTAGAAAACCGGTATAAACAAAAAGATAGAAAAATTATTATTTAATATGTTACTAAGTAGTTTTACCAAACCAACATTGCTTTCAACACAGTTAAATCGAGAAGCTTCAAAGTTATGATTGGGGCTATAAGTCAATTTAGACATGGACTGAAACTTCCTTCATATTATGAAATGAGGGAGACATGCCCCAAAGCCAAAGTTGATCATACACGATCCTTTATAGCAAAATATAAGGAATCGTAGAAAATATTTAGGTGTTTACTTATGGCCGATGAATGGACCGATAGATCCAACTAGTCTCTCATTAACTTTCTGGTGAATTGTTCAACTGAGATAATATTCTTGAAGTCCGTGGATGTATTGAGCCATTCGCATACTGGAGATTACTTGTTTAACTTACTAGATAGTGTAGTTGATGAAATAGGCGAGGAATACGTTATCCATGTAATTACAGACAATACAGCTTTATATATAGCTGTCGATCATCTTCTTATGGAGAAGATGTGCTATTTATTTTGGACCTCCTATGCGGCCCATTGTGTTGATATGATATTAGAAGATATAGGTATGTTATTTTTAAATGTGATTGTAAGGGTTAGAAGAATCACGGTTTTATGTACAAACACGTCATTTTTCTCAGTCGAATGAGAAAACACATTGGGGATAACTTGTTATGTCTAACAGTTACCCGTTTTGTTACAACCTTTTTAACACTATAAATATTACATGTAAAAAAAAATCAGAACTTAAAAGTTTTGTAGTGTCGACCAATTTTATAAGTGGGTTTCGGTCAAATAAGGTTAAAGGGAAACAAGTTTAATAAACAATCCTTCCACAATTTTTTTGGACTCAAGTTGTAAAGTCAGTAAAAGCATCCGAGCCCTTAATCACCGTGTTACGATTAGTGGAATATGATAAAAAGCCTTCAATAGGTTACATATATGATGCGATGGAGAGGGCAATAAATAAGATCATGGACTATTTTAACTATAGAGAACATAATTACAAGCCCATTATATATTTATAGATAGAAGATGGGGTAGCCAAATGTCATTTCTAATGTATTCGGTTTCTTACATCTTTAATCCTGCTTGTTTATATGCTTCTTTTGATCTGGTAGAAGCACTCAATATACATATGGTTGGATTTATTAATGAGTTATGAGGAATAATTCTACATAAAGAGGAACAAGATGAAATTTAGCTCTACTCGACTTTTATATAAAGAGTGAGAGAATGTTCTCAAGGGATATTGTCATCAGGCATTGGACAATGAAATTGTCCACTAAGTAAAATGTCTTAGTTCTCTTACAGATAGTTATATATATATATATATATATATATATATATATATATATATATATATATATATATATATATATATATATATAATTTAATGTACAAAGTCTAACCTACTTAAACTGTTTTTCTCAGCTGACTAGTGAGCCGCCTATCTAATGGACTCGAACAAAAAGAATTTAACTTTAAAGAAGCTCGTTATGAGGATTCTTGAACTCACGTGTTCCGCAAGCGGTTGTGAGCGCAACCGGAACACATTCAGAGTAGTAATCTTGTAATGAAAATGTTAATATGTTAGTATGTTACAGACTTACAGTTTGGTAAATGTAACTTTAACTTATACGTGTAAGCTAATTAGCTAATGCCAAATGTACTTTCTTTCATACAGATTCACAATAAGAAAATTAATCACCTTGACCAAAAGAAGCTCAACGACTTGATATTCATCCAATGCAATTATAAATTGTAAGAATGGTTCCATATTAGGAAAGAACGGATTAGTTTATTTGACACTATCTGCTTAGATGAGCTGGATGCAGATAATGAGTGGCTCGTAAAGACAAATGACTCGATATTTGCTGGTGGGGACCTGACATAGTGTAAGTCAAAGATACCATATACGGATCGACACGTGAAGAAGGTACTTTTGATGTTGTTAAATCGCATATGTGATCATGTGCGATTGTATATGCCTATACGCATATGCGGTCGCATATATATATATATATATATATATATATATATATATATATATATATATATATAAATTTTTAAAAAATTAAAAAAATTAAAAAAATAGAGAGAAAATAAGAAAAAATGAATAAAATATAAGAACGTAAGGGAAACTTTCTTAAGTTAATAGATAAATAATTTTATATGCCGTTGAAAAATATTTAAGTAAAATAAAACTAATTAAACAATAGATTAAATATTAAGTAATCAACATTCTACAATATAGTTAACAAATATCAACATTCAACAGTATAATCAACATTCAACATCAACACATTTAGTAAGTAAACAAAATAAAGAAGCTATTTATTTATTATTGATCTAATCATATGCTATATACATTTATCTATTTTCTATTGTGGCATTTGATCACCATTACCATCGTCATATCACCATCATCATCCGAGTCATCTCCTTATTCCACATACACTTCTTCTTATTTCGTTTATTCATTATTTGTATGTACTAATACTTCATCAACATTCAATGGTGGATCTTCAGCTCGATCATTATCATGTCGTCCTTTTATCTCCTTAATCTCTTAAACGGGTTGACTGCTACTACTCGCCCACTGGCTCCCCCCATCCTTCGGCTTCGAGTGGTACTTTCTCCAGGTGCCGATATGTATGCGACATCTTTAACTTGCGCCCATGTTAGGTCATCTCAGCAAATACTGGATCCTCTGTCTCTACGAGCCAATCATTGTCTGCATTCAACTCATTTAACCAGACAGAGTCAAAGAAATCAAGTTTTTCTTTTCTAGTTTGAAATTGTTCTCACAATTTTTTTATTGTATTAGATGAAAAATAAGTCCTTGAATTTTTTTTTTTTTGCTCAAGATGATTTTTTTTCTTAGTATGAATCTGCATGAAAGAAAGCACATTTGATATTAACTATGTAGGTAATTAATATAGTTTATACTTACACTAAAAAATTGAAGTTTATAATTACTAAACTTACTGCCTCGAATGTGCTCCAGTTGTGCTCACAACCACTGACAGAATACGTGAGTCTAAGAATCCTCATAGCTAGCTTCTTTAGAGCTGAATCCTTCCTGTTCAGGTCCACTCCATAAGCAGCCTACCAGTCAGCTGAGAAAAATAATTTAAGTAGGTTAGAGTCACTTTATATATCACATTGTAAAAAATTATTTGTAAGACTAGCATTCATAGTAATTACTGGGTAATTTAATTGTCCGATGCCTGATGATGATATCTCTTAAGAATATGCCCCCACTCTTTGTATAGAAGTCTAGTAAAGTTGAGATCTTTGTTCTTCTTTATCTATAATCATTCTTTCCAACACATCAATAAATCCAACCATATGCATAGTAAATGCTTTTGCTGAATCGACATAAATAATAAATAGGCTAGGTTAAGGATGTAAGGAGCCGAATACAATGAAGATGACATTTGACTGCCCCATTTTTTATCTATAATATCTATAATTGG
The DNA here is from genome assembly GCA_037074715.1 of Magnolia kwangsiensis. Taxonomy (NCBI): domain Eukaryota; kingdom Viridiplantae; phylum Streptophyta; class Magnoliopsida; order Magnoliales; family Magnoliaceae; genus Magnolia; species Magnolia kwangsiensis. The sequence continues at coordinate 89,987,699 of CM073580.1, forward strand.
CTTGTAATCATAATCTCCATAGTTAAAATGGTCCATGATCTTATTTCTTGCCCTCTCCATCGCATCATATATGTAACCCATTGTAGGCTTCTTATCCCCATCTACTAATCGTAACATAGTGACTAAGGGCTTGGATGCTTTTAGTACCTTTACCACTTGTATTAAAAAACTTTGTGAAATAATTGTTTGTTAAATCTGTTTTCTTTTTGCCTTTTTTGAACAAGGCTCACTTGTAAAATCGGCCGACATTACAAAACTTTTAAGTTCTGATTTTTTTTTCATATAATCTTTTTAGTGTTAAAAAAGTTGTAGCGAAATGGGTAATTGTTGGATGTAGCAAGTTACCCTCAATATTTTTTTTCATTCGACCGAGGAGAATGACGTATTTGTACATAAAGACCGTGATTCTTATAGCCTTTACAATCATATTTATAAATAACATACCTATATCTTTTAACATAAGATCAACACAATGAGCCGCACAAGGGGGTCCAAAATAAACGACGCCTCTTCTCCATAAGAAGATAACCGACTATTACATATGAGATTGCGTTGTCTATAATTACTTGTATAACATATTCCATACCTATTTCATTAATTACATTATCTAGTAAGCTAAACAAATATTCTCCAGTATGTGAATGACCTGCTGCATCCATGGACTTCAAGAACATTGTCCCAGCTGGACAATTTACCAAAAGGTTAATGAGAGATCGACTAGATCTATCAATCCATCCATTGACCATGAGTGAACACCCATATATTTTTCATGATTCCTTATATTTAGTTGTAAAGGATCATGTATAATCAATTTCAATTTTTAGACATGTCTCCCTCATTTCATGATATGAAGGAGGTTTAAACTCAGGTCTAAATTGACTTATAGCCTCAACCATAACTTTGAAGCTTCTTAATTTAATGATGTTGAAAATAATGTCAGTTTGGTAAAACTATTTAACAATATATTAAATAGTGATTTTCCTATCTTTTTTGTTTATACTGATTTTTTAAAGTTGTTTGAACTTGCCCTTTGCCCCGACTCCTTTAGTCGACCACATCCTCGGGGTGTGGTCTACACCATCTATCTATGGGCTCATGCCCCCGAGATCTTTTTGAGATCGTTGGTTGTGGTCGTGGTCTAGACCGACCTGTCGAAGTAAGGTGAGCGGGACTAGCTTATACATTAATTACGTTTATATCTTCATATACGTCATGTTCCATATATTCCTCATGACGTAGGGCACTATCGCATGTCTTTCTTAATTATTTATCCATATACTCCATGATCTCCTTTCAGATTTTTGGAGTAATTTTGTTACATGCTTTTGTATTTGACCCCAGTAAATATGGAAGCTGCTGCTTGTGCTGGGCAATACCACCGAAACCTACATACCCACGTAACTCATATACTATGTGAGTCTTATTCAAAGTACTGTGATAATGCCTATACTTCCAAACCGGATTATTTGATTTAGATTTCAAAGAGAAAAATTGGGAAAAAGACATTATATTGGTGGTGTGTGTATTAATTGCAAGTTGCTAGTACTAAAAAGTAAAAACCAAAAACTAAAGTAAAGACTAAAGAGTGAAGACACTAAAGAGATAGGAGAGGGAAAGAGAGAGAGAGAGAGAGAGAGAGAGAGAGAGAGAGAGAGAGAGAGAGAGAGAGAGAGAGAGAGAGAGTTACATTTACACACTTACACTAGTAGTAGTAGAAACTAGAAAGGAAGAGAAAAAATAAATGGAGAAAGAGAGAGAGAAAGAGACTAAGAGAGAGATAGATATACTATTACATTTACACTAGTAGTAGAAAGAGAGAGGGAAAAGAAAATGAGAGAGAGAGAGAGAGAGAGAGAGAGAGAGAGAGAGAGAGAGAGAGAGAGAGAGAGAGTTGAGTCTTGAGAGAATGTTGTAGACTTGTATTGTACTCTTGTAAGTTGTAATTAACTTGTAATAACTTATAACATGTAACTTGACAAACTTGTAAGTAACTTATAACTTGTACATTGTGTTGTAACTTGTAAGTAACAAAGTAATAAACTAAAAAAAAATATTAGAACTTAAAAGAAACTCAAACTATAACAAACTAACTTACAACTTATAATGTAAGTTGAATCTCTTGACTCTTAAATGTAAATAAACTTTAAGAAAGAGAGATAGAAAGAGAGAGTGGTGGGTGTGAATATGATTATGATATTTAGAACTTGGAAGAAACTAGAAAGAGAGTTCAATTTCGATGTAATCTTCAATCCTTACTTGCTTTACTTTCTTGATTCTTGAATCATTGTCCCTTGATTGAAACTTCAAACTTGAAATAAATATAGATGGAGCTTAGGCCTTGAAATTATGTAAGAGAGAGTGTAAGAGAGTAAAAAATAGAGATAAAGAGAGTTTGAATTTTGAGTCCATATAGGAGTGTTTTGAATGCCCTTTTATAAACTAAAAATACAGATTAAAAAAATCTCAATGGTTAGAAAACGGTCAGAAATCTTATCGTTGGCGAATATGTGATCGCATACATCGCATATGCGATTGCATATTCTTGCATATGGGGTATATGCGATTACATATTTGCAGAAATCACATATGCCACTATCACATATGCGATTCCAGTTGAGTGTGTGCATATGCGATTGCACATGACAACATTAGATACTTCTACTTCCATTCGAAGGGGAAGGAGAGAGGGGCGAGTAGTAGTAGTCAACCTGTATATGAGATTGCAGAGATAGGAGGAAAAGAGATCATGTTAAAGATTCACTGTTGGATGTTGATAAAGTATTAGTACATACAAATGAAGAAATAAAAGAAGAAGAAGTGTATGTGGAAGAAGGAAATGACTCGGATGATGACAATGGTGGTGTTGATCAAATGCCACAATGGAAAATAGATCAATGTATATAGTAGCATTTACCATTTGATATTACCTGTTAGTAACATAACGTATGACTTATTGACGTGTAAATTATATTTCTATTTTTTACGATCAATAATAAATAAATAACTTCTTCATTTTGTTTACCTATTAAGTGTTAATTGATATTTGTTGATTATACTATTGAATGTTTATGACTTAATGTTTAATTCATTATTTAATTGATTTTATTTTATTCAAATGTATTTTAAACATATAAAATTATTTATTTATTAACTTAGAAAAGTTTTCCCTACTTTCTTATATTTCTTTTTCATTTTTTTTTCTTATTTTTTCATATTTTCATAAATTTTTTTTTTAAAAATTTTGAAAAAAATTATATGCGACCACATATGCGATAGTGCGATCGCATATGTGCACATGCATATGCGATCGCAATTGCATATGCAATATAAGAACATTGGGGAGGATATCCATTTCAATGGGGGTGCATTGTGTTGGGGCCTTTAGACAACCACAACTAGGGTAACACATAAATCGGTCACAGCTTGCCTACCCGCCTCGTCAACATGCATATTCTTACTACTCTCAAGTATGTCTGCTGGCTGCCCCACCGCGTTATCCACAACTGTAGGTTGGCCAACAACCTCGTTTATAACTGTAGGTTGGCTAGAACCTCGTCCATAACTGTGGGCTAGCCAACAGCCTCGTACATAACCGTAGGTTGACCAACAGCCTCATCTACAGCCGTGAGCTGCTAACCCATCTTATCCATATCTACAGGTTGGCCAACAACCTCATTCAGTATTGTGGATTGAACAACAACCTCATCCACAATAGGCTAACCTGCAGCTTTATCCATCTATGTAGGCTGACACGCAATCTCATCCGTGTCCACAGGTAGCCTGGAATGAGCTACTTCCATGAATCGCGATGATGTGCTGGTAACTTGTATTGGAATCACATATTATATATGTAATTCATAATGTATTATTAAAAATCAAACCAAATATAATTTCACATACCTTAATAGCATGAAACTTCTCCTTCATAAGATTCATCTCTACACGTAATGAAGCGTTCTCTTCCTTGAGACGCTTCATTTCCTCTTCCAATGTGTTGATGTGTTTCATCTCCTCTTTTAATTCTTGTACATATTTTCTGATGTTCTCAAGTTTGTTTAAAATTCTTTAGAGCAAATCTTGTTTTCTTATTTTGATCGAATACTTTTGTCGCCGGTTCCTTGATTCATGCACACAAATCTACCTCTAGTTTCGATGTTTTGCTTCCTTTCCCTCTCACTTCCTCAACTTCTCCTCTCAATTCCCCTCTATCTCCATTTCTCACATCCTCTTTCATTTCCTCTCCAAAGTCCCTACTATCTCTCACTTCCTTTCAAAATTTCTCTCTACTCTCTCCCACATCCGCTTTCTTATTCTTAAACTTCTTTTTATCGACTTCTTCAACTCATTTTCTACTTCTCTCACTTCTTTTCTCTTCAACTTCTTACTAGTGACATATTTCTATACAACCTTCTACACCAACTTGTCTATCCTAACTTCCAACTACAGAGCCTTGTCCTTTGTATAAGTCTCATTTTCTAGGGATTTAATGGCATAGGTCTCTTCTTCCTTCATGGGTGTAAACTTCAGAGCAATGACCACTTGCAATAGCAATAGTGATATATTATTTATAATATATACTTATAATGCATTCTTATAACGCAATAATAACGAATCACTCTTACCGGCACGGTCTTGAAGATCCTTAAGATGGATTCATACTGGCCTACTTTGAAAAGATTCCAGACTATAAGAATATGGATAGAGAATCTTTTTACGACTTACCCCATATCGGCCGATAGCTTGGGGAATCGCTCGTATGCCCATATTTGTTTAACCGACAATATGATGCATTAAACATCAATCAAGATATGTATTTAATATTTAAAAAAAGAAAAAAATAATCAACAAAACACTTTCTCTAAATGAGAACATTAATAAGTTACCTGTATTGCATACGCGCATCAATAGATGTTGTATGAAGGGGGTATTCACCATTCTTGTCAACACTGCTAATTGCGTGATTAGCCCCATCCCTCAAATATTCATGCCACACATTGCCTATGGGTAACTATTGAATTGATTTAAGTCATTAACCATTTCAATGTACTTATCTATACAACTATTCTTTTGGTAACTACTAAATTCTCCATGCAAATCAAAAGCGTCAGTTTCACCACATTCTCGTGTTATTTTTTTTTCGGATTGAGAGATAATCTTCTTTCAAATCATTATTCGTCACACTTTCTTTTTCAAGTCTCCCAATTCCATTTCTTTTCTTTTCCCCTATTGTTTGACTATCTCCAGACTCATTTGATTTAACAGGTTAAAACCTCAAACCCGTAATTAGGGCACAATCCAACTTGGTCAATTTCATGATGGTGACTTGAACATCGAAAGTCAGGTCACCAATATGCCTCTGCATTGGACAATGGATTATTTGACAATGTGCCTTCCACCCAGCCACTGAGAAATTCAATAGATGTCCGAAGCAACTCTTCCTAAACATCTATGTTCTAATAAGAGTGTTGTTAAAATCATCTAACATGTATTTCTTCAAAAACTTAATGGAACACTTACTGCATTCTCGTAATCCAAGCAGGTGGTCCTTCTTGGTTGTTTTCAACCTGCATTCCAATAGGGGTTGGGATAATCAACTAGTAAGGGTAGGTAATCATCTAATAGCTTAATGGTTGAGGTTGTGATCTATTAAGGGTCGAGATTGTTATCCATTATGGGTCGAGGTTGACATTATGACAGTATAGATCGAGATTATCATCAAATAAGGTTCGAGATCGATAATCTTCCGTTAAGGGTCAAGATTGCTATACTGATAACCTCGACCCTTATTGTATGCAAACCTTGACAATGCCAAATATTGACAACCTCGACCCTTTTTGTATGCCAACCTCGACCATGCCAAATATTGACAACCTTGAGCCGTATTGTATGCCAACCTCGATCATACCAACTATCGACAACCTCGATCCATACTAGGCGACAACCGTGACCCCTACACTATGTACTGAAACAGATTATCACAACCCACAACAGTCCCTTTCAACAATAGAAAAAAATTTGAAAAAAGAATTCAAATGTTGTCCACATATCTTTGTTTTCCATTTATATAGTTTTTGGTTGTGAATCGGAGCTGGAAAAGATGATACTAGAGATAATCACGGTGAAATAACAACGCCCGAGGGGCCAGAGGTGGGTCTTAGAGAAGAAACTTCGAAAGGGAGAGGTGGAGTCGAGTTTAGGATTAGAAATGGCCCTGCGATCGTTTTTGGTAATATAAACTCTTTTCCGTACGATGTCTGTGGGTCTCATATTCGGCTTTTGGTAAAATCTGCTTCGTCCATTCTCTTTAAAATTTCGAGGAAGGTAAATGTTCAGAGAATGACTGACACCTTCAAATATGTTATCCCATAACAAAAAAAAAAAAAAAAAAACAGGTATTGTTCCAACAAACCGTTGAACATTTTTTCTCGTTGTGGGCTACTGATAGCTTGGAATAGCATAAAGTTAACATATTCTTAAAAAAATCCTAAGTTACGAACATTATCAACAGATTGGATCTACCTTTTAATGAGCCTCACAATCAAACAGATTGGATCTACCTTTTGATGGACATGAGGAAGTGTAATTGTCGAAGTTTCTCACTTATGCAAGTTTTTGTTGTACCGACTTACGATTAACTAATAATGATGCACAATAAGTTTTGTGGGGCCCACAATAATGTTTATATGTCATCTAACCTATTCATAATATCACAAATATCAAGTTTATTGAAAAGGTCTATGGCCTACCTGACAGTTTTCAATATAGCATGCAACTCACACTAACTCACACTATTTCTTATAGTGTGGTCCATTTCATCTATATGTAAGCTTCATTTTTTGGAAGACTTGGAGCCTTCCTCTCTCCTATCATCATTACCTTTGAAGGCGTGCTGGGATAATTTGATAAAAAAAGCTTTTAAAAACCAGAGTATTTTAAACTTCCATTTCTTTTGGGATTTTGGCTGTACCTGCAGGCTAGTACGGTCAAAATTCCATCCAATTTTGATGATCGTAGGTGGAATTCAAATGGAAATAATGTGCAAAAGGAGAAGAAACCTGCAGATCATGGGTACTGTTATGGCATAAAATTCATTACGTTGTTCTGAAGTTGTGCGGGTTTTGAAGGTGTATCATGGGTTATCGCGGGTTCTAAAGGTGTATTGTGGGTTAATGCGGGTTCTGAAGGTTTATTGCGTGTTCAGAAGGTGTATCACGGTTTATCATGGGTTTTGAACTTGTTGTATGAATCTGAAGCTATTGTGTGGATCTGAAGCTGTTGCGTGGATATGAATTTGAAGTTGTGTGGATCTGAATCTGAAGTTGTTGTGCGGATCTGAAGCTATTGCGCAGTTCTGAATCTGAAGCTGTTGTGCAGTTATGAAGCAATTGTGCAGAAAAATGATAGTCTACATGAGATTGTCGCAATAGAGATGTGTTGCATGACCGCGCAACATAAAGAAACCTGCCAGATTGGGGGGAAGCTGCCTAACATGACAGATAGCATGTTGCGCGACCGCACAACAGAGATGTATTGTGCGACCGCGCAACAATGGTCCATTGTGCGGATTTGTAGCTTACATGTGTGAAGGCCTATAAATACCCTCCACCTTCTCATTTCATTCATTTACAAGTGGGGAGTTTTAGAAATATCATAGAGAGCTTCGAGAGTCTTCAAAGGTTTAGAGCTGCGGCATCTAGGTATCTCGTGGCGCGATATGCAAGAAGTGAAGAAGAAGAAGAATAAGAAGATGTGGCTAGTGCAAGAGTCTATTGTGCAACCATGCAATAGGGATTGCTTGTGCAGCCGTGCAACAAGCAATCTTCAAGTCCACACATTGACTGTTTCGTATCTTCTTGTGCGGCCGTGCAACAAGCAATATTCAAGTCCGCACATTGACTGTTTTGTATCTTCCCTCGAGATCAAAATCTCCCGTGAGTTGATCTCTTATGAATGTATTCTACATACATCGATGCGGAACAAGGGGTTTTGAACTTGCGTAACTCCTTTGTCATTGTGACTGACGCTTCACAAGTCGAAATGGTGCCGGAATCACTATTAAAATTGCTTTTCTTTCCTTTTATTATATTGATAAAATGTACTTTGTTTTAGAATCAAGGAAAATACGAAGGATGTAATACGAACTCAAAATTAATAAAACAAGTGATGATGTTTGTTCTTATATCTTCCTTTGTTATTATTGAATATAAATATTCTAATTTGTGATAATTTATTTCTTGTCGAAACAAGTAGCATTTGGTTTTGTAAGAAATGTTTTGAGAGTTGCGCTCAATTCATTTGCCAATTCGTTAAATAAATAAGCATAATATTATATAAATTAGGGTTTAAGGAGGTCACAAGTCTGGGCGCCTATTAGGTTAGGTAGGGTAACAGCTTAGTGGGTGAGGCCCTGACTGTGGGGCTCACTTGGATGCATGTGTTATATATCCATGCTGTCCATCCGATTTGCCGGATCATTTTAGGGCACGGTCCCAAAAATTGAGGCTGATCCAAATCTCAAGCGGACCACAATGTAGGGATTGAATTCCCACAGTTGAAAACTTGTTGGGGGCACAAAAGTTTTAGCGAGGCTGCTATTTGTGTTTTTCCCTTCGTTCAGGTCTGTGTAACCTTATTAACAAGTTTGGACGGTAGATAAACATTACAGTGGACCCTACGAAGTTTTTAATAGTGGGAGTTCATCGCCATTGTTTTACCTGTGGTGTGGTGCACCTCAGATTGGGATCTGCCTCATTTTTGGACCATGCCATGCCCTAAAATGACCTGGAAAAGTGGATAGACGGTGACGCATATATCAAGGTGGGCCTCATGATCAAGGCCTCACACGCTCTCCTAATCCAGGCTGCTCAAGTCGAACCGGTTGAACTATAAATTACGGTCCACTCAACGAACATGTTCCAACCTTTTATGTGTGTGCAACATCCAACCTGTGAAGGGTTCGAGTACCCATGGTGGCGTGCGTGTGTGAGGTGTGTGTGCGTGTGGCGTGAGTGTGTTAAAAAAAAAAAAAACATCCAACCTGTCTGGCTCCATGATGGGATCACGTTCTGTAAAAATATACCATATCCGCTCATCGAGTGGGCCATTATATGTTGGAAGTCATCCCAGACGTTGATGTGATGTAGGTAGTAACAATGAAGTAGCCCTTGAATCAAAGCTATAATGTCGACGATTTGGTTTTCTCCACCTCATGAATAAATAGCACAAATAAGTCGGTTGATCCTAGCCATCTGATCAGCGGCCTTTAGTGTGGTACGATGGTCAACGGTTGACATTCACAACAGGGTGGGTCCTGTGGGGCCCATACACAGCTAGTTGCACGAAATTCTTCTACTAAAATAACGATGGAACCGACCTCTTGTCGTTATGCACCCATGCAACGGCATTTTTCGAAGTCAACTTTTCTCAAGTCGAACGTCAAAATAGACTGTTAATGCGGGTTTGAATATCAAGTCATCTAATGCACACGCCACGTGGCGGATAGGTGCAATATCCAAGCTCACATCTACACTTTGAGGTCCACGTAATGGATGGCTTAGATATTTCACCTTCTGCAGGGGCGTCTGCATGAGCTGACTTGTTCACGCGTGTGGGCTCCGCAAACGTGAGGTTATCAAGGTGTACACGAGTCGAGCTTGGCTCAGCTTGACTCGGCTTGTCCACTAGTTGACCCAGCTTGAACTCGCCTTGGCTTAGTCCTTTAGCTAGATTGGCCAACTCAGCTTGATTTAGTCAACAACTTAGGCCAGTTTAGGCCGAGTTTGAACCTGTGTGATATTTTCTCAAGCACATGGTGCGTACTTTTAATTTCTTATGTATGTAAAACAGTAGCAGTAATTTATATGTATTTCATCAAACATTCAGTGGATAACATTAAAATCAAGATACAAGGGCATTTATTTTATATCTGTACCTTACTCACTACTAGTCGACACTTCATTGAGTCATTTCATCAAACACTTGGTGAGCAACATCAATATCAAAATAACTGAGTCACCTAACTGGCTCACTTCAAGTTAGGGTTTGATTCGAGTCAAGCTCGGGCAACCACAGACACAGTTTGAAATTTTTTCAAGATAAAAAATCAGCTCAAGTCACTCAAACTCTTCAAACGGAGTCAAATTGAGCCGAGCGAGCTGACCGAGCTAACTCGGTTCGTGTATAGCTCTAGCTATAACTCGGCTCATCGTGCAAGTTTTCAATTCTGACAAACGGGGCCCCTGATCCAATAATCCGGACCGTTAGTCTGTTTCTTTCTTCCCACATTAGATGGACTACTACCCTAACATCTCACAGATTGGATAATCCAACTGACCAATCTCGGACTTTTTATTTCTCTTGGTTGTAGGCTCTTAGTTAAGATTATCCTATTGAGGATGATTTGAGGCGTAGTCCATCAATGGTGGGACATAACACATCAACCGTCTGGGTTACAGATCATGGTTCACTTTTAAAAATTGAATACCGACGTAGACCGATGCAATGCAATTCTCGTGTAAAAAACACTAATATGGTGTAAAAAACACTAATATGTGAAGCTTTTCAACACCTACGCACTCCACATTTTAAAATTAAACATAGAGAGAGAGACTGGACTTTGAAAAGGTGGTTGGCACGTGCCATTGTGGCACACGAGTGAGAGATTTGAGACATTAACTAGGTGGGGCACACCGTGAATATACGGTAGTTCAGGCTGGTCGAAGCACCATGTAAGTTGAACATAGGACCCTTGATCACTACCTTTTTTAGCCATCCATTTTTCTAACCTATCAGATTGACCCGGCTGCCAAGTTCCTTGTGGGCCCCGCCTATTTACTAGGGCTGAAACTCGGTTGGGTCGGGTGGGTTGGTGCTCAACCCTATTCCAACCCAAGGCTCAGTTGCCCCAACCTTAGCCTAACTCAACCCAAATTTTGATCATCAGGAATTCTCAACCCAAGCCTAACTCGGGTGGGTCGGGTCAGGTGGATATATGCTAATATTTTCATTATTATATTAATTTATTACATTTTAATACATGTCTTATTTTTTTGCCTACGATTTTATTAATTATATATATAGTTATTTATGAGAAAGAATCTTATTTTTTCTAAAAAAATAAGTTAAAATATATGACAACTACTCATTTAAAAGTCATGTTGTGTAGTAGGTGGTAGTGTATGTAGGAGAGAGATGGTACTGGAGCTTCTTGTGCCTTCAACACAGATGATCCATACTCAATTGTAATTTATAACTTATATATCAATTGGATTTAAGTTGGGTCGGGCAACCTGGGACCTCAACCCGAGCTCAACTCAAGTTTTATCGAGTTGGTGTTTATATAGCCTAAACTCAAGACTTAACTTAATACATCCTGCCCAATCCCAATCCAATGTCAAGTCGGTCATGTGTCGGTCCGCTTATCCGCTGGACTTTCAGCCATACTATTTAACCGGCCCACGCATGCCACATCCACATAATTTCCCAAGTGGGTCACACATGCAAATTAGATGTGGGCCATGGTTCATACTTCTTTTTCGCCACCCATCCTTTTTGAGATGAGTTGGGGTTTGCTTGGACACCTTCCAAGATCCAAAGAAAAAGAGCGGTTCAGATCTCGCGAGGCCTCTCAAAGATGGCTTCAAATCCAATGGTATAGATTTGTTTTGTTGGACCGCAGCAACGCCACAAAAAATAAAATAAAATAAAATCAAATCAAATCAAAAGTCTCTGGCAATACTGACCAATCATGAAGATGGCCCCATTCACGGTTCAAAAAGCCAGTCTGATTGGGTCTACGGGATCAAACTGTCCGCCGAGCATCATTACCAATCACCAACAATCTAGAAAATTCCAGAAGTGAACGGTTATAATCAAAGGTGGCTGGATGAGACAAAGGCGTCCACATGCGATCTACTTGATTAGTTGGCCCACCATACAAAAATTAAACGGTGGCGAGTGGTCCTCCTCACACGCGGCACTTATTTACAGCAATCTAGACCATCTAAATTGTGGGTCCCTTTGTGGACAGCGTATTTCTAAAATATCACCAATCAAGCAATCTCACCATCAAATTAGTGGCTATCAAATGAATGGTTAGATTCAAAATAGTGAGTGGTTCAAATTCAAACGGAAATTTCTGATGGCTATATCTTTTCGGTCGAATTTTTCATTTATACCATGTGTAAGCTTGAAGAGTCACCACCATTTTTCAAAATATGCAATGCAAATATAGTAGTCTAAACCTACAAATACGGACCTTTCGCAATTTGGTTAGGTATGACAGTGGAATGACTTTGCATGTATATCATCAAACGATATTTCCCTACCATAGCCGGTTGATGGTGCCAATATAGCCAATTTTGTCCGGAACTCACAATAAGGAGTTTGATCTTTTCATATTGGGCTTATTTGGATTCGTTGAAATTTAAAAGTGGAAATGTATCTTATGTTGGTTATCTTCTTCTTCTTCTTCCTTTTTTTTTTTTTTTTTTCAATCAACAACCATTTTTTAAAATTTTCAAAGAAATGAACCCAACCTGTCTCCTTCAATGTTTAGATGATTAAATTAATAATGCATAGGGCCCACCCTTAGTCAGTTCTAACCACATGCATTTTTTCATGTATGATATGAAATTTGAAAAATTATATAAATTATGTTATAACTAGGCTATTATCAATTTTTGCTAGTGATCTTAGATCAAATCCTAATATCTAACTGAATGATCACTAGTTGCGAGTAAGTGACAATTTTCGAAGAAGATGCAATGATGGTGAATTGGGTAGACTCCCCTGAGTCTACCTGCACCATCCACAACAATCAAATCAGAAGAAGATGCAATGATGGTGAATCCGCCATTGAAGCTTGAGCTTCTTCCCCGTTCAAGCTGCACCGGGTCAACTTGAGTCAGTTTGGAATCGGGTCGAGCCAGAGCATCCGTTGGCCGGGAAGGAAATCTGAGAGAGAGAGAGAGAGAGAGAGAGAGAGAGAGAGAGAGAGAGAGAGAGAGAGAGAGAGAGAGAGAGAGAGCAGAGTTAGGACGAGTCCTGGCCTGGCCCTACTGGAAGAAAGGGAATGAGAGGGAGAGGTGAAGATCGAGAAATGCCAAGCTGAGCCACCATTGCTGGGTCGGGTTGGGTCACCTCGCTTGATCGCTTTTCATTGTCGAGTTGGCTTGTGGACTCAGGACGAGTCGTAGACTCGTTCGGACTCGGTCGAGCCCAGTTGAAATAGGGCCTGAGATGGCTGGACTTGCCAGCAATGAAGAGAAGGAAGAAGAAGGAGAAAGAAAGTGAGAGAGAGGGTGCACGTTGTGCCTCATCGAACTCACTGCCGAGTCAGGCTGTTTCGACTGGCTATCGAGTTGGGGTGGGTTGCTCGTAGAGATGGGAAGAGAGGAAAGAAAAGGAAATAGAAGGAAGGAAAGAAGAAGGAGAATGAAGAAGAAAAGAGAAAGAGGAGCTTGCTACGAAGTCAACCCACAGAGTTCCGATTTCGTGACGTTTTTTGGGCTGAGTTAGGCCCCTGCATCCTCCTTACATCAGATAACTTCACATTTTGACGTTTTGTTTCTAATTAGATCTTTAGTGACTGTTTAACCATAGTGACACATTGAGTCGACTCAGTGAGTCAATTCCCTTCTTATTTAATTATTTATTCCCAAATGTAGGAGAACCCTAATGCTACATATAGCTAGCATGTGCCGTTCAATCTCTAAGAAATCTAACTTATTTTTTCAGGCTTAAATCGTTACACTTAGTTGCATCGAGTTGATTCGCCGAGTCAAACAAGTAAGCGTTACTCGATTCGTAGTTAGTAAGACCTGATAATCATTGGACCATTATCATCACAACATGATTCAATTCTAAGGGTGCACACACTTCCTACCGATATTAGTTAACGATTCGATTTGTAAGGTGATGACTTCTTCCCCTTGGGCTTTTTGCCTTCATATTAGCTTTAGTGATAGTTTCTATTTTAATTTCACTTGATAATTGATATCTTTATTTCATGATTACTTGTGCTAGTTATTAGAATCGATTTTCAAATTATATGCTCAATAATTATCTTGTACAAACATCTATATGTTGCACTGGTTTATTTTCTCATGCTTGTGGATTACTTGTGAAACTTGAATTGCTACATCTATCAGTGGAAAACCCCACATTTATATGTACATCTATACTTGGGATGTTACTTGATTGATTGCGATTATAATGGACCCTTGACATATTGGTTACTTTGACTGATGGATTAAATAAAATATTGATATAGGCTTACCATCCAAGGATTGTTGTCCTTGCGTGGCTTTTGGGGATAATTACTTTTTATTTGATATTTACCCTTTGCAACCCTGATTTGATATTTGCCCCATGTGACTTCGATCGTATATTTACCTTAAGCGGCTTGATGAATTATTTCTGTGAAACCATGTGATGGTAAGTCCCACTTGTTAAATTGTGATTAGCTATTGGTTGTGGAGAATACTGTTAAACATCTTAATGTTGGAGTCTCATAAGTCGGGGATGGTAGTATGAGATATTATGTTCGAGCTGTCGGCCCATGCTGGGTGACGAGCCCCCCATAGTGACCTTTGAGCTTTCTTAAATTGGTTGCTTGTAAATTGGAATAATAATAGTAGGGCTTATCATGCACTCATGACACTTGGGCGTTATGGGGTGCCTGGTTGACTGTTTGAAAGTTTAGTGCACTGTTCGAACGACCCCTATTTGCATTTTAAATGGATTGACTGTTTGAAAGGTCTATTTTCATACATGAACAGGTCGAGTGTTTGAAAGATCTGTTTTTTTACAAAATAAATGAGTTGACTATTTAAAAGACTGATTTTATTGCTTAAATGGATCGACAGTTTGAAAGGTTCATCCTATCACGCCCCAAACTCGGAAACCGGGCTCACAAAATTTTTGATCGCCAAATCCGGCGCCGACAGCCTCCGTAGAACCCCATTCTCGGCTCTTAGCTCCCATTCTCTAGGTTTCAATCCTGAGATGCTACGAGGAGGATTTTCAACGTCAGTTTGATTCGTAATAAGCATAACCAAAGGCATAACCCACAAACAACAACCAAGAATTCCATTACATTTTCACTATGATCAAAAACTTTACAAGTACAATGAGCATAAAGGGAAATACAATGATGATAGACCAAAAACTCCAGAGTAATCTGCCACGTGCTTAAGCCTCAGCGCTGCTGCGATCCAATGTCACCTGCACGCAACGGTCGTGCATAAGCTTATAGAAAGCTTAGAGGGTAGTGAAAGTGTGTACGCAAGGTAGTAATATGATCATGCAGTATCAGAGTAATGCGAAATATGCAGATGGATCCATAAATATCATGAGCCGTACCAAGGCTATGCGATGCAAGATGCGAGTCAAGCATACAATCCTCATCTAAGTCCACATATCAATACAGCTCATCTCTGGGATATCACCAGGGTCTAATATACTCTAGACCAGATCGCCGCCTCATCGCGCACAATAAGGTAAGTGGAAGAGACCTCACTATCCGTCTGCCAATATCGGGCACGACTCGTTGATAGCGGACCCATTCCTCGAGCTGGTCAGACTCAGCCTAGCATTGCCCCTTACACTCGGGCGGGTAAGGCCGCACCCCCTTCTAACCGACCACGACACAATGGATAGCGCAACGATCTGGTAATCAGCACTCAATGCTCATCTACCCACTCGGTCTAGACGTTGGAGCAACCTCTTGGTACCATAAGGGTTTAGGGACTTTCACCCAGGGATATATATAGCACCCCATGTAGAACAAGATTTTCGGTATTCAATCCTGCCAACCACGATGCGTCTGTGGAGGCTACGACCCCGATATCGCTAGGGCGTATAGTAACCATATCACACGATGCGAGATGCATGAATCACACTATCCAATCATGTAGCACATCCTTGCACGTAACGTGCACTCATGTAGGGCAACACCACCTAATCGGGAGACCATAAACAACCTGCCCGAAGGCATATGCTATGATCAGTCACCTCTCATATCAAGCATACATATGGTGCGTATGATTATGAGTCATGGAACTATACTAAACATGTTATAATGAAATGAACTACCCTTACCATGCAGATAGACCTGGACGGCCTATACACAATAAGTACGGGCCTAACAATGGGCCCTAGGGAGAGTCGTAATGCGGACATTTAACCAACATTAAACTCGTAACGTGGACGTCAAACCAACATTACTCCCAAGGCGCGGTCGTCATGAACATCATTACATAATCCGTGTTGGGATCACACATTGCAATGGACCTTAGGTACTTCCCATTGGGCCTTAAATACATCAAATGGGCCATGTCGTATGGGCCTTTTATTCGTCAAGTGAGCCACATAAATGGACCACACCAATGAGCCTTATGTGCATTGCAATGGGTCAGAGCCCGTGGGCCTTAGATCGCATCAAATGGGCCTAATCTCATGGGCTTTAAAATACATCAAATGAGTCCAATCCCATGGACCTTGGAACACATCAAATGGGTCCAATCCCATGGGCCTTAAATAAATACCCATAGGCCTTACATATCAAGTGGGCCCACTCCCATGGGCTTTAAAATACATCAAATGGGTCCAATCCCATAGGCCTAGAGGCCCACTGAAATGTTTATACACTATTCAAATTGGCAAGGGGGCCCATTGAAATGTTTAATTTGTCATCCAGCAGGTAGGCCGGGGGCCCACTATAATATTCATTTGCCATCCATCCAGTAAGTGGGCCAAAGGGGGAAAATGATCCCACCGTCCAGTGTGGACGGTGTAGGTATGACACAAAATCACGGTGGGTCCCACCCTCCAGGGATGGACGGCGCGGACAGAACACAGCGAGGTGGGCACCACCGTCAGGCAGATGGCGTGAAAGAACACATATATCATGGTAGGTCCCACCGTCCACGGCTGTGGACGGTGGATTGAAACATATTCATCACTGTGGGTCCAACTTATGTGGCCCACCAAAATGCTGAAATGCCATCCACACCGTTCATAAGGTCACTCAGACCTGGATGAAGGGAAAACATAAATTTCATCTTGATCCAAAACTTCTTTGGACCCCAGAATGGGTTTCAATGGTAGACGTTCATTCACACTGTTTCCTATGATGTGGGCCACCAGAGCGTTGGATCAGGCTGATCTTTGGAGGGGGCCCACCTGAGGAGGGGACCCACCTCATTAACAGGTTGGATGACAAACAAACATCATGGTGGGGCCCACAGCAGTAGCCGTGGGCAGCTGCACGGCTGCCCGCTGTACGCAGCGCGTGCTGCTGCTGCAGCACGTCAGAGGCAGAGGCTTTGCCTCTGTACTTTGTTTTTTTTTTAATTTTGGAAAACCTATTTTTTCATGATTTTTGGCGTCTAGGGCCCGCATCCAGTAGATCCACCCCATCCATTGTGTTCAGTGGCTCGAGGCCGTCCCAATGAGTCCAGAGTTTGTGATTTTTGGATGTACAGAAACGTCAGAAAATTTCTCAATAGTAACCACCAATGTTCCCAATGCTAGGACCCACTAGAAGCTCAGATCAACCCCATTCTTCTACTCAATGGATAAAACGATGTGGGTAAGAGGATGAACGGCTTGGATTGGATATATACATTAAGGTGGGGCCTATGCAAGTAGCCCACCCCAAAAGCTCCCTTTCTTCTCTTTTTTTTTTTTTTTTTTACACAGGGACGTCCAGCGTCCCAGACGCTGGACGGTTTGGTCCTTTTAAAAAAAACATTGTGGTGGGCCCTGATTAGGTGGGCCACCTCATGGAGAACAGTGTGACCCCATCACACACAAGGTGGGCCACACTTGATGATTGTATAGAAAGTGAGCTCCAAGGTGGGGTCCATTCAAATAGGCCACACAAGCCTATATAATGACAAAAAAAATATAAATAAAATAAACAAATAAAATGAAATAAGAAGGGAGAGAGAGGTGGAAAGTGGGACACGCTTGTGATGGAGGGACCCCGACATTATGGGCCCTCCCCTGCAATGAATCATACATCAAGGGAGTCCTAAAGCATGTCGGACCACCAAAATCTACAATCAACGGTGGAGATCCTTTCTCCACCAAAATGGATGGTCTAGATGACCTTTTTAAGAAATAAACATCATGATGGGGTCCATGGAGAATGGCCCCATCATGGAATGATCATGATGATCCTAGTGGGCCATTGGCCACACCTTAGGGTCCCAAGTGAGATCCAAACCATTGATCGGTTGGCCTCACTTGGCCCATCTCAAAAACATGAAAATCTAATAGTATTAAGCACCCACCGTCCGATCTTCTTGCTCCAAGGGGTTCTTTAGCACCTTAGCTTGGATTTCAATTGAGGAGATGGGGAATGGATGGTTAGGATGGGGAGATCATGTGGTAGAAAGTGGGTCACCTTGGAGTTTTGGGGATGCTTGGAGAGCTCTCATAAGTATGAATTTTTTTTGCTTGAGAGAATGAGATGAGAAATGAGAAAGAGAGAGAGTTGTAAAGAGAGAGAGAGAGAGTGATGGATGGATGTGGTGAGTGATGGTTGTGTAAGAAAATCTTGACTTTTGTGGCCTTTTGTGTAAGAAAGGCATGAGAGGTGTAAGAACTTTTTGACTTTGATGGCTTTTGGTGTAAGAGAGGTATGGGCTTTGTAAGAGATTCTTGACTTTTGTGGTTGCTTGGAAATGGGTGAAAGGTGATGTGTACTTGACATGTACTTGACATGTGATGGATTGATTGATGGAATTGATGTGACATCTCGTAGAGATTCTCTTGGATTTCACAACTCTCGGCGTTTTCCTCGCACCGAACGTTGGCCCACATTTCTTGATCAGGGTACCGCCTAGGCACGCAAGTCGCGGCATCGAAACCGCAGCGACGGCGTGGTCGCTATGGTAATGGTCTTGGGTTGAGTCGATATGGGTTGAGTCGATATGGATTGACGGCATTCGAATCAGGGTTGTGCGTAAGTATCGGTTAAGGGTCGAAGGTTGCCGGATTTGACCGGTAAGACCGCGGAAGTCTATGGAATGGTACGGACTAAGATACGGGTCTTACACATCCTCTTACATGAATAGGTTGACTGTTTGAAAAACTCATTCCCTTACAAATTGAATGAATCGATTGTTTGAAAAACTCATGAATGGATTGACTGTTTGAAAGACCCATTCCCGTGCATGAATGAGATGACTGTTTAAAAGATACATTCTTTTGTATGAATGGGCTGACTGTTTGAAAGGTCCATTCATTTAGCCAACTGGATGAGCATCCCCGGTTAATGTGCACTCACACATCCATGAATTAAAATAAGATCGCATCATGGGTTATTTTATATATTTTCTTGTTTAAACTATACTTGACTAATGCAGTGGTGTGTAATCTTAAGAAAAATTCACACTGAGTTGACCACTCTTCCTTTGTACAAATAATCACATAGGTAGTGTAGGTGATTTAAATGATACTCATGTTCAGGTTAATGAGGAGCAAGGTACAAAGTCTATCCAAGAGCTGCTGCGTGAACTTTGTAGTTCAAGATTAGTTACAATTTATCTTATTTTATATGTTAAATTATTATTATTATTATTATTATTATTATTAATTGTGATTAATGAGACATTGGCTTGTATAAGTCCTATGGGCAACCGCTTGTATATTCTAAATGTGTATGTAAATTTTCTTTAAACTTGATTTGTTTCTTTTCTGCTACACTGCCAACTCTGAGAAAAAAAAATATAGTTATCATTAAAGGTTAACACTTTGGTTTTTGGAAAATGAGTCGTATACTCCGGTTTTGAAAAATGGGGTGTTATATTAATCGATTAATGGTAATAAGCCTATTGAAATATATGTACTTTAGCCCAAAATACAAAATCTTAAGCCTCAGGTGGGCCACAAACATAAGGATCACAAACAAGTAACTTGTCAATGCTTTTTAATCGTCCATTTAAATGGCCAACCTTTAAACGGTTTGGATCATTTTATTGGTGTAACTAACATTTGAATTGTTTTGGAGTACCACTAGAATGTCATGTGTATGATAAACATGTGTGTAGTTTAGTGTATTGATTTGTGCATCTTGTTTATTGATCATGTGAGTCCACGTGTCATATAGTCGGTTGAGCCTCTAGAAGCTGAACATTGAAGACACAAGAGGACAAAAGCATCAAGGAGTAAAGAACAGGTAAATAAGGTGCTTTGGTGACCATAACCCTTGACTCAAAACAACCCTTGAATCTCTAGATAATCTTGGTTTAACATGTAAACCTTATTGATAATCCTTTAGTCTTATAAACCTAATTGGAATGTGATAAGTCTAGAAGAGGTACAAAGTTGTTGTGAAATCATATGCCCAAAATAACAGACTTTCGAGTTGTGCTCGAACTCATCGACTAGACCTCAAGGGGTCTTCGATGGCATCGAGTAGGTAATTCAGATAGATCCAGCAAGAATTGATCATTCTATTTGATTTTCTCGACGGCATTGATGTCTCATTTGATGGCATTGAAGGTTCACTTTGATGACAATTCCTCACATATACTCCCATTCAAACATGAAATTTAGAGTTAAAATTCATTTCATTTACTCCCATTCAAACACAAGTGAGTAAATAATCATCTCAATTCATTTACCTCTAATTCCACTCCCATTTATGTCCATTTACTAGCTCCCAAACAAGCCTTAAGGGTAAAAGGGTAAAATAAATTTTCATTAAGGATTTTGGTAAATAGGGTCTAAAATAACTTATGATGAGGGAGGATGATAAGTGTTGCATACAAATTTTCACACTTAGTGAAAATAGGTTCGACAGGTTTGATAGCTCCATTACTCTTGTCACACCCTAAACTTGGAAACCGGGCTCACAAAATTTTCGATCGTCGAATCCGATGCCGACAACTTTCATAGTACCTCATTCTCGGCTCCCAACGTCCATATGCCAGGTTCTGATCCTGAGATTCTACTAAGAGGATTTTTTAACGTATATTTATCTTGTTAGAAGCATAACCACAAGTTTACCCAAATCACAAAGGCAACATCATCATCACATATCCACTAAGATAAACATTTGAATACAATGCTAAAAGAGAAATACGTATGCCAAAATCAAAGCTTCAGAAGTCAGCTACATGCTCTAAGCTCCATGCTGCTGCAACCTAACATCACCTACACTCATCTATCGTGCATAAGCTTATAGAAAGCTTAGAGGGTAGTGTAAGTCTATGAGCACTATATGCGTGCTCAGAATGTAATATCAGAGTAAACGAAAAATACTGGTAAGTCCACGAACCATTCAATATTAGAGTAAGTAGAAATACTAATAAGTCCATAAAAATATCACCAACCTCATCCAGGATATGCAATGAAAAGACAAAGCAAGCCAATGTCATATATTGAGAAAGTAATATAAATCGGCTATGTAATGCAGAAACATAATGAACCAGATATCAGATTTCGAGGATGCAATAAAATATGCAATTCGAAAGAGCTACGAATATTATCAACCTTATTTAGGTCGTATAAATGCAAAAACATAACAACCTAAAATGCCAAATGCTGAGGATGTAATGTAATATGCAATGTGGTGTGAATGAAATGACCAAGCTGCGATGTGAAGTCGGGATGATAGTATGTGGTATCGCAAGCTATGAGGCCTATCACAAAGGAATTTTATCCAAAACAGTCCCATACCTAAATTTGGATAGATAGACTAAATGTGGTAAGCTCCTGACCTCAGGTTAGTCGCACACCCCAATCGAAATCCTAGCCATTGTGAAAGTACACATAATAATTAGTTGCGCACCACCAGCTCGAGTGGATAGTGAATGAATGAATGAATATAATGCTTAGTATGCAACTCCTGCTTCACAAATCAGTATTGTACATCTCTGGGATCATCATCAGGGTCTAGTACACTCTACATGTAATCGCCGCCCACTGACGCGCGACCATACAAGTAGAAGAGACTTCACTATCCGCCTGGCTAATAGTCAGCCAATATTTACCCAGCATATTGATAGCGGACCAATTCATGAGCTAGTCAAACTCAGCATAGCTATGCCCCCTACCCTCAGGTGGGTAAGGCCACACCGCCTCTCAACCGACCACGACATAGTGAGAGATGCGACCTCTTGATATTCGACACTCGGATGCTTATATATCTACTCGGTCTCGATGTCGGGGCGTCCTTTGGTACCAAAAGGGTTAGAAATTTTTACTCAGGGCCATCTATGGCAGTCCGATGCTAAAAATAGATTTTCGGTGTCCCATCTGGCCATCCACGATATACCTGTGGAGGCTACGACCCTGATGTCGCTAGGGTGTACAGTAATCACAACACACAATGTAAGGTGCATGAGTCATACAATCTAATCATGCATTAATCCTGTGTATACCATGTGCTCATGTGTGATAACCTCTGCCTATCAGGGAGTCTCATAACAACCTGCCCAATGACATATGCAATGGTCAACCACATCTCATAACAACCTGCCCAATGATATATGCAATGGTCAACCACATCTCATAACAAACATGCAGATGATGCGTATGGGCATGTGTCATGATGCTATGATGTCACATACTCATAATCGGCATCAATAACCGGCATCGACAATCAACCTCGACGATGTGGACATTTAACCAACATTGACCCCAAGGAATATCCCACATAGAGCCTAACATATAGTGGACCCATGACCTCACACAAGGGCCAAATATATAGCACCATGGGCCTCACTCAAGAGATTAATACACATTACGATGGGCATTTCACATGGGCCTAACATACATCAAAATGGGCTCCATCGCCTGGCCCTCAAATACATCATAATAGGCCTCATCACATAGGCCTCATATACATCACTTTGGGCTTTAAACACGGGCTGAATACACATTACAACGGGCCTCAAATATGGGACACATATACATCACATTGGGCCTTAAATACGGGTTGAATACATATCACAACAAGCCTCAAATACGGGCCGCATATACATCACATTGGGCCTTAAACACGGGCCGAATGCACATCACATGAGCCTTAAATACGGGCCGCATATACATCACATTGGGCCTCGAAAATTGGCTTAGACAATCGAAATTAGCCTTGATAATTGACCTTGACAATCGGCCTCAACAGTTGGAATTGACCTCGATAATTGAAATCGGCCTTAACAATTGGAATCGGAATCGAACTCAACAATTGGCCTCGACAATCAGAATCAGCCTCGATAATTGAAATCGGAATCGGCCTCAACAATCGGAATCAAAATCAAAATTGGCCTCGACAATCGGAATCGGCCTCAACAATTGGCCTCGACAATCAGAATCGAAATCGGGCAGGATCGGCATCAACAATCGGAATTGATATTGATAATCGGAATCGGCCTCAACAATCAAAATCAAAATCGGCCTCAACAATCGACCTCGACAATCAGAATCGAAATCGGCCTCGATAATCGAAATCAGCCTCGATAATCAGAATTGGTATCGACAATTGGAATCGGCCTTGATAATCAGCCTCGATAATCAGAATCGGAATCGGCCTCAACAATCAGCTTTAACAATTGAAATCGAAATCGGCCTCAACAATCGGCCTCGATAATCGGAATCGACATCGATAATCGGCATCGACAATCGGAATCGACCTTAATAATCAGAATTGGAATCGACAATCGGTCTCAACAATCGGAATCGAAATCGGCCTCAATAATCGGAATCGGTGAGAATGAGTCTAACAAGTCCCAAGGAAAGGTCACAATGTGGACATCCCACCATCATTAGCCATTAATGTGGACATTCAACCAACATCGCTTACAAGCAGTGGCCACCATAAATATCATTACATACATTATGGTGGAATCTCACATCGCAATGGGCCTCATATACATCGCATTTGACCCACACAAAGGACTTACATACGTCTCATTGAGCCCACTCATGGTCATAACATTGGGCCTCAAACCATGGGCCTCAAATACGTCTCAATGGGCCTTATATACATCAAGTGGGCCGCATTGTGTGGGCCACTCCAATGGGCCAATATGTATCAAATGGGCCACATCATATGGGCCGCACCAATGGGCCCATATACATCAAGTGAGCCGTATCAATGGGCCGCACTAATGGGCCTCATATACATCAAATGGGCCACACTAATGTGGGCCTAATGCATATCACAATGGGCCTTGCCCATAGGCCACGAATACATCACAATGAGCCTTACCCGTAGGCCATGAATGCATCACAATGGGCCTTACCAAATAGATCGAAAATACATCACAATGGGCCACATCAAATGGGCCACAATTGTAATCAAGGCGGGCCTCAACAGATGGGCCACCAATACATCAAGGTGAGCCTCATGGATAGGCCATAAATACATCAAGGTCGGCCGCATTTACAGACCACACTAATGGGCCTCATTACATGGATAACTTAGATCAAACACGTACATCACATGGGGGCCACATGAATGGACGGTGTGAATATACAACACACACACACACACACACACATATATATATATCACGGTGGGTCCCACTATTATGTGGGTAGAGCTTGGATTACATTTAAAATCATTTCAATAGTGGTAGTTGCAACATGTGTATCACTATACACTATCATTCCATGGGGCACATGGCCCACTGATGATGATCAGCACTGTCCAAACATTGCCTAGGTAAATCAGCACCATCTAAACATTTCCCATGTAAATCAGCACCATCCGAACATTGTCCAGCACTGTCCAAACATCTGGATGGTGCGGATGAAATAAATACATCATGGTGGGCAGCCTGCTTGTCCCAAACGGTGGACGGTGAGGATAATACATTCATCAAGTGGGCCACAGCACCGTACAAACTCTGTCCAGCACCGTCCAAACACTCTGGATGGTGTGGAAACAACACATTCAGCAAGGTGGGGTCCACAGCAAACGGTGTGAATATAAGACTTGCATCAGGGTGGGCTCCACGTACAACCCATCTAGACGGACGACCCGGATGAAACTCTTACACCTAGTGAGTTCCACACGTACATCACGTGGGGTCCACAGCTAAGCAGCGTGGATGGAACACTGCATCAGGTGGGTCTCACTGTCCTTTACTGGATGGTGAGGATATGCATAAATCATGGTGCATCAGCACCTTCCCACTGTCCAAGGGCTGGATGGTGAGGAGGCAATACAAACATCAAGTGGCCCCACCATCCTTTACTGGACGGTCTGGGTGCAAGCATACATCAGGTGGTGTCCCATCATCCTAGGGTTGGATGGCTGGGATAAAACACTTGCGTTAGATGGTGTCCCACCGTCCAGACCTACTGGACGGTGCAGATAAAACACTCATAACACATGGGCCCTATCGTCCCAGGGATTGGACGGTGAGGGTGTAATGCAAATCATCAAGGTGGGCTCCCACACAGATGGACGGTGGATGAAATACATTAATCTAGTCGTCCAACACCGTCCCACTGCTAGATGGTTTGGATAAAAAACATGCATCATGTGGGTCCCACATGGATGGAGGGTGCAAATACATCATGGTGGGGTCCACGTCAGTGTGGCCCACCCAAGGATCAAACTGATATTTGTGGTTTTCCTTCGTCCGGGCTTGCTGGACGATCTGGACAACAGCCCATCCAGCGGTCTTGGCCCATCCAAATCATGGCCATGCCATGTACGAACGGTGTGGATGAAATATACATCATCATGGTGGGTTGCAAATAGGAGAGAGAGAGAGAGAGAGAGAGAGAGAGAGAGAGAGAGAGAGAGAGAGAGAGAGAGAGAGAGAGAGAGAGAGAGAGATTGGATGGTGGGGAGGGGCTCTGCCACTATGAGCCCCTCTATGAACATGCATGTATCATCAAGGTGGGTCCCAACCAAGTGTGGGCCCATAAACAAAATCAAGGGTGGAAATTTCCTTTCCACCAGAAATCAGATCTTAGAAAAACACCCATCGTTGGATCTCCTCTTCCTTCTTCCGCCAATGTATCCTAAAGCCCCGTGGAGTGACTTTCAATGGTTGAGATGGGCTTTGGAGGTGGGATTGGATGGTAGGAAGGTGGGCCACACCTAGCTTTCTCATGGAGTTTGGAGAACTTGAACGTTGGGTTCTCTCTATGGGAGCTTAGGAGATTATTAGAGAATGAGAGAGAGAGAGAGGAGTGATGGAATGATAAGGGATGGGTGGAATAGGTGTTGTAAGGTAGGGATGGAGAGGTATGGGTTTGTTTGAATTTTGGATAAAAGAGGGATGGGTGGAGAGAGAGAGAGTTGACATAGGGAAAGAAGGGATGGGTGTTTGTACTTGAGATAGGGTGTGTACTTGATTGATTGATTGATAGGATAGGTTGTAGAGATTCTCTCAGATTTCGCAACGCGTGGCATTTTTCTCAAATTAAACGCAGGGCCACATCTCCTGGCCCGAGTATCGCCTCAGTGCATGAGACGCGATGTCAGAATCGAGGCGACGATGCGGTCAATAGGGTACAAGTTTTGAGTCGAGCCAACTCGGAATCACTGGATGTGACTTAGGATTGCGCACAAATCAACTGGGAGGACTGCGGAAGCCTACGGATTAGTATAGGCTAGGATACGGGCTTCACAGCTCTAATTTAGGATAACATCATTTTGTTTATGCCAAAAGTCAATAACAAACTTTAATGACTAAGTAGGAGGCTAATGGCCAAAGCTTCTGTGCCATGCGTAGAGCCCTCTGTGGCAAAACTACTATGGCAGATGCAGAGATCCCACAATTAATAAAATTAGTCTTGATAGGCCTATAAATACCTTAAGACTCATTCTAATGAGAGATATAGAGAAATAAATAGATAAAGTAACAAAAGCCTTTGTAACAAAAAACTTCAGGCATAATTGCTCACCAAGTGAGTCTT
Organism: Magnolia kwangsiensis; assembly: GCA_037074715.1. Taxonomy (NCBI): domain Eukaryota; kingdom Viridiplantae; phylum Streptophyta; class Magnoliopsida; order Magnoliales; family Magnoliaceae; genus Magnolia; species Magnolia kwangsiensis. The sequence goes on from CM073580.1 coordinate 90,014,597, forward strand.
AGTTGCTTGAACATTCCACCCTTCCCACTAGGAGGGCCTTACGCCATGCACATGGTTCTTCTGATGGACCTAGCACCATGTAGTAAGCCATTGAAGGAAGAGAGTTCAATGCTATGGTGGAAACCTATCACAACGTTGACGACATGGTGTGAGACTCATCTCTAACTCCTAGTCTGTAAGGCCTGTATCCTAGTTCGTACTATTCCGTAGACTCCCCTGATTCTCTCCATTGAATTTTGGCAATCCGCGACATATAATTGATGTTTGTGCGTGACCCTAAGTCGTATCCTATAGATCTGAGTCGGCTTAATCGGAGACTTGTACTATTACGACCACGTCGTCGCTACGGTTTCAATGCTGCGTCTTGCACACCGATTCGATACCCTGGCCAGGAGATGTGGGCCCGTGTTAATATTTATCTCGAAGAAACGCCGTGCATTTTCGAACCCAAGAAAATCTTTACAACACATCCCATCAATCCATCAATCAACCAATCAATCAATCAATCAAAGTACACAACCCATGCTTTTTTTCTCCCCAAGTCAAGCAACCTACCCTAAGTCAACTCTCAAGTCAAGTACATTTATCACTTACACCCATCACCTCTCTCTTACAACCACCATTTCTCTCTCCCTTTCTCTTCACATTTTCCAAGCAATAAAGAAAAAAAAAAGAGGTGCATGTCCAAGCACTTCCAAGGAGAGAAAAGTGTGTTGTGTGTAACCCACTTCCTAACCCAAGATCTATCATCCTAGCTCTTCAATTCTCATCATCTTCTATCAAAGTGAGATACAAGGAGTTTAACATTCCATCGAACCAAGAAGATCGAATGGTGAGAGTTTTATAGGCCTAGATTTCATATTTTGATGATGGGCCAAGTGGGGCCTACCGATTGGTGGTATGGATCACGCTTTGGACCCTAGATGTGACCGATGGCCCACCATGATTTACATGATCATTCCATGATGGGGCCATTTTCCATGGACCCCATCATGATGTTTACCTTTTTAAGTTTGAAAGAGGTCATCTAGACCTTCCATTTTAGTGGAGAAGGAATCTCCACCGTTGATTTTTGATTTGGTGAGCCCACATGTATTGGGACCCACTTGATGTATGATTGAATGCATTGAAGGGAGGGCTCATAGTGGCGGAGCCCTCCATCGCACGTGTCTCTCTCTCTCCCTCTCTTTTTCACTTTTTGTGTGATGATGTGGCTGTGTGGCCCACCTTAAATATGTGTTGTATTCAAACTATCTAGCGTCCAAGGACGCTGGACATGGCCACACGGTGAAGTGTGAACTGAAAGTGTGGTTTACTGACCAGCTAACAAAAAAAATATTAGCTTGATTCAACAAACTTTGGGCGGGCCGCTCATGTAAGCCCCACCTTAATGTATGAATCTAATCCACGCCGTGCATCCTATTTCTCAGCCCATTTTAGACGTTGAGTCAAAAAATGAAGCTAATCCGATTTTCTGGCAGGCCATAGCATAGAAAATAGTGATTTCTACCATTCAAATCTATTAGGGCCCACCTTGATGTTTTTACATGCTAAAACATGCCGAATATTGGGCTTGTTTGGACTGTCTTGAGCCATAGAATCCAATGGGTGGAGTGGATTCTCCTGATGCGGGCCCCACCTAGGAAAAACCCCAAGAAAAATAAAATAATAATAATAATAATATAAGCAGCAGCCGCTACTACTGCTGGCATCCAGAGCACGCTGCAGCAATGTCCTGCTGCGTAGGGCGCTGGAGGCAGGGACCGTGGGTCCCAACCGTGGGACCCACCGTGATGTGTGTGGACATCAACACCATGCATTTGGTGGGCCCCCTTTAGGGCAGTGGACCCCCCAATGATCTGCTGTACGTGGCAGCTCAGGTGGCCCACGTCATAGGAAACAGTGAGGGATTGAACGTCTGCCATTGAAATCCCTTAGATTCCTAGAGGTTTTGGATGAATATCATTTATTTATTTATTTTGATGGGTCTGTGTGACCCTATTAATAGATTAGATGGAAGATCAAAGTTATGGTGGGCCCCACGTGGGACCCACTGATGTATGTATTGTATTATACACCTGCCATCAGCATGGACCCCACTATGAGGTACGTGCTTTATCTATGCCGTCTATCTCTATAGGGCCCGCTGATGCATGTGTTGCATCCAAACCATCTAACCATTTTGAAAGATAATTTTAAGGCTTGTGATAAAAGAAAAATGAGACAGATCTAAGATCAGGTGGACCACAGTATAGGAAACAGTGGGTTTGAACGTCCACCATTAAACCCTTGGGCTTTAAAGTTTAGACCATTATAATCACTACCAAAAAAATGAGCAAAGGCTACGAACTATATAGGTCTATGGCTACGGCTTTAATCCATAGCTAATTAGCTACGGATTTACTCAATAGCTAAAGCATAATGAATCTATAGCTAAAACATACCTCCCCATCAAACCTTATTAGAGACGGACGATGCTTAAGGGGCTCCATGGGTCCCATTGCAATATATTTATGTTATCTAATCCGTCCATAAATTTTGAAATATTATTCTAATGTATGAGCCCAATAATTAGAAAGATCAAAAGTCCAAGTGGACCACACCAAGAGAAAGAATGAAAAAATAAATCTATATCGTTAATATGTGGTGTGGTCCACCTAAATGTTATATCTGACTCATTTTTTGTATATACCCTAAAAATGAGCCGTTAAATTGAATGGACGGAGTGGATAATTAACATACATGACGGTGGGCCCCCCAAGTCCTAAAACAAATGACCCCTAAAATTTCGTTCGTCCATTCAATCCCGCACACCTCTCCCGCCCACCCCATTCCAGAAAAGCAAAACCCTCTCTCTGTCTCTATCGCCCGCCCGCTACTCACCCTCCCAAATTCCTCTCTCTCTCTCTCTCTCTCTCTCTCTCTCGCACTCAGCCCTCTCTCGATCTCTCGCGCTCCCTCTCCCTCTCTCTATCTCTCAGCCCCATTTCCCTCTTTGTTTCCCAACCTCTCTGTCTCTCTCATTAGGGTTTTCAAAACCCCCTTTCGCTGCAAGAAGGAGAAGAAGAAGGAGAAGGTGAAGGAGAAGATAAACGGTTAGTCTCTCTCTCTCTGAGATGGATAAAAAATTCCAATGAAGTTTTGATTGATTGCAGTTGCTGATGGCCACTGATGATGTGGGTTACAGGACTCTATCTGATACGTTACAGAGGACTTCGTGTTTGTGGCGTTTATTCCCACAAAATGGCAAAAGAAATAATGTTGTGTAGCCCTGGACCCCACATTTTTGCTGGCCGTTGGATGCTGAAATGGATCAAAATATGGTTTCGATCTTTCTATGTGAAGGGGCCGTTAGTTACTATAGATCTATTGTCTCTCGTTTTGAGTTAAATTTTCTTCTTTTCATCTTTCTTTCTATGGACATTGTATCATCCTTGGGTACCATGTATTAGAGGATCTATCTGATACGCTACAGAGGACAAACTGCTCGGATACTGTGGGTTTTATGCAGCTCAGCCCAAACCGTTCAGTTTATGGGTCCTGTGGATGGAGCATAACACTGAAATCAGGTTGGTTGGACAGTCCAAATGCCCAGTTGATGCGCATTCATTTGTTGGGTTTGGACTATAGCCTATTATCTCATCTCGACTGTTTATTTGATGATCACCAATCAGGCAGTTAGATCAAGGCACATGGGTCATCTACCCGATAGCGTTGTGCATGCGTTCAGTTCATTGTATTCTACTGATGTATCAGGTCATTCCTCTATGGATAATGTTGGAACTCTTGTGGGAGTTTCCCTCTGGTGAGCTTGATTTTGGTGCTCTTGAGTGGAAACTCCAAGCAAATGTATAGTGTGTTAGGATGTACAATAGGGTCTATTTATGATATTTCTTTCTTATAAATTTTAAAGAGATGGGAATGCCCCTCCAGAGGAATTTGTGTTTTCATTGATGGAAGGACAGTTTCTTTATACTATTTGTGGGACTTGTGAATAACAATCACGTTTACTTGGTGGCATAATGCCTTTCATAAACAGAGGGGTTTGGTGGACCACTCCACCTTTTTCTTATATATATATATATATATATATATATATATATATATATATATATATATATATATATATATATATATATATATATATTTGATCTGGATTTCATTGAGTTAGTGTTTTTCTGTGAGGAATTGTGTAATGTGGCATCAGTGTTGTTGAAATAGATGAAATGGGCATGAGGAAGTTCACTTTCTAGCTGAAAATTACTAAGCCCTTGAAGCTAAATGCTTTTTTATTTTGTTTTTTGGTTTTGGTGTGTGCAGATAAGCCCTTTGTTGGTGCATCTGTTGGTTACTTCACATTCCTTCGATTTAAGACATATCTTATTTTCTGAATTGCATTTTGAATCTCCTATTAGGTTCTGTTTAGTATTAAATTCTCACTATTGGGTCATGTCAACTTCTACATGCTTTTCTTCAACTTCGTCTCATGACATGACAAATTACTTCTTTTCTCAGGTTCTTCTTTCACCTCCCATTGTCGTCTATTCTCCAAGAGTTCTACCAGTGTATTGTTATGATGCTCATGCTGATTGTGCCAAAAATGTTAGGTGTGTCAAGATTGGCATTCTACATGTGATTGTCTATGCCTACCTGTGAGGAATTTCAGGTTTAATTTGTAATAATTGTCTGCATTTCAGGCTAAGGCATATACATGTCAAGAGTCTTGCTAATTTTGTTTAAAAATCTTAACCATTTATTTTTATAAGCTGGCTTATTGTCATTTGGTCATGTTTCTATTCTTAATAACTTCTCTGAACTCTGATTAGGTACACGAATCCTTGACTTCAGGTCCTTCTCATGCTATTGACATAACAAGGTACACATTTTTCTTGAAAGTATGATACATGAGCCTAGTTCATTTTTGTATGTTGCAAGTGGCTGAACCATCTCTGTATGTTACACATAATTTGTCATCCACTAGTTTCTGTAAATGAAAATAAGAGGATTGATCTTAATAGTATGGTCGTCATGCACATAGACAGAAAATGCTTGCAATGAATGTTTATGAGTACTTGGTAATTAATTTTGGAGTCCTTGGTTAGGGTTTGGGTTGAAAGTACGAGTGTTGGAGCCGACGCTTTCGGATTCTGAACTATTCTTTTGAAAAATAGAAAAATGGGAATATTAGTAAATATGGATTTTCTTGTTAAGATTTCTTCTCTCCAGGTTGATGTAGTGAGAAACAAACTTGTTGTTATAGATTTCTTCGCTCTAGGTTGATGAAGAGATCCAATGCTGAGAAGTCTACAGCTAGGGAAGATGATGGAATTGAAAGGTTTGTTGAGTTGAATGATGATGCAGATTTTGGATCGAGGCAAAGCCCTTCTTCCTTTGTGAGTGAGATAGTCTTTAGTTATTTATTTTCTTTCTTATTTTTTGAATCCTTCTCCCATAGGTAGCTTTATGACCCATGTCTCACCTGTGCCACAATGGCATGCATGGTAAGAGCAGGGTTGAGAATCCTTCTCCCATGGTATGTTTCATTTCCTGAACAGTACATTCAGATGAATGTACTGATCTTCTACATCAATACATTCATCTGCATGTATGCGGAATCATTTATTGTTTAAGGTGTGTTTGGCTGCACCAAAAATCATGTTATTTCATGATTAATCAGTCTAACTCGGTGCAAAATATCAAGAAATTTCATGATATTTGGTTGCAACCAAAAGCACCCTCATACATAATCGAGCCAAGCAGTAGGGTCCACAGTCAGATCCATGATTGAAGAAGTATTGTCTTGCTGATCAGTTCAATTTTGATTAGAGTTGTTACATATACAACTATTTGGATGGTTAGGATAGGTACATTAGACACTGGTGATTAGTACTCTTATACATGTGCATTTTCCTTGCTTTGAGTTTTCATCTAAGGGAGTTATTTGATACTCCAGCTGTGTATGATGCTTGATAAGCACACACTTAGAAATGCTACATGCGACATATAGTAACCCAAATTAAACTGGCTAAATTGTTGATCCCACTATTGTTAAATAATAGTATAAAAATCAGATTGTTTGAACAATCCCAACCACTGATTCATGGACACTTGTTTTTTGAAATAAGACCATTGGATATTTTTCCAATCGTATCCATCAAATAAATGTCCAGTGGTGTAAAGTTTTGATAACCCAATAAGAGTTAATTTTTTGTTCATGGATGGTTTAGTTTGAATTATTTGTAGTTAATTTATGCTTGTTTCAAATATAGGTCCTGTCCATCAGGTGGGCCTTATAGTGAACGTGTGAATTCAGGTTGGTTGGCATTAGCTGAAGGATAACTGGGTTTCTACCTGCCCATAATCTGTATCTGGGTAGCTAAAGCTAATGTGGTTGTCATTAGTAGAAGGATAACTGGGTTACTATCATGGTAGGCTTTTTCTGGTTTGAACTTGCTGGCTATTGTATCTTGTTTTTCATAGATTAATTTTAATGGGCATTCTTGTTTGCAGTGGGCGACACTTGAAAGGCAAGCCCTCTGGCAATAGCAGAAGCTAAGCGTTATGCCCACGTCTATAGTGGTTCTGATTCTGTGATATTTTTGATACTACACAAGGATCAAAGCATGGCTACGTCTATTTTTGTTTGAAGGGAACCAGTTGGACCTGGGGACTTGGTGGTTGCATCAATTCCCAATAGAAGGTATGTGTTTTTGCTTTTGTTATCTATTAATTGTTTTGTATTGTAAGAAGTTTTCCTTTTAAAAAAAATAATAATTAGAAGAAGGTAGGTGTTTCTGCTCTTGTTATCTATTGTTTTGTATTGTCTTTCCTTTTTAACCAACCCTCTCTTTTTCTATTGCAATCTCATCTTTCTGTTTTCTTCCAGTAACTCAGGTGATGTAAGTCTACTTCGTTTAGTCATGGGTATTTGGTTCTTTCTCATTACTGAGATTGATAGGCCATTTGGGCATTTGTTATAATGTTGAATGAATCTGAAGAATTTCTATTAGCATTTGTCACATGTCGGTCGAATCCCGATCAAGGTAAACGAATCGATGTTTCAGTTTTACTAAAGTTGAATCTTGAATTCAAGCAATTTCCATGAACACAACATTTCTCATTGTTTAAAATTCTTTTGTTATTTGTTATCATCTTGTTAGTTTACGTTTGAAATCAATTCCATTTTGTTAGAGTTGTTTGGAGATTTCACAATGGTTCCTGTTACAAACATGTGTCACAGGCCAGGTCATGTTAACAGTCCTTGTTACTGAAGAGCCAGGATCATGCACATGTGCCAATACTTGAGAAAAACTTTGATACTCTTGCAGAGGGTGATGGATGCTATGTAGGCATTTATAACTTAGAAATTGCATGCAAGTGAAATTAAACCGTCCAAATTATGCTTTCTGGTTTAAATGTATCATGAACCAAAAATCCGTGCTAATTTGATTACTGATTGTTAGATTGGTTGGTACTCAATCGACAGTTAAAACTGAAAAATATCCAATGGTTCTATTTCAACAAAAAAGTGTCCACAAATCAGTTTTGGATCATTCAAACACTTTGATTTTGGGCCTATGACTTAATGACACTAGGTTCCACAATCTAGACAGTTTAATTTGAGTTAATGTATGCCTCATGTACTGAGGGCTTGCATATTGGGTGTCATAAGCTACTTGAGTTTCATATAATTCCCTTTAATGCTTTTCACTACTACTTTTAAGGGCCTGTTAGAAGCACCATGAATAGCAGATTGGATCAGTTTGGCTTAATTTGACTTAATGTATGCCACATGTACAATCTTTGAGTGTCTGCATATTAGACATCATAAGTTGCTTGAGTATTATATAAATCTCCTCAATGCTTTTCATTACTACTTTAAAGGCCTGTTAGAACTTAGAAGCACCGTGAAAAATGCATTGGTTTTGTAACTTGAGTGGAACCCCTCTTCTTTGCATTTGGGTGGTGCGGAAAATGGAAAATTGCATTGCCTATTAAAAAAAAGTGAACTGTGTTATTTGGGATTTTGGTTTGTTCCTTTTTCACTTCAATTGGCAACGGGGATAAGAATGGGTTCACTTGATGTTGGATGGTGTGCATTCCACTCGCTGCTTCCTTCTTTTTTTTTTTCAAAAAAGAAAGAAAGAAGCAGAATGGCCATTGGCCCAAATGATCATTTTGCTTGTTTCTTCTAATTAAGGAACCCAACTCACTTGCCATTTGGAACTGTTTTGGTGAACTTTCTCCATTCAGCTCAATACAGAGTGAGTTTCCAGCCTTTCCAAAAAAGAAAAAAAAGAAGAAGAAGAAGAAAAAAAAATGTAGAAGATTTTTTTTTTCTTTTCTTTTACACTTTGGTTTTGCCTAAGCTGCCTTTCCAAAAAAAAAGTTGTTTCCCGAATGAAAGCTGCTGTGGCCAGCAAGCAGTTTAAACAAGAAGATATTTTGTGCCCTCTTATTGCGGATGTGTGTACATAGATGTTGGTGTTTATTTATTAATATTATTTTTGGTCCCTTAGTTTTGACAAAAATTCAAAAGCTGGGCTTCTTTTATGTTACAGGCATGCATCCAGGTTTGCCGCAAGAACCCAGTCAACTTTAATGTAGATAATGTTCGTGTCGTAAAGCTTCTTGGAGGAGGTCTTCATAACTGTTCAATTGTTCATGGCATGGTCCTGAAAACTGATGCTGTTGGAAGTATAAAACAAGTGGAAAATGCAAAGGTGTGCCTTTGGAAAACTAACTTTGGATTCTTATACCAATAGAATATGCTTATACTATTGTGCTCTTTATATCTTTTTTAAAAAAGCTCTTGAACTGATTTAATGCATGCCTTTATTTTAGTTCATTTTCCCACTAAGATGTGCATTTCCACCATTTCTTAAATGGTGGTGGCTCATCCACCACACATATGCCATAACACATGTTAATTCACCTCACTGCATTTGTCAGGTATCAAGTAGTGGCATGAAGCTACTAAGATGTTCATTTCCACCATTTCTTAACAAGTTTACAAACTCCTTAATACATTGTATTTGGTATATAATATATGTTTGGGTCTAATCATCTGATAGCACTTCCTAAGTGTACTGTACGTGAGTATATCTGGTTTTATGGTTTTACTTGTACATTCCTGTATTGATTACTCAAGCATGACGGTTATGCGCATTCTTTCAGGTGGATATTGCATGTGGGAGGATTAGAGCTGCATATTTCAGATTCAAGCACCTGGTACATCTCTTGTCAAGAATGCACATGATTGGAGTGGCCTGGCCATTTGGACAGGCTGTATTTATGTATTTGCTCGAAATTGATAGAGTAGACCCGGATGTGTGTCAGAGCTATCCGGAAGAGCGGGGGTCCCTAGAAGGTGGGAACCGCTGTTATGACCATGATGAAGCTGTCCATTTCCTATGGACGATATTGGAGGGGCCTGACCATTTGGACAGGCCGTATTTATGTAATTGTTCGAAATTAATGGAGTAGACCCGGATGTGCGTTGGAGCTATCCGGAAGAACGGGGGTCCCTGGAAGGTGGGAACCACTGTTATGACCATGATGAAGCTATCCATTTCCTATGGACGACATTGGAAGGGCCTGACCATTTGGACAGGCCGTGTTTATATTTGTATTTACAGGGACCACACCCTTAACCTAAACCCGAACCGATTCTCAAATTCAAAAACCTATAACCTAAACCAAAACCAAAACCTATAACCTAAACCCGAAACCATTCTCAAATCAAAAAACTTATAATCTAAACCAAAACCAAAAGCTATAACGTAAACCCGAACACATTCTCAAATCCCAAAACCTATAACCTAAACCAAAACCTATAAGCAAAACCAAAACCTATAACTTAAACTCAAATCCCTAAACCTAAACCTAAATCTAAATCAAAACAAAAACCTATAACCTAAACCCGAATCCATTCTCAAATCCCAAAACCTATAACCTAAACCAAAACCAAAATCAAAATTCGAACCCATTCTCAAATCCCAAAACCTAAAACCTAACCTAAACTTATACTTATAACCTAAAACTATTCTCAAATCCCAAAACCTATAACCTAAACCTAACCTAAACCTAAACCTAAACCTATAACCTATAACGTTAACCAAAACCTATAACCTAAACCCGATCCGATTCTCAAATCCCAAAACCTATAACCTAAACTAAACCAAAACCTATAACCTAAACCCGAAGCCATTATCAAATCCCAAAACCTATAACCTAACCTAAACCTATACTTATAACCTAAAACTATTCCCAAATCCCAAAACTTATAACCTAAATGTAACCTTAACCTAAACCTAAACCTATAACCTATAATCTTAACCAAAACCTATAACCTAAACCCGAACCCATTCTCAAATTCCAAAACCTATAACCAAAACCTGAACCCATTCTCAAATCCTAAAACTCAAACCCAAACCTTAACCTAAACCTAAAACCTAAACAAAAACCTATAACCTAAACTCAAATCCCTAAACCTAAACCAAAACCTACAACCTAAACTCAAATCCCTAAACCTAAACCTAAACCAAAACTAAAACCAAAACCTATAACCTAAATCCGAACCCATTCTCAAATCCCAAAACCTATAACCTAACCTAAACCTATACTTATAGCCTAAAACTATTCCCAAATCCCTAAACCTATAACCTAAACCTAACCTTAACCTAAACCTAAACCTATAACCTATAACCTTAACCAAAAACTATAACCTAAACCAAAACCAAAACCTATAACCTAAACCCGAACCCATTCTCAAATCCCAAAACCTATAACCTAAGCCAAAACCAAAACCTATAACCTAAACCCGAACCCATTCTCAAATCCCAAAACCTATAACCTAAACCAAAACTTATAACCCGAACCCATTCTCAAATGCCAAAACCTATAACCTAAACCAAAACCTATAACCTAAACCAAAACCAAAACCTATAACATAAACTAAAACCAAAACCTATAACCTAAACCCAAACCCATTATCAAATCCCAAAACCTATAACCAAACCTAAACGTATACTTATAACCTAAAACTATTTTCAAATCCCAAAACCTATAACCTAAACCTAACCTTAATGTAAACCTAAACCTATAACCTATAATCTTAACCAAAACCTATAACCTAAACCCGAACCCATTCTCAAATTCCAAAACTTATAACCTAAACCTAAACCCATTCTCAAATCCTAAAACCCAAACCCAAACCTCAACCTAAACCTAAGACCTAAACCAAAACCTATAACCTAAACTCAAATCCCTAAACCTAAACCAAAACCTATAACCTAAACTCAAGTCCCTAAACCTAAACCTAAATCAAAACCAAAACCAAAACCTATAACCAAAACCCGAACCAAAACCTATAACCTAAACCAAAATCAAAACCTATAACCTAAACCTGAACCCATTCTCAAATCCCAAAACCTATAACCTAAACCAAAACCAAAACCAAAACCTATAACCTAAACCCGAACCCATTCTCAAATCCCTAAACCTATAACCTAAACCAAAACCTATAACCCGAACCCATTCTCAAATCCCAAAACCTATAAACTAAACCAAAACTTATAACCTAAACCAAAACCAAAACCTACAACCCGAACCCATTCTCAAATCCCAAAACCTATAACCTAAACTAAAACCTATAACCTAAACCAAAACCAAAACCTATAACCTAAACCCGAACCCATTATCAAATCCCAAAACCTGTAACCTAACCTAAACCTATACTTATAACCTAAAACTATTCCCAAATCCCAAAACCTATAACCTAAATGTAACCTTAACCTAAACCTAAACCTATAACCTATAATCTTAACCAAAACCTATAACCTAAACCCGAGCCCATTCTCAAATTCTAAAACCTATAACCTAAATCCGAACCCATTCTCAAATCCTAAAACCCAAACATAAACCTTAACCTAAACCTAAAACCTAAACCAAAACCTATAACCTAAACTCAAATCCCTAAACCTAAACCAAAACCTATAACCTAAACTCAAATCCTTAAACCTAAACCTAAACCAAAACCAAAACCAAAACCTATAACCTAAACCCGAACCCATTCTCAAATCCCAAAACCTATAACATAACCTAAACCTATACTTATAACCTAAAACTATTCCCAAATTCCTAAACATATAACCTAAACCTAACCTTAACCTAAACCTAAACCAATAACCTATAACCTAAACCAAAACCTATAACCTAAACCTAAACCAAAACCTATAACCTAAACCAAAACCAAAACCTATAACCTAAACCCAAACCCATTCTCAAATCTCAAAACCTATAACCTAAACCAAAACCAAAACCTATAACTTAAACCCGAACCCATTCTCAAATCCCAAAACCTATAACATAAACCAAAACTCATAACCCGAACCCATTCTCTAATGCCAAAACCTATAACCTAAACCAAAACCTATAACCTAAACCTAAACCAAAACCTATAACCTAAACTCCAATCCCTAAACCTAAACCAGAACCAAAACCAAAACCAAAACATATAACCTAACCTAAACCTATACTTATAACCTAAAACTATTCCCAAATCCCTAAACCTTTAACCGAAACCTAACTTTAACCTTAACCTAAACCTATAACCTATAACCTTAACCAAAACCTATAACTTAAACCAAAATCAAAACCTATAACCTAAACCCGAACCCATTCTCAAATCCCAAAACCTATAACCTAAACCAAAACCAAAACCTATAACCTAAACCCGAACCCATTCTCAAATCCTAAAACCTATAACCTAAACCAAAACCTATAACCTAAACCAAAATCAAAACCTATAACCTAAACCAAAACCTATAACCTAAACCAATACCAAAACCTATAACCTAAACTCGAACCCATTCTCAAATTCCAAAACCTATAACCTAAACTAAAACCTATAACCTAAACCAAAACCTATAATCCGAACCCATTCTCAAATCCCAAAACCTATAACCAAAACCAAAACCTATAACCAAAACCAAAACCAAAACTTATAACCTAAACCAAAACCAAAACCAAAACCGATAATCTAAACCCGAACCCATTATCAAATCCCAAAACCTATAACCTAACCTAAACCTATACTTATAACCTAAAACTATTCCCAAATCCCAAAACCTATAACTTAAACCTAACCTTAACCTAAACCTAAACCTATAACCTATAATCTTAACCAAAACCTATAACCTAAACCCAAACCCATTCTCAAATTCCAAAACCTATAACCTAAACCCAAACCCATTCTCAAATCCTAAAACCCAAACCCAAACCTTAACCTAAACCTAAAACCTAAACCAAAACCTATAACCTAAAGTCAAATCACTAACCCTAAACTAAAACCTATAACCTAAACTCAAATCCCTAAACCTAAACCAAAACCAAAACTAAAACTAAAACCTATAACCTAAACCCGAACCCATTCTCAAATCCTAAAACCTATAACCAAAACCAAAACCAAAACCAAAACCCGAACTCATTCTCAAATCTTAAAACCTATAACCTAAACCAAAACCAAAACCAAAACCAAAACCTGAACCCATTCTCAAATCCCAAAACCTATAACCTAAACCAAAACCAAAACCTATAACCTAAACTCGAACCCATTCTCAAATCCCAAAACCTATAACCTAAACCAAAACCTATAACCCGAACCCATTCTCAAATCCCAAAACCTATAACCTAAACCAAAACCTATAACCAAAACCAAAATCTATAACCCAAACCTAACCTTTCCCAAAACCTATAAACTAAACTCAATTCCCTAAAACAAAACCTACACCTAATCCTAATCTCAACTCCCTAACCTAAACCTAAACCTAAACTTGAAAACTTAAACTCAAATCCAATCTCGAACCTGAACCCTAACCCATTCTTAAATCCAAAAACCTATAACCAAAACCAAAACCAAAACCAAAACCAAAACCTATAACCTAAACCCGAACCCATTCTCAAATCCCAAAACATATAACCTCAACCAAAACTAAAACCTATAACCTAAACCTGAACCCATTCTCAAATCCCAAAACCTATAACCTATCCCTAAACCGTAACCTATAACCTAACCTAAACCTATACTTATAGCCTAAAACTATTCTCAAATCCCAAAACCTATAACCTAAACCTAACCTTTCCCAAAACCTATAAACTAAACTCAATTTCCTAAAGCGAAACCTACACCTAATCCTAATCTCAACTCCCTAACCTAAACCTAAACTTAAAAATCCAAACTAAATCTAATCCCGAACCTGAACCCGATTTCCTAAACCTAAACCATAACCCATTCTCAAATCCAAAAACCTATAACCTAAACCTAAACCAAAACCAAAACCTATAACCTAAACCCGAACCCATTCTCAAATCCCAAAACCTATAACCTAAACCAAAACCAAAACCTATAACATAAACCCGAACTCATTCTCAAATCCTAAAACCTATAACCTAAACCTTATCCTAAACCTATAACCTATAACCTAAACTAAAACCAAAACCTATAACCTAAACCCGAAGCCATTCTCAAATCCCAAAACCTATAACCTAAACCAAAACCAAAACCAAAACCTATTACCTAAACCCGAACCCATTCTCAAATCCCAAAATCTATAACCTATCCCTAAACCTTAACCTATAACCTAACTTAAACCTATACTTATAACCTAAAACTATTCCCAATTCCCAAAACCTATAACCTAAACCTAACCTTTCCCTAAACCTATGACCTAAACGCAATTTCCTAAAGTTAAACCTACACTTAATCCTAATCTCAACTCCCTAACCTAAACCTAAACCTAAACTTGAAAACCCAAACTCAAACCCAATCCTGAACCTGAACCTGATTTCCTAAACCTAAACCATAACCTATTCTCAAATCCAAAAACCTATAACCTAAACCAATACCAAAACCAAAACCTATAACCTAAACCCGAACCCATTCTCAAATTTCAAAACCTATAACCTATCCCTAAACCTTAACCTATAACCTAACCTAAACTTATACTTATAACCTAAAACTATTCCCAAATCCTAAAACCTATAACCTATCCCTAAACCTTAACCTATAACCTAACCTAAACCTATACTTATAACCTAAAACTATTCCCAAATCCCAAAACCTATAACCTAAACCTAACCTTTCCCTAAACGTATAACCTAAACTCAATTCCCTAAAGCGAAACCTACACCTAATCCTAATCTCAACTCCCTAACCTAAACCTAAACTTAAAAACTCAAACTTAAACCTAATCCTGAACCTGAACCCGATTTCCTAAACATAAACCATAACCCATTCTCAATTACCTAAAGCTATAACCTATAACCTATAACCTAAACCTAAACCTATAACCTTTCCCTAAACCTTTAACCTAAACCTAAACTTAAAACCTAAATGTATTTTTAAATCCTTAAACTCAAACCTACACCTAATCCTAATCTCAACTCCTTAACCTAAACCTAAACTTGAAAACCCAAACCTAAACCCGATCCCGAACCTGAACCCGATTTCCTAAACCTAAACCTTAACTTATAATCAAGTTCCCAAAAGTTATAACCTATAACCTAAACCTAAACTTAAACCTATAACCTTAACCTAAACTAAAACTTATAACCTATAACCTAAACTTAATTATAACCTATAGCCTAACCTTAATCTAAACCTTAACATAAACCTATAACCTAAACCAAAACCAAAACCTATAATCATATGGTGAGACCATTTCTTTTGTGTCAATTTCATTCCTGTTCGAGTTTTTATTTTTATTTTTTAAATTCATTAAGAAAAAAAAAATTGTTATACATGATGCACTTCTTTCACTTTGTCTTTCTTTTCTCCAATGGGCATTCTAATTTATGTATGATATGACTGTTTGTAGGATGATGGAATATACGAAGCTGTTGAAATTTCAGGGTGAAGTCGAGCACATTTTTCTATTGAAGCCAAAGATTTGTATTTTCAGCATTATTGTAATTGTAATTGTAATTGATTGAATGAATTGGATTGTAATTGATTGTAATTATAATTGATTGAATGAAGGATTGTAATTTGATTGTATTTGAATGAATGAATGAATGAGTGATTGTAATCGAATGAATGAATGATTGTATATGTGGTAATTGAATGGACAAATGATTATATATATTTTTGTAATGTACAAAATAGTTACGGATATTGACCGTAGCCATTAATCTGACAGGTGTAGCCTTTTCAATTTAGGCATATTGCTACGGACTTTTAGCTATAAATAATATCCGTAGACATTAATCTGACAGGTGTAGCCTTTTCAATTTAGGTATATTGCTATGGACTTTAGCTACAAATAATATACGTAGCCATTAATCAGACAGGTGTAGCCTTTTCAATTTAGGCATATTGCAACGGACTTTTAGCTATAAATAATATCCGTAGCTGTCTGAAGTTTTCGCTACAGATATAATTGCTACGGATTATATCTGTAGCTATTGTACCCTATAGCTACAGATTAAATCCGTAGCCATAGATTCAAGACCTATTGTTATGGCACCTATGACAATGGTCAAGCTACGGACAAAAATCGTAGCCATAGACCTATGGCTACGGTTTTTGTCTGTAGCCTTTACTTAATTTTTTGGTAGTGAATATTTATTTTTCCTCTAAATCCAGGTCTTTATGACCTTGTGAATAGGCTGGATGGGAAATAAACCCTATGATGGAGCCCACTGGGATTTAACTGTGAAAATCATTATCACCACGGTTAGATATGGTATGGTCCAATTGATCTTTTGATATAATTCATTATATATATATATATATATATTGATTTTTAAAAATAGATGAGTTGGATTCGGCCTATTCGACTTGGCCCATTCAACTCGGCCCATTTGATTCGGCCCATTTGATAAGGCCCGATGTGATATATGAGGCCCATTGATGCGACCCACCTTGATATATATGAGGCCCATGTGATGGGGGCCATTTGATGTATTTGAGGCCCATGGGTTGAGGCCTAATAGGATGTATATTAGGTCCATTGCAATGTGTGATTCCACCATGGTTTATGTAATGATTTTTATGACGGGCCATGCCTTGAGAACAATGATAGTTTGACGTCTACATTGTAAGTATTATGTTAGTTAAATGTCCGCATTGTAACTCTCCCTAGGGCCCATTGATAGTCCCATACTTGTTGTGTGTAAGCCGTATAGGCCTATCTTCAATGTGAGGATAGTTTATCACCTTATAACATGCTTAGTATAACTCCATGATTCATGCCCATACGCATCATATGTATTCTTGATACGAGGAGTGACTGATCATAGCATATGTCATTAGGTAGATTATTCATATGACTCATTGATAGGAGTTACCCATATGAGCGCGTCGTACGTGCAAGATTGCTACATGACTGGATGGTGTGACTCATGCATCTCGCTTATGTGTGATATGATCATTGTAAGCTTTAGCGACACTAGGGCCGTGGTCTTCACAAGCACATTGCGGATGGTTGGATTGGATACCAAAAATATTAGCTCTAGTACTGTGGGCACCTAGGATATCCTTGGGTGAAAATTCTAAAACATTTTTGGTACCAGGAGATGTTTCAACATTTAGACCGAGTGGATACACGAGCGCACGAGTACCGAATACCAGTAGGCCATGTCTCCCACTATGTCGTGGTTGGTTAGAAGGGGGTGTAGCCTTATCCGCCTAAGTGAGGAGGTTGTAAGCTAGGCTGAATTTGACCAGCTCGCAAATGAGTCCGCTATTGACGAGCTGAGTAGGCATTGACAGACTACTGGTAAGGTGGATAGTGTGGTTTCTTTCACTTGCTGGGCTGTGAGGCGGTAGTCAGTGTGGAGTGTACTAAACCCCGGTGATATCCCAGAGGGGAATTGTACTGATATATGTACTTGATGAAGACTGGCATGCTTGCATTGCATCTTGCATATGACATTCGGCTATATAGGCCTCGTATCGCATGGCCTTGGTATGACCGATAGCATTCATACCTTGCATCGCATAACCTTGGTACGGCTGATAGTATTCATACTTGGTACTTGTCTTGTGCACACACTTACACTACCCTTTAAGATTTTGTAAGCTTATGTACGACCATTGCATGCAGGTGATGTTCGATCGCAGCAGCACTGAGGTAGGAGCACACATCAGATTATTTTGGAGCCTTTTGATCACCTTGTATTTCCTTTTTCATATTGTACTTAAAGCTTTTGATATAGTGGATATGTGGTGATGTTGTTTTGTGACTTGGTTATGCTTATGGTTATGCTCCATTACAAAAAAAAAAAAATCATATTGAAAATCCTCCTTGTAGGATCCCGGGATCGAAATTTGGCATATGAATGCTAGGAGCAGAGAATGGGACACTACAGAGGCTGTCAGTGCTGGATTCGGCGATCGAGAATTTTGTGAGGCCATTTTTCGAGTTTGGGGCGTGACATAGTCTAAGGACTAAGGGCATGACACCTTGAGACTAGTCTCTCTCACAGCCTAACTCTTTACGCCATGGTGCATAAATATATATAACATTTGTGCCTAATAGAGGGCCTTATCTCCATATAACAAGCATTAAAGGCAATCATCCCTTTATTTTGGGCGTGATCATTCAATGATACTGCTGGACCAGCCAGCCACATGCACTAAGGTCATCGTAAGCCTCTTTGATCGAGGATTTGAACATTCCAAAGTAAAATGATCATATATTATGATTAATAATGCCATCTACGAGATTGATTATTTTCTCTGGCTACCTTTTAATAAAAGGTTTCTTCTAGGAATTTAATAAGGGTTTGTGACATATCATATCCTAGAATGTAATATTTTCTTAGAAACTAATGAAAGCTACTCAGTAAGGCATGTTTCTTAGATGGAGAGCCATTTGTTGTCTTGACCAATCATCATAATATCTATAGGTATGGGTTTAGAATTATTGTCTAATGTCATAAATCCATCTGTAACTGAGTCTGTCGATGGGATTGACAGACCACTCGATACCATCGAGATAATCCTGACTTTTAGCCTTTGCTTGCTGGACAGTTTCTAGGTCCAAATCGATATGATCGAAAGTGTCTTCGATCATAGAGACAGACATTGATGGCACTCAATATGATTGAAGCTCCCATCGACCGACTTATGCAATTTTGCGGAATCACGGTATTTTTTTTCCTATTTTAGTTTTAACTCCTTAAAATGGTTTGTAATCAAGGATTAGGATGTGAAAAATTGTGTCTAGGGCTTTTGGGGAGCAAATGGTTAAAGCTAGTGCTTTTCTCTTGAAATTTTGAATTGGTAAGGTTTCATCTCTTGTAACTCTATTATTCATAGTGGATTTCATTGTCACTTTGTGCTGTGGTTTTTTCTCGTAAGGGTTTTTTTACGTAAATTCAGAGTGTTTTTTGTTAGATTTGCTTGTGCGATTGTGATTACTTTATTTAATTCCTCTCTGTGTGCTTCCGCGAGTCCCAACAAGTGGTATCAGACTAACATTAAGAAGCAGATCAAATCTGAAGACAAGGTATTTATGGCATCTAGGATGAAGTTTGATGTAAAAAAATATTCCAGGAAAACAACTTTGAATTATGGAATGGGAAGATGAAGGGCCTTCTAATTTAGTTAGGATTGGAATACGCTCTCTTTGGAAAGCAACCGAAAACTATGAGAGAAGAAGAATAAAATAAGTTAGATCAAAAGACCAATATCTCAATCCAGTTGTGTCTAACGGATGAGGTCCTCTACAATATTACGATTGATACATGAGTGAAGTTAGAGAACACTATGCGAAGAAGTCTGTTACGAATCATTTGTATATGAAGTTATAGTTGTTCAATTTGAAGATGATTGAGGGGACTGACGTTGAGCCCCATATTAGTAACTTCAATAGGCTTGTTTGCATATTGTTAGATGTGGATGATGCGATAAAAGATGAAAATCAAGCATGCATTCTGTTGAATTCTCTTCCAAAATTGTACGAGTCATTCAAAGACTCTTTACGTATCGGTAAGACGACCATTAATGTTGAGACCGTTATCCCAACTCTTCAGTCGAAGGCGATGAGAAAGAAAACGTGACGTGGGTATTTCTGCAGATGCATTGGTTACGAGGGAGAGAAGTTCTGAGCGAGATAGAGGATCTTCGCGATCGAGATTCAAATCCAAGGGCAAGAGCAAATGCAAGCTGAAGTGTCAGAATTATGTCATAGCAGGGCACATGAAGAAGAATTATCAGAATCCTAAGTATAGGAAGGAGAAATCAGGGCATTCTTCCAGAGAGGCCAATACTATGTAATCTAGTAAGAAGGCGAGTGGTAGTGATGTGTTGACCACAAGAAAATATGGGTATTTTGACGATGAATGGATTTTCGATACGGGAGGCTTCGTATCACATGATCTCTCATAGAAGTTAGTTCACCAGTTACAATGAGTGAGATGGTGGCTAGGTGTTTATGGGCAATGATAATGTCTGTAATGTGGTTGGTGTTCGATTGGTGTGCATCAAGATGTTTGATGGCATGAAGCATATCTTGATCGATGTAAGTGTAGCATCCCGTACCTTTCAGTACTTGGGTGTTAGCCCATAACCTAACTTATGGAGCCACTCATCTTCATCCTAGTCAAAACCTAACCATTAGGAGTAACCTTCGTCTGCGGATCGAGCCATACGACCGTTGATTTTCAATATAAACCATCACATCATCACAAAACCCATATTTCTAGAGTCACAATTAGTGCTGTACATGAACCAAGTTAGCTCAAAAAGCTCGCTCGGCTTGGCTCGATTTAGCTCGACTTGACTCTACTCGAAAGATGAATCAAGGCAAGACAAGCTTTATATGACCCAGCTCGTTTTGAAAACAAGCCAAGTTCAAACATAGTGGAGTTTGACTTGACTTGACTCGAACTCGGCTTGGCTCGAAGATCAAGTTCGGTTCGACTCAAATATATTATTATTATATATATATATTAATGTATATTATATTATATTTAAAAATTAAAAAGAAATTAAAACATAAACCCTATCGCACACGTCCGTCACTCTTACACCATTTCCCTTCCTTACCTAACCTGCCGCGCTCGAGCTCCTCTCTCTCTCTCTCCACTCAGTCACTCTCTCTCTCAGTATCAACAATAAAGTACCATCTATGGTTTTATCTAATATAATATATATGTGTGTGTGTGCGCGTGTGTGTATTATTAATTAAATATTTGATTGGGTTGGGTCAGTTGGGTTGGGTTGCTAGGTTAAATCAAGTGCGGGTTGCAGGTTGGGAGCAAGCTCGACTCGACTCGAGGTAAGCTCGCCTCGACTCGATCCATTAGCTCGCCTCAAGCTCGACTCGAAAGTTTTGGTAAACAAGCCAAGCTTTAATAGTAAGCTCAAGGTTGAGCTCAAGCTCAAGCTCGAACTCAAGAACAGCATGGACAAGCCAAGCCAAGCTTGGCCCACCTCAACTCGACTCGGCTTGATGCATAGCCCTAGTCACGATCGTGTTGAAACATTAGACAATGCTTAACTAGGCCAATAGAGCCATTCATTACTAGTTTTGAGATCTAACTCATCAGATCCACTGTTCATCATATTCACACTAGTCACTTTAGAAACCAATCACTTAACCACTACAATCAAGCATCGGGTCGCTTACTCTACTAATGATTTTCATCAAGTCTAGGAAGAGACCTTTAGAACATTGATGATGGGTCTAGGTAGCAATCCAACCGTCGGATCAAATGAGATTAATGAATTTAAACAAAAATAAAGTGGTATGGCCCTCCTGAGTTCTAGATTGACCTCATCTCTGATCTAGGGTCAGAAATGAACTAATCAAAGCAAGTGGACGGAGTAGATTCGTCAAAATCATCATAGTAGACCCCACTTTATTAGTGCGTGTGCATAGCTCATGCGCAACTGAGGCACATCGAATTGGGATCTGGGTAAAATTGAGGAGGTAAAAACACCTCCTTTCACAATTTTCCGACCTGAGTGGTGTTTGAACGAGCGACGATCGTTGATTTGAATCGTGGCCCACCATTTAGGATCTTTGTGATGATCCAAACCTTTCAGAAGATGTGTGGGTGAATTTCGACCAAATCCTGGCCCATCTCACATTGGAATGCACCCGATCGCGTGCACTACCATGAGCGCAAATCAAGTTGTACGCAGAGTTTCGGTTGAAAACAGAATTCTGTTTTATCTTCCAGGCTGGCAATGCATGTGCCTCCCCATCTTTAAATCCTACCCACTCATGAAAATAGATACTAGCCCTTCATTTTTACCTTAGCTCTAGGGTTTCCTTGCCCATCATTTGGGTTGTTTTCATTGCCATAAGTGACCCGAAAAATACCAAGTTTGTAGGAATATTTGGGTGATTGGCGGGTCCCACAATGATCCTAGGACCAATCTAGACCATCCAGGTGCCTCAACACAAAGGATGGTCCGATGGTCCACTCGATCAAAATTCACCATGATCGGTGGATCGTCTTCCTCAAGTGACGGGAAAAACCCATCCTTCATAAATGGACTCCATCTTCAAATCTGAGTCGTCCTTCTAATGGTTCATAACCTCGGATGTTCATCCAAATAGCTGGATTTAAGCCATGTAATCTAGATTAAAACATGTTGCCTTAAAAATATGTATGCTCAGCCAACCAAGCTGTAACTAATCCTATGGATTAGTTGCCTTTGAACTCTATAGAATCGGATTAGTAGGGCCTATTAAAGGCTAACTTTCAAGGTAGCCCATTCCAAAAATAGAAAGGAAAATCATAAAGAGAGGGGAGTGAGTTTCACACCGCCACAACGAGATAGACTTTTAGGAAAATCATAAAGGCCAACTTTTAGGGCAGCCCATTCCAAAAATATAATCGGTTCAAGTCGCGCGTTGGGGGTGAGTCTAGACTCGCTCTAGTTCATTAACGAGTGGAAAAGAGGGAAGAAAGAGGAGGAAAAAAAGAAGACAATGAATGAGAGAGAGAGAGAGAGGGCGCTTGACTCAAGCAATGCCACACTAAGTCAGCTCAGTTTGGACTAAGTCTTGAGTCATCCCAAGTCTGTACAAGTCGGTCGAGTCGAACCATTGTGTTGTGTCAGGGTAGAGTGTGGTAATCCAATCCCTGATCCAGTGAAGAGAAGAAGAGGAATGAGAGAGAAAGTTAGAGAGAACCCATCAAGTTCGGGTGCCTGACTCGCTGCCGAGTCAACCAGCCACCCTTCACCAAGTCTAACAAGGTTGAATCAGGAAGGTCAAACGTCCATGGCTAGACCCACCAGAGACAGAAGAAGGAACAAAAGAAGAAGAATCAGAGAAAGGAGGGAGAAGAAGACGATTAGGGAGCATTTAGTTGGGCTGCAACCGAGTTAACTTGGCAGGACTCGGTTCCGATCCAACTCAGTACACTCTGAGCAAGGTTGATGTTGAGGGTTAAATCTTGCATATTAGACCCCAGTTATTATCCGCATTTATGAACATGATTTTGTTTAACAGCCTATTTTACTCGTGTTTGTGTTGCAAGGTGACTTTAGGAGCTTGAACTGAAAAAGGGTGCTAAATGCATGAATTTGATGCTCTGAATTCACCAAAGCATGGGATGGACCCCAGGGGACCAAGATCGACAGAATTACATGCCAGAGATCCAAGAAATTTGGAAAACTGAAGCTCAAGTAGCTCGAAAATCATCCAGAATGCAAGATCACAGGGTTCCCACTATCCGTTCAGTTTGAAACTTCGTACATGGCCTGAGGACCATAAATTAACCGTACATGTCAAATTTTAGTCATTGGATCATTGTCAAAGTGGCCCAACGGACAGATCAGCCCCTTAAATCCTTAAGTGGGGCCTACCTGATCTTTGAATACTCTTTAATTTTGGACTCAACGCCTTAAATTAGGTGACAAAACGGATGGACGGTACAAATTTCTCATAAGCATCACAATGGACCCCAATTGTGCCTTGCATACGCACAGTGTACAAAGAGTCACCGTACACCGAATAAACAAAAGTTGGTCAGCATGCACTGACCGACGTTTCCTCCAAAAAAAAACATCTCTGCTGCGATTTTAAATAGGGACTTGCGGTCCTCTATTGTGGGCCACCAGTACGACTCGAAGGTCCAATCCGGACCATCCATTAGGCCAACATGGCCCATATTATCATTGCCTAGGTGGCAGTATTTCGAATAATAGTGATGATTGGTTTTTCACCGTTCAAACGCAATTCAAATGACTATCTAAAAAGCTCAGTAGGCCACACCAAATCTAGTAAAAAACCATCCATTTCCAGCTGATTTTTTGACGCTGATCCAATAGATGGAGTGGATTTTATCACCAATAAACTAATGTGGACCCCGCAGCGTCCAGCGTAACTCGCGGTGTGCAGTCTGCGAAGTCTGGGAAATTTGAATTTTTCGGCCATTTGTGGCCCACCTTCTTTGGATCCACACCATCCAGGATTCAGAATCAGGGGTCTTGACCAGTCCTAGGTGGTCAGATTGACTGGACTGGCTGCGTGGTTGTCCCAAATTCAATGCAAATGCAAGTTCTTTTTAAAACTTTCTTACGTAAAAATAGGGGAGGGAGAATCCGTTCGCGTCGCGTAAAGAGAGTCGATCCTAGCGACTCTGGCCACCAACTTGTTGCTGTTATAAAAGGAGAGAGAGAGAGAGAGAGAGAGAGAGAGAGAGAGAGAGAGAGAGAGAGAGAGAGAGAGAGAGAGAGAGAGAGAGAGAGAGTATAGAGAAGGCATCCAATCTTGGGGGCTTGGGCGTGGATGTGAGCATAGGCAGCCGGCTGGAGTGTTTTTATTTTTTTATTTTATTTTATTTTTTTCTCTTTAATACTTTTGAGAGAGTTTTAAGCCTCACCATGTTTATGATAGGCTGAACCTCTTAGCTAAGGCTAAGAGGTGAAGCTTGTAGCGTGATGGGGAGACTTTGATTATGCCTTTTATTTATTCCGAACTGATGTTGCTTTTCGTGTATTTAAAGGAATGTTTTTAGTTCTTTAATGGTCTGTTGTGATTGAAATTACAATGGGCCTGCGATAGCTTAAAGCATGTTCTTTTTCCTTTATGTTTATGATGTCAGGAAGCCCTGTTGTTCACCATCGTCTCCTGGGCATGGTCGGATGACGGTACCCTTCCTAACCTTCATACACTGATTGATTGGTTGGTAATTAGTTTAATTCTGTTGTTTGCTTTGTCTCCTGGGCATGGTTTGGTGATGGAATCCATTCTAATTCATATACTTTTCATCTGTTGAAAACTATATCAACAACAGTTCAGTTAATTTTCATGATTTTTGAAGCAGGCATAAGATCTCCCTGATCTTTACAAGTGGATTCTCTGAATCCTTAGTTTCCTACCTCTGAATTCTTTAGATCTTAGATAAATTATTTCACCGTTATTCCTTAATTTATAGTTGATTTAGATTTCATCTTAGCCTAATTCCACTTCTACTTAGTTTCAGATAACGTACAAGTATCAGTCCCTTGGGATTCGACATTGGTCTTACCGAGTTTTATTACTACATCACAACCCTGTACTTGGGACGTGAATAAGTTTTTGGCACCGTTGCCGAGGATTGACAGTTACGTTTTTCTGAGATTAACTAATTTTAAGATTAGTTTAAGATTAGGATTTTCTAATTTTAGGTTAGAATTCTTTTTTAGTTTTTAGAAACTAATCTGTTTTTCTGTTTTGTAGGATCCTAACACATAGGAATTTCTAACTTGGTAACTTCCTTTTAACTTCTCCTCTACCTACATTCTATATTGTGTAGGATCTTTTCTTCTATTTTTCTTAGGATTAAATTCAGATTAAGGGTTTCATCATGTATATGCATGAGTGGGAACGTCAGTATGCTGAGAAGAATAACCTATTTTGGGATGATGATGATATAAATCAACCTATGTCTCAAAACTTTCTGAAACTATCATTGAGAACTGATCAAAATATAAAGATCCATCGGCTAAGAAGTCCTTACGTGATTATATGCAGGAGAACAATTACACCCCATAGATTAACAAAACAATACGTGAGTGTTGGGGTTATCATAACTATGGTTGTGAGAATTATTATCACCCATCCGATAAAATAATGCGTGATTATTTATGAGTGATAATAAATATTACCAACCAGCAGATTCTCCCACCTATGATCTGTATGACTATAACCAGTGGAAACATCAATGTCGGGAAGTTGAACCAGCTATATATCATAGTAATAATTCTCTTGGGTCCTCTACCTTTGAAACCCAATCAGAAAGAATCCAAGAGGATTTACTTCAGAAACTCATGAAAGAACAAGAGCTGTTCAATCAACTTGTCATACAATCATGTGAACTGCTCAAATCCTCAATTCCAATAATTTAGTCACACCTTATGGAGAAGGAAGAGGCTAGGTTATCCCAGCTTCATCCAATCTAGAAGTACAATGCAAGAAAAGTGATCCTCACTCACTTTTGAAAACATCTGGAGTTTGGAATGAAGAGTTGAATTATGTTAACGAGCATATGGTTCAATTTCCCAATGAGTCAATCTCGATGACTCTCCAAAAGAATGGGGAAGAGACATGGTTGTCTTTCAAATATAATGATGATGACACGCTTCCCTCACAAGACACATTAGATTCCAATGATGACGAAGAGGTTAGTTTATGTGAACCTCAACCCATTCTATGTGTAGAATGTGAGGAAAGTGATCCCATCCCAAGTGAACCTCAACCCATTCTATGTGTAGATTCCAATGATGACGAAGAGGTTAGTTTATGTGAACCTCAACCCATTCTATGTATAGAATATGATGAATATTGGGACGGTAATCCTGAATGTGCAGCCACAATTCCCCTAGAATCCATCTCAAGTTTGGTCCAGGTCAATGATCAAGACGTACACGGAGTGGTCGGTCATAATGAGCCACTCTCCTCACCTGACACGTCTGATTTAAAGGTGGAGGATGAGCCCCTTACAACCGATCTTTCTAACTCTTGTGAAACATGTTGGGACCACTCCTTTGACTCGAATGATGATGTGATTCAGGAGAAGGACGAATTGCTCACTACGACCCTGGAAATTAAAACCACTCAATTGCGGCCACCATCTGTACACGTTTGACAATTCAATGCCTCGATTGAGTAATCTCAATGAACATAGTGATCACATCAATGCTTCACCTATTGATCCTCAACTTGTCTGTGCAAGGCGGGAGTAAGAGAGCAAACCTCCATTCACTTTCAAGGATGATGGATTCCTTAGGTAGATCATCATGAGCTCCAATGTGGAGAATAAGTCACACTCAGTGAACTAGCCTGTAACATTTGCCTAACAGGATCAATATGAGAAAAAAAAGATATCTTTGGAAGGATTGGGCGAATAATCTTCACCATAGGTTTGCTCCCTATAGGCGTAGATTTAATTCCCCATGGATGATATGAGGAAAAGGATTGGGTGTACGGTTTTCATCATAGGTTTGCTCCCTGTATGTGAGCATCTGATTCCCCTTCTTGGCATTACTTTTACTGAAAAAAATCAAAGGCTGAAAGAAAGAAAAAGAATGATCTATGAGGCACGTTTTAGTTTAGGTTTTGGGTGTCCTGAATGCTCTTGCTGGTTACCAATAATATCATGGAATAACAAATTGAATCTTAATGCTGCTAAGCCAAGATTACACTATACACCCATGGATCTTAATGTTTAGAATTTTTTTCTGATTAATAGATTAATATTTTAAACTTGATTATGAACTCTACTGCATGCTCAAGTTTAGGAAAAAATAATGCCTAACATTCATAAATCTTAGAATTCTGAAATCTGGATAGTTTTTCAAAAATCACTCGGGTTTAGATAAGTTTTCCTATAATTCTCAACTTATTTTTTGCATATTTTGCTCGGGACTAGCAAAATGCCGGTTGGGGGTTGTGTTTGAGGGTTAAATATTGCATATTATACCCCAGTTATTATCCGCATTTACGAACATGATTCTGTTTAATAGCTTATTTTACTCGTATTTGTGTTGCAAGGTGACCTTAGGAGCTTGAACTGAAAAAGAGTGCTAAATGCATGAATTTGACGCTCCAAATTCACCAACGCATGGGATGGACCCCAGGGGACCAAGATCGACAGAGTTATGATGAGGGTCGAATATTGCATATTAGACCCCGATTATTGCCTAATTTTATGTACATGATAAAGCCTAAAGTTGTATTTTAAATGTGTTTTTATTGCAGGATGTAATAAAGAGCGTTGATTGAAAAAGGATATTAAAAGCGTGGATTTGACACTTTGAAGTAACCAAAGTAAAAGGACAAACCCCAGAGGACCAATATTGAAGAATTTACATGCCAAGAACCCGAGGAAATCAAGCCGTCCACGTTTAAAAAGGCCCGAAAATGGTCTACAATGCAAGATCACATGGTTCCCATCATCCAATTGATTCGAAACTTCATACATGCGATGTGGGCCATAAATTAACCGTACATATTAAATTTTAGCCATTAAAGATCTCGGGAAGTGGGCCAACGAACAGATCAGCCCATTAATCTTCAATTTGGGGCCCACCTGATATCTGGAACTGCCTCAACTTTGGTATTGACGGCTTAAATAATATGAGAAGACGAATGAGTGGATCAGATTTCAGAAACACATCATCACGGACCCCACATGTACGGAATGTGCATAGTGCATATATGCACTAGCCGTGCACGGCAAGCATTAGAGACGGTTTGACCGTCTCTGACCGAAAAAATAAAAAAAAGAAAAGGAAACTTTCCTTTTAGCGGTTGCCAACGCACGTCCGCTGGCCCTTTTTGCGTCGATAGTGGACCCCACACATGCCCCGTACGGATAATCCACACCGTCCATCTTGTAGAGGGCTTCGAGAGCTACAAAACCATGCTGACCTTTTGCATCCATGCGTGCACATGTGTGCGATACAGGGGCCACAAAAGGGCTGTCCTGTAGCGTTCAAATCTAATCTTTTAGTTATTTCTTCTCTGAGACATGCCAATGGACATTTAAAACTACATATTCTTGACTGAAATTTTGTCCTGAATCCAATGGATGGGGTGAATTTTTCAGAAAATGCTTCTGTGGGGCCCACCGATCACAACAGCGAAATGGTACAAAAAGTTTCGCACATCCGTGAAAACTGACTTTTCTAGGCGGTTTTGGCCCACCATCTTTGATCATATGGTAGATCTGAACCGTCTATCATGTAGAGGACCCAATAAAATCCTACGGGACGATGTTTCTTTGAAATTTGAGCGAGGAAAGTGATGTGTTTCGAGACACTGAACTTGGTTGCGAAAAGGCTTTCGCTGCGCATGCGATAGCTTTCCAAATCCGATTCAAGTCCGATTTTCACCACTCCAACAGCTATATAAGGAGGTTTTGGACGTGGGGAGCATTCAGAGACCTTGGGAGGAAGATCCAGAGCTTGAGGAGAGCCATAGCCAGAGAGAGAGAAAAAGAAGAAGAAAGAAGGGAAGGATGTTTTTAATGTTTTTATTTTATATTTTCTTTTTCCTAATTAATTTTATGGATTGCTAAACTTCTTAGCTAGGGCTGAGATGAAACCCCTAATTTGATTGACTCTTGTTTATGTTGAATTTATTTTAATTGGATTGATTTATTTTTTTTTTCTAGTGTGCTTTCCTAAGATTTCCGTACTTCTCCATTCTATGAGCTCGACCAAAGTCTAGATATAGATGTTGTTTGGAATATTATTCTAGGTGCTTGTGTCTGACCATGAACAGGTCTCTTATAGAGGAAGAAACGGGATTTACATCTCTCCATGCCTGACCATGGATGGAAAGATGTGATCCATATGCTTTAAAGGATTATACATTCTGTGTGCCCAACCAAGGACATAGAGTGTGCTTTGTTTATTTTGATATCAATCTGAATTAGGGTGAATCACCAGATAAAACAAGAGTTAAGATAATTAGGGGTGGAGTCGAAAGTCTTAGTCTTCTCATCGATTGAATCTTCCTCGTTATTGCTCGTAGTTATTTTCCATAGATTTATGCTGGTTTACTTAATAGTTTGTTAAACCATTCGTTGGATTAGTTAAGAAGAGTCTTAAATTTCGAATTGTGATAACCAGTCCTCGTGGGAACGATCTCGTAATACGTACCATATCTACATCTGATTCGTATACTTGCGAGTTAAAATCATTTAAATCAGATTGGTTTAAATTAAAACATCAAATTACATGCCAGAGATCCGAGAAATTTGGAAAACTGAAGCTCAAGTGGCCCGAAAATCATCCAAAATGCAAGATCACAGGGTTCCCACTATTCGTTCAGCTTGAAACTTCATACATGACCCGAGGATCATAAATTAACCGTACATGTCGAATTTCAGCCATTGGATCATTGTGGAAGTGACCCAACAGACAGATCAGCCCCTTAAATCCTTAAGTGGGGCCTACATGATCTTTGAATACTCTTCAATTTTGGACTCAACGCCTTAAATGAGGCGACAAAACGGATGGACGGTACAAATTTCTCATAAGCATCACAACGGACCCCAACATTGCATGTGCACAGTGTGTACAAAGACTCACCGTACACAGAATAAACAAAAGTTGGTCAGCATGCACTGACCGACGTTTCCTCCATAAAAAATGTCTCTGCTGCAATTTTGAACATCGACTTTTGGTCCTCTGTTGTGGGCCACCTACACGACTCGAAGGTCCAATCCAGACCGTCCATTAGGCCAACATGGCCCATATTATCATTGCCTAGGTGGCAGTATTTCAAATAACAGTGATGATCGATTTTTCACTGTTCAAACGCAATTCAAACGGCTGTCTAAAAAGCTCAGTAGGCCACACCAAATCTAGTAAAAAACCATCCGTTTCCAGCTAGTTTTTCAACGCCGATCCAATAGACGGAGTGAATTTTATCACTAATAAACTAATGTGGACCCCGCAGCGTCCAGCGCAACTCGCGGTGCGCAGTCTGCAAAGTTTGGGAAATCCAGATTTTTCGGCCGTTTGTGGCCCACCTTCTTTGATCCATTTGATGATCCACACCATCCAGGCTTCAGAATCAGGGGTCTTGACCAGTCCTAGGTGGTCGGATTGACTGGACTGGCTGTGTGGTTGTCCCAAATTCAATGCAAACGCAAGTTCTTTTTAAAACTTTCGTGCATAAAAACAGGGGAGGGCGAATCCGTTCTCGCCGCGTAAAGAGAGTCGTTCCTAGCGACTCTGGTCACCAACTTGTTGCTGTTATAAAAGGAGAGAGAGAGGGTATAGAAAAGGCATCCAATCTTGGGGGCTTGGGCATGGACGTGAGCACAGGCAGCCGGCTGGAGTGTTTTTATTTTTTATTTTATTTTATTTTATTTTTCTCTTTAATACTTTTGAGAGAGTTTTAAGCCTCACCATGTTTATGATAGGCTGAACCTCTTAGCTAGGGCTAAGAGGTGAAGCTTGTAGCGTGATGGGGAGACTTTGATTATGCCTTTTATTAATTTTGAACTGATGTTGATTTTTATGTATTTAAAAGAATATTTTTAGTTCTTTAATGGTCTGTTGTGACTTTAATTACAATGGGTCTGCGATAGCTTAAAGCATGTTCTTTTTCCTTTATGTTTATGACGTCAGGAAGCCCTGTTGTTCACCATCGTCTCTTGGACATGGTCGGATGACGGTACCCTTCCTAACCTTCATACACTGATTGATTGGTTGGTAATTAGTTTAATTCTGTTGTTTGCTTTGTCTCCTGGGCATGGTTTGGTGATGGAATCCATTCTAATTCATATACCTTTCATCTCTTGAAAACTATATCAACAGCAGTTCAGTTAATTTTCATGATTTTTGAAGCAGGCATAAGATCTCTCTGATCTCTATAAGTGGATCCTCTGAATCCCTAGTTTCCTACCTCTGAATTCTTTAGATCTTAGATAAATTATTTCATCGTTATTCCTCAATTTACAGTTGATTTAGATTTCATCTTAGCCTAGTTCTACTTCTACTTAGTTTTAGATAACATACAAGTATCAGTCCCTTGGGATTCGACCTCAGTCTTACCGAGTTTTATTACTACATCACAACCCTGTACTTGGGGCATGAACAGTTGAAATCGGCCATAAATTCTGTTGGGAGTTGTATCAGAGTACGGAGGAGGAAGGAAGAGAAAGGAAGAATGCGAGGTATTGTTTTGTTATTTTACTTAATTTAGATTAATATTTATCATTATTATTATTATTATCAAATTTAGTTATTATTATTATCATTATAATAGATTTCAAATCTTTAAATTCTGAATAAGTACATCAAAACCCTAAATTTATCGAACGAAATACCCAATTTTAACCCTAAATGTATAAATTAGATAATATTATGATCTAACCGTGTTAATTGTGTTGATCATGATGTCGATCTTAAAGTGTGAACATCCAAATCTAGTAATATTGAGAGATAAACCAACCTTAAGGTGAGGATCACCCTTTAAGCTTTTTTACATCATGATAGTTAACATTGTTTATTTATATTCATTCATTTATCTTATTGATTTCTTAATATAATATTATATGAAAATCATGATAAATGTTAGTTCTACTCAAGTAATTCTTTATAAATAATTAATGACCAGATTAAATTCAATGATTGAACATGCTATGGATCGCAAATATCTCTATTCTGATTTTAAACGTACGTTTTGTATGTGTAGATACTATTGACATTGTACGTGTGTTGTTTTACTACTTGTGATGACTTGACGGTGGTTATGGAGGTCTTTGAACTAGTGGCCATTTTATCTAATAGATTAAATAGAATTTTGTTGTGAACTTACCATTCAATGGATCGTTGCGCCTTTGTGGCTTTGGGGACAATCCCTTTCATCGTATATTGGAATAAACTATTTGCCCTATGTGGCTTCGATTGAATAGTTGACCTATGTGACTTTGATTGTATGTTTGCCCTTTGTGGCTTTAATGAAATATTTGCTCTCTGTGGTTTGATAGATTATTTTCATATAATCTCGCAATGGTAAGTTCCACTTGTCATGCTACAATTGGCTACTACTTGAGGAGGTTACTATTAAACATCATAGTGTTGAAGTCTCATGAGCCGGGAAAGGTGGTATGAGACACTATGCTCGAGCTATCAGCCTATGCTGGGTGACGAGCCTCCCATGGTGACCTTTAAGCTTTCTAAATAACTGTTTATCATTGGAATAATAACCGTTGGGCTAACATGCATTTCATGGCATGCGGACTTTATCGGGTGGTCGATATAAGACACGGGGTCTTCTTGGGTCAATACGGACTATACCGTAAAGTACTTTACCGAGTGATCCTAAGTCATCGCCACGTGCTTTCGACTACTATGGGTTGTCCTTTTCGCATAGACTTTTCCAGGTACCTAGTTCTCCTTAGGGCATACCCTAGTGTACTTTTTCAGGAGGCTAGTTCACCTTGGGTTTCCTCGTTGCATGATCTTTTCCGGATAAATAGTTCCCCTTGGACATACCTTGAGTACTTTTTTCAGGTGGCTAGTTCTCATTGGGCGACCTTTACCAGCTGGATGAGCATCCCTAGGTCTATGAGCATGTGCATGCATCCATGCATTTAAAGAAGAATATCATTGTGAAATTTATTGAATATATGCGTATATGTTGAACTCTGTCTTATTACTATGATGATTATTATGAAATATTCATTATAGATTGTTTCTAATAAACCATGTTTAATTATCTTGATGTTTCGATAAATCTTGGGGGTTGTACCTCACTAGGATAGCCATTAACACTATCAAAGCATATTTAGTGGGTGCATGATAGGTGGATGATGTACATGTTGACTCTTGTTTAGAGCATAAAGAGCTTGATGATCATGTAGCTCTAAATTTTAGCTTACTTTCATTATTTAGTTGTTTAAAATTCTAGTCCTGAGATACCAGTTTGTAAAAGCCTTCAGGCAACCACTTAAATATTTGGAGATGTATATTTAGACTTTCTTTTATGGTTGGTTTGTTTTTCTCCCGCTAAACTGCTCACTCTGAAAAAAGAAAAAAAGTATATATATACAAGAAATTTGATTTATTTTTAAATGTTAACACTCGGGTTTTCAAAAAATGATTAGTATACTCAGGTTTCGAGAACTAGTGTAATTCTTAAGAAGATACATATAAGCATGAATCTGGTGGATATGCTTACCAAGGTAATTCTTATAAAGAAGTTCAAGTTCTATACGGCTTTTCTGGGTTTGACAAAGATAGAGTGAAGACGGAATGTACACGAAAAGTGATGACGATAGCATAGCTATGATGAAGTCAATTAGATATAGAGTTTGGAGCTGTGATTTATGAAGATTGAAAACATAGTGGAGATTATTGTCTAATGTCTTAAATCTATCTCGATCCCATCGAGAAAATTATGACTTTGGGCATTTGCTTGCTGGACAGTTTTTAGGTTCAAATCGATATGATCGAAGCTCCCATCGACCGCTTGGACAGTTTTACAAAATTGCAGAATTTGTTTCATATATCAATTTTAACTCCTTAAAAGGGTTTGTAATTGGGGATTAGGGTGTGAAAAATCATGTTTAGGGATTTTGGGGAGTAAAGGGTGAAGAAAAGCTAGGACTTTTCTCTTGGGGCTTTGAACTAGTAAGGTTTCATCTCTTGTAATTTTGTTATTCATAGTGGATTTCGTTGTCGCTTTGTACCGTGGGTTTTTTTTGTAAGGGCTTTTTCATGTAAATTCATATTGTTCTTTGTTGGATTTTCTTTTGCGATTGTGATTACTTTATTTGATTTCTCTGTGTGTCTTAACAAGAATTTGAATCGAAATCGCTCCTTCACCCAAATCATCAGGCCAACCATCCTAACCAACCAATGAGGAGTTGTCATATGTTCCAAGAGCCTCTTAGAGCTAATCACAACAAGCTATATGGCATTTTGCTTCTTACTTTCAACCAAATTACTAGAATGCCATTACCCTCACTTATAAATACCTATCAACTCCTCTAATTTCTAACACAATCTATACATACATTACACTACAATACAACACAGATCTCCACATCGAACTTGAAAATCCCAGATGAGGACGTCTTTGAGATTAGCTATGAAGTGCTCCCCAACCTCTTCGACTACCATCGCCGTATGTCTAATGGAGATTGCACATCAAACTTGGAAAGTTCAAGTGAGGACGTCTTTAAGATTAAGGATGAAGTGCTCCTTTCTCGCTTAGACTACCCTCACTATACGTTTGAGGAGAACACACACACACACACTCTCTCACGGGTTCCAAGAAGCATGTCAGGTGAGTAGGGTTGGATGAAGAGTTATAGTCATTTTCTGTCACTAAGGAGTGCTAGTGTACTTCCTTCCCAACTCATATCCCTAGACGGGCCAATCATCTTGCAATCCAGATTTCATAGAGTCGGAGATTTAAGAGCTCCAATCATATTCTCCTATAGAGGGTTCTAATACTCCCAATCAATTCGATTGACTCATTTACTGCTTTTTATTTACATTGCTTTACAATTACCATGTTGCTAAATTTTCCTTTTGAGACAGCCTTACTGTAAATTTGCTTTATTTTTACTTCAATCCTTTATTTGCTTTCAAGTAATAGTCTTAGAGTTAGAATCCCAAAAGGCCAAAATCCCATAAAATATATCTTTCAAATATCCAAACCATTCTGCTTGAACCCCGGGTCATAATGTTCTAGCATATTATAGATTGATTAGTGGCAACTCAATAATATATCTACATAATCCATAAGTTATTTCTCTACATCGAATGCTCTCTGCCCAATCTATTCCACTAGCCCATTGTTAGTCAATCATAACTATGTTTATTTCGTTGTTGGGCTCTTCATTAGTTGATCCCAGACACGGAGAGAGTAGCCATTGATTATGGGTATTTAGTGATGTGGGTAAAGTCATAAAATTTCCATGGAAATGGACTATCAAATAATAATTGCGAAAAATTAAACCATTTTCCTTAAAAAAAAATAATGAGAAAACAAATATAAAAATATTATTTCATTCCCACTAAAAAATAATTTTCCTCTTTTCAATTTTAACAAATCCAAATAGGCACTAGAAAATTGATTCTTTGCAGAAGAAACTCAAAATAAAATAAAATAAAATAAAAATACTCATCGTATTGTATGTTGTGTCTTATTCGGATTATTTTTTTTTTCTAAAATCTTTGGTACGGAAGTAAATATGTAAGAGGGGGGATTTTTCCACATGAATCTTGCATCCAAATCTCCACAATAGTGCAAAGCATCTACTGCGTGAGCAACATCGGTTGTAGGGTTGCTTAGGTGCTTTTCAATACTTGAGCTGATTAGGAATTGAATTAGGTGGTGCTTGTATTTGAAAGGTATATAGATGTCCCGAAGAGGTATATGAGTGTCTATCCAGGAAGGACACCATATTGCTACAAGATCCATATATCTTGGACATTACAGCATAAAGAAACACAACAATATTCTGGATCATCATTGCCTTTTTTTTTTAAAAAAAAAACTTGTTTTCTTAAGAGCAGTTTGTAAGATATATAAATGACAATACCTAGAGATTTGTTTTACAGAGGTGCAAATTTTCATTGGATTTTGGATATGTAAGTTCATTAAATCCCAAGGGGTTGTTTGGACTCCTGTGAAGTCCTTAAGTAGGGATCTATCTACATGTAATCAAAATACAACGGCCATTTGAATCTCTCTACATGTAATCATAATATAGGAGCCATTTGGATGGGTATATTTGTTTGTAATCAGATTACAAGATGTAATCCGATTACAAAATTTAGTTGTAATATGGAACATGAGAAAAAATCATGTTTGAGATTACAGGTAAAAGGGATTTCATGCAACGATAATTTTTTGAAAACTTTCAAAGCAAAGAGTTGTAGATCATCTTTCAACGGTTACAAGGATCCAAAATGAAAGAATAAGAAGAAACAAACCTTTCCTTTTCTCCATTGCTGTTATTAGGGTTGAAACTTTTTATACGTTGGGATGTTGTCAAACTTTAGTGCTGTGTTTGAATTAGTAAGTTCAGTTCTGTGGCCCACTAAATAGTTTGTTTACGGTAAAAATTGGCAACAGACTTTATTGAGTTAGGCTTATTCCAATTATCTTATATAAAAACTTTATATGTCCTTTAATTATTTTTAAAATATTTACCACTCCGAACTTTGTCGTGAGTGAATACCTAAATATAGGCTATAAACAAATTTCAAGTCATCAAAGCACAAACAATTATTTCTGTAAAATCATATTACAACTTAAAGCAAAATAGAATCACATGTAAACACTTTACACCTGTAATCAAATTGCTTGTAATCAGATTACAACTTTATGACTTTAGAGGCATCCAAACGACCCCTTAAGAAAGTTTGGCATCTCATTTCTTTTCCACTTGTCCAATCCAAACATGCTGCATTTTTCTTTTATGATATAAGAGATTCTTCTACGTAGCAATATTGGTTTGGAAGATCCTAGCCCTTTGATTTTAACCAATTAATTATTGGCGGCGTGATCCAAAGATCACAACCTTCTATTCTTCGAGAATTTTGAGGGCATCCTTTGAGGGTGGAGACCATTAGATAAAGTCCTTATCATCAAATTTTGTATTAGGAAAGATGACACTTCCCTTAGGATAAATATATTTTGAATTTTTCTTGTATTTCACTGAAAGAATGCATATGAATAAATACAAGGGGAATGCCCATTTTCAGTGAATGCATGTAAATCCTTGTAAACGAAGGAAAAGAAAGAAAGAAAAAATAAAAATAAAATAAAAAATCCAAAACCCATCAATGCAAGAGAAACAAAACCCAAATTCGATGTGATTAGAATCAAATAGGAATTATTCACTCATCAACCCTACCATGTCCACAGCAGACTCTGGTTTTATGTTTGTACATGTGGGCCCTAAGCTTCCATGATCCAAACCATTGGTCTGATGCTTCCCACTGCAGATGGCCCATCAACCAAAAATCTTCTACACTGGGACCAAACACTAGTAATTTTTTGAGCTGAATGTGGACCATTGCTGCATTTCTCTTCTAAACCATCCATCCATCCATTAGCAGGAACCAAGACTCAAAAGTCAGGATTGTCAAAGACATTACCCAATCCAAGGCTCTCCCAAACAGGCCAACGGTCTGATCACCGTTTAACAGGCCCCACTCCTACAAACTGAAAAACCAACTACGAAAAACACATCTTTGGTGGGAAAATCCTATAATAATTCCTCACGAGCAATATACTCAAACCGAACAGAAGAATTTACAAAATACAATCCAACAAAATCACATTCATATACAAACATAGAAACATGACAATCAAACACACCCAATTCATGAAATCGTCAAACCAGAGCATACAAATCAGGAACGAAAGAGAACCACCTGAATCCACAGCTCGATTTCTCCGGCAACAATGGGCATTTCGGCAGCCAATGCCATGTCCTCCTCCCCACCTTATAAACCAGAATCTCCGCCCACGTATAGCAGCATATACAGATCAACCCATCATGCCACATACAATACACCCGCTCGTAATTGTGGTAGCAGACCGACCCGAATTTCCTACACATCAGCTCCGGCAGTGTAGCAATTTCATCCCAATGCATCCCTCCGCCTCCCAATTCCCACACTTTCAGATTCCTCGATATTCCATCCTGCCCGACCCCACCAACCAAGAACAGCCTCCTGTCGCTGCTGCTGACTAGCCGGATGAACGTGAGGCCTGGTGGGAGGTGGGTCGACAGCGGGTCCCACCTCCCGGTGGCCAATTCAAACCCGACGATTGAGAACGGGTCTTGGGTTGTGAAGTAGAGGGACCCGCTATGGGCGACACCCTCATGGTGAGAGCTCTCGCTCAGAATCGGATTGAAGCCGTTGAACCGGGCCCACCTGTCGGACTCGGAATCGTATACGAAAGCTGAATTGGAGCAGAGGATGAAGATATTGAATCCGTGCGGCGACATGGGGGATGAAGAGTCTGATGGGTGGGCGGCGATCAGCGTGGCAGATACGAAGGGGCAGTTCGGAAATTGGATGGTTCTTGTTGATCTGGTGAGGAGGTTGACGATGAGGAAGGAGTCTGGGAGGGAGAAGCAAAGAAGGCCGTTGGAGGTGGAGATGAGGTGAGGGGCAACGAAAGTTGGCGGGAGGGAGAGGGTGAGAGCTAACGTGCGCCAGCGGCCAAGGAAGACGTCGTAAAGGGGGAATCGAGGGTGGGATTGAGGGTGGGAAAGGAGAAGGAAGGAAGAGAAGAGGTGGGCCTTTGTTTGGGAGAGGAAAGATGGGGAGATGAGGAGAGAGTTGAAATGCTTGCAGGTGGATCGGAGGACCAGCAGCGTTTTCAGAGGGAGGAGGGCTAAAATGCGCTCTAGGAGCTCTCCCGGCAGCCGGCTCCAGATTCCGGGGTCCATTGGGGATGAGGTGGTGGTCTCGATCGGACGGCTGGTGATGGTTTTGGCTTGCATTCTCTGTATGGGAGGGATGCGATGATGATGAAGGTGGGGGAGTTGTTTGGTGTGGTTCCTCTTTTAAAGGCCTAGAAGACGAGGAAAGCTTTTACACTCTGGTTGAGTGTGTACGGCTAAACGGTGATGCTCAGACACTTTGGAATTTGAATCGTGCTAATAAGGAATTCAAATATAGCTGTCCGATCTACGGTGACTAAAGTGAGCTATGAATGAAAAAATCTTTTAAAAAAATAAAATTATTTGATTATTAGATTGGTGGATGGTTATTGGACCATTAAAAATGAAAAATATTCTACGGTCTTATTGGAACAAATAAATGTCCAAAAATCATGGTTAGGATCACTCAAGCGCAGTGACCAATCTTGCAATTTCTTTTATATTTTTGAGAAATTTTTAAAAAGTTTTATTTTTTTATTTCTAGAAAATAACAGAAATTTTTTATTGAAAATAAAATATTAACAGATATTTATTATAATTTATAAATGAATTTAAAATTAGATATTATATGATACTGGAGCTCATATTGGGCTTCATAGACAGGCACCTGCATGGATTAACGGGAGGCCTTGACATGGCTGTTTTAGTGTGCGTGTGTATATATATATATATATATATATATATATATATATATATATATATATATATATATATATATAGAGGGAGAGAGAGAGAGAGAGAGAGAGAGATGCTTACACACAACTAGTTAGACGCTTCATTTTCGTCCAAACTAGCCAGGCATTTAATGAACACAAGTAGTAAAAATTTCCCTTAGTTATTTCAAGGGATGAAAAAGAGTTGCTTACTTAAGTGGCCCCCACTATAGTATTATGTAAAATCCATCCAACCATTAGGTGAGCCACCTCAAGTTAGACTCAGTGCAAAACAATCAGCCCCATCCCTGGCTCACTTGAAGCACATGATTGAAAAATGTACATGTAAAAATCTCATCCTCCAAATTCTTTCCTTTGGTGTGATTCACTTTAATTACTTATGTGCCAAAGTTTTAAGTTCAAGGCCTAATTTTTAGTGTGAGAGCTAATGGTTGGAGATGGATTTTATATTCTCATCATGATAGGGCCTATGAAAATCAAGGTTGGAAGTCTTTCTCAATTGTTTCAATTGGTATGGCCCACTTGAATCATTGATTAGTCTATTTTTATTTTTATTTTTTTGTCCTAGCCTAATATAGGATTATATAACTAATGATCGAAGTGGATTTCTAAAATATGTCATGGTGGGGCTCTCAAAATTTGAAGAGTGGGCGTATCTCAAACTATTGTTGGTTGTCATTGTCATTACAGCTTCCTTTGGTGTGGTCCGGAGATGTAGACCTGCCTCAATTTTAGTTTCATATCTTAAAATGGTCTGATAAAAACGGGGTTAAAACACTTACAACAATGTGGGCCCCATCCCTCCGGGTGGGATTAAGATGCAATCCGCATCGGCAATCAAGTCTCTCATGGGAATACCACGCTTTTCTCAAAACTTACGCTATTTTCTTGGAACCCGTGGGAGACGGATGCCCACATGTGGTTTTTGAAGGGGCTATGCGTGTGTAAGATCCAAGCCGAGCACTTAGATGTGTGATCTACACTATGCCTAGAGTCAAGAAATCAGGTTGATCTGTGATTCAAGTGGGGTATGATAAAAACTCATTTGTGAGAAAGCCGTTCACCCTTGATTTTTATAGGCTCACTATGCCCAACTATAATGAGGATGTAAAATCCATTCTAACCATTAAATGCTTGTCCCTATATACTCCACTGTGTGGCCCAACTGAAACACTTGGGGCTGATTTTTAAGCCATTTGATCATGCATGGGATGACTCACTTGATTGTTGAAGTGGATTTCACATTAATACTAAGGTGGAGCCCACTTTAGTTAGACACTCCTTTTGCAAAGTGATGCCTCAATTAGTAACGCGGATTTTCCTGCAGAGGCCTTCCGTGAGAAGTTCCATAGGTAAACTTAGGTGGGGCACATTGTGATGTTTGTGAGAAATCGGCTCCATCCATTCATTTTTTGAGCTCATTTTAAGGTATCAGAACAAAAATGAGGAGGATCGAAGGAAAAGGTGGGTAGAAAAATTCCTACCTTTGAAACATCCCTATGGTCGATAGTAATGTTTACATGCCATCCATACATAATGTCATTCTTACTAGGATGAATTGAAAACACAAATATTATGCTGATTCAAAACTTTTGAGGCCCCATTAATATTTTACCTGTAGACATTCAATCATCACATTTTCAGCCCAATGGATCCAGATCATTTTTTTATTAATCACCTAAAATGATCTCACCAAAGGGATGCATTAATTATCATTAATTGATTCATCAATGAATGCGTGCGCGCGCGCGCATGCACACACACACATATATATATATACACACACACACACGGAAATGCTCTTTGCAGTTTGTACGTACTACATACCAACTTTTTTGAAAACTCATTATATTTGATGAGTCTTGCAAATCTGAACGGTCCATATGAAGTAGAAGCTCATGAAACCTTCTGTTACGAATTTTTACTTTGATTCAAAACTTTGGTGGGCCATGAAAAATGCAAACAGTTTCTTCCCTTGATTTGAATTTCTCTTTACTATAGCCCACCAAAATCTTAGATCAGAGGGTGAAACTTCACCTCCTAAGGTTTCATAGGATTCCGCATCTTATGGACTGTTTGGATTCAACACGATGACACGTGTGCATAGGTGAGCATGCCTATATATATATATATATATATATATATATATATATATATATATATGAGTAATGCTCACACACAACTAACAACTCGTTGGACATTGCATTTTCGTCCGACTAGCCATGCATTCACTGAAAACAATCCCTCTTAATTAATAAAAGTAAATGCTTCCACCGCTTACTAATTTCATTTTGGCACCGAAAAGGGGGCATAGCTTGGGTGGGCCACATCATTGTGTTAATGTAAAATCAGCCCCGACCATTAAGTATGTCACCCTATATTAGATCTAGGTATCAAATTTCATCCCCATCCTTAGTTCATGTCAACCATACGATTGGAAACATTGCACATGGAAAGGTTCACCCACTAAATTATTTCTTTTGGTGTGGCTCACATGAATCATGTATGGACCTGATGTCTAGAACCTAAGCTTAGTTTTGGTGCGGAATCTAATGGATGGAATGGATTTCACAGTTACATCATGATGGGCCCAGTAAAAATCAAAGGTGAATGTCCCCCTCCTAAATGTTCCCCTTGGTGTGGCCATCTGAATCACAGGTTAGCCTAATTTCTTGGCTCTGTGTCTTTAACTGAATTTTACATATAATGGTCAGAGTGGATCTCACATGCACGTCAGGATGGGCCCGTAGAAAATCAGATGTGGGAATTCATGTGGTACCTGTTCCAACTCACTACCACTTGGCGTAATTTAAGATGATAATTAATGCTCATAATGCTTGCCAGAGAAGAGAAGTGGTGTGATTTTGGTAATTAATCCTCATGATGCCGGCAGAGAAGTGATTTAAACTAACTTTGGACTGTTCGGGTCAGCCCACCATGGAGTTAATTTTAAATCTACCCCGCGGGTGACTTCACCTTACACCCGATGTCCAAAAAGCAGGTCCATCCTTGT
The DNA here is from genome assembly GCA_037074715.1 of Magnolia kwangsiensis. Classification (NCBI taxonomy): domain Eukaryota; kingdom Viridiplantae; phylum Streptophyta; class Magnoliopsida; order Magnoliales; family Magnoliaceae; genus Magnolia; species Magnolia kwangsiensis. The sequence goes on from CM073580.1 coordinate 90,057,677, forward strand.
TTGAGGTGGACCACGCAGCTGGAAATAGTTGATAAAAAAAAGCTCACCCTCCAAATTATTTACGTTTGTGTGGCCTATTTCAAAGAAAAATGGACTTGAATTTGGGCCCTAGGCCTAAGTTTTAGGGTGGCATCGGATGATTGGAGTGGATTTGATATAATCTCTATGATGGGCCCTGTAACAATTAAGGGTGGATGTCTCTATTCCAACTACTTTCCTGTGTGAACGTCCACCTGAATCACGGGTGGGCTTGACTTTTTAGATTCTATACTCAACATAAGATTACACATCTAATGGTTGGAGTGGATCACACACATATATCAAGGTGAGCCCTGTAAAAATAAAAATAAAAATGATGATATTGAGTCCGCTGAAATTCTTTTATCCAATAAAAGTCGAAGTTGGAGTACCGTTTAATGTACAGCCAGCACGCATCATCCAACCTTTTATGTAAATATGACATCCAACCCGTCTGATAGGTTGGTCCATCACAAGCATTACTTTTTATAAAACACCACAAAAGCCAGTAGGCTAAACACAATTTGGTTGATTTTAATGGTGGGAATGCTATCTTAACTATTTACCAGTGTAAGCCCAATCGAGTGTTGAATTTACCTTATTTTTAAGCCCTTGTCGAAACATGAAGTGGCCCACATGATGGACAAGATGGATCTACTCCACATGATTTTTTTCCTTTTAGGTCTGCGAAAGCAATGACCAGTTACCCTTAGTAGGCTCATTCAAACTTTATAGTAATATTTAAGAAGATGAGAGGTGTGAAGGGAGAGTAGTTGTAAGATGGGCTGTATGCTATTATAGATTTGAACCATCTAACTCAAAATCAAATCCATGCATTAGAAAAATTACACGTCAACATGCTAGGGACAAAAAAGAATTTGATGATCTCATGATCAATCATGTCAACTACTTATGAAAGTGTTGGTTGCTGACGCAGGGATGAGCGTGATGAGGTCGATCACCGTCTTCCTCAAGGATAACTACTCCGAATCCACGGAGCTTCTCTGGACTCCTCACAGAGACTTCTCGAATCCACGAGGAAAGAAAGCAGGAAGATAGAAATAAATTCTAATAAATTCGAAATTAATTGATGAATCCCCAAAATCGAGTTCACAACCCTTTAAATAAGGGAACCAAGCAATAAGAAAGAAATCAGACTCAAACTACAACTAAAACTCCTAGAATTCACAACTTACTATAAATAGTAAAGTTACTATTTATAGACGGTCATGATGTCTACTAGTGCGCAAGGTTTTCGGCCAAAAATAGTAAGTGTCCTATTTGGCTTCACCAAACCGTTCTCCTAATTATCCTAAGCACTTTTCATGTTGGACACAACTCCTAAAGCCCAACGGATGAAAAGTTATACTCAAACTAAAACTTACTATTTATAGTAAAAATAAAATTAAAATGAGGAAACGACCGTCGATCAGGGGGTTTCTCACAAATCCGGGCTGCGCAACCCGGCGTAGCGGGGTTGGTTGGCTAAAGTAGCTCGTTCTACCCCAAAATCATATATTTTACGTCGGATAACTCATTCCGGATTGTGAGATACGCCCGATCTAAGGTCCGATGGTCCGGATCACTTCTGTCGCCGACCGTGCCTTTTCTGATCCATCTTGGCCATGAAATTGTCCACGACCCGCTCTACATCAGTCCCCTCCACTTGAAAAGAACTCGTTCTCGAGTTCTCCTCCTGTGCTGGTTCATGATACTCGGTCAGGTCCGCAACGTTGAAAGTCCGTGAGATCGCCATGTCATCTGGAAGATCAATAACATAATCATTGTCATTGATCTTTCGGATGATCGGTACCGGTCCAATCTTCTTATTCTTCAGCTTGTTGTACGTTTCGGTTGGAAATCTTTCTTTTCGCAAATGAACCATTACCTGGTCGCCCACCTCGAACACCTTTTGTCAACGATTCTTGTCCGCTTGTTCCTTATACTTTTCGTTCGAGGCATGTAGCTTAGTCTGCACCTCCGCATGAATACCCATGATCCTGTCTGCCATATGTTCTGCTGCAATACTCATACCTGGGAGCTTAGGCAGAGGGACCAAGTCTAGTGTGTGGCGAGGTACTCGTCCGTAAATAACCTGGAACGGAGATTTTCCTGTCGAGCGGTTCACCATGTTGTTAAATGCAAACTCCGCTTGAGACAAGGCCAAATCCCACTGCTTCGGTTTCTCTCCTGAAATACATCGAAGGAGGTTTCCCAAAGTGCGATTCACAACTTTGGTTTGCCCATCAGTCTGTGGGTGGTAAGCACTGCTGAATTGAAGTCGTGTATCGAATCAAGTCCACAAAGTCCTCCAAAAGTGGCTAATGAACTTCGTGTCACGATCAGAAGTAATAGTCTTAGGGACCCCGTGTAGCCGTACGACCTCCCTGAAGAATAAATTCGCCACATGTGTTGCATCAAGGGTCTTCTTGCATAGGATAAAGTGCGCCATCTTGGAGAAACGATCGACCACTACGAACACCGAATCCATGCCGCGTTGTGTTCGTGGAAGACCAAGCACGAAGTCCATTGATAAATCCTCCCAAGGACCGTCAGGCACAGGTAACGGGGTGTAGAGGCCCGCATTCTGAGATTGTCCCTTGGAGGTCTGACAAATATGACAACGCTGTACGGCTCTTCTCACATCACGTACTAATTGCGGCCAGTAATACCGCTCTTCCACAAGAGCTCGCGTCTTGTCTCGCCCAAGGTGTCCACTGAGGCCACCTCCATGTAGTTCCTGAATAATCTGCTCCCTTAGAGAACTTTGGGGGATGCACAATCGATTCCCTTTGAAGAGAAAACCATCCTATATATGAAAGTCACTGGGGTGACCTTCTTGGTACTTCAACTAAGAATTTTTGAAGTCTTCATCCTCGACATATAGCTCCTTGAGACAATCAAAGCCGACCACCTCATTGCTCACTGTAACAAGTAGTGACGCACGACGGCTAAGTGCATCAGTCAACTTATTCTGCTGACCTGACTTATGCTTCAGAACAAACGTAAATTTCTGTAAAAATGCAACCCATCTAGCATGCACACGATTCACGTTAGTCTGACTATTAATAAACTTTAATGCCTGATGGTCGGTGTACAAAACAAACTCCCTTTGAATCAGATAATGCCGCCAATGTCGCAGCGCCTGAACAACTGCGTACAACTCAAGCTCGTAAGTCGACCACTTCTTTCGGGCTTCACTGAGCTTCTCGCTATAGAAGGCTACCGGTCTGCCTTCCTGTGATAATACTCCTCCTATTCCGACATATGAAACGTCACACTCCACCTCAAATAATTTATCGAAGTTAGGAAGCACCAAGACCGGTGTTGTAGACAAACGATGCTTGATCTCATGAAAGCTCTTGTCAGCTTTATCGGTCCACTGGAACGGCCCTTTTTTCATGCAGTCTGTTATTGGCGCGACTATGGTGCTAAAATCTCGCACAAATCGACGATAGAAAGTTGTCAATCCATGAAAACTCCTCACCTCATGAATGTTTGTCGGGATCGGCCATTCCCTAATAGCTCGCACCTTTTCATCGTCCACCCGAATGCCTGTGGACGTTACAACAAATCCTAAAAACAACAGGCTGTCAGTTAAAAAGCTATACTTTTTCAAGTTGAGGTACGACTTGTTATCTTGTAGGACCTGCAGCACCTGCCTGAGATGTTTCTTGTGCTCCGCCTCATCCTGGCTATATATCAATATGTCATCAAAATATACTGCCACAAATTGGCCAGTGAACAATTTTAGAACTTGATTCATCAAACGCATAAAAGTATTTGGTGCGTTCGATAGGCCGAAAGGCATGACCAGCCACTCATACAACCCTTCCTTTGTCTTGAATGCCGTTTTCTATTCATCACTAGGTCGAATACGAATCTGATGGTACCCGCTCTTTAGATCGAGTGTAGAGAACACTTTAGCCCCTCCTAACATATCGAGCATGTCGTCCAACCGTGGTATTGAAAACCGATATTTAATAGTAATTTTGTTAATTGATCGGCTGTCGACACACATGCGCCAGCTTCTATCTTTTTTTTGCATTAATAATGCTGGTACAACACATGGGCTCATGCTCTCTCTCAATAGACCCTTACGGATCAATTCCTCCACTTGCCCCTGAAGTATCTCACACTCCTTCGGACTCATCCGATAATGAGGGCGATTGGGCAGGCTAGCCCTAGGGACGAGGTCTATGTGATGTTGGATGTCTCTCATGGGGGGCAATCCATCAGGTAAATCTTCAGGCCAGACTTCTTTGAATTCGTTTAGTAACAGTCTTAAGCTTGGAGGGATGTTTGAGGATTCCTCTTTCTCGCCCTTCACCACTACGGCATATACCTCGCTGGTTTCCTTGGACTCCTCCATGAAATTTCGAATGGTCAAGAGAGAACTCCCCTCCACTTTAGACGCTTCGGGGTGGTTCTCTGGTGCCATAGGGATAAGGATTATTTTTCGACTATCCTTGACGAATATGGAGACATTGTCTCGCCCCCGATGGGTCGCATCACGGTCCGACTGCTAGGGTCGACCGAGTAGCATATGGCAGGCTTCCATGTCAACCACGTCACGAAGTATCTGATCCTTATAATGTTTACCAATTGAAAACGAGATAGTGCATTGTTCAGTTACCTTGGTCTCGTTCACTTTTTTTAATCCAGCCAATTGAGTACGGGGAAGGATGTTTCGTCGTTGGTAGCTGCAACTTATCCGCCATCACTCTTGAGAGGATGTTCTCGCTGCTACCACTGTCTATGATCACAACACAGACCTTTTCGTTGACAGTGCACCGAGTACGAAATATATTGTGCTGCTGTGGATGTAATTCCTTTCGTAGGGTATACAGTAGTCGCCTCACAACGAGTGATTCGCCACGATCCTCGCCTGTCACTTCATCGCCACCTGCTATTTCTTCAGTGGTTTGTTCATATTCATCAAAGCCATGATCTTCTTCTGCGGCCTCATCTTCGGTGCCCCCTTCGTTTATAGTCAAGTGTGCTACCGGACGTTGAGGACAAGTGTTTGATAAGTGGCCTGGTTGGCCACAGCGGTAACAACTGTTCGGCCTTGGCCGAGCATAAGGATTCAGAATCCTACTCGGGCCCGCTGTTGTGGGTGCTGCCCGTTGAGGTCTGGATGGTCCGCTCCTCGTATCACGGTTCGCGAGTGGAGGAGGTTGAGGATGTTCTCCTACCGGATCTTTTTCTCGAGCCAGCACTGGATCCCGTGTGAGACCTGTCATAGGGGGTCGATTTGAAGGATAGGGACGAGCAGGAGCTCTTGCAAGCTGTGTTTCTGCCATTCCTGCCAATTGAACTGCGTCATCTACGGTCCCGACTGGGTACATCTGAACTCGATCCTGAATTACCGGTCGCAACCCACCTATAAATCGTGCCACTTTCTGTGACTCAGATTCTGACAAATCGTTTCGTGTAGCCAACTGCTGGAATTCTTCAGTGTAATCTGTAACAGTTCGATTTCCTTGTCGGCAATTCTGGTATTGCTGGAATAATATCTGCTCATAATCACTGGGAAAAAAATCGTGAACGAAGAAGACGTCTCATCCGAGGCCATGATGAGATGGGCGCCTTGTTCTGGCGGGCTCGTGAGAGTTGCAATTGTTCCCACCATGCAGAAGCACCAGATTTTAACTTAAACGCTACCAACTTCACCCTTTTATGATCTGACACATCCATATAATCGAAATATCTCTCTGCTTCGGCTAGCCAATCGAGAAAATCTTCGATACGTAATAAACCGTTAAAACTAGGAAGTTCAGCCTTACCTCGATAGTCTCTTTCAGCACGATCTAGACGATCGCCTCCATGGATTGGCCGTCGGTCAAAACCCTCATTAATGTCCTCATTGCTGGAACTAGAGTCATCTGGTGTAGCCTTACGGTTTGCCGCTGGTAGTACTCTGCGATAATCAGGGTTACGTCGTACAGCAACCACGGGTGGTGGGGTGACCATAGGTGGTGGAGCACTACCTAGGGCTCGGGGCGGAAGTATCGCATCCGCAAGACGGTCGAGGGTTGCCTGCAGCCCTTGCATGGTCAACTGACTCTCCTGATGGAAAACTTCCATTCTTTCTGAAAGATAACGAATCTCTGGATCACCGTCCATAAGATTTTGATTCATACCTTCGTTGTTTGCCATCAGCCCGAGGAAAAACCTCGCTCTGATACCAAATTGACGCAGGGATGAACGTGATGAGGTCGATCACCGTCTTCCTCAAGGATAACTACTCCGAATCCACAGAGCTTCTCTGGACTCCTCACAGAGACTTCTCGAATCCACGAGGAAAGAAAGCAGGAAGATAGAAATAAATTCTAATAAATTCGAAATTAATTGATGAATCCCCAAAATCGAGTTCACAACCCTTTAAATATGGGAACCAAGCAATAAGAAAGAAATCAGACTCAAACTACAACTAAAACTCCTAGAATTCGCAACTTACTATAAATAGTAAAGTTACTAAAGTTACTATTTATAGACGGTCATGATGTCTACTAGTGCGCAAGGTTTTCAGCCAAAAATAGTAAGTGTCCTATTTGGCTTCACCAAACCGTTCTCCTAATTATCCTAAGCACTTTTTATGTTGGACACAACTCCTAAAGCCCAACGGATGAAAAGTTATACTCAAACTAAAACTTACTATTTATAGTAAAAACAAAATTAAAATGAGGAAACGACCGTCGATCAGGGGGTTTCTAGCAAATCCGGTCTGTGCAACCCGGCGTAGCAGGGTTGGTTGGCTAAAGTAGCTCGTTCTACCCCAAAATCATATATTTTATGTCGGATAACTCATTCCGGATTGTGAGATACGCCCGATCTAAGGTCCGATGGTCCGGATCACTTCTGTCGCCGACCGTGCCTTTTCTGATCCATCTTGGCCATGAAATTGTCCGCGACCCGCTCTACATCAGTTGCTAATCAAACAGTCCAACAATCCAGATTTAACATGCATACGTACTTTCACTTGTACTTTCCTTACAAGTGTAGTTTGGTAGTGTTTGGCACATAATTTCTCTTTAATGAGTCTTAACTGATGAATGACTTGGATCTTTAACACGTGTGTCACTTTACATATCTATGAGAGGCATTCTAAAATCCCTCAATATAAGCATATGTATCATATAAAAGATGAATTTTTTTAATTAAATGCACAGCTAGTTGGATGAAAATGCAATGCCCAACTAGTTGTGTGTGAGCATTACTCTCTCTCTCTCTCTCTCTCTCTCTCTCTCTCTCTCTCTCTCTCTCTATATATATATATATATATATATATAAGGGGAGTGGATTAGGTATTGGCCCAACCTCACCCAAGATGGTGTAGCTCTTACCGTGAGGCCCACATTGATGTATGTATTCTATATTCATGCCTTCCATCCAACTTGTTGGATAATTTTAAGGCATGTAGACACCCCACCTAAAATGAGAACAAGCAACTCTTTGAGATTTAACTTGATTTCAATAAATTATCTTCTACTTAAAAATTATTGAAAATTCAAATAGGTTGAACTTGAAGCATACTTGGTACATTCTTGAGACAACCAATGAATCTGATCGGCTAGCACTAAATCAAGTAATGATTCGATTACAGCCATGCATCTAAACTCCGAAAACTTTTTGTACGTAGCAATTAATGTGCGGAAAAGGATAAAATGAACTCTCTCTATCTAAGGATCGCTTTAGGTACTACTTAGTATTCCCGAATAATGTTGTGTTGGGGCTTCAGAGGTCATATATTCAAGATTTCGGAAAGTACACTCATCCTTATATAAAAATTAATCATGATATTATTGAGAGCAAATTTTGACCGATTAAGATGATCTATGATTTATTGGAAAGGTGGTCAAATGATCTTCCCAACGAACTTAATTTTCCTTCAATTTAAGTTATGATGAAAAAGAAACGACCCATTTACTAAAACTACATATTGATATATGTATTATATATCCCTTAAAAATAAAGCTGATTAAATTCTCAATGGAAGAAATAGTTTGAATTGAGCACTAATGAGCCATGAAAGTTTTGGATTATGTTGATATTTTTTTTTTCTTTCATCTATATTCACATGACTTTATCACTAGGTTTGATGGCAAATAAACATCACCAAAACATTAAAGTAAGCCTTAAGAAGTTTTTAATGATAGGGAGATTTGAATTCTCTTCATTTTTGGGCTCATGCCCTAAAATGCTTTGGCAAAACCTATGAGAGGCCTCACCCAACACCGCGAGGCCCTTAATGTTTGATTGGGCTAAGTGCTTATGTCACTTAAGTATATACTTGTTTGAGTGGGCTGAGTGTTGACATCGCCTAAGTACATACTAGAACCAAACCACTTTGAAAGATGCTCGATGGGACTATCGTTGGCAGCAGCATGTGGCCTACTCAATCATCAGCGTGTCAAGGCCTTATCTTGTTGGGCCTCCCCCTAGGTTGATGAAACATCCATAACCTTTGGTTGTTGTCTTCTTTTTCTTTTTTTTCTTTTTTTTTTTTTTAAACACAGCGCGCACACACCCGACACACTCATGCTAGTGGAATTTCACCACCTATGGGTACACGAACCCTTGACCGCGAGTTGAAACTCCTTAGAGTCTACCACCTGAGCAAGAGTAAGGACCCTTGGTTGTTGACACTTTTTTGTGGAAACAGGTGACTGGATTCTTTTTATCTTTAACCATCTAAGAAAGTGATGGCCACATGATAGTTTAATCGAGATCTTGGCTTTAATCTATTCAACCTTTGCGTAAAGTGGTGATGACAAAAAATGAAGATGACAAAGAAAAGTCTTGCTCACCTACATGTTAAAAAAAAAAATTCATACAGGTCACATGATTCATGTATGACATCCAACCCCCTTTAACATACGCACCCAAAATATCATGATCACCAAAAAAATAAAAATAAAAATTAGGCCTATCAAATCATTGGATAAGTTACAAGCATATTTAATATTTTTGGGTAATGTAAATTATTTTTTGTAGTATGGCCCACCCAATGGTTTCATCCTCATATTTTCTATCCATCACAGTGGGGTGCATCTGGTAGACGCCTCAGATGTCATACATATAAGACTTCAATCAACAATACCAGTTAAAACCTTGAGAAGCAACCCCTCTTAATTCTCATTTGCTAAAACTTAAAAAGCCTTGGAAAATAAAAATTCTAATGTGTACCTAACTATTTCGAAAAGAGCTATTTTTTTCTTAAGCTTACATAAGTGTGTTTTATTTTGTACTTTCAACAATAAGTTTGAGTTGTGGTTCATGGTACATCTACATTGGGTGTTATAATTTGGACAATTTAATATGAATATTTTGTATGTCAGGTGTGCAATTTTTATGTGCCTGCATATCATTCATCACACTTTATTAAAGTATCAAAGTTTTTTTCTTATAGATTTAGAAAATATAGTTATGAACTTATTTAGTGTAACTATCAAATAAGTTTTATATTAAAAAATCAATAATATCATAATAAAATCACAAAAAAATCATTGGATCAAAATTTTCTAATAATATCATGAGATTTACAAAATCTCAGTCATATTTGTAACACTACTCAAACGATGTGAACTTTTGCCTTAATTGGTTTGGATTGGTCTGTGTAGTATTGCCTACTTATCAAGTGCCATACTCCGTCAGAGTATTTTTAAATGCCTTCAATTCATTTATCAGGTGTTACCCAAGTAAGTGGCTAATTCCCTGACCGTGGGCCCACCTTGATGTATTGTTGTATATTCACGCTGTCCGTCCGTTTTTATAGCTCACTTCAAGGCATTGTCCCAGAATTGAAGCAGATCCAAATCTCAAGTGGACCACACCATAGGAAATAGTGGTTATTGAATGCCACCATTAAAAACTTCCTAGGGCCCAATGAAATGTTTATTTTCTATCCAATCTGTTGATAATGTAACATAGATCAGGATTCTGTTTGATCCAAAACCTTTATAGCTCCCAAGAAGTTTTTTATGGTGGACATTCAATCCCTGCTGTACTGTACGGTGCATTTGAGATTTGGATCTGCTTCAGTTTTGGGACCGTGCCCTAAAACAAGCTGAAAAGACAAATGGATGATGTGGATATACAACACGCATCGGGTTGGGCTCCACAGTTACTGAAACACCAATTATAGTGTCACTCCAGTAAGGGTTATTTGTGAGCGTATGGACCAAAAATAAAGGAATTCTAGCTAAATTCTTTTTTTCACATTTCGGCTGGCAAAAGTAGCATTCTACCATACTTGTACTTTATACCGTGGGCTCTCGTTTCAAAAAGTGAAAGGTCCTTTAAAAAGAAATGTGGGTCTATTAAAAATTGAAGTTTGGCTCATCCATTGGTCAATCTGATCCATTCATTTTAATCAGATAGTCTTGAATTCACAGAAGAATTTTTTTTTTTTTTTTAATTTCCTGTCTAAAATTCTATATGGCCTACAACTATATTAATGTTATGCATTAATTCTAAACTGTTTCCTTTGGTGTGGCCCATCTGTAATGAGTTTTACCTTTAAACTTAAATCGATGAAATGAAATTAAAATCTCTTACATGTTGAAGAGTTGTATTTTTTTCATGATAATCCAACGGGTCCCCACATAAGATATGGATGAGTACAATACGTAAGGCCCTTGTTGACTGTTTCCTTCTTCCTTAGTTTTTTTTTTTCACCGGAGGGGAGGAGGGTGTAAAAGAGAGGATGACATTTTTGGTTCCCTTCATTCTTCCTTCTTCATTCATTCTATTCTTTATTAGGTATGAATAGTGAGAGTTCGTGAAATGGAGGAAGGTGTGGAATGTTGTTAGAGAAGATGTCTTAAATCTTCTGGGTTGCTCGACCGGTCGAGTGGACTGCTCGACCAGCCATCTCGACTCAAAGTCCAATGAGCACAGGTTTTGGGTGTCCGAGCTGCTTGACCAGTCGAGGGTCAGGTTCAACCAGTTAAGGGGGTCCCTCGACCAGTCAAGGTTATGCAGATCCTACGCGGACTGCGTAAATTTGAGGCGGTTTCCGAACTAGGTGCGTAAGTGGAGTTTTCTAAACTATAAATAGAGGTCGTTAGGGCTATTCTAAGTTATTATAAGGTTTCATAAAGGTATTTTAAAGGATTCTACGATTATCAAAGGGTGTAGCAAGGGTGAGATTTGAGGTTGTTCGAATAGGGTAAGTCCTCTCTCTTTGTAGTTGATGCTTTCATAGTGGAATTCTGTCACTTTAAGCTGTGGTTTTTTTCCGAAAGGGTTTTCCACGTTAAATCTGTGTGTTCTCTTGTGTTTGTTTGGTGCCATTGTATTGCTATCCTAGATCTAGATTTGTGTGACTCCGCAGGACAAAATCCTAACAAGTGGTATCAGAGCAATCGTTGGGGCACAGATCTGAATCTGAGGGACTAGTAATAATGGCGAGCATAGTAATAATGGCATGCACTAGGTATGAGATTGAGAAATACTTAAGGAAAAATAATTGAGTTATGGAAGATCAAGATGATGAGTTCCTTAATCAAGCAAGGTAGAGATGATGCTCTTGAGGAGCGAAAGTCTACTATAACTGATGACGAATGGAATACTCTTGATAAGAAGGCATTATCATCGATCCGTTTATGTCTCACGGATGAGATTCTCTACAACATCATGAAGGAGAAAACTGCAGATAAGTTATGGGCGAAGTTAGAGAATGTCTATGCGAAAAAATCCTTGAAAAATTGCCTACGCTTGAAGCGACAGTGGTATAACTTTAAGATGGAAGAGGGTGGAGATCTAGAGGCTCACATCGACAACTTTAATAAATTGGTTTGTAAATTACTAGATATGGAGGAAGTGGTGAAAGATGAATAATAAGCACGTATGTTGCTGAATTCTCTCATGACGTCGTATGAATCATTTAAGGACACTATGTGCAGCATGAATAAAACCCTGAGTGTTGACACTATTATCTCGACCCTTCAAGGAAAGGCTATAAGAAAGCTTAATGATGACATGGAGATATCTTCTGAGGCACTGCTTATAAGGGGTAGGAATTCTAAACAAGGTACAGGTTCTTCAGGTTTTAAGTCCAAATCCAAGGGCAAGGGTAAAGGAAAGGTAAAGTGTTGGAATTGTGAAAAGGAAGGACATGTGAAGAAGGATTGTGAAAATTCTAAATCGAAGAGAGAAGATTCCGAGTCTTCATATAAGGAGGCTAATGTTGTCATGTCAGATGGATGAAGTGGATGTGATGGTAATGTTTTATCGGTGTCTACGATCAGACGACCATACCATGATCGTAAGGGCGAGTGGATTCTAGACACTGGGGCATCTTTTCACATGACTCCTCATCAGAGTTGGTTCATTAGTTACATGAAGTGCGATGGTGGACAGGTATTTATGGGTAATAATATTGCCTGTAATGTTGTGGCTGTTGGTACGGTGCACATTAAGATGTTTGATGGAGTGGAGCATACCTTGAATGATGTCAGACACGTTCCTGATTTGAAGCAGAATTTGATTTCTCTTGGTGTACTTGAGGTAAAAGGATGCAAGTACACAACTATTGATGGTGCTCTTAAGGTATCTAAGGGTGAACGGGTAATTATGAAAGCCCAACGGCTCGGTAACTTGTACATGTTGATCGGAAGCACTTTAACAGGTGGAGCTGCAGTGGATGTAGCGAATTCCACCTCTGCACGTGTGTGACATGTTGGGCATGACCACATGAGAGGGCAGGGCAGGAAGGCTGAGACGTGCGGATAGAGATATAGAGTAGGTGGAGCAGCCACAAGTGAGAAGAATCACACGACATGATCACAGGATATCGATGAGGTACATGGATGACTCTAATATCGTAGGGGATTCATCTTCTATTCAGATGGCTCTAGGTGAGCCTGGTGCTGAGAAGTGAAAGGTGACTATGCGTGATGTGATGGATTCGTTATACCAAACCGACATATGGGAGCGAGTGGAGCTTCCCATGGGCCAGAGAGCGATTGGATGTAGGTGGATCTTTAAGAGGATACAACATATATATATATATAAAGAGAGGTTGGTAGCGAAGGGTTATGCTCAAAGAGAAGGGATCAGATTCTTAGAGATATTCGCGTCGACGGTATAGCAAGTATCTATTAATCTGTGATTGGCGCTGGTTGGCTAATGTGATCTTGAGCTGGAAGGATGGATATAAAGTCTGCACTTCTGTATGAGAAATTAAAAGAGTAGATCTACATGAAGCAACCAGAGCGGTTGGAAGTTAAAGGGGCCGAGAAAAGACTTTGTAAGATGTCATGGTACGACCTGTTGTCTAGGTAATGTTTGATTCTTTCATGGTGAGTCAGGAATTGATGACATGTAAATCATCAAATATGACATGTCTAAAATTAATGTACTAAAGACTCGGTTAAGTGGGACATTCAAGATGAAGGATTGAGGGGCTGCAAAGATGGTTTTTGGTATTAAGACTGAAGGAAGAGTAGGCTTTGGTAATCACAGGAGGAATACCTTGTGCATAGGTATTGATCAAGGATTTGATGGGCTAGGTAAAGCTGGAGAGCGTTCCCTACGCGTCTCTCCTCAATTTTTTCTCAGGAAATGTCCTAAAGCAGATGAGGAAAAGCAAGATATCTCATGAGCCTTATTCGAATGCGGTTGACAGTGTTGCCATGGTCTAGATTAGACTGGTTATTTCACAAGCTATTAGTATTGTGAGCAAATACCCCTGCAAGCAATATTGGGCAGCAGTGAGATGATAAGAAGACTATGTCTTTCCTTTTGAGAAGATAAGAACAAAGGTGGTTGGGCACGTGGATTCAAATCTGACAGGCATGTTCACCTAGATCATTCCTGTAGAGAAGTTCAAGTTCTGTACAACTTCTTTTAGCTTGGCGATGACAAAAAAGAAGGACGTAGTGTGCATGAGAAGCTATGATGTGATGCAAAGATAAGAGAAGAGGTCAATGAGTTACACATTTGAAGATTGAAGACATGATGGAGATTGTTGTTACAGAAGATGTCTTAAATCTTTTAGGTTGCTCGACCGATCGAGTGGACTGCTCGACCGGTCGAGCGGGTCGTTAGACTAGTCGAGGTCATCTCGACTCGAAGTTCAGCAAGCATAGGTTTTTAGTGTCCGAGCTGCTCGATCAGTTGAGGGTCAGGCTCGACTGGTCGAGGCCTCGGCTTAACCAGTCGAGGTTATGCAAATCTAGTGCAGACTGCGTAAATTTGAGGCGGTTTTTGGACTTTTTCGGACTAGGTGCGTAAGTAGAGTTTCCTAAACTATAAATAGGGGTCCTTAGGGCTATTTTAAAATATTCTAAGGCTCTGTAAAGGCATTCTAAAGGGTTCTAGGGTTATCAAAGGGTATAGTAAGGGTGAGATTCGAGGTTGTTCGAATCGGGTAAGTCCTCTCTCTTTGTAATTGATGTTTTCATAATGAAATTCTGTCGCTTTGTGTTGTGATTTTTTTCCAAAAGGGTTTTCCACGTTAAATCTGTGTTCTCTTGTGTTTACATGGTACCATTGTATTGCTATTCTAGATCTAGATCTGTGTGATTCCGCAGGCCAAAATCCCAACATAGAAGAATGCTATAATCAATGAATTTTTAAAATGGAAGGATATTGTAATGGATGAATTTCATAATTGAAGAATGTTGTAATGGATGAATGTGATGACTGTTATAATGGATGAATTTTTATAATGGAAGAATGTTGAGATTAAAGTATGTTGTAATGGATAAATATTGTTGGGCGGATCATCAATATTTACTGTGAATCATTGATATTTATATTGCAAATCATCAATATTCAGTGTAAATTGTCAATATTTAGTGTGGATCGCTGATATTCAATGTAAATCGCCGATATTTACTATGGATCGTAGATATTCTCAGTGTGGATCACAAATATTTAATGCGGGGCACAAATCCCACAAAAATGGCCATAACTCCCTATCTTGCAGAAATTCCCATCCACATCTTACGTGAGGTCCGTCGGGTTATCGTGAAGTAAATCCAACCCGTCCACATGTAATGGTTATAATTTCATGTCATCAGTTCGAGTTTGAGGGTAAACTCATCACAAATGGACCACACTAAAGAAAACAGTTTAGAATTAATGCACGACATTAGTGTAATTGTAGGTCGCAGAGAACTTCAAACAGTATACCAAAAAAATTCCTTTTGTGTATTCAAAACTATTTGATTAAAACGAACAACTTAGATTGGTCAATGGGTGGGTTGAATTTCAGTTTTTAGTAGGCCCCACATCCCTTTCTCAAAAAACCTTTCTGCTTTTGAGATGAGCTTGCCACACGAGTGACAGCCGCGATATAGGGGCATTTTTATTCTTTATATATATATATATATATATATATATATATATATATAATGATTCCGGGGCTATCAAAGCTTAAGGTTTGGTCCGTGTAGAATCGTGCCATGACCATGCCATTATACAGGACCATTTGGACCAATAACCACCAAAAGAAGTGCTTTCTCATGGAAAAAGCTCACGCGCACCTCACATATAGTCAAGTCATTAATTTGGACCGTCAAAACAATAGTCAAGTCATTAATTTGGACCATCAAATAGGTATGCCCTACATTTCTGGGCTATTTGCGGAAAGCTTATGTCGATCCGAGGATGCTAAGATCACAATCGTCGGTTCTCCTGGTTTTTGATACTGGAGAGTGCTGATTAGCGGATGGGATACCTACGGTCATTCGATCAAAATGGCTTTTGGATATACATGTTTATGCAAAGTCCACCACATGGAATGAAATTTGATATTGATCGTTGGAACTTCTTTAATCCAAACCAGTCATTTTGTATAGCATTGATAGGATAGAAAATTTCCTCTGAGCCCTGTGAAATTTTCGTGATAGTATGTGAAAAGTGGGATGAATATAATAGATGGTTTAGATTGATGATCCGATCACACCCAAATGTCTTCCCAGTGTCTATTCTATTGAGGCCACCAATTATGCATCAGGTGACCGGCATCTTTTCACAGCATGTTTGGGTTTTCAATTCTAATCCTAGCTATAGGTCTGTGCATGTTTGAATTTTTAAGTACGGCGATGGCACAAAGTCCTCCGTCGAAATAATCTAAACTTTTCTACACGACACTAGGGGCTTGTTCGTTAAATATGAGATCCGGAATCTGAGTATGATATTTGAATCTAAAGTTTGAATTTGAAGTCGGAAAACTAGCAGTGAATTTAGAACAACCGGTTTGTTAACTATAATACTTTCAATATGTTAATTTGACACATTTACCAAGAATTGTTATTGAATCCCTACCGTTAAAAACTTCTTGGATTCCACTAAAATGATTATTTGCTATCCAACCTGTTGATATGCTAGGTGGGGTCCACCATGATGTCAGTGAGTTTTGCAAGCTCATTTTAAGACACATGAAAAAAAATGAGGCTGATCCATAACTCAAGTGGGCCACATGAGAGAGAAAATTGGATAAATAAATGCTTACCATTGAAACCTTCCTTGGCTCCACCTTAATGTTTATATGCCATCCAAACCATTTATAAGATGAAAAGACAAAATACTTGAACTGATACAAAACTTTTGTGGTCATATTAATGTTTCAACAGTGGTCATTGAATTTCTAGTATTCCATCCTTTGTAGCCTATTTTTTTTTTTTTTTTTGTTAGCTTATCAGTACACCCATTGTAAGTTCACACTTCACTATTAGCCACCCACACTAGGAAATCGATACCAAGAGCTCAGCATTGGAACTAGGTATCTTTCACTCAGTCTACCACCCGGGAATCGATACCAAGACCTCAGTGTTTGATCCACTTATTTTTTTATATCACAATTTAAAATGAACTCACGATTTCGTACAAATATCATAGTGGACCCCACCTAGCATCCTGTGCAAGAAGTTACTGCAGAAAGGTTTTGCAGAAAATGGCATCCCCTAGATCCGGGAGTGGATTAGGTGGGACCTTGAATCCACCTACGTGGGTGGGACCCTAATTGTGGGGCTTACAGTGATGTAACTTAAATCCACACTGTCTAACCATTTTGAAAGTTCCTTTTCGGGCATTGTCCCCCCCCCCCCCCAACCCCCGCGCCCAAAAAAAAAAAAAAAAAAAAAAAGCGGATAAAAATTTTAAGCAGACCACATCATAAGAATAAGTTTGATTTAATCCACACCATTAAACACTTCATGGATTCAACCGAAATGTTTATTTTCCATCCAACCCATTGATAAGGTCACAAACAATTAGATGAAGAGATGACATAAATATCATTTTAATGGCCCACAAGAAGTTTAAATGGTTAATCACCATTGTTTCCTATATTATGGTCCATCTAAGATTTTGGAGTAGCTTGATTTTTTGGATCATACCCTAAAATGAGCTTTCAATGTGGATAGACGGTGTGGATTTAGTCGCATACATCATAGTAGGCCCCACGTCCCACCCACCTTGGTGGATACAGGTTGCACCTAATCCGCGAAGTTCCTGCAATGGAAACTTAGGTGAGGCCATCATGATGTTTGTGAGAAATCCACCCCATCCATCCATTTTGTGAGATCATTTTAGGACTTAGGGCAAAAAAACGTGAGGATTGAACATCCATAGTTGAAATATTCATGGGGTCATAGAAGTCTTGACTCAGGATAATATCTGTGGTTTCAGACCATCTCAATAGGAATGACATTATGAATGATATAGATGACATGTAAACATAATTGTTGACCCCGAGGAGGTTTCAATGACAACAATTTACCTACCCAACTTTTCCTCTAATGCAGCCCACTTAAGTCTTGTATCTTGCTCAATTTTAGTCTCGTGTCTTAAAATGAGCTTAAAAAAATGTATAGATGGGTTACATTTATCATAAACATCATGATGGCCCCACCTAGATTTCTAGTGAAAAAATGTGCGTACGTCTAAATATATAGACCGACAATCAAGGACTTTGTGGGGCTACCTTATATATATGTATATATATATGTTTTATCCACAACGGTTATCCATTTTTCCATATCATTTTAGAAAACAACATAAAAAACAAGGCATATATAAGGCTAAAATGGGCCACACTACAAGAAATAATGGGAATTAGGGTGCCTACCGTTGAAAACTTCTTTGGGCCATAGAAACTTCTATTCAAGTTGATTTTTGTGTTTTCCTTTCATCCAGGTTTGTATGACCTTATGAAGAGGTTAGATGGAAAATAAGCTTCATGGTAGAACCCCAGGAAGGTTTTACTGGTAGTTGTTCTATTCCTACTACTTTCTATAGTGTGGTCGACTTGAGTTTGGATGTTCCTATTTTTTGGAATCATGCTTTAGAATGATACAAAAAAGTTGATTAACAATGTGGATGTAACACATAAATCATGGTAGGCCCAAAGAAGTGTCACACGTTAAAAGTTACCTAGTGTATTATTATAAAAGGACAAAATCTTTGTGGTGGAGGGCAATTTTGGATTTAAAAAAGAGTTTGTAAACACATTCTTAATCCACCATTAAGCTAGACCTCGGTTGCCAAAAAAAATTCAGCATAAATTGAGGGAGAGCTTTCCTCGTTCGGCGTTACTAAACACCACTAAACATTGCACACTTTTCAGATTCCCCGTTAAGTAAAAGATTTCATGTTAACAAACAGGCCCTAAAGCTAGATGGCTAGGAAGAGAGCAATAACAATAGGCACTCAAACGAGAAATGAGAAGAATTTGACAGTTCAAATGGGTTGGGTTGACTTGATAGGTCATAGGGTTTTACCTGACAGGTACTAGGTCTGGGTCGAAATTAAATATACGCCAATGAGTCCAAAAATTCAATTTGAATTGCTAATGAGGTGTTGGATCCGGGTACTCTTAAGGTTTATTCAAAATCCTACTTAGTTTTTAAATGAGTCTAATTTAGTTTATATTAGAATTAGTAGGGTCTAACTCCATGGCTCCATAGTTAACGAGCTCTATTTTAACATTGAGATTATGATATTGAGTGTGGATGAAGTGTGGCTGTGTGGGAGTGTGTAAAAAGAAAAAAGAAATAGGGAAAAGAAATAGACCAATGACACTCAAGAAAAAAGAAGCTAATGAAACATGTCAATTTTCCTTCTTTTGTACTAGGCTACAATGATTCCAAACTATTTTCTCAAGCGCTGGTTCCTCATTTACTAAGTGATATTTTGCAATTCAGACTGTGAGTTCATTGCCAACGCAAAATACACAAGAAAATTATATTAATTGAGTTACCTTGACTATCTGTTTTATTGGTTAAATTTAGATTATTGGTAAGTTTCTTTAGACTTTAAAATTTATAATAACTATTAATTAAATGGTTTGAAATATTATTTGTGTGATATGTGAATTATAATTTTATATCCGAATTAAACTCATCCCTAACTTGACCTAGATTATAAATGAATTTGGTCAACTCAAACCTAACCCATTAACTAAAGTACATTATTTTTGACTTGGACTGACCTAGAATTTGATGAATTAGATTTGCTCATATGGTTAGGGCTTTGTGCTCCCTAACCCCACTTAAACCTGACTTATTTGCATCGGCCTGTAAAAAAAACCTTTAGTAGCATTTTGTTTACCCGTGAATCTGTGACTGAAATCCAGATTTCAGCCACTTGATATTTTATTGAGTGTTTGTTTAACGCACATAGAAAAAGTTCTTAATGAAAATTAATAACTGAATTAACTCAGGGGTAGTGTATATGTCGAAAGAGGCGAGTGATGCAGCCCAAATGCAGTAAGTGATTTGGGTTATTATTATTATTATTATTATTATTATTATTTTTTCTTATTTTGACAAAAATATCCTTGAAATATTTAGTAAATGGCAACTTGCCCCTTTTTCAGGTGACTCCCGAAGAAAACTTTGACATGGCAAAGATACATGAGCCTCATCATGATGAATGCTTTATATCCACACCGTTCATTCATTTTTTCAAATCATTATAGGGCATGAGCTAAAAAATGGGGTAGATCCAAAGCTCAAGTGGGCCATACCACATAAAACAGTGGGGCAATAATGTCCACCATAGAAACCTTCCTAAGGCCTATTATGATGTTTATTTTCCATGCAACCTATTCATGGGGTTGCACAGAGCTGAATTTGGGAAAACACAAATATCAGCTTGATCCAAAACTTTTGTGGCCCGCAAAAGTTTTCAATGGTGGTGTTTGATCCCCACTATTTTCGGTGGTGTGGTTCGGTTGAGCTTTGGATCCGTATCATTTTTGGGCTCATTTTCTAAAATGATATGAAAAAAAGGATGGATAGTATGGATCTAATACATAAATCATGGTAGGCCCAAAAAAGTTCTACCCATTAAAAGTTGTATTGTGTATTAGGCAATCTGAGAGAAAATTGACGTGTTTTGCGAGCTAATGTTATCAGCAATTGATGTGTAGCGATGAGAAGCAATGGTACAAAAATTCCCCTTGCATTCAACATGGATGATCTGCACTCTTCCATTGGTGGGCCCACCACTGGTATTTGATCAAGCGATCCTAAGCCCACACGTGTGTGTAGCCGATGGCTCAATTATCCTAACGGTTGAAATGATGACATGCAACTAATGGCTCATGTACCCAAAGTCAACTATACTAGAAGATCCGAACAATTGGATGTTTGTCCTTTCCTTTTGTCAGATATTACTCTTTGCTGTTAGATCCCAATAGTTTATTTGGCAGCAGGTTTGAGAAAAAACTGCCGGCTCACTTCTACAAATTGAAAACCCATGTGGGTGTTCCACAAACATGAGGTCCCTGGGCTTTGAGGTTGTTCTCTGAACTGGTTGGATTCGGGTCTGAGTTCAGGTTCGGGTCAACCTCCTTAAGGCCCACTATCATTTAAGCGTTTTATGCACACCGTCCATCCATTTTTAAAGGTGATTTTAAGGTATGATCCCAAAAAATAGGCAGAACCAAGGCTCAAGTAGACCATTGAACGCTCACCATTGAAAGCTTCTTAAGAGCCAGGAAAATTTTGCAAGCAGATATTTGTGTTTTCCCTTCATCCAAGTCTAGGTGACCTTATGAATAAGTCGGATGGCAAATAAACATCACGGTAGGCCTTAAGGAGGTTTCAAGGGTGGGTGTCAGAAGCGCCTCTCTTCCTGTAGTTTGGTCCTCTTGAGCCATGGGTCGGCCTATTTTTTACCTCATGCCCTAAAATGATATAAAAAAACTGGAGAGATGGTGTGGATAAAACTCATACATCATGGTGGACCTTATAAACCCTACATGGAGCGAATCAGTCCAGCAAAGGATACCATCTGCTTCCATTTATTTCCAATGAGAAATCAACCGGTCCATCTATTTAGCAGATAATGTTAAGACATAGGCTCATTAAGTAAATTGTCAAATTTCAGACATTTTTATCAAACATAAACTTTTAAATCAAGTACTAAATTTCAGTGCTTAGAAATGTTTTTTGACAGTTTACCAAACAGGCCAGCACATATCAATACTTAAATTTCAGTACTCAATGGATTCAGTACTTAAATTGATTTCAAAATTTTTAAATTCAGTTCATCCTTAGGAAAATGGTCCCATCATGGAGAACACTTAATTTTCATGGGGCATGTGTGGTGAGTGTATGACATCCAATCCATCCAATGAGTTCATCACAACCTAATGTCAACCCATGGAAGAAATCAAGCCTATATAGTGATCAAACGGTCCACGCTGAAAAAATTGTATAATTGGCCACAAACATCAAAATTCAAGATCTAAGGCACATGATACATGTGGTATGTGTATGCCATCCAACTAATTGAATAGTTATGCCATGCGATGGTGAAAGGAAAATCCAAAAAGCCAAGACCATGTAGTGGGCCCCACCACTTGAATTTGTAGGTCATCCTAGTGGCCCACTATATTATTGTGATACTAACTTCAATAACTGTAAAAATCTTAAGGATTTTGTTATATAAATATAGATTTTAAAGTTTAAATTTATTTATTAATTTAAAATAAATATATATATATATATATATATATATATATATATATATATATATATATATATATATATATATATATTAATTCTTGATGAGATTTTCCAGATAGTATCCTGAGAAAATCCTCAAAATTTATTTTTTAAAAAATTGCCTTGCCAAGAACAAGATTTGCATTATGCCTAGAACTAGCAGCATCTCCAATTATTTCTTTAAGAAAAGTAAACTGCGATTGCTTTCCATGAAGTGATAAATCTTTATCTTGGCATTTTCTTAGCCTAAAAATTTTTTGAGAAAATTTTAAAATTTTATGTTTTTCTTGTGTATTAATGGGAAAAGCCAATTGAAATAAAATTTTAAAATTATTTATTATAAATTAATAAATTATTTTAAATTATAGAAAATATTACTATAAATTATTTATTTTAACTCTTAAATAAATTCTGCATCAAAATTGACGCAGGGAGGATGTGAGGTCGAGCACCATCTTCCTCAAGAGGATAACTATTCCGAATCCACGGAACTTCTCTAGACTCTTCACAGATGACTTCTCGAATCCACAAGGAAAGAAAATAGAAAATATAAATAAATTTTAATAAATTCAAAATTGATTAATGAATGAATAAAAATGAGTTCACAACCCTTTAAATAGGGATACTAAGCAATAAGAAAGAAATCAGAATCAAACTACAACTAAAACTCTTAGAATCTGCGACTTACTATAAATAATAGACTTACTAGTTATAGACGGTCGTGATGTCTATTAGTGCACAGAGTTTTTGGCCAAAAATAGTAAGTGTCCTATTTGGCTTTACCAAACCGTTCTCCTAATTATTCTAAGCACTTTTCATGTTGGACACAACTCCTAAAGCCCAACAGATGAAGAGTTATAATCAAACTAAAACTTACTATTTATAGTAAAAACGAAAATAAAATAGGAAATGATTGTCGATCAGGGGGTATTTCGCAAATCCAGGCTAAGTAACCCGGCATAGTGGGTTAGTTGGTTAAAGTAGCTCGTTCTACCCCAAAATCATATATTTTACGTCAGATAACTCATTACAGATTGCGAGATACGCGCGATCTAAGGTCCGATGGTCCGGATCACTTCTGTCATCGACCGGACCTTTTCTGATCCATCTTGGCCATAAAACTGTCCGCGACCCGCTCTACATAAAAAATCATGATTATTTTTCCATAAAATCGTGAAAAGTAAAATAAAATAAATATTGACGACATTTTAAAAATATCGAGATGATATCATTTGATGAAAATTTTGAGTAATATCATGATATCTATAAAATCTCATTGATATTTGTGGCACTGGTTTCCCTAGCTAACCTCTTCTTGCTTGACCATAGGAGGAAAAAAAGAAATAAACATGTGGCAATCAAATTGGAGTAGGACAGCTTCAGGGCCAATTTCATGGTTGATTAGGATCGAAAATATCAGGCTAGAAATTAAGACCAGTCCAGGTTCTAGCGTGTATTATAGCTTTTTACAACTATAACTTTGTGATTGATCACCAGTATTATACTATAATATTATCAATGTTTTAAATAGTATTGTAGCGTAGTGTATACTATGTAGCTAAAATGCTATATATCGTATGCAAATAACGCTAGTCCTTGATTGCCTGTGAATGCTATAGGGAAATAAAAATAAAAATAAATAAATAAATAAAATTTAAAGAGAATTGAATGGTATTGAAATGTATTAGATGAGATTGACATCATTATTACACAATCATTGTATGTCTGAAAATACCATAGTGTTGTAGCCATCCAATCTCATGTTTGGGATAAAATTTTTGCTACGGGGAAACATTGAATTAAGCAAAATCCTGGCATATACCCATTGAGACCATTACTGCAGTGATTTTTAAAATCTAGCAATATTTTCGTGAAAATTTTATCTGTCTATGTTATCATGATAATACCATGATATTATCAGAATCTTAAAGGTTTTAATTTTCAGCCATTTTATAGTGAAAATTACAGCGACAAGAATGCAAAAATATATTTAGAAGTTAAAATAATTCATTTATCCATGTATAGTGAACATTTTAAAATTAATTTCAATTTCAAAGAGATTTTTTTAGTATTTTATTTTTAGAGAAAATTTCTTACAAAATCTAAAAATCTCTTGAGAAATTGCATTGAAAGAAAAAATTGTCATACGTTAATGTAGACCATGAGGCTTGTGCCTAAAAAAATCCAAAATGTACTTCCATGTGGGTTACAAGTGCTTAAAAACCGTTGGACAACTATATTTCTTAACCTTTTTTTTTTTTTTTTTTTTTTTAATTTTTTAGGGTGGGGGGGGGGGGGGGGGGGGGGGGGGGGGGGGTTTGTTTGGATGCACTTGAATAATGATCCTTGGATTGCTCCAGCACGTCAGGAATATAGTTAGTAATGAGAGGTGGATGCGTTTGGTGCTGAGATTCCATTCACTGAAAGGAAAAGGACTTTTGTTTCTCTTTGGGATTGCGAATTGCAGAATGAGGTTGTATTATATATGGCATTGGTAATGAATATTCTGGATCAGTGGTCTAGATTCATCCATCAATAAGAAGTTGATTTGGTGTGTCCCATCACATCAATATATCATTGATCCAGGCCACTAGCATCAGATCAACAATCTGAATCTTGGTCCACAATCAACGAAAAAGAAAATAAAATTTGTCTGGGTTTTAATGGTGGCCCACATCATCAGTCCAGACGGCTGTAACGTTTATCCCCATAATGGGACACCAAATTAATGGTCAAGATGGCTGAGATGGGAAAAAAAATCCACTATATGTGGCTTGCGAGATCCAAGACTGCCCTTGTAAATGTTTTTTTTTTTTTTTTTTTTCTCCAAAAAAAAAAGATCTCGTTCGCTCAGCAGGTGTCGACCCCAATATTTAAAACAGGTAGATTGGTTAGAAAACTTTAGCCAAGTTTTCGCAGCTGTACATGTGTTTTTGAAATTGTGGCTTACCTGACCAGCCCATTAACCTGATTATTAAGCTGGGCATGAATATAGTGTTGTCTGGTGTCTTCAATTTATATATGAAACATGGGTCTTGAGCGATTGAGTAGGCTGATTGATCAATTGAGTGAGTTTTGAATTATACAAATTAGTATCCGAAGAGTTTTGGATAGGTTCGGTCTACTGATCGGGGAGGTCCGAGTGATTGACTATTTTTGAAAAATACTTGTAAGTTCTCTAGACACTTTTGTGCATATTCAAGCAGTTAAATGTGTGGCTATTGATCAATTGGGGGTTGCTCGATCAATGTCGATTGATGGATGCTTAGATCGACGGTGCGTGCAATTTTGCATAATTGCATGAACTATTTCCTATTCTGGATGTGTCACTATAAATATGAGTGTAATGTGGGATTAGAGTATAATTAAGAGAGCCAAAATATTTCTAAAAAGGTTTCGAATGGAGGTTAGGATTTTCGGAAGGGTTCCGAATCTATAAGTTCATCTATGTTTTGCAATTCGTTTATCATAGTGGATTTTATTGTTGCTTTGTGCCATGGTTTTTTCTCGTAAAATTCATTTGTTCATTTGTATGTTTTATTACGTTTATCTTTTGCTTGTTTAATTCAAATTTGGGATTTGCTTCCGTGGTCCCCCAACAAGTGGTATCAGAGATATACGTTGGGGATTTAAGTTTGAATTTAAGACATGTCGATAAAAGAATTGAATGTTAAGTATAAAACAGAAAAGTTCACCGGTAAAAATAATTTTGAACTATGGAAGCCAAAGATGAGAAGCATTCTAGTTTAGTAGGGATTACAACAAACACTCCTTAGTGTAGCGAAGCTTCTTGAAACCATAAGTGCATGAGAATGGGAATAATTGGATGAGAGAGAGAGAAAAATTGATTCAATTATGCCTGTCGGACGAGATCCTTTATAATGTCATTGATAAAAAACCACCATAGGGCTTTGAAAGAAGTTAAAAGACTTGTAGATGATGAAATTTTTATAAAATCGTGTGTATCTAAAGTAGTTCTATAACTTAAATATAGTGAAGAGATCTGTTATTAATGAACACATCAACGGTTTAATCAGTTACTTTACAAATTAACGAGTGTGGAAGTGACGATCGGCAAGGAAGATGAAGTTCTAATTTTATTGAATTCTCTTCCAGAGTTGTATGAGAGTTTCGTAAACACTATGTGCCATGATAGGGAGGCCATAGACGTCGAAACTATCATCTCAGCCCTTCATTCGAAGTAGTTGAGAAAGAAGGATAGTAGAGGTGGTTCATCTACAGATGCATTGGTAGTTAGAGGAAGAAATTTCGAGTGGGAGAAGGGAGATTCACAATCTCGGTCCAAGTCTAAGGGCAAAGGAGAGATAAAGTGCTAGAATGGTGGGAGACAATATCATATGAAGGATGATTGTCGGAATCCTAAAGACTAGAATAGAGAAAAATTAAATGGAACGCCGAAGGAAGCCAACGTAACAAAATCTAGTGAGGAGGTGGATGACTGTGATTTTCTAACCGCATCCAAATTTGAGTATCTCAATAATGAGTGGATTTTAGATTTGGGGGCTTCATACATATGACTTTTTAACAAGATTGGTTCACTAGCTACACCGAGTGCAATGGTGGACAAGTGTTTCTGGGCAATGACATTTATCTTTCACTTGTTTGATTTGAATTCGAGATTTGCTTCCGCAGTCCCCCAACATATAGTGGTGTCATTCTAATGGATGGATTGTTTCTCCGCAACTTTGGTCTATCCCTAACTATGATTCCTACTGTAACGTGTTTTTATTATACAAGCCATCCATCCATTTTTTCAGCTCATGTTAGGGCACAATTTGATGAGGTTTTTCCTCCTCAGTTCAGAAGAGAAGAAGTGTATCCCATTGAAAAAACGGATGTTTTACTGCGGTGCTCAACCGATCGAGTGGGCTGCTCGACCGGTCGAATAGGCCGCTCAACTCAAAGTCTAGCAAGCTATATGTTTTGAAATTTTGTGGTGCTCGACTAGTCGAGTGGGTTGTTTGACCAGTCGAGGAGGTCCTTCGACTAGTCGAGGCTACACAGATTCTAGTCTGGATTTGGTACAGACTGCTCAAATTAGAGGCAGTTTCGCAAGAGGTGCGGAAGGAAGTTGCTAACTATAACTAGGGGTCTTGGGGTTATTATAGGGTAATGCAAGGGTGTTTCCTAAAGCTAAACAAAGGGTTTCTAAAGGGTTTTAGGGCTATCAAAAGGTGAGAGAAAGAGAAAAGAGAGAGAGGAAGCTTGTGGAAGGGAGAATTCTGCTCGTAAAGATGATCTACTTTGCAGTTGACGTCTCAACACTTCTACGTCCTCGTGATCAGTGAGATCTCTGAAAAGGCCAAGATATATGTCCTGGGGGGGGGGGGGGGGGGTGAATAAGACTATGCCAAATTTTAAAAAAAATAGCGGAATTAAAGAATATAATAGCCAAATAAAGAAAAATAATTCACAACGCTGAAATGAAAAGCAGCCTCAATAATCAAGTATTAAGACGTTGATACAAACTTGGTTTTAAGGACAACCTTATACTAGAAAATAAAATGTTTTAAGGTAGGACAACCTTATTAGAACTTGAGTGAGTATCAAAAACTCAAACCGAAGAGGAATAAAACGAAATGAATTGCAAGAATTTAAATCTAAATTATTACAACATTCCCCATAATCCTTGAAATGTAAATTTTACAACATTCACATCCACACATACGTCCCACAATTTTGAATGATAAAGGATAAGAAAAATAAATCACACATCTACAAAACACAAAGAGTTATATTGGTTTGCCTGTGTGTTCACTAACTGTTAAACAATAGTCACACGGCTTGCTTCTCCACTCCTAATATCCTCACACAGGGGATATAAGCGTTCACTAATCAAATAGGTTTTTCTCAGGTTCACCTAAAACCCTCACAACTGTGTCTTTCAGTAGGCTTACACAATTCAAAAAACCCCACTTCTGAGTTTTCTGGCTTCCCTCAAATAACCAGTAGATTGAGATTTTTCTGGCTTAATCTCAAATAAAACTAAAAGAAGAAAATTTACACAAATGTAAAATACCTAGAATTCTCCTTTTATTGTATCCTGGAAGAACCAAGTCAGAGTAGAATTTCAAATATAGAAGTTCAATGTCCAATACTCACTTTAAAATGGTTATAAGTTCTAATTGATTTTAAATTAAACCAGTTGGGCTAGTTCTATTTGATTTTGATTCCAAGAAGAAGGAATACAACAATTCCTCTTTTAAATCAGATTGGAATATACAAACAAAATCAAATCAACAAAGCTAACAAAAGAGAATATTAAATATGCACAATGTATCTTAAAAAGAATACAGACTTATCTCAGAGTAATGCCTTGATTTTTCTTGAATTGAATTACTAAACTCTAAAATTCGTCGTTTATTTATAGTTGTAAAAACTTGTCTACGACTGGTCTTGTGGACACCACGACTAGTTGTAGGAGAAACAGATTTTTTAATTTTTGAGCGCGATCGGATAAAACCGTTCCATGATTAGTCGAAGGCTGTCGACGATCGGTCGTGACGTGCTCACGACTGGTTGAAGGCAGTCTGATTTAGTCACTGTAGTTTGAGTCGTAACTGCAGGACTCGTCGAAGGAAGAGTTGTGCACTGTTCATACGACCGGTCAAGCAGACTCTAGGACTGGTCGTAGATGAACAAAAATTTTTGAAAATATGCAATAAACTTAGGATTGGTCTTGAAATTTCTAAGACTAGTTGAGTCAGTACTAAAACTAGTCCAACAGGGTCCAGGACTAGTCTTAGAAAAGTTCAAACACTTACAAAGTGATTTAATTTGACTTATGTATACAAAATGACTTACCCTAAGGTTAATTTAAGGTCAATCATACGTAGAAAGTGAGGTATGAACATTGAGACTTCATTTCATCAGAAGATGGTTGACCTTTGAAGATTATGAAGCTTGAGATCTTTACACTTGATGTAGCTTAAACTTAAGATCTTCTAGAACTTGAAAACTTCATCTTGAGTTGTACACTTTCTTGAGTCTTGAACTATACTTGAGGTAGAGCTTCATTCTTAACTTGAAGCATTGTGATGCAGTGTCTTGAACATATATATATATATATATATATATATATATATATATATATCCTCATGCTACACAAGACACAGATAGTGTTTTTGGCACCACAAAATTTGATAAACAAAGGAGCAATCAGCCATAGCACTTACAATCTCTCAGTTTTTTATTATTCTCTTATTGTTCATTCGCTCCTACGTGAGCGAAGAAGGTTTGATTCAAGTGGTGTATACTTGTGATCGGTTGTAATGTTGTACTTTATAGTGAATTGTTGCTCTGAACGAGGTCTCGTGGTTTTTACCTCTTTGAGGGTTTTCCACGTAAAATCCCTTGTGTCGTGTGGTTCATGCTTTGATTTATTTCATTACTTTATTATATCCCATAATTCTAGTGTTTTGGGAGGCAAGATCCTAAGGTTTTTGTGCAACACCCACAACAAAGTGGTATCAGGGCCAAGTTGGTTGAACGGAGTGAGATCAGTTTTGAATTATGGAAGGTGGCTCATCAAGGATGATCAGTCTCAATGGTTATAACTAGACCATATGGAAGGCTAAGATGGAGGACTTGCTTTATTGTAAGGACTTGTATGCTCTAATTTAAGGCATATCAGCAAAGTCTACGGATAAGTCAAGGGCAAAGATCATATGGTGTGTAGGCTGAGGAAAAACTTGTATAGACTAAAACAAGCTTCAAGGAAATGGTACAAGAAGTTCAACTCGTTCGTGTTAAAGCATAGATATGACAGAACGGAGTCGGACCACTGTGTGTTCATGCGCAAGTTCTCAGATGGTGATTTCTTAGTTCTGCTATTATACGTTGATGACATGCGCATCATGGGTAAAAACATCAAGAAGATTGACAGGCCGAAACAGGAGTTGGGTAAGTCGTTTGTTATGAAAGACTTGACCCTGGCTAAACAAATCTTAGAAATAGAGATAACTCGTGATAGAAGTAGCAGAAAGTTTTGGTTGTCACAAGAGTAGTATATTGAGAAAGCCCTAGAGTGGTTCAATATAAATGCAATGAATCCAGTTAGTACTCTATTGGATGGTCACTTCAAATTGAGCGAAAGACAGTGTCCAAAGACAGAGGCAGAAGTGGATGAGATGAGGAAGATACCATACGCGTCAGCGGTAGGAAGTTTGATATATGTTATTGTGTGTACGCGCTCAGACATAGTATATGTGATTGGCGTTGTCAGCCGGTATCTTACCAATCCTGGTAAAGAATATTGGGTAACGGTGAAATGGATGCTGCGGTATGTAAGAGGCTCATCCAGGTTGAGCCTATACTATGGTGACGAAAAACTTGCGTTAGAGGGCTACATAGATGCAGATATAGCAGGTGACATAGACTCTAGGAAGTCTATATCGGGGTTCATGTTCACATTTGCAGGAGGATTGGTCTCTTGGCAGAGCAAGCTACAGAAGGTCGTAGCATTGTCAACGACAGAGGCCGAGTACATTGTGGTTATAGAGTCATGTAAAGAGATGCTTTAGATGAAGATGTTCCTACAGGAACATCGCCTGAAGAAGGAGCAGCACGTGGTCTATTGTGATAGTCAAAGTGTTATAAACTTGAGCAAGAATCCAAGTCAGTACTCCAAGTCGAAGCACATAGAAATTCGGTATCACTGGATCAGGGATACTTTGGAACATAAGGTGTTACAGCTTAAAATGGTTCACATGGACGATAATGGGTCAGACATGATGATCAAGGCTTTTTTCAAGGATAAATTTGAGGTTTGTAGAAACCGGGTTGGCTTGAAGAAGACGAATTCCTCTTGAGTCGGAAAGGGAGAGATTTGATGGGGTTCTTCCTCTTCAGTTCAGAGGAGAAGAAGTGTATCTTGTTGAAAAAATGGATGTTTTACTGCGGTGCTTGACCGGTCGAGTGGGCCGCTCAACTCATAGTCCAGCAAGATATGTTTTAGAATTTCATGGTGCTCGACTAGTCGAGTGGGGTGCTAGACCTCAACCGGTCAAGGAGGTCACTCGACCAGTCGAGGCCCTGGCTCGACTAGTCGAGGCTACGCAGATTCTAGTTCGGATTTGGTGCGCACTGCGCAAATTGGAGGCGGTTTCACAAGAGGTGCAGAAGGAAGTTGCCTAAATTATAAAAAGGGTTTTAGGGTTATTATAGGGTAATGCAAGGATATTTCCTAAAGCTATACAAAGAGTTTCTAAAGGGTTTTAGGGCTATCAAAAGGTGAGAGAAAGATAAAAGAGAGAGAGAGAGAGAGAGGAAGCTTGTGAAAGGGTGAATTCTACTCGTAGAGGTGATCTGCTTCGCAGTCGATGTCTCAGCGCTTCTACGTCATCATGATCGGTGAAATCTCTCAGGTTTTCATTATTTTCTTATAGTTCATTCGCTCCTGCGTGAGCAAAGAAGGTTTGATGCAAGCGGTGTGTGATTGTGATCGGTTGTAACGTTCTACTTCATTGCTCTGGATGAGGTCCCATAGTTTTTACCTCTTCAAAGGTTTTCTACATAAAATCCCTTATGTCATGTGGTTCATACTTTGATTTATTTCATTACTTTATTATATCCTATAATTCTAATATTTTGGGAGGCAAGATCCTAAGGTTTTTGTATAACACCCCTAACACAATCCCAAAATGCTGCATATACAAATCTCGACCACACTACAACTAGTAGTGATGGACCATTACAAACTTCTTGTGGGCCAGAAGTTTTGGATCAAGCTGATATTTGGGTCCCTTCGTCTTGTCTTCGCGACCTTATCCAGAGGTTGGATGACAAATAAACGGAGGTTGTGAGCATTCAATCATCACTGTTTCCTGTGGTGTGGTCCCCCTAAGATTTGAATCTATTGCATCTTTGGGGTAATGCCCTTGAAATGCGCTGGAGAAACGGATGGACGGCGTCAATATAATACAAATACACGTGTGGCACATGGAAGTTGTATTCCACTTGCGTATGGGCTTAGCAAACCTCTGAGAAAAAGAAATTCCAAAAAACAAGCTGCTGAAATAGAAAAAGAGCTGATGAAAAGTAATACATCCAGTGGGCTAACTCAATGGGAAACTGTCCACGCACATAGTTTCATTTGGATCCAGCGTTATTCACGTTGCTTACCTGTACCATTCATTAGATCCAGTGCAATCTTCATATTCTGCCTTAAATAATAATAATAATAATAATCAATATATACAAAGTAATCCAACGATCTAAACCATCCAATTAGTTGCTTGCAAAATGTATGTAGAAGATGCTTGTAGAAGATAGACCCATTTACGTTGCAAGTGTTTAAAACCATCTGATTTTCATCTAATTTACATGAACAGCGCGAAAAAAGGACTGGATAAAATGAAGGGTTCAAATAAGAGATGCAAGTGACAACAGGTCCGGTACTGGGTGTACATGGAGAACATGAAGGAAAGAAAAAGATAAAGGAAAAATAAATAAATAATGAAAAGCTAAAATAAAATAAAAACTACTTTATTTGAAGAGAGAGAGAGAGAGAGAGAGAGAGAGAGCTTCCGCACAGTATTGTGCATGTATCAGGCTAGCATTTTAAGGGGGGGTGTAATTTTTTGAATTCTTTTATAAATACATTTACATGGGTTATTATTACTTATTACTTATAACACGTCTGCAAAGAGATAAAAATGGGCGTGCATTTCCTCTCCCAAAATTGATCGAAAAGGTCTGGCTTCAATTTATGGGCACGACAGAGATGTATGTGACTTATCGGCCATCCATCCATTTAATAAAACATTTTAGGGAATGAGCCAAGATATGAAGCAGATCCAAGCTTAAGTGGACCACACCAGAAGAAAAGGTGGTTCTAAGGACGTCTATTACTGAAAGTTGTTTCCTTCCTTAGATCTACATTGATGTTAATTTGTTTGGGATCCAACCTGTTCATAAGGTCTTCCTTGGTCTATATTGATGTTGGTTTGGGATCTAACTGTTCATAAGGTCACAAAGACATTGATAAAGGAAAAACACAAATATCGGATTCATCCAAAACTTCTAAGTACCCTGAAAGTTTTCAATGAGAGGCGGTCAATTCCCCCTGTTTCCTGTGGTGTGGCTCACAAAACTTCTGGGCCCTTAAATGTTTTCAAAAAGCTTTGGATCGGCTTCAGTTTTCATCACATATATGCCCTAAAATGAGCTGGCGGAAGGGATGAACGGTGTGGATAAGTCATATACATCAAGGTGGGCCCCATACTATTTATACTTTTCACCTCGAGTTTAGTGGCAGACTACGTTAAAAAAAAATTAAAATAATAACCTACGTATATCACGTTGGGAAATACGCTCTAAGTAAAGAAGTAAATAATTATTATCCCTTTGCATGTACTTATAGGGGGATTTCAGAAATCAAACACCCCCATACATACTCCTACTAATACCGACAACTATAAGAAGGAAATTTGTTAGTTAATATTCTCTAAATTTGACACAATCAAAGCATGTTTAATTACTAAGTAATATAATTAAATCAAGATATGACAAATACAACTATATGCATGAAAAGGTTTCCATGATCTTAGTACACGAGATCATTATTCATAAGTAAACTGAGAAGTTCAAAAATTTGAATTCTTAGCTACGGTCCACGGAAGATACAAAGTAATATAATTAAATCAAGATATGACAAATACAACTATATGCATGAAAAGGTTTCCATGATCTTAGGCCACGAGATCAATATTCATAAGTAAACTGAGAAGTTCCAAAATTTGAATTATTAGCTACGGTCCACGGTAGATAACTTCCAACGTATTAATTGCATGCAACATCATGTGGGCTGGTTGTGCAAAAATCAGCCACAGTTACTCATCAAGTATTATGAAACTCTATTTTACTATTTATCAATGGTTAGAAACTATTATCTATAATGTGGCCTACCTGATGAGTAAATGGGGCTGATTTTTGTATTAGGTGATCCTTATTGTGGGACCAACATTGCATGTCACATCTACTCAGTGTATTGGAAGTTATTGAAAGTGCCTTGGTTTGTCAAATTGCATGAGTGCTGAGTCAATCTTACAAGTGAGCCCCAAGCTGAAGTTTACAAGATCAAGATCTCAACCAAGAGGAAGTTCGAGTGCTCCACACTGGTAAACAAAGCCTCGCTTCCCTAACCAATCCCTTGAGGTATATGACCCCATTTAACTTAGTCTTACCTACAACAATTTTTAAAACATCCTTGGTAAGCTTAGTTTTGATCATTTAGAGTACTAGAGGAAAAATCATGGACTAAACAGGAAAAATCACAATTGCATTGATATGCAATCGAAGACATTTTCGATGCTATCGAACATGGTTCGATTGCATTGAAAAATAGGCCCATATTGTCTAGCAACAAAATGATCATCTGCTGGGTATTGTTGATTATATCGAATAAAGTTCAATGATATTGAAATTCAAATTTTTATAGCATCAAAGCTATTTCAGTTGAATCGACTTAAGGTACTCCCTCTTCAAAGAAAATTCTCTCTAAGTGTTCCTCGATGGAACGAATCATCTTTGATCACATTGAGAGTAAGTTATCGATGACATTGTTGAGGGTCAAATCTTGCATATTAGACCCCAGTTATTACCTAATTTTACGAACATGATATTGTTTAAAATCCTATTTTAATCGTGTTTGTATTGTAAGGTGAATTTAGGAGTCTGGACTGAAAAATGGTACTAAAAGCATAGATTTAACGATCAGAAATCACCAAGGCAAGGGATGGATCATAGGAGATCGAAATCAATCGAAGAATTTACACGCCAAAGATCCGAGAAAATTAAGCAATTCACGCTAAAGAGGCATAAAAATCGTCTAGAATGAAAGATCACAGGTTTCCCATCATTCGGTTAGCTCGAAACTTTATATATGGCCTTAGGACCCTAAATTAACCATACATCTCGAATTTAATCCATTGGATCCTTGTGGAAGTGGCCCAATGAACAGATCAGCTACTAAAATACTGATCTAAGGCCCACTTGATACCTTGATATGCTTCAATTTTTGTCTCAACCCATTAAATGAGGTGATAAAATGGATGGACGGAGCGGATTTCTCATCTACATCATAGTGGACCTCACATGTACACTGGCGTGCACACAATGCATGTGCACAGGAGGTGCATTGAACAGAGAGTCTGGTCAAAACATCTTTAACCCATCTCCTTCATGCGTAAGAACCAATGGATGGACAGTGTCCGACCAGACATGCTTAGTGGGCCATCATCTTGGCCCCATTGGATGATCTGGACCGTTCATTTGCTCCGTAGGGTGGCCATGACCCTCGTCAAGGTTTCCCTTTAGTCCCATGCTCATGTACACACGTAGATCGTCGGAAAATGCAGAATGAATGATGAGGTGAGTTAATGCAGTGGGCCGCACCAAACTTGAGCAAAAGTACGCATTCCCGACTGATTTTTTGCCAGGAAT
Source organism: Magnolia kwangsiensis (assembly GCA_037074715.1). NCBI lineage: Eukaryota > Viridiplantae > Streptophyta > Magnoliopsida > Magnoliales > Magnoliaceae > Magnolia > Magnolia kwangsiensis. The sequence goes on from CM073580.1 coordinate 90,093,133, forward strand.
CCAATGAACGAGGTAGATTTATCTGAAAACATCACTGTGGGGCCCACCAAGCACCTCAGCGTAAAAATCTTCCTATTACGCATGATCGGACACACCTTACCACAATGGGCCATTCTATGATCATGGAAGTGATCAGACTGTCCATCTGGACTGTCCAAGAGCTCGAAAAGATGGGGCCGAACCTATCCATGAGGGCAAAACAAGGATCTTTGATCAAGGGGTTCTCCCACAGCTGTAATCGCAAGATGAGTTACGGTTCTTCCACTGTTCCTTTGCACACAAGGTGCTGCGTAAAGAGAACACACGTTCGATTGCATCGATATGCAATCGAAGACATTTTCGATGCTATCGAACATGGTTCGATTGCATTGAAAAATAGGCCCATATTGTCTAGTAACAAAATGATCATCTGCTGTGTATTGTCGATTATATCGAATAAAGTTCAATGATATTGAAATTCAACTTTTTTATAGCATCAAACCCATTTCAATTGAATGGACTTAGGGTACTCCCTCTTCAAAGAAAATTCTCTCTAAGTGTTCCTCGGTGGAATTGAATCATCTTTGATCACATCGAGAGTAAGTTATCGATGACATTGTTGAGGGTCAAATATTGCATATTAGATCCCAGTTATTACATAATTTTACGAACATGATACTGTTTAACATCCTATTTTAATCGTATTTGTATTGCAAGGTGAATTTAGGAGTCTAGACTGAAAAAGGGTACTAAAAGCATAAATTTAATGCTCAGAAATCACCAAGGCAATGGATAGATCATAGGAGATCAAAATCGATCGAAGAATTTACACGCTAGAGATCTGAGAAAATCAAGCAATTCACGCTAAAGAGGCATGAAAATCGTCTACAATGTAAGATCACAGGGTTCCCATCATCCAGTTAGCTCAAAACTTTATATATGGCATTAGGACCCTAAATTAACCATACACATCGAATTTCAGCCATTGGATCCTTGTGGAAGTGGCCCAATGGACAGATTAGCTACTAAAATACTGATCTGAGGCCTACTTGATACCTCGATATGCTTCAATTTTTGTCTCAACCCATTAAATGAGGTGACAAAATGGATGGATGGAGCAGATTTCTCATCTACATCACAGTGGACCCCACATGTACACTTATGTGCACACAACGCATGTGCACGGGAGGTGCATTGAACAGAGAGTCTAGTCAAAACATCTTTGACCCGTCTCCTTCATGCGTAAGAACCAATGGACGGACAGTGTCCGACCAGGCATGCTTAGTGGGCCACCATCTTGGCCCCATTGGATGATCTGGACCGTTCATTTGCTCCATAGGGTGGCCATGACCCTCGTCGAGGTTTCCCTTTGGTCTCATGCCCGTGTACACACATAGATCGTCAGAAAACGCAGGATGAACGACGAGGTGAGTTAATACAGTGGGCTGCACCAAACTCGAGCAAAAGTACGCATTCTCGACTGGTTTTTCGCCAGGAATCCAATGAACGAGGTGGATTTATCTAAAAACATCACTGTGGGGCCCACCAAGCACCTCAGCACAAAAATCTTCCTATTACGCACGATCGGACACACTTGACCACAATGAGCCATTCTGTGATCATGGAAGTGATCGGACCATCCATCTGGATCATCCAAGAGCTCGGAAAGATGGGGCCGAACCTATCCATGAGGACAGAACAAGGATCTTTGATCACGGGGTTCTCCCACAGCCATAACCGCAAGATGAGTTACGGTTCTTCCGCTATTGCTTTACACGCAAGGTGCTGGGTAAAGAGAACACATGTTCTCCTTATGCATCGACTCTAGCCTCTCCAGCGCCTTTAAACCAAGCCATTCATGCTATAAAATGAGGAAGGGGGGGGGGGGGGGGGGGGGGGGGGGGGGGGAGGGGGTGGTGTTGGGGAGGGACAGAGAGGTATTCATCTTTTGACGTGAAGAGGAAGTGTGAGAAGCATAGAGAGAGAGAGAGAGAGAGAGAGAGAGAGAGAGAGAGAGAGAGAGAGAGAGAGAGAGATGTGGAGTGTTGCTGGCTTCATCAATCTTCTTCTCCTCCTTTCTTCCGATTTTTCTTCTCTTTTTATGCTTTCCTTCAAGTTTAGCTTGATCATGTTTGACTAAACCACTTAGCTAGGGCTAAGAGGTGAAGCTTGAGATTTTTCTTTATGCCTTTTTATTCATGTTTAAACTGAACTGATTTTGATTCTAGTTTGATTATAAGAAATGCCTTTAGTTTTTAATGATTTGTTGTGACTTAAATTACAATGGATCTGCGATAGCTTTGGGTATGTTCTTTACATTATTGTGATTATGAAGTTAGGAAGCCTTGTTGTTCACCATCTGTTGTTTACTTTGTCTCATGGGCATGGTTTTGTGATGGAATCAATTCTAATCCTCATATCTCTCATCTCTTGAAAACTAAATCAAAGGAAGTTCAGATTTGATGTTTATGGTTATATCCTCCAACTGGATGAAGATGGGACTCTAAATCTAGTTGTGTTCGTGTTTCGTCAAGGAAATAAATGCGTTTAATTTGGGAGATTTATTCAATGATAACAAAGAATGAATGAGAGAACATTCATCACATTTATCTGAGCTCATTTACATCCTCTGATTCCCTTGATTCTGAAAATAAAGTTCAATTAATACAATGTACTAAATGAAAGAAAAGATAGTTCAATGAAAATTTCGACAGCATAACAATGCTATTTTGGTCATCTCCTAGATACTTAGGAGGAATTGACGAATCTGATCAACCAGTCTTCTAAAGAGATAAAAATTTCAGCAGCATTCCGGCGCTATTTCGGTCATCTCCTAGATACTTAGGAGGAATTACTGATTTGATCAGCTAGTCTTCAATGAGATAGAACATCCTTCCGTTCATTCTTCCTTAAAATATGAAGCAGGCTCTTGCAATGTGGACAGATGCTGAGGAAATCAGGCCAATCATGCTAAACGGGCCTGAAAAGTCTCCCAGAATGTAAGATCAAGGGGTTTCCACCGTCCGTTTAGATCGAAACTTTATGTGCAGCCTTATAACCACAAATTACCCATACACGTCAAATTTCAGCTCCTGAATCCTTATAGAAATGGCCGAACTGACAAATTAGCCCTCAAAATCATGATTTGTGGCCCGCCTATAATCTGGACATGTTTCAGATTTGGTCCCAACACATCAAACATAGTGATGAAGAAGATGGCCGGAGCAGATTTCTCACGAGCATTACGTTGAAGCTACATGTACATCGCACGTACATGGTGTGCATGAGCACCGGCCGTGCATGGGATTTCTCAAAGTCGGTCAACACCCATTGACCGACTTCTTCTTCTCATATTCAAAAAATACACAGCGTCCTTAGAGCTCGTTTGTAATTTTTTCAGTGTGGCCCACTCCACACTCAAATCTCCAATCCGTACTGTCCATTGTGTGCAGAGGGTAAATTTAACACTTGGAAATGTGGCAATCTGAAACCATGCAGGCTTTTGTAACATCTAACCGTCGAATATGAAATGGATGGCGAAGTGAATAATCTTGCAGGCCTGCTTATTTCACTTCAAAACCAGTCTATTCCTGCTGTTTTTCCGTCGTGAATCGAATGAGCGGTGTAGATTTTTCACTTGGATTCCACAAACGAGAGATCAAACTTCATAGAGTCGACGTACGTCGACTCTGTTGCAAAACAGAGTATCGGTTCATCTGTAGTGGGCCATTATCACGAAGTAGAAGGTCGATCTGAGTCGTCTGTTAGATAGAGGGAGAAAAACTACTCAGAACCATGTTGATATTTCTTGGTTATGTGTTTCCTCATGATCACTACAATGATCAAAAGAGGACCGTTCGGCTGCTTCCATGACTTGATTTTCTAGGTGGGCCGCGTCAACAGACGATGAAAACTCACTATTCACGGTCGAAATTCTAAGGGGAAGTCAGTGGACGTTGTGGATTTCTCACAAGGATTCTGTATTGGGCCCCACCAGCAGCACAGTTGAAAGGAAGAAATTTTCTTCTGTTTACAACTGACCGCCAGCCCGACCGGTTGCGCAGTCTCGCGCAAGGGAAGCCTTCTCTCGGACGGAGATCTGCAACGTCTAGCTTGTGGGAATCTTCCCACTTTCATTGCGCGGCCTGGCGCAACACTCTTTTCCAGCCTTCTTTCCAAAGTAGCGCAAAGCAGTTCTTCACTTTTACTGCACAGGTCTGCACACCAGATCTCCTTTGCGCGGACTGGCGCAACACCTATTTCTCTCCTTCTCTCACTCGCTTCTCTCTCATTTCGTGGCCTTCTAATATGATCCAAATGATCTAACCCCTCAAATGGAGTGAAAGTGGGGTATTTATAAGCCCCACCACTCTTACAAAGTGGTGATCACCACCACCTATCTCTTCACATATGATTTTCTTCTTTTCTTAAACTATGATGACCACCAAGCTACCTCTTAAATGGTGGTGTACAACCTTTCTCCCTTAAAATGACACATGTGCACCCTTTTTTACCAAACTATCCTTTTCAATCCCTTTTACCAGAATACCTAAACTACCCCTTGGACATGGAATGTTATCAAAATACCTAAACTACCCCTGGAACTAAATTTTTACCAAAATGCCCCAAACTATCCTTGGAACTGAATTTTTACCAAAATGCCCCAAACTACCCTTGGAAATGGATTTTACCAAAATACTTAAAATACCCTTGGAACTGGATTTTACCAAAATACCTAAACTACCCTTGGAACTGAATTTTACCAAAATACCTAAACTACCCCTGGAACTAGATTTTTATCAAAATACCTAAAATACCCCTAGACGTAGAATATTTTTTATGCCTCAACAAATGCCCCCTCGATCCTTCTCTGATTGATTCTTGAAATCAAATGGAGGATCGATCTTCCTCCGTCTGAAGAACTTGAATGAACTGTAACTTGAACGATGACCAGATGATTATGCTTGCATGGAAGACTAGATGATCATTCTTGTATGACAGACTGGATGATCATGCTTGACCAGAAGATTGAACGATCGCGCTCGAACGGAAGACTGGAATGCTTGCATTCAAATGGAAGACTGGGTGATCGCATTTGCATGGAAGGCTTGCATGATTGTGTTCGACCAGAAGACTTGAATGATTACGCTCGAACAGAAGACTTGAATGATGACACTTGAGCAAAAAATTGGAATGCCCCCAGTCAGCAGTGTCGAGTAGATGTTTCACTAAAGAGGATAAAATTTTCTTTTCATTGAAGCATGCCTCCGCAACAGCTGTGACGACTTCATCTTTGAGTGATTTGATCAGAGAACTTTCTTTCAACACCGTTGCTGCTGTAACGGTTTCTTTGATCAACTCCAATGATTCTTTCCTTTAACTCTGTATATTTCTTTAATGCTGCTCCTACCGCAATACCTTTTTCGATTGTTTCCTTTACTCACGATCTGCATAACCCAAGCTTTCAAGTGATGATCTTTCCTGTCAAATTAATCGAAATTAGTATCTTAATTCATTATAATTTTTTCAATGTAGCTTTATGAAGCATTGATAAATTTGAAATTAGATTGGGAGTTTCTTCTCTTTTTAGGCCAATTGTGATATTCACAATATGATTTAATCAATCTTTGTGCTTGTCATCATGCTTCGCATTATGTTCTTTATATTGCACTCTTGGAGATTTCATCTTTAGCTCCAAAGGTTCAACCAATGAGTTTTTTTTTTACTGAGTCTTCTCGAGTTTGTGCTCCTTAGCATTTCTTCATAGACTTTTCCTTGGATCTTTGCTGATTCTGAAAAATAGACAAGACTTCTTTTTAATTTTCATTTAATAATTTTCCAAAGGTCATAAAAGTTACTGATGATGATGATTCCATTTGTTCTTTGTCTCCATTAGATTCGATACATGGAGTCTTGCAATATTATTACTAGAATAGTGAGAAGTTATGAATCGGCATATGAATTCCTTTGCCATGCATAAGAGATTATCAGAAAGATCAAGGCATAGATTATTTCAAAGACATTAAATCCTGCCTAGATCAGCTTTGCATAAGATTTCTTTAAAAGATAATATTTCTGAAGTAAAGCCTGCTGAAACCCTTGAAGGATAGATAATCTTTGCTGCTCCTTTAACAAATCCAAAGAATATATCCGGATCTTCATATTGTTAAGAAGATAATGATAATTTCTTTGTTAGTTTATTATCTGCCTCCTTTTGAGAATCTTGTGCAATAATGTCTTTATTCATTAAGAAGACGAGAGATGAAAAGACCTCAGAGCTCTTGTCAATATATTAATTGACCTCAGAGACTTGAGCTTTCGAGTATATAATCGTCAATATCTTGAAGACATTTACTGTTGATGTAATTTGAACCTGATTTAAGAGAAACACATTTTTGCATATTGTCTAATCAATATTCAAAATTTTTATCAGGCAATTGCATATTTGAGCATATCTAAATTGAAATGTGTATCTGAAACATTTTGAATGCTATGCATAGTTTATGCTTTGCATGTTTGCATGTTTGAGCATATCTATAGTGAAATATGTATCTGCAACATTTTAAATGCTAAACTTAATTTGTGCTTTTAAGCAATGGAGATAGTATATACTCTTGACTGACCATACCTTGACTGGTCAAGACTTGACTTGACTCGATTGAACTGGACTGACACCACTAGACCAACACACTAGACCGACACTACTGGACAGACACTTACACACATAGTTTAGGCTCTTGAGTAGTGGAACAACACACAATTTAAGCTCTTGAGTAGTTGGAGCAAGCAGTTTCTTAGACTCATGCAGGAGTCGGGTCTCATGTGATGGTCTCTGTAACTCTTAGGAGTTCACTGGACTTCTCATTGCCTAGGGAGTTCACAAACAGCGATCCATCAGAGGGGCCCAGTGAAGTTACCGGGGCGGTGAACTCGGTTGGTTTTATGCACAGGGTTGGCCGCGATAACTCTCTAGAGTTCACAGAGTTCGCAAGGCTACCTTTGGAGTACCAAATCCATGGTTGTCAGTCCATCGATGAGTAGGTTTAAGCCCTTCCTCATGAGTTAGTACCGGAATCGAACCACAAATTTGAGAGGTCTTGTGCATGGTTGGCTTGTCTAAAGCTCGCACTGCGGCCCTTATTTTCTTCGTCTGCAAGGTCAAGCCCATTCACGGGAGGGCACTTTCTCCCGTTCCCCGTGATGCTGCCGGAAAGCTGTACAGACGGCATGGGGGTTACGCATGACTGGCCGTTGAGGACTTTTAGTCACTGGCTTCGTCAGCTGCCCACATGGGTATGTGTACGATGGCCTTCACGGGATTTTTAGGGCCACTGGCTTCTCGCCGCTACCCGAGTGGCGATCTTGATAGGTCTTATGCGTAGCTCGTCCCTTTTAAGACTAGGTCCTTTTAGGACTTGACCTTTTTAGATCTTGAAGACTTGGTCCTTTTAGGACTTGGCTAGACTACCTTAAATAATTATAGGTCTTATACGTAGTTAGCCATATAGGCTTGGCTAGGCTGCCTTGAATGATAAGCAACCATCACTGTCGTCAACTTTATATGTGGTTGGCTATATAGTTTATTCCACTGCCAAAAGATGACGATCAATAATTGATACTTCAGATCAATAATTGACATCTCAGATCAATAATCGATATTTCATCGTTGCTGATAATGTTCTCAGAACATTCATATTATGTTTGAAATCGTGTATCAGCTTGGCGATGATAGAAATTTTGATAAACGATTGGTGACGACAGTGATAGTTGCTAATTTGGGCGATAGTCATCAGTACTTACTGACGAAAATCTTTGGTGGTCAATGCTTGACAGCTATCATCAATGTTTGGTGGCTTGACAACAATCCTCAAAGCTTGGCAGCGATCATCAATGCTTGGTAACGATCATCAATGCTTGGTAGCGATCATCATCAGTGCTTCATGTTTAACAATGACTTGATATGCTTGAAAGCCTATCTTGCTTTGGTTATGACTTGATATGCTTGAAAGTTTGTCTTTCATTCAAATATACAAAAGAAATATATTATATGGTGAGAAGTATATTTCACAGTTTTTACTCACTTGTCTTGCCCCCTTTTGATTAGGAAGCATTACTCTGAGAATCTTCATAATCAAAATCATGATGATGCCACTTGACACTGCATCCCCTCATACTTTTTTCCCGGGATTAACTTTGCCACCAGTCTCGAACTAATCGAGCCTATGTATTCTTATTTCTTTTTTTTCTTTTCTTTTCTTTTATGTCGTACACCTTAACAACTTCTCCATTATCAACTGATCTTCTGTAACTTATTCTTCAAGCCATTCACTTTTCTTTCTTCTTCGATTGTATCTCCTTATCTTTCTCCTGAAATTCAAAGTCATTTGAAAATTTGTGCTTTAATTCATTCGTATAAAGAACAACACATGACCTTGTCTTTTGCAATCCTTTCACTCCTCTAATTATCAGTGACAATCGTTAATGCTTGATAGCATTAGTGCTTACGTTTTGCCCCAACTTTAGCCTGCAAAAATTGATATAAACAATTATCATTTCGAGGAGTCAGCAATTACCTTATTTGGAATTCTGGAATTTTGTCATTCTGAGACTTAATTGATCTTGCTCTCTCTTTTATTTTTTTTTTATTTTTTTTTGAGAGAACATCAAAATTGTAACTCTTTATTCTTGTGCCGTGAATCTTTTGAGTCAACACGCTGTCTTGCTTTTTTCTTGCCTATTCTTCTTTCTTCTTTGTTTTATTTCCTTTAATATTTTAACTATGGTAATTTGATTGCCTCTGCAGCTAGCGATTGATTCCTCATAAGCAGTATATTGCCTTCTTCAGCTTTGAGAATCCTTTGTTTTGCTTTCTTTCTTCGACAATATCTGTTGTTGTTCCCCTAGGACTCTTGAAATAGCTGGTTCATATGAGAGTGAAGCAACTTTACTTTGACCTTGCTCTTCTAATCTGGAAAGTTGTGACGATACCTCCAGGGCTCTCTATTGACTAATGAATTCATTAATTAATCCGTTAACTTGTTGGCGAGCAACGCTTGACTTAGTTGAACTAACTTTTCATCTAAAGGCTTTGTACATTCTTTGTGCACCGACATGCTATCATCCGTCCTTCATTGTCTCACACCACTACTAATGAAGCAGACATTACTTTTGATCCTACCATGCTTCTTCTTCATTTAACTTCCCCGCCATGGAAGTGCTTCTACGGATTTCCAAAGGGTATGAAGCATGTTTTCCTTGTCCTGAATTTCCACCAAATGCTCATCCGCACCTTCCCTATAGCCAATGATCTTATTTAATTATTCCCAGTCTTCCTCACTGAAACGCACTGGTTCACTTCCATCCTTTGATAAACACAATGTAACATCATCCAAGTTAATTGCTGCTTTTTGTAGTGGCTGTCCCACACTCTGAGATACATTAGGCCGAAGCTTTGAATACTTGGCATTTCCTGTTACTGGTTGAAGAATGTAATTATGCTCTTTCGGAAGAACAACATCAGGTTTACCATCTGACTTCTGAATAAACTGCTGTAATAAAAGTTTCTTTTCCACCATCGTCAACTGTTACTGTTGAAAGCTTTTCAAGTGTTACGCCTGCTGCAAATGGATGACCAGGATTATGATGCATGCCCTCACCATCCAACGCTCCCTCAAGTGACACCATCTATACATTTACATATGACTAATACTCCCTCAATGCGACTTCGACTGTCGAGTCGCTAGCCTAACTAATACAACGCGATCGTGATCATGTTAGTCAAGTGTACTTAGTTATGTCCGTTCATCCAACAAGATTGAGAAAACTGGGACACCCTTACAAAATCAATGCCCAAATCTGATCGCAAGGCCCAGGGCAGTCGTAGCGGCCTTACGCCTGCAATCCTTGATCCGTCTGGGTTCATTACTCCAAGCTGACTCATACGAATGGTGGGTTACAAACTGGGTTACTCGGGTGTAAGACCCGTATCTTAGTCCGTACCATTCCGTAGACCTCCACGGTCTTACCGGTCGAATTCCGACAACCTTCGACCCTTAACCGATAGTCACACGTGACCCTGATTCATACGCCGTCAACCCGAGTCGACTCAACCCAAGATCTGTACCCTAGCGACCGCACCGTCGTCGCGGTTTCAGTGCCGTGACTCGCGCACCGAGGCGATACCTTGGTCGAGAGTTGTAGGGCGACGTTCGGTGTGAGGAAACGCCGCACGTTGCGAAACCCAAGGGAATCTCTACGATGTGTCACATCAATCCCATCAATCCATCAATCAATCAACCCATCACATGTTAAGTATATGTCAAGTACACATCACCTTTCACCCATTCCCAAGCAACCACAAAAGTCAAAAAGTTCTTACACCTCCCATGCCTTTCTTACACAAAAAGCCTCTAAAGTCAAAAAGTTCTTACACCTCCCATGCCTTTCTTACACAAAAGGCCACAAAAGTCAAGGTTTTCTTACACAACCATCATTCACCACATCCATCCATCACTCATCTCTCTCCACAACACTCTCTCTCTCTCTTTCTCATTTTCTCATCTCATTCTCCAAGCTCCATACGTATGAGCTCTCCCTCCCTTTCAAAAAAAACTCCAAGGTGGCCCACTTTCCTACCCCATCATCTCTCATCTCAACCCTCCATTTCTCATCTCCTCCATTGAAATCAAAGCTAAGGTGCTAAGAAACCCCTAGGAGTAAGAAGATCGGATGGTGGGTGCATGATCGTAGTAGTTTTTCCTATTTTTGAGATGGGCCAAGTGAGGCCAACCGATCAATGGTTTGGATCTCACCTGGGACCCTAAGATATGGCCGATGGCCCACTAGGATCATCATGATCATTCCATGATGGGGCCATTTTCCATGGACCCCATCATGATGTTTATTTCATTATGAAGGTCATCTAGACCGTCCATATTAGTGGGGAAAGGATCCCTACCGTTGATTTTATATTTTAGTGGTCCCATGTGTTAAAGGACCCATTCGATTGTATGATTTCTTCAAGGGAGGGCCCATAGTGTCGGGGTCCCTCCATCACAAGCGAGTCCCACTCTCTATCTCTCTCTCTCTCTCTTTCATGTTCTTTTTTTATTTTGATATGGTTGTATGGCCCACTTGAATAGACCCATCAAGAGGCATATATTTCTACCCCAAGCCATTTACAAGTGGGGCCCACCTTATATGTGATCATCCATCCGTGGTGGCCCACCCGAGCAAGGCTCACCTTGTATTTATTCAAGACCGTCCATGTCCAGGGACGTCCCTGGACGTGAAATGGAAACACAAATATAAGCTTTGTTCAAGCTTTGTAGGTGGACCATCGGTGTAGGCCCTACCTTTATGTTTATATCCAATCCAAGCCGTCCATCCTCTTACTCATCTCGTTTTAGGCGTTGAGCCAAGTGATGGGGCTGGTTGGAAGGTCTGGTGGGCCATAGGATTAGAGAGTTGCACCCTTACTATTCAAGATCATTATTTTATTTTATTTATTTTATTTTCTAAGCACTAAAAAAATTCAAACTTTAGACTCATTGAGACGGCCTCGAGCCACTGAATGCAATGGCCGGAGTGGATTCACTTGGAGCGGGCCCCACACGCGAAATACCCCAGAAAAATGGGTTTTTTCGATTTTTGGTAAGAGGCAGACCCTCTGCCTCTAACGACAGTAGCAGCGGCTGCACGCTGCTGCGTGCAGCGTTCGGCGGGCGGACGTCAGGGGCCCACGGCCCTGCATGTGGGCCCCACAGTGATGTTTATTTGTAATCCAATCTGTTCATAAGGTGGGCCACCTCCTGAAGTGGGCCCCTGCCAAAAATCAGCTTCATCCATGACTTGGGTGGCCCACACCATAGGAAATAGTGGGATTGCACCTCTACCATTGAAACCTGATTTGGGGTCCACCGAAGTTTCAGATCAAGCTGAAATTTATTTTTCCTCCTCACCCAGGTCCGTGTGACCTTATGAATGGATTGGATAGTGAATAAACATTGTGGTGGGCCCCGCATGGGACCCACAGTGATGTATGTGTTTTTTCGTCCGCCTGGTGGTACCCGCCACGATATTCGTGTTTTACCTTCACCATCCAGCGGACGGTGGAGCCCACCTTATGCATGTATTTCATTCACCCCCTGCTGGATGACAAATAAACATTGCAGTGGGCCTTCCCCTGGACCACTCGCTGGATGACAAATAAACATTGCAGTGGGCCCAAGGTCCACGTGACCTTATGAAAAGATTGGATGGCAAATAGATATTACACTGGACCCCACTCATGATGCGTGTGCCAAATCCAAACCATCCATCCACTCGGTAAGATCATTTTAAGGCGTGAGTGAAGATTGGGTGGGCCACTTATGTTTGATTAGGCCCATTTGATTTGCAAAAGGCCTATGAGTTAGGCCCATTTGAATTATGAAAGGCCTATGAGTTAGCCCCATTTGAATTATGAAAGGCCCATGAGTTAGGCCCCTTTGGTTTATAAAAGGCCCATGGGATTGGGCCCATTTTGAAGTATTCCAAGGCCCTTGGGATTAGGCCCATTTGATTTATTTAAGGCCTATAGGTTTACGCCCACTTGATCTATATAAGGCCTACGATTTAGGCCCATTTGATATGTATAAGGCCCATGGGTCGAGAACCAATTAATGTAGTCTAAGGCCCACGGGTTATGACCCATTGCAATGCACATAAGGCCCATTGGTGTGGTCCATTTATGTGGCTCAATTGATGAATAAAAGGCCCATATGACGTGTCCCATTTGATGTATTTAAGACCTAATGGGAAGTACCTAAGGTCCATTGCAATGTGTGACCCCAACACCGTTTATGAAACGATGTTTACGACAATCGTGCCTTAGGAGCAATGCTGGTTTGACGTCCACATTTCGAGTGTAATGCTGGATGTCCATATTACGACTCTCCCTAGGGCCCATTAATAGGCCTGTACTTGTTGTGTATAGGCCGTCTAGGTCCATCTGCCTTGAAAGGATAATGCATTATTTTATAACATGTTTACTATAGCTCTATGACTCATGATCATACGCATCATGTGTATGCTTGATATGAGAGGTGACTGATCATAGCATATGCCTTCGGGTAAGTTATTTATGGGCTCCCGGTTGAGCGGTGTTGCCCTACATGAGCGCACGATACGCGCAGGATTTACTGCATGATTGGATAGTGTGATTCATGCATTTCGCATTGTATGATATGGTTGTTGTACGCCCTAGCGACATCAGGGCTGTAGCCTCCATAGACGTATCGTGGTTAATAGGATTGGATACCGAAAATCTTATTCTACATAGGGTGCTATAGATATCCCTGGGTGAAAGTCTCTAAACCCTTATGGTACCAAGAGGTTGCTCCAACGTCTAGACCGAATGGGTAGATGAGCGTTGAGTGTCGATTACCAGACGGTTGCGCTCTCCAATGTGTCGTGGTCGGTTGGAAGGGGGTGCGACCTTACCCGCCCGAGTGTAGGGGGCAATGCTAGGCTGAGTTTGACCAGATCGAGAAATGGGTCCGCTATCGACGAGTCGTGCCCGATATTGGCAGACGAATAGTAAGGTCTCTTTCACTTACCTTATTGCGCGCGATGTGGCGGCGATCTAGTTTAGAGTGCACTAGACCCCGGTGATATTCCAGATTTGAGCTGTATTGATGTGTGAACATAGATGAGGATTTGTATGCTTGAGTTGCATTCCACATCGCATGGTCTTGGGATGGCCGATATATTCATGTCTTGCATCGCATAGCCTTGGTACGGCTCATGATATTTATGGATCCATCTGCATATTTCGCATTACTCTGATATTACATGATCATATTACTACCTTGCGCACACACTTTCACCACCCTCTAAACTTTCTATAAGCTTATGCACGACCGTTGATTGCAGGTGGCGTTGGCTCGCCGCAGCATTAAGGCGGGAGTGCTTAGCAGATCACTTGGAGTTTTTGTTCATTCTCATTGTATTTCCCTTTATGGTCATTGTACTTGTAAAGTTTTTGATCATAGTGAAAATGTAATGGAGTTCTTGGTTGTTGTTTGTGGGTTATGCCTTGGTTATGCTTATTACGAATCAAACTGCCGTTGAAAATTCTCCTCGTAGCATCCCAGGATCGGAACTTGGCGAATGGAGCTGGGAGCCGAGAATGGGGTTCTACGGAGGCTGTCGGCGCTGCATTCGGCGATCGAGAATTTTGTGAGCCCGATTTCCGAGTTTGGGGCGTGACACACGGTCACTACAAGGAGGCTCGTCACCCCAACGTAAGTCGATAGCTCAAACACGGTGTCCCATACTACCATGCTTGGGTCACAAGACTTGTGGATCCTGTTATAATAGTTATAAGTGGGCGTTACAAGGGCGTGGGGTGTCTCAAGTTCACACAAGCGTGATCATACATGGTTGGCCAACTAGTTGGTCAATTCGGCCGATTCAAACAAACTACATAGCATCCGACATTGGGCGTGAGCAACCCGTGTAGTCCAAGTACTACTAGCTATCTGTATTCGACTGGGCTTGGTCGGATTGGTCCTTAGGTAGCCAACCCAATAGGGTTGCCCATGCAGTTTTTTGTAATTTACAGACCTACCCAATTGGTCAGTCAATTAATCATTTTATAGAAGGTCACAAACATTACTTGTTCCAAAAAATTACAAGCATGCATAGCATTAAATTTGGGCATTCAACTCAATTGAACCTCATGATAGGCATGCAGGTACATTGCCCCAAATTCATCGTAAATTTCACAATAATCCAGAAATAAATTGTATTTGACAGAAAATAGAATAAATCATGGGCAACGATTCAATGTTTTGGCCTAAATTAGCATGGAAACAAACATCAACTATACTAAGCATGATTTGGTAAATTCCCGGAAGACCAACGACACAAGATTTCTTACTAATTAACATGCACATAAATTTTACACAACACAATCACTGGTTGCAACTTAGGTTCAATAATTGGTCACTTAAGGTTAATAGTCTACACCTAGAGTGATTTACCGACTTGTGGTGCAGCTCCTATAGTTTCGGTTCTGTGAATTTGTGTATCGAGGCCCTATGCTGACAGAATTTGCTTGTAAGGGTGTACACAAACAACCTAAGTTGTCAAAATCTGAAGAGGGCTAGATGATTAGCTTTCTAAAATCGGTGGGTCGTTGTCTATGGCGGGGCGCGGTTGCGGGGTTCGTTGCAGGTAGTGGAAAGGCGGATTTCTCCCCAAATCAGCTCCCAAAGGAGTCCTCTTTCTCAATTCTCCCCACTCCCTCTCTCCCTTATAGCAGAATTTTTGTATGGTAGTGAGGGAGAGTGATTTTGGGGTTTAAATAGCCAGATTTTTTTGTGTCTAAATGACCCTAGGGGTCCTTTTCTAACATGCATGCCCCTAGTGGGCTGAATTTTGGCCCATAGGGCTATTTCAGGGGCCCATTGGCCCATCCACGCCATGGGGCAGGTGGCCCATCATAGGATGAGCGTTCAGTCAAAATTTGATGGGAATCGGATGCCTTGATTGATCGTGGGGACCCTACTTACGATTGACGGCAATTGGCGATCAATCGGGGGCCACAGTTATACAAATATGAGTAGGGAGATATCCTTGGCTCATGACCCGAGTTTGATCGCAATCCGATGGTTGAAAAGTTGAAACTTCATAGTTTTAGTGGCGAGACAAACTTCACTTAAGTTTCAGGTTTAGGTCTAGGAGAGTCGTGCTTTTCAAGCACTACCTTCTCAGTGTAAGTTGTGTAGATCGGGGCATCATCTACGTTTATCATCCGCAACGGACTTCAAGCCCAATGAGACTTACGACTTCCTATAGTTTTGGACTTACTCGAATTTTGACCGGCGATACATGGTCATTTTAGTCTGTTGCGGTGGATTATTAAAAGAGTTGGCCCACAGTCCATTTCTGATTCAAGTTTGACTACGTTTGTGACCTTGTCCTTTTGTAACTTGGTGACCGCGACACTCGACATCATTCACCCCTAGCTTTTTAGAAACTCGTACATGTGCTCCATGCGGTTGCCTAGTACGGTCCTGTGGCGGTTCTACTAGAGGACACCCAAGGACGTCGTGACAGTTGGCCCGGGTGTTACATTGATGCATAGGCTTGTCCCATCTCTTTGAACTCCTTGACAAAGTCTCATATGGTTAAGAGAAAACAACCCTCCACTTTAAAAGTTTTGGGTGACTCCTCTATATCCATAAGGGATAGTATGGTTTTCCAGCCATCCTTGAGGAAAATATACACATTATCTCGTCCTTTATGAGTGGCATAAATATCAAATTATTGTAGTCGACCAAGTAGAATGTGATAAGCCTCCATATCAACAATGTCGCATACTACTTGGTCTTTATAATGTTTGTCAATTGAAAAAGATATAGTGTATTGTTTAGTTTCCTTTGCCTCTCTTTCTTAATCTAAACGATCATAAATGATGGATAACGCTCTATTTTCAATTATAAATTCTCTACCATGATGTTGGAGACAATATTCTCACTGCTCCCGCTATTGATGATCACATTATAGACTTTTCAATTCCCCATACATCTTGTTTAAAAGATGTTGTGTCATTATGGATGTTCTTCCTTCCTTAGTGCATACAACAGTCGTCTCACAACTAGTGACTTACCATAATCCCATGGAACCCAATCTATTTCATCATCTGCGGCGTGCTCCAATTCATCAACATATAGGTTTTCATCGGTATTTTCAACACTACCATTATTGATGGAGAGGTTAACCACTTTTCATTGAGGACAAGTATTTGATAGGTGACTCAGTTAGCCACAACGATAACAGTGGTCGAGCCTTAGCTGACCATAGCGATTCAAGATCTTACTCAAACTAGCAGCAGTGGTCACGCCCCTTTGGATTCTAACTTACCCGCTTCCCAAATCTCGGTTCGGAGGTGTAGGAGGTTGAGTGCGTCCCCTATAGGTTCTTTCCCTTTGGCTTATGAAGCTCCTTGAGACGGACTGTAGTGCCCTGAAAATCGGGGGTCGAGCATAAACTCCACTCTCGAGTTCCAACGCATCACTTATACAATATAGATAATGATGATTGAATGTTGTTCACATTAGTACATTAAACATGAGTGGGATTATACCAAAACAGTATATTATATTCTAAAGATAGTTAAATTTTACAAGCGGAAGACTGTGATAGATATATAAAATATATAAACTGTTGTAGGTCTCCAGAGTGTGAACATGTTACTAAGTTAAATATATACATGTATACTTCAAAATAAACAAAATGAATATACATGGGTGTTCCCAACAGTACAAAATAACAAGTGTAAAGGCGTCTAATCAACATCCTTATGACCCCGTCGATCAGAACATGGTCTACATAGACCCGCCTAATAGTTGCATGTAGGAGAAACCCTCCTCATCATCATAAAAGTCCAGCTCCACTTCGCAAGTATCGCCATCATCTGAAACTAAAACAGGGACTGGTTGGTGTTGCAAACACCGTCCCGTAACGTGAAAATGAGTGATCAACTCAGTGGAATAATAAAGCAAAGGTTAACATGTTATCAATTCAGTCAAGCAGTAATGATAACGCAATACAACAATCAGGTCCTAAGTACTCTTGTTAATGCAAGAATGATATGCGATAATGATGCATGCCCTCGCCTGCACTCCCTCTTGTGACAACATCTAACAATCGCGATATGAATCACTACCACTGTGCTCTACACCAACGCTAACAGCACATGCAGTGCGATGTTATGAGCATGATTACCAAGTTCTTATTAGTCACTTTCATACAGCAGGATTGAAAAGCTAAGGTATCTCCCTTATATCATTTTCTAAACAATGATCCATTCTAGGGTCGTCAATCCTAGTAAATCTCAAACGATGTTATGGTTCTAGGTCGCTGCAAAGGGATCGTCACCAATCAATACATGCCTAGTTATACCCTAATTACTACAATAAGGCTTGTCGCCCCTATGCAGTTTCAAGGTATGCTCGAGGTCACTACAAAGGGCTCGTCACCAATCAGAGTAGGCCGACAACACGAATACAGTGTCCCATACCACCATATTCAGCTCATGAGTCTGGGTTGCTCACTGGTCACTACGGGGAGGCTCGTCGCCCCAGCGTAGACCGACAGCTCGACCACGGTGTCCTATACCACCATGTCCGGCTTATGAGTCTTAGGAGATTGAGGTACCAGAGTTAAAGGGACTTTTTCACTGGTAAGTTTATTACCTTAAGTTCAAGCAGTAGCGTCCAAACATGGTGAACATACATCGGGCCAATTGAGTTACTTAACGAGCTCGACTAGGATGAGCGCACGTTGAGTTGATCGATATGAAGTGCATAAGCACTCCGTGTGGCCTAACCACTGCTGACATCCCAAGTACGACTTAGATTCATCGAACACATCTTGTGTGGTGAAAACAACCTCAGCTACCAGTTCAAGGCCTGTTATCGATCGCCTGAACTATAATATAGTCTCAACCACGTGCAATTACAACAAGTAAGCATATGAGATTGTCAAAGTAGTAGTGAATAAATAAGTCTATCTTACAATCATTTGAGCATACTATGGAAACATGAATATACAGTACATGGAGGAAATCATACACACAGATAAACATGAATCATATATAATACATGGATGAAATCATACACACAACTAAGGTAGTTGGGATTCATATCTCAACTCCCTTATAAATCACAATTTACGAACTACTAACTCATTCAGACATTTTCACAAACATTTAGACTACACCTTCCAATATACATCACGTATATTGGTTATATTACGTATTAGGCCAAATCCTCTTACCAAGGAGTTGTCGCATATATAACAAGCATGTACCTACGACAGTTAATCATGGCAATCACAAATTCAGATTCCAAATACATACAAACATTTCAACAAACCCGTATTAAACATGTTATCATAATTAGGTAATTCGCTCATAAATCACATAGTAGTAAGATAGGTTATATAGGGAAAATTGTAACTATGCATGAGGGGATTGAGGATCGCATCTCAACATCCTCATTAAATACACTTTAACATGCATTTTCTCATTCAGGCATTTTATCAAACACTTAGGCTATACATATTCACATGCATGTAATAGCTTAGTTAAACACATATTACAGCAATTCCTTCCACATAGGAGTTGCCACACATACACTAATCATGTATTTCTAAGCATCAATCATAACAAGTATAAACCATAATTCCATATTCATTCAGCCAATTCAACAAACACATGGAATGCATTTAAAAATTAGCAGAGTATATATATTTATGTAATATACAGAAGACATCATATCTAGCATGTGTGATAGCAATCAAGTCAGACATAAACCATTCCTGACATTGAAAGCCTTGAAAACTATAACCTAAACGTTTATAATTTTGCACCTTTCGCCCATTAGACTCGTTACTGATGGAGCTCGTACACACTTTCGTCATCTACGACACCACTGCCAACTATGGTGTGAAATAGGTTAGCCATTTGATCTATTAAACTATTTGGAACTCTACAACGTCTTAGGGTTAGGATTTCTTACCCGAAAATGAATCTAGAATTGCTGAAACGGAGACATGGTAGCATGGATTCGACACTTAGAACAATAGGGAGGAATCCCTGTAGCAGCACCCTAAATTCCCTCACCTTTTCTCTCTCTTTCTTCTCTTCCCTTTCTTTTCTCTCTCCTTAGGGTTTTCCAAATTCGTATGGGATGAGAGAGTGAGGGTTTAAGGCCCTTATATAGGTCCAGAACTGATGGGAATGGCCCCAGGGCCAAGGTATACTTAGATTATAGTCAAAAGTCATCTGTTTCGACTCAACGGAGCATTTCTGGAGGTCCCTTTGCTGAATGCGGTCGGACTTAAACTCCCTGATATTAGATCTTGATCAAGCTAAGTTTTCAGTCCGATCGGGTTTACAGATCGACCATGGCGGTCCAGTTTCAGTTCAATGGTCACCGACACTCGATCAGGGCCACAAGTATATTGACATGTGTGAGACATCTTTCCTGATTCGAGAGTATATTTGAGTCAGATTATGACAGTCTGAACACTTATAATCAGCCCGCAAGCGACACAACTCAGATTACTTAAATTTTTATTTAATTTCTAAAACACTCACATTTCTCACACACTTTGCTCTGGACTCAAGAAAATCGTCATGGGATACCATCTGAACTTAATTTTTAAGGTGATTTTGAAGTCCAACTAGGTGGTCATAATTGTCTAAGTTCATTGCTATTGGACTTTCGACGTGCGGTCTAGGTCCGATACGAAGTTTCACGATGCTCCCAAGAGCAACTAGGTTTATAGATTAATCCTAAGTTTCTAGGTGTAAGACCTGTATCCTAGTCCGTACTATTCCATCGATTGCCATGATCCTTCCCGTCGAATTTTGACAATCTGCGACCTGTAATCGACATTTGTGCACGACCGTAAGTCGTATCCTATACATTTTAGTCGGCTTAATCTAGAACTTGTATCATTACGACCGCACCGTCACCGCGGTTCCAACGCCGCGACTCAGGCACTGATCCGATACCCAGACGAGGTGATGTGGACCCACGTTCAGTTCGAGAAAAAATGCCGCACAATGCAATCCCAAGAGAATATCTACAACATGTCCCATCAATCCATCAATCAATCAATCAACCCATAATCCATCAATTACTTCATGTCAAGTACACATCACCTTTCACCCCATCCCCAAGCAACCACCAAAGTCAACTCTCTCCCTCTCTCTCTCTTAAAGACCCATACATGTCAAGTACATGTCCATCACCCCATCACTCACTTCCCATCACTCCATCACTCCTTATATCTCATCTCTCTCTCTCTCTCTCTCATTTATCAACAATTCCAAGCAACCAAGAGAGCATCACACGTCCAAGATTTTTTCAAAAGAAAGTGTGATTTTGGTGGCCCACTTCCCATCCCAAATCTCTCATCCTAGCCATCCATTCTTCATCTTCCACCATCAAAGTGAAGCGTAAGGAGATAGGCTATTCAACGGACCAAGAAGATCAAGTGGTGGGTGCTACCATAGCTTAGTTTTTTTCATATTTTTAAGATGGGCCAAGTAAGGCCTACCGATCAATGGTATGAATCTCACTTTGGACCCTAGGATGTGGCTGATGGCCCATCTTGATCATCAATATCATTCCATGATGGGGCCATTCTCTATGGACCCCATCATGATGTTTAATACTAGTTTGAAAGAGATCATCTAGACCATTTTATTTGGGTGAAAAAAGGATCTCCACCGTTGATCTTTGATTTGGTGGGCCCACATGTATTGGGACCCACTTAATGTATGATTGATCTCAAGGGAGCGCCCATAGTGCCGGGGTTCCTCCATCACACGTGTCCCACTCTTTTACTCTCTCTCTCTCTCCCTCTCCTTTTTAATTATTTTCTTTGTATGTTGATGTGGCCATGTGGCCCACTTGAATGAGCCCCACCATGAATATGTATTTTATCCAAACCGTCCATGAGTGGGGCCCATCTTAGATGTATCATCCATCTTATGGTGGCCCACCTAAACAGAAAAAAAAAAGAGAGAGAAAAGAAACATCCAGCGTCTGGACGCTGGACGTGGAAGGAAAACACAAATATTGGCTTGATTCTACAAGCCATTGGAATGTACCACTCAAGCAGGCCCCACCTTGATGTATGTATTCAATCCACGCCGAAAATTTCTTTCCTCAGCCCATTTTAGGCGTTAGGCCAAAAAATGAAGTCCATCCGATATTCTAGCGGGCCACAGAATATAAAAAAATAGTTTCTACCGTTGAAAATCCATCATGCCATTTTTATACATTGAAAAATATCAGATATTGGGCTCCTTTTGACGGTATCGGGCCATGGAATCCAGTGGGCAGGGTGGATTCATCCGAGGTGGGACCTACGTGTGAAAAATTGTAAAAAAACCGCATTTTCAAAAAAAAAAAAAAAAGGGTAAGAGGCAGCAGACACTGCTGCTGCTACCAGGCGCAGGCAGTGCCTGCACAGGATGGGCGGGCGTACGAACGGGGCCCACGGCTCCAGCCGTGGGCCCCACCATGATGCTAATTTTCCATCTAACTCGTTCACGAGGTGGCCCACCCCCTGAGGTGGGCCCTCTCCAAAAATGAGGCTCATGTAAAGCTCAGGTGGCCCACACTGTAGGAAAACAGTGGGAATGAACTTATACCATTGAAACCCCTTTGTGGGTCCACAGAAGTTTTGAATCAAGCTAAAATTTGTATTTTCTCTTCACCCAGGTCTTTGTGACCTTATCAACAGGTTGGATGGTAAGTAAACATTATGGTGGGCCCCACGTGGGAGCCCACAATGATGCATGTGTTGTATGTGTTGCATTGCCACCATCCAACGGACGGTGGGGCTCTCTAGAATGTATGTGTTCATCCGCACTATTCACTATTTGGACAGTGGAACCCACCATGATTTATGTGTTCTATCCACTATATATATATATATATATATATATATATATATATATATATATATATATATATATATATATATATATATATATTATATTATATTATATATAATATTGTATATATTATATATATTATATATGTATATATGTATGATAGTGGGCCTTTATGTAGACCCCACCATGATGCATGTGTTGCATCCAAACCATCCATTTATTTTGTAAACTCATATTATGATTGAGTTAAAAATGAGTCAGATCTATGGTTTAAGTGGGCCCACCTTAGTATGTGTATAGGGCCCATGTTAACTTATTTGTGGCCATTCATTGAGGCCCACTTTGGTGTACATATAAGGCCCATGGGATTAGGCCCATTTGACATATATATAAGGCCCATGAGATCAGGCCCATTTGACATATATAAGGCTCATGAGATTAGGCCCATTTTGAGGTATTCCAAGGCCGTGGGTTAAGGCCCATTGTGATGTACTCTAAGGCCCGCAGGTTATGGATCATTACAATGTACATAAGGCTCGTTGGTGAGGCCCACTAATGTAGCCCATTTAATGAATGTAAGGCCCATGTGATATGGCCCATTTAATGTATCCAAGGCCCATGGGTCGAGGCCTAACGGGATATCCTTAGAGTCCATTGCAATGTATGATTTTGCATGGTTCATGTAATGATATTTATGGCGAGCCGTGCCTAGGGAACAATGATAGTTTGACGTCCACATTGTAATTACAATGTTGGTTAAATGTCCGCATTATAACTCTCCTTAGGGCCCATTGATAGGCCCATACTTGTTAATATTCATCACTTTACAACATGCTTAGTATAATCCCATGACTCATGCCCATACACATCATATGTATGCTTGATATGAGTAGTGACTGATCATAGCATATGCCATTGGGTAGACCATTTATGGGACTCGTTATGAGACTGAGTGCCCCACATGATCGCGCAGTACGTACTGGATTTCTGCATGATTTGACGGTGTGATTCATGCATCTCGCATATGTGTGACTTGATCACTACACGCCCTAGCGACATCAGGGCTGTGGCTCCACGACACGTCGTAGATGGTCGTATCGGATACCGAAAATGCTTGGTTCTAGCACTATGGGCACTTAGGATGTCCTTGGGTGAAAGTTCCAGAACTTTTTTGGTACCAGGAGATGCTCCAACGTCTAGACCGAGTGGATACACGAGCGTCCGAGTACCGAATACCAGTAGGCCGCATCTCCCACTATGTCATGGTCGGTTGGAAGGGGATGTTGCCTTATCTGCCTGAGTGAGGGGGCTATAAGTTAGGTTGAGTTTAACCAGCTCGTAAATGAGTCCGCTATCAACGAGCCGGATAGGTATTGGCAGATTACTAGTCAGGTGGATAGTGAGGTCTATTCCACTTGCTTGACTGTGTGGCTAGGGAGGTGGCAGTCACTGCGAAGTGTATTAGACCTCTGGTGATATCCAGAGAGGAACTGTACTGATGTGTACTTGATGAGTACCGACTTGCTTGGATTGCATTTCGCATATGACATTCGGCTATGTAAGCCTTGTATTGCATCGGTGTGGCTAATGGCACTCATATCTCGCATTACATGGCCTTGGTATGGCCGATAGCATTCATGCCTTGCATTACATAGCCTTGGTATGGTTGATTATATTCATGAACTTACCGCATACTTCCGTACTACTCTGATATTGTACATTTAGCATTTGCCTTGTGCACACACTTACACCACCCTGTAAGCTTTTGTAAGCTTATGCACGACCGTTACGTACAGGTAGTGTTGGATAGCAGCAGCGCTGAGACAGGAGTGCGCATCTGGCTATTTTGGAGTTTTTGATTACCTTGTATTTCCCTTTCCTATTGTACTTAGTTTTTTATATAGTGGATATGTGGTGATGTTGTTTTGTGACTTGGTTATGCTCCATTACAAAAAAAAATTATTCTGAAAATCCTCCTTGTAGGGTCCCAGGATCGGAATCTAGCATATGATTACCAGGAGCCGAGAATGAGGCACTATGGAGGCTGTCGACACCGGATTCGGCGATCGGGATTCCTGTGAATCCGATTTTTGAGTTTAGGGTGTGACACTAGGTAACATAGCATTAGTGGTCCTACTCATTTTAGGTCTTGTATTTCATATTTAAAGTGGTTCAAGCTAATTCTACTGAGTATTCAGTTTAGTACTTAATCAAATTCTACCCTAATTATGACAGAATACGGTCCTAGGGCCATTCTATGCCTTATTTTTAGAACTTCTAGTTATTATATTATTTTAATTATTTTTATAGTAGTTCATCATCAAGTTTACCCCGTCTCCACCAAATTTCATGAGATTTCGTGTAGTAGAAAAATTCTAAAAATTTTAGAAGCAGCAGCTGTCCAACAAGTGATTTTTGGACAGTTGTCACAACGACCTACTTTAAACTATATTAAATATTTTATTATATTTTTATATAAAACTAGAGTCATTTAGCTTCAATCTGATTTTTGAATCACCTAAATTGGAGTTATAAAAAGGGAGATATGATTTTTCAAAGTTGGACAAAATGCGTAGAAAAATGTAGAAAACGGGTTGCTTAATCTGCTGTACAGACAAGGCCTCGCCAAACCGACTAGCCCCTCACCGGTCACTGGATAGTTGGGCGAGGGCTCACCCCAAGGGCGATGTCCTCCCTCCCGAGGGTGCCGAAAACGTAAGGGACCCACCCTGGGGCCCCCCAAATTAAGTCGTTTGGGCACACGAGTCCGTCAAGGTATTATTGGGTATCATTTGTAAACTAGAATGAGCTACACGATGTAAAATATATGATTTTAGGGTAGGAGAAGCTAATCTATCCAAATAAACTATCTATATTATGAGAGTCCAAAAATTCAATAGTCTAAATCCCATTTTATTCATGTATTTACCATTTACAGTAAGTTTTAGTTTAAGTATAGTTCTTCACTATTTAAACTTTACGATTTGTGTCTAATATGAAAGTACTTAGAGAAATTTAAAGAATGAGGCGGTGAAAGGTGAGATTTTGAAGGAAATGGGTTGAAAAACGATTTCTTTGGCTTTGAAATTAAGTTATGAGAAGTTACCAAGGTGTTATGGTTGACCCATTACTTAAGGATGTCTAATTCAAGGTTGGAAAAAAATCCGAGGTGTTACAATCTACCCTCCTCAAAAATAATTTCGTCCCTGAAATTAGCTAAGAGTAATGAGTAAAGATTCTATTATTCCTTTTGTCTAAACTTTATTGATTCAAGTTTATATGCGTGGTGGGGTATATACATCTATATTAGTCTGGCGCATTTTTGTCTATCTTCCTTAAAAATTTACTCTTTATCTCTTACTTATACCTTAATGGTTTGCTACAATTTATTTCTTTATCTATTTGGAGTCTTGACGACGATTTTCATCTACTTAGAGTAAGATATTTTCAATGGTCGACCAATACGGAGAGACGGTTGTAGTGGGCTTGATCCCGATACTTCGATCACCTACCTGATCAGGGTAGAAGGCTCATCATATCCCTTCCTAGTCCTGCTAGATCCTGGTCTTCTGCTCGGTCAAAGCAGTGAGTCCATTGGTAGTTGCCCAGGATTGAGAATTGGGTCAAGCCGCGAATGCTTCGCCATTGTATGTTTCAGTAACTCTATAGTCCAATCACTCTAAAAGCTTAGGGAATGCCCATCACTGAAAGGTTCAAATTTCCTATTTATAAGGTTACCCTTTGGGTCTTGGTCTAGGAGAGTCCTCGTCTGAATCTATGTCTAAGGTAGGGGTTAATAAGCACCTTAATAGATCATCCTAAAAGGATTTTTAATCGTATAGAGTTGGCCAAGGCTTCTATTATGTCCATATTTAACGAGTAGATTTGTAGATATACTAACCTCCACTCGTTCCCATTGTTAGGCCTATGATTTAATATGAATGGGTTCAACACTTAAGCCCTAATTATTCCCCTTTAAAGACTTCATTATTGACATTCTAAGGAAGACTCAAATCCTATTTAATGACCTAACCTTACGTATAACATAAATCAAGTTCCTTCGATCCTGGGCCAGTGGGGAAGGGGTTAACCACGCTTTCGCTGGCCACTTTGGTCCAATGGTTGTATTAGCTGACCTAACTAGATTGGGTTCATAATGGTCTACCCCCCTCAAAAATTATTTCTACTCTCAAGGCCCAAGAATCTATGTCTTGATCCATATGTCAGAATAAGGTATAATGTAGGACTTATTCTTGACATAGAATGGGATACGATCTCCCAATACATTAGTCTTCCTTTCGTTGACGATGCGTACTATGGCATTGGTATCTATAATTAAAGAAAGGAGCTAAAAAATGATGGGTGTTGTGGTTAATTCTAGGGAAGGGTGTAAGTTTACGGCAAGATGCTTAATCTCTATTAGCTATATGCCCTTAACACTTTCCAAAGGCAAAGTAATAAGCTTTTGGTTATAGGTGGTCGGGCCAACACAGAAGAAAAGTTGTGTAGTGGGTTTGAGCCGGATATATAGACCTTCTTCCTAGCTAGGATAAAAAATTATCGTATCAGTTCTTAATCCTAATTGATCCCGATCTTTAGCTTGATCAGAGTATAGAGTTCATTGGTAACTACTAGGATTAAGAATTCAATTCAAACCGCAAATACTTCACTTATATCTAGTTCTTCTACTCCGTATTTCTGAGTGTAATAAGTCCTTAGGAAGGCAATTCTAAAGGGTGTATTGATTTATCCTAGCATTCAATCTGAGGGATATATAAGTTTTCTCTAAGCGTAACTAGTTTCTAAATCAAAACAGCTTTCCTAAGAGTAATTAAGGATGCCTATAAATATCAAGGGAATCCAACAAAGGAACGAGGTCTCACTCTAACCAAATCAAGACAACTAAGTCTATATTTTAATTATTTTAGCATATTCAGTCCTTTACATTCCTTAGTATAACTAGTAGCTTAGTCTTATCTTATGCGTAGCGGCAATTCACTAGTTGTAATCCAAAGTTTATGTTTATACGCTAGATGATTTCATACCATTTCTAATACAAGAAATTATTTTATTGCTTAGGGTCAAAAGTTACCTGATTAAGATTGAGTTGCCCGAACCTGAATTTAATTGCGCTCGAGCACTTTACATATGCTCATACTAACTAAGGAGGGCCTAGGGTTTACATTTTTTAATTTAGTAGATGTTCTATACTGTCCAATCTTTTAAAACTAGGAATACCAACTCTAAGTCCAAAACTCTAGATGTCACAGCACTTGATGGTCACTGTTTATGGGCTAAGCTACAGTGTTTGGTCTCGCCCGTTGGTAGAAGCGTAGGGATTGAGAAGATGGCTATAACTAGCTCAAAAAGAGCCATTGGAGTGGAATGAAGTAGGGAAATAGGATGGGTTAATGAATCGCAAGATCTTTGAGGCATAAGGTAATATTTGTGTGCTCAAAATGGGAGGAAACGAAGTTAATAGGAGAGGGATTTTGGTAAAAATGGTGGAGGGGCATAAGCCTTGAAAGAAAATGAGAAAATGGGAGAATAGAGGGAAGATTTGAGAAGGGAACAAGGTTTTTGGAGAGAAAGGAGAGCTTGGAGGGGTGGGTTGTGAAGAGGGAGATTATTGGGAGGGGTTTTAATTGACCCAACACACATCAGTGAGCCATACAATGCCCTAGAGGCGCCGGCCAGAACCGGCCCGCCCGACTAGGCCCGCTAGGCAACGAGGCCTCACCGGTCGCAAATCTCTGGAGGTTTCGGTGATGGCTTGCAGGTGGGGCGAATTCCTCTTGCCCCCTGGGTCCCAAAAATGTGTGGGTCCCATCCTGGGTCCCCCTGGAACTGTTTCATTAGGCCCCCTACTCAGTTTGAGTCGTTTCGGGTCATATTGGGTACTTCCTGATGTATATACATATTTAACGCGAGTTGAAGGCTAGGATGAGGTACGTCATGATCTAAACCCGTCGATTAATGGTCTAGGAAGGGTTTGGGGTTACCACGCATAATCTCGAATGCGTACGGGCCCCACTTCTAAAGGTCAATTGTAGACAATTTCGTCAGTAAGCGAAATTGGGAATCCTACGATCATTTCTATGTTATATCGTACCCTCCTAAGTCAGAATGCGTCAGTGTGTATCGTGTGATCATAACCTAGGTTCAGTTTAATCCAAATCATACTCTAATACCATCTTGTAATGCCCTGAAAATTGAGGGTCGGGCATAAACTCCACTCCCGAGTTCCAACGCATCACTTATGCAACATAGATAATGATGATTGAATGTTGTTCACATTATTACATTAAACATGAGTGAAATTATACCAAAACAGCATATCATACTCTAGAGATAGTTAAATTTTGCAAGCGGAAGACTGTGATAGATATATAAAATATATAAACTGTTGTAGGTCTCCAGAGTATGAACATGTTACCAGGTTAAATATATACATGTGTACTCCAAAATAAATAAAATAAATATACATGGGTGTTTCCAACAGTGTAAAATAACAAGTGTAATGGTGTCTAATCAACATCTTTGTGACCTCATCGATCAGAACATGGTCTACGTAGACCCGCCTGATAACTACATATAGGAGAAATCCTCCTCATCATCATAAAAGTCCAACTCCGCTTCGCAAGCATCGCCATCATCTAAAACTAAAACAGGGAATGGTTGGTGTTGCAAACACCATCCCGTAACGTGGGAGTGAGTGATCAACTCAGTGAAACAATAAAGTAAATGTTAACATGTTATCAGTTTAGTCAAGCAGTAATGATAACGCAATACAACAATCAGGTCCTAAGTACTCTTGTTAATGCAAAAATGATATGCGATAATTATGCATGCCCTCGCCTGCACTCCCTCTTGCGACAACATCTAACGATCGCGGCAAGAATCACTACAACTGTGCTCTACACTAACGCCAACGGCACATGCAGTGCGATGTTATAATCATGATTACCAAGTTCTTATTAGTCCCTTTCGTACAACAGGATTGGGAAGGTAAGGTACCTTCTTTGTATCATTTCCCAAACAATGATTCATTCTAGGGTCGTCAATCCTAGTAAATCTCATACGATGTTATGGTTGCAAAGGGCTCGTCACCAATCAATACATGCCTAGTTATACCCTAGTTACTATAATAAGGCTCGTCACCCCTATGTAGTTTCATGGTATGCTCAAGGTCACTACAAAGGATTCATCACCAATCAGAGTAGGCCGACAGTACGAATACAGTGTCCCATACTAACATATTCAGCTCACGAGTCTAGGTTGCTCACTGGTCACTACGGAGAAGCTCTTTGCCCTAGCGTAGGCCTACAGCTCGACCACGATGTTCATACCACCATGTCCGGCTCATGAGTCTTAGAGAATCGAGGTACCAAGGTTAAAGGGACTTTTCCACTGGTAAGTTTGGTACCTTAGGTTCAAGCAATAGCGTCCAAATATGGTGAACATACATCGAGCCAATCGGGTTACTTGACGAGCTCGATTAGGACGGACGCATGTTGAGTTGATCGACATGAAGTGCATAAGCACTCCGTGTGGCCTAACCATTGCCGACATCCCAAGTACGGATTAGATTCATCGAACACATCCTGTGTGGCGAAAACAACCTCAGCCACCAGTTCGAGGCCTGTTACCGATCGCCTGAACTATAATATAGTCCTAACCACGTGCAATTACAACAAGTAAGCATATGAGATTGTCAAAGCAGTAATGAATAAATAAGTCTATCCTACAATCATTTGAGCATATTATGGAAACATAAATATACAGTACATGGAGGAAATCATACACACAGCTAAACATGAATCATATACAGTATATGGATGAAATCATACACACAACTAATTAAGGTAGTTGAGATTCATATCTCAACTCCCTTATAAATCACAATTTACTAACTACTAACTCATTCAGATATTTTTACAAACATTTAGACTACACCTTCCAACATACATCACGTATATTGGTTATATTACGTATTAGGCCAAATCCTCTTACCAAGGAGTTGTCGCATATATAACAAGCATGTACCTACGACATTTAATCATGACAATCACAAATCCAGATTCCAAATGCATGCAAACATTTTAACAAACCCGTATTAAACATGTTATCATACTTAGGTAATTCGCTCATAAATCACATAGTAGTAAGATATGTTACATAGGAAAAACTGTAACTATGCATGAGGGGATTGAGGATCGCATCTCAACATCCTCATTAAATACACTACAATATGCATTTTCTCATTCAGGCATTTTATCAAACACTTAGGCTATACATATTCACATACATGTAATAGCTTAGTTAAACACATATTACAGAAATTCCTTCCACATAGGAGTTGTCACACATACACTAATCGTGTATTTCTAAGCATCAATCATAGCAAGTGTAAACCATAATTCCATATTCATTCAAGCAATTCAACAAACACATGGAATGCATTTAAAAATTAACAGAGTATATATATTTATGTAATATACGGAAGACATCGTATTTAGTATGTGTGATAGCAATCAAGTTAGACATAAACCATTCCTGACATTGAAAACCTTGAAAACCATAACCTAAATGTTTATAGTCCACACCTTTTGCCCATTAGACTCCTTACGGACGGAGCTCATACACACTTTCGTCGTCTACGGCACCACTGCCACCTATGGTGCCAATAGGTTAGCCATTTGATCTATTAAACTATTTGGAACTCTACAACATCTTAGGGTTAGGATTTCTTACCCGAAAATGAATCTAGAATTGCTGAAACGACGACATGGTAGCATAGATTCGACACTTAGAACAATAGGGAGGAATCTCTATAGTAGCACCCTAAATTCCCTCACCTTTTCTCTCTTTTTCTTCTCTTCCCTTTCTTTTCTCTCTCCCTAGGGTTTTTCAAATTCATATGGGATGAGAGAGTGAGGGTTTAAGCCCTTATATAGGCCCAGAACTAATGGGAATGGCCACAGGGATAAGGTATACTTAGATTATAGCCAAAACTCATCTGTTTCGACTCAACAGAGCATTTCTGGAGGTCCCTTTACTGAATGCGGTCGGACTTAAGCTCCCTGATATTAGATCTTGATCAAGCTAAGTTTTCAGTCCGATTAGGTTTACAAATCGACCGTGGCGGACTAGTTTCAGTTCAACGGTCACCGACACTCGATCAGGGCCACAAGTATTTTAGTATGTGTGGGACATTTCTCCTGATCCGAGGGTATATTTGGGTCAGATCCTAATGCTCTGAATGCTTATAATCGGCCCGCAAGTGACACGACTCAGATTATTTAAATTTATATTTAATTTCTAAAAATACTCACGTTTCTCACACACTTCTCTCCAGACTCAAGAAAATCGTTATAGGATACCATCTGAAATTAATTTTCGAGGTGATTGTCAAGTCTAAGTAGGTGGTCATAATTGTTTAAGTTCATCGCTATCGAACTTTTGACGTGCGGTACAGGTCCGATACCAAGTTTCACGATGCTCCCAAGAGCAACTGGGCTTAGAGATTGATCCTATATTTCTAGGTAACATAGAATTAGTGGTCCTACTCATTTTGGGTCTTGTATTTCATATTTAAAGTGGTTCAAGCTAATTCTACTGAGTATTCAGTTTAGTACTTAACCAAATTCTACCCTGATTATGGCAGAATACGGTCTTAGGGCCATTCTATGCCCCATTTTTGGCACTTCTAGTAATTATATTATTTTAATTATTTTTATAATATTTCATCATCAAGTTTACCCTGTCTCCACCAAATTTTATAAGATTTTGTGTTGTGAAAAAATTCTAAAAATTCCATAAGCAGCAGCTGTCCAACAAGTGATTTTCAGACAGTTGTCACAATGACCTACTTTAAACTATATTAAATATTTTATTATATTTTTTATATATTTGTATATAAAACTAGACTCATTTATCTTAAATATAATTTTTAAATCACCTAAATCAGAGTTATAACGAGGGAGATATGATTTTTCAAAGTTGGATAAAATGTATAGAAAAAATACAGAAAATGGACTGCCCAATCTGCTGTATGGACGAGGCCTCGCCAAACCGGCGAGCCCCTCACCGGTCACTGGATAGTTGGGCGAGGGCTCGCCCTAAGGGCGATTTCCTCCCCCCCTCGAGGGTGCTAGAAACATGCGGGACCCACCCCGGGTCCCCCCGAATTAAGCGTTTGGGCCCACGAGTCCGTCGAGGCATTATTGGGTCTCATTTATAAACTGAAATGAGTTACGCAACATACAATATATGATTTTGGGATAGGAGAAGCTAATCTATCCAAATAAACTATCTATATTATGAGAGTTTAAAAATTCAATAATCGAAATCTCATTTTATTTATGTATTTACCATTTACAGTAAGTTTTAGTTTAAGTATAGTTCTTCACCATTTAAACATTAGGATTTGTGTCTAATATGAAAGTACTTGGAGAAATTTGAAGAATGAGGTGGTGAAAGGTGAGATTTTGAAGGAAATGGGTTGAAAAGTGATTTCTTTGGCTTTAAAATTGAGTTATGAGAAGTTACGAAGGTGTTATGGTTGATCCATTGCCTAACGACATCTAATTCCAAGTTGGCAAAAAATTTGGAGTGTTACACAGACCCACCCCGACGACCCTAGTGTTAGTATACGTCTATGTGTTGGGATGATAAAGTTGCGCTTTCATTGGGTAGCCAACTTGATCGCTTCATTCATCGTCCACATGGGTTGCATCTGAAACCAATCCTGTATCGCCACACATAACCCACCGTTGAATCAAGTGACTTGTTGCAATTCGATTTCTACTAAATTGTTTCATGCCGCTAAGAGGTAGAATTCTTTCACGTAATCTCTCATCGACTTACTACCCTTTTGACAATTTCAAAATTGTTGGAATAGTACCTGATCATAGCTGTTATGGAGGAATTGCGCGCATAACAGCTACTTCATCCGCTACCAAGTACAGATTGGTGCTTTCATTTGTCTCGCTCATGTGAGATGAAGTTGTTCCACCAAGCTGAAGCCCTACCCTTCAAATTGTAAGCCACAAGCTTAGCCTTATTCACATTAGGGATTTCATATAGTCAAAGAATCGCTCAACTTCAGAAAGCCAATCGAGAAAATCCTTAATGTGAAGTTAGCCATTGAAGATAGGAAGATCGACTTTCATCTTGAATTCTCGATCTGCTCAATTTACCCGATCAATGCCTTGTTCGAGATATTGGAGGACCATGTCATCGATCTCCTCATTGTTGGATCTCACCTCATTAGGTGTGATCATGCAATTCATTGCCGGCATTGCTATGCGATCAATGCAATTTTGAATTTCAGTATCACAAACACAGAGCTACCCTAGAGCCTCTGTCATGCGATTGATGGTAGCCTACAACCCTTGCATGACTTGCTGATTCTCTCGCCACTTCAAAATCCGTCGTCATTAAATGTAAATTTCCTAAAGCACCGTCCATTGAATGTTGTCTGACCCATTGTTAGAACCCATAGATCTGAGGAAGCCTTGCTCTGATTCCAACCAATGCAGGGAAGGATGTGATGAGGTTGATCACTGTCTTCCTTAGGAAATAACTACTCCGAATCCATGGGGCTCTTGGGACTCCTCCTAGAGTTTTCTCAAATTCACGAGGGCTAAAATTAGAAATAATTTCTTCTAAATTAGAAATAAATTAATTAATGGTAAAAAAAAAAATTACAATCCTTTAAATAACGAGCTCAAACCTAGGACGACGTTTTAGACTCAAACTCCCTAAAAACACGAGTTACTATATATAGTAAACTTACTATTTGTAGACGGTCTCCATTCTTACTATACTTCATGTTTTCAGCCAAAAACACTAAGTGTCCAATTTGGTTGACCATGTTATTCTCCTAATTTTTCTAAGACCTTTTCATGTTGGGCACGACTCCTACAAATCAAAGGATCGAAAATTATAATCAAACTAAAACTTACTATTAATAATAAAAATGAAAATAAAATGGACTTATGATCATTGATTTGATGAAATTTCACAAATACAGCATAAGAAACCAATCATAGTAGGGTTGGTTGGCTAAAGTAGCTTCTCCTACCCCAAAATCATACATAATATATTGAAAAACTCATCTCGGTTTGCGAGATATGATTGTTTTAATATTCTAACATTCCAGATCATTCCCTCCTTGGATTGGGCCTTCTTTGGTCCATGTTTACCGTGAAAGGGTTTGCGACCTACTCTACATCAGATAGTCAATTGAATAAACCAAGATGTCAAACCATAGTAATCCGGCAAAATTATCACCGCCTTGGATGGGCGAAAGTGCATTGAGGTGGCATAGTTTCATGGGCCCCACCATGATGCTTGTGATATATCCACACTATCCATTCATCTTGTCGAGGTAATTGTTTGGAAATAGATAAATGAGGCACATCCCAAATGAAAATTGACCACACCATATAAAGTAGTTGGGATAATGCATACCATTAAAAACTTACTACAACCCATAGAAGTGTTGGATGAAGCTAATATTTGGGTTCATGTCCTAAAATGATACTCCAAAATGAATGGACGGTGTGGATATAACACGTATTAGGCAATGCATTCACGCGAGTACATTATATGCATATAAAAAATTTGGAGCTCCAATAACGGTATTGTATTACATACCACTTTGCTTAGGATTACTGTGTTTGTGATAATCATTACCCATTTACATAATATTACACCACATTAAAGTAGAATTGTAACATCCAAACATGACCTAAGAATTTCTAATCCGGAGCAAATTTTAGTTAAGTTTCATGATCTTCCGTGCAACCAAATGCATCCTGATACATAATTATTAATTACTAGAAACTACAATGAGCTGAGCTCATTTTTTGAGTGGCTGCTTGGCTCGATTTGGTCAGCAGCTTGAGCCAGTTCGAGCCAAGATCGAGCCAAGTTCGCCATTGTAGCATTTTCACAAACACCTGTACTACACCTTCAAAATCTCATTGTATTTGAGACAACAACAATGGTTTTACAGGTATTTTATCAAATACCTTCTAAGCAACATAAAAATTAAGAAAAAAAAGAGTGTTGGTTTCATATACATACCTTCCTTGCCACCAGCCACACTTCTTTGAGTCATTTCATCAAACTCTTGGTGAGCAACATTAATATCAAAGTAACCAAGTCACCGAATTGGTTTGATCCAAGTTCGATTCGAGTTGGGTTCGATACGAGTTGGGTCGAGCAGAGGCCAGCTCGAACTTGAGTTGAACTCATTTTTGAGCTCCAAAAATCAGCTCTACTTGGCTCGAACTCACCTCGAGTTGAGCTGAGCGAGCTAATCGAGCTAGCTCGGTTCGTGTACACCTCTAACTATGAGGTTGATCTAATGGGAACATCTCAGGAGGTCCGCTTATGTGGGCCCCAATTGATGTGTTGAACATCTACCCCATCAGTCAAATGCATCAATCCATGGTGTGTCATAGGCTTAAAAATCAGGTCAAATCCATGACTTAGGTGGGTTACACCATATATAACAGTTAAGAGGGGTTATCTGCCCATTAAAAACCTTTATAATCATTTATTAAGCCCACCAAGATGGTTCAAAAATCTAGCCCATCCATTGTGTGTGTCCCACTTGGATGAGCTATCAGACCAAGTTTCAGACACATCTAAAATTCAGGTGGGTCCCACCAAGTACTTTTATATGTTCTAGGCATTTCTTCACATGGTTTTATGGTATGGCCCACCTGAGTTTTGTATATTTATGATTTTTAAGATATCTTATAACCTAAAGAAGACCCATCAAGTGCACGGTGTTGATGTCCTATGCATATCAGGGTGGGGCGTACACAGATCGACCTCATGGGAGGAAGTTCTCATGAGGTCGAACTTATATATATATATACACACACACACACACACACACACACACACACACACACACACAACCTATTTATTTTATAGCCATGATTTAGTAAGGCTGTACACGAGCAGAGTTAGCTCGATTAGCTTGCTCAACTTAACTCGAAAAAGCTCAATTCGACTTGGTTCGAAATTGAGTTCGAGCTGATTTTTTTAGCTTGAAAAAATTTTGAACCAAGTTTGAGCTTGCCCGAGCTCGACTCAACTCGGATTGAGCCCAACTCAAATCAAACTCGGATCGAACCAATTTGGTGACTCGGTTACTTTGATATTGTTGTTGCTCACCAAGTGTTTGATAAAATGACTCAACGAAGTGTGGCTAGTGGCAAGGAAGGTACGTATACGAAACAAATACCCTTTTTTTTCTTGATTTTTATGTTCCTCATAAGGTGTTTGATGAAATACATATAAAACCACTATTGTTGTTGTTGTTTTACATATAGTGAGATTTTGAAAGTGCAACTCATGTTTTTGTAAAAATGCTGCACAGGCGAACTCAGCTCTATCTTGGCTCAAACTGGCCCAAGCTATTGATCGAGCCGAGCTTATCAGTCAAGCTTAAGGACCGAGCCGAGCCGAGTTCGAGCTGGAGTCAGCAAGTAGCCGAGCCGATTTGAGCTGTGTCATGCTTGACTCGGTTCTAATCATGTACACCTCTATGATTTAGGCTCTTTGGCATTGAACAATGGGAGATGTTGGAGCCCCAAGAATCTTTGTGTTTTTTCACTTAAAAGCAAATAATAATAACAATAAGTGATGATCCTGTCGTTAGCCATGGCGCATGCTGATCCCACTTGGTGTTTGGGATGCTCTCTCACTTTCTTTCTTTCTTTCTTTTTTTTTAGTTTAATTACAAAAAAGAGAGAATAGATGAGATAAGAGATAACGTGCTTATCCTTATTTCCCTTATTCCTTAATCTTTTCATAATCTATTGTTAAAATGAAGCATGCGGTCTGGGAACAAAAACTTGCCAAACACGAATTCAATCTTGTGAGAGTTAAAATAGAGAGAAGAGAGTGGGTCATCCTCGAAACAGCGTCATGGATTGTATCCGATGGGCAATCCTAACCGTCAATTAGACGGTAGATTTCATCCTTTTTCACTCAGATCGTTGATTAGGTGTGCCACTGGATGAATACTGCACGTAATATCTTTTGCTACAGAGGTCCACAAATTTCAACCGTGTAGATCAATTGGCTAGGTTCTTGACAAATCCATGGTGACATCTTCCATTCAGTGATCCAGACGATCACAGGTGGGCCCGCCACCTGGGCACCGCAAAAGAATTTACGCAGTACTAGGTAGGAAGATTTCATTCTCAGATATATTTTCGCGCATGCCAATGTGGCACACGTATGTAATATCCCAGCCGTCCAATAGCTGGGACCTGATATTACAGTGCACTGACCAAGAACACGCCGGTCCATTCATTAGGCCGGACGCCTTGTAGTAAAAAAATAAAAAAATACGGACAGACGAAGTTGGTCAAAGGCCATGTTAAAACAGGCTACTGTGGCCTACCCGATGAATTGGCAGGCAACGTTCTGATGAGGGACCGATGTAGATCAGGTCACGGATAATTTCATGGCTAAGATGGATCAGAAAAGGTTCGATCAAAGATGGAGATGATTTGTACTGTCAAAACTGAAAACGAACCTATTTCACGAATAGGAATGAGTTATCATACATAAAATGTATGACTTTGGGGTAGGCCGAGCTACTTTAGCCACCCAACCCGCCATACCAAGTTGCCTATCCGGATTTGCAAAATACCATCGCATCAAAGATCGTTTCCCTATTTTTATACCGTTTTTACCATAAATAGTAAGTTCGAGTCATCCCTATTTACTATTTACAGTAAGATTCTACGAGTCCTAGTTGTAGCTTGATTTTGAAATTTCTTCCATTCTTACTATCCCTATTTAAAGGGACGTGAATTCGTTTATTTCATTCATCAATTCAAATCTTTTCCTCATCTATACAATAAGTCTCCGCCAGGTGTCGAGAGAAGTTCCGTGATTTGGAATAGTTATCCCCTGTGCTCGGCCGCGCGTCCTTACCTGCGTCCGGGACCCAAATCTCACACGTGTCAGGTTGGCACATACAAGGGCGTTTACATGCTGCGAGAATGAGCTACACATGGGAAGATAAGCTTACCTTAAAAAAAGGTAAGAAACATGTCAAAATCAGTGTAGTAACGTAGATTGTAGTCCACCCCACCCATTGGCTGCTGAAAGTGGGCTGATGCAGACATGGAGACATGTGGACTATCATATTTTTATATATATACCATCGTTGTTATGTGTCACTTTTCTGTGTTTAGGTGGGGATGGGACCCATAACCTCAGCGCCATAAACAATGGGACCTACCTGATACTCTGGCTGCATATGTTGCTTGATATGCAGGCACTTGCGAATTATACAAATAGCATTTAATAACGCAATAGTAAACCCAGTAAATTGTGGAATTCACTGTCTCTGACTTTATAGTCTAAAAATCACATGGGTTGAATAATCCTGACCTTTGATTTGTGGATACTTGTTTGTTGAAATAAGACCATTGGACCATTTGAGGCTTTTGGCTTTAACTGTCCAATAAATTTCCACAAACCTGGTGGTCGGATAATCAAATAAGCATAGGTTTTTTTTTTTTTATTCTTGGTGAGTACATCTAAATGGAAACATACAATTTGGATGGTTTAATTTGAATTATTTGTGACCAACTTATGTAATTTCTAAGTGTTGTGTATCATCAATTGCACTATGCCAAAGTTTCAAAGATGTTCTCCAATGAATTGTAAACATTGATCACAAACCGTTGTATTTGTATGACTTGTTTCTCA
This sequence comes from Magnolia kwangsiensis, assembly GCA_037074715.1. Classification (NCBI taxonomy): domain Eukaryota; kingdom Viridiplantae; phylum Streptophyta; class Magnoliopsida; order Magnoliales; family Magnoliaceae; genus Magnolia; species Magnolia kwangsiensis. Next base: position 90,132,338 of record CM073580.1, read on the forward strand.
TGGATATTGTTGCTATTCAATCCAGACATGTGGGCACATATGCAATGAATTGCTTGATATTGGTTATTCGCATGCGAGTAATAAGTGATAGGCATGTTAGAGTCGTATTCGACTCGAATCAAATTGAATGCCTTTTAATCCCCAGTGCTAAGATAAATTGATTAAGATGGGGTTTGTGAAGATCGATTGTGTATTTAGTCACCAATTGTATAAGATCAGGCAATTTATAAAGGAGAGGTTATCCTTTAAATAAATTTCTTTCTCGTTTTTCAATCGAAATGACTTCAATATTCGTGTGACTATAATACTAGTTCAATGATAGAATAATAGAGAAAGAATATAAAAGCTGAAAGTATATTTTATGTTAATGATCTTATAATGTGGGTACTTATAATTAGTCCGAAGGATGATAAGTTGTTCGTTGCCAAATCATATATTGAGTTTCATAGCAAGACGGTTGTTGAGTATAAGATGGTTGTTTGTCCGTTGCTCAATTGAAAATCATACTTTGTGACAAGACAACAGATGAAAAACGAATCTTTGGCAATTTATTTATCACTCAGTCGAAAATCAAACTTTGTGACGAGATGGGTAGTAGGGTGATAGTTTATTCATAGACTTTGTGGGAATCAAGCATGCAGTAGAGATGATTATGATTTGATGATTTGTTCATTATCTAGTGGAAACCAAAACTCATGGCGAGATAGTTGGTGAATTCATATAGCACATAGTGGGAAAGTTCTATAGCCTTTCGTTCGAAACTAAGTGATCTTCCTTGCAATCTAATGGAATGTTATCGTTGAAGAGTTTGAAATTAAGTGATCTTTCTTGCAATCTAATGAGATGTCATGACTAAAGGGTGGAGAGATAAATTAATAATAAAACTATGAGTAGCATTGCATTGGTGAATAATAGAAAAAACTAAAATAAAACAAATAGATAAACATACATGAGAGACGGATTGATAAGATAAGTAGCTTAAAAAATTGTGCCGAATGTATTGATATAAGGCTTGCTAATTGTGTTGGCATGGTGCTTGAAACTCTTTTTTGGCTTTGCTTTTATAGACTTGAAAAAGTAGTAGTTGTGAGATCTTGTGTAACTCTCATTGATTCTCTACATAAGTGTACCTATCGCAACCTGACATATCTACAAAAGAGATCACATATTCCCTTATTATTCCAATCTTGAACATGTATGGGAAGCTTTTGCTACATTTAATGTTTTGCATAGAGTTGCTTTTATCAGAGACTCGCTTTTCTTAGGTTCTCCAAGACAAGCACATTTCTTACCTCTTGACTTTTAAAATTAATGTGGTCACGCAGTGTACATGGCTATCAGGTGACATCTTCTCAACCATCTAATCTAACAATGTCAAGTCATATGTAAACAAATACACCCTACCCTTTTCCTTTTTTAATACAATTATAGTACCATTATATTAATTTTTGTCAAAGAAGGAGAGAAGGATTGAATGGGAGCTGCAAATACATGCAGTTCAGTGGGCAAAAACATTTTTTCTGTAGATTTTAAAAGTCAACCCCATTCAAGACTTAGGCCACACCTGTCAAATCATGCCAACAATTTCTAAATACACGTGATGTAGCCCACATGAGTCTGGTATGTTCTGATTTTCGAGGAATCCATGCATCCAAAATACGACAGATGGGTGGACTGCATGGCATATAAATAACTTGTCTCTTTCACACAATTTAGAATTTTTAAATGGTGGGACCTCCCATCTCGACTGTTTCCCATTTTTTTTAGCCCATTTAAGTGTTGAATCGAACTAAAATTTGGGCCCCGGTCAAAAAACAGGATGGAGTTAGCCACCTGACATGAACTCGTTCCGTCCACATCAACGAAATTCGCAGCACACCTCACCACGTCTACCCCTACTCCACGTGGACACATGTGCGTCCAAGATCGAAGCCATCCATCAGCTGTAACCCATCACGAAGATTCCCTGTCCCCAAAATTCTCAAGAATCCTGATTTTCTAACTGCTACAAGCCGAATCCTCTACAAACTATAACGGAGGTCTCCTTAAATCAAGCGCAAAATCCATCTTAGCCAGATTATTACACTTAACATCTGCGTGTAATAACAGCTAGAAATCTTCTGTGACAGCTAGGCAAATCAAGAGTCAAAGTTTTGTAATAGTTAGGATTATTTTTAGCTTTCTTTCTTAGAATAGATTCTGTATACTTTTATATATTTCCTTTCAAACAATTGTAAAAAATATTATTCTTTCAAGACAGCAATAAGAAATTCAGTGACAATATTTTCAAACTTCATCATAGCATCGAGCCTTCCTCCCAAGATAGTAATAAGAAATTCAGTGTCAATATTTTCAAACTTCATCACAAACGTCCGTAGAAAAAAAAAAAGAAAAAAAACTATTATTATTAGTATTTTAGATTATTTATATCAAAATACAGAAGAGGTCCCAACACGTGATGTGTTAATGAGATTCTCCTGCTCAGGTTCTCATGGGATCCATCAGAGACCATCCCATCTCATATGTTAATGACATCTAATCCATCCATTGGATGCATTACTTCATGAAACATTTAGGGCCCGAAAACCAACCTGATGCAAAATTCAGGTGGTCCATATAAAGGAAACAAAGTCAAGCTACATGAAGGGTTTATGTGGTCTAGATTGCATATATAAATCATATGGGAGGAACTCTAGAGGATTATTACATGTTCTCTTCCTTTTTTTTTTTTTACAGGCACCATGTGAGCACTGGAACTCATGATTTCAGTGTTGAAACACACTATCTTTACGATTGAGCCATTGTTGGAACCCCATCTCATTAATGAATTTGATTTTTTAACTTAAAAACATTCAACCAGAGACCAATTGCTTGGGTATGTTTGGGACATTGGATTTTTGGAGGGCCGCACTGCAGGGACCCGCCTCATTCCCAATATTGAGACTGAAACGATTGTCTAATTAGTTGGATATGGCGAGCAGCCACACTTTCAGATTCCAATACTTTTGAAGAATAGAGAAAAGGAAAATTTTGAAAAACATTTGCTATTACAATGTTCTTCTAAAGATATTTTTATGACTAGAGAGCATGGCACGTGCAACACACAGAGAGAAAATGTTAGTATGGAAAATGTGGAGAGCAAGTGAGAGAAAGAGGGTGGGTACATCCACAACAAGCTATATGCAGAAGGGATTGAAAGATTTCGCCGGTTGGCAACCCATGCTCACTTTTTTTGGTGCTTTGGTCAACTCAAAATTTAGGTCTACCTCATTTTTTGGATAGTGTTGTGACATTAACCAATGTAATAGGTGTAGAGTGTGGATGTCAGGTAGTTGTTATGGGGGGCTTTATGGAGCCTTTGTTGCACAACATACTAATGCTTATATGCAAACTCCATGTTAAGAGGAAGAGAAGTGGGAGCGGACAACTCTCATCAATGAATTGAAAAGACAAAAATAATCTTAAGTTGAAGGGTTAGATGCACCCAAAAACTACTTGTTAATGTCCTTCCCCATGGTTAATTGCAAGAAAATTGGCCAAACACTACTTGCGTGATACATATATGCTATCCGTAATAGTTTGGTCTACATGTTGGATTTTATTTTTGAATATTTCAGCATGTTAGAACTAAATACCTCAAATTGTGCAAGGGCTTGTTGGATTTTTTCAATTACAATAGTAAATGGATAATGATTATTTACTTTTGTAATTGAGTGGTGACATCACTTATATTTTTTTACTCCAATGATGATTTTACTACATTGTTTGTTTCACCAAAAAAATCACTTTGAAAATAATTATAATATAAAAATGTAATGATTATAATTTATTTTACTTTCTTTACATGTGTATCTAACCCTGGATTCACAAGCTACAATTTTGATTTAAACAAACATGCCCATGTACTTTGCATTTTATAGGAAATTAATGGAAAACTAAACAGGCCTAAGAAAATTTACCTTTCAAATTTGCCTTAATTTTTTTTAATATAATTCTTCTGATTGGTCATTGGCCAGCGGATGAGGAAGAAAATAGACTAAATTTGTTTTGAAAAGATAAATTCAAACATTATGTGAGTATTTGTCTAGGGTAACAACATAAAACACATATGGTTGGCATAGACTGAATAATCCCATTTATTTTTACTTTAACTGGATTTTTCGCATTGAATACGAGATTATGAGGAAAATCAGCACATCTCATTTCAAGATCAAGATTTAAATTCTAATTTAAATAAGAATGGTTCTGACTTACCCAAATTGTTGTAACATCTCATTTCAAGATCAAGATTTAAATTCTAATTTAAATAAGAATGGTTCCGGCTTACCCAAATTGTTGTAACAACCACTTATTGAGGGAGTAAATTATTTAAATCTTTTCCTTTTAGGCACGCATGGCATATTCTCCGTTGTGCAATGGTTGTTAATTATGTGTATAAAAGTTATTAACATGCATGAAACTTTTTGGTCGATTTGTAAACCTTATTTAAGGGAAAAGTTACCACAAGGTCAACCTCAAGAGGGCTTCTCAGTAGGTCGAGCTCTATAAACCCCACCATGTCTAATATCCATATCATTAAGTAGATGCACCCTTCCATGTTGTGCCATGGAAATAAAAATCAGCCTAATCCATAACTTAGGTGAGACATCCTAGACAACAGTTGATATTGGATGCCCATCTATTGAGACCTTAATTTTTTATAATGCCCACTGAGATGTCATTTAGACATCCAATGCGATGCGCGTCCCACTTAGATTAGGGGTCACCCCAAATTTTAGGCCATTCCAAAACTCAGGCTGGCACCACTGAGTACTTTTAGATGTTTTAAGCATGATTTCACGTAGTTTCAAATAACATAGCCTACTTGAGTTCCAAATATAACTGATTTTGGGACACCCCATAACATAGAAGTGGCCCACCAGATGCACGATGTGGATATCTAAGACATATCATGGTAAGGCTCACAGAGTTTGACCTCATGGAAAGCTCCCACTTCGAATAAGTTTCACTATGACGATGAGATACTAAAAAAATCATCATGAAAAACTATGGCCATCAATATGATTTTGGGGCATCCCATTTTCTTGCTAGCCAACCTAAGGTTGGCTTTAGTAGATGAACCACAGTGGGACTTGGTCCCTTAAGCTTAAGTTTTGTGAAATGACTAATATACCTTTTTTTGAAAAGAAAAAAGGAAAAAAGTAAAGCATTAATTGTAGAGCTCACATGGTAGGTAAGACATCCAACCCAACCCGTCCAAAAGGTGCACTGTACCATGACTCTAACATGACTTAAAAATTAGGCTAATCCGTTCATTAAGTGGGCCACACTGTAGAAAGCAATGTATACCACCAAAAAATAAATAAATAATCCAAATTTAATATGGCCCACTGGATTGACCCTAGTTTGGTCATTTAATCACTACGGTGGGGTGCAACTATTAGATATCATCCGTATTGCCTGCCCACAAAAGTCTACTTCTTGGGTGAAATGGGCATTTGGGTCATACAACCCTTGCAGTCCACTTTTTAGATGTACAAGAAATTTTTGCCGATTCCCGATAAATAAATGAACAACTCTAATAAAAATCTAACCATCCTTTTATTCCTATATATATATATATATATATATATATATATATATATATATATATATATATATATATATATAAAGGTAATGGTGAGATCCGATTCGCGGTCCACTGCTATAAGAACGGTTCTAGATTTGAAAAGGAAAAAGGTCAAAAAAAAAGGCCCACAATGGCTTGTAAGGTTGTAGCAGTCAAAACGAGCGTTGTAATAGATGGACATATACAACAAATTATTATTTTTTTCTTAAAAAGATATTGACTAGGACCATAAGCCTGTTGTCACCGTAAAGCTAGCTATAACACCCCTGCTTTTCAGTATTTAGATGCTACTATAAAAATCTAAATTAACATATATGCACGAGAATAGTAATAAACTTTAATACACACCATTGCCTAATTAATCATGATTCACCCATCTTAATCATCCATTGCTAGAGTTGACCATTCAAATCAATTTAGAAATTATGATGATTGTTGGTTCTAATCATCCTATAGGTGTCAAGATTGAGTCCACATCATCCTATCGGACAAATCCCCACTTATGGTAACTTTAGATCATCTAATTACGAAATTAATCATTGAAACTCAATTGAATGACCTTTAGGACCTCTTTATACCACTGATAATCTACGGTGAATCAATCTGACCGTTGGATCGTAAGAAAATGTTAATTAGACACATCAATTAAGAATTATGGCTCACCTCAGCAGTGAATGTCTCATCTTTGACTAATGTCCTTTTAAGGGGCAATTGGAATGAATGGATGGTATATTTCCAGCAGAGTTCACTGTGGACCCCACTTTTTGGATATGTGTGCACCTGTGCATGTGCACCCCTGAATCACTGAACCTAGCCTGGTAAAATCAGGTTTGACCCGACCAAACCTGATAAAGGAAAAAAACTTTGTTCCTTTCCCCTATTTTCCGCCACCAGGTTTGAACGGATGACATACGTTTTGGTTGATTGTGGTCCACCATTCGATCACACGTGGAGGATCCAAACCATCCATCTTGTATGGCAGATAAATCTGACCAAAACCACATTGTCCACATGAGTTCATGCACATGTATGTAGGGCTGTACACGAGCCAAGCTAGCTCGAAAAGCTCGCTCGGCTTGGCTCGATCTAATTCGATTTGACTCGGCTCAAACAATGACTTATGACGAGCCAAGCCTTATATGACCCAACTCGTTTTGAAAACAAGCCAAGTTCAAACATAGTAGAGTTTGACTTGACTCGACTTGAATATATTATTATTATTATTATTATATTTAAAAAAATTAAAAAAAAACATAAACCCTATCCTACCTGTTTGTCCCTTCCTTAACCTAATCTCTCTCTCTCTCTCTCTCTCTCTCTCTCTCTCTCTCTCTCTCTCTCTGTGCACCAACAACAAGGTACCCTCTATGGCTCTATCGGGGGGGGGGGGGGGGGTGTTATATATATATATATATATATATATATATATATATATTGGGGGTTGGGTCAGTTAGGTCAGGTTGCTAGGTTGGGCCAAGCGTAGGTTGGGGGTTGGGTTAGGTTGGGCCAAGTGTAGGTTGGGGGTTGGGTCAGGTTGGGAGAAAGCTCGACTTGACTTGAGGTAAGCTTGGCTCGACTCGATCCACTAGCTCACCTCAAGCTCAACTCGAAAGTTTTGGCAAACAAGCCAATTACTTCAATGGTAAGCTCAAGGCCGAGCTTGAACTCGAGAAGATCAACACAGACGAGCCAAACTAAGCTTGGCCCACCTCAACTCGGCTCGATGTACACCCCTACATGTGTGTTCGTAAAAACATGGAAACAAGCAGAGGTATGTATGCGACATTTTTCAAAAATGGAAATCCATTTTAGCGATGAGCTAGCGATCCATCTTAACCATTTATTACAAAGCAATCCTCCTTTAGAATATCGCGAATTAGGGTTCGAGCAAGCAACGCGTATAAATAGAAAATCTTCTGATTTCTTTTATTTTCTTTCTCATTTTGGAATGCCTAGCCTCAAGCAATCCTAACCACCTAACCCTCATCCAACAAACCTTAGAATCCCATAGATGAGGTAAGAAAACCCTAGACTTCCTATCTGAATGCACTGAATCCCATTCCTTGTGGGTCGAGTGAAAATTAGCCGAAAGCTCTAAGCTTCGAACCAATTGAGAAAACCTCATTGGAGCTTCATTTTCTTTATTTTACAAGCATTATAGAGGAGATCTTGACCTTTCACAAGACTACAACAATTAGATTGAAGAAAAATTAAGCAGACAATGATCCCCCATTATTGACCACCTCATCTTCCTCAACAAGCTACATCAATGGAAAATCTTCATTTGGGCAGAAACTCCATATCTGATACGTTTATTAAGTAAATCTAATGATGAACATTCAACCTCTAGAATTCCAACTAGATCCATCAAATGAATGGAATCTAAAATCAACATCAAGTTAGCACAAGAATCAATTCTGCATGTGTTGTTCGTGTAACTCGACTAGTTCCAGCATCCTACTAGATGCGGTTTGCAAGAAGAAAGGTAAGAGAAAGAAACTCAGAAAGGTAGAAAAGAAGATTGTGAGGGGAGCGAATCGTCGAGTTATGTCTAAGTCAGAATCGACCTATGGGAAGTTGACTCATTGTTGAGTCATTATACATGTTTGGGGCGAGTTTGGGTTTATTCCATATCTTCTTTGATGTCTCAGAAGAGGAGAGAATAAGTAAAGGAAGCTAGGCGTCGGCTACTCTTCAATTTTGACTATCGGATCATGTTGAAGCTTTTGAATCTTGACTTGCTGTCAAGTCATCTAAGTCGTACTTCTAGCTGTGAGTTTGGATCTAGCAGAAGTTCAAAGAGGGAGAGGTGGATGTGAGCCTAGTTGTTACTCATTTTCATCATATGTAGTGCCAACCGAGCCGACTCGGTTGTTTTCCATCGAGTTTTGACTAAAGCTAGTCTCGTCTTACACCTCTTTAGTTTAACAACTCATATGTAGAGTCTTAATCTGCGCCATGTTACATTGGAGGTAAGGTTCTATCCAATGATTAAACCTAAATGTGCTAGTTCCTTCAATCTATGACTATGTTAACTTAGTAATTCATTGAGTTGTTCCAATTTGAACTTGACCATTAGTTTTCATCTTAATCAGTGTGTTTTGGATACAACAGCAACACATAATTTCTCTAAAGTTCAAGCTTGCATCTGGTTCGATCGACACTCAACCGAATTCAAATTAGCTAGAGTTTGATCATTTGTCATCATCTTATTCAGTTATTGCAATAGACTAATGATTGAATTTGGCTTAGTGTTTAAATCGAGTTCACGGATCGATTTGATTCACTCTTAGTTCGACCATTGTAAGTAAGATGACTCAATGAATCTCTTTTAGTGATTTGTGAAATGAATTTGGTTCTAATTTGAACATTTTCTATAGTATTCTAATTATCATCAGATCTAGTTGAGTAGTGTTGAAGGGGTCATGTTCGGATGACATCGGACCCCACGTCATATTTGTTCAATCGTGTCAATACATGTTAATCAAGTATCCAACCCTATAACACATGCACACACTCTAACAACTCAAGAGTGGGTTTCAACTCTTGAAAGTAAGGATTCACTCTTCAACCTTTCATCATTATAATATTTAGATTAGTTTACGTATATTTGTCTTTCATTCTTAACTTATTGCTAATGTTTAGTTACATGGATAATTTAATTGTGTTTAATTCTACACATGTTTTAGGATATGACTTAAATTATTGTGTACATTGTAAAATTGAAATGATTTATATTGTAGAATTATCTGTCTAAAATAGTTAAGTAAAGTATCATATTTGCATATTGTTGATACACTTGTAAGTTAAGAGAAGTAATGGTTTATACGTATTTTGTAGATTAGATTTGTTGTGTTGTTTGGATTGTTACTTAGAGATTTGGGTTGGTGATGTGGATTTACCACTTTATTGTTAGGTTGTGTGAGAACTTCTTGTCGGATATTTGTGGTCATATGTAATGGAATTTATCCTCAAACTAGGGGGATATTTGTGAATGGATTAAATGTATTTACTCGTAGACTTATCATCTCGTGAATTATTTGTGCACATGTGGCTTATAAATTGTATTTTTTTGTTGTGTCCTAAAAAGGACTTGGTGCCAATGTGGCTTATGAGTATTATTCTTTTGTTGGAAATATACCTACATTTGTAATGGTAATGTGTACATGTTGAATCATGAGTGGTCATTAGTTGTAGAGGTTTGTATAAATAGAATATCATGAATTTATTGTATTATAATTACTACTTGTAATCATTCAAGTGTATTTTAATTCTATTTGTTAAAGTCTCATGAGTTGGGCATAATGGTATGGGAAGGTATGTTAGAGTTGTCAATCTATGCTGGGTAACGACCTCCTATAGTGACTTTTGAGCTTATCTGATGTGATGTTTATAAATTATTTTAATAATAATTGGGTTAATCATGCATACATGGCACGTAGACATTATTGATTACATGTTTGACTTTTTAAAAAACTAATTTAATGTTCGAACGAACTTTATTGTATTTTAAATGGGTATACTGTTTGAAAGACCAATTCTTTTACATAAATGGGCCAATTGTTTAAAAAGTTCATTCATTTGTTCAGTTGGATATGCATCCCCAAGATGATTGTATATATACATTCATACATTAATCAAAATTAAATTAGTGATTGAAATTGTGGTTGTTTATGTTATATTAGAGAAGAGCGGATTATATCTCCTTGTGTTATACATTAAATTATACTTTAGATGTTATAATTGTTTGTGTTATAGATGTGAGGAGTGGATTGTATCTCATTGGGTGTAATACCCCGACTTTTCAGGACCCAAGTATATAACTTGTTTCCCAAAAACTCGAGTGTTACCTTATAGAATCCAATATAAATTTGAACCATTTATCATTAATCAGAGTTAACAGCAAGGAAACTAGAATAAACCATACATTGAATAAGAGCATTCCAACCATAATGAAATTTTAAATGTACCGCCCATACAGGACTTATACAATCTCAAATTACAAAGTTTAGGTAAGCAAAAACATGAGTCTATCAACTAGTAGTGGAGATCTATGCGCGCCGTAGGGGCCCCGCCTAGCTCCACAGCTATCCAATCTGCTCTACCAACTCAGTGAACAGCATCGGCTCGCCCTATACTTACATCAACTGTTACGGTTTGATAGCATCAATGGCTATCATAGTGAGGAGCACCCTCTAAAATTACAAACTCATCATTCATAATCTAGCATAAGTCACAATATATGAGGAGAGATGTATTAAACAGCGCAATTTGAAACCATAATCATATATTCAGAAATAAACTAGTCAACACAATTTCAACATTTAGGAAATACAATAGAAATCGCAATGCAAGTGGATGTGCCTAGATAATTAATTAATCAATCATTCAAATTCCGCAAAATGGCTAAAAAGTCAAGCTATAAACTTTCACTTCACTCGAAAATTATATCGTATGTGAACACCACAAGATGGCTAGAAAATCACTATGCTTACACCCGCTCCACCCAAAAATCATGGTATACTAAACACCACAAAATGAAGAGAAAATAATGTACAATGTCTACTTCACCCAAAAATCATATTGTACATGAACACCGCAAGATGGCTAGAAAATTGCTAACTGAACACCCGCTCCACCCAAAAATTATGGTACGACTGAATACCGTAAAATAAAGAGAAAAATAACACACAAACTCTAGACCACATGAAAATTATATCATACGTGAACACCACAAGATGGCTAGAAAATCGCTATGCGAACACTCGCTCCACCCAGAAATTACCGTACAACTGAACACCATAAGATGGCTAGGAAACCAATAAGCCACAAGAGGGAACCAATAACCCTCAAGGCCACGAAAAGAAAATGAACGATTCAAGCCACGTAGGGCACATATACGGTCCAAGCCATATAAGTCAAATAAGGATAGCAATATAGTGAGCCCACAACGAGTTATGTTCAATATAATAAGTATCACAAGTAGTAGCATATAGCAAGTCTCGTAACTAGAGGTAATATGCAACAATCAAATTATTCATACTTGCTAACATTAAAGACATATATTAACTATATGTCACATGAGTCAATTGTACGATAAATTGGCATATTCAGGAAGTAGAATAAATTATGCAATAATTTAAGAGTTACTACCTATAAGAAATTAGAGCATCATCTACGACTAGGTTGATGAATTTAAGTGGGACGCTCAAAGGGTGAGTCCTGACCTTGTAAATGAATCACCTGCACTCGATCTAGTGTAGAGTTGTGGCGAGATTAGAAGTGGAATTGGAGAGGACGAACTCCTATATTCAAATAAGGATATTAATGACAATAATTAAATTTTAATTAGAATAACAATGGAAGTTCTAAGAGACACATACCCAAATATTTTGGTTCTAAATCAACTTAGCCAGTTTCCAAGAATTTAATTGAGATGTTAGAAAGCTTCTAATCTTTCTCGAAAGTAAATCCCATTTTACAAGCTCGATTCGCGTTTGACTCAGTTTAAAACTGAGTCAACTCAGGACTTTCCTTCCTTCCTTCCTTCCGTCTTTCCTTCTTCATTTCTTTCTTTTATTCTTTCTTTCACTCCCTCACACCCATCTTTTGCTGGAATATCCAGCAAGAGTCTAGACCGAGTCAACTCAGAATCAACTTGGTAGTGAGTTGAGTTGACCCCCAACTCTCTCTCTCTCTCTCTCAATCACTTTCTTCTCCCCTTTTTTTCTTTAACAATAGCCCATGGCTAGACTCAGTCCAGTAAAATTCCAATTGAACCAGGTCCGAGTTCAACTCGACTCGGCAGCGAGTCAGGGCTGCCACTCGAACTCTCTCCCTACGCTTTCTTCACCTATTTCTTTCTTCTTTCTTCCTTGTTCTCTTTCTTTTCTCTTCTTTCTTCCTTTTTTTTGTATCGTCCAGCAAAACCCGGACCCAACCAGCGCCTAAGTCACGCTAACTCATTGAGTTAGGTGCGTGCAACAGGAAACTGCGCCCTCTCCTCTCCTTCTCTCTCTCTCGTTTCTCCCTCTGTTTTCACTCTTAGTCACTCTCTGTGGACTTCCACAAGTTTCGGACTCGGGCAAAGTTTGACCTGACTTGGCAACACTCGACCCGACGCGCTTCGGTGAGTCAACGACTGGATCGAGTGCAAATCAACTCAGAACTGATGAGTTTCATCCCACAAAAGCTGAGAATCTTCCTCATACACTTAGAATGGCTCTTGGATATGACTACAGGGGTTTGATGTTGATCCAGAGACCACCCTATGAGTGTTTCAGATCTGAGATTCGAGCTCCAATACGATCTCACGAAAATCGCTTAAACGAGAAAGATAAATAAGATGTTAATGGCGGATTTAGGATCCTAACCTTTTTCTTCGATCGGAAGTTGCTGGATAGTGAGGATGTCCCAGGAAGCTTGGGGATGCGAAGGATCGAAGCTTCAACGATTTTTTCTCAATGGTTCGAAGGTGGAATAAAATGGCTTGAGTTTCGCTGGTGTGGCTACAGGGGATCGGGCAGTGCACCCTTTGTAATATAAGCTCTCTATTTTAATGTCGCAAATCTCCCAGCACCGTCGGATAGAGGATGCACAGCCAGGATTTTATACCACTACCTAGCTTCTTGAAACAGCTCGCAAAACTGTGGGCATTGGTGTCAGTTTTCCACAGAAAACCCAATCCATGAGGGCATAAATGGATGGCTAAGATCAGCCTAAATGAAGGGCTAGGACGGGAAGAAGTATAGCTGCGCGGATCGCCAGCGTGGAAAAACCCACCCTTTCCATTTTTGGAAAGAAAAGAAGCACAACCAGCCTGCGTGCGCTGGTATTTGTGGTCACGCGTGTGGAGAAATCAAGTGAAACTAGGCAAGGATTGGTCGTCGCCATGTCCTCTACAAGATGAATGGTTTGGATCATCCGTAGGACTCGTTATGGTGGGCCACGATCCATAACAACAGACACCCCTTTTTAAAAATCGTCCGGGCAAGATGCTGGAGAGAAATCTCCATTTTGGGAGATATCGGATCAAAGCCGATTAACTGGCTCATCCAGTCCGGTGCACGGCTAGTGCACGCACGATTCGTGCACACTCATTTATGATGGGGCTCACCACGATGACTTCAATAAATCCACTCCGTTTGTCAATTTTGTCATCCCCTATTAGCACCCAACCTAAAGAATGAGGCAGATCCCATGCTTAAGTAGGGCATATTAATTGAAATATGGCCATTTAGTGTCATTTATCATTGATCCGATGGAGATCCGGGATCCACACTCAAAATCAGGGTCGTTCATCTAACTAGTGAGCCTATCAGGGCCACTATCTATTTTAGATTATATAAGAACAATATATATACATATTTGTTTAGTATAATAAATTAATAGTTATAAATAAGTATTTATTTACAATCATTAATATTTATAATGTATTTTCATGATTGTGCATGCATATATTAGTATAGAAAATTAATATTAAGAGACATTTTATATATAGTATAGTATATTATATAATGTAATTGTTAATTAATATATAATGTATTGGTATATAATTTATTTTATATATAGTTTTAAATAATATACGTAATTTGAATAATTTAAGTAACCTATGTATTATTTGTAATAATAATTATAAAATCATTTTGTATTATAACATATATACTTATTATGGATCAGCTTAAGATAGGCCACCCATCTGACTATGTTTATACCAAGTTAGGCCCTCACGGTAACACCCGAGTACTGAAAAGTACTGGGTGTTAAAAAATACCCCTTTAAAGAGAATTTCGTCCCTCAAATTCAATAATTTTACCTTAAATGGGGTGAAGACAATCTATTTTCTGTGTCTCTAAGCATTCACTGATTTTCCCATGAAGCGTGTCTAACTAAAAGGCTGAGGTTGTTTAAATCTACCCCCCTTAAAGAAGAATTTCTTCCTGAAATTCAATTCTCCCATTATGAATACAATTGAGAATGGCTTTCTACCATCAAAGGTAAAGGATGTTTACGTTTTCATTATTTGGGCAAACACGTAAGGATGGTTATACTAGGTTTGAACCCAATACATTAAAATTCTACCTAGCCAGGCAGTGAGTCTACTAATATACTTCTCAATCCTAGTGAATATCAATTCTGCTTGATTAGGGCATTGAGACCATTGTAATCATCAGAATTTTAAATTCACGTCAAACCGTATATACTTCGCTTAAGTATGGTTCTGTCGATTTATGTTTCCGATCATTCTATTCATTTGAGATACGTTATTTAATTTCATGTTTCCCTAAGGAATAGGCCTAAATGGTTCATTACACTTTAACACTGCATTTTAACAATTTAGGGTGTTATCCTAAAATCTATAATCTAATTATTTCTAATTGTTTTAGTCACATTACTACGTATTCTTAGAATTTATAATCCTTACGAAATACCTTATAACTACTAAGGAAGATTTATAAAGATCGTACCTTGGTCTGCTCGCTCAGGGTTGGGTGTATCTAAGGCGTACATACGATGAGCTCTTCGATCTCATGCTTGAGGTTGTGAGGCTTGAGCAGGATTCAAAGAAGTCCTCTCATCTTGCAGTTTCTTGAAACACCGCATTAAGATATGATCAGGTTCGCCACAATAGCTGTAGAGCATACCCTGACTCGAAGAAGGAATTGGGTGAGATGTGAATTTCACCCTTTTCTTAGGCATAGGAGATATAAATGGCGTCGTCTTGGCTTTATTTGTTGAACCTTGAATAAGAGTGTGTGCTTTGGTCCTACGCTCGAAGTCTTTCTCTATTCGCATGGCCTTGTCCACGAAATTAGCGAAATCAGTAAAGTCGAAGGTGTACAATCTCAACTGAATTTCAGGTCGAAGACCTTCCTTAAACTTTTCCAAATTATATACCTCGTCCTCAACAGCCTTTGGTACATATCGTAACAATTTGTTGAAACGCGCTTCATATTGCGACACTGTCGTATTCCCTTGTTCCAATTTGAGAAACTCAGATATTTTCTCATGACAATAGCATGAATAAAAGTATTTTTCATTGAACTCTTTCTTAAACTCAGTCCAGGTCCACTCATTATCAGATGGGACTCTTCTTAGCATACCTTCCCACCATATATCAGTCTTACCTTCCAAGACATAAGTGGCGAGAATAACCTTTTGGGCGTCCGAACAACCCAATGATCTCATCATCTTGGCCATTCTATTCAGCTAGTGTTCTACTAGAACTAGATCTAGTGCTCTTGAGAAGGATGGTGGCCTCAGCCTCTGAAACCTTTCAAACATATCTACCCCACTAACTTCTTCAGTCTTCGAGGCCGATGCACCCATATTATGTTGGAGAGCTTCCAATAGAGTGGCGATCTGTCATGCCCCAAACTCAAAAACCGGGCTCACAAACTTCTCGATCGTCGAATCTGACACCAACAGCCTCCGTAGAACCCCATTCTCTGCTCCCAGCGCCCATTCGCCAGGTTCCGATTCTATGATGCTACGAGGAGGATTTTCAACGTCAGTTTGATTCGTAATAAGCATAACCAAGGGCATAACCCACAAATAACAACCAAAAACTTCATTACATTTCTACTATGATCAAAAATTTTACAAGTACAATGAGCATAAAAGGAAATACAATGATGAAGAATAAAAACTCCAAAATGATCTGTAAAGTGCTCATGCCTCAGCGCTGCTGCGCCCCAACGTCACCTTCACGCAACGGTCGTACATAAGCTTATAGAAAGCTTAGAGGGTGGTGAAAGTGTGTGCGCAAGGTAGTAATATAATCATGCAATATCAGAGTAATACGGAATATACTGATGGATCCATGAATACCGTTAGCCGTACCAAGGCTATGCGATGCAAAGCATGAATGATGTCGGCCATACCAGGGCTATGCGATGCAAGATGCAAGTCAAACATACAATCCTCATCTAAGTCCACATGTCAATACAACTCAAATCTGGAATATCACCGGGGTCTAGTACACTCTAAACCAAATCACTGCCTCATCGCGTGCAATAAGATAAGTGGAAGAGACCTCATTATCCGTCTGTCAATATCGAGCTCGACTCGTAGATAGAAAACCCATTCCTCGAGCTAGTCAGACTTAGCCTAGCTTTGCCTCCTACTCTCGGGCGGGTAAGGCTGCACCCCCTTCTAACCAACCAGACACAGTGGAGAGCGCAACCATCTGGTAATCGACACTCAATGCTCATCTACCCACTCGGTCTAGACGTTGGAGCAACCTCTTGGTACCATAAGGGTTTAGGAACTTCCACCCAGGGATATCTATAGCACTCCATGTAGAATAAGATTTTCGGTATCCAATCCTGCCAACCACGGTACGTCTGTGGAGGCTACAGTCCTGATGTCGCTAGGGCGTACAACAATCATATCACACAATGTGAAATGCATGAATTACACTATCCAATCATGCAACAATTCCGCGCGTATTGTGCGCTCATGTAGGGCAACATCGCCCAATCGGGGTCCCATAAACAATCTGCCCAAATGCATATGCTATGATCAATCACTTCTCATATCAAGCATATATATGATGCATATGATCGTGAGTCATGAAACTATACTAAACATGTTGTAAAGTAATGCACTATCCTTACAACGTAGGTGGGCCTAGATGACCTATACACAACAAGTACGGCCTATCAATGGGCCCTAAGAAGAGTCGTAATGTAGACATCCAACCAACATTACACTCGCAATGTGGACGTCAAACCAACATTGCTCCCAAGGCACGATCGTCGTAAACATCGTTACATAATCCATATTGGGATCACACATTGCAATGGAACTTAGGTACATCCCATTGGGCCTTAAATATGTCAAATGGACCATATCATATGAGCTTTTATTCATCAAATGGGCCACATAAATGGGCCGCACCAATGGGCCTTATGTGCATTGCAATGGGTCATAACCCGTGGGCCTCAGATTGCATCAAATGGGCCTAATCTCATGGGTCTTATATGTAACAAATGGGCCACACCAATTGGGCCCCATATGTACATCAAATGGGCCTCAACCCATAGGCCCTAGTACATCTCAATGGGCCTTAACCCATGGGCCCCTAATACATTTAATGGGCCTTGACCCATGGGCCCTACATATATATCAAAGTGGGCTCAACCATGGGCCACAAATACATCGAATGGCCCCATGACATGGGCCTTACATCCACATCAAAGTGGGCCCCAATGAACTATCAGAAATACATTAAGACGGGCCTCAAAACATGTCAAGATCGGGTCCACTTGGACTATGGATCTGGCTCGTTCTTTATGCCCATGCCATAAAATGGGCTTTCCAATGGATGGATGGATTGGATGCAACCCATACATCATGATGGGGGCCCACACGAAGGCCCACTATCATGTATATTATATGCAATATAATATATAAACTATATATAGTATATATATACAATATTACATATAATATAATATTATATATATACACACACACACACACCATCTCACACGTGGGGGTACGTCCCACCATTAGATCACACATGGGACCCACAACTCTTCTCTGGATGTATAAGAGATAGAGAGAGAGTGAGAGAGATATAGAGAGAGAGAGAGTGAGAGATATATATAGAGAGAGAGAGAGAGTGAGGGCACGTGGCCCATTTTCACCTTTTCTTTTTCTTTTCCTTTTTCTTTTCCTTTTTCTTTTCTTTTCCTTGCTAACACAACAAAGGTGGGTCCTACGTAGGGGCCACCATACATATGTACATGGGAGAGGGGGGCAGCGAGCTCGCTGACGCTCAGCTCCCCACGAGGTCGAGCTGTGTGGGCCCCACCGTTGAGGTGGTCATACATCTGACCCGCCAGTCAGATGCACCGTTCCAGCGTGGGCCTAGGTCTCAAAAATCAAGTCAGACCGTGACTTGTGTGGGCCACGCTAGATACAACAATTGAAAGGGCTACCCTCCATTTAAAACATTCATAATCATAATTAGGCCCACCGAGATGGGGTCCACAAATCCAGCCCACCCATCGTGGGTGTCCCACTTGAATGAAGGGTCCCTAAGTTTCAGCCACATCCTAAAAAAAAAAAAAAACTTAGGTGGGTCCCACGTAGGCCACCCTCACAGGGATAGATACCAAGGCCTCACGTGTTGAAGCGTGGTATCTTCACTCAGTCTGCCCGTTGAGCTATGGAACTGGGTGTGGGATCACACCAAGGTGGGCCCCACACGTGGAGTGGGGGGTGTGGATGGGTCCCATGGACCCCACGTCAATACACCCATGTCAAGACACACTCCATGTATCCACCTGCATAGGGATCGTTACCATGACCTCAAGTGTTGCAGCAAGGTAACTCCACCCCGTCTACCAGTTGAGTTAGGAGTTTGGGTGTGGGTGTGGGTCCCACGTGCCAAGGAAGGCTCCACATGGACATGGTCCCACCGTCTAGGTGGTGGACGGTTCGGATACAACACATACATCGTTGGTGTGGCCCTTTGGAGGGATGGAGGACAGAGGTGGGTCCTATTGACCCCACCATTAGTCCACACACACCATGTTAGCTACACCCACTGTCAGCTATACTTGCTGTCAGATAACACTTCACCGTTAGCCATCGTCCACAGGTGTGTCCGCCTGGACGGACGGTGTGGATGCACACCTCATCAAGGTGGGTCCCACATGGCCCATATGTTTGGATCAGCCTTATGTTTGTGTTTTGCCCATGGCACTTACCAGCCATGAAGATAGTGGTATCCACATCAATGAATGGCATGGGTGAGGTCATGCATCAGGTGGGCCACAAGCCATCATACACAAAGAAAAGAGACAATGGAGAGAGAGAGATAGATCGGTGAGGATGGAGGGGCCCCGCCACTATGGACCCCTCTTGCATACAAATATACATCAAGGTGGGTCCCACATATATGGACCCTTAATCAAGCAAAATGAATGAAAAATAAGGATTTAAGATCACCCACCAGCTTCTTCTTACACCATATGCTTCCTTAGCTCCTTAGCTTCGATCCCAACGGAGGAGATGAGGTTTGGATGGTTGAGATGGGGGATGAGAGGGTGAGAAGGTGGGCCACACTTGTAGTTTGAGAGAAATGGAGAGAGGCTTAGACGTATGGATTTTTGGTTGCTTGGAATGAAGCTTGAGAAATGAGAGAGAGTTGTAAAGGGGGAGAGAGAGAGAGAGAGAGAGAGAGAGAGAGAGAGAGAGTGATGGGTGATGGATGTAGTGAGTGATGGGTGTATAAGAAATTCTTGACTTTTGTGGTCATTTGTGTAAGAAAGGCATGGGTGGTGTAAGAACTTTTTGACTTTGGAGGCATTTTGTGTAAGAAATGTATGAGCTTGTAAGAACTTTTAGACTTTTTTGCTTGCTTGGAAAAGGGTAAAAATTGATGTGTACTTGACATGAGATGTGATGGGATTTGATTTATTGATGGAATTTATGTGACACCTCGTAGAGATTCTCTTCGGTTTCACAACGCACGGCGTTTTCCTCGCACCGAACGCTAACCCACATCTCCTGACTAGGGTATCGCCTAGGCGCGTGAGTCGCGGCATCAGAACCGTGGCGACGACACGGTTGCTATGGTAAAGGTCTTGGGTTTAGTCGATACGGGTTGACGGCATACGAATCAGGGTTGCGCGCAAATATCAGTTAAGGGTCAAAGGTTGCCGAAATTCGACCGGAAAGACCGCAGAAGTCTACGGAATTGTACGAACTAAGATACGAGTTTTACACGATCGAACCCTGTTGTTGTTGTACGATGGTAGTCAATCGACTAATAACATCGCCAGGTCAGTTTCAGGTTGTGCGTTTGGTGGAGGTGTGCCTACATGATTCACAAGCGACTGAGATGGGATAGTTCCTGACGTAGGCTCTCTTTCAGGGCCACTTGGACTAACTAGAGGTGCAGGAGAGCGCTCAGGACTCTCTTCTCTAACCAGCTCATCTATCGGTGAAGTTAGCAAATGGAAAGTTCGCGATCTTGAACGACGGGAATTTGAGGCCATAATCCTATTAAAAGAAAGGATTTATCATTATCCTATCCTCATAAGTTTAAACAAGTCTTAACCTAAGATCATAAGGCAGTTTATACGAATCATGCAACTGGAGCATTATTCAAATCGATAGGTGCTCAACAACTCCCTACCTTTTGCGATTAGGTGCAACATGACTCCAAAGATCCTAAGATGACCATCTAAGCATCTGCACACCCATGACTCCTGGTCTTCAACCTACAATTAAGGTCCTACGATAATCTTTAGATTATTTTAGTGTCCTAAGATAGACTATAAGGGGTTTAAACTTATGAGTTCTTGAATTTAACCCAACTTTCTACAACACCTAAAATCTGGGTTTGAGATTTTGTAACGCCCGTGAAAAATCCGTACTTGGAATCGAGTACCGATTTGACCCGAAATCGCGTATAAATAATTTCCATGAAAATTAAACGTAAGTTAGCTAGCGCAACACTAGAGTAGCTGGAAAATAGTCCCTGATCACTTTAAATACGTTCTACAAGACCCAAATCGAGTAGAACAGACAACTCTACAATACTCTATAACCTTGGATCAAACTCTAAGCAGGTTTGTCCTCTAGACCATATTGAACTTTTGTATTGGATTTAGACCGCGCGTCGAAGGTCCGATACCTCCTATCTTAGACCGTTAGAACCGTCCAGCTGGACTTGACAATCATCTCGAAAATCAAGTCAAACCGATAATCACAGAGTATTTCGTTGAACCCGGACTGAAGCGACCGCGAATAGGGACGAATTGGGAATTTCAAATTCAAATCTGGCACACGACTTGACGCGTCAGTATTAAGCATTCTGACCGTCAGAATTCATCCAGATTACACCCTCGGATCAGGAAAAATTTCTATTTATTATCATGAGACTTTCAGCCCTGATCTATGTGCGGTGACCGCTGAACTGAAACTGGTCCGCTACGTGCGATCTGCGAACCCTGCCAGACTGAAAACTTAATACGAGGTACATCTGGTACCCATGAGCTTAAGTCTGATCGTAATCGACCAGGGGACCACCAGAAATCAGTTTTTGGACCAAAACAGCCCCGAAATGGATAGGCATTAAGTAAACTTCGTCCCGGAGCCTATTTTCGGCGTTTCCAAGCTTATAAAAGGGGTTGAAACCCTCATTCCTTCCTTGCATCCGAATTTCACAAACCCTAGAAAAAAGAGAGAGAGTTTGAGAGAAAGGGAAGAGGAGATTTTTCCCGCATCCGAGCTCCTGACAGTGCTACTTCAACACTTCATTCCAATCACCTGGCTGGTGATTTTTCCACTTTTTCAGGTATAGAAAAACCCCAAAAACTTGCTGATTTAGGGTTTGCTTAGATGCACAACATGTTAGCTAACATAATCCATAAATCAGGCTTTCCTACCGCCGTAGACGAAGCGTACACGCTCCGTTCAAAATCCCGCGACCGTAAGAGACTAGGTGAGGATTTTAGACGCTTTGATTGACGGTTTACAACGCTTTCAATGCCGTTTAATAGTAGATTATCGACGGCATCGCCGTTTGACATGTACAACATGCTCTCCGTTTCCTGTTTCGTAAATTAACGAAGAATATGAGATTTAGGGCATTTTAGTCATTTGTAGGAAGTACGGTCTCCATGCATAATTTGCTGACGTGATTGACATGATTTGTCGCCGCATTAGAGAGTTAGGAATGCTTGCATAATCAGTTTGGCGAAGAGATTCGCCAAGTTGCGCACGTTGGGTCGACATACTATATGTGGACTTAAGTGTGTAGTGTATGTGTTTGTATAAATGCTTGTATTATTATGTATTGAATTAAATGATGTTATGTAGTAGATTGAGATTGATTTCATGATTAATATGCTGACCTAAATGATTTCCTACATGCTTACCTTATGCATGATTACACTACATGCATAGAAAGTACGCCTTGAAGATTTGCTTAAGTTGAATATACATGGGAAGTATGCCTTGAAGATTTGCTTAAGTTGAATGTTTTAACATGTGCTAACATGCTCACATGATGTATTTCAATTCCAATACCTTGGTATATAGTGTTAATGAAATTTCATAGATGTGTGGGACTTGACCTAGTCCAGGCAGTCGGTAACCGAGCGAATTCGTGGCTGACTGGTCATAGCCACGAACGACGCGTCGATGAACGTGATTCGTGTTGAGAGTTGGCGGCAGTGGTTAGGCCACGCAAAGTGTTTTACGCACTTCATGTCGTTTAACTCGAGATGCGATCGCACTAGTCGAGCCCGTCAAGTAACCCGACTGGCCGATGTTTGTTCACCTTGTATGTATCATAACTGCTTGAACCTAGGGTACTGAACTTACCATTGTAAACCCTATTAACCGTGGTACCTTGATCCACGAAGACTCATGAGCCGGGCATGGTGGTATGGGACACCGTGGTCGAGCTGTCGGCCTACGCTGGGGCCACAAACCTCCCCGTAGTGACCAGTGAGCACCTTGACTCGTGAGCAGATTATGGTGGTATGGGACACTATATTCTAGCTGTCGGCCTACACTGATCAGGCGACGAGCCCTTTGTAGTGACCGCGAGCGTATTCTGAGTCCACGGGAGGCGACGACCCTTCCGTGCAGTAGAGTACAGTAGGCCTGTATTGATAAGGTGATGGGGGAGCGGTGCAACGAGTGCGAGCAACAGCCCTGGCAGCCCTTGCAGTAACCTACGAAATGTACATCGTATGAGATTACTAGGAGTGACGACCCTAGACAGGATCTGTGTTGGGATTGATACAAGGGAAGTACCTTAGTTTCCCAATCCTGCTGTTTGAATGGACTAATAACAACTTGGTAATCATATCACCATAGCATTGCATGTGCCTGGAAGATGTGGAGCACTCTAGGGAGTGTGGCATGCCGCGGTCGTAAGATGTTGCCGCATGAGGGTGATCGTCGGTGAGGGCATACATCACGTCATATCATCTTGCATTAACAACAGTATTAGGATTGTCTGATTTACTGCTTTACTATTATCGCGTGATTGAATTGTGAACATGCTAATCTTTGCTCTATGATTCCACTGAGTTGATCACTCATTCCCATGTTACAGGATGGTGTTTGCAACACCCACCAGACCCTGTTGTAGCTGCAGGTGAGGACGAGATCCAGGAGGTGGAGCCGGAGATTGACGAGGATCAGGATGAGTTCTCGTATATGCAGTATCACGACGGCTTCCCGTAGGTGACCTGGATCGAGGGGGACTTCAGTGGGACTATTTTGAACTTATTCTTTTGTTTATTTACATGTATATGAGACTCAGAGATGTAGTCATACTTTGGAGACAGATGAGATTACTTTGTCTTTCCATACAGTGATATATATATTGTTTAGTCTTCCGCTTGCTTTTATCACTGGATCTGAAGTATGAATTGCAGTTTTGGTATACTTTTACTCATGTGAATGCTTTAAATCAGACAACATTGAATCATAACCATTTTGTTGCATAAGTGACGGTCTGGAACTCGGGAGTTGAGTTTATACACGACCCCCGATTTTCAGGGTGTTACAAGATTTGCAAACCTATCTAAATTTCGAGGTTTAGTCTCAATAAGCCTAGTCTAGGGTTGAAAATTTTACCAACGATTCTAAAATTTCACCATTACTTATTTCTAATCATTGGAACATGCGAGAGATGTTTTCTCTGATCAAAGAGGTGTATTAGGGGATTCAAATTACAAAATCCTAGTATGATTGCTTAAGTTTATAGAGTGCTTATGTTTGATTCAATGCACAACATGGTGGGTACTTGTTTCCTGATGGTTCCTAAGTTTAGTTCCCAATATCAAGAAACTATAATTTACGAGGGATCCTAAGTTCTTGTTTTTAAGTTCGAATGGTTAAGCCTAAAAAATCACAAGGAATCCTAAAATTTGTATTTCTATATTCACAAAACACCTTAATGCTAAAGAAATAGAACCTAGCTTCAAGTCCCTAATTTTATCAATGAAACCTTAAGTTACTTGAAATCATATAAGTCCTATTTTTTCCAAGGCCTGGTTTATCTAGACTCGCTCTGATACCAACTGTAACGCCCCGACTTTTCAGGACCTGAGTATATATCCTGTTTTCTAAAAACTCGAGTGTTAGCTTATAAAATCCAGTGTAAATTTGAACCGTTTATCATTAATCAAAGTCAACAGCAACGAAGCTAGAATAAACCATGCATTGAATAAGAACATTTCAACCATAATGAAATTCCAAATGTAGCGCCCATACAGGACTTATACAATCTCAAATAACAAAATTCAAGTCAGCAAAAACATGAATCTATCAACTAGTAGTAGATATCAAAGCAGGCTGTAGGGGCCCCGCCTAGCTCCACAGCTATCTAATCTGCTCTAGTAACTCAGTGAACAGCATCGGCTTGCCCTATACCTGTTACAGTTTGATAGCATTAATGACTATCGTAGTGAGGAGCAACCTCTAAGATTATACACTCATCATTCATAATCTAACATAAGTCACAATATATGAGGAGAGGCGTATTAAACTACGCAATTTGAAGCCATAATCATATATTCAGAAATAAACTAGTCAACACAATTTCAATATTTAAGAAATGTAATAGAAATCGCAACGCAAGTGGACGTGTCTAGATAATCAATTAATCAATCATTTAAATTTCACAAAATGGCTTAAAAGTCAAGCTTTAAACCTCTACTTCACTTAGAAATCATATCATATGTGAATACCGCAAGATGGCTAGGAAATAGCTATGCGAACACCCGCTCCACCCGAAAATCATGGTATGACTAAACACCATAGAATGAAGAGAGAACAACGTACACCGTCTACTTCAGCCAGAAATCATATCATATGTGAACACCGCAAGATGGCTAGGAAATCGCTAAGCGAACACCCGCTTTATCTAGAAATCATGGTGCAACTGAACACCGCAAGATGAATCAACAAACAACACACAAACTCTATGCCACCCGAAAATCATATTGTACGTGAACACCGCAAGATGGCTAGGAAATGGCTAAGCGAATACCCGCTCCACCTGAAAATCACCGTACGACTGAACATCGAAAGATGACTAGGAAACCAACAAGCCACAAGAGGGCACCAATAATCCCTCAAAGCCACGAAGGGAAAATGAATGATTCAAGCCACATAGGGAAAATATGTGGCCCAAGCCATATTAGTCAAATAAGGATAGCAAGATAGTGAGCCCACAATGAGTTATGTTCAATATATCAAGTATTACAAGTAGTAGCATATAGCAAGTCTCATAACTAGAGGTAATGTGCAACAATCAAATTATTCATACTTGCTAACATTAAAGACATATATCAACTATACGTCACATGAGTCAATTGTACGATAAATTGGCATATTCACGAAGAAGGATAAATTATGCAATAATTTAAGAGTTACTACCTATAAGAAATTAGAGCATCATCTACAACTAGGTTGATGAATTTAAGTGGGAAGCTCAAAGGGTGAGTCCTCACCTTGTGAATGAATCACCTGCACTCGATCTAGTGTAGAGTCATAGCGAGATTAGAAGTGGAATTGGAGAGGATGAACTCCTATATTCAAACAAGGATATTAATGATAATAATTAAATTTCAATTAAAATAAGAATGGAAGTTTTGAGATCACGTACCCAAATATTTTGGTTCTAACTCAACTTAGCCAATTTCCAAGAATTTAATTGAGATGTTGGAAAGCTTCTAATCTTTCTCAAAAGTAAATCTTATCTTACAAGCTCGATTCATGTTTGACTCAATTTTAAACTGAGTCAACTCAGAACTTTCCTTCCTTCCTTCCTTCCTTCTGTCTTTCCTTCTTCATTTCTTTCTTTTATTCTTTCTTTCACTCCCTCACACCCATCTTTTGCTGGAATATCCAGCAAGAATCTGGACCGAGTCAACTCAGACTCAACTCAACAGCGAGTTGACTCGACTCCTAACTCTCTCTCTCTCTCTCTCTCTCTCTCTCTCTCTCTCTCTCTCTCTCTCTCTCTCTCTCTCCTACTTCTCACTCAATCACTTTCTTCTCCCCTTTTTTTCTTTAACAACAGCCCATGGCTGGACTCAGTCCAGCAAAACTTCCACTTGAACCAGGTTCGAGTTCAACTCGACTCGGCAGCGAGTGGGGCTGCCACTCGAACTCTCTCCCTACCCATTCTTCTCCTGTTTCTTTCTTCTTTCTTCGTCATTCTATTTCTTTTCTCTTCTTTCTCCCTTTTTTTTTGTATCGTCCAGCGAAAACCGGACCCAACCAGCGCTTGAGTCATGCTAACTCATTAAGTATGGTGCATGCAACAGGCAACTGAGCCCTCTCCTCTCCTTCTCTCTCTTGTTTCTCCCTCTGTTTTCACTCTCTATGGACTTCCACAAGTTTTGGACTCGGGCAGAGTTTGACCTGACTTAGCAACACTCGACCCGACTCAGTTCAGCGAATCAATGACCAGATCAAGTGCAAATCAACTCAGAACTGATGAGTTTCATCCGACAAAAGCTGAGAATCTTCCTCATACACTTGGAATGGCTCTTGGATCTGATTACAGGGGTTTGATGTTGAACCAGAGACCACCCTATGAGTGTTTCAGATCTAAGATTCGAGCTCCAATACGATCTCACAAAAATCGCTTAAACAAGGAAGATAAGTAAGATGTTAATGGCAGATTTGGGATCCTAGCCTTTTTCTTCGATCAAAAGTTGCTGGACAATGAGGATTTGTCCCAGGAAGCTTGGGGATGCGAAGGATCAAAGCTTCAACGAGTTTTTCTCAATGGGTTCGAAGGTGGAAGAAAATGGCTTGAGTTTCGCTGGTGTGGCTACAGGGGATCGGGCAGTGCACCCTTTGTAATATAAGCTCTCTATTTTGATGCCCCAAATATCCTAGCACCGTCAGATGGAGGACGCACGGCCAGGATCTAATACTGCTGCCTGGCTTCTTGAAACAGCTAGCAAAATGGTGGGCATTGGCGCCGATTTTCCACAGAAAACCCAATTCATGAGGGCAGAAACAGATGGCTGAGATCGGCCTAAATGAAGGGTTAGGATGGGAAGAAGTACAGGTGCGCAGATCACCGGCGTGGAAAAACCCACCCTTTCCATTTTTGGAAAGAAAAGAAGCACAACCAGCCTCCGTGCGCTAGTGTTTGTGGTCACATGTGTGTGAGAAATCAAGTGAAACGGGTAAGGATTGGTCGTTGCCATGTCCTGTACAAGATGAACAGTTTGGATCGTCCTTAAGACCCCTGATGGTGGGCCACGATCCATCACAGCAGTCGTCCCTTTTTGAAAATTGTCCAGGCGGGATGCTGGAGAGAAATCTCCATTAAGAGACATATATTTTATATATAGTATAGTATATTATAAAATGTAATTGTTAATTAATATACATTGATTATATAATAATGTGTTGGTATACAATTTTTTTATATATAGTTTCAAATAATATAAAATAAATAATATATGTAATTTGAATAATTTAAGTAACCTATGTATTACTACAAATAATTATAAAATCATTTTGTATTATAATATATATACATTTAAAATGAATTATTATGGATGAGCTTAAGATAGGCTACCCATCCAACTATGTTTATACTAAGTTATGCCCTCGGGATAACACCGAGTATTGAAAAGTATACAGTGTTACATTAGGTTATACTTTGACTTTGTAATTTAGATGTGTAGTTACTTGTGTTACACTTGTAAAAGGTGGATTGCATAATCTTTTATGTTAATTGTGAATTATAGTTTATATATTTTAATTTCTTGTATTCTACTTGTAAGGTATAGATTGTGTCTCCTTGGATCCTTACTCATACTCGGGTGGTAGAGTCTCAGGAGTTTCAACACCCGGTCAAGGGTTCGAGTATCATAGGTGGTGAAATTCTACTAGCATGAATGTGTAGGGTGTGTGTACCAAAAAAGAAAAAAAAGAAAAAGAAAAAAGAGGATTGTGTCTCCTTGGAAAATATAAATTTTACCTTTTTATATTCTACTGGGTACTGGATAGACTTTGATAATATCAATAGATATCCCAGTGAGATATACCCTCACAATTAACGAGGTAGGTTAGCACAGAATATGTAGATAATGTATAGGTTGGTGCTCACGTGCAGCAAGAGTAGCTATTGGCAGTTTAGCTTTATTGCTTTTAGTTATCTTTCATATTCGCTAAAGTACATCTTTGTATTTATTAGTAACTTAAGCCATTGGTTTATAAAGCCTTTAATCGCTTGTATATTTTGTAACGTATATTTGGACTTTTTTTTATATTTGATTTGTTTTCTTCGAATGCAATGATATAAATAAATAAATAAATAAAAATTACTATAAGAACTATCTATAAAAATTAACACTCAAATATTTGAAAAACAAGTACTAATTACAAGATCCAAAGAGTTAACATTATCTGTTACAACCACCTTTATCATTATTGAATTAATACTTTAAATGTGCCCAAAGGTTTAATTGGACGGTCTTATTTTTGGGCCAGAACATCTGCACCGCGGATGTTCAAATGCGTGCTATCTCAGCACGTGGTGACCTAGGCACAGGACTAAGGAACCATGATGGGTGTTTTTCCTACCGTTTACTAAACTGTGGCAACCCATCCACCCAACCCACGGCATACACAGTAGCCAATCAAGACCGTTGAATTGCACGCATCCAATTTTAGAGGCAGATCAGAGATCCTAACCGTCCAATTGGTAGCCATTAAATGGAAGGTTAAAAAGTAAAGCGTAAGCATTCCTTATTGAATATCTAGTCCAAACCCAGCCCTACCAAGGACCATGTTAAGGCTTCCAGGCGAGCATGGGCCCAGCCCAAATAGTTGTTAGGCCTATCATTGAATGGGCTCGCCCAAACCCAGCCCAAGCCAGGTGGGCCCAAATTGGCAACCCTCGAAACGATTTGGGGAGAGACCTCAAATATTACTGGGAGCACTTATAAACCAAAAATCTGTAGGGCCCACCACGATGTTGGTGTAATATCCACTTAATCCATCATTTTCACCAACCTGTACGTAAACCCAAAACTGAGGCGGATCCAAAACTCAAGTGGGTCACACCATAAGAAACAGTGAATCCTCCTTGGGACCCACTGTGATGTTTACATACCATCCAACCTATTCATAACGTCATTCACACCACCATGAAGGGAAAACACAAATATCAGCCTGACCCAAAACTTCGGGAGGTTTCAATGGTCGAAGTTCAATATCCACTCTTTCTTGTGGTGTGACCCAATTAAGTTTAAGATCTGCCATATTTTTCAGCTTATATCCTAAGATGAGCTGGCAAAAGTGATGGATGATGCAGATACCACACAGATACAGCGGTGGACCCCACAGAGCTTTGGATTACAGAGAAACTGGCCTCATTTAATAATTTGTGAGATATTCAGTAGAGTGGACCCACCATAAAACCTAGTGGAGAGCATCATAGAGATGGGACCCACCCACCTTACTGAAGCATCTCCACCTATGAGATTTTCAAAGAGTATATGGGGTTATGGTACAAGAGGTCCCAATAATAAGGACAAGGATCATCACCATCAGCCTAGCTGTTGCGAGATATCTTAAATCTGATTCCTTTCGCAACCAAGATGCGAAAGGGTCATTTTGCAACTAGGATGCAAAAGGATCCTTTCACAACTGGGATATGAAAGGGTCCTTTCGCAACTGGGATGCGAAAGGGAAGTTTTCTAAACTATAAATAGGTGTTTTTAGGACTTTTTTATTGTATAGGAAATAATTCTAAGGCTTTCTAAAGGGGTTATAGGAAAATTAAATGGTGTAGCAAGGGTGAGATTCGAGGTTGTTCGAATCGGGTAAGTCCTCTCTCTTTGTAATTTCTATTTTCATAGTGGAGATCTGTCGCTTTGTGTCGTGGTTTTTTTTCCGTAAGGATTTTTCACGTTAAATCTAGGTGTTCTCTGTGTTCTCTTGTGTGCTTAGTGTGATTGAATTGCTATCCTAGATCTAGATCTGTGTGATTCCGCATGTCAAAATCCCCAACAAGTGGTATCAGAGCGAAGTTGGGGCACAGATCTAAATCTGAGGGATTAGTAATAATGGTGAGTGTCAGGTATGAGTTTAAGAAGTACTAGGGAAAAAATAATTTTGAGTTATGGAAGGTTAAGATGATTAGCCTGTTAACCAAGCAAGGCGAGGATGGTGCTCTTGAGGAGCGAAAGTCTACTATGAATGATGCTGATTGGAATGCTCTTGATAAGAAAGCTTTATCATCGATCCGTTTATGTCTTACGGATGAGGTTCTCTACAATGTCATAAGGGAGAAAACTGCGGCTAAGTTATGGGCGAAGTTAGCGGATGTCTATGCGAAGAAATCCTTGAAAAATCGCCTACACTTGAAGCGGCAGTGGTATAACTTCAAGATGGCAGATGGTAGAGATTTGGAGGCTCACATCAGTAACTTTAATAAATTGGTTCGCAAATTGCTAGATATGAAGAAAGTGATGAAAGATGAAGAACAAGCATGTATGTTGCTGAATTCTCTCCCGGCGTCCTATCAGGCATTCAAGGACACAATGTGCAACATGAATAAAACCCTGAGTGTCGACACAGTTATCTCAGCCCTTCAAGGGAAGGCTATGAGACAACTGAACAGCGACATGGGGACATTTTCTGATGCACTGTTTAGTGGGTAGGAATTCTAGATAAGGTACAGGTTCTTCTTGTTCTAGATCCAAATCGAGGGGCAAGGGCAAAGGAAATGTAAAGTGCTGGAATTGTGGGAAGGAAGGATATGTGAAGAGGGATTGTGAAAATCCTAAATCGAAGAGGGAAAATTCTGAGACTTCATGCAGGGAGGCTAATGTTGCCACGTCAGATGGATCGAGTGGATGTGATGGTGATGTTTTATCTATGTTTTCGCTCAGACGGTCATACGATGATCGTAAGGATGAGTGGATGCTAGACACAGGGGCATCTTTTCACATGACTCCTCATCGGAGTTGGTTCACCAGCTACAAGGAGTGCGATGGCGGACAAGTATTTATGGGCAATGATATTACCTGTAATGTTGTGGCTGTTAGTTCCGTGCGTATCAGGATGTTTGATGGGGTGGAGCGTACCTTGACAGATGTGAGACACATTCCTGATTTGAAGCAGAATCTATTTCTCTTGGTGTGCTTGAGGCAAAAGGATGCAAGTACACAGGTATTGATGGTGCTCTTAAAGTATCCAAGGGGGCACGGGTAATCATGAAAGCGCAACGACTCAGTAATTTGTACAAGTTGATCGGGAGCACTTCAAAGGGTGGATATACAGTGGATGTAACGGATTCCACCTTTGCACATGTGTAGCATGTTGGGCATGGCTACATGAGCGGGAAGGGTAGGAAGGCTGAGACGCGGGACAGGGATACAGAGCAAGTGGAGTAGCCACCTGTGAGAAGAAACACACGGCATGATTGCAGGATATCGGTGAGGTACATGGACGACTCCAATATCGCAGGAGTATTCATCTTCTATTCAGATGGCTTTAAGTGAGCATGGTGTTGAGAAGTGAATGGTGACTATGGGTGATGTGATGGATTCGTTGTACCAGACCGACATATGGGAGCGGGTGGAGCTTCCAGTTGGCCGGAAAGCGGTTGGATGCAGGTGGATCTTTAGGAGGATATAGCATAGATACAGAGCGAGGTTGGTGGCGATGGGTTATACTGAGGGAAAAGGGATAGGCTTCTCAGAGATAATCGCACCAACGGTATAACAGGTGTTTATTAGATCAGTGATTGGCACTGGTTGGCCAATGTGATCTTGAGCTGGAAGGAAGGATGTGGAGTCTGCACTTCTGTAAAGAAAAGTGAAGAGCAGATCTACATGAAGCAACCAGAGCGGTTCGAAGATAAAGGGGCTAAGAAAAGACTTTACAGGAGGTCGTGGTTCGACCTGTCGCCTAGGCAGTGGTTTGATTCCTTCATGGATGAAGGATCGGGGGCTGCAAAGATAGTTCTCAGCATTGAGACTGAAGGAGGAGTAAGCTTTGGTAATCACATGAGGAATACCTTGTGTGTAGGTATTGATCAAGGATGTGATGGGCCAGGTAAAGCCGGAGAGCGTTCCCTACGTGTCTCTCCTCAAGTTTTCCTCAGGACATGTCCCAAAATAGATGAGAAAAAGTAAGATATCTCATGAGTCTTATTTGAATGCGGTTGGCAGTGTATGCCGTGGTCTGGATTAGACCGGTTATTTCACAGGCTATCAGTGTTGTGAACAAGTACCCTGGAAAGCAATATTGGATAGCGGTGAGATAGTAAAAAGACTACGTCTTTTCTTTTAGGAAGACAGGAGCAAAGGTGGCTAGGCATGTGGATTTAGATCCGGCAGACATGATCAACAAGAATGTTCCTGTAGAGAAGTTCAAGTTCTGTGCAACTTCTCTGGGCTTGACGATGGCGTAAAAGGAAGACGGAGTGTGCAAGAGAAGCTATGATGTGATGTAGAAATAAGAGAAGAGGTTAAGAAGCTACACGGTTGAAGATTGAAGACATGGTGGAGATTGTTGTGAGATGTCTTAAATCTGAGTCCTTTCGCAACTGAGATGAGAAAGGGTGTAAGACCCGTATCATAATCCGTACTGTTCCGTCGCTTCCCGTGATCCTTCTCGTCAAATTTTGGTAATCCGCGACCTGTAGTTGACGTTGCGCACGACCGTAAGTCATATCCTATTCATTTGAGCCAGCTTAATCTGAGACTTGTATCGTTGCGACCGCACCGTCGCCACGGTTCCAATGCCGCAACTCACGCACCGATCCGATACCCAGACGATGAGATGCGAACCCGCGTTCGGTTCGAGGAAAAACACCACGCGTTGCAAATCTCAAGAGAATCTCTACAAAGTGTCAAATCAATCTCATCAATCAATCACCCATCAATCACTTTATGTCAAGTACAAGCACCCATGCTTCCTTTCTCCACAAGTCAAGCAACCACCTAAGTCAACTAACCTCTCACTTCACCCATTACTCACTTCACCCATCACTCACCTCACCCATCACTCCATCACTCTTACAACTCTCTCTCTCCTTCTCATTTTCTCATTTCAAAATCTCAAGCAAGAAAGCTCTCCCACGTCCAAGCCTTCCATGGAGAGAAAATGTGCATTTTGGTGGCCCACTTCCCATCTTCAAATCCCATCATCTTAGCCATCCATTTCCCATCTCCACCATCAAAGTGAAGCTTTAGGAGACCGGCATCTCAACGGACCAAGAAGATGGTGTTTCTTTAGACTACTTTTTTTATATTTTTAAGATGGGCCAAGTGAGGCCAACCGATCAATGGTTTGGATCTCACTTGAGACCCTAAGATGTGGCCAATGGCTCATCTTGATCATCAAGATCATTTCATGATGGGGCCATTCTCCATGGACCCCATCATGATGTTTACTTTCCTTGTATTAAAGAGGTCATCTAGACCGTCCATTTCTAGTGGAGTGGGATCTCCACCGTTGATCTTTTATTTGGATGGTCCCATATGCAATGGGACCCATTGATGTATGATTGGATGGTTGAAACGGAGGACCCATAGTGCCGGGGTCCCTCCATCACGCGTGTCCCACTTCTTTACTCTCTCTCTCTCTCTCTCTCTCTCTCTCTCTCTCTCTCTCTCTCTCTTTTTATATATTTATGTTGATAAGGCCATGTGGCCCACTTGAATGAGCCCCACCATGAAATACATATTTTTTTTCAAACCATCCATGGGTGGGGCCCATCTTAAATGTACATCCATTTGGGGTGGCCCACCTAATCAGGGCCCACCTTGAATGTCTTTGATATAGCCCAAAGCAAAAAAAAAAAAGAAAAAAAAAAAGAAAAAGGAAAAGACGTCCAGGCGCTGGACGTCACTGGAGAAAACAAAAAAAAATAAAATATAAATGAAGGCCAATGAGGTGGGCCACTTGTACAGGACCCACCTTGATGTATGTTTCTAATCTAAGCCATTCATCCTCTTCCCCAACTCATTTTAGGCGTTGAGCCGAAAAATGAGAATTTTTTGAGTATTTGGTGGGCCATAGTTTTAAAAAATGGTATCATTACCATTGAACTTTATCAAAACTCTTCCTACACGCTGAAAAATGGCCTATATTGGTCTCAATTGATGGGTTATGGGCCATGGAGTCTAATGGATGGACTAGATTTTTCTAAAGTGGGCCCTATCCCAGAAAAACCTCAAAAAAAAAGTGATTTTAAAAAGAAAAAAAAAAATTTCAACACAACAGCAGTTGTTGCTGCTGTTGTCAGCGGAGCAGGCGCTGCCTGCGGACTGCTGGCGGGCGGACGCCAGGCAGCCCACGGCTCCTGTCGTGGGCCCCACATGATATATATTTTGTATCCACGCCGTCCATACGGTGGCCCACCCTCTGAGGTGGGCCCTCTCCAAAAAAATGAGGTACATCCATAACTCAGGTGGCCCACATGGCCAGAAATAATCAGACTGAGTGTCTGCCATTGGAGCCCTTTTTGGGCCCACAGGAGTTTTGAATCAAGCTGAGATTTGTATTTTCTCTTCACCCAGGTCTCTGTGACCTTTTCAATGGGTTGGATGGCATGTAAACATTAAGGTGGGCCCCACATGGGACCCACAGTGATGTATGTATTTAATTCGTACCGTCCATGGACGGTGGCAGTCACCGTGGTGTATATGTTTTATTAAGGCCGTCCAGTCACTGGACGGCCAGTTCAGCCCCACCTTTTTATGTCAGATGGTGGGCCATCATGTGGACCCCACCTATTTAGTGAGACTCACTCCATGATGCATGTGTTGCATCCAACCATCCAAACATTTTGAAAGCTCGGCTTGAGGCGTGAGAATAAAAATAAGATAGATCTACATTTCAAGTGGACCCCCACCCTTAGGCTTGTAGTATATCTAACCATCCCTTCATTGGTGGGCCGTTTGTGTGGGACCCACCATGATGCATGTGTTGCATCTAAACCGTCCATTTATTTTTAAAAAAAAAAATTCATTTTTATGGTTGAGCTAAAAATGAGCCAGATCTATGGTTCAAATGGGCCACCATGGCATGTGTATAGGGCCCTTTATTGATTTAACTTTGGCCATTCATTGAGGCCTACCTTGGTATATATCTGAGGCCCAAATGATCAGGCCCATTTGATACATATAAGGGCTATGGGATTAAGCTCATCTGGCATGTATAATGCCCATGGGTTTGGGCCCATTTGACATATGCAATGCCCATGGGATCCGGCCCACTTATTCTATATAAGGCCCACGGGATTCAAGCTCATTTGGTACATATA
Organism: Magnolia kwangsiensis; assembly: GCA_037074715.1. Taxonomy (NCBI): domain Eukaryota; kingdom Viridiplantae; phylum Streptophyta; class Magnoliopsida; order Magnoliales; family Magnoliaceae; genus Magnolia; species Magnolia kwangsiensis. Next base: position 90,168,268 of record CM073580.1, read on the forward strand.
AAAGCCCATGGGAACAAGCCCATTTGATGTGCATGGGGCACAAATGGAGTGGCCTAGTTAATATATTTATGTGTATGGGCCCATCTGACATATTTAAGGCCCAAGTTGTGAGGCCACTTTGATGTGTTTCAAGGCCCATGGATCATGGACCATTGCAATGTACATAAGGCTCATTGGTGAGGCCCATTAACGCAGCCCATTTGATGAATGTAAGGCCCATGCGATTCGGCCCATTTGATGTATCTAAGGCCTATGGATCGAGGCCCAACGGATGTCCTTAGGGTCTATTGCAATGTGTGATTTCCCATGGTTCATGTAATGATATTTATGGCGGGTTGTGCCTAAGGAACAATGTTGGTCTGACGTCCACATTGTATGTATAATGTTGGTTAAATGTCCGCATTGTAACTCTCCTTAGGGTCCATTGAATGGCCCATACTCGTTAATATTCATCGCTTTATAACATGCTTAGTATAATCTCATGACTCATGCCCATCCGCATCATATGTATGCTTGATATGAGTAATGACTGATCATAGCATATGCCATTGGGCAGACCATTTACGGGACTCGTTATGTGACTGAGTACCCCACATGATCGCGCAGTACGCGCTGGATTGCTGCATGTTTTGACAGCGTGATTCATGCATCTCACATACGTATGACTTGATCACTACACGCCCTAGCAACATCAGGGCTGTGGCTCCACAGGTACATCGTGGATGGTCGTATTGGATACCGAAAATACTTATTCTAGCACTGTGGGCACTTAGGATGTCCTTGGGTGAAAGTCCCAGAACCTTTTTGGTACCAAGAGATGCTCCAACGTCTAAACCGAGTGGATACACGAGCGCCCGAGTGCCGAATACCAGTAGGCCGCATCTCTCACTGTATCATGGTCGGTTGGAAGGGGGTGTGGCCTTACCCGCCTGAGTGAGGGGGCTATAAGCTAGGCTGAGTTTGACCAGCTCGTAAATGAGTCCGTTATCGATGAGCCGGGCAGGTATTGGCATACTACTGGTCAGGCGGATAGTGAGGTCTTATCCGCTTGCTTGACTGTGCAGCTAGGGAGGTGGCAGTCTCTGTGAAGTGTATTAGACCCCGGTGATATCCAGAGAGGAACTGTACTGATATACGTACTTGAGGAGTACCGACTTGCTTGGATTGCATTTCGCATATGACATTTGGCTATATAGGCCTTGCATTGTATCGGTGTGGCCGATGACATTCATATCTCATCGCATAGCTTTGGCATGGTTAATTCTATGGACTTATCACATACTTCCACATTGTTCTGATATTGTACACTTGGCGTTTGCCTTACTCACACACTTACACCACCCTCTAAGCTTTTGTAAGCTTATGCACGATAGTTGCGTGCAGGTAGCGTTGGACGGCAGCAGCGCTGAGACAGGAGTGCATATCAGGACCTTTTGGAGCTTTTTGATCACCTTGTATTTTCCTTTCTGCATTGTACTTAAAATTTTTGTTATAGTGGATATGTGGTGATGTTGTTTTGTGACTTGGTTATGCTTGTGGTTATGCTCCATTACAAAAAAAAAATTCATTCTGAAAATCCTCCTTGTACGATCCCAGGATCTGAATCTGGCATTTGATTGTCAGGAGCCGAGAATGGGGCACTACGGAGGCTGTCGGCACCGGATTCGGCAATCGGGATTCATGTGAATCTGATTTTCGAATTTGGGGCGTGACAAAGGGTCCTTTCGCAACTGGGATGCGAAAGGGAAGTTTCCTAAACTATAAATAGGTGTTCCTAGGAATTTTCTATTGTATGGGAAATAATTCTAAGGCTTTCTAAAGGGGTTCTAGGAAAATTAAAGGGTGTAGTAAGGGTGAGATTCGAGGTTGTTCGAATCGGGTAAGTCCTCTCTCTTTGTAAAAACTATTTTCATAGTAGAGATCTGTTGCTTTGAGCCATGGTTTTTTTTCCGCAAGGGTTTTCCACGTTAAATCTGGGTGTTCTCTGTGTTCTCTTATGTGCTTGGTGCGATTGAATTACTATCCTAGATCTAGATCTGTGTGATTCCGCAGGTTAAAATCCCCAACACTAGCCACATTGTCATCCTCTCTTGGTATTTTAGAAGATAACTAGGTCAGCATCTCTGCTAACAAGGCATCAATAAAATTAAATAAATGGAAAAATACTTAAATACTCTGACAGAGTGTGATGGATGATATGCATGTACTTAAAAACCACCCAAAATTGCATTGCATACGTTGCAAACGAGTATTTCAAACTAAAATGTCCAAATTATGGGTGTAGTTAGATGTACAGCCAACAAAATATTTCTCTCATCTGTTTATCTAACTATGAGAATTCCAGGCATTTATTGGACGGTTAAAAGTGAAATATATTTGACAATCTTAACAAATCAAAGGTTAGGATTGTTCAACCACTCTATACCAACTTAACCAAAGTGGTCCACTATTTAGACAGTTTAATTTGAGTTAATATATTCCACATATATCATCTCCACCTATCTGCTTAACAGGCCTCACACGACAAAAGAGTATCACATCAAAAAAAAAAGAAGTTAAAAGTGTACACGTATGCATAAGATGTAATCATGCCCTAAAACAACAATGTATGGCCAGCTTGATGAACGGATCTCCACTCATCAGGTGGGCCACAACTTTATTCCCGCGTGCGTGTGTACTCTTGGTATTACACCTTTCGAATGACTAGGATTAGAGCTATACACAAGTTGAGTTAGCTTGGTCAGCTTGCTCGATTGATTCGGAAAAGCTTAACTCGCCTCAGCTCGAAGTTGGATTTAGATTGAGTAGAGATGGTTTTTGGAGCTCGAAAATAATTTCGAGCCAAATTCGAGCTCAACTCGACTCGGATCAAATCAACTTGGATATGGATGTTGCTCGCCGAGTGTTTAATGAAATGACTCAACAAAGTGTTGGTTAAGAAGGAATGAATACACTGGGCATTTGATTTTGATGTTGCTTCTTGGGTGTTTGATAAAATACCTATAAATTGTTGTTATGGTTTTGCATTCTATGAGAAATTAAATATGCATTTTACGTGTTTGAGAAAATGCGGCATGGGCTTGAACTCGGCTTGAATTGGCTGAGGTGCTAACTGAATCGAGCCGATCTGGCCAGACAAGCTCAAGGACCAGCCAAGCTAAGTTTAAGCTGAGGTTAGCTAGAGGAGCCAAGTTGTGCCAAGCTCGAGTCAATTAGACTGTGTACAGCTCTGGGATCTTGCACAATTGTGCCACGCCCAAAACGCTCGAGTACCATAATGATGGAGAGCGGGTCACGGACAATTTCATGGCCAAGATGGATCAGAAAAGGCACGGTCGACGACAGAAGTGATCTGGACCATCAGACCTTAGATCAGGCATATCTCGCAATCCAGAATGAGTTATCCAACATAAAATATATGATTTTGGGGTAGAACGAGCTACTTTAGCCAACCAAACCAGCTACTCTAGGTTCTGGAGACCGGATTTGAGATAAATCCCCTGATCGACGGTCGTTTCCCTGTTTTAATTTCATTTTTACTATAAATAGTAAGTTTTAGTTTGCTTATAGCTCTTCATCCGTTGGGCTTTAGGAATTGTGTCCAACATGAAAAGTGCTTAGAATAATTATGAGAACGGTTTGGTGAAGCCAAATAGGACACTTACTATTTTTGGCCGAAAACCTTTCGCACTAGTAGACATCACGACCGTCTATAAATAGTAAGTTTACTATTTATAGTAAGTCGCTGATTCTAGGAGTTTTAGTTGTAGTTTGAGTCTGATTTCTTTCATGTTGCTTGGTTCCCTTATTTAAAGGGGTGTAAACTCATTTTTATTCATTTATCAATTAATTTTGAATTTATTAGAATTTATTTCTATTTTCCTGCTTTCTTTCCTCGTGGATTCGAGAAGTCTCTGTGAGGAGTCCAGAGAAGCTCCATGGATTCGGAGTAGTTATCCTTGAGGAAGACGGTGATCGACCTCATCACGTTCATCCCTGCGTCACAAAACGATTGAGATCAGGTAACCATAAGGTGCGTGTCCCCCATGTGAAGGGGATCTATGTAAAAATGGTCAGAAAAGCAGAGATCCAAGCCATTCATCAGGTAGGGTACACTGTACACATATGAAATCTGGAGTTTTGGACCTTTTTTCCTCACCCTCCATTTTCCTTGTGCAATATTGATTTTTCATCCTACTTGATGAATGGTCCAGATCTTCAACAAGTGAGTTGTATACATGGATATGTGACAAGTGTTCCTCCTCCTAATGTGAGGGCCCAGTCATTGAACGCACTGAGAAATTCTCACCTGATTGAAACCATAGACTTCTTCACTCAACGTAGATCCTTGCACAGGGCAGTGGGCCACCATAGACCGACAATGCCCACTAGATTGGGATCTTTCATTTGGGAGACTTGGGGCGTAGCCCATGAAAAGTGGGGTCATTAAAACATGGTCCCAACGTTGAAGAAATATGGACCTTACATCCTGTATCGACAGCGCCATCTTGTCTTTGGCCCACCTTTCTAAATCAACGATGAAAACCGAACTGCACTTCCCCATAAGCTTCTAATCCCTATAAGAATTCTATAAGGTGGGCCTTATCAATCAAAAATCTAAATTATTCTGAAGGTTGGATAGTGTGATCAAATGTACTAGTGGGCCCCACTAAGTTGTGATACATCATAAATTCATGTAAGGGGGGGTATGCTACTACTATGTGATAAGCACACAATATCTTAAAAGAACTAGGATTACCAATTCTCGAAGAATTTTAGGGTAAGGAGTTTTGATGGGTTTCAAACTTGTCTGCCTTCGGAAGGATAAATTAGAGTTGGATAAGCTTCAGCCCCATCACAGCTTCTCTAAAAGAGTGTTAAAGAGAGGAAGATCACGGCATTCAGATTCCACAAGCAATGGCGACAAAAAGAGGTATGCCATCTTCTTCATGATCCTTTATATCCAATGCACAACAGATCCAACGGCTATTCCACATCTTGATCTTACAATCCCCACCCATGCGAGATATCCCAACCACAGAGATGGCCCAATGAGACAGGCCATCTAATCATCTGACGGGTCATACGTGTAAAAGAAACTAGATTAGCAATCCACATCAAGCTTAACATCTGGCCACTACCAATGACCAAACTCACCTGACCTCCAGCAAGGAACACATGAAATAGGGCCCACAAGATGAATGGCTCAGACATCATACACGCATGCCACATGCAAGGCAAGCAACATTACTTAGGTGGGGACGCGTGCAAAATGGCACAGCTATACTAGATCTGAGACATTCATGATCCTGTGGTTCCTAGCAAAAAAATTAGATCAGGCTGATCTATAATTGGTGGGCCACGTTTGCCTAAGAAAAATGGATGGTCCAAGAAAATGACCCATGGCCCTATTAAATATGATGGGGTTTTCCTCCTCAGTTCAAGGGAGAGATAGTGCAGCGGGTTGAAAAATTGGAGTAATTTATTGTGCTGCTCGAGCGGTCGTAGGTGGTCCACGACCGGTCGTGAGTGGTGCTCGACTAGTCGTGGGTACGAGCCTTGGCATGACTCAAAGTCCAGTGACTTTAGGTAATATTTCTCCAGGGTACTCGACCGGTCATATGTGGCTCTCGACCGGTCGTGGACTCGCTACGACCGGTCGTGATTATGCAGATTCATTCCGCGATTTACGCGAATTTCGTGTCACAAGTCCTTTCGTAACTGGGATGCTAAAGAGAGTTTCCAAAAACTATAAAAAGGGATCTCTAGGGTTTTTCTAGGGCATCAGGTATGATAAGAAAAACACAAGACGGCTATAGGTGAGACAGAAAGAGAAAGAGAGAGAAAGCTTGTATAAGGGAAGTTATGCTCGTGAAAGTGATCTACTGTGCAATCAACATCTCAGCGCTTCTACGTCCTCGTAATTGGTGAGATCTCTCAATTTTTCTTTTATTCTCTTACTGTTTATCCACTCCTATGTGAGTGATGAAGGTTTGATCATAACAAGGTATGCTTGTGATCGGTTGTAACGTTCTGCTTCATAGTGGATTGTTGATCTAGACGAGGTCTCGTGATTTTTACCTCTTTAAGGGTTTTCCACATAAAAATCTCTTATGTGGTGTGTGGTTGTGCTTTGATTTATTTTATTATTTTTATTATCCCATAATTTCGGTTTGTTCTGGAGGGCTAGATCTTAAGGTTTTGTGCAAGACCCCCAACAAAGTGGTATTGAGCTAAGTTCATTGAACGGGTAAGATCGGTTTGGAATTATGGAATGTGGCTCATCAAGGATGATCAGCCTCAATGGTTCTAACTGGACCATATGGAAGACTAAAATGGAGGACTTGCTTTATTACAAGGACCTATATTCTTCAATTTTAGGCATATTAACAAAATCCAAGGATATGTCTGATGATGATTGGAAGAAGATGAACCGAAAGGTGATGGGGCTTATTAGACAATGGCTGGATGATTCTGTGTTCCACCATGTGTCTACAGAAACTCAGCCGCTAACCTATGATTGTGTTGAGATATGACTTAAATTTGAATGTGTACGACCGGTTGTGAGTTAGGTTCGACCGATCGTGGGAGCGGCTCGACTAGTCGTAGCCCGCTCGACTTAAAGTCCAGCGAGCATCAAAATTTGGGGTCTGAGGTGCTCGACCGGTCGTGGGTCATGCTCGACCGGTCGTGGGTGACGCTCGACCGGTCATGCAGTCCGCTCGACCAGTCGTGGTTACGAAGATTCATTCTGCGATTTTGTGCGGATTGTGAATTTTGAGTCCTTTTGCAACTGAAATGCGGAAAGGAAGTTGTCTAAACTATAAGTAGGTATTCCTAGGGCTTTTATAGGGTATGAAAAATAATTCTAAAGCTTTCTAAAGGGGTTCCAGAGAAATTAAAGGGTGTAGCAAGGGTGAGATTCGAGGTTGTTTGAATCGGGTAAGTCTTCTCTCTTTGTAATTTCTATTTTCATAGTGGATATCTATCTCTTTGTGCCGTGGTTTTTCATGCAAGGGTTTTCCACGTTAAATTTGTGTGTTCTCTTTTGTGTGCTTGGTACCATTGAATTGTTATCCTAGATATAGATCTGTGTGATTCCACAGGTCTAAATCCCCAACAACTGGTATCAGAGCTATCATTGGGGCAAAGATCTGAATCTGAGGGATTAGTAATAATGGCGAGCACTAGGTATGAGATTAATAAGTACTCAGGAAAAAATAATTTTGAGTTATGGAAAATCAAGATGATGAGTTCCTTAATTAAGCAAGGCGAAGATGGTGCTCTTGAGGAGTGGAAGTCTACTATGATTGATGACGAGTGGAATGCTCTTGATAAGAAGGCCTTATCATCGATCCATTTATGTCTCATGGATGAGGTTCTCTACAACGTTATGAGGGAGAAAAATGTGACTAATTTGTGGGCGAAGTTAGATGATGTCTATGGGAAAAAAATCTTTTGAAAATCGCCTGCACTTGAAGCAGCAGTGGTATAACTTCAAGATGGCAGAGGGTGGAGATCTAAAGGCTCACATCAGCAACTTTAATAAATTAGTTTATAAATTGCTAAATATGGAGGAAGTAATGAAAGCTAAAAAATAAGTATGTATGTTGCTGAATTATCTTCCGGCGTCTTATGAGTCATTCAAAGACACTATGTGCAGTATGAATAAAACCCTGAGTGTCGACACCATTATCTCAACCCTTCAAGGGAAGGCTATGAGACAACTGAACAATGACATGGGGACATCTTCTAATGCACTGTTTACAGTGGGTAGGAATTTTGGACAAGGTACAGGTTCTTTAGGTTCTAAATCCAAATCCAAGGATAAGAGCAAAGGAAAGGTAAAGTGTTAGAACTATGGAAAAGAAGGACATGTGAAGAAGGATTGTGAAAATCCTAAATCGAAGAGAGAAGATTCTGAGGCTTCATGCAAGGAGGCCAACGCTGCCACATCAGATGGATGTGATGGTGATGTTTTATCTGTGTCTTCGCTTAGACGGTCATATGATGATCGTAAGGACGAGTGGATGCTAATCACAGGGGCATCTTTTCACATGACTCCTCATCAAAGTTGGTTCATCAGCTACAAGGAGTGCGATGGTGGACAGGTATTTATGGGCAATGATATTGCCTTGTTGTGGCTATTGGTTCGGTGTGCATTATGATGTTTGATGGGGTAGAGCGCACCTTGACAGATGTGAGGCACGTTCTTGATTTGAAGCAGAATCTGATTTCTCTTGGTGTGCTTGAGGCAAAAGGATGCAAGTACACAGGTATTGATGGTGCTCTTAAAGTATCTAAGGGGGCACGGGTAATCGTGAAAGCGTAACGACTCGGTAACTTGTACAGGTTGATCGAGAGCACTTCAAAAGATGGAGCTGCAGTGGATGTAGCGGATTCTACCTCTGCACGTGTGTGGCATGCTGGGCATGACCACATGAACGAGCAGAGCAGGAAGGCTGAGACGCGCAGATAGGGTTACAGAGCAGGTGAAGCAGTCACCTGTGAGAAGAATCATACGGCATGATCGCAGGATATCGGCGAGGTACATGGACGACTCCAATATCGTAGGGGATTCATCTTCTATTTATATGGCTCTAGGTAAGCCTGGTACTGAGAAGTGCAAGGTGACTATGAGCGATGTGATGGATTCGTTGTACCGGATTGACATATGGGAGGGGTGGAGCTTCCAATGGGCCAGAAAGTGGTTGGATGTAGGTGGATCTTTAGGAGGATACAACATAGATACAGGGCGAGGTTGGTAGCAAAGGGTTATTCTCAGAGAGAATGGATCGACTTTTCAAAGATATTCGCGCCGATGGTATAGCAGGTGTCTATTAGATCTGTGATTGGCGCTGGTTAGCCAATGTGATCTTGAGCTGAATAGATGGATGTGGAGTCTGCACTTCTATAAGAGAAAGTGAAGAGAAAATCTACATGAAGCAACTAGAGAGGTTCGAAGTTAAAGATGTTAAGAAAAGACTTTGCAGGAGGTCGTGGTTCGACCTGTCGCCTAGGCAGTGGTTTGATTCCTTCATGGATGAAGGATCGAGGGAGCTATAAAGATGGTTCCCAGCATTGAGACTGAAGGAGGAGTAGGCTTTGCTAATCATAGGAGGAATACCTTGTATGTAGGTATTGATCAAGGATGTGATGGGCCGAGTAAAGCCGGAGAGCGTTCCCTATGCATCTCTCCTCAAGTTTTCCTCAAGATATATCCGAAAACATATGAGGAAAAGTAGGATATCTCATTAGCCTTATTCGAATATGGTTGACGGTGTATATCAGGGTCTGGATTAGACCGGTTATTTTATAGGCTATCAGTGTTGTGAGCAAGTACCCCGGCAAGCAATATTGGGTAGCGGTGAGATGGTAAGAAGACTACGTCTTTTCTTTTGGAAAGACAGGAACAAAGGCGGTTGAGCGTGTGGATCTCAATCTAGTAAACATGCTCACCTAGATCGTTCCTATAGAGAAGTTTAAGTTCTATGTAACTTCTCTGGGTTTGGCGTAAAAGAAGGACGAAGTGTGCACAAGAAGCTATGATGTAATACAGAAATAAGAGAAGAGGTCAAGAAGCTACACAGTTCAAGATTGAAGACATGGTAGAGATTGTTGAGATATGTCTTAAATTTGAATGTGTACGACCAGTCGTGGGTCAGGTTCAACCGATTGTGAGAGCGGCTCGACTAGCTGTAGCCCGCTCGACTCAAAGTCCAGCGAGCATTAAATTTTGGGGTCCGAGGTGCTCAACCAATCATGGGTGATGCTCAACCGGTCGTACAGTCCGCTTGATCGGTCGTGGTTATGCAGATTCGTTCTACAATTTTGTGTGGATTGCTGATTTTGAGTCCTTTCGCAACTGAGATGCGGAAGTGAAGTTGCCTAAACTATAAGTAGGTGTTCCTAGGGCTTTTTTAGGGTATTAAAAATAATTTTAAGGCTTTCTAAAGGGGTTCTAGAGAAATTAAAGGGTGTAGCAAGGGTGAGATTCGAGGTTATTCGAATCGGGTAAGTCCTCTCTCTTTGTAATTTCTATTTTCATAGTGGAGATCTGTCGCTTTGTGCCGTGATTTTTCCCGCAAGGGTTTTCCACTTTAAATCTGTGTGTTCTCTTGTGTGTGCTTGGTACCATTGAATTGTTATCCTAGATATAGATATATGTGATTCCGCAGGTCTAAATCTCCAACAGGCTGAAACTAGAAGAGCTGTATGAGAGGAAGACAGTCAATAATAAAAATTTTCTGATAAGGCGACTTGTGAATCTTAAGTTCAAGGATGGTGGTTCTGTGGTCGAGCACATGAATGTGGTTAGTAATATAGTGAACCAGCTCTCCGCTATGAAGATGGTCCTGGATGATGAATTGTAAGCTTTACTTTTGCTTAGTTCGTTGCCTGAAGTTAGGAGACATTGGTGGTGTCTCTAAGTAACTTCGCTCTAGGCGGAAAGATATCCATGAAACAGGTGACTAGTTGTCTCTTCAATGAGGAGACAATGAGAAAGTCTCAAGGGTCTACTTAGCAAGAAGCCCTTGTGACACAGGAACGGGGGAGAGGAAAGAACAGGAAGGCCTGAGATAAATCAAGAGGCAAGTCAAGTAACAGAAAAGATATTGAATGTTAGAATTATGGCAAGAAGGGCCACTATAAGAATGAATATCGTAAGGCTAAGAACGATAAGAAAGGAAAAGAAAAGGAGAAAGAAGATGAATCAAATTCTACTACGGTCGTTTAAGATGGCAACGTTGTAGTTATTTTTTTTACAGATTATGATGTATGTCTCACGGCTATGAATCAGGACATCGACTGGGTGATTGACTTAGAAGCTTTTTTTCATGCGACTCCACACAGGGATTTCTTCACAAGCTATAAGTCAGGTGACTATGGGACCGTGAAGATGAAGAATTCTAGAATATCGAAGATTGTAGGGGTCGGTGATATTTATGTGAAGACTGATATGGGCTGCACATTAGCTCTCAGGGATGTGAGGCATATCCCAGACCTTCGCCTCAACTTGATATTGACAGGAAGGTTGGATGATGATAGCTATGAAAATCGGTTTGCTGGTGGGCGCTATAAGCTCATCAAGGGTTAGTTGATCGCAGTTAGAGGAAAGAAGTGTTACACCCTTTACAAGGCAAGTGTCAGTGTCTACAAGGGTAGGTTGAATGCAGCGGAAGATTCAACTATTGACATGTGGCACAGGCATCTAAGCCACTGAGTGAAAAATAGCTTCAGCTACTAGCGAAGAAGCGGCTCCTTCCATACGTGACAGGTATGCCTCTTAAAACTTGTCTTGATTATTTATCAGGGAAACAACATAGAGTTTCATTTATTAAAACTGCTTCTCATGTTAATAAAGTGCATGCATTAGATTTAGTTTATTCTGATGTTTGTGGTCCTATGAGGACAAAAACCTTGGGTGAGGCATTGTATTTTGTTACTTTTATAGATGATGCATCTAGGAGGGTTTGGGTTTATGCATTGAAATCCAAGGACGAGGTCTTTGGTGTGTTTAAATTATTTCATGATATGGTCGAGAGAGAGACAGGTAGATCATTGAAGTACATCCGCACTAACAATGGTGGTAAATACATTGGTGACTTTTATGAGTACTACAAGTCCCTGGGTATACGGCGTGAACAGACGGTTCCCAAGACCCCTCAGCATAATGGTGTAGCTGAGCGAAGAAATCGCACCATTATAAAGAGAATCAGATGCATGTTATCCCATGCGAAGTGCCCAAGAAGTTCTGAGGAGAAGTAATGCACATGGTGGTGTATTTGATAAACAGGCCTCTATCAGCCCTATTGAATGCAGAAGTACCTGAGAAGGTGTGGATTAGACATGATCCATTGTACAGTCATCTCAGGGTGTTTGGATACAGGGCATTTGTTCACGTACCAAAGGACGAGAGGTCCAAGCTCGATATAAAGATCAGGCAATGTGTATTCTAAGGGTAAGGTGATGAAAAGTTCAGTTACATATTGTGGGATCCGACCAAGAGGAAGCTCGTCAGGAGCAGATATGTAGTTTTCTTTGAAAATCAGTGTATAAAAGACATTGTTAAGCCAGAGAAGAACCAGCCTAGTTCAGGTGAGCTAGAGGACATGGATATAGTTATTCTTCCCGTGGTGCCTAATGATGGAGGAGTATAGTAAGGTACAGAGGATGATGGAGTTCCTACAGAAGACGGACTGGCGGAGCAGCCCCAACTGATCCACCTGTTGAGCCACAGGTGAGGAGGTCATTTAGGGACAGGAAACCATCCAAGAGGTACTCACCGCATGAGTACATTATGCTGACTGATGGGGGAGAGCCAGAAGATTATTCTGAGGCCCTAGCCGATGAGCATAAGGAGGAGTGGTTAAAAGCTATGCAAGATGAGATGAAATCCTTGCATAAGAACTACACCTATGACATGGTGAAACTGACTAAGAGTAAGAAATCTTTGAGCAATAAGTGGGTGTTCAGAAAGAAAGTTAAGCAGAAGAATTCACAGACGAGGTTCAAGGCCAGAGTTGTTGTAAAAGGGTTTAGTCAGAGGAAAGGCATAGACTTCGAGGAGATATTCTCACCAGTAGTGAAGATAACATCCATACAGGTGTTGCTTGGGTTGGAGGCTAGCATGGATCTTGAGATAGAGCAGTTAGATGTTAAAACTGTATTTCTCCATGGTGACCTGGAAGAAGAGATCTACATGCACCAACCAGAGGGGTTCGAAGTCAAGGACAAAGAGCATATAGTGTGTAGGCTAAGGAAGAGCTTGTATGGGCGGAAACAAGCTCCACGACAATGGTACAAGAAGTTTGATTCGTTCATGTTACAGCATGGGTATGACAGAACAGAGTCAGACCACTATGTGTTCACGCGCAAGTTCTCAGATGGTGATTTCTTAGTTCTGTTGTTATACGTTGATGACATACTCATTATGGAAAAAGACATCAAAAAGATCAATAGACTGAAATAGGAGTTGAGCAAGTCTTTTACGATGAAAGACTTGGGCTCGGCTGAACAAATCGTAGGAATGGAGATAACCCATGACATAAGTAGCAGGACGCTTTGGCTGTCACAAGAGCGGTATATTAAGAAATTCCTAGAACGGTTCAATATGAATGCAGCAAAGCCGGTCAGTACTCCACTAGATGGTCACTTCAGATTAAGCGACAAACAGTGTCCCAAGACGAACGTAGAAGTAGAAGAGATGCAGAAGATACCCTATGTGTCTCTTGTAGGAAGTTTGATGTATGTTATGGTGTGTGCACACTCAGACATAGCATATGCGGTTGGTGTTGTCAGCCGGTATCTTGCCAATCCTGACAAAAAGCATTGGACAGCGGTGAAGTGGATACTGTGGTATTTAAGAGGCTCATCCAAGTTGAGCCTATGCTATGGTGACGGTAAACCTATATTAGAGAGCTACACAGATGCAGATATGGCAGGCGACATAGACTCTAGGAAGTCTACATTGGGGTTCATGTTCACGTTTACAGGGGGAGCGGTCTCTTGGCAGAGTAAGCTACAGAAGGTCGTATCATTGTCGATGACAAATGCCGAGTACATTGCAATCACAGAAACATGTAAAGAAATGCTTTGGATGAAAAGGTTCCTACGGGAACTTAGCCTGAAGCAGGAGGAGCACGTGGTCTATTGCGATAGTCAGAGTGCTATACACTTGAGCAAGAATCCAAGTCAGCATTCCAAGTCAAAGCACATAGACATTCGGTATCACTGGATCAGGGATACTTTGGAACAAAAGGTGTTACAGCTTAAGCAAGTCCACATCGATGATAATGGGTCAGACATGATGATCAAGACTTTGCTCAAGGACAAGTTTGAGGTTTGTAGAAATCAAGCTGGCTTGAAGAAGATGCATCCTTCTTGAGTCAAAAAGGGAGAGATTTGATGAGGTTTTCCTCCTCAGTTCAGGAGAGAGACGGTGAAGCGGGTTGAAAAATCGGAGTAATTCACTCTGCTACTCAACCAGTCGTAAGTGGTCCACGACCGGTCGTGGGTGGCACTCAACTAGTCCTGGGTACGAGCCTTGACATGACTCAAAGTCCAACGACTTTGGGTAATATTTCTCTGGGGTACTCGACCGGTTGTGGACTCGGTACAACCAGTCATGGTTACGCAGATTCGTTCCACGACTTTGCACGAATTTCGTGTCGCAAGTCCTTTCGCAACTGGGATGTAGAAAGGAGTTTCCTAAAACTATAAAAAGTGATCTCTAGGGTTTTTCTAGGGCATTAGGTATGATAAGAAAAATACAAGAGGGCTATAGGTGAGAGAAAGAGAGAAAGGATGCTTGTAGAAGGGAGGTTATGCTCGCGGAGGTGATCTACTATGCAATCAACATCTCAGCGCTTCTACGTCCTCGTAATCAGTGAGATCTCTCAGTTTTTCTTTTATTCTTTTACTGTTTATCCACTCCTGCATGAGTGATGAAGGTTTGATCATAGCAAGTTATGCTTGTGATCGGTTGTAACGTTCTGCTTCATAGTGGATTTTTTATCTAGACGAGGTCCCATGGTTTTTACTTCTTTGAGGGTTTTTCACGTAAAAATCTCTTGTGTGGTATGTGGTTGTGCTTTGATTTATTTCATTACTTTTATTATCCCATAATTCTAGTTTGTTATGGAGGGCCAGATCCTAAGGTTTTGTGCAAGGCCCCCAACAAAATATAAACTTTTGGTCCACAGAGTAAGTTGACGAATGGCCTAGATTTTTCACACATGTACCATATTGATTAGCTTGAGTTCTAGTCTACCACATGTTTACAATGGTCCCTAATCCAGGGAACGGCCTGGATCTTGCACATTTGCAGGCAATAAATCCAGGAACTTTGTTTAGGATCTTTACATGTTGCTTCCTAAGGTGTTCCACCTTGTCATTTTTATTTTGTTAGTTCCTGTCTATCTTCTTCTGAGGGCTTAAAGGACAAACAACCATATCTCCTCCACCATTTGAATAAAATAATAAACTTCTTCAATCATGAATTAATATTTAAGTATTCTTCTTCTCATCATGAATGCATTGGGAAGTTGAACATGGACTTTTAACTATTATTAAAATGTTAATGGTCCACTGAAGTGACATTGCACTATACATCCAACACTATCAGAACCCAACCCAGCTTCTTCTCCATAGAAAAAATGAGGAGAGAGGATCAATGTGGGCTTTGAAGGGTTTTAAGTTGTAGAGTACAAAAACATTAATGATAATTACTAAAATACTCTTGACATTGGGCCAGGTAAAGTAAGGCTAAAATGACCCATGTGAAGTCTGATCCATTTAACAAGTTAAAAAGGCTAAGCTGAGAGATCCAAGCATGATCCAAATGATCAAATGACAAATGCATTAATTGTTAATGAAATATTTGATTTATGTAACAAGAGAAAGATTTTTCATTCGTTAGCTGGTCAATTGGATTCTTTAGGGCTGCCCAGCCCATTAGCGCCTTAGTAAAGAATTTTATTTTATTTTCAAGAGGCAATGATAATTCTTTTTAAAGAACACATGAAAAGCAAGATTGTATTATCTTGGGCCAAAACAAGCCCCAAACCCTACTACACCTCTAAAATCCTTATTATGATTTCCTATCCTCAATACTCAGCTAAGAATCCGACCTTTGGCTCATTTGAATACTTTTTTTTTTTTTTTTTTTTTTTTGAGAAGGAATCCAAGAGGCCAAAGGCTAAAGAGTACGGTGAATTAGAAAGATGCCCAAAAGAAAGGAGAAAGATGATAGTTACCCAAATTTGAGACATCATAGCCCAATCCAAAACCCATACTTACCTATCTAGACACATCCACAGCTGTCCCACTAAGATTACGAAAGCATCAATCATTCATCTATCTACAAAGAGCTCATTGTTAGTGCATAAAATTGACCCATAAAACTGATCCCAAATCCCAACTTTAGGAAAAATTGACCATAAAACTTTAGGAAACGTCAATCTATACCCTTAACCTTGATCCGAACCGTAGAAACTGACCATAAAACTAGTCCCAAACCTAAACTTTAAGACAAACCTAACACATAGGGTCAATCCACTGAATCAACTCACCTAATCAACCCACATAGCCTATCCATTTAACTCACCTTGTCAAACCAAGTCTATAAACCCATTTTGGCCCATGCCTATTCCAAAGCGCAATTCCAAAAAAAAAAAAAGTGAGATAACAAGATAGCTTCAGAGGACCAAACATATTCACATGTATAGGGGGAGCCTCCCTCCGAAGCTGAAGCAAAAAAGGAACGGCAAGTGGCACACAGGGTGCCGCTTGCCACGTGGCACTAATCGTACTCCAGCTAGCTGCTCACTTGTGTGTTGTTGTCGTCTCTACCTATTTTATGCATGTGCAAATTCTGAAAATTACTTAAATGCCCCTCCCTTGAACCAAAAGTACACTTTATGCTATCTAAACCAATACATTAGATCTTACTAAATGGCAATCTCAAATATTAGCCATCCAAATCCTTCTTAACCTTAAGCTTCGCAAGAATTATAAAAAAATTGGGCTGATGAGGTATAAATACCCCATTCTCTTCACATTTTAAGCATCCACTCTCACTTACAAATCCTTAATAAGTCTATTCAAGCCTTAGCCTAGCCACTCCACCCCTCCACCAAGGAGGGAAAGAGTTATAGGAAAGATTCCGGCTTGGGTTTGGTTGGCTTTAAAGGCTTCCGGTCCTAGCCCGTTAAGCTTCGATCCAACCCTCTCATCTCACGCCCCTTGCGACACTACCATCTATCCAACCAATTGTTTTCAATCAAGATTTATCTAGCCATAGCATTTGCATAGTGCAACACTCATCTCATCATTCAACACACTTTGTACTAAATTGGCTTGGAAGTATGCTCTGAGGCTTACCAATTTAATCGGACATTACCCCAACAGAAAACCTGCTATTTATATCACATTTTGTCTCATGTATCACCATATATTCATCTACAAGAATTGAATCATAACCATCAAGAATAGTCAAATCTTATATAGTAAAAGTCATACATCTGTACGAGCAAAGTATGTGTCTAATACCTTCCCTCTTTGTAATCACAATCTTTTACTTAAAGTCTTTGATCGCAGAATTAAAGAGTCATCTTAGGATAAGAAATTTTCGGATATTTATTCTAACGTTTCTATAGAGTCTAGCCGATTATAGAGACAAAGAAATAGGCTAGTGGCACCTCTGGTCAAATATAATCAATCAATTACAAGTGCAAAAACCCTCAAAAGAGGCAACCCATGAAAAAAACAGCCTTGAGTCGATTACAGCTCGGGATCCCAGCATTCACACACTTTCAAACTCACCAAAGTCTTGATACTAAGGTACCAAATTTTAAGGTGAGAAAATCTCCTAATGGATGGACCAAATTTCATAATTATGTGCCATGGTGGCACATATGAAGGTGTGTACATGAATTTACGTGTACATACATGTAAACTTAGGAAAGCTCTCCTTAAATATACACCTCTAATTAGGGGTGTCAACGAACCAGTCCAAGCTTTGTCCAAGCATGTCCCGTATTTTTCAACATATGCCAAAGCTCGGCCCAAGCCCACAACGGGCCAAAATAGTCCATCTCAAGCCTTATCCATGATACATATATGGGTCCAGGCACAAGCTTGGCCCGAGTCCAAACCCAACCATTACGAGAGAGAGAGAGAGAGAGAGAGAGAGAGAGAGAGAGAGGCGGAAGGGTCTTTGTCGATCAAGAAAGGAGGAGAATTACTTATTTTATGGGGCTTCCCATAATAAAATTTTGAATGCCTAATTGAAGGTAGGGATTGTTGCATCCACTGTCTTCACCGTCATTTCGTGTGTGTGAGAGAGAGAGAGAAGATAAGTTTGTGGAGATGTAAAAACAAGGATTCACTGAGAAATGGAGTTTTCTCTACTATTTGTTTGAATTGAAAGAAGACTAAGGGTTTTTGTTGACAACGTGAGTTTTTTCAAAGAAAGAGGAAGATAGTATGAAAGGAAAGGGGAGGATATGTTGAATATGAGGATGGTTTTGATAAAGAGGAGGTTCAAATTCATGTACAAAATGTTTGTGAAAAAGATTTCATAAAAAGAATATAAAATGAGAGAGAGAGAGAGAGGTGCATAAAGAGAGTTTTTACTCTCTTTTTTTCCCAAAAGAAAGAAAAGAGAAGGGAACTTTTTAACTAAATTATTTAAAAAAAATTAAACATAATGGGCCAGCGATGGCGACGGGCTTTTGGACCATTAACTCCAAACCTAGCCTATTTGAGAAACGGGCTCAAGTCTTAAGCTTGAACCAAGACCTCGGGTTTGAAACTCCATTCCAAGTCCGGCCAAACGGGCCAGGACTGGATACCTTTAAAGCCAACCCAGCCCATTGACAGCCGTACCTCAAACCCAATAAGTACATAGCCGGAATCATTTATAACAACTGTTAACTGTTTCATGCAGCGTGTAAATCACCGCATGCTCTTTAGGCCACCATCTTTCATATTTGAATCCACTTGGTCCATCAGGTGAGAACCCCTGTTTGATAATTACATACAAAATATCAGCCCTATAAGTATGTCCGACAAGAGTGGGACAAATGTAAAACCTCTAAGTTCATGCAGTGTGGCGCACCTGAGTTCTGGGTTAGGCTGTTTTTTGTATATTCTCTTTATCTTTGTGATCTACACCTGATTAACGGGTTTGATGAAAGATACATACCGTGGTGACCCTGCATGCAAACATATGGTTGGTATCCCATTCCCACTGTTCCATGTGGTGTGGCCCATCTGAGTTGTGGATATAAGATGATTTTCTGATCTAGAAGCTAGATTCAAGGATAGAACTTGATGGACAGAGTAGATTTTAAGTATGGGAAATGGTGAGCCCCACAGAGCCTGGGTGTTTCACACGCTAAGTAAAACAGGTGCTGTAGAGATTCCCGTCCATCAGCCCATGCGTTTCCAAATTCAGAATAGGGATTTTTCTCAATGGCCGCCTGCCTTTTTAGGCATGTATGAAAAACCTCTTTTTAAACTATTTCTTCAAATTTGTTGAAAGTTTTCATCGTCAGGTGCTGAACAGTTTCTGTATTTTGGTATTGACAAAACTGCCTCCCTCAGTTACGGTGGATTCATAGGTAGAACTGGGCATCGGACCGAGTCGAATCGGATTAGGCCCAACTCGACTAGATCCGAGTTCTGCATGGCCTGACCCGAACTCGGTCAGAACCGGAACCGAGTCCTAGTCCTCTGACCCAATCCGATCCTAACCCATGTGGCCCTGGACCCATCTAAGTCCGACTCGGTAAGGAAAACTGAGTCGGATCGGATTGACCCAAGTTCGGATCCGATCCAAGAAAGAAAAGAAAAGTTAAAAAAAAAAAAAGAAGAGAGAGAGAGAGAGAGAGAGAGAGAGAGAGAGAGAGATTTTGTACCTCGATATAGCATCGCTTCTTCTTGTTGAATCTGAGGAAGAGAGAGGGACATTGCAACTGTTATTTTCTTCTTCTTCTTCTTCCCCTTTGATAATCTGCAAAGGTATACAGAAATAGTTAGTGAAGAGATCTTATTCCTTGATATAATTTGGTGTGATATTTAATGGTTGGAGTGGATTTTACATAATTCTCCCCATCTAAAAATCAAGGGGAACTTCTCTCTGCCAATTGTTTCATTTGATGTGGTTTGCCTGAGTTAAGGTTCAACTAATATTTTGAACCTAGGCCTAATCTATAAATGCACATCTAATGGTTAGAGTGGATCTAACATAACCATCATAATGAGTGCTTAAAAAATAAGGGGTGCCCTTTATTAAATATTACTTCTTTTAAATATATTAGCCAGATCTCTACTTTTTAACAGTTGGACAGAGACGTTTAACCTTTTTATAATGGACCCACCTTGCTGTTTATGCAAACCCACTTCATTCAATATTAGATGCCTAATCTCATGTCACGCCTAGGACGAAAAGATTAAGCTGACCTTATTCAAGTGGCCCTGTCAAAGGCAAACAGTTGGGCAGGAGCTTATCCTTAATTTTTACAGGCCCACCTCGATGTTTATGCAAAATTCACTTTATTCATTAGATGCCTAAGATTAAGTTGTCCTTATTCAAGTGGCCCTATCAAAGGAAAACATCTAAGATGGAGAGAGTTGCAATTTTAATTTTTATAGAGCCCACTGTGATAATTATAGGAAATCCAATCCAAATATTAGATGCCACACCAAGATTTAGGTTTGTGACTTAAAAACCAGTCCCATTCATTATTCATATGTGGATGAGAAAACTAGTCTGGAGTTTTCTTATCCATTGAACTGTTTCTAACATTATGGACCCCTGCCGAATGGGCCAGAATATCTACCTGATGGATGGCTTGGCTATTGCACATGTTAGCCACCCTACCACTAATGTTCATGACCTGCCTAGCACACACGTGTGGGCTTTGCAAATCTCAATGTGGTGACCGTTTGATCATGGAGGTGCAGGCCACTTGCTCAATCTGATAACACAATATGCGGGGTATGTTGGGGCCCATGGCTTAGTGACCCATACTATTCATATGATGGGCCGACCGTAGGTGGACTATAGCTCACCAACTTTGGTAGATCTTACCCATCTAATGTTGGGCGTCTTTTTAGTTGAAGTAAACCAATGCTGCATTTCTTTTCTTTTATCTTCTTGTTGCAGGATACAAATTGAAGGATTAAGATTGTGCAAATGAGGAGATATTTGCATCAACCTCCTCGCACCATGGGGCGAATCAGATCATCCGTCCAGATCACCCAACTGTTGGGCCTTCCACAAACAGAGGATGCGAGGATACAAAGCATATCCGCAACTCAGGAGAAAATGAAGATTAAGCTAGGGTAAAAACGAAGATGTAAGTGCTGTGGTTAAAACCCTCTTTGGTTGTTAAATTTTGTGTGTCAAAACCTCTATATGTGTCTTATATTGTTATCTTGTTGTATATGTTTGAGACATTTATACTTCGAGACACGCCGATGAACTTCTCAAGGTAGTTCAAGCTATATATTTGATGTTTTTCAAGAACAGTTCAAGTTCAAGACTTAAAGTTCGTATATTCAAGGTCAAGCCTCTAGTATAAGATAGGGAACTGAGCACAACGCATACTTACTTTTGGTGACTTCAAAGCTTATGAAGTGTTCAAGTTACATTAAGTTGAACTCAAGCTTCATAAAGTTCAACGTGTTCAAGCTACATCAAAAAGAACTCAAGCTTCGTAAAGTTCACCGTCTAAGCTTATGAAGGTTCAATGTCCTTGTTGAGGTTTGATTGACCTTAGGATGACCTTTAGAGTAAGTCATTTTGGATACATAATTCATATATTTTATATAAATATTTTTGTTCTGTTCTAAGATTAGTCCTGAACCTTGTTCGACTAGTCCTAACACTAGTTCGACCAATCCTAAAAAATCTAAGACCAGTCGAAGTTTTGTTATAAATTATCATATTTTTTCTATTCGGCTACGACTAGTCCTGGAGTCTGCTCGACTAGTCGTGGGACGGTCACGATTCGACCTTCGACCAGTCGTGGAACCACGATTCAAACTCCAGCAATTAAATCATGGGTTGCATGACTAGTCGTGTGAGGTCCACGACCAGTCATGGATGGCCTTTGACTAGTCGTGGACTGCTCACGACCAGTCGTGTAACGGTTTATCCAATCGCGCCCGAAAATTTTAAAAATTTGTTTCTTCTTCGACTAATCGTGATGACCCTAGGATCAGTTGAAGACGACTTTCTGCAGCTATAAATAACACACGAATTTCAGATTTTTTCATCAAAAATTAAGTGAATTCAAAGCTCCACTCTGAGATAAGTTTGTGTCTATGCGTAAGCCATATTGTGCATAATTCTATTTCCTTTGATTTGATTCTATATTCTAATCATATTTGAAAAGAGAAAATATTGTTTTCCTTCTTCTAGGAATTGAAATCAAATAGAGCTAGCCCAGTCTGATTTAATTTAAAATCAATTAGAACTTAAAACCATTATAAAGTGAGTATTGGACATTGAACATTTATATCTAAATATCTACTCCAATTGGTTCTTCCAGGCTGCTACAAGAGGAGAAATCTAGGTATTTTACAATTCTGTAAATTTCCATTCTTTTGGTTTTTATTTGAAATTCGTCAGAAAAATTTCATTTGTTGGTTATCTGAGGAGAGCCAGAAAACTCAAAATAGTGTGGGTTTTTTTATTGTGTAAGCCCAAGTTAAAAGACACAATTGTGAAGGTTTTAGGTGAACCTATGAAGCCTACTTTAATAGTGAACGCTAATATCCCTGTGTGAGGATATTAGGAGTGGAGTAGCATTCTGTGTGGCTGTTGTAAAACAGTTGGTGTACACACAGGCGAACCACTATAATTCTTTATCTTGTGGATTGATTGCTTGCTTAATTCCTTATTTTTTTATCATTCAGTTTTGTGGAATGTACATGTGGATGTGAATGCTGTAACTATTTACATTTCAAATAAGTGTGGGGAATGTTGTAATAATCTAGAGATTTACTTCAGCATTTTATATTTTTATCAATCTGTGCTTCAATTCAAATAATTATTCTAGTAAGGTTGCCCTGCTATTTTTATGGTGCATGGTTGTCCTTAGAACAATCAATTCTTAAGATTCCAATTTCTTTGCTATTTATTTTCAGATTGAGTTTTTTATTCAAAAGACGTTCTAAAAATAAGGTTGTCCTACCATAAGCCCTTGTTGATTATGGTGTAAAGTTGTCCTTAGAACCGAATTTGTATCAACCTCTCAATGCTTGTTTATTGAGATTGATTTAATTTCAGCATTATGAATTGATTTATTTTGTAAGGCTATTTCTTTAGTTTAATCCGTTGTATTTATTCTTAATTTGGCATGGTCCTATTAACACACCCCCCCCCCCCCTCTAGGACATATAGCTTGGCCATTTTAAGTGGTATCAGAGCCTAATAGCTCGTTCTTATTAGTTTTATTTGGATTTATTTCCTGAGCTAACGATCAAAACTATAAGATGTCAAATTTTGATAGCCTCTCAGTCACTAGGCCTCCACCATTTGATGGCTCCAACTATGCCTATTGGAAAGCCAGAATGAGGATCTTCCTCAAATCATTAGATAAGAGTGTGTGGCAAGCTATAGTGACCGAATGAAAACCTCCTACCACTGAACTAACTGGAACCGACGGTTCAAAAACAATGAGAGTGTCTCTTTATTTCTCATGGACTACACTTCAGAAAAGTGAGAATAGTGTCAATGCTAAAGTACTAAATGCTATCACTTGCGCACTATCACCGGATGAGTTAAAAAGAATCATATCCTGTGATACTGTAAAGCAAGCCTGGGACATATTAAAAATGACACATGAGGGTACTTCAATTGTCAAGAAGTCTAAAGTTCAACTCCTCACAACTAAATTTGAAGAAATTCATATGGAGAAAAATGAAATGTTTATGGTCTTTTACAAGAGACTGAATGACATTGTAAACTCAATGTGGGGTCTTGGCGACAAAATCCCAGAAAGCAAAGTGCGTGCTAAGATACTACACTCACTTCCTGAACGGTTCAACTCTAAAGTAACCGCGATCCAGGAACTTCGTGATACAGATAATATGAGGGTAGAAGAACTAGTTGGTTCTTTACAAACCTATGAATTGAATTTTAAAGCTCCTAAAGGTAAATCTATTGCTTTAACATCTTCTAAAGGAATTTCTCAAGAAAACTTGGATTTAGAAAATTCAGAAGATGATATGGCACTTTTAGCTAAAAAGTTTTATAAGATTTTCAAAAGTAAGAAAATGGTCGATTTTCAAAAGATAAATGAAAAGAAACGATCTAAACCAAAGTCTCAAACTTGGAAATCTTTGAAAGATAGTCAATGTTACAACTGCCAAGAATATGGGCATTTAGTAAATAAATGTCCTAAAAAGGACAAACCCAAGAAGAAGGGTATGTTGGCTACATAGGACGAATCATCCGATTCTGAAGACTCTTCTGAATCAGAAGATTCCGAAACCGAGTCGAGCAATGATGTAAAATTCCTTATGACTCTAGCCAAGTTCATATTCTCAGATCACGATGATTCAACTAGTGAAGAAAATATGCATAGTGATCATGAAAATGAAGAAGATCTTCAAGATGCTTATAATGCCTAATATAAGGAAAGTTGTAAAATTGCGGTCAAACTTAAACTCCAAAAAGAAAAGTTTGCTAAACTCAAAGAATATTTTGAGACACTTGTTTTAGAAAAGGCACAAATTTCAAATTGTCTTGAAAAATCAAAATGTGATTTGGAATTCAAAACCTCCCTGATTGAAGATTTGAAATCTGAAAATGAGAAACTTAAGAATGAAGTATCCTCTCTTCTGAGTTTGAAGGACATATGGAGATATGTCCAAGGTGATCCAAAATTAGAAAAATTATTATCCGGATCAAGAAAATGTGGCGATCGATCCGGGTTAGGCTATGATAAGAATATACCTCCCAAACAGAAAAATACTTCTTTCAAATTTATGAAACGAGAAGCCTCAAACTCAAAAGAGAAAAATACTTATCGAGGTTTTTCTAAAAATACAAAAACTTTTCAAAAACTGAAAAACAGTCATGTCAATTTCAAAAATCAGAACAGAAACCCATTAGCAGAAAAGATAATTGATTTACTCAAGGAGCTCTTGAAATTTAACTCGATAGGTCATTCTTACAACTACAATCAAAAGAAGACCAATTATACTCTCAAACTCAAAACAGTTCTGAAATGGGTTCCTACGGGTGCCTACTTGGTTACTCACACTGCTTTCAAAGCAACAAGTCATTCAAAGTGATACCTGGATAGTGGATGCTCCAGGTATATGACAGGAGACAAAGCTTTGTTCACTAATCTTAAAGATATGACTGATGGGTCAGTCACATTTGGTGATGGAAGCAATTACAAGATTATTGGCAAAGGTACGGTTCAACTTTACAACCTTCCTTTATTTAAAAATGTTTTATATGTTGAGGGGCTGAAACACAACCTGTTAAGCATATCTCAAATATGTGATAACAACCATAGTGTGAAATTTTCCAATCAAGGTTGTGAAATCATAAATAAAAAGGGTTCTGTAATATTAACTGGTCACAGAACTTCTGAAAACTGCTATATTGTAAGTGATGGTAGCTCATCTAACCAAAAGTGCTACATGATCCATACTAATGAGACAGAATTATGGTATAAATGCCTTAGACATGTGCATTACCGAAATTTATACAGATTGAGCAAAGGAGAACTAATTAAAGGTCTACCTAAGTTACAAAAAATAGATAAAATATATGGTGAATGTCAGTAGGGTAAACAAACTAGGAGCTCTCACAAAAAGGTGAACTTCAATGCCACATCTAGACTACTCGAGTTTCTCCACATGGATCTTATAGGACCAACAAGAACGGAAAGTCGAGGCGGCAAAAAGTACATCTTGGTTATCGTAGATGATTATACAAGATACACTTGGATTTCATTTTTGAGAGACAAATCAGAAACCCTTGATGAAATGAAAAAGATCATCAAACGAATCCAAACTGAAAAATGTTCTCAAGTCAGTAAGATCCGTAGTGATCATGGATTCGAATTTGAAAATAGCAATTTTGAGAAATTTTGTAGCGAATAGGGAATATTACATGAATTCTCTACACCCAAAACACCACAACAAAATGGTATTGTGGAAAGAAAAAATAGAGTGCTTCAAGAAATGGAAAATGTTATGTTGAATAGCATGAAGCTCCCTAGAAATCTATGGGCTGAAGCTGTAAATACTGCCTACTACATTATTAACCGTGTTTATACTTGTAAATCAAATAATAAAATGGCTTATGAAATATGGTTTGACAAGAAGCCTACTGTCAAATACTTTCGTATTTTTGATAGTAAGTGCTACATTTTACGTGACCGTGAAAACTTAGGAAAGTTCGACACTAAAAGTGACGAAGGGACCTTTTTAGGATACTCTTTAAACAGTCGTTCTTATCGTGTTTTGAACAACAGGACTGGTGTGATTCAAGAATTAATCAATATGGTCATTGATGATCACCTGAATACACCTGCACCTAGTTCAGACAATGATGAAGTTCTTATAATTGAAAAACCAAATACTTCATCAAGTGAAATTAATTCTGAATTAAGGACTATTAAAGATCATCCAACTACTCAAATTCTTGAAAACCCTCTCATTGGTATGCACACTCGTAGATAAATACAAGACATATGTAATTACGTATGTTTTACATCCTAGATTGAACCAGTAAACGTAAAAGAAGCACTTTCTGATGAAAACTGGATAGTTGCGATGCAGGAAGAACTTAATCAATTTGTTCGTAATAATGTCTGGTATCTTGTTCCTAAACGTACAGATAAACACATTATTGGAACAAAATAAATTTTTAAAAACAAGTCTAATGAACTTGGAAATATTATTCGAAATAAAGCAAGACTAGTTGTACAGGGGTACACACAAATTGAAGGCATCGATTACGATGAAACCTTTGCCCCTGTAGCCCATCTTAAATCTATCAGACTTTTTATATACATAGCATGTTTCAAGAAATTTAAAATTTTTCAAATGGATATAAAGAGTGTCTTTTTGAATGGTGATTTATATGAAGAGGTATATATAGAACAACCTCCAGGGTTTAAAGATCCTAAGTTTACTAATCATGTGTATCGTCTTTAAAAAGTTCCCTATGGTTTGAAACAGGCTCCCAGGGCTTGGTACGAAAAATTGACAAAGTTTTTACTAAGTCACAATTTTCAAATGGATAGTGTTGATAAGACGCTCTTTGTTAAGAAGCATAATGATGATATTTTAATGGTTCAAATCTATGTTGACGATATTATTTATGAATCAACATGTACTAATATGACTGTTGAGTTTGCAGAGTTAATGAAATCAAAATTTGAAATGAGCATGGTTGGAAAATTAAATTATTTCCTAGGATTACAAGTAAAACAACCTGATGGAATTTTCATTTCTCAAACCAAGTATGTTTTGAACTTGATTAAGAGGTTCAGATTTGAAAATGATAAGAATTTTGATACACCTATGAGTACAACTCTAAGACTTTCAAAAGACTCTATAGGTAAAGATATAGATCCTAAATTGTATCGTAGCATGATTGGTAGTTTGCTTTACTTAACTGCAAGTAGACTTGATATTGCTTAAGTATTAGAATTTGCGCTAGATATTAGTCTAATCCTAAAGAATCTCACTTAATTGTTGTTAAGCGAATTATTAGATATGTCGCAAATTCAATTAACTTGGGTCTTTGGTATCCTTTTGATATTAGTGTTCAATTGGCTGGGTATTCAGATGCTGATTGGGCTGGTAATATCAATAATAGAAAATCAACCAGTGGTGGTTGTTTTTACATTAGAAACTGCTTGGTTTTTTGATTTAGCAAGAAGCAAAGTTTCATATCACTATCAACCGCTGAGGCTGAATACATTGCAACTGAAAATGCATGTACACAGCTGGTTTGGATGAAACGAATGTTAAGTGATTATGGTATCGCACATGATTCAATGGTTTTATACTGTGATAATTTCAGTGCGATAAATATTTCAAAAAACCCAATCCAGCATTCACGTACTAAGCACATTGACATTAGATTTCATTATATTCATAAATTAGTGGAAGAAAAAGTAATATCTTTAGAATATATTCCTACTGAGACTCAACTTGCTGACATATTCACTAAACCGCTCGACAAAAATAAGTTTAATAAATTAAAATTTGATATTGGTATGTGCAATTTAAAATGATTGATTATGCATATCTGTAATATAGTGTATATATGTTAATATATTAATGAATTTTATTTCAAATTTTGATGAAAATTATATTTTTTTTACGGTACACGACCAATCGAGGATGTACTCGACCAGTCGTGCCACGACCGGTCGAGGATGACCCACGACCAGTCGTGTAGCGCGCTGATTACTTTTATTTGGGGATAGTCTTTCATCCTCTTCATTCTAACCTCCTCTCCAACGAGCCAAGCTTCAATTAGTCGAACCCTTGTATTCGATTCCTTCAGGTTAGAGCATTTTGGTTATTTTTCTTGAAGATTCATTATCTTTTCTCTTCAATTTTGTGATTATTGTTATCTATTTCATCTCTTTCTTCAAGATTTTTGGGTTTTCTTCCTCATTTACTGATTCTAGAAAAACTCATCTTCATTTTCTTGAAATTTCTTATATTTCTTCAAGAAAATGAACCCTAGAGCTAAAAAGAAGAATCCTAGAGGTGCTTCTTCTTCTCAATCTAATGTTATCACCAGACGGCACCTTAGGGCTGCCGAAGATGATCCATCGTTTATTTGTGATTTGCGTATGCGCATGTAATTGTAAAAAAGGCCGTTGATTTCAATCATATTGCTCCTTTCAATCTTTTTTCTCTCCTTCAGTCTGTAGGATGGAAAAATATTTTACACTGGGGTGGGCTGGCATACCAATCCATAGCGCAGGCCATGGTATCATGCATTACTGAATTTTCACTTGAACAACTAACTTTCTCTATTGCTACAAGAGAAGGGCCTTTTCATATTGATCGACATTTAATCTTAAGCCTCATGGATATTTCTGTAAATGATGATGGTGTTCATCCTAGTACACTTGCTGAGAAAGTGTCAGAATCTGAAAAATACATTTTTACTAGAGCTTTGTGTAACATGGATGCACCATGGAATTGTACTGGGAATGCCCTCGTAACCAGGTATTTGTTGCCTAGATAAAGAGTTTTGCATCGTATTTTCACTTCCAATCTATATCCCCGTTCAGGAAACAAGAATGAGTTGACTCTGCTTATGGTTCGTATTTTGTATTCAATTGTCACTGGTGCTAATATTTATTTTCCATCTTTGATTTGTTACTCTATCATTCAATTCCGTATTCATCCTAGTCATACTGATATTCCATTTGGATATCTGATGAATGTGCTAGCAACTCACATGTTGGTAGCTATGCCCATTGGAGAGGCTCCTATCCAACACCTTATTTTCAACAACTCCAACATAAACAAAATGGAATTTGGCTCGAGGACAAGTTGATGTTGGTGCGGGTGGACTGCTACTGAAGTAGGGAATGATGAAGTGGGTGATGCTCCTCCTCCAGATGATATCAATATGGACGATATTTTTAATGAAATTGAGTCTGACTCTGGGAATGATCCTAATTATGAGTCATCTGATTTTGATGCACGTCTAAGTGCATTAGAAGAGAAGGTAGAACAACTACATGTTGGCCAAAATGTTCAATTCAAAAGTATACGCAAATATTTTAGGCGCTTACAAAAAGGCCTTCATCAAATTAATCCAACCATACCTGCTCCATCTTTTGGCTCAGATTGAAGATTTTGCTCTTATCTTGCTTTTGATTCTTCCTTTATCATATTTTTGACAAAAAGGGAGAGAATTGTGTGATTTGTTATGATAATTGTGTACACATATGATGCACATATGTTGAATTTGATGATTGGTAGGTGTACTTCTCAGGGGGAGTTGTTATACTCAGGGAAAGTTTATCTCATGTCAATGTCAACCGGTGCATGATTCTTTATTGATACTTATGATGCTTCTCTTATTGTATTTTATGCATTGAATATAGGAGTGTGTTTTGTCACAAATTTGACAAAGGGGGAGATTGTAAGTGTTGTGGTTAGAACCCTCTTTGGTTGTCAAATTTTGTGTGTCAAAACCTCTATATGTGTCTTGTGTTGTTATCTTGTTGTATATGTTTGAGACATCTATACTTCGAGACACACCGATGAACTTCTCAAGCTAGTTCAAGCTATATATTTGATGTTTTTCAAGAACATTTCAAGTTCACGAAGAGTTCAAGTTCAAGACTTAAAGTTCGTATATTCAAGGTCAAGCCTCTAGCATAAGATAGGAAACTGAGCACAATGCATACTTACTGTTGGTGACTTCAAAGCTTATGAAGTATTTAAGTTACATTAAGTTGAATTCAAGCATCATAAAGTTTAACGTGTTCAAGCTACATCAAGAAGAACTCAAGCTTCGTAAAGTTCAACGTCTAAGCTTATGAAGATTCAATGTCCTTGTTGAGGTTTGATTGACCTTAGGATGACCTTTAGAGTAGATCATTTTAGATACATAATTCATATATTTTCTATAAATATTTTTGGTCTGTTCTAAGACTAGTCCTGTACCTTGTTCGACTAGTCCTGGCACCAATTTGACCAATCCTAGAAAATCCAAGACCAGTCGAAGTTTTGTTACAAATTATCGAATTTTTTCTATTTGGCTACGACTAGTCCTGGAGTCTACTCGACTAGTCGTGGGACGGTCACGATTCGACCTTCGACCAGTCATGGAACCACGATTCAAACTCCAATAACTAAATCATGGGTCGCACGACTAGTCGTATGAGGTCCACGACCAGTCGTGGATGGCATTCGAATAGTCGTGGACTGGTCACGACCAGTCGTGTAACGGTTTATCCAATCGCGTCCGAAAATTTTAAAAATCTGTTTCTTCTTTGACTAGTCGTGGTGACCCTAGGACCAGTCGAAGACGACTTTCTGCAGCTATAAATAGCACACGAATTTCAGAATTTTTCATCAAAATTAAGTAAATTCAAAGCTCCACTCTGAGATAAGTTTGCGTCTATTCTTAAGTTATATTGTGCATAATTTTATTTCCTTTTGTTAGCTTTTTTCTATTTGATTTGATTCTATATTCCAATCAGATTTGAAAAGAAAAAATATTATTTTTCTTCTTCTGGGAATTGAAATCAAATAGAGCTAGCCCAGTCTGATTTAATTTAAAATTAATTAGAACTTAGAACCATTATAAAGTGAGTATTGGACATTGAACATTCATATCTGAACATATACTCCAATTGGTTATTCCGGGCCGCTACAAGAAGAGAAATCTAGGTATTTTACAATTCTATAAAATTTTCATTCTTTTGGTTTTTATTTGAAATTCGCTAGAAAAATTTCATTTGTTGGTTATCTGAGGAGAGCCAGAAAACTCAGAATAGTGTGAGTTTTTTTATTGTGTAAGCCCAAGTTAAAAGACACAATTGTGAAGGTTTTAGGTGAACCTGTGAAACCTACTTTAATAGTGAACGCTAATATCCCTGTGTGAGGATATTAGGAGTGGAGTAGTATTCTGTGTGGCTGTTGTAAAACAGTTGGTGTACACACAGGTGAACCAATATAATTCTTTATCTTGTGGATTGATTGCTTGCTTAATTCCTTATTTTTTTATCATTCAGTTTTGTGGAATGTACATGTGGATGTAAATGCTGTAACTATTTACATTTCAAGCAAGTGTGAGGAATGTTGTAATAATCTAGAGATTTACTTCAGCATTTTATATTTTTATCAATCTGTGCTTCAATTTCAATAATTATTCTAATAAGGTTGCTTGCCGTTTTTATGGTGCATGGTTGTCCTTAGAATAATCAATTCTTAAGATTTCAATTTCTTTGCTATTTATTTTCAAATTGAGTTTTTGATTCAAAAGACGTTCTACAAATAAGGTTGTCCTACCATAAGCCCTTGTTGATTATGGTGTAAGGTTATCCTTAGAACTGAATTTGTATCAACCTCTCAATGCTTATTTATTGAGATTGATTTAATTTTAGCATTGTGAATTGATTTATTTTGTAAGGCTCTTTCTTCAGTTTAATCTGCTGTATTTATTCTTAATTTGGCATAGTCCTATTCACCCCCCCCCCCCCCCCTCCCTCTAGGACATATAGCTTGGCCATTTCAGGATCAATAAACTAAGGAGAAAATGAAGATCAACCTCTGGACTGGAGCATATATGGCAAGCAAATCAATAAACTAACCAAAAAAAAAAATCAATCCAAAGCTTCATCCTTCCAATCTAAATAAAAAAGGGCATACAAATCAATAAACTAACCAAAAAAAAAAAAAAAAACCACCGATTCTGCATATATCCCACAACAAATGGATGAAAAAGACTCATCTAAAAAAAGGGAGAAAGGACCCTT
Source organism: Magnolia kwangsiensis (assembly GCA_037074715.1). NCBI lineage: Eukaryota > Viridiplantae > Streptophyta > Magnoliopsida > Magnoliales > Magnoliaceae > Magnolia > Magnolia kwangsiensis. The sequence goes on from CM073580.1 coordinate 90,200,277, forward strand.
ACCCGATTAGATGCAGACAAATGAACGGGACGGCTGGACGTCGGGCAGGCAACAACGAAGAGGAGAGGAAGAAGAAGATGATAAGAAGAAGTACCGAGTGGTTCCGATCGAGCGACAAGCGTCGAGCACGTTCTCATTCGGGCGGGAGGAATTTTGGTAAGAAATCAAGCTAAGGTAAAAACGAGTGAGAGATTTGGGAAAATTATGGGCTAGGGTAAAATGTTCGGGTGAAAAACAGAATATTTATAATATACCCAACTAGAGCACCGGGTCGGGTTTGTTCCGGTCGGGTCAGACCCATTCGGTCCGGATCTGGTCAGATACAGTGTTATCCGGACCCGATTCAAAATTCTATCGGATTTGGACAGTCAAAATCGATCAGGCCTAATCAAACCGTCGGTTCTGTTCGGAATGGTACCGAGTCGGGTCTGGTCGGGTCGAATCCACCAGATCGGTCCCAAGTTGCCCACCTCTATTCATGGGCATGCGACCCTAACCCCCACTGTCTCTGGTGCTTATCTTGGTGTTTTTGAGAAATCTACGCCGTTCATCTTTTTTTTCGGTTCATTTTAGGTAGGTCTAGAAAGTGAAACAGGTCCGAAGCTCAAAGTGGCCCCATGATGGCTTTAACATTATTCAATGGTGGGCATCCATTCCCCACTGTTTCCTGTGGTTTGGCCCACTGGAACTTGGTATTGGCCTTAATTTTTAGCTTATTGCATATAATTAGCTAAAAAAATGAATGGAAGGGGTGATTTTTAATAAACATCTTGTAACCCCACGAATGTTTCAATAGCTGGCGTTTAATCCCCACTATTTCATGTTCATTGGGTCTGCTTGAGCTTTCAATTAACCTAAAATGAAGTGGTAAAATAGATGGACAGGGTAGATTTATCAAGAACATCATGGTGGGCTCCACCTATGATGAGCAACTTTCCCCCTATGAACTAATGTCAGCCGCCCTCAAATTCAATGGCGTTGATTTTGGTGCTCACCTAACCCCAAAAGTATGTGAGGGCATATTTTGATGTCTATGAGAAGTTGACATCATCCATCTATTTTTCCTGCTTATTTTAGTGCAAGCACTAAAAATGAGGCAATTTAAAAGTTTAAAGTTTCAATAGCGGTGTTCAATCTCGATGTTTCTTTTTGTGGGCCCATTTGTGATTCAGTCATGTCTTTTATTTAGGCCTATTTTCTAAAATGAGCTAGAAAAATGGATAGTAGGAGTGGATTTGTCATAAACTTCGTATGACCATAGGAATGTTTCACTGGTGGGTAGAGGTGGGCAAAAGACAGATCAGCAACCTGACTCGACCTGACTCTCTAACCCTACCCACCACACCCTACCTCGACCCGATCCTAAACTCTCTCTCTCTCTCTCTCTCTCTCTCTCTCTCTCTCTCTCTCTCTCTCCCTCCCTCCCTCCCTCATCCTCCTCCTCTTCTAAGCTTGGCAACCACCCACCACCATCACCCTCCTCATCTCTCTCCTCTCCAATCCCTCCCTCCACTCCCTCCTTCATCCTCCTCTTCCAAGCTCGGCAACCACCCACCACCATCACCCTCCTCCTCTCCCTCTCTCCTCTCCACTCCCTTCCTCCCTCATCTCTCAATCCAACTTGGTGCCAACTCAGTACTTCTGAACGGATCGAACTTGGTCCGAAACAATCCAAGCCAAACTAAACTCAGATCGAGTCAGGCATTCTAGACTCGGTATCGAGTCGGATCGAGTTCGAGTTAGGCCCATTTCAAAACTGGATCAAGTCAAGTCAGCCCTAACTCAGTCCGACCTGACTCAATGCCCAACTCTACTAATGGGTGTTCAATACCCATTCCTTCCTTTTTTCGGTTGGCTAACTTGAGCTTTTAATTGACCTCATTTTTAGGTCCATTCCATAAAATCAAATGGCAAATTCCATAGATGATTTGGATTTTTATTTTTTATTTTTTTCCTATGTCATAAATTAATGCAACGCACCAGATGTACATGCATTTCCGTACAATTTGAGGGGATTAGGTGCAACACCATTCATATCCATGATGGTGGGGCACTAACCATGGAGTTCACCTTGATCTATATATTCTATACCACTCTGTTGATCCATTTCACTATATCATTTTTAGGCATGAGCCCAAAAATGAAGCATATTGAAATCTTAGGTGGACTGTACCATAAGAAATAGTTGTTGTTGATCATTAAAAATTTATTGTGGGTTGCGAAAATTTTGAATCAATCTCTTTTTTTTCTTCATCTAGGGTTTTTTTTTTTAACCTTATCAATAGAAAGTTTTTGATAGAAAGAGCAGAAGTGTGAGCCTTCAAGATCTGACGATCTACATGATATGGAACCTCCACAAAGCTGAAGATGAATGGTACAGATCTAGCTAACGGTCTGCCTAACCACTATTGGAGCAGATGGTCTAATCACCCCTTTGATTCTACAGTATAGATGGCCCCAGTTTACAATCTATGGCTTAGATCATCCCAAGGAGAAGCTAAATAGACAAATTTCTATGTACTATTATTCCTCTTTTTTATCTCGTTGTTCCTTAATATCTTTTCACGAGAGAACCTATTCTATTTATAAGAAAGGATAAGAGTTTAGACGAGACCGAAAATTATCCGGTTTTATCCCTATCTCCCCATTTAAATCCAAATTTAAACTTAAATTTGAAATCCATCTGCTAACGAAAGAGGCCAGAAGAGGCCTAACTCATGGGACTTACTCACTAGTGATTGCCCACCAGTGGGCCCCACTGGCGTATGTCCAACATCTCTCACTCAATCACATTGTAAGATAAGCATAAAAATTTGTCCATCCAACTCGCCTAATAACAATAAAAAACCAAACATCGTGATCAAAAGAATCAAAGGCGTGGGACCAACTGAATCACCGCAATATCCTCACAGGTGTTAAAGTACTAAGTGACTAACTAACTAGTACTCAATAACCCAAGATTTGCAATGTCTGTCCTAGTCTGCATGACCACACCAGATGGAGTTAACTCCCGATTCGGAGTACTCAGCCAACATATACACTTATCCAACTATCGAGTTATTCTGAAAACTCTATTTTTTATAAACTTTGACTAATCAATTTAAAGCAATACTTATATATATATATATATATATATATATATATATATATATATATATATATATAAGTACTTTTAAGAAAGAATATTATTTGTAAAAGTGTAATAAAAAATAACTCGATATTATTAGTAGATAAGTCTTTAAGTGCGTATTTATAGTTTTAGAAACTTGGTTTAACTATCACGAAATCTTCCCCACGCAGATGTATAATTTGGAATCAATCAAGCTACTTTCCTAGCATAACTGAGTCTGGTCAATCAAAGACCTTTCGTGATAGTATACTAAAGTAGCGATACTCAATCTCATCCTTTTATACACAAAATGAGGGTAGCTAAGGACACAAAGAGTCACCTACGGGACTAGTTACTCGCACGTTACAATGATGAGATCGAATCAAAACAATCCGTAGGTAAAAGGTCTCAACACGTGGTTACAATACACGTCGTAAAGTAAACAATACTAGGTGTATATCGGGTCTACAATACGCAAGTCATTCTACATAAGGTACAACTCATCTCATAAACTTACAACCTGGCTATTAATTTAAGCCATAACATTAATCACATGAAAAGTAATAGTGCGATTATATTATTCGACTTGATCAGTTTCATCTTCAATCTTTTGATTTTCAGCTAATTTACACTCAACATTCCTAAAGGAACCTATCATCTGCTCCATCTTACGTATATGATCTTTGATGAAGCAACCGACTGACATCCTATACTCCTAGAATTTTAATTCCATTACTCAAACTTTTACATCTGACTTCTGTACATAGGCATTTGTCAGTGCTTCCTATATTCCTTTAGTGGTATCATGCACTTCATTCGTCGGTATGAGTTCTTTATGCATTGTGTTAATAAGAACATTATGGGAAGAACAATTCTGTTTACGTCACTTATTGTAGCGAGTCATTGCAGCCTTATGTTCTCCTAAATTTTCATTTTTAGCTAATATAGATTCCTTTTGAACCTCATCAAGTGTATGCGATATGTTGTCCTTGTCTAAAAGGCTTCGCATCGTGCAGGACCAGTTTTTGTAATTGTTACCATCGAATTGTTGTCCTTTGAATTGTTCAGTGATTAATGCTTTAGTATCAGAGCCATCTCAACGGCGTATCTCCAATTTATTATTTTCATCACACCGTTGGAAATCTTTGAGATATGTTTTGCTGCCTACTCCACATAGAGGTAAACTTGATAGTAAAACTATTAAATGCGTGTTCATAAGGTACCACATGCATTCAAAAGAATACATTCTAGTTTATGAGGACCATGGACGATAGATTGACATAGAATCTTGGGACGTGACCTTCGTCGAAGATATCTCAGCTGAATGAAGAAAAAGGTTTCAATAGAACTTTTTGAAATGCCCGATGTATCTCAGGAGAGTGGGAGCTCTGCTTCTCAAAATGATGATGCTCCTATAGTTCTTCAGGACAGTGGGAGAACATCTCAGTAAGCTCCTAAGTTACGTCGAAGCGAAAGAGGATTGATTCCTTGAAGATACTTCAATATTGAGGGACAGACATTCTCTTGCATTGCAGTTGATAATAATGAACTTGATTCGTATCAGGATGCATTATTATCTCTAACTCGGCCGATTGGGTGACTGTTATGGACGAAGAGATCGCTTCTATGAAGTAGAATAAAGTCTGAGAACTTGTTAAATCTATCTTTCAATCATAAAGTGATAGGTAATAAGTGGGTATTAAAAATTTTAAAAAATGTAGATGGTACAGTGGACAAGTACAAAGTATGATTAGTTGTTAAAGGTTTCACACAGAAAGAAGGCATTGATTACGATGAGACTTTTTCACCCGTTGTAAAGTTTTTCTCAATCTGCATAACTTGTCCATTATCACAAGTTTAAACTTAGAGTTATATCAGATGGATGTAAAGACCACATTCTTAAATGATGATTTAGATTAAGAGATATATATGCAATAGCCCATGAGTTATGTAAAAAAATATATCCAAAGAAAGTCTACAAGTTGTTGAAATCTATCTATGGATTGAAGTAATCTTCACAATAGTGGTACATGAGGTTCCACTTAGCCATCACTACTTTTGGATTCACAATGAGTGAAGAAGTTCATTGTGTATACATGAAACGGTCTAGAAGATTTTTTCTGTTACTATCTCTATATGTAGATAATATCCCGATAGCTGGCAATGACATGCAGTTGTTGATATTAACTGAAGATTGACTTTCTTCGAACTTTGATATGAAAGATCTCGGTGAAGCCAACTTTTTTCTTAGAGTAAAAATTATCAGGGATCGCCCTAAGAATTTTTTAGGCTTATCTCAAGCCACCTATATATAAAAAATCTTAGAACGGCTCAGGTTGAAAAATTCAAAAGTTGTTAAAACCCCTATGGATAAAGCTACCAAATCAGACAGAAAATCGTGTCCTCAGACTAAAGCTGAGAAATTGGATATGTCTTCAGTGCCTTATGCAAGGGCAGTAGGGAGCTTAATGTATGTTATGATTTGCACCAGATTAGATATTAGCTATGCAATTAGCATAGTCAGCCGTTATCAGAGTAATCCAGAACAGTCTCATTGGCAAGCCGTCAAATGTATATTCCGCTATCTCAAAGGAATAAAAGACCTAATGTTATTTTATGAAGGCACAAGCCTTGAACTCAAGGGATATTCTGATGCTGCTTGAGGTAATGACATCAACGAGAGAAAGTCTACTTCAGGATATGTCTTCTTACTCGGAGGGGGAGCTATCTCATGGTCAGATAAGAAATAGACATCCACAGCTCTGATATCACTGATAGAAAAAGCGAAAGTGTGAGCTTTCAAGATCTGACAGTCTACATGATATGAAACCTTTACAAAGCTGAAGATGAAAAGTCTACATTTAGCAGTCCTCCTAACCACTATTAGTGCAGATGGTTCTAATCACCTTTTGATTGTATGGTATAAATGGCCCCGGATTACGATATATGACTTAAATCGTACCCAGGGCAAGCTAAATGGATAAATTTTTATGTACTACTATTCCTCTTTTTTCTCTCGTTGTTCTTTAATATTTTTTCACGAGAGAACCTTATCCTATTTATAGGAAATGATGGGAGTTTGGATGTGACCAGAAATTATCTGATCTTATCCCTATCTCCCCATCTAAATCCAAATTCAAACTTGAATTTGAAATCCATCAGCTAGCAGAAGAGGTCGAAAAAAGCCTAAACTCATGAGACCCATCTACTAGTGATTGCTCACCAGTGGACCTCAGTGGCCTATGTCTAACAGTTTTCAATGGTGAGGCATTCGTCGTCACTATTTCTTATAGTATGGCCTATCATAGATTTGTGTCTACTTCATATTTGGGGATCATGCCTGAAAATAATGTGGCAAAAGTAATGAACATAGCAGATATATAGAATACATTCATCAAGGTAGACCCATGGTAAGGACTACACTTAATCACCTCTCAACACTCACCATTAGGTGAGTGTCTTAATGGGTAGGGCCAGTCTCATCATTGTGGGCCTTATTATGGGCCCACCTTTATGCATATATTTTATATCTGTTTGGTGCATTCATTTTGTCATATTATTTTAAAGCAAAAGCTAAAAAATGAAGTAGATCCAACTCTCAGGTGTACTATGACACAGGAAATAGTGGTGATTGAACTCTTACCCTTGAAAACTTCTCAGGTCCACTATAATATTTGATATAATGTTTGTTTGTCATTCGATCGCATAAACTTGGATGAATTAGCAGTTCTGGAGTGGACTGCGCCTATCTTCTTACAAAGATAATCACGTGGACCCACCTTTCTTTGGGTGGATATTGTAGAAGGGCAAAAAGGGAGGGCAGTATTGTCGTTTGCTAAAGGTGAACAAATTAGAAAGATTCAAACAGTAACAGCTGCAATGAGGGGTAAAATTGACTTTTATTAAGCATCGGTTGGCTGATAAATGTACATGAAATAGTTATGCAGGTTTCAGGAAATATTTTAAAACTAGACGTTATTTGTTCATACCCGAAAAGTAAGGCGATACAATGGAAAGTTTCCTTCAGAATAATATTTTTGCGTCCTACCGGCTTTTAGTGGCCACCGTGATGTATGGATCTTATCCACACCGTCCATTCATTTTTCCATATCATTTTAGTAAATATTGCCAATAATGAGATAGGTCCAAGGCTTATGTGGACCACACCAAAGGAAGCAACAGTGATAATGATTCTCACTGTTGAAAATTTTCTAGGGCCCACAGTGATTTTTATTTTCCATCCAAACTATTCATAAAATTACATAGACATGGATGAAGAGAAAACATATATATCTTCTCCATCTAAAACTTCTGCGGCCCTGAGAAGTTTTCAACAATAATATTTTAATCCCCATTGTGTAGTCCACTTGAGCCTCAAATCTATCTCATTTTTGGGCATGTACCTAAAATGATACGAAAAAATGGATGGACGGTGTGGATAAGACCTATACATCACGTTGGCCATTCAAAGCTCCTGCCCGTTCCCAGCTGGAGACGGGCGGGGTTTGGACGCAATCCGCGTCCCTTCTAAACCAGGCGTGGAAAATTCGAAATAAGAATAATATCAGAAAAGATGATATTTCTACCCTCGTATTTCAATCTGTGTGGGACCCATCGTAATGTTCGAGTGCCATCCAACTCGTCCATTACGTAGCTCCTTCCGATTAAACCTAGATACCAATATCCAACCAGATCAATAACCCAGGTGGGCCACACACACAAAAAGTGGGCAACATGACACTGTGTAGGATGACACCTACCGTAGAAACTTCCATATCGAAAATAGGATCGACCTTATTGTTGATATGCCATCCAACCCATTCATGAGGTGGTCCCACGATGATGATGGGACACACTAACGTAGGCCATTCCAAAACTCACGCGCGCCACGTGAATATTTGGATTTTAAAGTGATGGGATGTGCCATCAGGATGATTTGGTATGTACGTAGACTTAATGACTCACGCGATGCATGGTTTGGATTACACATAAACATAAAGAGTGGGCCCCATGCAGCTTAAATGTATGGTGTAACTACCATCCGTACATATGCGATAGAAGTCCTATCGACAGTCCATTTCCCCCTTTTTTTTCTAACTACACACCCACTTCTTGACAGATACACCCTTTTTCTATACTTTTGGTAATAGCAATAGTAGAAAGTTGCACAGTTGGCAGATTCAATAGTAGAAAGTTGTTCAGTTGTCAGGAGTATAAAGAAAGAGAGTATTTATTAACTAGGTGCAAATATCAATTACTTTTTTTCCTTTCATTGTTTGCTGATCCAACACGCTCATCTACACGCAAGCACACGTACGAATATAGCACACGTGTGAGAAATCCGAGCTTTGCATCAGGTGACCACATTGCTCAAGGCCATACCATTTAAAACTCAGGCCTTTTAAGTGCTCAGGTGGGCCAGTGTGTACAAAATAAATGGATGGCTAGAAAATAAAAAGTTTAGGTGTGTTTGTTTTGTACGGAGTTTTGAGCCAGAAGATCCAGGCCACACGTTGAAAAGCTCTGATCATGCACAGGAGTAACACGTCCGCACGTGTGGGCTTAGAGACTCCTCACTTTCTAAAATTCTAGCCAATATTGATTGATGTGGAGAGTAAAACAACGGTTAGGATGAAAAGAGAGACAAATTACTGTGGCGAGTTATTTGGTAATCCTGGAATGATTAATACTCTTAATATTGTACACGTGGCAAACATTAACTCACATCAAACCGTCCAAAATATAGAATCCACCGTAGATAATCCATCAACTATTCTTCATTTCAACCGTCCACCTAAATACCCATAAATCTGCCTATCGCAAAAACTAAACTAGTGCAACTTCTTTATAAATGATCCATCTAAAGTGGGACCCGCAACTTGGACGGCTTGATTTAAGTTCATATCATTTCACATGTATAACATCCTAGTGCATGCATATTAGACATCACACTCCGCTAGAGTATCAAAACTTCTCCCAAATCAAATAGTAAAAAATCTAATTCTCTGTAATGCTGTAATGTCTCCTGAGATCTTCAAATTTTGAGGTTTTTTGGAATATTAATTGAAAAATCTCACAAAAAATAAAAATATTTAGGAATTTTTGTAGTCGACTTCTTTGTAAATTTTTATTTAGTAAAATAATACCACCATAAATTGAATTACCCAAATTGTGATACCTTGATTATTATACAGGCCGGCCATGTAGTTTGTGTATGTAATCCAACTTATATAGCGTAGACATCCTCAAAATTATAGGACTCGTACGGTTTGTGTATAATATCTAAATAATCTAACATATATACCCATAATTCTCTACTTATAATTACGTGGTTAGCTTTAAGAGCTTCAACACTAAGGTTATGTGTTTGAATACTTACGTAATATGTGATAGCATGTGTGTAAATATATTTGCATCCTAATATAATAATCATCGAATAAAAAATTAAGCCTATCAAATCACTGGATTAATTACAAGTGAATTTAAATATTTTTTAAACAAGTAAATTATATTTTATGTTGTGGCTAATAGAATACTTGAGTACATCATTATTTTTGTTTATCTAAGGTCATGGTGGGGTGCATCTGTTGGACACATTTAATGTCATACACTTGTCGATTGTGCCCTCATAATTATGGACTTTAATGCTTTTTAAAGAAAAAATAAATGAGACATTTTGGTAATTTCACAATTTCAAAGTGCCACCCAGTGCCATTATTTGATAAAATCCTGGCTAGCAAGTACTTTTGTAGTAAAATTTTTAAATATTTGATACAATCCTAGCTAGCAAGTACTTTTGTAGTAAAAATTTTAAATATTTATTGTAAATTAATAAGTCTTAATTTTTAATATTTTCTCAGGATATTTTGAAAATATCGTGTAACATGTTAAATGAAATTACCGTGATTTTTGTAATAATACAAAACCATATGCGTGGAATAACAGAGTGCAAAGGTTCAAAAACGGAAGGTGGCAGGCATTTATGATTATTCACATGCAAGCATTCATTGTCTCTCTCTCCCAACAATAAATAAATAAGAAAAGAAAAAGAAAGGGAGGTGTTTTGAAGGAGAGAGAAATGAAGGGTTGGAGGAATTTGGGTGTGGTGGAGACAATCTATGAAGAAGAGCAAGAAGAGCTTTCTAACTCATCTCCAACTCCTACCAATACTACTTCCATTTCATCTCTTCACACTCTAGTAGACTCATGGTTTGTACTCTTACCTTTTTTCTCTTCCTTTTTTTGTTTGTTCTTGCAGGTCTCTTATTAGCTTGTACAACCAGCCAGTAACTTCCTACATGTCATGCATGTGTGAGAAATCCAATCTTTCCAATAGGTTTGTCCCACCATGAGGATTCTGTTATGTAAAAATCCGCTACATCCATTAATTGATTAGAAAACACTTGTAGTTTTTATTTATTAATGGATAGAAAGTTTTCTATGGTGTGGCCCATCCGATGAATGGTTAGGGATAATTTTGGATAAGATGATATTCATGATGTACACAACCAATTGGACGAGTTGGATTTCATTCACACATGAGAGATCGTAAGTTATTCACATGGTAGACCGTAAACTATAGTCCAAAACGAAGGAGTTGTATATTCTCTCTCATATTTTGTTTTTGGATCTCAGGATCTTCTATATATTTTTTTTCTTGATTTTTGCAAGGACGAAGGCTACAGGAGTCGAAACGGACGTGGTCATACGTGTGCATGGACGATGCTTCCATCTCCACAAGGTCTCTCTCTCTCTCTCTCTCTCTCTCTCTCTCTCCAAAATGAATGTGAGCACACGTGCAAGAGTAGCTCAGATGACCATACATGCGCGCGTTACGAAGCATTGAAGTTATTATTCTGAAATGATCAAGGAGGATAAGTGTCACTAGTTAACTCCGGGCATTTGGACAGTCTATATCATCAATCTGGTCCATCCATTTGGCCCAACCTAATCTTCATAGGCTGGCTTGAAAAAATCATAATATCCAGTGGGTGGCATGAAGAATGGATACACAAGATTGTTTTTAGACGATAGATCCAATTGGGGATGTTTAGGTTATCAGATTGTTGTGATTTTTGCACATTAGAAGAAGAGTAGATTTTATTTAATGGATAGTCCAGACATGTGATGTAGATGCAACTACACACGTGGAAATGTTTTTTTACATGAGCCATATTTGAATTGGGTTAAAAGAAGGCAAAAATAAAAAAAAATAAAAAATAAAAAACTATTGTACAATCTTAGTTAAAGCTAATAATCCTCAATGGAAAGGAAATACCTTGCATATATTTGTTTGCAACAACCTGCTAAAATAAACCTTTTTTGACATTCTAGCTGTTTGGATTTCAGAGATAAATGAGTAGAATATGTTAAAAGGTACACAAACAAAAGTAACAATATTCTTACAAGAGCAGTGTTTGAATTGGTTTTTTTTATATATATATATATAAAATATTGTATAAGCCTAGTTAAAACTTATAATCCTCAATGGAAATGAAATACCTTTCACCTGCTTGTTTGTAACAACAACCGTGCTAAAATAAGGCTTTTTCGATATTCTAGTTTGGATTTCACAGATAAATGAGTGGAATATGTTAAAAGTTATACAAACATAAGTAAGCAATACTCTCACATGAGCAGTGTTTGAATTGGATAAAAAAAAAAAAAAAAACTATCGCATAAGTTTAGTTAAAGCTAATAATCCTCAATGAAAAGGAATTAACTTTCACCTGTTTGTTTGCCACAACAACCGTGCTAAAAATAAGCCTTTTTAGACATTCTAATTGTTTGGATTTCACATATAAATGAGTGGAATATGTTCAAAGGTATACAAACAAAAGTAAACAATATTCTTACATGAGCAGTATTTGAATTGGGTTAAAAAAAATTATCGTATAGGCTTAATTAAAGCTAATAATCCTCAATGGAAAGGAAATACATTTCACATGTTTGTTTGCAACAGCAACAGTGCTAAAATTAGCCTCTTATACACACACACACACACACACACACACACACACACACATTCTAATTGTTTGGATTTCATAGATAAAATGAGTGGAATATGTTAAAAGGTTTACAAACAGAAGTAAACAATACTCTCACATGAGCAGTGTTTGAATTCAGTTCTAATATATATATATATATATATATATATATATATATATATATATATATATATATATATATATATATATATATATATCTTATAAACTTAGTTAAAGCTAATAATCCTCAATGGAAAGGAAATATTCCTTTCACATGTTTGTTTGCAACAACAATTGTGCTAAAAATAAGTCTTTTTTGACATTCTAGTTTTTTGAATTTCACAGATGAGTGGAATATGTTAAAAGGTATACAGACAGAAATAAACAATACTCTTAAAGGTATACAAACAGAGATATATAATTTTCACGGGTTAGACATTAGGCTCAAGATAAAGGAAGCAAATAAAAATATATTTTATATTCGTTTTCCTTCGTTCAATCCAAACATGCTAATGGACCAATATATGTCAAAAGCTTATTTCACTAGTGATTGTCAATGGGCACACAATCAATGCACTGAATGGTCTAGATTCATGTAAATCATGTATAGGTTAGTAAGCCCCGAATTTAAAGAGGCGTGATCGTTGAAGACAACTATTTCCATCCTAGTAAGCCCTGAATTTAAATGCATGGATTAGTGTTTATTTTATAATATTACTTGTGTACCTTAGAGAGTAAGTCGATCTCCCTCATTTATGCTACTTATTTTAGGACCTTTTTAGGTATCAAAGGATGTCAAAATGATATAAAATTTATTTCATTTGAAATCTTAGCCAGCTTTTCTACAAGCCAAAAAGAATGTGACACGGGTTAGGTAAGTTTTAGTTGCAAGCATATAAGGGTGTAATGGGATTGAAATGTATTTTGTTATTTTATATATTGTTTGGATAGATAGCTAAAAATTAAAAGTTAGCACGTTGAATAAAGGGTCTAAATTAGTTATATATTTAGAAATTAGTATAAATACTTTTTTATATTGTAATTGCATAGTTAACAAATTGAATTAATAATTTTCTCATTGAGACAGAAGCAAGGGGATTAAATCAGTGGATTTATTTTATCTTTTTCTTTGATCTTGAAGTTGGGTTTGATCTTTGCTTGAGATGCTAATGGATTACCCTTTTTGCACACATGGCCCCAAAAATTTAAAAAAAAAATGATAAACTATTATCTTTTTAACTTTACTCAAGAAATAAAAAGAATTAGAGAAGAAGAAAAAGATAACAAGTAAAATTTTCACACTTTTCAAATGAGTTAAGATAGAGTATATACAGATATCAGGTGACCTTTGATAAAGAGTCACATATACATAAATGTAATAAATACATCCATACATTCTTAGGTGAACATACGCATGTGTAATTATAAAAGAATGCATCCTTTAATTGATACACACACACATCTAATTGAAACACAAGATAACATGTATACAACAATCCTAACTTGCAGTTTTTGTTTTGGGAGGTTTGTTATACCTAGGCAAGTATAAAGGCAGTTCATGTATTAGCCTGTCGTGGGGATATGAGATCAAGTCATCCATCTCGTGGATCCCACCATGTATATATCCCCTAAGTTGGTCCTTTTATCGGGTGCTCTAGTGTTAGAAATAGTTAGATGGCCTAGAGAAAAAAAAAAAAATTTATTTATTTTTTGCACAAAAATTGTGGCCCGCCTATTTTTTTCTGACAGCCTGAATTTTATACCATAGAATCAAAACAATGTGCCCAACTTGATGAATGGCTAGTCTCTCATGTAGACGAGATGCCTTCTATCTGCGCAGGGGCTTCGTAAATCTCTTTTATTTTGTAATGCCATATTTTGGAGGCGATACATGCAAACTTCCCAGAACCTAGACATCTATGTTACTTTTGTACAGTCTGAAAAATGATGGTCATTCAAGCCTCTTGGCTTGGGCACTGATGGACAGCTATCCAGGCCATTCAAATTGTGGGTCATATTGTGGATTGAGCATATTTTTAAAAATCAAACTAATCGAGCAATCCTGGCTATCCAATTAATTAATAGATATCAAATGGATGGCTATAACTAAAAAGATAAGCTGTCCAAATTTAACAGAAAAAAATTAGATGGTTGATATTATATTCTTAGTGCAATTTTTGTAATATTCTCCATCCATAACTGCATCAACAATCTGGACGGCCTAGATTGTTATGTCTGTGCCATGTTTGTGTTTTAGGAGTCTCCACCATTTTTTAAGATGTGCAAAACTTACATAGAAGTGTAGACTTATATTTATCATTTCCAAAATGCAACTATTGCAAATTACCTCTAACCCCAGTTAAAGGTTAGACCCTATAACCCTAATTTCTGTGGGATCCACTTTGATGTATGTGTTATATTCAGTCCATTTATCAATCGACTAGTTCATGTGGACTTTGAGCTTAAAAATTAGACACATGCAAAAGCTGGTGATTCATGTCACAAGAAACAGTGGTATTAAATACCCACCTATGCAATCAAAGTTTTGGATAAAGGTGATGTTTAGGGTTTAGAGTCTAGGACTTTTCTAAAAAATTACCTAACACATGACTTGGGTGACACATAAGCATCAAGGTGTGCCCTGAAAGTTTATTTCACGCGATGTAGTCTACTTGAATTTTAAAAGTTTGCCTCCTCTAGTGTGGCCTACCTAAGTTTTAAAATGGCTTCCTTGCTGGAAACGGATTAGCCGGTGTACCACACACCACTAATATGGCTTCTGTGTTAACATCACTAAATTTTTGTGGGTCTCATCATGAGCCATGTGTTATATTCAAATCATCCCTCCATTTGGCAAGCTCCTTACAAGGTTTGAGCGGAAAAATACAATGGATCCAAATATCAAGTGGTACACACTGAAAAACATAATGGGGGATTGAGCGTCTACCATTGAAATCATTTTAGGGGTTATTGAAGTTTTGGATTAATATGATATTTGTTTTTACTCTTCATTCAACTGTGTGACCTGATGAATAGATTGGATGGAAAATAAACATTATAGTGGGCCCTACAAATTTGTAATGGTGAGCATTATTGTCCCCACTCCTATTTATGGTGTGGTCCACTTGAGCTTTGGATATGACTCATTTTTTAGCTTATGATCTCAAATAATCTTGCCAAATGGATGAACAGGGTGAGTATGATAAATACAGGTTTGGGTGTGTGATAGAAGCCAACTCGCTTCCCTCCTTGCCACACAATAACAACCTTGTCATCTCATACTTATTGAGATGCTACTGAAAACGCTTGAGTTGAAAAATAAGATAGATCCAGAAATCAGGTAGACCACACTCTAAAAAGCTGTGAGGAGAAACATCTGCCATTGAAACCCTTCCGTGGTCAAGGTAATTTTGGGTCAATGTGATATTTGTTCTTCCTTTTCATCTAGGTTCATGTGGCCTTATAAATAAATTAGATGAAAAATAAATATTAGGGTGGGCCTTATATATATTTTAATAGTAAGAATTATTTCTTATTGCTACTTATGGTGTGATTCACTTGAGCTTTGGATCTTATTCGTTTTTGGTCTCATGCTCTAAAATAATCTCACAAAATTGATGAACGGTGTGGATATAATAAATACATCATTGTGGAGCCATGTAACTTTGATCTCGTTTGAGCCCACACCACCTAAGTTGGTGGTGTGTAGTACACCAGCGAATCTACTTCTTGTTGGAGGGTAGCATGTAGAAATTAGTGTCCTATTTGCCCTAGAGAATGACTTTCAAACTCCCTTTCTACTTTTGAATAATGCAACAGTACAGCAACGTCCCATTCAACTTCAAAAATATCAGTTTATATGTACGAATGTTGTTTAAGTGTACTCTTCTGATTTTATTTTGTACAACGGGGACCAATGTTTAAATGATCCAACCGTTGATATGGTGGGCCTTAACTAATACCACCTAATGAACGGATCAGCTAACAGAAGTTGGTCTTTATGTCGCTCCCCACCCCTTTCACGGATCAGATGTCCTCCACGTGTGACACGTTGGCAGGAAAAATAGCGGAGAGTAATCAGCTTAGCACACGTACGGTTGCATGTGATCGTTCTTTAATTAGCTACTCAACGATGTCGTTTGAAAACGGAACGGCACGTCGACAAAAGCTACGGTTGCAAACCAGTGGTAGCTTTCAGTAATTAATGGGAAATCAATGGGCATTTATTCTTCTGTACGTTTTATCAGTGGGACAACTATGTCCGAGATTTTGAAAATATCTCGAAAAATACACTAAAATATTATCTCGATATTTTTAAAATATCGCATTTGAAAAAACATAAGGAGATTTTTAAATAAATTTATATTTAAATTTTAAACTAATTTTATAAATTTAAATTTTATATTTTTGTTTTGGCGGGAATGAAAATCTCTCGAGAAATTTACGTGCCAAGAACGAGATTTCTTAGTGTGCGTTTTATTCTCCGACAGGATCCTCTCGTTGCAAGAAGCCGCTACCTAAAACGGCTACTAACGGAATCCGACGACATTACCGTCTCTCTTCCGTCAAAGATAACGGCGGAAGCGTTCGCTCTGGTCGCTTGTTTCTGTTACGATTCGAACGTCGTTATAACGCCATTCAACGTCATAACCCTCCGAGTCGCGGCTGAGCTTCTGGAGATGATGGACGATAACGGCGCCGTTGACGCTAACCTGCGCCATAAAACGGAGACTTACTTCTGTCAGGCGGTCGCCGTTAACCGTGAGTACGCCGCCATTATCCTCCGCACGTGCTTGGCGCTGCTTCCTGAGGCAGAGGAGATGGCGTTTCTGGTGAGCAGATGCATTGAGGCGTTAGTTTCAACAGACGGCGTTAGTGACGGAGTTACTGACGGTTGGGTCGATGACGTTGTCGCCCTGACGGCCGAGGAATTTCAGATCATCGCCGATTCGATGAAAGGCCGATTCACGGGCTGTCACGATCTTTTGTACAGGATCGTGGATATCTACCTCAAGGTAAGAGAAATTTCAAAGAGTGATTTCGATGCTCGGAGGGAGTGTGATGATGATACGCAGGCACTTGGAAATTGCCTAGGAATTGCCAGCGTGGAATACAATAATTCACATTAAACTGTCAAAATTATGCTTCCCAGCATGGATGTATTAGCACAGGAAAATTACAACTATCCAATTATCTCACTGTCAGATTGGTGAACATTTATTGAACGGTTAAAAAATATCCAGAGGCACCATTTCAACGGAAAATGTCCATGATCAGAGATTAGGATTGTTCAACCAATCTGATCTTGAGGTTTAGACCAAGCGGCAGTGATTTCCACAATTTATTGGTTTAATTTGAGTTAATATATGCCACATGACATTTTTTTGGAGTGCCTGCGTATCAAGAGTCATGCACGGGCGGAATATCAGGTAACTAATATATTTCAGAGAAAAAATTAGGACCGTAGACTCTCATGGACTATGCCTTTTCTTCTTCTGTTTTTTACGCTAAATAACTTACGCTGCGAAAGTAATTTTTTAGGGTATGGAAATAAGGCCTTAAACGAAAATACTTTTAATTTTTGAAATAAAGTAGCAGAAAAAAGTAGAGTTATATTTATGTTTATGGATTCATCCATATACGAGTAGAGGTCTAATTTTGTTAGATATAGCTTCTCTTCTTCTAAAAAAGTGGGTGCTCCATCATGTCTATACTGAAGACTTACTAGATTTCAAACGATCATTTACTCGCTTGAAATGACCTTGTTCTATGCAAAATTTACATTTCCATGCCATTGAGAACGCTCGTCCACCGGACCATTTCCAGTGGCCACATTGCGATATTACACGTCAGAATAGTCCATATGGTGGTATCCACTGTGGATGGAAATTGATTCGATATCAACATAGTGGATAATCCTAGCCATCTAATCATGGGCCTTTTAATCGATGGTTGTTAATAAAAGCAGTTACTAGTCAAAATTAAATCGATGGCTGGTGTGGTCTTCTGATAAGTATGATCTACGATGCATCTATCCATCCATAATGAGATAAATTAGATGGACAGTTCAGATTGATGGATAACATTTTCACGTGTCATGCAAAGAGATTGCTCTACCATATTCGGGTCATGGACGCGGATTGCGTACTGCCACTACCCGTCCTAGCCTCCGAATGGGCGGTTCTTGGGGTGGGCCTACCGTGATGTATCTATACATCCAAACTGTCTATTCTTTTTCTCAAATTATTTTAAGGCATCAAAATAAAAATGAGGCATATCCAACGATCAACTGAACTATACCACAGATAACTCTTTCATTTAATGCAATTGACATTTAATGCATTATGCATTTCAACGTGCATTGGATATGCCTTATTTTTGTGTTCATGCCTTGAAATAATTTTGAGAAAATGGATTGACAATTTGAATGTTCAAGTACATCATGGTGGGCCTGTCCACAGAATTGCCCGTTCAAAGCTAGGGACAGGCGGGATAGTATGTAATCCATGTCTACTTAACAAAAGCTAGGGACCACTGAAATATGTAGTCCAATGTACTACTGAACTCAATTTTCAAATGAAAAAATTAGCACCGTTGATGCTTACCTTTTATGCCTTTTTTTTCTTTTTTAATAAAAGGTCTAAAATTTATGCCACAAAATATATTTTTAAAGTAAGAAAGAAGGTTTTATACAAAAAAAAAAAATTTCTTAATTTTAGGATAAAGCAGTTGAAAAAAATAAATATATTTATGGATAAGAGCCTAAATTAGTAAGTAAGTTCTACTCTGGACAAGGCTAAAAAAGTGGCTGGTCGGTCGCGCCTATAGTAAAAAATTACCCTTACCAAATCGAGTAGAAGACGGGTAGTTCTCGGATTACTGAAGTAAATCGTAGTCCGCTAGCTGGTTATGCGGGTCAGGGTAAGACCCACCTGAGGAGGTGGGGCCAATCGTGTATATCCAATGGATTGTCCTCATTTTTGTCTGTAAGGATGGGTCTTGGCCACTTGAGAAATGGAGTTTAATGTAAGCCGTTCACCACCCTACTATTTCTCACCATAGATCGGGTGGCTAAGATCGTCTCTCAGAACTTACGTCGAGACCTTCTCCAACTACTACCATAGTAGAAGCTTCTCCATCAACGGTTCCGATCATAATACGCTTTACCCAACTAGCGACTACAAATTCACTGTAGTAGTCCTAGCTCCACAAACAGCACACGAGGGAATCTAGTGTGTGGATCAACCGAACAAACCATAAGGTGGGCCTCACAATCAAGATGAACACTGGCAAAAGGCAAGATGGTCCTCATCAGGATAGGCCAGAGCTTTTGAAGTATCGGACGGCTCAAATAAAACTGCCAATGGTATACATTCAACATACACAAGCTGATTTTTTTTCACTCTTAGAGGGGGTCCACCTTATGCATGATTGACTAGGATGCAAACAGTTGATGCTGTGGATCCTAGAACGGATGGTCCGTGCACCGAAATTGCTATGGGATTCAAAGAATCTTAGCCCTTCATTAGTTGCTCAACGAATTTCCACCGATGAACTGTTGAACCATGGCCTCGCTAGTACAATTTGACGACCATGTGGGGCCCACTAGGATGTTTGTGAGAAATCCACCCATCCATCCATTGATCCAAAACTCAAGTGAGCCACACGACAGGAAATAGTGGGGATTGAATGACCACCGTTGAAACATTCGTGAGGCCATAAAAGTTTTAGATCAGACTAATACTATTATGATTCCATTTTATCCGGGTGGAAATGAACTTTTGAGCGGTTTGGATGGCATATAAACATCACTGTGGACACCAGAAACGTTTCAACGGGAGGCATTTCCCTCCTCACTGTTTCCTATCACGTGGCCCATTTGAGTTTTGGATCTACCTCATTTTTTGTCTCATGTCCTAAAGTCAAGAGGCAAAACGGATGGACAGGTGGATTTCTCACAAATATCACAGTGGGTCCCACCTAGCTTCCTACTATAGCTAGACGACCATTCATTATTTGATACTCTGGCAGTGCCTGGTGATTCGTACGCATGTCATGCATGTAATTCAAATTAAGTCCTCCAAAATTGCGGGGCTCATTGTGTATAGTTCATAACCCTAAAATCGCATATACAAATGATCTTAATTTGTGATTAATGGACGTTTGTTGAGATCAAATGGGTAACTATTTTTCATCTCAACCATTCATTAGATGTCCACCAATCAGAGAGAGAGAGAGAGCAACCATCTAAACTGGGGGCCACCATTTCAATGATCTTATTGCAAGCTTATGGGGGCCTCATCATGGATTATCCAGTCATAAGTAGCCCAAATCACACATTCCCTGTGAAACATACATCAGCCATCAGTTATTTGGAGATGGAATTTTTGAGAACTGCTTTTCAAATTTATTGTGCTTCTGGGGCCCTCAGTACTTAGTACGTACAAGTGGGCCCCAGTGTCTAACAATAGAGAACGTTGATCTGACTGTCCCCACCATATTGGATCATGGACCATGCTGCAAAATCCATGTTGAATGGGAGCTGTTGCTGCATTTTTTTTACCAATCTATCTGCAGGTCGAAAATTGAAATGTTAGGATATCCTCATCAGAGAGACTTTTAGAGCAAGGTCCACCTATGGCCTAACTGATCGATGGTCTAGACCAGCTCACTGTGGTCTATTTTCTCCATTAACTGAAACATGCACTTACAGGAATATACCGGCAATCTAACGGAGGAACAGAAAATCCGAATCTGCACTGCAGTAGACTGCAACAAGCTCTCTCAACACCTCCTAATGCACGCCGTCCAGAACCCGATAATGCCACTTCGTTTCGTCATCCGGGCGATGTTGGTTGAGCAGCTAAACACCCGTCGATCCTTCTCAACCACCTCCATCACTAATGCTCACAAGCCACATGATGAGTGTATCACGCTTGGTGCCATCCTCCACCGCGATGCGGCCCGCCGTCACATGGCCCAGCTCAAAGCATCAATGGATGCCACAAGTGCAAGAATTATATGCTTGGAGAATGATCTCATACACATGAGGAAGCAGCTTCACGAGTCAGAGAAGAAGAGGAAAACGTTGGAGTCAACTCGGTCAGCAAGCTTTAGGTTCAGCTGGGAGGATAAGAAAGACGGGGGAATGCAGCCATCTCCAATGGATAAATCTTGCAGCATTACTAACCCAAGGAATTCAAAGAGCTTGAGCAAGATACTAATGAGTGGATTGAAGAACATGTTTCGGACGTCAAAACCAGATTCTGAGAGTGGGTGTTCCAGTGGAGGTGATGGAGATGTTGAAGTTGTGAGGCCACCTTCTCACTGTAAAAACCACTTGTTTGCATGATGCAATGGGTTTTTTCCTCTTAATCCACTCTATTCCATCTTTAATTTTTATGCTTGTGTAGGCACCATTGCAAGTGGCATACATCATGTGACACAAATCCTAATTTTTTTTACTTTCTTTTATAGTAATATGTGAAACCTATTGAAAAATTCAAGTATAGAGTGTAGTTGACATGCAGTAAAAAGAAGGGAAACCGAAGCACCATCCTCAGCAAGAGCATTGGAGAAGTCAAGCAAATGAAGGTTTTGATATTTTTATTTTGTTTGAAAGGTTAATGATAAGATTAACAAATCCAAATTCAGAATTGAAACTAATGTGGTCACAAAATTGAATTTTATACTTCGTATGATAGATGTTCGGATTAGAGGCCAGTATGCACATAGTCGAACTTAAGAGTGATTTCAAATCTTTTGAGAATGTCCAAAAGAGATGCTCTCCTCCATAAAATACCATGTTCAAGCTTTTTTATGAAAGAAAAACCCACATCTATTTCAAGGCTAGACTCCTACGTCCTTGGGTTGCTTTGGATAAAGGAAGTTTTCAGCTTAAGTCTAAACGGCATGACGATCCGTATGCAACCATAGTTCTAAAACTGGCTGGGTTGACTTGAAACGTCACTGATTCAACTCAACTTTGCGAGATTTTGACCTGAGTCGCTAGGAAACTCAATCCTGGGTCTGACTTGATCCCGACTTGGGAAAACTTGACTCATAGTCTACTTGACCACTCAGCCAACTCGTCACAACTTGCAGTGGCTCAACAAAATGTAAATAGGGAGGGAGGGAACCGAACCCGCAACCTCTACAAGAAGAAAGATGAACTTAAGCACCACAACATCGAGTGTTTTAATGATAACATTTGTACTTTATTACTTGAGCAGTTAAATATCTACTCCTATTCCTAATTTTTTAAGTTTGTAGTTATTAAATACCAAGTCGAGTCAGATTGAGTATTCAAGTCAGCCAAATGCAGTTGAAAATCAACTCGAGTCTAGTTTTGGGGTTTTTGAACTATGTATGCAACTATGCACTTATTCTAGTGACATAAGAATGCTAAATTTGCTTTCATCTTGAGTGTAGATCCTCATATGGTTTTGGCTTCTATGAGCAACAATTCGCAAATGATGATTACCCCATGCAGGACAACAAGAACACAAATATAGGGGATGAATGCTAATGACACAAGGACAACAAGACATCATTCAAGCTAAAGAAGCATGTTGGGAAGTCTACAGGTCACTTAATGTTCTTCTTCTTCTTTATTTTTTATGAAAGATGAGAACAACTACCTCGAATGATGGCTGATAGTGATATATGAGTGAGGACCTATGAATATCTCATATGAAGAAATCAAAAGCACGTACCAAGTCAGAGGAATAGCCTTGGGAGTCTATTAGACATGAAGATTAGAAGTTTTTATGATCAACATAGGTTTAGCATTCCAACCCATTGCTGAATGGATCCACCTTGGGCTAAGTTTGGGTGCACTATCAAATTGAATTGTAATAATTAGTTTGGAAAGGTGGTATGACCAAGCTATAATTACCTCTTGAGCATTCATATTGTGAGGTTGGGCACTAAAAATACATTATTTTGAGTTAGAGCCTGAAGGAATGTAACTACAAATTTGGGGACTACTTCCTCATTGTGAATGCTAAGATATATCAATAATCATTGTTGTGTCCTCTTTGATTAAAGTGAATGTTTGCAATTCAATTAACTTGTGCATCCAAACACAGCCTTGCATAACAAATCTTACTTGGTTCTAGCACCAATGGAAAATTAATGCGGGGACATTTTCACACCGGGCTCAAGTGGGGTGGCCTATGGGATGCAGGGGCACACTCAGGTTGGGTGGCCCGCATAACCCATGGATTTGGGGCCCACGAGGAGGGTTCGGCCGGGGACCTAACTCATAGATTTTGGGCCTGGGCTATGAGATAAAGGGATTAATTCGCCATGCACTATCAGTTCGTGCTTTCAAAGCATGTGATTAATTGTCTTGCATCAAATTGGTATCAGAGCGGGATTTAGGGCCCGTGTGAGGCAAATAGCTCATGTAGGGCGGAACCCATGGATTTGGGGCCTGGGCTATGAGATAAAGGGATTAATTTTCCGTGTTCTATCAGTTCGAGCTTTTAGAGCAAGTGGTTAATTGTCCTGCATCAAAAATTTTGGTCCGCTACCTTTAAAGAACTCTGAATTGTTTACTGCTCTGTCGTTCAGTGCATAAATAGGAAATGAATATCAAAGAGGTGTCACCACTAGGAACCTTTTTATACAGTTGTCTTTTTTATCCTTGCCATTGCCGGTCTTTTGACAAACATGATGCAATCAGGCCCGGATCAAGGTGTCAATGCCTAGATATGGAGAAGAAAGGAAGAGAAGGGAAAAGGAAAAATGAGAGAGAGAGAGAGAGAGAGAGAGAGAGAGAGAGAGAGAGAGTAGATTAGTTAGTCAATTGAATGAGAGAGATTGTAGAATTGGTTGTCAACTATAGTCCGTTAGCCCTAGTTTATTAATAAGAATCATATTAAAAGACCAAAATAGCCAGACACGAAGTAGAAAAAGACAAACATATCTACAAGCTGGTTACTAGCCTGAAATATATGGGGTTTCAATCTCCCTATGTGCCACTTTCTCATGCACAAAATGATGATCAACTTTGATAATTTTTAGTATGTTCATGAAAGAAAAGATTGGTGGCAATGTGATGTAGAGCGGGTTGTGGACACTTTCATGTCCAAGATGGACCAGAGAAGGCCCGATCGGAGGCGGAGGTGATCCGGACCGTCAGAACCTTACATCAGGCGTATCTCGCAAACCGGAATGAGTTCCGCGACATACCATATATGATTTTGGGGTAGGAGAAGCTACTTTAGCCAACCGACCCAGCTATGTCGGGTTGCCCATGCCAAATTTGCAAAACTCAATCAGATCGACATTCGATGGTCGAAAATCCATTTTATTTCCATTTTTACTAGTTATAGTAAGTTTTAGTTTGATTAGAACTCTTCGTCCTTTGAGCTTTAGGAATTGTGTCCAACATGAAAAGTGCTTAGAAAAATTAGGAGAATAACGTGGTTAAGCCAGATAGGACACTTACTATAAATAGTAATAGTAAGTTATGAATTTTAGGGAGTTTGATTCTAAAACTCCTTCCAAGGTTTGGTATCACTACTTAAAGGATTGTAAATTCGTTTTTATTATCTACCATGAAATTTTGAATTTTCTAGAATTTATTTCTATTTTCTTATTTTCCTGCATGGATTCGAGGTATCTCTGTGAGGAGTCCAAAGAAGCTCCGTGGATTCGGAGTAGTTATCCCCTTGAGGAAGACGGTGATCAACTTCATCACGCCCATCCCCGCATCACAATGTGTGTTGCAGCTTTTTATCACAGAACAATTGTAATGGTTGGATCGGAAAAATCAATTTCCAATAACAATATCCTAAGCCAGATAAGTTCCCATTCCAATCCTCCACTTCAAGAACAGATCTCTCAATAACAGATTGCTTCTTGCACTTCCTTGTCACAAGATTTCCTCCAACAAATGTATAGTAACCCACAGTAGAGCGACGATTAATAGGAGACCTGGCTTTATAAGCATCAGAAAAAGGCCACGAACAAAGATGTCCATTTGCATTGTATAAAAGTTTCCATCCTAAAGCAACCATCAAGTATCGAAAGATACAAAGTACTACATTAAGATGTGATGTACAGGGAGCACGCATGAAGTAGCTAACTAGACCAAAAATATAGGGTTTATCAAGTCAAGTGATCTCGAGATAAAGAAGTCACCCACTAACCAACTGTAAGTACCTAGATTGTCTATAAGAGTACCATATCAAGGTACAGCCTATTAGAAATTTAGAATCCACTGCCGAATCAACAACTTTACAGCCCAACATCCAGTCTTCTTCAATAGACCCGGAACATACTGTCTGTCTGTCACTGAAATCAGGCAAATCCTGCTTTAGACTGAGCGATTTCAAATGCCAAGAAAGTATCACAATGCTCCAATATCTTAATCTCGAACATTTGACTACGGAATGACTTTAAGGCTATGGCACCCATAGAATCATCTAAATATGAAATCCATTATCTACATACACAATTAGGACTGTTCTCCCCTTCGTTGAACAAACAAGTAATGGTTAGCACTGACCCAGGTAAAACTACACCCCAAAAAGGCCCCACTAAAGTTTGACAGACCAGGACGACAAGACTGTTTGGGACCACATAGAGATTTCTTGAGCCTAAAAAGTCCGTGCTTTCCTTGTAGAAGAAAACCAGGACGAGGTTCCATATCAACTTCTTCAGCAAAACCATGAAAGAAACTTTCCCTTTTTTTTCTTTTTTTTTTACATCCGATTGAAATAGGGGCCACCCAAGATGTACTACAACATGAATAACCAGTTTTCAAAATAGTCAACACCAAAGATCTGAGTAATATCCTTTTGCAACCAAACATGCTTTATGGTGCTCGATAGTCCATCAGGTTTGACCTAAATGGTATATACCCAAGGACACAACAGGACATTTTTCCTTAGGTAAGGGTACCATTTTCCAAGTTTCATTATATTCTAAAGACTCCATTTCCTTGTAACATTTTTCTAGTTTGGATAGAAAAAGATTCTTTAGCAATTGAGGCATGAAAATTGTTGAGCAGCAAGAGCAAATGACCTATATGAAGCAGAAAGACCTTAATAAAAAATTTTAAAAAATTAAAATTAAAATTTATTTTTTATTTTTTATTTAAAAAAAAAACAAATTTGTTGATTGGATGAGCAGGAATAAGCACACCTCTTAGGAATAACAAACAATGGATCAGCGTGGGAATGTATGATACTTAGACATCCATTCAAAGATTTGTTGCTTCAATGTTTGTCTGAGTCGTGGATGAATGAATTTTCTTCCATCTTCCGTAGACAATAATTAGTCATTTTGACTATGACTGACTAGTATCATAAAGATTGGGACTAGGAAGAGGGACATATGCCCTTGAATTAGTAGTTACTACCTCCCTGGACTCAGAAAAGGGTCTTTCAGTGATTGCCCTAGGTTTGAGGAAAAGGAACATCTTCAAAGAAGGAAATATCAGATGTATACTCTGTCAATTTCATGATTGAACACTTGCTAGACTGACCCTCAAATGACAGCACAAGTTTCTTAAAGACAATCATCGATAAATATATTTTTGCTTGTGGGCCGGAAGATTCTCACAGTTGATAACCTGCAAAGAAGGGCCATGATTCTCCCTAACATGTCACATGTGCATGGAGAACAGAGAATCGATCGATCACCTGTTTATTCATTGTTCCTTCGTCGCAATGGTGTGGAGTCACTTTCTTTCTTTGTTTCACACGACTTGAGTTCTGCCGAAATCCGTGGAGGATTTGCTTTAAGCATGGCATGGTGGAGGTGTAGGTAAAGGCAGGAAAGCCAGGTGGAGATAACTTTTCATGGCAGTGGTGTGGTCTATTTGGGGGGCTAGGAACTAGTGCTGTTTTAGGAATCGTTATGTGGACCATGTAGAGGTCATAAGGAAGGTTAATGCTCTTATTGATGGTTGGGCTATCTATGTAAATTCTGCTAGCTGGCCTTTTGGCTTGAGTGTTTTTTTTGCTTGTATTCTTTTCTCATTCTTGCAAGTTTCTTAATAAAGTGGCCATTATCTCTCATATATATATATATATATATATATATATATATATATATATATATATATATATATATATATATATATATATATATAAACCTCGTAAAACCTTTCGAGGTAGTGTTTCCATGTTTCTCTTAATTCCAATGAAAATGGAGTGGAATATCCCCTCCCAAGTCAAGTAGCAAGAGCTCTTAATTCCAATGAAAATGGAGTGGAATATCCCCTCCCAAGTCAAGTAGCAAGAGCTCTTAATTCCAATGAAAATGGAGTGGAATATCCCCTCCCAAGTCAAGTAGCAAGAGCATCCAGGAGAGAGAGAGAGAGAGAGAGAGAGAGAGAGAGAGAGAGAGAGAGAGATCACTTACCAAATATGGACACCATGCACATCATAGTTTTGATTTTTGCACCATAAGAATATGATAAACGAGGGCTATAATCACCTTTCAAAAAAAAAGGGCTTTAATCTGGTTCAATATGCTACAAATTGCTTTAATCTGGTTCACCAGAATTTATAAAATTCTACTGAAACAGAAGTCAACATGCTAGGATAAATAT
Organism: Magnolia kwangsiensis; assembly: GCA_037074715.1. Lineage (NCBI taxonomy): Eukaryota > Viridiplantae > Streptophyta > Magnoliopsida > Magnoliales > Magnoliaceae > Magnolia > Magnolia kwangsiensis. Next base: position 90,227,944 of record CM073580.1, read on the forward strand.
TGTAAGGAATTTTATTATGGAATGTTGAGATTAAGCTTCAAACAATCATACTACTTCATGATATTAAAACACCCTCGTTATGGTACATATAACTTGGAATTGAAGAAGAAGAATGAACCTTTTGATATATACATCAGCAAATAGAAATACTATACTACAAGTTCTTATTACCCTTAAGAAAGAACAAATCAATGGGAAGATACTTGCCGTCTTTGGGGGATGACTTTTGCTTCTTACGTGCACTTTCTTTAGCATGCTGTGCTTTTTTAATGGACCTAGTAAGGAAACTGCACCAATCAGAGTGAATGCAAGGGAAGAAGAAGAAAGGAAAATCCTGACAATATATAGCTGTGGTAGATGAAATGAAGAGAGGTACATTGACAAGGTATATGAGGACACACAACAGCCAGAGCCATGTGTTTATATGATGATTTTCTTTCTTTCTTTCTTTTCTTTTCTATTTTTTCTCCTTTTTAAAAAAAAAAAAAAACTTCATGTGTTGACCTTTCTGTTTTAACTTTTATAGTGGTTAGATAAAACAACACTGCTTTAAACCAAGCATCAACTTCACTAGTTGATGGAAATAGTAGAGAATAACAAACTGCATAACTTTCATGTTCCATCTGAAGGATTTTAAGGGTACTCTCATAAGTTTGAAATCCATCATCATCTTCATGATCATCGTCTATGCCTAATCCCAACTAATTGGGTTGGCTACAAGAATCCCATTGAAATAATTCAGGAACAGACATATAAAGAAAAAGAAAATAAGATAAAAGCATTAAACCTGAAGAAACACTGTTTAGCACAAAGAATTGGCAGTGACTGAGTAACCATTTCCTCAGTTTGCTGGCCTTCTTCTAGTGGGGAAAAGGGAAACAGAAAATAAACCCTTTGGCATCTCACTTTGCTGGATTGGGGTTTGGTCAATATGGAAAGAGCACAACAATAAAACCTTATAATACATCTGAACCCTCCCAACATTGTGTTCCCTAAGGCCAAGGAAAAGACTATATCTTGGGTGATGGGCTCAATCTTTTTAAAGGATGTAAACAAGTTCTGGGAAGCTGGGGTGGGATCATGTAATCCAGAATTCTGTGGTTTGGGAAATTTTTGGGATGAACCCTCATCGTCCTCTTTCCTCCCTTATTTGGCTTGTACTCTTCTTTCTTTTGGTGCTGATTAATGGATTTGCCATAAAAAGGTCGATCTTTGCAGAGAGAGTTTGCAATTGTGCGTCCAAATGCATGCATGAATGTGTATGGGCTTGAATACAGGTCAGTGAGCATACAGGTCCTATTTTAAGCAGCCAGCGGTATATTTAGTGTGTAGTTACTCGGTTCATAGCCTTTGAAATGAATATTTTCAGGCAAACACACTCAGTGCGTGTGGGGGCCATGTTTTAGTGATCCAAACCATGATCTGATTGGTCCGCCAAAATGCCTCATAAATCTTCCATATCCTGTCCCCTTGATCAGTGGGCAACAAATTGATGTTGAGAGAAATATACAGCAACAATTGACATTTAACAGAAAATGGGACAAAGAAATGTAAGGTAGGATCTTCTGGTCCGAGAAATTTTTGGGGCATCCTCTATCCACCATCAAATCAATGGTTGATGACCAAATCATGGCTCAGATTTTAGGACTCCTGTACCTCAACATTCTGTACATTCAAAAAGGTTCAGGACCCAATAATTCCTCATATTTGGTATATCATCCCAGGTCTGGATCTCCAAAATTTCATATAACTGATGGCAAGATCTGGAAGCAGTGCGACATGAGGTGAAAAACAGTATGCTACCTCTGCTGTTGCATAAGGTCTCCTGAGATGTGCATGGATTCCTCCTTCTGAAGCATCTCCGCAAGATGGTAGTCAGAGTGTTCTTGTCTCTCCTCAGCAAAACTTGGAGGCAGTTCAATCCCACACAGCGAACATCTGTAGTCATCTATCCAAAAGGGTTTTTCTTCTCGACAGGATGAGATTATCACTTTATCATCTGAGAGACTAGTTATGTTTTCTTTTTCACCCATGTTGTTGGCCTTGGACTGTCCAGATGAACAACAATGTTCTGTTTCATGAGATCGTGTAACATGGGCTAGCTGGATAAACAGGAAAAGAAATCAAACCACGATTCAAGCTATTCTCAAGTAAATAAACACAATTGTATAGGGTACAAAACAAATAGGAAAGGTAGATGGATAGTCAAATATATTTGTCATGAACACAAAAAATACTTGTAAACATGGACACTCTGCTGTGTGGAAGAAGAAATGGTGAACCATGTGCGTTTGTTATGTCCTGTAGCCAAAAAATATATATATATATAGCGTAGGGTGTTGATGTGATTCGGGGTGCTTTGGTTGTTTCGAAATTCAGTGAACAATCTTATCATCGGACGGTAGGCTAAAGCGTTGGGGCCAATGGGTTGATTAATATGGAAAATGGTGGAGCATACTTCTCTATGGATGATTGATGGGGACATCAAGCGCACACGCACGCCCCCCTACGTATGTACGCAAAGAGGAAGAGGACCTCACCATCGGTCTGGATCGATAACGACATCCAGGGAGAGCCTCCTAGTTAGAGGACTAGGTTTTGGTTCGTTGGAGTGGACTCAATAGTCATGTAAAGCCCACTATGGGTTCTTATGATCATGGCCCATTAGTATAATTAATCTCGTATTTTGGGTTTTTCTTATTAATGTTATTAAGAGTATCATGGACGGTTTAGATTACTTTAATTAGCTGTTATTTTTTATTACTTCATTGCCAAGTAATAGGTTGCGCACATGGCGCGAGTTTTAGGATGTAGGGTTTTCTTATAAATAGGCACCCCTTGTAGGTTTTTTTCCTCGTTAAAGATTAATAAAAATTCCTGCGTTTTTCTACTCCTCTGAGCCTCTGAGTTGTAGAAATCCAATTGGCTATGAAACACTACCTTCCTCTAAGGGCTGACTACCATAATGCGAAGCCACAACTATCCCGATTTGCTTCCATCTTCTACCATCCATACTTCTCATCTCTTACAATCATCTAGGCTTCAAATTTGTCCTTTATTGCAGCAATTTTTCTCTTTACAGCAGAATTCCAAAATTTGGACCTGCAGGAGGGCTAAAACTTCGGCGGAACACCACGCACAAACCACACATCGGATCGGCCCAAAACTCAGGGGTTTTGGAGCCACCCCTGGCCGACCAGACCCGAGGAGTCAGTTTCCGAATTCAGGGCCCCCTCGCATGTGCGGCCAAGCCCCTACGCACATGCGCCAAGTCTAGCCCGCTGTCCGCGTGCATGGACTGTCGCCAGGTTCAGATTTCTCACCTCTTATACCTCTCATACTTATTTTCCATAACCCTAATCGTAGATTGCATTATTTTTAATTTGTTTGACCCTTTTTTCTAATCCTAGGGTTCTCTGAACTGAAACCTACGAATCCCTTGGATTAGGGACAGATTGTTGTGCATGTGTGGATGAATTTACTTCTCTTTGAGTATCATTTGGTTCATAATTCTTATTTATCCAGCCCTAACATGTGTAGGTCTAAATCCGCAAAAATTTCCCTTTAATTGAATGTTGAACTTTTGTGTGGGATATCGAATTTGCGTAATTGTTTCTGAACTAACGTGATCTTAAGCCTAAAATTCTTGCACACCATATTTGAATTTCATGTCCTGCATCAAATTTGGTATCAGAGCTTAGGGTCTTATAGGGGAATGCATTACATGTTTAGGGTTTAGTTTGTTTGTATCCATTATACATCAATTCTCATCATATATAGCTGTTTAGAGGTCCATAAATCTGATATAAGCTGTTGAAATTTCTGTTATCAAAAAGTTAGCAATTCACATTACTGAAATTTTCTATTATCCTTTATTTTGACACCTATATTGTTGAATTTTGGTGACTTTGTGTAATTTCCCTCATATAGAGTCTCATTTAGTCTCATTTAAATGCATATAGTCGTAGTATAAGGTCCTTAGGTTGAGTTAGTAGTTGTATGCCCACACATACGGTCATGGTTTTGGCTTGCACCCTACGCTAAACATGAAGCAATTGCAAGAATCAGTGAACGAGTTGACCCAGCAAGTTGAGTCTTTGGGTAAGCGTTTGGAACAACATATGGACCAATGCCTTGAGCAGTTTAATATTCATGTTACCCAACTAGAGACCTCCCTCAGGGCAAACCTCACCATTGGCGAAGATGTTCAATCTCAGGTAGGTGGTTAGAAGGTTAGACGAAGGAATGGAGGTGGCCAAGGAATTGGTCATGGGCGCGCACCCATGCCCCGACCCTGTGACGCAGGACAACCCTAATTATGATGCATGCTCATGAACATAATTAAACAGCGGAAATAAAAGGAATAAATGATCTAAAATTCTAGCAGTAATCATCATAACTGATAAAATCATAAAGAAAACATGCAATAGAGCGGGCCATCATCACAACCATAGAATATGGAATTCAATTATTACTTAGGTTGGATCCGGCGAGGGATGAGACCTCCCGATCTTGCATGGTCACGCCCAATCGATCAATGAAGATCACTAGTCCGAAGAACCAGGAAGTTTCTCGGATTAGGGATTTAAGGATTTGGGGGTTTAGGGTTTAGATCGGTTCTCAAGATTTTGATCGAAGAAGGATTAGCCAAAATTGAAAAATAGAAAGAAGAAAATAATTACCTTAAAGAAGTTGGAGGGGTATAAGAAGAAATTAGAATAAGAAGATCAAGGGAAGAGAAGAAGCACCGTTAGAGAGAAGAGAGGAAGGAGGTAACCAAAGAGTTTGCTTTTCATTAATCAATAGTTAAATTCGAGTTTAGGGCTTTAACCCACTTAAATAAGCAAATAAAGACATAAAATTACTAAAATACCCCTAGAATAAGCAAATAAAGATATAAAACTACTAAAATACCCTAAACTAAGCAAAAGCGCGCAAATAATATAAGTACGGGAAAGTTCGGGCGCTCGGTGTTCTTTCTCCAATCTTCCTTCACATGTGTCTTCCCTGAGTGGGGTCTTCTATATGTCCAATCACATGTGAAAGGTCTTCAGCTCCTCAATAATCACTTATCCACAAGGACAACACTTGTGATTGGTGCTTTCTTCGTTGGTACACCTTGAATACACTTGTGTCCGCATCAATTCCCCTCGGGTGAGAAAAACTCGACTCCGACGAGTTGAAACTTTTGTAGCTCTCTAATAGATCTGGATCAATACCCTGCAATGCGTCGCCCGACAGCCACGTAAATTCAGACAATGGTTTGTTCTTCCACTTGACAAGATACCTTTGGAAACCTCCATCTCTCGTGGATACTATCTCGTCATCCAAAATTTTCTCAATTTCTTCTGTATGGGTAATGGGTGGAGGGGGTGGAAGGGGTTGGGTAGCAAACTCAAAAAAAGGCCATAAAAGGGACGATGTATCAACAATGGGATTATGGGCACGGACTAGATCTTCCACATTAAAAGTTGGATTAATGCTCATTGCAGGTGAAATGTCAATCCGATACGCGTTGGACCCAACCTTTTGTAATATCCTGAATGGTCCAGTACTACGCGCTTGTAATTTTTTAGCAGATCCTTGAGAGAATCGTTCTGGCCTTATTCGCACCATTATAGTCACCTTCTTGAAATTCTTGCACTCTACGATGAAAATCAGCTGAAACTTTATAATCATCATTGCTCTTATTTAACCGCTGTCTGATATGTGTATGCAAATCATGAATATGGCGTGCAAATGCATCGGCTGACTCAAAAGACCTTTGGGTAACAGCCATGGGTAAGAGATCTATGGGCATTCTAGGCTTATAACCAGTTATAATTTCAAAAGGACTCAACCCTATAGATCTATTAACTGACCCATTATAAGCAAGTTCAGCAGTTGGTAAAATTAGGTCCCAAGTCTTAACATGTTCACCCACTAGACAACGTAGAAGATTTCCAAGGCTACGGTTTACCACTTCAGTTTGACCATCTGTTTGTGGGTGGTAAGCAGTAGAAAATTGCAAACGAGTTCTCATAATGTGCCACAGTGTCTTCCAAAAATAGCTAGTAAATCGAACATCACGATCAGACACTATAGTTTTAGGTAACCCATGGAGACGCACCACACCATCAAAAAAGAGACAAGCAACATGAGACGCATTCGACGTCTTCGAACATGGGAGGAAATGCGCATTTTAGAAAAACGGTCCGCAACGACAGAAACGGAATCGTGTTTTTTTATAGTCTTGGGAAGCCCAAGCACGAAGTCCATACTAATGTCCTGGCACGGAGCATGTGGCATTGGTAATGGCGGGTACAGCACGGTATTTTGCTTTTTTTGCTTTGCCAGCTGACATGTTCGACACTGCCCTAAAACTTTGGCTACGTCTTGCTTGAGACTTGGCGAATCGAAACGATCTTCCACAAGCGCAATAGTCTTATCACGACCAAAATGGCCAGCTATCCCGCCTGAATGAAGCCCCTAGATGAGGAATTCACGAAGGGGCATACGGGGAATACAAAGTTTGTCTCCCTTGAAAAGGAAGCTGTCTTTAAGAACATATTCACCCATAATATGCTGGTCACTAGAGAGCGACGCGTAAGTACCCCCAAAATCAGGACATATATGGTATTCATCTTTCAGTTGCTCAAATCCGACTACCTCTACACTCAAGGAGTTGAGCAACGCCACTCTCCTACTAAGGGCATCCGCTCCGCTGGTTTGTTTTCAACCCCGGCCTTGTGTTTCAAAACAAACGAATATTCCTAAAGAAACGCTACCCACTTGGCATGCCTTGGGTTGAGTTTCTTCTGAAAATGCAAATATCTCAAAGCCTCATGGTCAGAAAACAAAACGAATTCTTGCAGTAGGAGATAGTGTCGCCAATGTCTTAGGGATTGCACTACCGCATAAAATTCTTTATCGTAAGTGGAGTATTTTTGTTTTGTTTCATTTAGTTTTTCATTAAAATAGGCCACTGGGTGTCCTTCTTGACTCAACACTCCACCTATCCCGACACCAGACGCATCACACGCTACTTCAAAGACTTTAGAAAAGTCAGGTAGACGCATGACAGGAGCTTCCACCATCTTGCCCTTAATTTCTTTAAAAGTCTTGACTGCGGCTTTAGACCACACGAACTCACCCTTTTTCATGCACTTGATAATGGGAGTCATGATCATGTTAAAATCCCTAATGAACCGACGATAAAAAGTAGCTAGGCCATAAAAGCTTCGCACCTCATGAATGTTCCTTAGTTCTGGCTACTCAACTATGGCCCTGACCTTTTCAGGGTCTGCACGCATCCCGTCAGATGACACTATAAATCTTAAGAACACAACTTGGCTAGACATGAATGCACATTTCTTAAGATTATTGTTAAAGTACACTACTAGGAATTTTTCCATGAACGGCCTCAAAGCTTGTGTCATCACCCGCATGAAAGTACTGGGTGCGTTAGTCAAGCCGAAGGGCATGACCAACCACTCATACAGCCCATCTTTCATCTTAAACGTCGTCTTCCACTCATCTCTTGGGAGTAGACAGATTTGGTGATATCCACTCTTGAGGTCTATCTTAGAGAATATAGTGGACCTGGCCATCATGTCAAGCATATCATCAAGTCTAGGTATAGGGAACCTATACTTGACAGTAATTTTGTTTATGGCACAGCTGTCCACACACATGCGCCACGTGTCGTCTTTCTTTCGCGTCAACAATGCAGGCACGGCACACGGGCTCATACTCTCTTAGATGAAACCCTTTTGCAGAAGCTTATCAACTTGCTTCTTCAACTCTGCATGCTCCGCAGGGTTCATCCTGTAGTGAGGAAGGTTCGGTAGAGTAGACCCTGGGACAAGATTAATGGCATGTTGTATATCCCTTATAGGTGGTAACCCATTCGGTAATTCTTCAGGAAATACATCACTGTATTCCTTCAGGACCGAGGTCACCTCACGGGGCAACTCTGATGGAACCTCAGGTGTAATCTCTCTAGCCACAAGGGCATACACCATAGAATCCTCCTTAGCCTCTTTTTCAAACTCTCTTGCGCTGATTATATGTAGAGACTTAGTTTTGGATTTCCCCATTTCTCTAGGCTCACTTGCCTTCTCATCCTTCTTCTTTCCTAGTGTATTCTCAGGTGGCATGGGATTAAGTTTGATTTTTTTACCGTTATACATAAAAGTACACGCATTTGAATGGCCAAAGATCGTGACATCATTATCGAATAGCCATGGTCTACCTAGGATAACATGTCTCACATTCATAGGTAAAACATCACACCACAGGGACTCTTTTTATGACCCAAACTCGATGGGGACTAGACATTGCTGGGTGACAGGTAGGGATGTCTTGTCAACCCAAGAAACTTTATACGGTTCTGGATGAGGTGTGGATTTCAGTTTTAAGCGATCTAAGGTGCTAGTGGAAATCACATTCTGACAACTTCCACTGTCCACTATTACCTTACAATTCTTTTCACCACACTTGGCAATAGTGTAGAAGATAGTGCTTTGACGCCAGTCAACACTACTTCTAAACTGAGCTAGCACACGTCTGACTACTGCAAGCGTTGCTTCTCCATCTACTTCTTCTTCATCAGTAAGTCCTCCTTCAGGATGATACTTTTCAACTTCATAATCACCCTGGTCATCTCCACCCTCATGGGACTCGCCTATAACTATGGCTCTCCCACGGCTCTTCACAGGACACTGATTAGACATGTGGCCAAGATTGCCGCACTCATATCACCTCACTTGGCTCATGTTACTAGGACCGGCACCAAGAACCCCTTTGCCCTTGTCCTCCCTAGGCCTAGGCGGAATGGTCGCCAGTGCCCTAGGTTGACTACCGATATTAGGTCTAGTTCCCTAAAAACTAGATCTAGCATTGGAGTCTCGGGACTCAAAACGACGAATGACAGGAGCCTTCAGATATTGCTTTAACTCCTACATGACTTGATATGCTTCATCCAAGTCCGTTAAGGGCCGAGTCATAAGCTCGCGCTGAAGATCCGCACGAAGGCCCGTCTTGAAACGCGAGAGCGTTACTAGAGGGTCTTCTTGGATATCACATCGCATCACATATTCTTCAAATTTAGCGATGTAGTCAGTGGCAGACATTGACCCTTGGCATAAGGATTATCATTGGTCAAGGAGCTTCTGACGGTATAAGAGAGGAAGGTACTTCTCCTTCAACTTCTCTTTCATCTCATACCAATGTGTGATAGGGGCCCTACCAACTCTCTCTATCCTACGCTCGGTGTTGGTCTAAAAGAGCTTGGCTTGACCCACAAGCTTTATCTTAGCAAACCGCATTTGACGGTTTTCCGACATGCCATTCCACTCAAAGTAGTGGTCCATGTCAACAACCCAGTCAAGGAATGCCTTGGGATCCAAGCGCCCATCAAAACTCGGGGCCTCAACTCTCACACTCTTCATCGCACACTCATCTTGATCATAGCGGTCTTGATGATCACATGTGGCTCGTGCCTCTCGCACCACACCACGACCGTTACCACGATCTCTATCCTCACTACCACCACGTGTGGCAGCATGTTCTTCAATGATTCCTCCCACTTGGGAGTACGCATCATCCCCTACAGCAGGGTTTTCTTTTTGGGCTGCCTCTAGTTGCTCGACCTTAGTCAAGGCGGGAAAATTCATGCTTTTGACTCGCTTCTAGGGCGGTTATCTTTTGTATCAATTGAGCAAGTTGCTCAGATAATTACTCGTTATTCATGGTAGGTTGAAGTCTGAAACCTCTACCTCTTCTCGTGGGCATACAATGAAAACTTGAACCAAACTCTACCCAACTAGACTACTAGGTGTTATGACTTTCAAGATGAATGTGATAAATGCAAAACTACTATGAACTGTCACAATTAAGTTGAAACAGGAAACAACTCAAATCTGAAAATTTTCCAGATTAGGAACTTTCTAAAATTGAAAACTTTCTAAATCTGGAACTTTCCTAAATTAAACCTAAAAATCAAAACCCTAATTTGATAACTCGATCTATACAAAAAAATCATGCAAGCCTAGACTCTGATACCAAATTTGACGCAGGACAGCCCTAATTATGATGCATGCTCATGAACATAATTAAACAACGGAAATCAAAGGAATAAAGGATCTAAAATTCTAGCAGTAATCATCATAACTGAAAAAATCATAAAGGAAACATGCAATGGAGCAGGCCATCATCACAACCATGGAATATAGAATTCAATTATTACTTTGGTTGGATCCGGCGAGGGATGAGACCTCCCGATCTTGCATGGTCACGCCCAATCGATCAATGAAGATCACTAGTCCGAAGAACCAGGAAGTTTCTCGGATTAGGAATTTGAGGATTTGGAGATTTAGGGTTTAGATCAGTTCTCAAGATTTTGATCGAAGAAGGATTAGCCAAAACTGGAAAATATAAAGAAGAAAATAATTACCTTGAAGAAGTTAGAGGGGCATAAGAAGAAATTAGAAGAAGAAGATCAAGGGAAGAAAAGAAGCACCGTTAGAGAGAAGAGAGGAAGGAGGCAACCAAAGGGTTTGCTTTTCATTAATCAATAGTTAAAATTTGAGTTTAAATAAGAAAATAAAAACATAAAATTACTAAAATACCCTAAACGAAGCAAAACGGCGCAAATAACATAAGTACGGGAAAGTTCGGGTGCTCGGTCTTCGTTCGGTCTTCTTTCTCAAATCTTCCTTCACATGTGTCTTCCCTGAGTGAGGTCTTTTATATGTCCAATCACATGTGAAAGGTCTTCAGCTCCTCAATAATCGCCTATCCACAATGACGGCACTTGTGGTTGGCGCTTTCTTCGTTGGTACTCCTTGAATGCGTTGTATCCGCATCACCCTGCGAGGGACATCATGATCAATATAATCCAGATGTGCAACTCCTCCATGGAATTAGAGTAGATGCCCCTACGTTTGATGGTTACTTGGACCTTAAAGCCTTTTTAAATTGGTTGATGGATATGGACCACTATTTTGAGTGGTATGACATGTCGGATGCTGGTCGAGTCCGATTCACCAAGATGAAGCTTGTAGGTCAAGCAAAGAGGTTTTGGGCAACAGTAGAGCGAGGGAACTCCCAATAGTCCATTGGGGGAAAATGAAAGAAACACTTAAGGAGAAGTACCTCCCTTTCTCTTATCGCTTACGATTAATTGAGGAATAACAGTCTCTTCCACAGGGTTCCATGAGTGTTGCTAAATATATTGAAAAGTTCGAAGAGCACTTAACCCATTGTGAGGTTGATGAGGACCCCGTACTCACCCTTGCTCATTTTAAAACGGGCCTCTGTCTTGATATTAGGAGAGAATTGTTCACCAAAGACAGACATTATTGAACAGTTGTATCAAATAGTGTTAGGCGTCAAGCAATACCTCAAAACATCTGTGGGAAGACGATTTGACTTTCGCGATTCTAGTGTAAGGCCAACCCCTCTGGGGTTAAACCTAACACTGGGTACCAGAACAAACCTTCTAACAGTTTTCAGCCCAGGCCCAAGGATGATAAGGGTAAAGAAATTGCCGGGTCTACCTCGCGTGGAAGTGGGGCAACTAAGTGTTTTAGATGTCAGGGGTTTGGTCACTTTGCCCACCAGTGCGGCACGAAAGAGGGCACCAAAGTATTCCTTATTGATGGGCAAGTAGAAGTAGTGCCCCGAGAGAGTAACGATGAAGAGGAAGAATATGAGCCAGTAGAAACCTCTAGTGATGAGGAAGAGGGAGAGCAAGAGTCTGCGACCCTCGCAATTGTGTGTTGCGCCTTGGCTCAAGGCAAGAACACTAATGATTAGCGCCACAACATGATCTTCTATACTTATACAACGTGTGGAGAAAAGAGTTGTACGATGATCGTGGATGGTGGTAGTTGTGCCAACGTGGCATCGATAGCACTATGAGCCATTTGCGCTTAAAGCTTGAAGCCCATCCTCAACCCTATAAAGTGTCCTGAGTTGATGAAACTTCCATTCTAGTCTCGCACCGTTGTCTTGTTCCTATTCAATTTTGATCATATAAAGACACTTTGGTGTGATGTTGTTCCCATGAATGTTGGTCATATCATTCTGGATAGATTGTGGCTCTATGACAAGGATATTACCATATTTGGTCATTCAAATGTGTGTACATGCTGGTTCAAGGGCAAGAAGGTCAAGCTAAATCCACTGTCACCCAAGAATACGACTGAAAATGAGTCCACCACAGGGAGTGGTGTGAGCGGCTCAAAAGAATTGAAGGAGTCGAAATCCAAGTCCAAACCTCTCCATATTCTAAATGCCAAAGACTTTGAGCAAAAAACGGAAGCAGACTCGATGGTATACGCCCTTGTGGCTAGGGAGATTGTACCAAAGGCTAGTGTATAGCTATCCACTAAAGCCATTCAGGTATTGCATGAGTTTCGTGATGTCTTTCCTGATGATATACCAAATGAGCTTCCCCCTGTGAGAGATATACAACATGTCGTTGAGTTAATCCCTGGGGCGACTCTATCAAACCTCGTGCATTACAGAATGAACCCAAATGAGCATGCTGAGTTAAAAAGACAGATTGACGAACTCCTAGAGAAGGGTTTCATTCGAGAAAGCATGAGCCCGTGTCGTGCCCGCCCTTCTTACACCTAAGAAGGATGGCACATGGAAGATATGTGTTGATAGTGGGGCCATCAACAAAATCACAGTCAAGTATTAGTTTCTCATACTGCATCTTGATGATATGTTGGATATGATGGCCAATGCTACTATTTTTTTAAAAATTAACCTCAAAAATGGTTATCACCAAATCCGTGTACGCCCTGATGATGAGTGAAAAACAACCTCAAGACGAAGAATGGGCTATACGAGTGGCTAGTTATACATTTTGGGTTAACTAACGCCCCAAGTACTTTCATGCGTGTGATAACCCAAGCGTTGAGGCCCTTCATTGGGAAGTTCTTGGTCGTATACTTTGATGATATCTTGATTTATAGCTTGATCAAAGAACAACACCTCAACCATTTGAGGCAGGTTTGTGGGATCCTTAGAGCCGAGAAATTGTACGCCAACCTAAAGAAGTTTGTGTTTTTGTCTAGTAGTGTTATCTTATTAGGTTTTATTGTTTCAGCTGAGGGCGTATCGGCGTATCCCGAGAAGGTCAAGACCATTGTCAATTGGCTTGAACCCCACAACATTCATGAGGTGCACAGCTTTCACGGCTTAGGCACCTTCTATAGGCGGTTCATTTGAGGTTTTAATTCCATTATGACTCTCATCACAGATTGCATTAAAAAAAGGAGAGTTTCAATGTACAAAGGCAACCTTAAATGCCTTCAAGAAAATAAAGGTCAAGATGACCAAAGCTTCAGTCACGCGACTTCCGGATTTTTCAAAAGCTTTCGAAGTCGCATGTGACGCATCAGGAGTCGGCATAGGAGTACTTAGTTAGGAAGGGCATCCTGTCGCCTTTTTTAGTGAGAAACTAAATGAGGAGAAACAAAAATATTCCACCTATGACAAAGAATTTTACGCGGTAGTGCAATCATTGCGCCATTGGCGTCATTATCTATTGCCGCAAGAATTCGTCTTATTCTCATATCACAAGGCCTTGAGATATCTGAACTCTTATAAAAAATTAAACCCTAAGCACGCCAAGTGGGTTCAATTTCTTCAAGAGTACACTTTTGTGCTTAAGCACAAGGCTGGCGTAGAGAATAAGACTACCAATGCGTTGAGTTGTCGAGTTGCGTTACTCAATTCCATAAGTGTCGAAGTCACGGGCCTCAAGCGCATCAAATAAGATTATTCTAAGTGTCCAGATTTTGGAGTCATGTATATGTCATTGTTAGAAAGTCCGTCAGGAGCTAGCAGTGAATACTTGATTTTAGACGGATATTTGTTTAGGAGTGACCGCTTATGCATACCGCACACCTCCCTCTGCGATTTTCTTGTCTGGGAGTCACATTTAAGAGGGGTCGCGGGTCATTTCGGTCGAGACAAAACCACTGCCCTAGTGGAAGATAGGTTTCATTGGCCAAGCCTCAAGCAAGACGTGACCAAAATTATAGAGCAATGTCATACTTGTCAACTAGCAAAGCAAAGGAAACAAAACACAGGATTATACAAACCTTTACCAGTTCCATTCATTCCTTGGTAGGACATCAGTATGGACTTCGTGCTTTGACTCCCCAAGACTATTCGGAAACACAATTCCATATTTGTTGTGGTGGACCGTTTTTCTAAAATGTCTCACTTCATTCCTTATTCTAAGACCACCGACGCATCTCATGTTGTCAAGTTGTTCTTTAGTGAGGTCATCAAACTGCATGGGTTACCAAAAACCATGGTGTCTAACCGGGATGTGCGATTCATAAGTTACTTTTAAAAGACACTATAACACATGATGAACATTAGGCTCCAATTTTCTTCTGCCTACCACCCTCAGACCGATAGTCAGACTGAGGTGGTCAATAGGAGCCTAGGAAGTTTGCTCAGATGTTTAGTGGAGGAGCACAATAGGACATAGGACACCGTACTACCTAGAGTCGAGTTTGCGTTCAATAGTTCTATCAAGAGGTCCACAGATCTAAGTCCTTTTGAAGTCATTACTGGTTATAAGCCTAGGAAGCCTATTGATCTTGTCTCTATGTCACTATCTCATAGGCCGTCAAAGTATGTAGAGTCTTTTGCGCATCACATTCATTCATTGCATCAAGAAATTAGGCGAAAGATCACTGTTAGTAATGAACATTACAAATTTTCTGTAGACCAGCATAAACGTTTTAAGGAATTCAATGTAGGGGACTCTTTGATGGTCCGTATTAGGCCCGAGCGGTATCCTCAAGAGGTCGTTCGTAAATTACACGCACGTAGTGCTGGACCCTTCAAAATTATAAAACGAAACGGTCTCAATGCGTATATGGTAGATCTTCCACCTTCCACGAGAATTAGTTCCACATTCAATGTGGAGAATCTATGATGCGGACACAAGTGCATTCAAGGTATACCAACGAAGAAAGCGCCAACCACAAGCACCGTCCTTGTAGATAGGCGATTATTGAGGAGCTGAAGACCTTTCACATGTGATTGGACATATAGAAAACTCCACTCAGGGAAGACACATGTGAAGGAAGATTTGAGAAAGAAGACCGAGCGAAGACCAAGCGCCCGAACTTTGCCGTACTTATGTAATTTGATCGTTTTTCTTAGTTTAGGGTGTTTTAATAATTTTGTCTTTATTTACTTATTTTAGGGTATTTTAGTAATTTTATGTCTTTATTTGCTTATTTAAGTGGGCTAAAGCCCTAAACTCAAATTTTAACTATTGATTAATGAAAAGCAAACCCTTTGGTTGCCTCCTTCCTCTCTTCTCTCTAACGGTGCTTCTTCTCTTCCCTTGATCTTCTTCTTCAAATTTCTTCTTATGCCCCTCTTAACTTCTTCAAGGTAATTATTTTCTTCTTTCTATTTTCCAGTTTTGGCTAATCCTTCTTCGATCAAAATCTTGAGAACCGATCTAACCCTAAACCTCCAAATCCTCAAATCCCTAATCCAAGAAACTTCCTGGTTCTTCGGACTAGTGATCTTCATTGATTGATTGGGTGTGACCATGCAAGATCGGGAGGTCTCATCCCTCGCCGGATCCAACATAAGTAATAATTGAATTCCATATTCCATGGTTGTGATGATGGCCCGCTCCATTGCATGTTTCCTTTATGATTTTCTCAGTTATGATGATTACTACTAGAATTTTAGATCATTTATTCCTTTTATTTTCGTTGTTTAATTATGTTCATGAGCATGCATCATAATTAGGGTTGTCCTGCGTCAAATTTGGTATCAGAGCCTGGGCTTGCATGGTTTTTTTGTCTAGATCGAGTTATCAAATTAGGGTTTTGATTTTTAGGTTTAATTTAGAAAAGTTCCAGATTTAAAAAGTTTTCAATTTTAGAAACTTTCCAATTTTAGAAAGTTCCTAATCTGAAAAATTTTCAGATTTGAGTTGTTTCTTGTTTCAACTTAATTGTGACAGTTCATGGTAGTTTTGCATTCATCGCATTCATCTTGAAAGTCATAACACCTAGTAATCTAGTTGGGTAGAGTTTGGTTCAAGTTTTCATTGTATGCCCACAAGAAGAGGTAGAGGTTTCGGACTACAACCTACCATGAATAACGAGCAATTATCTGAGCAACTTGCTCAATTGATACAAAAGATAACCGCCCTAGAAGCGGGTCAAAAGCGTGAATTTGCCCGCCTTGAGAACCAAATTACCACTACCATGACTAAGGTCGGGCAACTAGAGGCATCCCAAAAAGAAAACCCCGCTGTAGGGGATGATGCGTACTCCCAAGTGGGAGGAATCATTGAAGAACGCGCTGCCACACGTGATGATAGTGAGGATAGAGATCGTGGTAACGGTCGTAGTGTGGTGCGAGAGGCACGAGCCACATATGATCATCAAGACCGCTATGATCCAGATGAGCGTGCGATGAAGAGTGTGAGAGTTGAGGCCCCGAGTTTTGATGGGCGCTTGGATCCCAAGGCATTCCTTGACTGGGTTACTGACATGGACCACTACTTTGAGTGGTATGGGATGTCGGAAAACTGCCAAATACGGTTTGTTAAGATAAAGCTTGTGGGTCAAGCCAAGCTCTTCTGGACCAACACCGAGCGTAGGATAGAAGAGTTGGTAGAGCCCCTATCACACATTGGTATGAGATGAAAGAGAAGTTGAAGGAGAAGTACCTTCCTCTCTCATACCGTCAGAAGCTCCTTGACCAATGGCAATCCTTACGCCAAGGGTCAATGTCTGTCACTGACTACATCGCTAAATTTGAAGAATATGTGATGCGATGTGATATCCAAGAAGACCCTCTAGTAACGCTCTCGCGTTTCAAGACGGGCCTTCGTGCGGATCTTTAGCGCGAGCTTATGACTCGGCCCTTAACGGACTTGGATGAAGCATATCAAGTCATGTAGGAGTTAAAGCAATATCTGAAGGCTCCTGTCATTCGTCGTTTTGAGTCCCGAGACTCCAATGCTAGATCTAGTTTTTATGGAACTAGACCTAATATCGGTAGTCAACCTAGGGCACTGGCGACCATTCCGCCTAGGCCTAGGGAGGACAAGGGCAAAGGGGTTCTTGGTACCGGTCTTAGTAACATGAGCCAAGTGAGGTGCTATGAGTGTGGCAATCTTGGCCACATGTCTAATCAGTGTCCTGCGAAGAGCTGTGGGAGAGCCTTAGTTATAGGCGAGTCCCACGAGGGTGGAGATGACCAGGGTGATTATGAAGTTGAAGAGTATCATCCTAAAGGAGGACTTACTGATGAAGAAGAAGTGGATGGAGAAGCAACGCTTGCAGTAGTCAGACGTGTGCTAGCTCAGTCTAGAAGTAGTGCTGACTGGCGTCAAAGCACTATCTTCTATACTATTGCCAAGTGTGGTGAAAATAATTGTAAGGTGATAGTGGACAGTGGAAGTTGTCAGAATATGATTTTCACTAGCACTTTAGATCGCTTAAAACTGAAATTCACACCTCATCCAGACCCGTATAAAGTTTCTTGGGTTGACAAGACATCCCTACCTGTCACCCAGCAATGTCTAATCCCCATCGAGTTTGTGTCATACAAAGAGTCTCTGTGGTGTGATGTTTTACCTATGGATGTGGGACATGTTATCCTAGGTAGACCATGGCTATTCGATAATGATGTCACGATCTTTGGCCGTTCGAATGTGTGTACTTTTATGTATAACGGTAAAAAGATCAAACTTAATCCCATGCCACCTGAGAATACACTAGGGAAGAAGAAGGATGAGAAGGCAAGTGAGCCTAGAGAAATGGGGAAATCCAAACCTAAGTCTTTACATATAATCAGCGCAAGAGAGTTTGAAAAAGAAGCTAAGGAGGATTCTATAGTGTATGCCCTTGTGGCTAGAGAGGTTACACCTGAGGTTCCATCAGAGTTGCCCCGTGAGGTGACCTCGGTCCTGAAGGAATACAGCAAGGTGTCCCATATCGGTTACGTATCGGCCGATACGTAACGGAATCGGTTAGGGCCGATACGCGTATCGGCCGCGTATCGGCCGTTACCAATTTTTGTGACTGTATCGGCCCGCGTATCGGCCGTTATCAATTTTTGTGACCGTATCGGCCGATACGGGCCGATACGGGGGCGTATCGGACCGTTACGGGGGCGTAACGGTCACCCGTAACGGTCAGAAAACGGCCACTTTTTTCTCTCTTTTTAAGCACTTTTTTTGCTGTTTTTTCCAAACTTCTTGCTTCCAAACTGTTTTTCACTCCTAATAGTAATTTCGACCAACCTTGGCTAGTTTTTTGGGACAAAAACACATTATATTACGGATTTAGTTGAATCAAAGCTCGGTGGGCCATTTTTCAGAAATTCTTCAAAAATAGGTATTTACTTTCTTTAATATGTTTTTTTGTTTTAATCATGCCATATGATGTGTTAATCATAGTAGAACATGATAATGTGCATTTTACAGATTTGGGGTGCCATTTAATATTTTTTTTATATTTTTTTCTATTTACGCATGATTTTTGGGCCCTTTTTTTAAAATTCGAAAAATCAATTTTTAATAGTTGTTTTGCTGTTTTAATGATGCCATATGATGTGTTAATCATAGTAGAACAGCTTAATGTGCATTTTACAGATTTGGGGTGCCATTTTATATTTTTTTTATATTTTTTTCTATTTACGCATGATTTTTGGGCCCTTTTTTTAAAATTCGAAAAATCAATATTTAATGGTTGTTTTGCTGTTTTAATGATGCCATATGATATGTTAATCATAGTAGAACATGTTAACGTGCATTTTACAGATTTGGGGTGCCATTTAATATTTTTTTTTATATTTTTTTCTATTTACGCATGATTTTTGGGCCCTTTTTTTAAAATTCGAAAAAACAGTTTTTAATGGTTGTTTTGCTGTTTTAATGATGCCATATGATATGTTAATCATAGTAGAACATGTTAACGTGCATTTTACAGATTTGGGGTGCCATTTAATAATTTTTTTTATATTTTTTTCTATTTACGCATGATTTTTGCGCCCTTTTTTTAAAATTCGAAAAATCAATTTTTAATGGTTGTTTTGCTGTTTTAATGATGCCATATGATATGTTAATCATAGTAGAACATGTTAACGTGCATTTTACAGATTTGGGGTGCCATTTAATATTTTTTTATATTTTTTTCTATTTACACATGATTTTTGGGCCCTTTTTTTAAAATTCGAAAAAACAGTTTTTAATGGTTGTTTCGCTGTTTTAATCATGCCATATGATGTGTTAATCATAGTAGAACATTTTAATGTGCATTTTACATATTTGGGGTGCCATTTTATATATTTTTTATATTTTTTTCTATTTACGCAAGAATTTTGGGCCCTTTTTTTAAAATTCGAAAAATCAATTTTTAATAGTTGTTTTGCTGTTTTAATCATTCCATATGATGTGTTAATCATAGTAGAATATGTTAATGTGCATTTTACATATTTGGGGTGTCATTTTATAAATTTTTCTTTGTATTTTCGAATTAGTGACTTTATATTTTTATTTGCTTATATTGGACAGGTTTTGGAGCTTCTTAGGGTTTAGTTAGAACATAAAATTATCTTTATTAACATAGGTCATACACTCATACTCATATCCTAAACCTAAAGAAATGTCTGGGTCTGGCCAACAACAAGTGAGGATATTGGATGGCAACATTGTGAGAGAGTTGGTGGTACTAGGCACCAAATAAAGTGCAAGTATTGTGATAGGATAGTGTCTGGTGAAATTACCCGTCTCAAACAACATTTGGCACATCGAAAGGGTCAAGTTGCGCCATGTGTCAGAGTACCGAGAGAGATAATGCTATTAATGCAAGCTAGTCTGGATGAGTCGAAGGGTAAACGTGCTGCTGTACAAAAGAAGAGAGATGATACTTTAGAAGCAGCTCGACAGGAGGTGTTTGGTCCTGAATATATGGGCGTTCGTGATGAAGATATTATTGATTCTGACGAAGATTCAGATCGGGAATTAACCATAGCTAGGAGAGAGAGCGTGCGTCTAGCTCGTGAAGAGGAAGAACGTCACCGCATGTTTGGCACGCATGGGTCAATGCGTGATACAAGAGGGGGCAGTGGGAGTGGGAGTGGGACAGGGAGTGCAACTGGAAGTGCAATTGCTTCTGCAGCTGGGACTGAGGGTAGGGGGGTAGGTTTGGTGGGTTACGACATATATTTGGGAGCCGACGACAGACATCTTCACGTGATGCCCATATACATTTGGATGAAGAAGTAAATGAGCCTAAGAGACCCTCTATTGATCCAATCCTGTTTAGGAAAGAATCAACTAAACAAAAGAAGATAAAACAAATGTGGAGTAGAACTTCCGTTGAGAAATTAGGTAGAGCAGCAGCAAAGTTATTTATACATGCTAACATACCTCCTAACGCAGCCAATTCTCCATATTGGCAGGTGGTAATTGATGCAGCAGCAGAAGCAGGTGAAGGAATAAAAGCTCCCACGGCTAAGGAGATTAGGGGGAAATGGACAGATGCAGAGTATGTGGATGTGAAAACATACGTGGCTACCTTTAAACCTGTATGGCAAGCCAGAGGATGCACGATCATGTGCGATGGTTGGACTGGCCCAACCAGACGCAGCATGATCAACTTCATGGTGTACTGCCACTTGGGAACTATATATCACAAGTCAATTGATGCCTCAGAAGTAACAAAAAATTCTGATTATATTACTGGACTAATGGATAAAGTTGTGGATGAGATTGGAGAGGAGAACGTAGTTCAGATTGTGACAGATAATGAAGCATCATATAAGCTTGCAGGACATCTGTTGATGAATAAGAGAAAACATCTTTTTTGGTCACCATGTGCTGCCCATTGTATTGATCTTATATTGAAAGATATTGGGAAGAAGAAGAATGTTAAGGAAATGGTCGAAAGGGCAAGGGAAGTAACGACGTTTATTTACAATCATAATCAAGTAGTCGCAATAATGAGAAAGTTCACGAAAGGACGAGAATTGTTGAGGCCTGCGGCGACTAGATTCGCAACAAACTTTATAGCATTAGAGAGTTTATTCCAGCATAGGGGAGAGTTGAGTGAAATGTTTGCTTCCCGACAATGGCTCAACACAAAACATGGGAAGAAGACATCAAGGACACCGGTCGACGTTGTGAACACCATACGGGACAACAAATATTGGAAGAAGGTTAAGGCGATCCTAAAGGTGATGGAGCCACTAATGAGGGTATTCCGTCTTGTTGAAACCGATGAAGCACCTACTATGGGCTTCCTATATGATGTCATGGATAAGGCAAAGCTTGCAATTCAACGTGATTGTAGAAGCTGGGAGACTTATTGGAAGACGATCGACAGGAGATGGACAAAACAACTCCATCACGATCTTCATGCAGCAGGTTATTACTTAAATCCTAGGTATAGATATACCCAATCATTTGTTGCGGATGATGAAGTTCATGTCGGGCTAAAAAATGTGATAAAGAGATTAGAACCTGATTTAGATCTGCAAATAAAGGCGTTGAATGAATTAGATACATTTGGAAATCGCCTTGGTAGTTTTGGAGATGCTCTTGCACAGCATGCAGTATCTAGGTTGCAACCGGCCGAATGGTGGATTAATTTCGGAGAGAGTACGAAGGCTCTCCAAAAAATTGCAGTAAAAGTTTTGAGCCAGACAACATCTTCCTCTAGCTGCGAAAGGAATTGGAGTTGTTTTGCGCTCATTCATTCAAAGAATAGGAATAGATTGCAGACTAGAACATTAGATAGACTTGTCTTCATGCACTACAATATAAAATTAAGAATGCGACAACATCATAGGAGCATTACAGCTGCCGATGACGGAGACTACTGTCCAATAAACTTGGACAATATTTATGATGAGGATGACCCACTTCTACCTTGGTTGGAAACAAGGGAAAAGCAAATTGAAGAGGATAGTGAAGAATTGGAAATTGATGACCCAGAAATACGCAAAGCACAACAAGAGAGTCGTGCAGATGTGTTGGACCCAGTAAGAGGGGCAGCGTTTATGCCACGTACGGAAACGGCTCGAGATCAACAAAAGAGTACGAGTAGTGGTAGCGTGTCCGTGTCGGATGATGATGACGATGACCCCCCTGCCTCTGGTGCTAGCACTTCTGGTGTTACTCAACGCCCTATTCAGCCGTCTACAGATCATGATGCCGATGAACATCGACGAGGTGGTACACGAGGTCGAACCTACGAGTGTACCGAGTCACGATACAGCTAGCAGGAGGGTACATCTAGTGGTGCACCGCGTCCGGGAGGTCCGAAACATCAGCAGGCTCATGGTCTTGGTTATTATGATGGATATTCTTATGGTCAATTGGATTATAATTATGATGGTTATACTGAGCCCGTTCCATCACATTCATGTTGGAGTAGCCCTCCCGATCAATATTCATATGATTATAGATATCCAGATCCAAATCCAAGTTACTCATCACAGCAGACGCACTCTCAATCTCAAGATTCTCAACAGCCTGAGTATGGTTACCAGTATGGCTATTCGACGGGCACTGGTGGATATCCTTACTCAGGGTCAGAGTCGTTACCTAGTCAGGATCAGTCATCATCTGGTTTCGTTGATCTAGTATTTCCTTCTGGCACTGGATATTATGGATATGCAGAACCTACACCTATTGGACAGCCTCAGCCTGATGGTGACGATGACGATGATGTGGAGGTCGAGCAACCACAAAAAAGCAGATTTTCATTTTAGTGGTGACTTGTGATTGTGAGTATATATTTGTATTAAGGTAAGTATTTGCATTTTGCAGCAGACAGCTCACAAATATTATTGCAAGAAGCCATGTAATTATGCACACACTTGACACTGCCGAACTTGTATTTAAAATAGCTCCCCTGACAACCAATCAAGTAATCCTTAATCAAGTTGCAGGGGAGTATATCAGACACTACTAATTTTATTTTTTTTAATATTCTTGACTTGAGGATGACAGGTCATAGACATGAATCACAGTCACCTGCACACTGCACAGGTATGTTCGAGAAATTCCTCAAAAATAATTGCAAACACACACCTAATGTAAGATATTTACATATTACATTCATTCTAATATATCTATCATTGGTAGTAGATAGTTAGAAAATTAAATATATGAATTTTGTAGTCAAATTCAGGTTATCTGGTTCATAAATTCATCAGACAGTCCGATACAATTTCTCACCAAAGAGTGGACCGTTACGCCCCCATAAACATGTTCCATTTTATAAATGAATGCATATTTGGAATGCTTAGAATATTCCGGATTTAATCCATATTTTTTCATATTTTTTTGGCAAAAAAAAAATTTTGCGCCGTTACGGGCCGTTACGCCCCCGTATCGCCGTTACGCCCCCGTATCCGTATCGGTTTTGGAGGTCACCGATACGCCAACCGATACCGATACGGGACACCTTGGAATACAGTGATGTATTTCCTGAAGAATTACCAAATGGGTTGCCACCTATGAGAAACATACAGCATGCCATTAATCTTGTCCCAGGGTCTACTTTACTGAACCTTCCTCACTACAGGATGAACCCTGCGAAGCATACAGAGTTGAAGAAGCAAGTTAATGAGCTTCTGCAAAAGGGTTTCATCCAAGAGAGTATGAGCCCGTGTGTCGTGCTTGCATTGTTGATGCCAAAGAAAGACGACACGTGGCGCATGTGTGTGGATAGTCATGACATAAACAAAATTACTGTCAAGTATAGGTTCCCTATACTTAGACTTGATGATATGCTTGACATGATGGCCAGGTCCACTATATTCTCTAAGATAGACCTCAAGAGTGGATATCACCAAATCCGTCTATGCCCAGGAGATGAGTGGAAGACGACGTTTAAGACGAAAGATGGGTTGTATGAGTGGTTGGTCATGCCCTTCGGCTTGACTAACGCACCCAGTACTTTCATGCGGGTGATGACACAAGCTTTGAGGCCGTTCATGGAAAAATTCCTAGTGGTGTACTTTAACGATAATCTTAAGAAATGTCCATTCATGTCAAGCCAAGTTGTGTTCTTAGGATTTATAGTGTCATCTGACGGGATGCGTGCAGACCCTGAAAAGGTCAGGGCCATAGTTGAGTGGCCAGAACCAAGGAACATTCATGAGGTGCGAAGCTTTCACGGCCTAGCTACTTTTTATCGTCGGTTCATTAGGGATTTTAGCACGATCATGGCTCCCATTACCGAGTGCATGAAAAAGGGAGAGTTCATGTGGTCTAAAGCCGCAGTCAAGGCTTTTAAAGAAATTAAGGGCAAGATGGTGGAATCTCCTATCATGCGTCTACTTGACTTTTCTAAAGTCTTTGAAGTAGCGTGTGATGCGTCTGGTGTCAGGATAGGTGGAGTATTGAGTCAAGAAGGACACCCAGTAGCCTATTTCAGTGAGAAACTGAATGAGGCAAAATAAAAATACTCCACTTACGACAAAGAATTTTATGCGGTAGTGCAATCCCTGAGACATTGGCGACACTATCTCCTACCGCAAGAATTCGTTTTGTTTTCTGACCATGAAGTTTTGAGATATTTGCATTCTCAGAAGAAACTCAACCCAAGGCATGCCAAGTGGGTAGCGTTTCTTCAGGAATATTCGTTTGTTTTGAAACACAAGGCCGGGGTTGAAAACAAACCAGCGGATGCCCTTAGTAGGAGAGTGGCGTTGCTCAACTCCTTGAGTGTAGAGGTAGTCGGATTTGAGCAACTGAAAGATGAATACCCCATATGTCCTGATTTTGGGGATACTTACGCGTCGCTCTCTAGTGACCAGCATATTATGGGTGAATATGTTCTTAAAGACGGCTTCCTTTTCAAGGGAGACAAACTTTGTATTCCCCGTATGTCCCTTCGTGAATTCCTCATCTGGGAGCTTCATTCAAAAGGGATAGTTGGCCATTTTGGTTGTGATAAGACCATTGCCCTCGTGGAAGATCGTTTCTATTGGCCAAGTCTCAAGCGAGACGTAACCAAAGTTTTAGGGCAGTGTCGAACATGTCAGCTTGCAAAGCAAAGAAAGCAAAATACCGGCTGTACACACCATTAACAGTGCCACATGCTTCGTGGCAGGACATTAGTATGGACTTCGTGCTTGGGCCTCCCAAGACTATAAAATAACCCGATTCCGTTTTTGTTGTTGTGGACCGTTTTTCTAAAATTGCGCATTTCCTCCCATGTTCGAAGACGTCGGATGCGTCTCATGTTGCTCATCTCTTTTTTGATGGTGTGGTGCGTCTCCATGGGTTACTTAAAACCATAGTGTCTGATCGTGATGTTCGATTTACTAGCTATTTTTGGAAGACACTTTGGCACATTATGGGAACTCGTTTGCAATTTTCTACTGTTTACCATCCACAAACAGATGATCAAACTGAAGTGGTAAACCATAGCCTTGGAAAACTTCTACATTATCTAGTGGGTGAACATGTTAAGACTTGGGACCTAATTTTACCAACTGCTGAACTTGCTTATAATGGGTCAGTTAATAGATCTACAGGGTTGAGTCCTTTTGAAATTATAAGTGGTTATAAGCCTAGAATGCCCATAGATCTCTTACCCATGGCTGTTACCCAAAGGTCTTCTGAGTTAGCCGATGCATTTGCACACCATATTCATGATTTGCATGCACATATTAGACAGCAGTTAAATAAGAGCAATGATGATTATAAAGTTTCAGTTGATTCTCATCGTAGAGTGCAAGAATTTAAAGGAGAATGTAATGGTGCGAATAAGGCCAGAGCGATTCTCTCAAAGATCCGCTAAAAAATTACAAGCACGTAGTGCTGGACCATTCAGGATATTACAAAAGGTTGGGTCCAACGCATATTAGATTGACCTTCCACCTGCAATGAACATTAATCCAACTTTTAATGTGAAAGATCTAGTCAGTGCCCATACTCCCATTGTTGATACATCGTCCCTTTCATGACCTTTTTGTGAGTTTGCTACCCAACCCCTTCCACCCCCTCCACCCATTACCCATACAGAAGAAATTGAGAAAATCTTGGATGACGAGATAGTATCCACGAGAGATGGAGGTTTCCAAAGGTATCTTGTCAAGTGAAAGAACAAACCATCGTCTGAATCTACGTGGCTGTCGGGCGTCGCATTGCAGGGTATTGATCCAGATCTACTAGAACGCTACAAAAGTTTCAACTCGTCGGAGTCGAGTTTTTCTCACCCGAGGGGAATTGATGCGGACACAAGCGCATTTAAGGTGTACCAACGAAGGAAGCACCAACCACAAGTGTCGTCCTTGTGGATAGGCGATTGTTGAAGAGCTGAAGACCTTTCACATGTGATTGGACATATCAGGGAAGACACATGTGAAGGAAGATTGGAGAAAGAAGACCGAGCGCCCGAACTTTCCCGTACTTATGTTATTTGCGCGTTTTTGCTTAGTTTAGGGTATTTTAGTAATTTTATGTCTTTATTTGCTTATTATATGGGTATTTTAGTAATTTTATGTCTTTATTTGCTTATTTAAGTGGGATAAAGCCCTAAACTCGAATTTTAACTATTGATTAATGAAAAGCAAACCCTTTGGTGACCTCCTTCCTCTTTTCTCTCTAACGGTGCTTCTTCTCTTCCCTTAATCTTCTTCTTCTAATTTCTTCTTATGCCCCTCCAACTTCTTCAAAGTAATTATTTTCTTCTTTTTATTTTTCAGTTTTGACTAATCCTTCTTCGATCAAAATCTTGAGAACCGATCTAAACCCTAAACCCCCAAATTCTCAAATCTCTAATCCGAGAAACTTTCTGGTTCTTCGGACTAGTGATCTTCATTGATCGATTGAGTGTGACCATGCAAGATCGGGAGGTCTCATCCCTCGTCGGATCCAACCTAAGTAATAATTGAATTCGATATTCCATGGTTGTGATGATGGCCCGCTCCATTGCATGTTTCCTTTATGATTTTCTCAGTTATGATGATTACTGCTAGAATTTTAGATCATTTATTCCTTTTATTTTCGCTGTTTAATTATGTTCATGAGCATGCATCATAATTAGGGCTGTCTTGCGTCAATCTAGTTACTTTTCAAGGGACCACTGATACTTTGTTCGGCCCTTCGCCCATCCATTCTGATTCCCCAGATCTATCCCTTGACCCATAGCTTCTTGCCGACATTTCTTCCCAGCCTCTACCTCTCATACTCAACCTTCCCCCACCCATAAAGGAAATAGAGGATATTCTAGACCATCAGATAGTATCAACGTCGGACGGCGGGTTTCAGAAGTACCTGGTTAAGTGGAAATCACGCCCAGCTTCAGACAGTACGTGGCTTACTGAGGAGGAGTTTCAAAGACTTGATCCTGACATCTTAGAGTGGTTCAGGAGTTTTGTTTCACCAGTGGCGAAATCCTCACAGCCGAGGAGAGTTGATGGGGACATCCCACGCACATGCACCCCCCCTACGCACGTACGCAAGGAGGAAGAGGACCCCACCATCGATCTGGATCGATGACGACGTCCAGGGAGTGCCACCTAGTTAGAGGATTGCGTTTTGGTCCATTGGATTGGACCCGATAGCCATGTAAAGTCTACCATGAGTTCTCATGATCGTGGCCCACTAGTCTAATTAATCTCGTATTTTAGGTTTTGCTTATTATTGTTATTAAGAGTATCATGGACGGTTTAGATTACTTTGATTAGTTGTTATTTTTTATTACTTCATCGCCAAGTAATAAGTTGCGCACATGGCGCGAGTTTTGCAGTATAGGGTTTTCTTATAAATAGGCACCCCTTGTAGGTTTCTTTCCTAATTGAAGATTAATAAAAATTCCTGCATTTTTCTACTCCTCCGAGCCTCTGAGTTGTGGAAATCCAATTGGGTGTGAAATCCTCCTTTCCTCAAAGGGCTGACTACCGTAGTGCTAAGTCACATCTATCCCAATTCGCTTCCATCTTCTACCATCCATACTTCTCATCTCTTATAATCATCTACGCTTCAAATCCATCCTTTATTGCAGCAATTTTCATCTTTACAGCAAAATTCCAGAATTTGGCCCTACAAGAAGGCTGAAATTTCGGCTGAGCACCACACATGGACCGCAATCAGGTCGGCCCAAAACTCGTGGGTTTTGGAGCCCAACCCTGGCCAACCAGACTCAAAGAGTCGGTTTTCGGATTCGAGAGCCCCTCACACATGTGGCCAGGCCGCTGCGCACATGCGTCAAGTCTGGCCCGCTGTCCGCGCGCGTGGACTATCACCAGGTTCAGATTTTCCACCTCCCTCATCCCTCTCGTACTTATTTTCCATAACCCTAACCCTAGATTGCATTATTTTCAATTTGTTTGCCCATTTTTTCTAATTCTAGGGTTCTCTGAACTGAAACCTGTGAATCCCTTGGATTAGGGACAGATTATTGTGCATGTGTGGATGAATTTACTTCCCTCTGAGTATCGTTTAATTCATAATTCTTATTGATCCAGCCCCAACATGTGAAGATCTGGACCCGTATAGATTCCCTTTGATTGAATGTTGAACTTTTGTGTGGGATATGGAATTTGTGTAATTGTTTCTGAACTAACGTAATCTTGAGCCTGAAAATCTTGCACATCATATTTGAATTTCATGTCCTGCATCAATGATTTTGTTGGAAGGAACAGTAGATTGTTTAAAGATTAGGTCCCTCAGCCTTGGGGTGGTGGTTAGTAGGATCTTCAGAATGTTAGCTACATGGGCCAAAGCTAATGGGATGTGCATAGACGTTCTTTACTCTATGTTCAACGTTAAATGGGAAGAAATTATCCAAAAGCAGAATTTTGCATCAAAGATAATAGCGAAGGTAGATAATGCCCCCTTCTGGCACGTATAAAATTAATTCTGTTTATTGTTCTTTTGGGAACCTAGGTCCGTCTGGGAACGGCAGAGTGATGCATGATGAAGATGGCACTGAGCCGATGGTCCTCTCTGGAGTCTCTCTGGAGTGTTGGGTAACAACAACTCAAATAAGGCTGAGGCTGAGGCTTTCTTGCAAGCGGTTAGAGCTATTACAAGATTAAGTTTCTCCCTCCAGTGGTGGAAGGCGACTCGAGGAATGCTATTTTTTGGGCAAGTACAGGGACAAGTCTGTGGAGAATGGAAGATGTGTTGGATGATTTGGCAAAGCTAAGCAAAAACAAGACTATCGTTTTCACAAGTGCATCGTGAGGCAAATGAGGTCGCTGATGAGCTAGCTAAAGAAGTGGCTAGTAAAGTGTTAATCACTGAAGATATATGAAACTGATGTAATCTTTGTTTCTCATTGTGGCGGGGGCCTCTTTGGGCGGGCCTCCTTTTGTTGTATTCTTCTTGCAATAAAATCCTTGATTTATTTTTTTTTTAACCAAAAAAAAAAAGAAAAAAAAAAAGAGGAAAATATGCACCATAATTAAGTAGTTATAACCCATAGAACCTCATGAATTATCAGATTTAGCATTTATCATTGAAAAAAATCCGCATTAACAATGAACAGTCCTGTAGCCCAGTTAAAGAGTTAAGTCGCAACACTGAGGTCATAGATTTAATGTCAACATACCCCTTAATTGCATAAAATAAAAAGTAAACAAGAAGTCACCAAGAAAGATCTATTTAATACCATGCTGAATGTGCCAGAAGAAAAAGACGATAGCTGTTAATGCACTTCTTAGAAAAGAAATACAAATAAAAACATAGGTACACTCAGAGGCAAAGTGACAAATCTCATTCTCGGTCATGGTAATTTCTCGGGATATTTCAATTGTTAGATTTTTCTCTCGGGATATATTTGGGAAAAATATTGGATGATGGCATTAATTAAAAATAAGAAATAGGATAAATATAAAGGAGAAAAACTAGAGGAGTTTGTGATTAAAAAAATTTAAAAAAAAAAAAAAAAAAAAAAAAACTAAGAATTGGAAGAGATGAGGTTCAGAGTAATTTTAAATGAAAATTTGAAAATGATATTATCCTTAAAATGTCATGATATTCTCACAATTCATGTAGCTGACCCTAATTAGTTGGGATAAGGCTTTGATGATGATGATGATGATATTCTCATGATATCATTGGGTTTTTTTGAAAATATCAAGATATTTTCACAATACTATTGTTATTAGATACTGGGATAAGATCGCTGTATTTTGAAAGACATGGGAGATATCTGTCAGTACGCTCACAGGTAGTGACTGAAGCAGTAATGCCACCCTTGCAATAAAAATATGGTAATGCATAAACAAAGTTGCAAGGTCAACTTTTCAAAAGCGAGCCTCTGCAGTGAATAGATTACAGAAGTTTTGGGTTGCACTACAAACCTGGGTTGCATACTCTTCATCTTTCAAAGATCTTGTGCTTTGATGCATTTCAGCAGCAGCATTATCAACAGTGTGGCACTTATGTTCAAGATCAGAGAGATGATCAGAATCAGATGGGCATCCAGAATCATCCGGGATGAAATATTGACGGAGATCATCATTTGACAGACCGACCCCATCGCCATGAGCAGGAAGACAAAAATGCATGAGATTATTATCATTAATCTCTGAAACCAAGGAATTGTTACCACCTGTAACTTTTCGAGAAGTGTCTCCTGAGATCACAAAATCCATGAGAGTCTTTTGAGAGCGATCGGTATGACCCAACCTGTCATCATTGAACTGCGACACACGCAGACCTGTCAAAAATAAAACATAGTTCAACATAATGTAGAGAAAAAATGTTTTGTAGTATGCTATCAAGCATTCAGATTCAGTAAAATTATCTTAGTGAATAGTGCATGCACCACAATCAGCAACAATCCACTGTTTTTCTTCCTCTTCTTCTTTCTTTCTTTCTTTACATTTTATCAACTTTTACTGGGTATGACAATCATTTGTCAAAAGACATTGCAAGGCCAACCTCACAGGTGAGGCATGGGGTGAGGCGCAGTCAAGGCAAAAGTGAGAGATTGTCTTTAAACATGAGATGATTTCAGGTTTATGTACATGAGGTAGACTGCTTAATTTTTTATCCATAAAAGAAATAACATTAATTTTTTATTCTATTTCACTATAATAAACAGTAGACTTGTGAGGTTTTGGAAGGGAAGAAGAGAAGAGAAGAAGAGGAGAGAAGAAGAGGAGAGGATGGAGAGAAAAAGGAGTTTAAAAGAAAGGGATAGAACATGTACAATGCACACTCACCCTAGCACTCACTTTTATTATATTTAGAAGAAGGGACAGTAACATACTCCAGAGAGCACAGAAGACATGCACACACACACGCTAACACTACCTTAACATACACACATTGCATAATCTTTCTATACTCCCCCTCGAGTTGGAGCATAGATGTCAATCATGCCCAACTTGCCAGTAATACTGAAAAGAGCAACTCGGTTGAGAGACTTGATTAGGACGTCGGCTAGTTGGTCCCCAAAGCAAACGAAGGGTGTTGCAATTTCCTTGTTAGCCACTTCTCCCGAATGAAGTGAAAGTTAACCTCAATGTGCTTCGTGCGCTCATGAGATACGGGTTTGTTGGCAATGTGAATGGCAGCCTGATTATCATGCGAAGGAATGGGGCTGGAAAGAAGATAGCCAACTTCTTGTAACAGAGTGCAAGGCCAAACAAGTCCACATATTGCATGAGCCATTGCCCTATACTCGGCTTCAACAGAAGAGCAAGCAACAACAGATTGCTTCTTACTCTTCCAGGTGACAAGATTGCCACCAATAAATGGACAATATCCAGTGGTAGATCGTCAATCATGTAGGTTTCCAGCACGGTCAGCATCAAAGTAGCCTAAAAGATGAAGATGACCATGTGGATGAAGGAGCAAAGCCTTACCGGGGGTGAACTTGAGATATCAAAGGATATGATACACAGCCATCAAATGTGTGGTGCGAGGGGCATGCATGAATTGACTAACAACACCAACGACATAAGAAAGATATGGTCGATTGATAGTGAGATAAATAAGTCGGCCAACCAATCGACGGTACATCCCTGTATCAAAGAGGCAAGAACCATCATCAGGAGAGTTTTAGGGTAGTATCCAAAGGCATAATGGCAAGCTTGCATCCTAGCATCCTTGTTTCAGAGAGGAGATTGAGAGCATATTTTCTCTAAGAGAGAACCACGCCTGACTTCGACCGAGCAACTTCAATCCCCAAGAAGTATCGAAGAGTCCTGAGGTCCTTGATCTCAAAATGAGTTTTGAGAAAGGATTTGAGATCCATCATTCCCCTTGTATCATCTCTAGACAGCACAATGTCATCCACATAGAGAATTAAAACGATAACTCATGTGGGTCAATGGCACACAAAGAGAGAAGGATCAGCTTGGCTTTGAATAAATCCAAAGTCTAGAAGAGCATTGCTGAACTTGTCAAACTAGGCACATGGTGATTGTCTGAGACCATAAATTGATTTCTTTAGTCAACACATGAGAGGAGAATTGTGAGAGCCTTGAGGCATGGAAAAGCCTGGGGGTTGATCCATATAGACCTCTTCAACAAGATCACCATGTAGAAATTCATTTTTTACATCCAGTTGGAATAAGGGCCACAACAAGTTCAAAATAGCTTCAATTACCGATTTCCCTGGTATGAAGATAAACTAATTTCTACTATTCTAATAACCTTGTTTCTTGTCTAATTCTTTGTTCCACCACCCTCTCCCAGAGTTTCATAACATGACTCCTAAGCCAAATCCTCTCATTGTTCAACTAGGACTGGAACTATGCTACAAGGTGAATGCATGGACCTTGTAACATCCCATGATTAATATGCATAACATGCAAACAATCTACATACCAAGAAGCCTCACGGAAAGAGGGAGCTCTGCCTTTAGCAACTTGGTAGCATGGTTTAAGATATCCTCCCTTGAGCAAATATACCTTTGCAAAGACATGGCTCTAGTCCGAACCTGCAAATCGTATATTTAAGTAAATTTGTCATAAAAAATCAAATACTAAGCCATTGTTAAAACATTGTTAGAAGCACTACTAAGAGAAGCATAAAGAACACAAACATGTAATTCTTTAAATTGTCCCAGATAAAGTGTATCATGAACTTAGTGGACTGTAAGAACTAACAGATTAGCATGGAATGGTAGAAAATCCCATAGCAAGTAATGTACAAAAAGAAAAAGTGGAAGCTGACAGCAACAAGGGGAACAAGAATGAAAGAGACCTCAAAAGATGCAGTCTTCACTTTCAGTGTCAAAGTTCGACCACCAAGACCTTCCTTTTGCATGTCACTAGACAAGGTTTCCGCAATATCCGCTGCAAGAGAAAAGTTAAAGACTGGGACATTCCAGTTGCTTCTTTGTAAAGACCACAATATAGACATATTAGAGAATAGAACCCAGCAGGCACAAAAAATAATAGATTTGCACTACCAGATACTATATGAACTAAAGGGTTCTTTGATTAACATTAATTTTAGTTCAAGAGGTAGGAATCCTTCGTTTCCAAAAGACATGGAAAGGAGGGAGCTAAAGCTCAGCAGCACACTCGAAACAATTATTTAAGCCTATCCACATAGCTGTGAAAAGGCTTTGATGATGAGACTGGAAATAACAGTTTCCATAATCAAATCAAAGCTTTCATCTGATGTCATAAATCTGAACCATGGTTGGAGAATTTACAACCTGACTGACATCTTATTATTTGCTCTTTCATTTACACTTTGTTGTAGTTAGATTATCATTCTACACAAAAGAATGCCTCTGCTTTTATTATTTGTTCACTGTTTCCTTTATTTACACCATGTAGTTATGTTTTTGTTGCATACAAAAGAAAGCCTCTCCCTTTTTATTATTTTTTCACTGTTTCATTCTACAAAAGGAATGCATCCTCCCTTCTTTCTTCTTTTTTTTATTCAATTCGTATGAAGAGGGGGCTAATGTTTAGGAAGAATGAATGAAGTATTTCATAATTTTCACAAGAACATCAGTTCTTCTGGTAAGTTGCCTCTATGACACAAAGTTAGATGCTTGGCATCTAAATATCATTTATATGGTCCCAGATAAGGTGCATAGTTAGCTCAACAGTATGTCATACACACGCTATTTTAGCCTTTTTTTCCTACGCAAGAAATAAACTTGAGAAGAGTGCTGGGTTTTGGGTGATGTACTATAAGGTCCAAATGACTTCAACCCTTTATACAATTTTCGGGCGAAGAGATCATACAGTACCTTTGGTGTTGAGTCTATACAAATTGGGCTTGTAGTTGAGTGATACAGGACATTGATATGATGGGACTCGTCGTGGATGGCCTATGCATCACAAAGTCTCCAGATTGGAAGATCCTAGCTATAAACGTCTTGGCCTTTATTGGTTTAAGGGGGGACTGTTGCTGCATCTTCTTTCTTAACCATTTTTAAATATCTAGCCATTGAAAGGTTCAGGATTTTCTATTTCAGAGAGTATTGGTGCATGGACCATTCACCGTACACCTCACTGAAAAATGGGGCTCACTTCTACAAACTGTAAACTTGAATTTACCTATACAATCTCTCAGCCCAAGCATTTTATAATGTTTCTATTTGAAAAGCAATAGCAACACTTTTCTCCTAAATGGTAGTGGACCACAGCTTTTATTATCATTCTGTCTGGCAGTATAAAATATCAAGAGCTAGAAGTCACAGCATTAACATTTCATCTTCCTTGTGTACTTAAGGTTAGACCTTCTGCCTTGCATGAACGGTGCTATAATGGGTTTGTGTAGCTGATAGTGAATGAAAGCAATCTATCCCAATTAATTACTACAATTCCAAAAGTAGCAACCTGTGAGCCATGATTCCAACCCATAATAAGGTGTAACAACAAACCAATTAGAATGCTGATGATACATATACGCCAACTGAATATCATCATCTTGATTTATGAGAAGTTTGGTCCTTGAGCCTCATGATCCAGATTCTTGTGAATACATTATCATTTGGCTCATAAAAATGTATTGCGGTATAGATGAAAGTTGCTTTAGCCTGAAACATTATTCAGAAGGGGAAGTACAAATTGAATTAAAGGGCGTTAAATAGCTACATTGTGCTAATCTTGAGGGCCTATGAGAAGAAATAGCAAGAACATGAGATGCTTATGGTGTGTTGAAACCCTAACCCTCTACTCTTAATTATAATAGTAAAAATGTGAAGTATTGGGGCCTATGGGCCTTATTACATGGACGTGGCCCCAATAGGCCTAATTCAACTAATCATCCTTTTAACATTCCCCTCAAGCTAGAGCATCCTAACGAGGCCCAGCTTGGAACAAGGCTTGATCAGTAGAGGCGATGAGACCACCAATGACTTTAGGCGAATAGGCCCACGGTGTTCCATAATGGTAACAGTGGTCATTACGGCATTTTTTATTTTTTTGAAAAAAAAAAAAAAAACTGTTTCTGGACAGTTACAGGCAGTTTTTCCTGTAACGCCCGTTACAGCCACGTGTAACAGTTATGGCTTTTACGGCTGTTACATAACTGTTTTTGTATACCTTGACAGGCACTCCTGCAACTTCAGTGACTAAATTTGAAATGTGCAAGAAAGGACGCTCACATTCTAGAAAATGTTGCATCCAACACATGGACAAAACTACCATGAAAAACGTGTACTTATCGATCTCGTCATATGATAGCACTATTTAGATACTATTTATATATTTTAAAGTATTAGGCCCTGTTTGGTAGATGCCTAAAAATGAGTTGATCTCAATTTAGTTTACAGTAATTATGTATTAGAGATCTTGATCTCCAATACATAATCACTATTAACATGAACTCATTATGTATTAGGATCAAGATCCCTAATACATAATTACTTTTAACTAAATGAAATCAAGTCATTTTTAGATGCTACCAGGCAGGGCATTAATAGCATCTAGACGCGTCTTTCTATATGTTACAGTTTTATGAATTACTACTTACAAAATCTTATACCATTCGATAGCTCAAACAAAGCTATGATGATCATGATGACGATAGCCATAATTATTCACTATTGTTATCATATATTATTGGATTTACAGGTGTCTGGGAATACCAGGTTTTCAAGGTTCCATGTCATGGCATCCTCATGCCCTTACTGGGCACCAGAACTGTGGCTATATCGAAGTAACATAATTTGTCAAGATATGTCTCATCTCCATGCTTAATTGTATCATCTTAAATACAAGATCGCTAGCAAGCATACACACAACTTTACTAAGTTAATAGGCAAGTTGTATAGTCCTAATTACTATTACTCGCAGGTAAGTCATAATAGAGGGCTGATGCAATGGAAGAATGGACCTCGATCAAATTAACTGTTGATTTATCCAATGGACCCCATGAGTAGGCCCCAATCCATTCATAAAAATGTCTGTAGTCCGATCAGATTGATGGACACCACATGTGGTCCGATCAGCCAGTGGACCAATTGGGCCCTACATGTGGTCCTATCACATTTTAGGCCCCAGATTGATTGGTTTCTGTCCCCACAAAACCATATGGTTGTCCTCTGTCAACCAAAGGTCAATATACAGTTAGGTTGTTTCCTCTCAGTTAATTGTTTCTTCAGCTGATAAATCCCAGCTTAGTTTTGATTTGAAGTTTCTTTAATTTTTCTTACTAAGTTTGCTTCTTGTGCAAGCTAGTTGGGTACCCAATCCTAGAAGGTTCATTTTACAAGTTGTCATAGAGATGTAAATGCATGTGGTCAGACATACAAATTTTGTTACGAAGTTCATGAATGAAGTTCTTTATTTTCTGCCGAGTCCAGAGATGGAAATTCTGGAATGGGACTCTCCTTTCTTCCAGTGCTGCAACTACGATGGAAAATAGAGTTGGTGTGACTACAATTCTACATTGTCTAGGTCAATCTCAAGTTGGAGATGTTCCCATACGAGCTCTTCCCATTCATGATTATCTTGCAAAGATTCTAGACAATATCTTCTTTCCAATCTAATGATTAAAAGATCTGTTAAGAGTTCTAAATCATTCCTGGACATTTCTGCTACTAACAGTTATCATCTTGGCTTCTTTGATCAATGTTTTAGCTGTAGATTACTGGGATTCTGTTCTCAGACACTGTCGTGAATCAGTTTTGGTACACTCCCGGCTGTTTAAGTCTTCACACACATTATCTTCTTGATATCTTGCTGAAATTAATTGTTCAAACTGAGTAAAACTTGCAGGAGTTCTTGTTTTCCTGCAACTCGCTTGCCAAATAGTTTCCAGAAATTTCTATTTCCAGATTGTCCTGGATCAAGTGCACTCAAGAGTATTTTGGCAGTTTAAGTAGCAATTAAGGATTCCAAGGATTATTTCAGTATTCAAAAGTTTCAAATTCAAAGATGTCAAGCTAACTTTAAAATTTGAAGTTGAAATAGTCATTTAACAGGCATTTCAATTTTTTATTTCATGGTTTACATTAAATTGGCACATGTTTAACTTTCCAGTATCCTAGCATCGAAGGAGACGATTACCCAGTCCAAATGTGTATTACTGTTTTTTTGAACTAGATTCAAAAGGGTAACTCCATCAAGTGCTTTTTTTTCCTGGTATGGCCACTGATTGCAAAGGGTCTGCAAAGAAATAATTGGCTCAAACCTAATAAAGACAGCATGGAGCACCCTTGATGAATCCAATGTAATCCAAGCATCACTCTCTCTCTCTCAACTCAAAAATTAGAAGTTTTAAAAATGTTTACCCAATCTTTGAAAAAGCAACGTCTCATCTTCAGTGGCAGAAAATGTTCTCTCGCTGCTCATACTTTTCCGCAGCTTACCTTGAGGAGTATCAGTTTTCCCTATGCCCAATCCCACAGATAGAAAAAAGTCTGAATCACAATACAAGGAGATCTCTTAGATGGTGATGAAAATAGACACGGTACAAAATGTTCACCAGCAGCATAGAGGATTCTCCAACTTGAAATATGCAATCCGATATAGTTGTAATATCAAATACAGCTTAATAAATACTAAAACCTAAGGCTAGACTGTAATCCCGGAAACAAGAAGATTTCTACAGAATCAAACAAAATTTTGTTCTGAATTTGTATGAATTATGCGAAGTATTTGCAAAGAACATCTTCCATTTTTTAATAGTGAAAGAACATCCTTCATTGTGCAAGTTGTAGTTATTCTATATTTCTAATGAAGGCATGTTGTGCATCATATATTCATATTCAGCTTATACTTTTTCCCGATAAGTAGCCATAAATCCAGCAGATAACATAATCAAAGTACTTTATTATGGTAACCCATCAGAAACTTCGATGCAGTATTCAGTAAAAGAGATTGTACAGAAAAAGATTTTGAAAATGTCTGGAAAAACATCAAAAGGTGAGGCACCATCTTCCTTTGTGAACCCAACCACTAAATCCACAAAGTATCAAACTGCAAAAGCAAAGGATGCCGCAACGAAACACAACCTCCAACAAAACTTTTGAGTTCCAAACTCAACACAAAATTTGAAAAACTTCGTCCAACAGTATTGCCTGTGCTTACCAAAAACTATTTTAGAATTTCCTATGAACAACAGATTGTCAACATTTTACACATCAAATCTTCCTTTTCTTCTTATGTTTTCTAACCATTTCTTACTTGATTCACTAGAGCCTTGAGATCTATAATGTAGAGAAAAGCCACACACAAAGCATTGCATGCTTCCAAACTATTAATAGAGACAACTATTGAAAGGGAAATCAAATCTAGACCTTTTGCTTTTTCAAATAATTGCAAACAAACCCTTATTACCTTTTTATTTCCATAGTGACCGTCCTTTTAACTTAAATTTGGTTAGCACTCTCCCATCACTACATACAAATTCTTTGTTGTTTTAAAATGCTTCTCTCCTCCCTGCCAGAAACCTCTCCTTGTTAACCTCCCTCACTCCAGAGCAGTTCGAATGACTGCAGTAAACATCCAACAGTGGCTGGAAGTGGCCATTGCAAACTTATCGTCAAGTACAAAGAACTTCATCTGAGCACACTTAGGAAACTCTCAGATTGTAATTGTACGAGAGAAATTTTTCAATATCTTGAAAACAGCCAATAAACCTTAAATTTCACAATAGAACACAAATCCAAGACTACTCGAATTCCAAATCTAACCAACAATTATATTTCCAGAGTCAAGATCATTTCTTCAAAAGTCTAAATGATTAAAACTAGGAAAGTAAGAGGTTGCAAACAGCCCAAAAAATATTGAGGCTTTCTTTGCTTGCAGAGTAAAAACGTGGAATCAATTCTTAGGGTTTTCATCATGTTAGTGATTTGGCACTTCCA
The DNA here is from genome assembly GCA_037074715.1 of Magnolia kwangsiensis. Taxonomy (NCBI): domain Eukaryota; kingdom Viridiplantae; phylum Streptophyta; class Magnoliopsida; order Magnoliales; family Magnoliaceae; genus Magnolia; species Magnolia kwangsiensis. Next base: position 90,267,210 of record CM073580.1, read on the forward strand.
AATTTGGTGGAACTTTCACAGGCATTTTCTGATAGACAGTTCCAATTTTAGTTAAGCATGGAATCCATACAATATGATCAAAGTATAAAGGATTATATAATTGGAGCCAACAATGTGCACTGGGCTTGTTGCATTATGCCTCTCCAATCTCAACAAGATCACCTCCATGCCAAGTTGGATATAGAATCCTGAGTAAGGTTTCCATGGAATATTCTTTCTAATGGTCTTTCATGGACTTCAAAGCTCCAAAGAATAATACAAACTATGGGGGAGGCTGAAGCTTTAGATCAAAACGATGGACATACACAATCAAGGACCATTGTGTTGAGTTAAAAGTAGTAGATAACCCATAGAACAAAACGATGGAAATGCACAATCAAGGACCATCGTGTCAAGTTAAAGGTAGTATATAACCCATAGAACAAAATGAAATGTCCGTACCTACTTCTATAAAAAAATCTTAGCAATATGAATTATACCTAATAGAGAATGCCAATGAAAACAATAAGAGGAGATGATCAGATCACAACCTGTTGAGCAATGAGAAAATAACGCACAAACGAAAGCACTCTTTTGTAGCATCTCTTCACACGTCTTGATTCCAAGAACATCCCTTAGGACACTTTCTGTCACCTTCCCAATGCCTCCAATCTGTCACCGATTGTAAAGTGTGGTATATGATATAGAACAACGAAAGCAGCAGAAATACACTTAAGAGGGGTTAGAAGTTGCCTTGAGCCTTTCAATAAAAATAAGATGAGATTCTTAATAAGCATATCAATTATTCAGTTCGTTAACTAAATTCAAATCATAATATGGTGGAGTGTTCATTCCTTGTATTTAAGAAAAGAAAAGGGAGAATTACAAAAAGCAGTTTGCAGTGCATGGAAGGATGGCATGGTTCGCTTATGGGACAATGTTTCCATAAATAAAACTAGACACACTAATGGGACTTCCTATCAGATTCATGGCTATCCGTCTGCAACATATATTGCTACTATGTTGCACTTCCAGCTTATTTGATATTTATCCCTCGTATTTACCTCTTCAATCTTATGGATGACGTTCTTCATTGCTCAATAACTGAATAGGTAGACCAATTCCCAAAATATTTACTTCTCTGCCTTTATTATGTCATCAATTATTTGCCGTATTATGAATTTATGGTACAGAAAAGCTACCAGTCACAAGGTTACTCGGTGCTCAATCTCCCTTGTTCCTGCAGGCTGGAACTATATTGCTTCTGTCTTAAAAATGGAAAACCTACCATTTTTATCTCATCTGAAGATGTCTTATGTAATTTCATATTCATCGGAAGATATTTAATTGATTTTGTTCCCATTCATCATCCCACAACTTCCACAACAGATATGGAACAATGACTTCTCTGTCTGAAAGAATGCGATGTTGGATTTCAACATTCGACACACTAATGAGAGAACCTGAGATACATGTTTCCTTTCTAGGTAGGTAAGCCGGGATCGAACCCATTAACCCATGGTTGTGACACAAACCACTCCAATTGAGCATTTGGCTTAATCAAGACATGCCCTACTTTTGCATAAGGAAATGAGGTGGGAGTTGTAGGTAGGCTCCTTTCTTCGAACAACATTTTTGATAAGTACTCTTATCCAACCAATGGAAGAATGCCCTAGATAGCTTTTTGCTTCTCTTCTCCAAGAGCTATAGGGCTTGACTGAGACAATGTTCATCAGCAGCAGCAGCCTTATCCCAACTAATGGGGTTGGCTACACGAATCTTGTTCGGCTATTCAACTCTATCAAGGGCCATTACTTCAGTTAGAACATAGGTCATCAAGGCTTTTCTTACTACCTCCACACACATCTAGGCCTTCCCTTGCCCTTTAAGAGACTTCAACTTGCACCAACTCACTCCTAAATGGCACAATTCTTGTTCTCCACTCCGCATGACCAAAGCATCAAAGTCTAATTGCCCTCATCCTATTACCTGTTGGTGCTGCTCCCAAGTTCCCTTGCATGAATTCAATTTTAATTCTATCATTCCTCATCCTGCCACTCATTCAATCTTAGCATCCTCATTTCAGCTACACCCTACATTCAATTGAGACAAGGTTCATGACTTCAAGAATTGACTTTTTTTCCTGCATCATTCATGGGAGTTTTATGCTCTCATCATGGTGGACCATTACGCCCATCACAGAGCTGTAGCGGCCATTACATAATGGTAATAGTGGCAACCATCATGCATTACGGAAAAAAATGACCAGTAACAACCATTACAGCTTCTATAATGACCGTAACAGTCCATTGCGAGACCGATACAGGTTTTTTCTCTTTTTTTTTCCGAAGGAAAAAAAAAAAAAAAAAAAAACCCATAATAGCCATTATGGCCTGTATCGTAACGATAATGGTGATGGCGGTCACAACCACCGTGACTATAACGAAATACGCTGGCTCTCGTTGAGAGTCTCAAGCCCGAATAATGGAGGGTTGCTTCAAGTTGACAGCCGGTATCAAATGTTTGCTGTAACTTTCATCATGAATCCAGATTATATGACATTCCAAACTCATGTTAGGGTGTGTTATGGCCCTTGATAGAGCAGAATGGCAGAAAAGGATTCACATAGCTGACCCAATTAGTTGATATAAGGCTTAGATGATGATGATGATGACAGTTCTTTCATCATTTGAAAAATGTCCCCAATGCTTCAATGACAACATTAGTTCCAAGGATTATGTTTGTGTTGGGCACATGATGGCTCCAAATCAATACGGCCTTACAAGCAAGGTATTCCGTAACGGTAACAATGGCCATAACAGCCACCACCATTACCCTTACAATACAGGTTGTACGGCCGTTACAGTCTCTTTTTTATATCTAAAAAAACAAAAATGCTATATCCGCCCCATAATGGACCATTATGGAGCCGTTACAGCCTTTATGGAGTGCACAACAGAACATTACAAGTCATTTTTTCTGTAATAGTCGTTACGACCCCATAACATGTAACGGTTGGCATTACCTCCACATAACACCCTTTACGGTCCCATAATGGCCATTACGATTCACCATGAATTACCAATGGTCGCCAAATTCTTGACAGTCTCCTAAATGGCCGAAAAAGTTATTAATGCATCTTACAAGTCTGGTTATAAGGTGATGCCCATAAGAGAAAACTTGGATTAAGCCTATAATAGAATTGATCTTATAAGCACTTGAACTAGAAGCGGCGAAGGATATGAGATGAGACCAAGGTGGCAAATATCAGTAGCAGAGAGCGCGACGACTAGAACAAAAATGATATGATAGGGGCATATATGTGACTTTTTTACCAAAACAAAATGTGGAAATACATTAGGAAAAAGAAAAGATGGGAAACACAGGAATCTATCCTTTATTTTTGTTTTTCACATGTATTTAATGGTGTATCGGAACATTCTTTTTTTCTATCTTCTTGGCCTGCTGAAATCCAAGTTTTAAGTGTTTAGGCCCTAAATTTTGTGTTAATGCATTTGGGAACCAGAAGTTCTTTGGTTGGTCATTAATTCTTACTGTCCATATTTTAAGTTTCTTACAGAACATCACTAAAACCACCAAACATTAATCCAGAATTAAAATCTCTTATTACAATCACAAATATCAAGAATGCCAAATCATGAACAACATACCATTGTAAGTAGTTATATATATGCATATTAGACCAACTTAATCCAAGACCATGATAACAGGTGGGTAGCAGGAAGTGGCAAAGTATGTAATGGACGCATAATATATGCTATTTATGGTGTAGAAAATCACAACTTATCTATCTAATTCACACAGTTCTAATTAGTCGAACATCAGCAAATTTTGTTTAAGACATGAAAATAGGGAAACTCAACCAAATATGCCTTAATAAAACACACATTACGTGTGATAAGATGAGATAGGGTGCCACTATGTTGAAATACAACAACACAAAGAGAGAGAGAGAGAGAGAGAGAGAGAGAGAGAGAGAGACCTCTTAAATAACAAAGAAGAAAATAAAAAAGCAAAGAAAGAAAAAAGAGCGATAATCCATTATGGGTCATGACAAAATTGATTGACATTCATGACCAAAAACAACAATTGCGGCTTTGCCCCATTCCATGACAAAAACAGATCGCAAACTAATATCACAAAATCTTCCAAACACATGACAGGGTAACAGAAATACCTTCCTTATCGGTAGCGATGATATAAATGTCATGACAGCCATCCGGTCATTTGGCAAAACAAACTGCCCATTCGGCTTATTTATATCCGAGCAAACCTAACAATAGACATGAAATTTCAACTCTAAAAAAGAAGGAAACAAAACACGTAACAAAAGCAACAAAAAAATATGGAAGGCAACAAAATAATCTTTAACGGGATTATTAATATCCAGTCCACATGATCAAATCAGAGAATTCCCTTTATCATCTACTGGCATTATAAATGAAAGGCCACAAAAATATGGAAGGCTTTAGAGTTTAGAACTATTCAATGTTTTAGAGAAGCAAAGACGAATACAGCTTTCATCCAATCTCTTATAAACCAGATGCATCCTAAGGGTAAATCTTGTTGTAAATCGAGGTATGGCCCCACCCATTGTAGCCATTTCCTACCCTGTTATCCAGAAATGAAGCAATAAGCTTATGCAAGGAAAGCATAGGATTACTCCCACCTATATGTTATCCATACACGACTGCCACCAACTCAATTTCCTGCTTCTGTTGCTGGCTCCTTTGGTACACATCATGTTGTTCTATAAGCTGTTTGAGCACACCTGTTCAACCATTGTACTTTACATTGTGTTTTGACACCATAATCATCAATACAAGTCCTAGATATTTGGGGTCAGATTTACAAATCTTTGTTTCGCCAACAAATCCAGTCTAAGGCCCTATCCTCAGTAAATAAACAGGCCCTCATGTCCCTTTTCACTACCTCATTCAAAGTCCTTCCCCTTTTGGGACCTTGAACCCTCAAATCAAAATTTTCATTTAAAAGAAAATTTCAAATGAAAGCTCCCTCCGTATCAAGGTTGTCTTCAGTTTTCATAGCACATGTTTGAACCATCTCAATATGCTTTCCATCATGTTATGGGTCAGGTTTGGGTCAGGGTCAGCATCAAGGTCAAATTGAGCTCAACCATTTACTAAATAGGCCCAAAAATCAGGCCCAGGTCCAACCCATGACCTTGATGCCTGACCCAAAAGGAGATCACCAAGCCCAGTTCAATCCTACACATTTACGATAAAACAAAAAAGACAAGCTCAAACTCCAGACCTCTCAAATGCCAATTTGTTCTTGAAGCAACCCTGCATCTGTTGAGTTCTTCAATTTAATAAAATACAAACCATAGTGACAAATATAAGCGACATATTGAAAACCATAGTAACAAATATCTGCAATATATTGAAAATGAAACCATGATGATGAATATCGGCAACATATTGAAAATGAAAACCATATTGACAAATATCACAGACAAGTGGAAATTGATGATATTAGAAAATGTTGACAATTATCATTGAAATAATGCAATATTGTCACGGAATTTTTGGAAAATGATAATATTAGAAAATGTTGCCATATTTCGATTTATCCTTGAAAATTTGAAACAACACTATGCTTGGACTTCAGTCATCAACCATGAGTCTTACTAATAAAGTTGCACCTTTGCAAGCAAGCGATTTGGTGCCACGCCAGCACTACATGTAAGACCAGTCACCTCGTAAACAGCTGTCCTGAGCTCTTCAGCAATCTTCACAAAGATGATATTTAAATTAGGACAGACACCCTTACGCAATATAACAAATGATATGATAAAGCAAAATGATCTACACAGTGATTCCAGTTGGGCAATCGTACTTAAACTTACTTCTTCACCCCTCACACCTCTTTCTTTGCAGACCTCGGTTATATTGAGGTATGCTTCATCCAGACTAGTTGCTATGAAGTTGGGATCATACTTCTGAAAAACTATTGAAAAAAGAAAGAAAGAAAGCAAGAACAAAGCTAAAAAGAAAAACAATAATTTGAACTCATTTAAGATACATCATGAAAGCGCAACACTAACCTTTTCTTGTCAGTTCACTGTAATAAGTATACTTCTTGAAATTTGTGGGAGCAAAAATCAAATCCGGGCATAATTTACATGCAATAAAACCAGGCATTGCAGCACGAACCCCAAATCTCCGAGCCTGAATCATCCAGAGGAGTTCATTCAATCTTAAAACAGAAGTTGATAATGTAAATTGAAAACATCACTTGTTATTCTTTGAATGGGAATGCACCGTCACATAAGTATGTTAAGGTAATCAAGACTGCACAAGCAGAAGCCTGACATTTGGGGCTTACAAGAACCAATGCGCACCTCATAACTAGCTGTGCAGATCATAGACATGCCACCAACAGCTAATGGCTTCCCCTTCAATGAAGGATTTTCTAGTGTCTCAACAGCAGCATAAAAAGCATCCATATCAACATGTAGCCAAATTTTTGACAGGTCGCGTGTAGCTTCAAGCTCTGAGATTCTTTTATCAGCAATCTGGGAAGTAATATAAAGAGCATAATAAGGGATCCTGTGACACAAACATAAGCATGTTGAATAGCAGTAGCATAAAATTAATGGAGAGAGGGAGAGAAGATGCTTGGAAAGTTCCTATGATTCTTCGAGAATGGACCATGGCATGGCTCCATTGTCAAGAAAGATGAGTTGAAAATAATCCAAGCACACACACATATAGCATGAAACAAGTAGTAACTTCTACAATGTATCTCAAAGGATACTTTACCATAACATTAAAAAATGTTCTTCATCATTGCCTTCTAAGCCTTTTCCCAACTAAATGGGGTCAGTACACAAATCTTGTTCTGCCCTTCTTGTCAGGATTCATGGGGAAAATATGTGGCCATAGTTTGATTTCGACTGCCAACCTGATGCACCCCTTCTTTATCCAGGCCTGGGACTAGCAATGAGAATGGAAAATTCCCACTACAGGGATTCAGACCTACACTAAATTTGAGTGATTTAAATCAGAGCCATTATAAACTTTTGGTTTGTATGCAACTGAATATCTGGTGTGGATTATGTCATCCCTATTTTTATCATGTCAGACTTCACATTTGGAAATTTCAGCATGTGTTAACAGTTTCCTTGCCTACAATGCATGTGTTCGGTGGCATTGGTCTTTAAATAATAAAATATATATATATATATATATATATATATATATATATATATATATATAAACTTATGATGATTGAATTTTAATAGTATGAATAACAACAGCATCCCCATTCCATATCCAAGCTTTTGGAACTACCAAGTCACAACAATGTTTCCATATCCATGTTCACCTCCGTATTAGGGCATCAAAGAGTAAAAACCCAAACATTCAGTGAACATCAGCTGTTTTGACAAGTGAAAACCAAAAGAGACTGTTTATGTTTCCACATTACTGATTATGAATTTTGATAGATAAGGCTAGACTGCTAAAGTTTTAGATGAATCAATTTAGACCAGGGTATTGTTGGGATACATGGGTGGCATTTTGCTATGCATTGGTCTAAATGTGGGTATAGTAAGTATAGGAAATTTTAGAAATGGACAAAATCATTTCTTAGAATTTCCTCAACTCTGACGACTACTTTAAAATTTAAGGGTGGCTGAGCCGCATAACCTTCCTCCCTTGAAGGCCTTTAAGTTGGAGCTTCTCTGACAGTGAGAGACATGGTCTACAATGTTTTTTTTTTTCCCTTTCTTCTGGATGGTATTTTTCTTACCAATCTCCAAAAAGAGTAAAAGGATTTCTGGTTTCTTATTCTTCCAGAATAATATTTCAACATCCCCAATACCTTCACCTCGTTCTCATTATTTTTGGGTATTTTAAGGACGAAGAGCAAACTCCTACAACTAGGATATTCTAGAGTCACTATAGGGTGAATGGGTATGACCCTTACCTGAGGAATCAGATTGTACAACCCATTCCATTACCATATTCTTTCTTTGATGTTGTAGGGGAGAGGAGGAAGCTTTATGCAGTCCAAAAGAGACTAGCTCCTAGTGAAACATTTGTGGGGAAAAAATGCATCGCTGTCATCATCTTAGCTTTCTCCGAGCAATTTGGGTTGCCTTTTAAATGATAGATTGGCAAAAGTTCCAAGATCGGCTGCCAACTAGGCATTGACCTTCCTCTTTTCTTTTCTTTTCTTTTTCTTTTCTTTTCTTTTCTTTTTTTCCGAATGGTCATCGTTCTTCCTCTTTTCCCAGTGATCTATGGAAAATGCATAGTGAAAAAATAAATAAATTTAGATGCTCAACTTGTAGCCTTGATGGTACATGCTAATATAGTTTCTAAATAACTACCAATTCGCAGTTAAGGGAGAGGTGACTGAGGAGAAATAAGAACGTTCAATAACTGAAATGGCTAAGCCATATTCCATATCAGTCTTTTATCCTTATTAGAGTGTCTGAATTAAGTAATCCAGATTTTTTTTTAAGAATCCAAGTATCACGATGGCAAATACTTTCAACGCCCTCTTTAATAGCTCTCATCACCAAGTATAGATCTTGAGATCTTGCAATGCAACTTTATAGCTCATATCCCTTGAAGTCTTCATTCTAACCAATTGGTCTTTAATAGTAAATCTATCTGCATACAATGAGAGAGAGAGAGAGAGAGATCGTTGGCAGCAATAAGCAAATTCTCAATATTATTGTACAAATTATACAGTATTATACAAGTAGTATGGCACTTTAAAAGCCACGGCAGTGACAGAGAAAAGGAAATCTGATTTAACTATTAAAGTCCATGGAAAAACCCTCGAGAGAAAAGGAAGGCAACTTTTTAACAAAATATGTAAAATGCCAATCTTCAAACACACCATCTGAAAATGAGATATATCCAGTGGCGAGAGCTTTGCACATAGAGCACGCATGTGCTCTATTTTTTGTTGTATGAATGCCTCCTTGCGTTGCTCATTCTCAAAATATTTTGAGCCTTTGCTCATCTCATAGACTATCCTTTGCACTTTCTCCTTGTCAACTCCATCCATTCCTAAAAGATTATGAGTGAATAATATTAGCTGCCATGGTCTCCAAAAGAACACTGGGGAAAAGGTAGGTGGTTTGGCAAATCTGAGGTGAGATGCATCATAAAGCATCTCAAGATTATCAAAATTTGAGGAAGTTTAACAAACTGATGAGCAGCAATATAAGAAATAAAAACAAACATCATGGTCAAAATTTACAACATATTTCAGCACTTAGAATATAAAAGCTGAAATCAAGTAAAAGACTTGTGGCATTTAATTTATGGTGTTGGTCTCGGCAACAGGTTTTTGTGAGTAGGCAGACATCAAACTTTAACTAGATCCAAGTCAACTTCCATATCAAGTGTTTATTTACTTTTCCTTTTTTATAAAGTGAACACATCAACAACGTACTAAAACTGTAAAGCAGAAAGATACCCAAGAAAGGGTGGGAAGTGTAAAATGTACATTTTACACAATGCACATAGTTTGGGGATAATGTACTCAAAGAGTTTGAGAAATTGTCCACCTTACTCTCTACCACATGAAACATGATTATAAAATCTGGTTTCCACACAAGAAAAATGAATTTTGTACTTATCATGTCTTTTAGTAAATCGCCTCAAATAGCTAAGAGAAATACGCATGCATTGCAAAGGACAGTTTTCATTGGTTCTGATAGAACAATAACTCGCCTGAATTCCAAATTTAATATGGAAATATAAGTGTGGAGTCCTTAGACGGAATTTCATCTCAAAGCTGTCACATAAAGGTAGCAATCCCTATGGACACCCCAAAACCCTTTCATCTACCCCCTTTTAATTCCTTGCAGGAAACAATTCACATGATGCATCCTAGGAACTTAACTATCATCTAGAGAATGTTTTACTTTCTTCGGGTGGATTATATATCAGTTTGGGCAAGATAGAAATAAACCAGTAGATCAGTTGGACTTGGAAAACAATTTTTAAAAAAGAGGGTCCCTTAATGACTCAGCTTCCAAGCAGATAGCACCTAGATGATGCTTTTGTGGGACTATTTATCTAAGGAAACAAAGTCAATTAGGATTTGTTTATTGTTTCAAAGCAACCCTAAATAGCAAAGAGAATAACTTTGACACTCTTGGCAAAGTGTGATGGATGATAAGCAGGCACTTAGAAATTACCTAGAAACTGCATGCATGGCATACAAGTAACTCAAATTCAACTGTCCAAATTATGGGTCCCACCTTAGATGTATCATGAAACAAAATTTACTCTATGACTATCCGACTATTGGATTGTTGGACATTTACTAACTTAAAAATGAAGAATATCCAATGGCCCTATTCAACAAACACGTATCCAGGAATCAAAGATTAGGAATGTTCAACCAATCTGATTTTGGGATTCTAACCTAGCAACTCCAGCTCCACTATTGAGATGGTTTAATCTGGGTCAATATATACCACATGTGCAATTTCTTAGTGCTGCTTGTGTATCAAGCATCATACTCAACAAGAGTATCAAATAACTCCTCATGCCAAAATGAGGATTGACCAACGATCAAGAATCAACTAGGACTAGCGTGGGCATGCCTAGACACACGACATGGGTGCTAGGGGTCAAAGTTTCCTACAGTGACTCTTCAAAAAAATTTGCCCTAAAATGTCTAGCATGGCAAACTCCAAAAATCTAGGCATCGGAACACTTCTGTACACAAACAAATAATATTTTGATTAAAAGGTCAATTTTAAAATAGAATAAATTATAAAATAAAACGCTAAAAGTTTTTGTTTAAAAGAAATTAGAAAATAATATGGACAAAGTTCCAACAAAATCCAATTACTTTTAACCAAAACTAAGAAATAACCGATGAACAAAACATCAAAAAAATCATGCATAATCATCTCAAGCAATAGCTTTTTGTTTGAACATCACTTGATCTCTTAAAAATTAGAAAGCACCAACAAAAGAACTAAAAAAACAACAAGGCTTTTGCCTTTCTTGTTATATGGGCCATGGTACCTACAATGAAAAATGAACTAATCTAGAGGGTGAGAATAAGTCCTTAAGAGTAGTTTCTCCAGCAATAAGAACGGTGGCAAGCTTGAGGGCTAGAGTGACTAGTGAGATATCTTTGGCTTGGCAAAGAAATTCATATAACAAAAGGAAAAAGATAGAGAGAATATTATCAAGAGAGAGAGAACAAGAGAAAGAAGAATGAAAGGAAAGATTTTTGGAGAATATGTTTGAACTCCTCACTTGAGGTATCCAACTATCCATCATGCGACGCTTTCAGATGACATCACTAGGACACTTTGTCCATATAGAATTTGACCTGTCACGTCATGTCCCGGAGTATCCAAGTGTCCCCAGTTTTGGCATGACAAGATCCCAGAAGGTAGAAGTGTATGGGTAACGTTAGGCAGGTCCTGTCAGGCTTCCAAGCTCCAGCTGCCACAGTTCAAGCTTGGGTTGGACTTCTAGTCATGCAGGTCAAACTGGCCCTCAACTTCGGGCTGATCCATAGACGAACCGATGCTGGGCCAGGCTGGATAACCTTTTCTATAGAGGCCCCACCCAACCCAAAGCCTGGGTGTAGGCCCATTTATGATTGACATGAATTCTAAGCCAAATAATAAACAGGCCCATTGAACTCTAGTCTAGGCTGATTAGGCCTGAATCTGGTCAATTGCTACCTGTACTAGGCAGGTACCCACTCCCTAGAGTTCTCGCTTTAAGAGTTTATCATTCCATCTCAAACTTCTACAGGGATGTTAGAGTGTGTACAGATGTGCTAGAGTGTGTTTGGATGCACTTTCAAATTGATTTGCAATATAGTCCAACAAAGTAGAAATTGCCAAATTACACTTTCCTTGCAATTTATATTGATGATCTGGGCTCCAAATTGTGATTGACATAATTGCAACTTAGGACTACTTCCTCATTATGAACGCTAGGTCACTTCATTAGCTTTTGCCAGTTCATCTTGACTAATATGAATGTCCACAATTCAATTTGTTTATGTATCCAAATGCAGACTTGAGAAGGTATAATCCTACAAAAGTTTAAACAAATTGTTGGATTCAAGATACGACCACTCACCCTAATAACAGTGCGAAATCAAGTAATCCAAACCAAAACAGTCCGGCTACTTTTGATGCCCTATTAGATCAAACAGACAAAATAAGTTGAAGAAAGTGACAACTTCAAATTACAATTATACTGATGTGTAGTTCCCACAAGGCATCACGCATCCTCATGTGCGATAAGATGCCATTTAATTGAATTAAATACTTGTCATGCAAACAGGAAACAGGATGGAACTCTTAAAAACACTTCAGGGGAGTATGAGGAACTCCGCTAAGATCAGAACTGCCCTCAGACTAGCCCAAAGAGGTTTGAACCAACCTCAAGGTGGCCTGAACAGGACTGGACGACAAGGACCAATCCTAGTTCCACTTCAACTAGCTAGAACCAGCGCAAAATGGCCCAGGATCAGCCTGTACTGGTTCTAGTTCAGCACAAGTCGGTCTGAGCCGAACTAAACTGGACTTAGTTCCGCCTGCCCTGGACTGTCCAGAACCGAGTATGGTGTGGCTTAGTTCAAGCTGAAACAAAGATGGACAGCATCCTTATCCATCTTTGCTCTGACAGAGTTGAGCTAGCCTAAACCAGCACACTGCAAGCACGCATGTGCACACGGACACACACACGCACATACCCTTTACAAAGATTCCTATCCGGGAATATTTTTCGAAAAGAAAAAGTACAGACAAAAACTGGAGTCATTTTTCTTCTCCCGTTGACAAATGTCTATCCTTGACCATCAGAGCTGCACAAGCATCCTCCTCTGATACCATTACCGACGGCATAACACAATTCAGAGGCATCTCAATACGGATGCAGTAACACAGATCTTGAGAATCAGAATTCAGATCACAAAATGAAGCCAAAGTAGCTAAATAGTCTAGCAACCCACAATCCAACCACCATGGAATGGAAAGACAATATTCACCCCTCATATCCAGCAGTGCAGATGGCAACAAGAGGGAGATCATTCATGATCAATGAACAGATAACTGATAACCAGAAGCCGCCCGCGCCAATTCCTCTTTCCTCTCTTTTTCTTCTTATTTTCTATCTCTTATTCTCAATCGATTCAGAATAAGTTTTAGGAGTGGAGTCTCCTAGACTTGCGCGGCAAGGATTGGGTGGCCCACCCACTAGGGGTATCCTAAGAGGCCCCCACGTCCTTGTTGCAGTTTGGTCATTTCCACTCCACTGAACTAATTATTGCAATCGAATTCAATAGCGCATCCAAACACAGCCTTGTATAAATTATCAGAGGAAAAGGTGACCAAAAGTGGAGTTCACCTGATTTTGAAATTTCTACCGGAATTCACCAAATCCAAACCAAATATATATATATATATATATATATATATATATATATATATATATATATATATATATATATATATATATATATATGTTGGATAAAATGTTGAATTAAATAGACTATAAAAATCGAGAACCAAAAAAGGAAAATAAATTTAGAGAAAGAAAAACTTATTGAATTGAGTCGAGGCGTGACTGAGTCACTCGGCTTGAAATCGAATTTGCTCCCCTTGGACAGCGTCCCAAGTGCAACAGGTTTCCAGAGCAATCGACCTCCAGGATACAACGACTATGACCCGGTCCCAGCGGTGCACTCACTGTACACGGGCTCGAACCACTTGCAGTTTAATCCGAAAGTACTGAGTTGACTCAGCAATGAACTCAGTAACAAAACCGTATCAGAGAGAGTTTTATAAGGCAGAGAATTTTTCGTATTCGTATGTTGAAACTGGAATCGGAAGTCTTTATATAGACTTCGAAATGGTGCATAAGCACCCTTTACAAAAGGTTAGGTCCGTTGGGTTTAAACCCAACAGGGGCGACCAACCGGAAGGGAAGCATCTCTCTGGTTTAAAAACGAAAAGGCACAAGTGCGAGTACACTCTCGCACATACAGTCCTGCGAGTACCCGTACACACACACACCCACGCGAGTACACTTACACCGCACCCGCACCCGCACCCGCACCCGCGCCCAGCCCAGCCCGTCCCGTCCCGTCGCGTCGCGCACGCGGACGCGGACTCGGACTCGGCTCGGCTCGGCACGGCACGGCTCGGCTCGGCGCGCGCGCGCGCGCGTGTGTGGTTAATGGCATAGATTAGAGCTATTGGCATAGCCCCCCCACAGGACCAAATTCACATGCCCCCTGAAAGGGGCTCAAGCCCTAGGCAAAAAGTCTATCATATAAACAAGAGAATTTCTTTTGTCAAATCCGATGTGGGACAAAACCAACACCTCAAAAACACCAAAATTTAAATGTGGAGGGAAAACACCGAAATTTGAAAATTCAAATTTTTAATATTATTTTAAAACAAATACAACAATCCCCCACATGTTTTTAAAATAAAATGCTTTCGGATTAAAGCGAAATAGTTGTGCAATGGTGTCGGTGTCACCATAGACTTGAACCGACATTAGAGTAAGCAAGACAGGTCTACAGGAATCAGGTGACACCATAGTCTTGAACCTGAATCCTTTTAATGTAGATCGCAAGTACATGCCACTCACACAACTCTTCCTCTGCAAGTGATTCTGTGGTTCGGTGCGTTTCGGCCATACACCATTACCTGGATTTCATGAGTGCTCTAGAGAATTCGCCTAGATTCTCATAGGAAGCGGCCTCCACCTCCACACCCATATAGGTGAATTCCATCAAGTGTATGCAGCAACTGTATACACCACCAAATATATGGCTATGGATCCATTAAGAGTTCTAAAAACTCATCCTTCTGCGTTGCTGCTCGCACTGTACACCATAGAAGGGGCTCATATAACTCAGTGCAATCGTCTACCTCGTGTCTTGTTGTTTACCCATTGAACCTATCTCATGGGATCTCCACTTGTATAGGTTGGGTTACCGACACTGGCAGCTCATATATTAGGCTCAGCCCCATTCCCTTCGATGTATCATTGACTAATTTTTTTAGATAGTCCTTTAGTCAGAGGATCTGCTAGATTCTTTTCTGACCTCACAAAGTCAATAGATATGACTCCATCACGCAACATATGTTTCACTATGTTGTGTCTGAGTCTAATATGCCTGCTTTTTCCATTATATATTTTACTTTTTGCTTTCGCTATAGCTGCTTGACAGTCACAATGAATAGATACGGCCGATACAGGCTTTGGCCGCAATGGTATATCAGCTAAGAGATTTCTAAGCCATTCAGCTTCTGATCCAGCCTTTTCTAAAGCAATAAACTCGGATTCCATAGTCGACCGAGCAATACATGTCTGCTTGGTGGACTTCCAAGAGACTGCTCCTCCACCCAAAGTGAAGACATATCCACTAGTGGATTTTGTCTCATCTGAATCACTGATCCAGTTAGCATCACTATATCCTTCTAATACAGTAGGATAACCATTATAATGTAAACCATATGTCATATTACCTTTTAGGTATCGCAAAATTCTAGACAATGCATTCCAATGTTCTTTTCCAGGGTTATGTGTATATCTACTTAGCCTTCCTACTGCAAAAGCTATGTCAGGTCTAGTGCAGTTTGTTAGATACATGAGACTACCAATTATTCTGGAATATTCTAATTGAGACACACTATTTTCTGTATTCTTCATGAGAGTCACACTATAATCATAAGGAGTACTGACAGGTAAACAGTCAAAATGGTTAAACTTTCTCAATATCTTCTCAATGTAATGAGATTGTGATAATATAATAACACCATTTTTCCTGGTTACTTCAATACCCAATATTATACTTGCCTCTCCTAAGTCTTTCATGTCAAACTTAGATGACAAGAATTTCTTAGTTGCATTAACTAATTTAATATTAGTTCCAAAAATAAGCATGTCATCAACATAAAGACATATGATAACATAATCATTTCCAGAAATTTTACTATATACACATCTATCTACATCATTTATATGATAACCATTTGATTTTAAAACACCATCAAATTTTTCATGCCATTGTTTAGGAGCCTGTTTTAAACCATATAGTGATTTAATTAGTCTACATACTTTATTTTCTTTACCTAATATCTTATAACCCTCAGGTTGCTCCATATATATTTCTTCTTCTAAGTCTCCATTTAGGAAAGCAGTCTTAACATCCATCTGGTGTACCACTAGTTTATATATGGAGGCTATCGCTATTAAGACACTAATAGTTGTAATCCTAGTTACAGGGGAATATGTATCAAAATAATCTATTCCTTCCTTTTGTTTAAAGCCTTTCGCTACCAACCTAGCCTTAAACTTATCGATAGTTCCATCTGGTTTTAGTTTCTTTCTAAACACCCATTTGCAGCCTATTGGTTTGTTACCAGGTGGTAGATCTACAAGTTCCCAAGTATTATTTGATATAATAGATTCTAACTCATCATTTATTGCTTCCTTCCAAAAGGTTGCATCTGGAGAGTTAATAGCTTCTATATAAGTTGTAGGATCATCTTCTACTAAGAATGTGAAAAAACCATCTCCTAGGTTAGTTTCTTTTCTAACTCTAATACTTTTTCTTGGTTGTATCTCTTCTACTACTTTCTCGTAAGCATTTTTACTAGTAGACGCAATATCTGATTCATTAACTTTTTCTATTCCTATAGATTTAGATTTCATAGGGAATACGTTCTCAAAGAACTCTGCATCCCTAGCTTCTATAATTGTATTGGGATCTAGAATATTATCCTTAGTTTTTAAAACTAGAAACCTATAGGCCGCACTGTTTTGTGCATACCCTATAAATACACAATCGGTCGTTTTAGGACCTAATTTTCTTTTCTTAGTTTCAGGCAATCCTACTTTAGCAAGACACCCCCACACTTTAATATATTTATAACTAGGAATATGATTCTTCCAAAGTTCATATGGTGTTTGTTCAGAAGATTTAGATGGAATCCTGTTTAGGATATAACAAGCAGACAGAATTGCTTCTCCCCACATATTTGAGGGTAAGCCTGAACTATTTAACATGGCATTCATCATTTCTTTTAGAGTTCTGTTCTTACGTTCTGCTATTCCATTTTGTTCTGGTGTATAAGGAGCTGTAGTTTCGTGAATTATTCCATTCTTTTCATATAATTCTCTAAATTGAGAAGATTCATATTCACCTCCTCTATCTGTTCTAAGTCTTTTAATTTTTATATTTAATTGATTTTCAACTTCAATTTTGTATTTAGAAAAAGCATCTAAAGCTTCATCTTTGTTCCTTAATAGATATACTCTAGTGAACCTAGAGTAGTCATCTACAAAAGTTATATAATATCTTTTTCCTCCTCTAGACATGTGATTTCTAAAATCACCTAAATCACTATGTATCAACTCTAATAGAACAGATGATCTTTCTATTTGTTTAAAGGGTTTTCTAATAAATTTTGATTCTACACATGTTTCACATTTTTCAAACTCTTCATTAGATATATTAGGTAATAAACCTAATCTTTTCATTTTCTTTAAAGATGCCACATTCACATGACCTAATCTATTATGCCATAGATAAAAAGGTTCAACGATATAAACAGAACTAGATGTTTTCTTATTATCATTGGATACATTTACAATGAATAAACCATCGCTACAGTACCCCTTACCAACAAAGGTTCCATTTTTAGTCATTACAAGCTTATCTGAATCAAATACTAATTTGACACCAGCCTTATTGAGGAGCGAACCAGAGACCAAGTTTCTTCTAATGTCAGGCACATGGAGGACATCATTTAACATTAGAGTCTTTCCAGAAGTGAGTTTCAGAAGTACTTTCCCTTTCCCTACAACTGGAGACGTTCTAGCATTTCCCATGAACACCTGTTCATCATCTCCTGACACTTGGTAGGAGGTAAACATGCTACGATCCTTGCACACGTGTCTAGTTGCACCAGTATCTAGCACCCATTCCAAGTTGTTTACAAGGAAGACTTCTGACACCACAGCCACTACTATGTCAGACTCATTGCCTGTTTCTGTAAGATTAGCTTGCGGCTTATCTTTATTTTTCTTAAGCCTGCAGGTTTTAACATGATGCCCAGGCTTTCCACAGTTGTAGCAGTTTCCCTTTTTCTTGAATTGATTGTTTGCATTCTTCTTTTTGAGCCTGCATTCATTTGCATAATGTCCAGGTTTGCCACAGTTATGACAGTTGCCCTTTTTCTTATTATTTGTTCGACTTGATTCCACAAGATTCGCTTTTGAATCTATCTCATTTTTATTTCCTTTTTGGTCCCTGATTCTATTGGCCTCCTCTATTCGTATGTGTACGATAGTGGTTTCCAAAGAAACACCGTTCTTCTTATGTTTCATTCTATTTTTATATTCTTTCCAGGAGGGCGGTAACTTTTCTATTAACGCTCCTGACAGAAACACCTCATCCAACTTAATTCCTTCTGTCGATAGTTCGTGAATTAGACTTTGAAAGTCGTGAATCTGATTTGTGACAGATTTATCGTCTGTCATTTCATAGTGAAGGAAATTAGCAATTGCATGTTTCTTAGCGCCTGCATCTTCTAATATGTATTTCTTTTCTAAAGCAATCCATATATCTTTAGCAGAGGCGTAAGAAGCATACACATCATATAATTCGTTGGATAAAGAGTTTAGAATATAATTTTTACAATTATTTTCATCTGTTACTTCATTTTGATTTGCTGGATCTATAGTAAATGATTCAGATAAAATGTATGAAACTTTCAGGGTGGTAAGAGCGAACATCAATTTCTGTTTCCACCGTTTAAAAGATTGTCCAGCGAACGGTTCGATTTTGGCTAACTCAGTAGAAGCATTTACTGTTACTGTAGCCATAGTCTATGTAATTCAACACAAAATTCGATTTCAAGATTGTTGGATAAAATGTTGAATTAAATAGACTATAAAAATCGAGAACCAAAAAAGGAAAATAAATTTAGAGAAAGAAAAACTTATTGAATTGAGTCGAGGCGTGACTGAGTCACTCGGCTTGAAATCGAATTTGCTCCCCTTGGACAGCGTCCCAAGTGCAACAGGTTTCCAGAGCAATCGACCTCCAGGATACAACGACTATGACCCGGTCCCAGCGGTGCACTCACTGTACACGGGCTCGAACCACTTGCAGTTTAATCCGAAAGTACTGAGTTGACTCAGCAATGAACTCAGTAACAAAACCGTATCAGAGAGAGTTTTATAAGGCAGAGAATTTTTCGTATTCGTATGTTGAAACTGGAATCGGAAGTCTTTATATAGACTTCGAAATGGTGCATAAGCACCCTTTACAAAAGGTTAGGTCCGTTGGGTTTAAACCCAACAGGGGCGACCAACCGGAAGGGAAGCATCTCTCTGGTTTAAAAACGAAAAGGCACAAGTGCGAGTACACTCTCGCACATACAGTCCTGCGAGTACCCGTACACACACACACCCACGCGAGTACACTTACACCGCACCCGCACCCGCACCCGCACCCGCGCCCAGCCCAGCCCAGCCCGTCCCGTCCCGTCGCGTCGCGCACGCGGACGCGGACTCGGACTCGGCTCGGCTCGGCACGGCACGGCTCGGCTCGGCGCGCGCGCGCGCGCGTGTGTGGTTAATGGCATAGATTAGAGCTATTGGCATAGCCCCCCCACAGGACCAAATTCACATGCCCCCTGAAAGGGGCTCAAGCCCTAGGCAAAAAGTCTATCATATAAACAAGAGAATTTCTTTTGTCAAATCCGATGTGGGACAAAACCAACACCTCAAAAACACCAAAATTTAAATGTGGAGGGAAAACACCGAAATTTGAAAATTCAAATTTTTAATATTATTTTAAAACAAATACAACAATATATATATATATATCAGCACATATAAATTAGGAATTGAGATATCTAAGACTGGGAAATAGGATGGTTTTGCCGATGGAAATAGAAAATTGAGATCGTGCAAGAGAATCACCCGCTTTGGCATTTGTATATACGGTAGTATAAGACTGCCATGGCCGATCTCCTCCTCCATCTGACCTCCCTCCCATCTCTCTCTCTCTCTCTCTGCAGGAGGGAAAAGACCTCCAAAATGTAGGCTTTCGCGGAATTTACAAAGACATGCTGCTGCATTCGCGCGAGGAGAGGTTTGAAGAGATGAACCGTGGGCACACGTGCGCACATTACCTACTGGCACACGTATGAAGTATCCATCTGCCGTAGGCGGGGCAGACTTTGAATTAGGGACGCAGATAGCCTCCAAAGGGCTTTCGCGTGAACTTCTTGAAACGAGAGCTATGTGGGGCCGCTGATGTTTGCGAGAAATCCATCCGTCCATCCGTTTTGCCTAATTATGCTGACCTAGAAATGAGATAGATATTGGGGATTGAACATCCACCGCTGAAACATTCATGGAGCTGGTGGAGCCGTAGAAGCTTTGGATCATGCTGATATTTTTGTGTTTTCAGTTCATCCCGTTAGTAATGAACTGATGAATAGAGTTAATGACACATGAACATTTTTTACCCGCATTTTTCTATCATGTGGCCCACTTTACTTTTAAAATTCTCTCATATTTTGATCCATGTCTTAGTATGATTGGGCGAGAGAGATGGACAAGGTGAATTTCTCAGGGACGCGGATTAGCTACTGACAGGTTGAGTACGGAAATCTTATTGAATTGACGTCGCGAAGTTCCGTGGGCCCTCTATTTGAGGTTTTCATTTTAAGACATGATCCAAGAACAATTCATGTCGAAATCTGGAGTGGCTCACCACATAAAACAGTAGAGAGAGTCACGCCCTACACTTAAAACCTTGCTAAAGGCTACAAATGTTATGAGTCAAGCTAATATTTGTATTTTTTCTTCTTTCATGTATTTGTTAACTCATGAGCATGAATAGATAGATCTTAAATAAACATTGGGTCCACTCTAGCTTTGGATTTGACTCAGTCTTTGGATCATACTTTAAACTAATGTCCAAATGCATTGATGGTTTGGATGCAAAATATATATCATGGTGGGGCCCACAGGACTTGGTGACATCACTTCAGTGGGTCTGGCTACTCAGCCTGTTAGTAGATAATCCACGTCCATTTCTCACCAACATAGCTCTCGCAGGCAATCCATGCCTTCGGCAGCTGTGAAGTTAGGTGGGCCACCTAAAACTTTGTGAGAAATCTACCCTCCATTCATTTTGTTATATCATGTCAATACATGAGTTAAAAAATGAAACAATCCAAAACTCAAGTAGCCTCTGACTACAAAAAATGATGAGGATTGGATAGCCTAAATGTGAGCCCACGTTTATGTGTATTTATATCCACCACATCCATCTGTCCTTCCGGCCCACTTCAGAGCAAGATCCCTTAAATGAAGCAGATCCAATTGGTTGGACCACACCATGGGAAACAACGGTAATTAAATGTCCCCCATTAAAAAAACCTCTTGAGCCCCACTGCAATATTTTATTTGTCATCTAACCTGTCGATGAAGGGAAGAAAAAAATCATCAACTTGATCCAAACTTTTGTGGGCCACAAGAAGTTTTTAATGGTTGATCACCACTGTTTGCTATGGTGTAGTCCACGGAAGACTTTGTTCTACTTTGGGCTCATGCCCTGAAATCACGCATGCATCAAGGTAGGCCCCCATGGTCAGGGCCACATTGGATGAGGCCAGGTTGCACCTTATGCACTCTCTTTTGAATTCCCCGCGGGCAGTAACTCAGGAGCACCGCTTTGTTGTGAACCGTCCGTGTGGGTGAGAGCATGCTGTCCATTTATTTTTCCAACTTATTTTTGTATAGTATAAATTAAAGCAAATAGAAATTTTACGTGGATTACACCATAGGAAACAGAGGCCATTAAACATTCATCATTAAAAACTTCCTCATGACTACCGATTATGTGCTATCCAACTTGTTGATAAGGTTACAAAGACAAGAACAAAAGGAAAAATAAATATAACTTTGATCTAAAAATTTTATGGCTCACAGAAGGTTTTTAATGGTTAATAACCCGTGTTTTTCCAAACGTGTAGTTCACCTGAAAGGTGCATCTGCTTCATTTTTGAGGCTATGTCTGAAAATAAATTAGAAAAACGTGGATATACAATAAATACGTAGAGGTGGGCCCCACCTTCAGGGTCTCACCCATATGGCTGGTTTCAGATGGCAGTCAGGTTGTAGCGCTTGTAACTTAGGACG
This sequence comes from Magnolia kwangsiensis, assembly GCA_037074715.1. Classification (NCBI taxonomy): domain Eukaryota; kingdom Viridiplantae; phylum Streptophyta; class Magnoliopsida; order Magnoliales; family Magnoliaceae; genus Magnolia; species Magnolia kwangsiensis. The sequence goes on from CM073580.1 coordinate 90,289,427, forward strand.
CGAGCTTTGGGAGAGAGCCAGTCTAAGCTTAGGAAGCCGATTGGCCAATCTACCACACATCAGCTACATAGCTGGTGTAGTTACATGTGCGACGACGACCGCTGACCCTCTCAGAGCTCCAGTTGTACGAACGGTTCAAAGGAGACCAAAGTTATATGTCCCCACAGTGATAGATTTGTTATATCCACACCGTTTGTTCATTTTTTGAGATCATTTTAGAGCATTATATAAAAAATGAATCATATCCAAAGATAAAATGGACCATACCATAGATAGTAACGGTAATAATAATTTTCACCGTTAAAAAATTTAAAGGCCCACCGCAACATTTATTTTCCATCGAATGTGTTTATAAGCCGTGACCTGGATGAAAAGGAAGAACAAATTTCATATTAATCCAAAACTTTTGTGACCCCCAAAAGGGTTTCAATGGTCCACGTTCAATCCCCCACTGCTTTTTGTAGTTTGGTTTATTATTTTCCTACAGTGGACCACAATATAGGAAAATAATAGTGATTGGATATCCACCGTTAAAATCCTTCTAAGGCCCACTGTGCTGTTTATTTGACATCCAATCTGTTGATTAGGTCATACAGGCCCAAATGAAGGCAAAAAACGAAAATCAGCTTGATCAAAAACTTTTATGCCCCCAAAAGGTTTTTAACGGCTGACGCTCATTCAACACTATTTCCTGTAATGTGGCCCACTTGAGATTGGTATATATCTAATTTTTGGTCTCATATCATAAAATGATATGTAAAAATAGAGGGACAGGATCGATGAAACACATACATCATGGTGGGCCCATGGAGCACCGACCATCAGCCATTGGCTGGGGGGGGGGGGGCGTGTAATAGCCAATCCACTCCCGGTGGACTAAGTGGACGGCGGCGCCATAGGAAACATCTGGGTGAAAACACCCACCATTGAAACCTTTATGGGCTTACTAAGTGGACGGCGGCCTCATAGGAAACATCTTGGTGAAAACACCTACCATTGAAACCTTTATGAGCGGACTAACTGGACGGCGGCGCCATAGAACACCCACCATTGAAACCTTTACGGGCCCACCGTGATGTTTATATGTTATCCAACGAGTGGGAGACAACAACTGTCAACATGATCCAAAATTCCGGAAGGCATAGGAAGATTTCAATGATGAGCATGTTCAATTCCATTGTTTTTTGTATTGTGGCTTACTTTTGGATCTATCTCATTTTTTAACCCTCCGAGCTGGTAAAACAAATAGACAGATTAGATGTCACATGGATATCATAGTTTACCCCATGAGCTTTTGGTTACATGGCTTCCTATAACCATGGAGATAAAATCATCAACAGATGTGTCCCACCTTGCGAGGATAAGGGATTGATCAAGTTGACCGGCAAATAGCATGTTTGTACACACACCTCACTTGTTAAGATCTCAGTATTAAAACGAGGTTATCTTCACTCATTCAAATTAAGTTATAGATTGACGTATTGTAGCGTGGATAGTTTATGTCCCAAAATTATAGTTACTGCACAATTCTACCCGTATGATCCTTAGTTGGGAAAACCAAAATGAGTTAAATAGTCAAATACACAGGCCTACCTCACAGGAAATTCCTATTAGTCCAGCTCCATGAGCTGCATTGTGATGTGTGATGAACATCCAGGTGTATGGACGTCCCATATATGTGTGGAAAAAGATACCATGAGCTTGACCTCATCGGAAGCTTCCCATGAGGTTGAGCTCCATGGGCCCATCGTGAAGTGGAACACACATCCATCCCATTAATCAAATGCACCCTTCCATGGTTAGCCATGGGCCTAAAATTCTGGTCAATCCATGACTTAGGTGAGCCACACCGCAGACAAAACTTGAGAGTGGATGCCTACCTATCAAAACCTTACTGATTGTATATAAGGGCCCAATCTGATGTGGTTTAAATGTCTAACCCATCTATTGTGTGGGTTCCACTAGATTGAGGGGTTAAACTAAATTTTTTGCCATTCCAAAAACTTATGAAGTCCCGACAAGTGTTTTTTTAAGTTGTTTTAGGTATGATTTTTCATTATTTTAGATGGTGTGGCCTGCTTAAGTTTTGGCTGATTTTTTGGTACATCCCAACCTATAGGAGACCTACCAAATACACAGTATGAATGTCCATCACACATCACGATCGATCCCACGTCATGGTCGATCCCACATGGCTCGACCTCGTGGGAAGCTTCTCATGAGGATACGTGTGTTGGAAGTGGTACTATGATGTCAATCTCTGTGAGGCCATCGTGACATATGGCAGACATCCACCCCACCTAAGTCATACAAGAATAAAATTAAGTCAATCCATCACTTAGGTGGGCCTCAGCATAGACAACGGTTGAGAGTGGATTCCTACGTTAAAATCTTCATAATCATTTATAGGGCCATTGAGATGTGGTTTAGAAATTCAGCCCATTCATTGTGTGTGTCCTACTTCATTGAGGGATTACACCGAGTTTCAATCATATCCATAACTCAGGTGGGCCCAAACAAGTGTTTTTAGATGTTTTACACATGATGTCACACTTTTTCAAATGGTGTGTCCCACTTGAGTTTTGGATAAGGCTGATTTATGAGATATCCCATAACGTAGGGGGTCCTACCAAATGCATGGATGTGAATGTTTGATACACATTACAGTGGGGCCACACTGCTTGACCTCATGAGAAGCTATATATATATATATATATATATATATATATATATATATATATATATATATATATATATATATATATATATATATTCTCGTGCGAACTTTTTTGAGAACTTATCATATGTGGTGTGACTCCAAAATCTGAACGGCCCGCGTGAAGCAGCACCTCATGAAACCTCTCAAGTCCAATTTTTACTTTGATTAGCCATGAAAAATGAAAATAATTTCCTCCCTTGATTTACATTTCTCTTTACTATGGCCCACCAGAATTTTAAATCAAGGTGAAAATTTGTCCCTTAGAGTTTCATGGGATTCCACATCACATGGACCATTTGGATTAAACGCCCATGACATGTGTGCGTAGGTGTGCAGATATATATATATATATATATATATATATATATATATATATATATATATATATGAGCTTGTACAATATTCTGGTATCATGCTTTGATACAATAATGGATGAGAAAATAATGAAGAAAAACACGACCAATAAGGCCATTATATAGCTTGGATACACAATGATTTCAAACCTTCATTCAAATATTTTTCTTCATAAAAGGAGTTGCTGCTGCAATATTGATACAAGGGACTATGAGACTCTTGGCTAGGACTTACCATGCCTGGCTAATGAGAATATATCTCTTTTATAGACGAGGAAATCTAGATTTTAGGGCCTTTGAGTTCCGCTACGAGGACCAACGGATATGGATCCAGTTTTTGTAGCCTCTTAATTCCACTACAATGACAATACAATGTCAGAAAAGACAAACTGTTATAGTGACAGTGTTGCTGACAAAATAGTAATATTCTACAGCACCGCATTACAACAACAATTAATACTTAGGCATAGTAATTGTTATAGCAATCTGGCTTCAATTTGGTGGGCCGCTACACTACACGGCCCATGGAATTTTGTTTCTCGATGTCAAGATGCTTGATCAATCGTTAGACTCCGAAGAGAGGATTGCCATCAGAGTATAGGTCGCTTCCGATGCCAATTAATGGAGAATTTGATTCTTCATTTACCTCGGCTTAACTTTTATGATACTCTAAGAAGTTGACTAGCCTTCTAATGAATCGGGGATTCAGGGACTATTGATCATTGACAAATGGGTGTTCAAGAACTTCGTCGAGATTAAAGGCAAAATGGACATCGTTGAGATGTAACTGTGAATGCCATGCGAGCATGGTTGTGCCCTCACTTCATTGGCTTTAGCATTGATTTGTTAGTGTAACCAAAGTATATTATTAACTCGGGTTTTAAAATGCATTTGATTCGGAGTTACCACTAGCCAAATGAATCTTAAAATCTACGGTCGACTAAAAACCGTAGAATCACTTATGGGTTGATGAATCTCACAATTTCCTAACTCAAGTGAATTCCACGGTTGGTTTATGACCATAGATTCCGAGTATGGGCCTCGGTGACTGAAAATGAAGGGATTAAGCACATTTTTCCGCCCGCACAATGTACGGTCTTTACTTCATAAGATTTTACAGTTTTTGAATATTTAACAGAATTTAAGAATTTTATATTTGGTCATTTTTTGCATAACCTGTAAGGGCTATGCAGGCAAAAATAAGAAAAAAAAAACTATCTAGCCTTACATCTGTGAGACTCGACCCAAGTTCGTATGTGTGCATGTATGTATGTGAGTATACATTTCGTATATTTTGGTCCCGCGGTTCTACCGGTCAAATTTCGGCGACCCACGACCTGCGGATAGTGTTTGCAGTCATCCTTGAGTTCGGTCACGTAGACCCGACTTGGATCGACCCGAGACCTATGTCATCTTGTTCACATCGTCGTTGTCGTTCCAATGACGTATCTTATGTGTCTATCGAAAGTGTGCATCTCATGTTATTGCCTCAGAAATTATCGGCCATTCATTATTGTGTTAGACCTATGTGATTGGGGCCCACACGTTTTCCCATGGTAGGCCCCACCTAGGCTCTCATTCCTAGAAACTTACACCATAACCTAGGCTACACCCTACCTAATCATAATAAGCTACCCTACCTAGCTAGCTAGCTAGAGAGTCATCATGAATATTGGGAAGCACCCCCCAGAAATCTCATCATGCTCTTGCTCTCTTTTCTAGCAAGAGTCATAATTACTCCCATATACTCTCTCCCTCTCTCTCTTCTTATCTCTCTCCCTCCTCATTTTCTTCATTCCCGTAATTTTCTTTTCCAATTTCCAGCAACTTCTCCTTCCTTTCTTCCTCCATCTAGCCACCACAAACTCATCTTGACCATTGAACCTTAAAGCTTGGAGCTTGGAGTACTTAGTGTTGGTGGTAGCTTGAAGATTCAAGGTGGGTGTTTTCCACAAATGCTAACCTCCCTTCCCTCTCTTATTTCTTTTGTTTCTTCATGTAAGGAATAAGTGGGACCCACCAACCCATGGTGGGGATCCAATCTAACCCTTTGGATGTGCCTATTGGCCATCCATCATGCATGTGTTAATCCATGATGGGGTCATTCTCCATGGACCCCATCATGATGTGTTTCATGATCTCAGCCCTCCTAAGGCCATCTAGACCTTTGTTTTATGGTGGAGATGGCATCCCCACCTCAGATTTTTACTATGGAGGTCCATGCATGCATAGATCCATACATGAGCAATTGTATGGTTGAATCTTCTTTGTACTTAAGGAGTTTTTAGTGGCGAAACCCCTCTTGAATGGCTGATCTCCTCCTCTTATTTTCTGTCTCTTTTATTCCTTCTCCCTAAATGATTGTTGGTCATGGTGGCCCACTTGATGTGCAAGGCACATCCAACTGTCCATCCTTGTTGGGATGTCCATATGTCCCATTTTCCTGGACATGTGGAGATCCACCTTGTTATCCATTCACACATGCAAGGTTTGGATCATTCAGGAATATGTCCCAGATGTGTGTGGCCCATCACACCTTGATGTGCCTGAAGATTATTTTGCTGAAACTTTAATTGTGGACTGCATTAGGCAGCTATATACCTTGTTGTCCAGATTTTTTTTAAGGCCCATGTTGCTAAATATTTGGGCCCATGAGTTGCTTTGTTTTGAAGAAGATAAGATGGGTTATTGGTATGTGAACCTGTAACGCCCTGAAAATCGGGGGTTGAACAGGAGCCCAACTCCTGAGTTCCAACACATTACTTATGCAACATAGATAATGATGATTGAATGTTGTCTGTATTAGTATATTAAACATGAGTGAGATTATACTAAAACAACATATAATACTCCAGAGACAGTTAAATTACGCAAGCGGAAGTCTGTGATAAGTATATAAAGTATCTAGGCGATTATAAATCTCTTGAGTATGATCATGTTAACAGGTTAAATAGTCACATGTAAAATTCCAAAATATACAAACGTGTAATGTCATCTAGTCAGTAACCTGATAATCCCCGTTGATCAGAGCGGCCTACGCAAACACGCCTGATAACTGCATATATGAGAACTCCTCCTCATCGTCATAAAAATTAGGCTCTGCCTCACAAGCGTCGCCATCATTTGTAACTAAACCAGAGTCTGGTTGGTGTTTAAAACATCGTCCTAGAACGTGGGAGTGAGTGATCAACTCAGTGAAATAATGAAGCAAAGGTTAACATGCTTCAATTCAGTCAATCAATAATGATAAAGCAGTACAACATTCATGTCCAACGTACTTTTATTATTGTAAGTATGGTAGGTTATAATGATGCATGCCCTCGCCTGCACTCCCTCTTGCGACAACATCTAATGATCGCGACATGCACCACTCTCAATAAACGTGCACTTCTTCGCCAAAGTACCGTGCAATGCAATGCATGAATCATGTTGTTCAAGTTCTTAATTAGCCCTTTTTCATACAGCAAGATTGGGAAGCTAAGGTACCTCTCTTATATCATTTCCCAAACAATGATCCATTGTAGGGTCGTTAGTCCTATCTAGTCTCGTACGATGTTGCATTTCAAGTTTTTACAAAGGGCTCGTCACCTCAATGCAGGCCTAACTAGTTGCAACGGAAAGGCTCGTCGCCTCAGCGCAGTCTCAGAGTATGCTCGACGTCACTACAAATGGCTTGTCACTAAATCATAGGCCTACAACTCGAATACAGTGTCCCATACCACTGTATTCGGCTCACGAGCTTATGTTACTCACTGGTCACTACAGATAGGCTCGTCATCCCGGCGTAAGCCGATAGCTCAACCACGGTGTCCCGTACTACCATGTTAGGCTCATGAGTCTTAGCGGATCGAGGTACCAAGGTTAAACGAATTTTCACTGGTGAGTTTGGTACCTAAGATTTAAGCAGTAGCATCCATATATGGTGAACATACATTGGGCTAATCAGGTTACTTGACAAGCTCGACTGGTACGAGCGTACGTCGAGCCGATCAACATGGAGGGCATAAGCACTCCGTATAGCCTAACCACTGCCGATAAGCAGCGTATGACTCAGATTTATCGGGCATGTCGGTCATGGCTAAACAGCTCAGCCATCGATCACAAACCATTACCGATTGCTTAGAGTACATCGTAGCCCCAAACGCACTCCAGGAAACAGTATATGCATGTAGTAGCTAAAGCCAGCATGTGACAACTAAAATGAAGTATAAATCTTACTTAAGAAATTCGACAAAACACATACTATGCATGTTGTTGTACCTAGGCATTTCGTCCTTAACTCACATACCAATGAGATAAGTTATATAAAGGATTCTATAACCATAGATAAGGAGTAGTGAATCTCATCTTAACACCCTCGTTAAATACATTCCAATAAGCATTTTCTCATTCAAGCATTTTATCAAACACTTAGCCTATACATATTACATACCTGTAATAGATTAGTAAAAACACATATTATAGCTAGACCTTTCACAAAGGAGTTGCTATACATACGACAATCATGTATTCTCAGTCAACTAACATGGCAAGCATAAATCACAATTCCATACACATTCAAACATTTCAATAAACACATGGAATGCGTAAAAATCCACATAATCTATATATACATGCAATATATGGAAAACGTCGTATCTACGCACATGTGACAATAATCAAGTCAGTCATAAATCATTACTAACATTGAAAGCCTTGAAAACCATAACCTAGACATTTATAATCTGTACCTTTCACCGGTAGACTCGTAACGAATTCAGTTCGAACACTATTTCTTCGTCTACGGCACAACAACAACCTATAGTATGAAATAGGTTATCTATTTCATCATTTGCTCTATTGGAATCCCTAAAATAAATTTGAGTTCGGATTTCTTACCCAAGTACAGAACCGAAATCGCTGGTATAGCGATACAAACGTGGTGGTTAAGCACGTGGAGCGGCAGGGATCGAATCACAGGACCAACTCTAACTCTCTCTCACACTTTCTCTCTCTTTCCTTCTCTTTCTTCTCTTCTCTTCTAGGGTTTTAGAAAATTCATATGGTAAGGGAGAGAGGGTTTAAGGCTCTTATATAGGCCCAGAACTGATGGGAATGGCCTCGAGGCCATGGTATACTTAGGTTATAGCCAAATACTAGTCGTTTCGGTACAACGGAGCTGTTTTGGAGGCCCCTTTTTTACATGCGATTGGACTTAAGCTTCCTGACTTTGGATCTAGGTTAGGCTAAGTTTTCGGTCCGATCGAGTTTGGGGATCAACTGTGGGGGACCTGTTTCAATTCAACGGTCACCGGTACTCGATCAGGGCCACAAATGCACTGACATGTGTTGGACATTTTCCCTGATCTGAGGGTGTAATTGGGTCAGATTCTGATGGTTTGAATCCTTAGGTTTATCCTGCAAGCGAACGACTCAATTCACTTAAGTTTCAGTTCATTTCCTAAAGATATTCGTGTTTCTCACACACTTCACTTTGGGCTCAAGTTATGCGATTTTAGATACCTTTAGGACTTGATTTCCAAGATGATTGTCAAGTCCAGCAAGGTAGTCGTAATCGTATAGTTTCGGGATAATCAGACTTTTGACGTGCGGTTCAGGTCCGATACGAAGTTTCGTGATGCTCCCGAGAGCAACTGGGTTTTGAGATAGATCCTAAGTTTCAGGGTAATCTAGCGTCAATGGTTCTGCTAGTTTTGAGTCTTGCAGTACATATTTAAAGTCATTAGTGCTAATTCCATAGGTAATGTAGTTTAACACTTAATTAATTCTCATATAATTTCTAAAGGATTTGGTCCTTAGTGATTTCTCCTTGAGGTGGTACTCGGGTCTTTGTACGGATTTTTTCGAGACGTTACAATCTACCCTCCTTAAAGAAAAATTTTGTCCTTGAAATTTGTACCTTTTCATACTCCTTGAGAATCTGAGTGTAGTTCTTTTGGACCTCAGCTTCTGTTTCTCAAGTAGCCTCTTCCTTAGTATGATGCGTCCATAGTACCTTCATAAGTGGAATCACCTTGCTGCGCAACACCTGCTCCTTCCTATACAAAATGCGCGTCGATCTCAATACATAAGTTGCATCTTCGCTCAACTATACCTACTCCCATTTGATAATGTGGGAAGGATCAGTAACGTATTTCTTCAACATAGACACATGAAATACGTTGTGCATGCCTACGAGTGGTGTGGGCAAAGCCATGGGGTACACTACCACCCCCACTCGATCCAGTATCTGGAATGGGCCAATAAATCTCGGCGTGAGCTTTCCCTTCTTGCCAAACTGAGGAACTCCCTTCATTGGGGAAACCTTCAGGAATACATGGTCCTTAACCTCAAACTCTAGCTATCGCCGCCTCCTATCGGTGTAGCTCTTCTGTCTGCTCTGTGCTGCTAGAAGTCGATGCCTGATAATGTCGATCTTCTCTGAAGTCGCCTGAACTAACTCTGGGCCAATCAAGCTCTTCTCGTCAACCTCTGCTCAGCAGTGCAGTGCTCGATAGGGACGCCCATACAAGGCCTCATAAGGAGCCATACCAATACTCGCTTGAAAACTGTTGTTATACCCAAACTTTGCATAAGGAAGATAGTCGTACTAACCGTCCTTGAAATTCAGCACACAAGCTCGCAGTATATCTTCCAATACCTGATTCACTCGTTCCGTCTGCCCATTAGTCCGTGGGTGGAATGCGGTGCTGAACTTCAATCTCACACCCATCGCTTCCTAGATACGAGTCCAGAAGATAGATGTGAATCGTGTCTCGGTCCAACATGATCCCCAGGGGAACTCCATGCAGACACAAAATCTCTTTGATGTGCAATCTGACCAACTCGTTTGCAGAGTTCGAAACTCTAATAGGGAGAAAATGAGCCGATTTTGTCAATCGGTCTATGATCACCCAAATGGAGTCATGTCCCTTCCTTGTCTTCGGCAACCCTGATATGAAATCCATAGAGATGAAATCTCACTTTCATTCAACTATGGGCATGGGCTGAAGCAATCTAGGAGGTCGGTGATGTTCAGCCTTGACCTGTTGGCACATGAGACAAAGGGACACATAATCTACTATGTGGGCCTTTATGTTGTCCCACCAGTACGACCTCTTCATATCTCGATACATCTTCGTACTACCAGGATGCACCGCCATCTTCAAATTGTGCACAGCCTCGAGAACCTCCCGTCTCAAGTCGTGAAGATTTGGGACGCATAGGTGGCCATGATAACGTAAACCCCCATCCATACCAACTCTCCACTCGGCGTCTTCATCACCGCTAACCCGCTTTCTCAACTCTGTCAACCCTTCATCTTCCTTCTGAGCTGCAATGATGCAGTCATCGATAAGCGGCTGAACTCGAATATGTGCGATGCTCTCGAACGGCTCCTCTACCGTAAGTTTTTGCTCAATGTCTCGCACAAACTCTACCATATCCCACTTTGCTATCATCAGCAGAGCCACAAATGCTATAGTCTTCTTACGGCTCAATGCGTCTGCCATAAGGTTGGCCTTGCCAGGATGGTAGGAGATCTCAAACTTTAAGTCCTTTAAGGTTTCCATCCATCGCCGCTGCCTCATATTCAGGTCTCTCTGTGTGAATATGTATCTAAGGCTCTTGTGATCGTAAAAGAGCTTGAACTCATCTCCATAGAGGTAATGTCTCCAGAGCTTCAGTGCAAAGATGATGGCTAATAATTCCAGGTCGTGTGTAGGGTAGTTCTCCTCATGTTTCCTCAACTGCCTCGAGGCGTAGGCAATCACCCTGTCCTTATGCATAAGGACGCAACCCAAACCAACATAGGATGCGTTGGTGTATATGGTATACTTGACCCCTTGCTCTGGCAACACTAACACAAGGGCGGACGTCAACTTGTCTTTCAGCTCCAAGAAAGCTGCTTCTGCCTTCTCATTCCAAGCAAACTTGAGATCCTTCCGAGTCAGTTGAGACAATGGTTTGACTATCTTGGAGAAGTCCCGAATGAATCAACGATAGTAGCCAGCAAGTCCCAGAAAACTCCTCACCTCAGTAATCGAGCCGGGCTGCTCCCAGTCCTATACTGCAGCTACCTTAGCTAGATCCACAACTATTCCTTCCTTGGACACCACATGTCCCAGGAACTTGACTTCTTCCTTCCAAAAGTCGCATTTCTTGTATTGTGTAAACAACTGGTTCTTCCTAAGAGTATCAAAGAATATTAAAGACTGCTCACAGGTGCTCCTCGTGATCTTCTCAACTCTTGGAGTATATCAGGATGTCATCTATAAACATGATGACGAATCGAAAAAGATACGGTCGAAACACCCTGTTCATTAAGTCTATGAACACGGCTGGTGCATTTGTGAGTTCAAACGACATCACAAGGAACTCGTAGTGCCTAAAGCTGGTCCTGAATGATATTTTTTGCACATCTTCTTCCTTCACGCGTAGCTGGTGATGCCCCGATTGTAAGTCGATCTTTAAGAAATATTATGCCCCCTTCAACTGATCAAACAGATCATCTATCCTGGGCAGAGGATACTTGTTCTTCACTGTCACTTGGTTCAGCCTGCGGATCAGCTAAGCCATATGCTTGACTACATAAAGTCTTGTCTTCCATTGTGCACATTTGTGCAATACCCTATATGGAAACACAGAACATGCAACCGAAAACCTACACTGAAAATCCCTAATTCTAATATGGCAATACTTAGGAACCGAAATCAGACTCCAAAAATCTAAATCTCCTCATGAAATTTATCATGAAAGAAATAGGAATTTAAGAAAAATAATACCAGAGGTGGTTCATCACCGTCATCTTCATCTGCAGCACCGGAATACACTAGCACTTCCTGAATCCACTAGGGTCCACGGCCAGCATCACCCCCTGTTAAAAAATTTTAAAAAAAACCCTGACTTTGCTAACAACCATTGTTTCCGGCAGATTTGGTGCAACCCAAACCCTCGTCTTCTCTGTCTCTTATCTTTAGTGACCACATTTGTAGCTTGTGATTGCCAAACCCATCCATGTAGACATCATCATGAATCCATCTCCGTCCCTCTGTAATGGAGAGAGATAGAATAGCTTCACGGCGTGGCTGATGCATTGGAGATAGAGGGAGGAGAATGAGAGAGATGGAGCAGAGACCAGGAGGGAGAGAGAGGACTGAGGAAAGAAGAGATTAGGGAACAGAGAGATAAGGGAATGTGGAGAGAGAGGGAGAGAGAGAGAGAGAGAGAGAGAGAGAGAGAGAGAGAGAGAGAGAACCCTTTTTGGGCGCGGCTCTATTTTGAGCGCGCGCCCAAATTTGGGCGTGGACCGTGGATGGTCTTAACAGGGGCTCTATGGGGCCCACCATGATGTATTTGGTTTATCCATTCGGACCAATAATTTTATTAATTTATTTTAGTTCATGATCCTAAATTTAAGGTATATTTAAGGCCTAAGTGGACCACACCATAAGAAACAAATATGATTTAATATCCATGTTTCCTATCGTGTGGTCCACTTGAGCCTTCGATCTAGCTGATTTTTTATTTCATGCTCTAAAGTAATATTTCTAATTATATGGACGGCTTAGATAGGACATATTTTTTTTGGTAGTGTGTTTCATCCATTGGCTAGTGGTCGGTGCTCTGTGGGCCCCACTATGATGTATGTGTTTCATCCATTCCGTCCATCTAATTTTATAAATCATTTTATAGTATGAAAGAAAAAATGAGCTATATCTCAATCTCAAGTGCACCACATTACAAGAAACAATTTTTAATGAACGTTCACCATTAAAAATGTTTTGGGGGTCCATAAAAGTTTTGGATCAAGCTGATATTTATTTTTTGCCTTCATCTGGGTATCTATGACCTAATCAAAAGATTGGATGTCAAATAAACAGTACATTAGGCCTTAGGAGGATTTTAATAGTGGATATCCAATCATTATTTTTTTTCCTGTGGTGTGGTCCACCTAAGATTTATATCCCTATAATTATTTTTTTTTGTAAATTATTGAAAATGATCTATAAAACAGTGGGGACAGTGACACCCACCGTTGAGACTTTCCTAGGGCCACTATGATGTTTATTTGAGATCTAACCTATTAATAAGTTAAAAAAAGACATGGATGAAGAGAAAAATCATTAAAATCCTTTTCCCCATGAGCTTGACCGCATGGAACCTTTTCCCATACATACATACATACATACATACATACATACATACATACATACATACATACATACATACATATATATATATATATATATATATATATATATATATATATATATATATATATATATATATATATATATATATCCATCATTAAAATCTTCCTAAGGCCCACTGTACTGTTTATTTGACATCCAATAGGTTGATTAGGTCATACAGGGCCAGATGAAGGGGAAAAACAAAAATCAGTTTGATCCAAAACTTTTATGGCCCCAAAGTGTTTTTTAATGGTTGACGCTCATTCAACACTGTTTCCTGGAATGTGGTCCACTTAAGATTTGGATATATCTCATTTTTGGTCTCAACCGTAAGATGATCTTTAAAAATAGATAGACGACATGGATTAAACACATACATCATGGTAGGGCTCATAGAGCACCAACCACTAGCCATTGGATGGTGTCAGGGGGAGTAGCCAATCCGTTCCCCTTATTTGTGGTGTGGTCCATTTAATCTTTGGATATGATTCATTTTTTGGATAATTCTCTAAAATTATCTCGAAAAATGGATGAACAGTGTGGGTTGATCCCAAATTTTCGATAAATCCAAAACTCAAGTGTACCATGCCACGCGAAACAGTGTGGAATAATGATTTCCACCATTAATACCTTCCTTGGGCCCACAATAATGTTTACTTGACATCCAACATGTTCATAATATCAAAAAGATATAAATGAAGAGAAAACACAAACGTCAGCTTGATCCAAAACTTCTATGAATGTTATTTTTAATGGTGGACATTCAGTCCCCACTTTGTAGTCCACTTAAGCTTTGGACCTGCCCCATTTTTTGCTTAATATCTTAAAATGATCCGAGAAAAGTGTTGAACGGTATGGAGAAAGTCAATCCATGACATAGGTGGGCCAAGAGCTTAAAAATAAAGTCAATCCATGACTTGGGTGGGCCACACCACATAATATAATGGAGAGGGGTTTCCTTAAAACATTCGTAATCAAATATTGGGTCTGCCTAAATGTGATTCACATATCCAACCCACTCATTATGTGTGTCCCACTTAGATGAGGGGTCAGACCAATTTTCAACTGCTTCCAAAACTCATGTGGGCCCCACTAAGTGCTTTAAAATTTTTTAGGATGTCTTCACATAGTTTTAGATGTTATGGCTAACTTGAGTTTCGTATACAGATGATTTTTGAGATTTCTCATAACCTAAAGGGGACACATCAAATCCACGGTGTTGATGTTCGACACACATCATGATGAGGCCCACAAAACTTACGAACATCAATTCTTAGATTCTTATGAGGTCAGTAAGTTGGGTCACAATTTTGACCAGAATATTTAGCCCATTTTACATGTCTGGTCCATTCACTCTATTTTACTGATCAATACCCTCAATTTGACTAGTTATTCGCCTCAATCAGGCTACATATGAGAAAAGATATTGGGTATACCAAGATTGATCAATAATTTCAGTGAAATTTGATTTGAACATCTAAAGTTATTTACTCTTCAATTTGAACTAATTAGATTGTCCAAAAATGGTTAAATAGTTTTTATAATATCAAAAATATATGAATGAATAGCAAACACAAACATCAGCTTGATCCAAAACTTCTATGGCCTCCAAGAAATTTTACATGGTAGAGGTTCAATCACACTATTTCCTATAGTGTGGTCCACTTGAGCTTTGGATATGCTTCCTTTTTGTTCTTTAGACCTCAAATTATCTATTAACATGGATGACTGGAGTGGATAAAATAAATAAATAACAGTGGACCCCACAGAGTTTACTCTGGTAAGGGTAACGAGTAAC
The DNA here is from genome assembly GCA_037074715.1 of Magnolia kwangsiensis. Classification (NCBI taxonomy): domain Eukaryota; kingdom Viridiplantae; phylum Streptophyta; class Magnoliopsida; order Magnoliales; family Magnoliaceae; genus Magnolia; species Magnolia kwangsiensis. The sequence continues at coordinate 90,304,469 of CM073580.1, forward strand.
TCACCTAAATGTAGTGGAGAAGGGTTTCCTTAAAACATTCATAATCATATATTGGACCTGCCTAAATGTGATTCACATATCCAACCCACTCATTATGTGTGTCTCACTTGGATGAGGGGTCAGACCAAGTTTCAACCGCATCCAAAACTCATGTGGGCCCCACCAATTGCTTTTATATTTTTAGGATGTCTTCACATAGTTTTAGATGGTTGGCCCACTTGAGTTTCGTACACAGATAATTTTTGAGACATCTCATAACTTAAAGGGCACACATCAAATCTACAATGTTGATGTTCGACACACGTCATGATGGTGCCCACAAAACTTACTAACATCAATTCTTAGGTTCTCACGAGGTCAGTAAGTTGGGTCACATTTTGACCAGAATATTTAGCCCATTTTACATGTCTGGTCCATTCACTTTATTTTACTGATCAATACTCTCAATTTGGCTAGTTACTCGTCTCATCCACGTTTTTTAGCTATGAAAATTTTCGTAGCTAAAAGTAAACCTTTGGATTTTTTTCCAAAATTGTATCCAGCCTTTAGCGACGAAAATTTTCGTGGCTAAAAGTCTCATCCACGTTTTTTAGCTACGAAAAATTTCGTAGCTAAAAGTAAACCTTTGGATATTTGTTCAGAAATTGTTTACAGCCTTTAGCGAAGAAAATTTTCGTAGCTAAAAGTAAACCTTTGGATTGGTTTTTTCAAAAATTGTTTACAGCCTTTAGCGACGAAACCTTTCGCCGCTGAAACTCTCATCCACGTTTTTTAGCTACGAAAAGTTTCGTAGCTTAAAGTAAACATTTAGATTTTTTTCTAAAATTGTTTACAGCCTTAGCGACGAAAACTTTCGTTGCTAAAAGTCTCATCTACATTTTTTAGTAAACCTTTGGGATTTTTTGGAATTATATACAGCCTTTAGGAACGAAAATATTCGTCGCTAACAGTCTCATCCACGTTTTTTAGCTACGGAAATTTCCGTAGCTAAAAGCAAACCTTCGAATTTCTTTCAAAAATCGTTTACAGCCTTTAGTAATGAAAATTTTCATCGCTAAAAGTGTCATCTAGGTTTTTTAGAGACAAAAATTTTCGTAGCTAAAAGTAAACCTTTGGATTTTTTTCAAAAATCATTTATAGCTTTTAGTGACGAAAAGTGTCATTCATGTTTTTTAGCTACGAAAATTTTCGTAGCTAAAAGTAAACCTTTGGATTTTTTTCAAAAATCGTTTATAGCCTCTAGCAATGAAAAGTGTCATTCATGTTTTTTAGCTACAAAAATTTTTGTAGCTAAAAGTGAACCTTTGGATTTTTTTCAGAAATTGTTTACAGCCTTTAGCGATGAAAATTTTTGTTGCTAAAAGTCTCATCCAGTTTTTTAAGCTACGAAAATTGTTGTAACTAAAAGTAAACCTTTGGATTTTTTTTTCAAAAATGGTTTACAGCCTTTAGCAACGAAAATGATCACCGCTAAAAGTCTCATCCACTTTTTTAGCTACGAAACGTTTCGTTGCTAAAAGTAAACCTTTGGAGTTTTTTCAAAAATTGTTTACAGCCTTTAGCGACGAAAATTTTGGTCGCTAAAAGTCTTATCCAAGTTTTTTAGAGACGAAAATTTTCGTAGCTAAAAGTAAACCTTTGGATTTTTTTTTCAAAAATCGTTTATAGCCTTTAGCGACAAAATGTGTCATCCATGTTTTTTAGCTACGAAAATTTTCGTATCTAAAAGTAAACCTTTGGATTTTTTTCAAAAATCGTTTACAGCCTTTAGCGACGAAATTTTTCATTGCTAAAAGTCTCATCTAGGTTTTTTAGCTACGAAAATTTTCGTAACTAAAAGTAAACCTTTGGATTTTTTTTTTTCAAAAATGGTTTACAGCCTTTAGCGATGAAAATTTTCGTCGATAAAAGTCTCATACACATTTTTTAGCTAAAAAAATTTTCATAGCTAAACGTAAACCTTTTGATTTTTTTTTTTCAAAAATTGTTTACAGCCTTTAGTGATGAAAATTTTCATCACTAAAAGTGACTTTTAGCTGCAAATTTATAATTTCATCACTAAAAGTCACTTTTAGCGACAAAAAAAAGTTTCGTCGCTAAAACCCCTATTTCTTGTAGTGTCTCACATGTGGTTGGCCGTTTAGGCACACTCCGCTGCCCGCATAGGTTTAAGCATGTGATGGCCTTCGCGGTCTTTTAGGGCCATTGGCTTCACACCGCTGCCCATATAATATTTGACGTATCGCAAATCGTAATGGGTCTTTTGTGTGGTCATGATTGGCCATATAGGCGGATTCCTTTGCCGTAAATGATAAATCGTCATTGCTATTGTAGGACTTATGTGTGGTCGGCCATATGATATATCGCCATTGCTGGTAATAGTATTCTTGATAATATTTATATTTAAAGTAATGAAACAACTTGGCGATAATATCAGTTTGACGATAATGACTTTTATAATAATGGTCAACAGCGATTAACAATGGCGATAATACCCGTTTGATGATAATCATCATCAATGCTTGGCGATTATCGCCGGCGATAATCGACGATAACATTAATTTTGGCGATAATCATCAGTGTTTCACGATAATCGGCGCTAACATTAATTTTGGCAATAAGCATCAGTGTTTGGTGATAATCGGCGATAACATTAATTTTGGCGATAATCATTGGTGTTTGGCGATAATATTGATACGCTTATAATGACTTCGACATACTTGGGGATTTACCTTTTATTCATCATATATGGAGAAGAATACATGGCAATGTCGTTTGAGGCTTTTTTTTAAAAAAATAAAAATAAAATCATTTTACTTGTCTTGTCCCGTTTTGATTGGGAAGAATTATTCTGATTATCTTCATAATCAAAATTGCAGCGGTCTTTAGGGATAATATATCTTGATGAAGCGAGCATTGACATGCATATTTTGATGAATCATATTCATGTTACAATACCGCTTTTCTTTCAGATTATCATGACTATCTTCAATCGGGATTGCATGTCATTACTTTCTCTCTTATATCATTCGTTTTCCTTGTGCCAATTTCACCATTGTCAATCATTTCTTGTAAAATTTTCTTCAACATAACAATTCTCAGTTTGATGTCCAAGAAAATAATGATAATAGCAATAATCATTTTCTCACATTTCTGCATTTCCTTTGGATGCTTTGGCCATGGTAGTTTGATTTTCTCTACGGCCAGTAATTGGTTCATCATGGGAAGTATACCATCTTCTTCAAATGTATACTTTCCGCAATTCTTGAATCATCCAAATCCTTTCTTTACTTTCTTAGTTGCGAATTCACTCATATTTCCTTTACCAGAGTTTCTTTGTTCAGCTTGACAATTCTTCATTTTTCTTTCTTCTTCATCAGTATCAATCAAAGTTCTTTTGAGATTTTGAAATAGCTGACTCATATGAGAGTCAAACACTTTTGCACTAACCTTTTCTAGATTGCAAGCCTTCTCAATCAAATCTTGAAAGCTCTATATATTTGGACTAATAAGACCTAATGAAATATCTAGTTTTATGCATTTTATACATATCTTGATTTGCTTTTCTTCTTCTGCCAGTTGCGGTCATGTTCCCCCCCAAGATCTTCCATCGATTGATGAATTCTTTAACCGGTTCGTCTTCTTGTTAGCATATAGAAGATAGATCGTTAAGACTAATTTCCTCAGTGGATGGCCCAGGAAGCCATAAATAATGATGACTATTTTTGACAAAACGTATTTGCAGGAAGTATTGTGATTGACAACTCCTTTATTGCAATAGTTTTCTCTTTACCTTTCCATATCTTTGACGGCTCTCTTGCAGATGTCATTTTATAGTTATTTTTTTATCTCATTTTTCGTCTTTCTTCATTACAATCTCTCCTTATTTTATCATTTTTTGTAACATATCCTTCAGTGTGAAGCAATCTTCTATGGAATGTCCTATGAAACAATGATAACGACAATAATTCTTTTTTCTTGTCATTTCAACTTCCTCTAGATATTTGGGTTGAGATAACTTGATAGTTTCAACAGTTAATAGTTGCTCTATCATTAGTAAAACATCTTCTTTTTCAAAAATGTATCCTTTGTGAGAGTCATATAATCAAGGTCGTTTATCATTTACACGACACTTGTAACGATTTGAGTCTTCTCTTCTTCTTGTTTCTCGCTTATTATGAAAGGTGTCTCTTTTCATCTCTCGATCAATGACATTTACCATTGATCTGTTTGGCCCTCTTCTTTCTATTCTATTTTGAAACACTGGCATTTTCTTGGCTATTAGTTTCAATGCATGTGCTTTTGTAGCGAGATCTCGAAAGGTCTTTATGTCGGCGATTGTGAGTCCGAACACAATTCTCGTTTCCATAGAGTTTAGACACATCTTCACCTGTTCCTTTTCTTTAGGTAACTATCTGCATAAAGCTCCTAAATCTTTCCACCTATCAATGGATTTCTCCATGGGTTCATTCTCTCTGTCTCATAAAGGCTAATTCTATGATACTGATATCACGGTCTAATGAGAAGAAGTTTGACATAAAAGCATTTTGCATCTGCTCCCAATTCGTACTAATTCCAGCGCCAGATTGGAATACCATTGTAATGCTTTTCTTGTTAAAGAAGATCCAAACAATCGCAAGCAGTTTTGTGAGACAGTGGAGAGATTACCCATTGTAGTGATAAAGTACATGAGGTGTTACTCCGGAGATCCATCCCCATTAAATTTCTCGAAGTCGGTATGTTAAAAATTTGTTGAGAATGGTATATTCTCAATTTCTCTTAGACACAATGTTCGATAACAGAACCTCCCAGTATGTTCTCGTTCTCTAGCTATCTCTTTGACCACTTGTTACATTTCCTATTGGGTTATCGCTACCATAGCAGGGGTAGAGCCGTCTAATCCTGTTCTGGGCGGTTGCAAACCTTCAGGCCGTTGTTCGTGTTTGTTTGTAGGAGTCATCATCGGTGGAGCTACGACCTAGGCCACATTATAAGCGAGAGTGGCTAAAGCATCTCGAAGATTTCAACATTCTTCCATCAGAGTTCTTTGACTTTGTGTCATCTTAGCCATTCGTTCATCAACAGTCAGTGGTTGAGCTTGACTTGTTCCTGCCATGTATACAGTGGCTTTTCTACTCCATAATGAAGCTATTGTCGGAGTGGGATATGAGTGTATCGGAGTAATAGGACTTGATAAAAGAGGAATCCGGTTGAATCTTCTTACACTTTCATAGGATTCGGTTGATTGCGATGTAATTTGCAAAGGTGTCATCTGTGGAGATACGGGGAATAGTGATTTTTCTACAGGCGATTTACCTTTCTCTTTCCTTGTCCATCAGATATTTGTGGCAGGAAAGGCCAAAAAATCTTGTGATGTTAGGGAGTAGGGGTATTTCCCTGGATAAAGCGTTGGAGGAGCAAGTGCAGGATTCTTTCTAACTGCATTTCTCGTTACTGGGCCTTTAATAATTTGTGGTGGAGTTAGTTTGGCACCTGTGCGAGATTGGGTCTTCGACCTTCAACGGGAGATGATGATCCATTCATTTCCTTCATCTTGTGCGAGTGCTGATACGAATATCACTCTGGCAACAGCTTACGAAGTGTTGTTTTTAATTAGTGTTCACATTTTTGGGATCAGCTGGTTCTTCGAACCTGGAGATTGATTACGAGCATATTCCAATCCGAATCTGGTTGAGTGAAGCAGAAAGTTGTTTTACTTGAAATGGTTGCCATTGATTGTAATTCGAGTATACGTGTTGTATTGTAGCTTTGACTGTTAATACCAAATAGTGTCAATTTGTGTCTAGATAAAAGAATATCTTATCTTAAAGATTAAGGGGAGGATGTTCCCGTAAAGAGTCGCTATTTTAGCATTTGTATGACGCCAAACAATGATGAAATTCGTTATATATATTTTCTATGCTATTGTTAAGTACGATAATCATACTCCCCAGCAGAGTCGTCATTTTGTTTTGACAAGAAACAAAAGTTATTTAATTTGGAAATTATCTCATTCAATTACAACAAAGAAAGAATACAAGGAATAATCATCATATATTATTTATTATGATTTCATTTACTTACTTTTTATCCCTTGATTATAAGATAAAATATGTATAAAAATACAAGCAAGACCAAGTCGAATGTCAATTTCAGTAGCATTGCAGATCATGATATGATTTCCACTCATATAAATCATTGTGCGAGAATGATATTATTCCAATTGACTTCATGGACTTGAAGAACTTTATTTCTGTAGCATGAATTAAGCATTCTTTAACATCTTCAAAATGATAATACATCATCGGAAATTCAATGTTAACGCAATAGACTCGTTGCACGGGTAGAGGGTGAATATTGCCATCTGATTATGTGGACCACTTCCTTGTGTGGAAAACGTGTTGTGCGCCGCGCAACAGGTACTCCTGAGTACCTTGATAAACCTTGAGAAATCTTCTCTCTTTTGCTCTCTAGGAATACTTCAATCGATCCAAATGAAGAAGATGGTGGGGTATTTATAGCCTCCTGCACGTGTGAATCCTCCCTTTCACGCAGTGAATAGCCTTAATGTTTCATTGTGCGAACATCTTCGTTGCGCACATACTTCAATTATGTGTCGCACAATGAGTCTTCCAAACTCCTATTGTGCGTCACACAATAGACACTTATGAAATTTCATCTTCTTCATGTATATTTTCATTTCTTCTTATTTTTTATGCTCCAACAATGATCAAAGAACAATTGAGCACCACGTCTGTCAAGGATCTTCGACCAACAAGGAAACCCAACGAGGGTTTTGTCACCTCCTAAAGTTATAAAAGGAGTACATGATAAAGCGCTCAAGGCCCACACTAAACACAATCAATCTACATAGCTCGATGCTACTTTATCTTAGTTTCTAGATCCTCCACCTCTGTCTAGCCATACTGCCGATTGTTTGGAGTTTATGTTAGCTTTAGATCGCTATTGGCCAACGCCATTGACGTAGTATGCTTAGGAGTAGTTTAAATATATGTGACCCACCATTGTTTGATTCTGATCAATCGAGTCCTTGCTTAGAAGATCACAAACCAGTCATATGCTACTCACCAATCCGCCTCGATTGTTTGTTTAACAAATGATCGCAAGTATTTATCTTTCGTTTATTTTTTCTACTTAGTTTTTTCTATCTGGCAATTGTATCGTGCTTCAAACTCAAATTGATAAAATTGACATTTTTTAGCCTTTAGCTTTAAATTGTCCTTATTTGTTTTATTGAGAAATACAAAGTCTATTATCATTGGTGAATGAAAACCCCTCAATGTAAGGCAAGAAAGAATCCATTCGAAATGATAAACTCCTACACTTTTAAAATCGCAAGATCATTGTAACCATCGGTAGTTAAGAGGGTGGTTGATCCAACGAGTTGGGTCTTAATCAGTCTGTCTATAGAAAGGGCGAGGGGCACCGGCAATCATTCAAACTTGAGTCGAGTATGACTTTGGTACTCCCGCACTACCTTAATTGCATACATTAATGTTAACAAAATACATACCCTCATTAACACATGTGGCTTAGTATTTGATTGAATTGCACAGGCTACCCCTGTTAGAAATAGTGGCACATGCCATACCCCTCTTAGAAATCGTGTTGCACTGTGTGAACCAATCACAATCTTTCTGGCCACAATATAACTATCATCTCTCAGTTTCAACGGCTCGGGATCAATGTGGATCTGGGAAGATTAGTACCCTTGTGGCCCACAATCATAAGAACTCTAAAATATCATGCATAACGGCATATCTTATGAGGTAAAAATAATTGGTGAGAAATAAACTGTCCTTTGGGAAAGAGAAATTGTCCAAACTATCCAACATCCCAGTGAGGTTGAATGAAGTCCCTGTACATATTCACGTGCCCGTCCACTATTACTGAACATCTGGGGACTGTATCTCGTGTTCCCATTTCTAAACTTGCTAGTTTATAGCTCATAACGTGAGATTATTGTTTCCAAATGATATGTTTTACACACACAACTATATAGAAACAGTATAATAGCCCATATGGTAAGCACTGCAGGATCGAGCATATAGAAAATCAAATCTACTCTACTCAGATGAGGTCCTTGGTTTGATCTTGATTGGAAGGCCCATAGACGGATATGGAAATGGTTGGCATGTGATTTCTTCATTAGAATTCGCAAGTGACCACTCAAAGTTTGTGACCATATGATGAATGATTATGAGCGATTCGATCCTGGCAAATTCGTTGCCTATGCACATGCGTGGCCCACTACCGAAAGGAATGTAAGTGAATGGAGGAACGGGCTTGGCTGGATTCTGAAATCGAGATGGGTCAAATTCAGTCGGATCCTCGATGATATTTTCATCCATGTGGGTTGTACTGGGAACACATAACACCTGAAATAAGGACCACAAGCATTAATTTCTAATGTAGATGAGTAAGACATTTAATGTTATAATTACTTGCAAGGTCACCATCTAAATCCTACCCTTTTCACACCTGCTGATGTGGTCATCAAATGAGCCAGATATGCACATTCAATGTGGTATATTGTTTTTAGTGATCCATCTTTCTCGTACACATGTGGTCCACCTGATAATCATACCAAAAGAATACACACGGTGGATCCCACTGGATGCTTCAAGTGTATCTTGCAAACATGTGCCAAGTAAAAATTTATGGAGACAGTAGCGATTGGATGGACATTTCTCATATTATGTGGGTTGCTGAAGATGTGCTTACCTGCCATCCTTTGGGGATGTCGTAGCCTGCAAAGCTGGTGTCTCTGAGAGCCTTTCTGGAGTTACCAAATAATACAGGGATGAGTCTCAACATCTCTTGCGCAGCTCTCCATGTGCACTTCATCTTTTGCACTTCAGTCCATGAGAGCAAACCTTGCATTCCTTGTCTCTCCCTTTCCACATGCTCTTACAGAGAGAAAACTTCAATCCATCACACACACACACGTGAGTTTTGCCAATGTCCCTACTTCTTGGGGATGCTAGCAATGTCTCAAACCTTTTTATTAGCACGTGAGATCTATTGTCGATCTGACCTGTTCATTCATTCATGCAACTAGGAAAAAGCAAGGTCCAAAAATCATGCCAATCTAATAGTGAACCATCCATTATAATCGCTATAGCCAATCCTGCTCCACGGGACTCAACTATTTCCGAGCCAATTTCAAAAACAAAACCTATTAAAAAGTGGCCCATTGTGCGTTGCTTCTTAAATTGAAAATGGTCCATGTTATGGTGGGTTTTCAGGCCAGACCCAGGCTAACAAGGATTGGGCCTTCAAAGCTGATTAGTTATCCTACCTACTATGGACTTATGAGTTAACCGCTAAATGGGTCAGTAGGAGGTTACAGTCCTTTACCTTGTCGAATGTTCTGTTGAAGCTTGATATCTTTAGCCAATTTCCACACCATCAAGCTCAAGAGCGAGGTGGTGGTGTCATGGCTAACTATGATCAGTGCAACAATATTGTCCATAATCTCTTCTTCAGTGATCGGCTGCTGATTCTCATCTCTTAATGTAATTAGGCACGAAATTATGTCGCTCTTTGCTCTAACAACACCCTCTTCCAGCAAATCCTTTCTCTTCCTTATGATTGGCAATACCCGCCGGTCGACCCTTGAACGCGCGCGAAGGGCCCTCCAGAAGATGGTCCCAGGGAAATTCACTGGAATGGACCATACGCCTTTCAGGACTAGGGCAAGGTCCTGAAACAAGGCTTCTTTGGTGGGCTTGTCATAGAGCCCAAATAGTAGACTACATGAGACATCAAACGTGAGGTCTTTCAGGAGAGGTACGAATTTAATGGTGTCCTTCCCTTTAATTTTCACTAGTAGATTGGTTTTAAGGAAATCATCCATAATTCCAATATATTCTTGGAGGCTTTCAGGTTTAAGGAAGCTCATCATTGCACCCTTCACACGCTTGTACCTACACACACGGAAGAATTTATAATTAACAACTTCTTTTATGAAGAAGGTATTTACTTATAGATATGTACTTTATGTTTAGTATTGCGTACGTATGAAGGGATGAAACCGATGTGGATTGTGCTTGGTGACCCCACCGCCCAGTTATATCGTGTCAGGACTCTGTGGGCCCCACCTTAATGTATATGTTTTATCCACACCATCCATCCATTTTCCTAGCTCATTTTAAGTTATGTGCCCCACATTAAAATATATCCAAAGCTCAAGTAGACCACACCAGAGGAAACAGTGGGGATTGAACCCCTTCCATTGGAAACTTCTCCAGCCACAAGTTTTGGATCAAGCTGATATTTGTGTTTTCCCTTCATCCAAGTCTGTTAGGTCTTATGAACTGTTTAGATGCTAAATAAACATTACCGTGAGCTCCGGAAGGTTTCAACCTCAACATCATTAGCCCTGCTGTTTGGTGTGGTGTAGTCCACTTGATTTTCATCTCATACCTAAAAATGAGCTAGCAAGATAGATGGAGTGCAGATAAAACACATTGGCCCCACAGTTGTGTCACCACTCAATCCTCATCCAGATAAACCATATTATGAGGGTCCCAAATGAATAACTTTACTCGGGGTTTATGCTTTGTCTAGAATTCAAGGGCCAATTTAGATCGTTATTTACTACTCTAATGTAAAGAATCCAACAGAATGGTTTTCAAAAAGCTATGTTATTAATTTTTATAACTACCATTCAATTACCTCAAGTATATACTCCCTCGCAGTGGTCCTGGAAGCAAATATATTGGTGGCTCAGGTGCGCCCCATCGTAATTTTCAAGTAAAATTCACCTCGACCATCCAGTGTGTCAATCCATGTGAGGCCAAAGGCTTAGAATTTGTTATATTTGTTTTAAAATAATATTAAAACTTTGAATTTTTAAATTTTGGTGTTTTCCCTTCACATTTAAATTTTGGTGTTTTTGAGGTGTTGGTTTTGTCCCGCATCGGATTTGACAAGAGAAATTCTCTTGTTTATATGATAGGCTTTTTGCCTAGGACTTGAGCCCCTTTTAGGGGACATGTGAATTTGGTCCTGTGGGGGGGGCTATGCCAATAGCTCTAATCTATGTCATTGACCACACACGCGCGCGCGCGCCGAGCCGAGTCCGCGTGCGCGACGCAACGGGACGGGCTGGGCGCGGGGGCGGGTGTAAGTGTACTCGCGTGGGTGTGTGTGTATGGGTAGTTGCAGGTCTGTATGTGCGAGAGTGTACTCGCACTTGTGCCTTTTCGTTTTAAACCAGAGAGATGCTTCCCTTCCAGTTAGTTGCCCCTGTTGGGTTTAAACCTAACGGACCTAACCTTTTGTAAAGGGTGCTTATGCACCATTTCAGAGTCTATATAAAGACTTCCGATTCCATTTTCAAAATACGAAAATACTGTCTTATAAAACTCTCTCTGATACGATTTTACCATTGTTACTGAGTTCATTGCTGAGTCGACTCAGCACTTTCGGATTAAACTGCAAGTGGTTCGAGCCCGTGTACAGTGAGTGCACCGCTGGGACCGGGTCATAGTCGTTGTATCCTGGAGGTCGATTGCTCTAGAAACCTGTTGCACTTGGGACGCTGTCCAAGGGGAGCAAATTCGATTTCAAGCCGAGTGACTCAGTCACGCCTCGACTCAATTCAATAAGTTTTTCTTTCTCTAAATTTATTTTCCTTTTTTGGTTCTCGATTTTATAGTCTATTTAATTCAACATTTTATCCAACAATCTTGAAATCGAATTTGTGTTGAATTACATAGACTATGGCTACAGTAACAGTAAATGCTTCTACTGAGTTAGCCAAAATTGAACCGTTCGCTGGACAATCCTTTAAACGGTGGAAACAGAAATTAATGTTCGCTCTTACCACTCTGAAAGTTTCATACATTTTATCTGAATCATTTACTATAGATCTAGCAAATCAAAATGAAGTAGCAGATGAAAATAATTGTAAAAATTATATTCTAAACTCTTTATCCAACGAATTATATGATGTGTATGCCTCTTACGCCTCTGCTAAAGACATATGGATTGCTTTAGAAAAGAATTACATATTAGAAGATGCAGCCGCTAAGAAACATGCAATTGCTAATTTCCTTCACTATGAAATGACAGACGATAAATCTGTCACAAATCAGATTCACGACTTTTAAAGTCTAATTCACAAACTATCGATAGAAGGAATTAAGTTGGATGAGGTGTTTCTGTCAGGAGCGTTAATAGAAAAGTTACCGCCCTCCTGGAAAGAATATAAAATAGAATGAAACATAAAAAGAACAGTGTTTCTTTGGAAACCACTATCGTACACATACGAATAGAGGAGGCCAATACAATCAGGGATCAAAAAGGAAATAAAAATGAGATAGATTCAAAAGCGAATCTTGTGGAATCAAGTCGAACAAATAATAAGAAAAAGGGCAACTGTCATAACTGTGGTAAACTTGGATATTATGCAAATGAATGCAGTCTCAAAAAGAAGAATGCAAACAATCAATTCAAGAAAAAGGGAAACTGCTACAACTGTGGAAAGCCTGGGCATCATGTTAAAACCTGCAGGCTTAAGAAAAATAAAGATAAGCCGCAAGCTAAACTTACAGAAATAGGCAATGACTCTGACATAGTAGTGGTTGTGGTGTCAGAAGTCTTCCTTGTAAACAACTTGGAGTGGGTGCTAGATACTGGTGCAACTAGACATGTGTGCAAGGATCGTAACATGTTTACCTCCTACCAAGTATCAGGAGATGATGAACAGGCGTTCATGGGAAATGCTAGAACGTCTCCAGTTGTAGGGAAAGGGAAAGTACTTCTGAAACTCACTTTTGGAAAGACTCTAATGTTAAATGATGTCCTGCATGTGCCTGACATTAGAAGAAACTTGGTCTCTGGTTCGCTCCTCAATAAGGCTGGTGTCAAATTAGTATTTGATTCAGATAAGCTTGTAATGACTAAAAATGGAACCTTTGTTGGTAAGGGGTACTGTAGCTATGGTTTATTCATTGTAAATGTATCCAATGATAATAATAAAACATCTAGTTCTGTTTATATCGTTGAACCTTTTTATCTATGGCATAATAGATTAGGTCATGTGAATGTGGCATCTTTAAAGAAAATGAAAAGATTAGGTTTATTACCTAATATATCTAATGACGAGTTTGAAAAATGTGAAACATGTGTAGAATCAAAATTTATTAGAAAACCCTTTAAACAAATAAAAAGATCATCTGTTCTATTAGAGTTGATATACAGTGATTTAGGTGATTTTAGAAATCACATGTCTAGAGGTGGAAAAAGATATTATATAACTTTTGTAGATGACTACTCTAGGTTCACTAGAGTATATCTATTAAGGAACAAAGATGAAGCTTTAGATGCTTTTTTTAAATATAAAATTGAAGTTGAAAATCAATTAAATGTAAAAATTAAAAGACTTAGAACAGATAGAGGAAGTGAATATGAATCTTCTCAATTTAGAGAATTATGTGAAAAGAATGGAATAATTCACGAAACTACAGCTCCTTATACACCAGAATAAAATGGAATAGCAGAACGTAAGAACAGAACTCTAAAAGAAATGATGAATGCCATGTTAAATAGTTCAGGCTTAACCTCAAATATGTGGGGAGAAGCAATTCTGTCTGCTTGTTATATCCTAAACAGGATTCCATTTAAATCTTCTGAACAAACACCATATGAACTTTGGAAGAATCATATTCCTAGTTATAAATATATTAAAGTGTGGGGGTGTCTTGCTAAAGTAGGATTGCCTGAAACTAAGAAAAGAAAATTAGGTCGTAAAACGACCGACTGTGTATTTATAGGGTATGCACAAAACAGTGCGGCCTATAGGTTTCTAGTTTTAAAAACTAAGGATAATATTCTAGATCCTAATACAATTATAGAAGCTAGGGATGCAGAGTTCTTTGAGAACGTATTCCCTATGAAATCTAAATCTATAGGAATATAAAAAGTTAATGAATCAGATATTGCGTCTGCTAGTAAAAATGCTTACGAGAAAGTAGTATAAGAGATATAACCAAGAAAAAGTAATAGAGTTAGAAGAGAAACTAACCTAGGAGATGGTTTTTTCACATTATTAGTAGAAGATGATCCTACAACTTATATAGAAGCTATTAACTCTCCAGATGCAACCTTTTGGACGGAAGCAATAAATGATGAGTTAGAATCTATTATATCTAATAATACTTGGAAATTTGTAGACCTACCACCTGGTAATAAACCAATAGGTTGCAAATGGGTGTTTAGAAAGAAACTAAAACCAGATGGAACTATCGATAAGTTTAAGGCTAGGTTGGTAGCGAAAGGCTTTAAACAAAAGGAAGGAATAGATTACTTTGATACATATTCCCCTGTAACTAGGATTACAACTATTAGAGTCTTAATAGCGATAACCTTCATATATAAACTAGTGGTACACCAGATGGATGTTAAGACGGCTTTCCTAAATGGAGACTTAGAAGAAGAAATATATATGGAGCAACTTGAGGGTTATAAGATATTAGGTAAAGAAAATAAAGTATGTAGACTAATTAAATCACTATATGATTTAAAACAGGCTCCTAAATAATGGTATGAAAAATTTGATGGTGTTTTAAAATCAAATGGTTATCATATAAATGATGTAGATAGATGTGTATATAGTAAAATTTCTAAAAATGATTATGTTATTATATGCCTTTATGTTGATGACATGCTTATTTTTGGAACTAATATTAAATTAGTTAATGCAACTAAGAAATTCTTGTCATCTAAGTTTGATATGAAAGACTTAGGAGAGGCAAGTGTAATCTTGGGTATTGAAGTAACCAGGAAAAATTGTGTTATTATATTATTACAATCTCATTACATTGAGAAGATATTGAAAAAGTTTAACCATTTTGATTGTTTACTTGTTAATACTCCTTATGATTATAGTGTGACTCTCATGAAGAATACAGAAAATAGTGTGTCTCAATTAGAATATTACAAAATAATTGATAGCCTCATGTATCTAACAAACTGTACTAGACCTGACATAACTTTTGCAGTAGGAAGGCTAAGTAGATATACACATAACCCTTGAAAAGAGCATTGGAATGCACTGTCTAGAATTTTGCGATACCTAAAAGGCAATATGGCATGTGGTTTACATTATAATGGTTATCCTACTGTATTATAAGGATATAGTGATGCTAACTGGATCAGTGATTCAGATGAGACAAAATCCACTAGTGGATATATCTTCACTTTGGGTGGAGGAGCAGTCTCTTAGAAGTCCACCAAGCAGACATGTATTGCTCGGTCGACTATGGAATCCGAGTTTATTGCCTTAGAAAAGGCTGGATCAAAAGCTGAGTGGCTTAGAAATCTCTTAGCTGATATACCATTATGGCAAAAGCCTGTATCGGCCGTGTTTATTTATTGTGACTGTCAAGCAGCTATAGCGAAAGCAAAAAGTAAAATATATAATGGAAAAAGCAGGCATATTAGACTCAGACACAACATAGTGAAACATATGTTACGTGATGGAGTCATATCTATTGACTTTGTGAGGTAAGAAAAGAATCTAGCAGATCCTCTGACCAAAGGACTATCTAAAAAGTTAGTCAATGATACATCGAAGGGAATGAGGCTGAGCCTAATATATGAGCTGCCAGTGTCGGTAACCCAACCTATACAAGTGGAGATCCCATGAGATAGGTTCAATGGGTAAACAACAAGACACGAGGTAGACGATTGCACTGAGTTATATGAGCCCCTTCTATGGTGTACAGTGCGAGCAGCAACGCAGAAGGATGAGTTTTTAAAACTCTTAATGGATCCATAGCCATATATTTGGTGGTGTATACAGTTGCTGCATACACTTGATGGAATTCACCTATATGGGTGTGGAGGTGGAGGCCGCTTCCTATGAGAATCTAGGCGAATTCTCTAAAGCACTCATGGAATTCAGGTAATGGTGTATGACCGAAACGCACTGAACCACAGAATCACTTGCAGAGGAAGAGTTGTGTGAGTGACATATACTTGCGATTTACATTAAAAGGATTCAGGTTCAAGACTATGGTGTCACCTGATTACTGTAGACCTGTCTTTCTTACTCTAATGTCGGTTCAAGTCTATGGTGACACTGGCACCATTGCACAACTATTTCGCTTTAATTCGAAGGCATTTTATTTTAAAACATGTGGGGGATTGTTGTATTTGTTTTAAAATAATATTAAAACTTTGAATTTTTAAATTTCGGTGTTTTCCCTCCACATTTAAATTTTGATATTTTTGAGGTGTTGATTTTGTCCCACATCGAATTTGACAAGAGAAATTCTCTTGTTTATATGATAGGCTTTTTGCCTAGGGCTTAAGCCCCTTTCAGGGGGCATGTGAATTTGGTCCTGTGGGGGGGTGCGCCGAGCCGAGCCGTGCCGTGCCGAGCCGAGCCGAGTCCGTGTCCGCGTCCGCGTGCGCGACGCGCCGGGACGGGACGGGACGGGCTGGGCTGGGCGCGGGTGCGGGTGTGGGTGCGGGTGCGGTGTAAGTGTACTCGCGTGGGTGTGTGTGTATGGGTACTCGCAGGTCTGTATGTGCGAGAGTGTACTCGCACTTGCGCCTTTTCGTTTTAAACCAGAGAAATGCTTCCCTTCCGGTTGGTCGCCCCTGTTGGGTTTAAACCCAACGGACCTAACCTTTTGTAAAGGGTGCTTATGCACCATTTCGGAGTCTATATAAAGACTTCCGATTCCAGTTTCAAAATACGAAAATACTCTGTCTTATAAAACTCTCTCTGATACGATTTTACCATTGTTACTGAGTTCATTGCTGAGTCAACTCAGCACTTTCGGATTAAACTGCAAGTGGTTCGAGCCCATGTACAGTGAGTGCACCGTTGGGACCGGGTCATAGTCGTTGTATCCTGGAGGTCGATTGCTCTGAAAACCTGTTGCACTTGGGACGCTGTCCAAGGGGAGCAAATTCGATTTCAAGTCGAGTGACTCGGTCATGCCTTGACTCAATTCAATAAATTTTTCTTTCTCTAAATTTATTTTCCTTTTTTGGTTCTCGATTTTATAGTCTATTTAATTCAACATTTTATCCAACAGAATTTAGCTCCATTCACGATTGGAAACTTGCCTCCAAACTGTTTCCATTAGTGTGGCCGGCATGGATGACGGATATAATTTTTGGACCATAGTCAAAGTGTTTGTGTGGAATAATAGTTGGAGTGGTTTTCATATAATTATCAGGGTAGACCCTTTAAAATTCAATGGTGGATCCGTTCCCAACTGTTTCCTTTACTGTCGCCCACCAAAATCAGGGTCAAATTGATTTTTTTTTTCTATGGGACTAAATATCTGATGGTCCCAGTGCATCTTACATAAACATAAACATAAGGGTAGGATCCAACAAAATCAAGAGCATGTCCTACCATAATGGGTATGTGAAATCCATTCTAATCATTAGGTGCATAATCCTATTTTAAGCCCAAAGACAAAAACTCAAGTTGATTTATTATTTAGGTGGGCTGCACCAAAGAAAATGATTGGAAAAGGGACGTCCACCCTTGATCTTGCAAGGCCTAAACCATGATGATTACATTAAATTCTCTCCAACCATTAGATTCCACACCAAAATTTTGGGCAATTTAAGCCTGCTTGTCATTCAAGTTGACCATACCATTTGAAACACTTTGGAGGGTGATCATTGCCATGTATACTATTTCCAAACATGTGGTCCACATGAATCACGTGTAGAGGTAATTTTTGGGCCCTGGGCTTGACATGAGGTGACACACTTGCTGATCAGATGGATTTTACTTATATAGCATGGCAGGGCCCACCAAAGTAGTCGACCTGTTTGCTCACATGCTCATGCAACGCGCTCATAAATTAACGTAACATAAGGGTTGCATAAGGCAGGGCCCACAAAGTAGTCGACCTGTTTGCTCACATGTCATGCAACGCCCTCATAAAAAAACGTAACATAAGGATTGCATAAATAAATGTAACATAAGGCATTGGAATGATACTTACATGGATTAATGAGGTGGACTTTTGAAAGCCTTTTCTAAAAATGTATCCAAATCATATTCATGAGGTAGTTCTTGTCAAAGAATTTAAAGAAAAAGTGTCATCATTTCAATTTTACAACTATCCCACCAAAATTGAGAATTGTAGGGATGTTTTTAAGAGAGGTAAAAGAATATGTAATCGTTAAACTTTTCCATAGCATCAGGTGGAAATCTCAAATCCAAATAGTAATATTCATGGATGAATGTGATTATTTGACATTGAAATAATAGAAAAATACCATCTTATGATTTTAATATAGATAAATAATTATAGGAGTCAACAGTCAAATACAAACACTACAAGAAAATGGCTCTTAGCCGACTGATGGGCCATCCCTTTGTCAGCGGCTAGTTTGAACGGCTGCTGGCAGGGTCCCGATATATAAAAGGAAAAAAAAAAACCTAACCTAATTCCCTCTCTAAAGTGAGTAACGCCGCACGACCCCCCCCCTCTCTCTCTCTCTCTCTCTCTCTCCCTTCCCTCTCTCTGCCGCTCCTCTCCCTCTCTCGCACTCTCCCTCTCTCTGCTCCTCCCTCTCCCTCTCCCTGACCCTCTCTCGCTTACTCTCCCTCCCTCTCTCTGCCGCTCCTCTCCCTCTCATGCGCTCTCCCTTTCTCTGCTGCTCTCTCTCCGACCCTCTCCCTCTCGCGCGCTCTCCCTCTCCCTCTCCCTCTCCCTTTCCCTCTCCGCTCGCTCTCTCTCTCTCTCTCTCTCTCTCTCTCTCTCTCTCTCTCTCTCCTCGGCCCTCTGCCACAACATTAGGTATCTCTCTCCGCTTGATCTACAGCACATCAAGGAGCATTCTGCTGCAACATCAGGTATCTCCTTCTCTCTCTCTCTCTCTCTCTCTCTCTCCTCTCTGTCTCCTCTCTCTCTCTCGTTATCTATTCATATTAATTTGGACATTTTTTGGCATTTTTTAATCCTTCAAGTAACATTGTGCAATGATTTGTGTATTGAGAATTTTTGAGTTTTGAATCCTTAATTAGGGATTTGTAGTGTCGATTCCTTAATTAGGAATTTTCTGATATTACAAATTAGGGATTTGGGGATTTTAAAAATTTGAGGATCTTGAGGATTTTTGAAATTGGGAATTTCAGGTGGTTTTGATAGTTGATTTGGTAGATTTGATGTTTATTTGTTCATATTTTATTTATTTATAGGGTTTTGATGGCTGATTGGGAGGATTTGATGGTTATTTATTCATGTTTTCTTGATTTTTAGGGTTCTGTTACGTGCACACTCAATTTAGCATTTCAAACTCTTTCTATTTGATTTGGAACTTGCTGTCAAAGGAGAGATCCATTTTCCTTTTGTTACGTTTTATTGTTTCAATTGGATTTAGAAATTGTTTGGGAGGAAAATGGCATTTGTAAGTATTGGGCATTAAAGCTGTTGCTGTTTGATTTGGGTAATGGTTTCTGGAGAAGAAAATAGCACTACATCCGCTATTGATATGTAGTGATTTGGGCATTATAGCTGATTTCCTATTAAATGTTGGCCATTAGTTGAGACTTTTTGAACCATCTGTTTGTAATTATTGAAAGTCTTTTAGTGGCTAGGATCATCTAACGTTGTGGTTTTCTGAGGGTACGGCTAGAAGAATGGTCTAGATCTCATGCATGGCATCACATGTTTGGAGAAGTATTGCTGGACAACTAACTATGATGCAAGTGTCGAAACTGGCTCCTTTCTCAACTTGTTCAATGCAGAAGCTTGTAAAGTCTGAAATGAGCCTTGTTGTTTTTCTAGTGTTTGGTATACTTCGGTATAGTCATATGCATTAGTTTTTAATTTCTCTATAATCCATTTGGTATAGTTATATGCATTTAATTTATTTTTTTAAATGGACATTGCTCTTATCATGTGGCATGTTATTAACATATATTTACAGAGGTAGAAATTTTCTGAATAACCGGCCATTCAATATACATTGTGATATGTTGACATATGATTTGCTGACTTCCAATTGTGGGGGGAAAAACTTCACTTGAATTGACTGAATTAGTTATCTTGTTTATCTTATTATCTACTTTTTTTTTATTGTAGCTTAGCCGATTGATGGGGCTACCGTTTGCTGGCGGCCTGTTTTACCAGCTGCGAGGAAAGGGTCTGTAAGAAGAAGAAAAAAAAAACCCACCTTCATTTCCGCCCTTTCATCTCCAGCCGCACGCCGATTCTCCCTCTCCAGTCCCTCAAGCTCTCCCTCTTCGCTCGCTCTTCCTCCCTCTCCCTCTCGCGCACTCTCCCTCTCCCTCCCTCTCTCTGCCTCTGCATCTCCCTCTCCCTCTCCCTCTCCGCTCGCTCTCCGTCTCCCTCTCACTCTCTCTATCCCTCTCTCTCTCTCTCTCTCTCAAAATCCTAGTCTTCTCTCTCTCTCTCTCTCTCTATCTCCTCGGTCCTCTGCTGCAGTTCGACCTTCCGCTGCTCGTGAATCTCCGATTCTCAGGTATGATGTAAACCTTTTCCCTTCTTGCTGTTGCTTCCTGCAATTTAGAATACCTGATTAGGGATTTGCATTGTCGAATCCCGAATTGGGGATTTGCATTGTTGTCGAATCCCTTTTTAGGGATTTGCGTTGTCGAAACCCTTTTTTTGGGTTAGCATACCAGGGAGCATTCATTTGTGGTTGAGTGGGTGAAGTCCTTGGATGTATTTCAAGGGAATGCCACCGGACTGAAAGAGAGTAGGGGAGTTTAGGCCTTTAGACTCCTTACCCTGGAGACCTGAAATCAGTTGTAATTCCACCTGTTCCAAGGACATCACAAGTAGGCAAATGAAAAAATGAACATGCATTTTGCATGTTCAGGTATTTGAAATTGATTTTTTTTCCCTTTCCCTTAAGGAATTGGTGGATCTGATTAGGAATCAGATTCCTATGCCAGGACAGAAAGTTGGCCGCTGCAGAACATGTTGCTGTATAATCTCATGAGCCCCGTTTGTGCAGACCGGGCTGCTAATTTTTATGCAAAATGCCAAGTGATTGGGTGTGCACATGGGGTGTTCGATGAAATTCCTAAGAGGAATTTGATCGATTGGAGTGCACTTGTTTTGATCATTATATTCAGCAAGTGTACTGAATAACTCCTATTGCTCGGTGGAAAAGTGAGCCTATTAAAAATGCTTTTGGTTTTCTTGATTCAACAAATGCTTATAGTCATGGATATGCAATTTGGCCATAAATGCTAAGCCATTTGCAATTTCAGTGCATCACATATGATTGCTTTATTTTTCCATTTGATTTCATTTTGACTTGATTCATGAATTTTTTTGCTCAGTTTTAAATCTTCATTGCTTTGAAGCATTGCTGAAATTTTTTGTTGTTGTCAATGTGGTGGTATGTTGCCTGGTTTAAGGATTTAATTTATGGATCTTGAGCCCTTCATTTGCATTTAAGAATAATCAATTGTCCTATTTGTCTTGTGGGTTTGAGCTCCGATGGATCTGATGGCTTGAGAATCTTTTACATTACTCGAATATATTCAATGCAGGTGCAGATGTAAGTAAATCTCCTACCATAGATGCCTTATTTGGCTATCAAATCCTTTTAGCCTAGACTTCCCCTTTGTTTAATTGATCACTATGGGATGCACCTTGAATGAAATGCACATTGTCATCGGTTTACCCACACTATGGGATGCACCTTAAACTCATCCATGCATACATAAAGGTCCATTCACATGCATGCAAAACAAAAAATAAAAAAAACACATATATGCATACATTTTTTTTCCTATTAGAAAACCTATTCTGAATTGTTGTTTGGAAGCAATTCTCTTTTTATTTTTTGTGTTTGAAGGAGTTGTTGATTGTCTACTTGTTGCTTCCAGGAACTGGACTTTCTGACAGCAGTATGCTTTCAGATTTTTGTGACTAGTGTAGCTGTACCTAAACTGTCTTGGAGTTTTGTGTGGCGCCTCTAATGCATTTCTGCTTTCATTTTTGTTGCCTATTTACTTATGTTTGATGGAACTTGTTGTTAGTGTTCTACCTATTTGATCTATTATGTTGCAGCCTTTGTCTAGTTAAGGATCTTGGCCTGACTCAATCAACTAGCAAGTACTAGAGGCTTGGAGAGTTTAAATAACTCATGACCGGTGAGCTTCTTAGGCCATTAAGAAGATAAAAACCCTGGCCTAGCCCAAATAATCATTGGCTTCAAAGCAGAATTCTCACCCCTGTTTAAATGTTTTTAGCCCAAATAGTTATGGTGAACACGTTTCCAATTGCATACCTGAATTCCTTACTTCCTGTTTCCCCAATGTTCATTTTCACATATTTGCATAATTGCTATGACAAATAAGAGAAAAGACTTGGAAATAGAAAAAGCTCATTTATATTAGATATTCTTCACTTATCATGTTAAAATGAAGACCCCCCTACATGTATATATAGGCCTTTTAGGATCCCTTTTACACAGTTCTTTATATTTAATGAAATTCTATCTACTTCTACTACCTATATCATTTTCCATACGAATTTAAATAATAAAACTTCTAGGCAGCTCTCTTGAAGTTTCTACTCTTACACTACTTAGTTTACCACACTATAATAATTTTACAAAATTTATATTTATTTCTCAACAATCCTTAGTGATTTGCATCTATAAAACTTGTTAAAAAACAAAAGCTGCCTTGAGTTTTTGGAGTTTCTTCAGGCCCATGGGACACTAGTTTGTGGCAAGCATGGTGGAAAGACTTTTGGCATTTGCACAGCAGCCCCTTCTGCACAGGTATGTATTTGCTATTGTGTTTCCAACTGTCTATAAAGAATAGAAATGCTTCCTTACCTCTCGTTAATATGAAAATGCCATGTTTTCCTTTGTTTATGATGTTATGGGATGAAATAGTCTAGTATGTTTCCCCAATAAATTCAATTTATATTGTTTTAATAAACTCAGATGTTTGTGGTGTATTGTCTTACAATGTCTACAAAATGCAGGTTAATCTGTCTACTGGTCAAATGGTGGATTTGATGCCTTAATGCTTGCCAAACACAGCCAATAGGCACAATCAGTGGAAGGGACTGTTTGGTAGGTTGGATTGGGAAGGAAACTTCCTAACCTCCATCACAGACCCTCAGCCCATGGGTAAGGTTGGCATGTGCTTTCACCTATGCCTGGTGTTTACTATCTCCCATACAGAATGGGATTCATCCTATGCCCGGTAACTCCTCTCCATTCTTGACATTTGGTGGGTTTTAGTAGGGAAAGCATGAACATACCCCAATTATCCAACAGATGAGCAATCCCAATCATGATCCCTTGTTTTTAGAAATGGCCATTTTATGCATGCAATCATGAAATTACAAAAAATAAAATAATAATAATAATTTAAAAAAATCTGGTTCTTGTACAAAAATTAGAAAGTAGAAACTCATACTCATGAGTCTCAAATATATTATTAAATGTTTTGAAAGAATGTTTCAATCCTAAAGCATATTCTTACACTGCAAAAGTATCACATATCTTTTGTTAATGTTAGCTATTTTACTGAGCTACTGTACTCATTTGTCTTGGATTCAGACTGCCTTTGGATTTGGCAATATCTTCATGCAGTTTAGTGGTTTTGGTCATTTGGCAAAGAGCTTGGTGTTTTTGGCTTTAACATTTAAATCTGTTTGCTTAATTTTAGGTGCTCATGCCTCATTTTCAGGTATTGCAGTCTCCAATATGGATGTCCTGCTTTTGATTGCTTTACCTCCTATTTGATTTGGATTTTGTCCAAAAGGTACCCAATGGACCCAACTTGATCTTAATGCTTTCCCAATGATGATATTGAAGAAATTGAAGATTAAAGACTTGGGAAGGTATAATGTATTTATTTGGTAGTGCATAATAGCTAGTGACATAAGCTAGGGATGGCAATACATTGGTCAGGGCTTGGGCTCCTAAACTTGGCTCAAGGACCCATTGGCCTGGTTCAATCATCAAGTGGGTCATGGTTATACAAAAGGAATGAATGATTTAAAGATACTTGAAATTGATCCGTCTGATCATCAGTGAAAGTCAGTGGGCCATGCCAAATACTATTTTAGGTCCCACTATTATAATCCTACAAAAGGAAAATATTGTTGCTGATGGCTTGCTATAAGAGGCATGTGCATGTTAGCTTTCCTTTTCAGGTGGTTGTCTTTTCCAAGGTGGAGTGTGTTTGTTTTTTTTTTTGAGTTGATAAATTTCTTTTTCACTTATAGGAAACTGCCGCATCTCATTTGGATAGCATTGATCAGAGAATGATTGCAATCTATCATCTATTGGGTTATACACATCACTACAAGAAATTGACTTTTGTTGGCTGGCTTTAATTATTATCTTTTGAATCATAAACTAATGTCAATCAGTTGTGTGGCCCATTGTCTAATAATCTTCAGCAAATGAATTAGCTATGATCATCTGCAATACATGAGCCCACTGGATGAACATGTACTCAATGTACAGTGGGAGACTACAACTTTGGGTAGTTTGATGAACTACTAAACTTGCATCCTCTTAATTATCAGTTTATCACTGCAGATTTCAACATCAAAAGCATTCTAATTCAGTCTTTCTTCATTTGAATCTCTTACCTGCAGAAAATGAGAGATGGGACTTGATTACATTTGCATTTCATGGGCTTTTCAGGAGTGAAGGCATTCTACATGGCAGATTTCTTTGTAGCAGATGTTGGTGACTGAATTTTGGTTTTCTTTTAACTATCATCTCTTTACAAAATATAGATTCTATCTTACTGGTTGCTTGAAATGCTTTTCAGTCGTGGGTTCCACTTGAGTATTATGCTATCGACAGCTTACCATGTTATGTTGAATGAGCAACAACTTACCATGTTATCTTACTGGTTGCTTGAAATGCATTGGACTGCAATAGAGATTCTTCCATTTCCAATATCAAAATTTATCTTGAACAGAGTAATTCAGGTCTTAAGATGGGATCTGCTCTCAAGATAACGTGGCCCAAAAATCAATCATGACCAATCATCAGGCGGTCGCCAATCCGACATGTGGCCTTCATGGTGATGCTGGTTTTTTGAATTGGCCACTTGGATTCTGATTCACCCTAAGCAGAGTGGCAGACCTCCTTGAGTAGTAAACCTTGATGATGGTGATGCTGGTTCTAATTGAAAATAAGTTGGTCCATTTGTTCCACTTAAACATCTTTCTTTGGTAGTCCAGCAGACTATGAAACTGAACCTTGTCTGGGTCAAACGATTTGAGCTTGTTTTAGTTGTTTCCATTTAAGCAGGAGCAAGTTCGACTGGATCTTGCTTGCAGCCAGACGAATGCATAATATTTCTCAACTGGTTTTGATTAAATTATTGATTGGTTTTATCTGAATTTTGCTGGATCTGAATTGACATCAACCAATTCTCATTTTACCTTTGATTTGTTGTAGGAAAAATCAATGAACTGGAATTATCAAATAATAATGCTGAGAGTTCAGCAGATTTTTGTTCTGTAGACTCCGACTGGTCTTCTCCTGATAAGAGATCCATTTCATCAACTAATGGGTATTGGTTCCACATGCTAATTGGACTAGATTTTTTTATTGGGAAAACTATATTCAAGATCAGACCAAACTGATGAATTGATTAGATCTCGCACCTGTATAATGCTGGCAAATGTGTGGCATGTACATGAGCTTTATTGCTGTGTGCGCTTAGAAAAGCTCTATTGCCTACATAAAATATATTTTAATCTGCTATGAAATATTAATTCTTTCATTTAATTACCTGCGTGGTTTGGTTGATCATGATTCATGAAGGTACCTTTATCTCCTAAAATCTTAACATTCTTCCTTGATGATTTAAAACAGGACTTCCTTCAGATGGCCCAGTAAATTGAATTGTAAAGATTTCAAGGTACCTAGAAATCATTCATTTTATTTTGTTTGAAATAAACTGCTGTTCCCAAAGGCAGCCATCCAGAGACCCATGAGACGACGGATTTGGGTTTGTCTTCAATGATGATCTGGTCCAGGCATCAAACCAACTCTATGCATAATCTCTGCCCAGTTTTTATTTTTCTGTTGAATAGGCTACCCAAGTTTCATATTCTTTTACTGAGTTTCCTTGCAATGTATTATTTGTAATCTATTATTATAAATATTTTTCTGGAATGGTTGTCAATTTGTTTATTCTTTCTTCATCTCATGTTTCTATTGTTGGAAGAACTCATGCTGTATCATTTGTTTTTGCAATAATTGATGGGACATGAGGACTTTGAGTTTTTGATTATCGTTTGCTGCTTTGGTTTGCAACAAGAACTTACAATTATTTTACTCACACTTCTTCCAGTGGCTTGCATTAACAACGACAACAATGAGAATTCGGATTTTTCAGTGGGCTTGAAGGTACTGCATCCTTGAGAACTGATTATTAATGCGAGTGTGGCTGTTTGTAATTGTATTTACAATTAATTCTGGTTGAATCTTGACCAAAGTCCGTCAATGTTCTGGCATTATTAGTTCGAGTGTGGCTCTAATCAAGTTTTTGCCTCACCGTCATCTCATGCACATGCCGCCACCTTGAAATTTTATGCAACAAATGCATGTGCCACCTCCTTGAAATTTGATGCAACAGATATTGGGTTATGCTAATTATCTATAGTATACCAATTGATTTGATTATATCATGTGCCAGCTCCTTGAAATTTGATGCAACAGATGCATGGTTAATGTCAATACTCCATGTGAAATTTTAAATGGTTTTCTCATCTCCTTTCAAGTGGCTGTTGGAAGCATTTTTAATGGACATTTTGTAGTGGGTGGTCAGGCCTTGAGTCTCTAATACATGATGCCATCTTTCATCTTAGTTAACAATGATTGTGTTAGAGATATATATCTCTAATACATGAGTTCATCCAAGATCTCTTATACATAATTATTACTGTTAACTAAAATGAGATGAACTTATTTCATTTTTGGGCAGTATGTTTTATATGTATTAGATTTTTCAGATGATTGCTTTCAACTTAGAGAATGGAAGCTTTATTACTAGAACTCTATTTATAACAAGTCACATTTATTTTAGAAATATTTGTGCCCGTGATTTGTTTGCTTTTTGTGCAGATTTCCAATAAAAGGCTTTATCAGCATGCCCTGGCTGTCTTCTTGTGTTAATTACAGCAAGAAGTGTGTTCGCTTGGTAGTGTTCTTTCGTGCCATGTTGTAAGATTCAAGCTTTTCCAGTAAGACCAACATCTCAATTTAATTTTTTTTATTTATTATTATTTATACAATCTCATCTTTTATTGAAATATGTTTGTAGAATCATTGATCTATTGTACAACTAAGTAACATGTGTTTTGTATCAAATCCATTTTGAATTTTATTGTCCCTCTAGTGAAGATGGTTTGGATTTTTGGGGCAAATACCTTTGAATCATGAAAGCAACTCACAAGACTAATGTAGATTTTTACTTTGGCATGTGAAATCATTTCTTTTATGGACACGATATGTACTAACTTAAAACCTTTTTGTAGTCATCTGGATATTTGTGTGGAAAATTCTCAAGTGAAGAAGAGAGGATCATTGTCAACCTTCAATTGATTCTTGGAAATTAGTAAGTTTTTGATTGCTTTAATATGTATTTTGATGCAATATTGAGTTGAATTTGAATCTCTAACTCTGATACTAATTAATTTCTTTTCTCTATTTTGTTTTGCAGGTTTTAGGCATGGATGAATAGGAGCTATAGATCGATGCATTTTATTTGTTTATTTTTATTTTTTGAAACTATTCAATTTATTATTGTAAATATTATTGAAGCTATAGATCGATGCATGAATGTGAAATCAAGTGGGCCTTGACCAAAAGGGTCATGATGAGGTCCATCATTTTATGAGTTGGAGATGCAGAACTCATAAAATGGACTCACTGTAGAGTCATGCATTTATTTTGTGTCATTTTCACTTCTTTGTTTTTTTAAAAATTATCATTATAAACTGAATGTTTGCAATCTAATTATCCTATATTTCTGAAACTGCAGCCAACATGAAGTTGCTATAGGCAATGGAAAAGAGAGCTTAACCAGTAAGGCGTAGGGAAAAAAAAAAAATCAAATCATAATTATAGATGCATTTACAAATGCATATGCATTAAGGAATTAGGAACTTAAATGCTAATTGAAGTATTAGTAAAGTTAAATCAGTCTCACATGGATCAAGAGTAAAAAATTCACATACCACGACCTTACCATACAAACCGTCGGAAAATACCCCATGCAGCGGCGGCCTGCACAACCGCCAGTAAAGCCCTCGTGCAGCGGCGGCTTGCACAACCGCCAGTATAGGGAGCATGACCGCAGGTAAAGCCTTTACCGACCGAGGCTTCACCAGCATTTGTCAAACCGCGGGCAAAGGCTTTGTCGGCAGTTTTCTGGGGCCTTTGCCGGCGGTTTTGACCGCCGGTAAAGGCCAGTTTTCTTGTAGTGAAATGTTATTAGTGGACAAGTACAACAATTTAGAATCATTACACTATTTCTTTACATTATCATAATAATTGGTAATCTAAACAAGCCCAAACAATGTGTTCGGTAACAATCTTATGTTAGCAAGTAGACAATTGATATTTTCATATCAGTAATCTTTCGACGCCCAGTCATACCATCATGTGGGGTTACCAAACGCATCCTGAAGGTCCATATTTATATAGAGGAATAATGACGCAGGGAGGACGTGAGGTCGAGCACCGTCTTCCTCAAGAGGATAACTATTTTGAATCCATGGAACTTCTCTGGACTCCTCACAGAGACTTCTCGAATCGACGAGGAAAGAAAGCAGGAAATAAAAATGAATTCTAAGAAATTTGAAATTGATTAATGAATGAATAAAAATGAGTTCACAACCTTTTAAATAGGGGTACTAAGAAATAGGAAAGAAATCAGAATCAACTACAACTAAAACTCTTAGAATTCACTAATTATAAATAGTAAACTTACTATTTATAGATGGTTGTGATGTCTACTAGTGCTCAAGGTTTTTGGCCAAAAGTAGTAAGTTTCCTATTTGACTTTATCAAACCATTCTCCTAATTTTTCTAAGCTCTTTTCGCGTTGGATGCAACTCCTAAAGTCCAACGGATGAAGAGTTATAATCAAACTAAAACTTATTATTTATAGTAAAAATGAAATTAAAATAGGGAAACGACCATTGATCTGGTGGTATTTCGTAAATACGGCTTGGGTAACCTGGCGTAGTGGGGTTGGTTGGCTAAAGTAGATTGTTCTACCCCAAAATTATATATTTTACGACAGATAACTCATTCCGGATTGCGAGATACATCCGATTTAAGGTCCGATGGTCTGGATCACTTATATAGTCAACCAGAACTTTTCTGATCCATCTTAGCCATGTAATTGTCCGTGACCCGCTCTACATCAGTCTTCTCCACTTCAAAAGAACTCGTTCTCGAGTTCTTGT
Source organism: Magnolia kwangsiensis (assembly GCA_037074715.1). Taxonomy (NCBI): domain Eukaryota; kingdom Viridiplantae; phylum Streptophyta; class Magnoliopsida; order Magnoliales; family Magnoliaceae; genus Magnolia; species Magnolia kwangsiensis. Next base: position 90,333,934 of record CM073580.1, read on the forward strand.
CATGCTCTGGTTCATGATACTCAGTCAGGTCTGCGACGTTGAAAGTTAGTGAGATCGCTATGTCATCTGGAAGATCAGCAATATAAGCGTTGTCATTGATTTTTCAAATGATTGGTACTGGTCCAATATTTTTATTTTTCAACTTGTTGTACGTTCCAGTCGGAAATCTTTCTTTACGCAGATGGACCATTACTTGGTCGCCCACCTCGAACACTTTTTGTCGCCGATGCTTGTCCACTTGCTCCTTATACTTTTTATTCGAGGAAAGTAGCTTAGTCTGTACCTCCGCATGAATGCCTATGATCTTATCTGCCATATATTTTGCTACAATGCTCATGCCTAGGAGCTTGGGAAGAAGGACAAAGTCTAGTGTGCGGCAAGGTACTCGTCCGTAAATAACCTAGAGCGGGGATTTCCCTGTCTAGCGGTTCACTGTGTTGTTGAATGTAAAATTCCACTGCTTCAATTTTTCTCCTGAAATACATTGAAGGAAGTTTCCTAACGTGCGATTCACAACCTCGGTTTACCCGTTAGTCTGTAGGTGGTAGGCATTGCTAAAATAAAGTCGTGTATCGAATTAAGTCCACAAAGTCCGTCAAAAGTGTCTTATGAACTTTGTGTCACTGTCAGAAGTAATAGTCTTGGGAACCCCATGTAGCCCCACAATTTCTCTGAAGAATAGATTTGTCATGTGTGTTGTATCGAGAGTCTTCTGGCATGAAATAAAGTATACCATCTTGGAGAAACGATCTACTACCACGAACACCAAATTCATGCCGAGTTGTGTTCGTGGAAGACCAAGTACGAAGTCCATAAATAAATCCTCTCAAGGGCCGTCAGGCATGGGTACCGGGATGTAGAGGCTCATATTATGAGATTGTTCCTTGGAGGTCTGACAAATATAACAACGCTAGACTATCTTTCCCATATCATGTATTAATTGTGGCCAGTAATATTATTCTTCCACAAAAGCTCGCATCTTGTCTCGCCCTATGTGTCCACTGAGGCCACCTCCATGTAGCTCTTGAATTATCTGTTCCTTTAGCGAACTGTTCGGGATGTGCAGTTGATTTCCCTTAAAAAGGAACTCGTATTTTATATGTAAGTCGTCGAGGTGACCTTCTTGGCATCTAACCCATGCGATCTTGAAGTCGTCGTTGTCGGCATATGTATGTTTGAGGCGTCAAACTCAACAACCTCATTGCTCATAGTGACTAATAAAGTTGTATGGTGACTCAGGGCATTGGCTACTTTGTTCTATTGCCCTGACTTATGTTTTAGCACGAACATGAATTCCTGCAAAAATAAGATTCATGTAGTATGCACACGGTTAATGTTAAATTAGCTATTAATGAATTTGACAGCTTGATGGTCCGTTTAAAGTATGAATTCCCTTTGAATCAAATAATGTCATCAGTGTCGCAATGCCTGGACCACCGCGTACAACTCGATCTCATTTGTAGACCACTTATTACATACCTCACTAAGTTTCTCACTATAGAAGGCTATTGGCCTACCTTCTCGAGACAAAACTCCCTCAATCTTGACATATGAGATATCACATTCGACTTCAAACAGTTTGTCGAAGTTGGAAAGTATAAGAACCGGTGTCATGGATAATCTGCGCTTGATTTCGGCAAACTCCTGTTGGCTTCGTTAGTCCGCTGAAACTGCCCTTTCTTCATGCAATCTGTGATTGGTGACATAATGGTATTAAATTTTTTTACGAACCAAGGATAGAATGTCGCCAGTCCATGAAAACTTCACACTTCATGAATATTTGTAGGAACCGGGCATTCTCTTATTACCTTCACCTTTTTCTCATCCACTTGAATGCCCGTTGATATAACCACAAAACCTAGAAATAATAGGCTATCAGTCATGAAGCTACGCTTTTTTAAATTGAGATACAGTTTATTTTTAGTGAGCACTTGAAGACCTTCTTGAGGTGTTCCGTATGGGTGGTTTCATATTGACTGTATATCGAAATATCATTGAAATAAACCACAACGAATCGTCTAATGAAAGGTTTCAGAACTTAGTTCATCAATATCATAAATGTGCTAAGCACATTCGAAAGATCGAAGGGCATGACCATCCATTCGTACAATCATTCCTTAGTCTTAAAGGTCATTTTTCACTCATCACTTGGCCATATTCGAATCTGATGGTAGCCGCTCCTTAGGTCTAATTTAGGGAATATTTTTGTGTCCTCTAGCATGTCTAACATATCGTCCAACCATAGTATAAGAAACCTATGTTTTATGGTGATTTTGTTGATGACTCAGTTGTCGACACACATGTGCCAACTCTCATCTTTTTTTTAGAGTTAATAAAGCTGGTACAACACATGAGCTCATGCATTCTCGAATAAGACCCTTACGGATCAGCTCCTCCACTTATCCCTGCAGAATATAGCACTTATTCAGACTCATTCGATAATGAGGACGATTAGGTAAACTGGACACAGAGACAAAGTCGATATAGTGTTGAATATCTCTCATGAGGGGTAACTCATCAGGACAGATTTCCTTGAATTGATGTAATAAGGGCCTTAGTCTTTCAGGAATGATGGTAGGCTCGTGTTCTTCCCCTTTTATAGTTAATGCATCAGCCTGTCTTATTTCTTTAGATTCTTGTATGAAGTCCCGTATGGTTAAGAGAAAATGACCTTCCACTTTACAAGTTTCAGGTGGTCCCTCTAAATCCATAAGGGCCAGTATGATCTTCTGGCCATCCTTGACGAAAATATATATGTTATCTCGCCCTTTATGAGGAGCATCATGGTCAAATTGCCCGGGTTGACCAAGTAGTATGTGACATGCTTTCATGTCAACCATATCGCATACTACTTCATCTTATAATGTTAGCCAATTGAAAATGATATGGTGCACCGTTCAGTTACCTTTGTTTCGTTGACCTTCTTGATCCAGTCGATTGTATATGCGGTGGGATGACACTCCGTTTTTAATTGCAATTTTTCCACTATGACCTTGGAAACGATGTTCTCGCTACTTCCACTATCAATGATCACGTCACAAACCTTTCGATTCACCATATACCCGGTGCGGAAGATGTTATGCCGTTGTTGATGCACTTCTTTTCTTGGTGCATATAATAGCCACCTTATGACGAACGAATCACTGTGATCTTGCTGAAACCAACCTAAATCATCTGCCTCATCCTCGGTGGTATGCTCCTGTTCTTCAACATTTGGATCTTCATAAGCATTATCAGTACTACCATCATTGATGGCAAGGTTTGCCACTTTTTGCTGGAGACAAGTATTTGATAGGTGGCCTGGTTGGCCACAATGATAACAGTTGTCTGGCCTTGGCCGAGCATAGGGGTTCGAGATTCTACTTGGATCAGTAGAAGTCGATACGCCCCTTTGGAGTCTAGCTTCCTTGCTCCCCTGATCTTGGTTCTCAGACGTAGGAGGTTGAGTGCGTGCTCCTACGAGGTCCTTCCCCTTGGGCTGTAAAGTTCCCTTGGACGGACCTGACGTAAGGACCCTTGCGGTAGGATAGGTCCATGTGTTGGATGTTCAAGTTGTGCTTCCGCCCAAGTAGCTAACTTGATCGCATTATTCATTATCCAGATGGACTACATCTGGACCCGATGCTGGATAGCCATACGCAATCCACCGTTAAATCGGGCGACTTGCTGCGATTCCGTTTCAACTAAATCGTTACGTACCGCCCGGTGGTAAAATTCTTCTGCGTATTCTCTCACCGACCAACTACCCTTTCGACAATTTTGGTATTGTTGGAATAATACCTGATCATAATCGTTAGTGAGGAATCGGGCACATAGTAGTTGATTCATCCGTTGCCATGTGCGGATTGATGCTTTCATCTGCCTGATTCGTGCGAGTTGCAGTTGTTCCCACCAAGCTGAAGCTCCGCCTTTCAACTAGAAGGGCACGAACTTGATCTTCTTTGCTTTAGGGATGTCCATATAGTCAAAAAATCACTCAAATTCAGAAAGCCAATCGAGAAAATCCTCAATGTGTATTCGGCCATTGAAATTAGAAATATCAACCTGCATCTTGAATTCTTGATCTATTCAATCCACTCGATCACCACCTTATCTGGGGTGTTGGAAGATTATGTTGTCGATTTTCTCCTCACTGGATCCCCCTTCCTCAGGAATGACCCATGGATGCACTGCTGGTATAATCTTGCGATCAAGGCGATTACGAATTTCAGCAATTGGTGGTGGAAGATTACCATCAGGAACACGGAGTTGCCCTAGGGTTTCCGCCAATAGATTTGTTATGCGGTCGATGGAAGCCTACAGCCCTTGCATGGCTTGCCGATTCTCTTGATGTGTTGTTTCAAAAGCTGCGACCATTAAAGGTAAATTCCTTGGAGCACCGCCCTTGAGATTGTTGCCTAATCCGTCGTTAGAAGTCATTTATCCGATGAAAAAAACCTCGCTTTGATACCAAACTGACGCAGTTGAGGACGTGAGGTTGAGCACCGTCTTCCTCAAGAGGATAACTATTCCAAATCCATGGAACTTCTTTGGACTCCTCACAGAGACTTCTCGAATGTACGAGAAAAGAAAGTAAGAAATAGAAATAAATTCTAATAAATTCGAAATTGAATAATGAATGAATAAAAACGAGTTCACAACCTTTAAATAGGGGTACCAAGCAATGGGTAAGAAATCAGAATCAAACTACATCTAAAACTCTTAGAATTCGCGACTTACTGTAAATAGTAAACTTACTATTTATAGACGGTCGTGATGTCTACTAGTGCGGAAGGCTGTCGACCAAAAATAGTAAGTGTCCTATTTGGCTTCATCAAACCATTCTCCTAATTTTTCTAAGCTCTTTTCACGTTGCACGTAACTCCTAAAGCCCAACAAGTGAAGGGTTATAGTCAAACTAAAACTTATTATTTATAGTAAAAATGAAATTAAAATAGGGAAACAACCGTCGATGTAGTAGTATTTCGGGCTTGGGAAACCTGGCGTAGTCGGGTTGGTTGGCTAAAGTAGCTTGTTCTATCATAAAGTCATATATTTTACGACAGATAACTCATTCCAGATTGCGAGACACACCCGATTTAAGGTTTGATGGTCTAGATCACTTCTATCATCGACCGCGCCTTTTCTAATCAATCTTGGCCATGTAACTGTCCATGACCTACTCTACATCAGATAAGCACCTGTGCATCAGTTCATACATCCTTAAATGCCAACCTTGCAGCATTGGTTCAAACACAAATTGCATATTGACAACACTAGTAGTGAGGTGGCTACTAACAGTTCTCCGTGGGCCCCATCGTGATGTATGTATACTATCCACGCCTTCCATCCATTTTCTAGACCATTTTATGGCATGAGCCCTAAGAATAAGTAAAATCCAAATATCATATGGATTGCACCACAGGAAAGAATGCTGATTAAACACTTACCAGTAAAAACTTCTTAGCGTCCACAAAAGCTTTGGATTAGGTTGATATTTTTGTTTTCTCTTTATCTAGGTGTGTGTGATTTAATCAATGGGTTGGATGACAAATAAACATTACAGTAAGCCTTAGGAATTTTTTAATGGCGAGCATTCAATCGCCACTATTTTGGTCCACTCGAGATATGGATCTCCTTCATTTCCATGCTAGTAATATATAATAATCTAAAAAAATTGATGGAATGCTTCAATAAACACACACACACACACACACACACACACACACACACACACACAGGAGAGCACTCTTAATAGCCACATCACAACAGACACTACAAGTATGCGTTCCACCTCCTAGATTCTCTGGACAGAAACGGATTGCCACTAGCTAATGGCAAGTGGTCGGTGCTCTGTCAGCCCTATCATGATGTATGTGTTTCATCCATGGCGTCCACTCATTCTTCCATATCATTTTATGGTATGACCACAAAAATGAGGTTGATCTAAATCTCAAGTGGATCGCACAATGTTGATTGATCACCCACCCTTAAAAACTTCTCAGGGGCCACAAAAGTTTTGGATCAAGCTATATATATATATATATATATTCCCTTCATCCAAGTCTGTAAAACCTAATCAACAGGTTAGATGTCAAGTAACCATTACAGTGGGCCCTAAGAGGTTTTTATCGGTGGACATTCAATCGCTACTGTTTTCCCATGGTGTGGTCCACTTGAGATTTAGATCTACCTCATTTTTATGATCAAACACTAAAATTATCTTTCAAAATGGATGGATGAGGTGGATAAAACACATACATTATGTTGGGGATCCACATAGCACCGACCACTAGCCACCTGGCTGGTGGCAGCATCCCTAGCCAAATAGCATCCCTTGTGGATTTTCATAAAAACTTTTTAGATTAAGTTCTTGTGCTAGAAACCTAGGTGGGGCCTGCCATGATGTTTGTGAGAGATCTACCCCATTCATCCATTTTTTAAGCTCATTTTATGACATGGGTCCAAAAATGAGCTCACAAAATGGATGGATGGTTGGTGCTATGTGGACCCCACCATGATGTATGTGTTTTATCCACGTTGTTTATCCTTTTTGAAAGATAATTTTAGGGCTTGATCCCAAAAATTAGGTAAATCTAAATCTCGGGTGGATCACACCATGGGAAAAAGTAGTAATTGAATGTCCACCATTAAAAACCTCCTAGGGCCCACCATAATAGTTATTTCACTTCTACCTTGTTGATTAGGTCATTAAGACTTGGATGAAGGGAAAATATATATATATATATATATCAGCTCGATCCAAAACTTTTGTGGCCCCCAAGAAGTTTTTAATGGTGGGCTTTCAATCAACATTATGCAGTCCACTTGAGCTTTGGATTAACCTCATTTTTTGGGTTCATGTCATAAAATGATGCACGTAAGAATGGGTGGATGGCATGGATGAAACAAATACATCATGGTGGGGCTCACAGAGCACCGACCACTAGACATTGGCTAGTGACAATCGGTTTCCATCCAGAGAATCTGGGAGGCGAAATTGCGTATTGATAATGTCCGTTGTGAGGTGGATACCGAGAGCACTCCACTTATCCCGCATGATATATTATTATAGATTACTAGTCTAAAAATGAGGGAGATCCATATCTCGAGTGGACCACATCATAAGAAAATAGTGGCGATTGAATGCCCACCATTAAAAACTACCTAAGACTCATTGTAATGTTTATTTGTCATCCAAACCGTTGATTAAGTCATGCACACCGGATGAAGGAAAAATAAAAATATCAACTTAATCCAAAACATTTGTAGACCTTAAGAAGTTTTTAACAGTGAGTGTTTAATGACAACTATTTTTTGTGGTGTGATCCACATTGTAACGTCTCGAAAAAATCCGTACAGAGACCCGAGTACCACCTCAGGCAGAAATCACTTAGGATTAATTCCTTTAGAAATTAAGCGTAAGTTAACTAGCACTAAGCTAGATTAGCTGTGAAATTAGCACTGTTCGCTTTAAATTCGTTCTACAAGACTCAAAACTTGTGGAATCATTGACGCTATAACATACTGAAACCTAGGATCAAACTCTAAACCCGTTTGTTCTCGGGAACCCTTTGAAACTTTGTAATGGACTTGGACCGCACATCATGAGTCCGGTAGCGATGAACTTAGACTATTATGACCGCATAGTTGGACTTGACTACCACCCCGGAAATCAAGCTCAAATGATGTCCTCGAACTATTTCATTGAGCCCGGAGCAAGGAGTATGAGAAAGCGTAGAATTCTTTATAAATTAAATATAATTTAAGTATTTTGGCACGAGTCACTTGCGGGATAATTATAAGCATTTAAACCGTTGGAATCTGACCCAAATACATGCTTGGATCAGGAAACATTTCCCACTCATGTCAGAGTACTTGGAATCCTTGATCGAGTCTCAGTGACCGCTGAACTGAAACTGGTCCGCCATGTGCGATCTAGAAACCCGATCGAACTGAAAACTTAACGTGATCAGGATCCAGCATTCATAAGCTTAAGTCCGACCACATTCAGTCAGAGGACCTCCAGAAATGTTCTTTTGGATCGGAAAAGACCCGATTTGGTTATAACTTAAGTATACCTTGGTCCTAAGTCTAAATAGGTGAGTTTTTAGCCTATATAAGGATCTTAAACCCTCTCCCATCCCTCACATACGAATTTGAGAAAAACCCTAGGAGAGAGAAGAGAGAAAAGAGAGAGATTGTGTGAGAGTTGTGAGAGAAAGTTCCTGTCACTCTATCCTGCTACTATACGTACTTAACCATCGTGATCTAATCACTTTTCCGGTGATTCTGACTTCATTCTAGGTAAGAAAACCCTAATCTTAACCTGTTTTAGGGTTTCTATCGCTACAAGTAGCGAAGTAGCTGACTTACCTTGTGATATAGGTCGTCATGTTGACGTTGACGAAGCATAGAGTTTCTATTCGATTCATTATGCTTCTACGACGTAAGGTGCGGATTTTAGATGCTTAGGTTACCTGTTTTCAAAGCTTTCAATGCTGTTTAATAGTAGATTGCTGACAATGATGCTATTTGACATGTAGAACATGTTGTCTGTTTTTCATTTTGAATACGTACAAAGAATATGAGATTTAGGGTATTTTAGGTATTTATAGGAAATACTGTATACGTACAAATTTTACTGATATGATTGCCATGAGTATTTTTCGTGTATCTATGCTAGTTATGTATGTACGATCTGTTTGGCAAAGAGATTTGCCCTAATGCACATTTTGGCAGACATATGCTATGTAGACTAATGTGTGTAGACTAAGTGTTTGTATAAATGTTTGTATAAGTATTGAGTAAATGAGGTTGTAGATTAGCGTTGAGATAGGATTCTCAATTATTTTGATGATGTATATGATTTCCTCCATATTTGTTATATTTGAATTGATTACCTTATATATATGAAATGCTTGTGTATGGTTAAATTGCTTATGTTGTATCTTATGACACGTTGCTAACATGCTTGAATTACTTGTTACTTCAATTATGTCTATCTCATACGAGTACTGATTCAGATTACATGTGCTTGGGGCTATATTATAGTCTAGGCAGTCGGTAACAGATTTGAATTCGTGGTTGAATTTTATTCGTCCTGAAGGACGCGTCGATGAACCCGAGTCGTGCTTTGGTTGACGGTAGTGGTTAGGCCACACGAGGTGTTTATGCACTTCATGTCGTTCAGTTTGAGGTGCGCTTGTACTAGTTGAGCTCGTCAAGTAACCTAACTGACCATTGTATGTTCACCTTATATTGGTCATAACTGCTTGAACCTAGGGTACTGAACTTACCAGTGATAACCCTGATAACCGTGGTACCTTGATCCATTATGACTCATGAGCCGGGCATGGTGGTATGGGACACCGTGGTTGAGCTGTCGGCCTACGCTATGGTGACGAGCCTCCCTGTAGTGACCAGTGAGCACCTCAAACTCGTGAGCCGATTGTGGTGGTATGAGATACTACATTCGAGCTGTCGGCCTACTCTGATTGGTGACGAGCCCTTTGTAGTGACCTCGAGCATACTCTGAGTCTACGTGAGGCGACGACCCTTTCGTAGCAACAAGAGTACAAACTAGGCCTGTATTGATAAGGTGATGGGGGAGCGGTGCAACGAGTGCTTACAACAGCCCTGACAGCCCTTGTAGTGACCTAAAAATATATCATCGTATGAGACTACTAGGAGTGACGACCCTAGACAGGATCTTTGTTGGGAATGATATAAGGAAAGTACCTTAGTTTTCCAATCCTGCTGTGCGAAATGACTAATAACAACTCGGTAATCATATTCATATCACACTGCATGTGCCTGGAAGATGTGGAGCACTGAGGGAAGAAAACATGCCATGAACGTGAGATGGTGTCGCATGAGGGAGTACGTAAGTGAGGGCACTCATCATTATTGCATCTCATCCTTGCATTAATTACAGTATTTAGGAATGTTTATTGCTTGCTTTACCATTATCGCGTGATTGATTTGATAACATGCTAATCTTTGCTCTATGATTCCACTGAGTTGATACTCACTCCCATGTTACGGGACGATGTTTGCAACTCCCATTAGACTGTGTCTTAGATGTAGATAGCGAGGCGATTCAGGAGTTGGAGTCGGACTACTACGAGGACCAGGACGAGTTCTCGTATATGTAGTTCTCTGACGGCTTCGCATAGGTGGCCTAAATCGGCGGGATTTTGCTAGTTGGACTATCATATGATGTTTGATTTTGGTTGTTATATGTATATGTGACTCAGAGATATATTCATACTTTGGAGATAGATCGAGATTGTTTTGTTTTACATACAGTGATATATATATCTTCCAATCTTCCGCTTGCGTTTTATCACTGGATCTGGAGTATGAATTGCTGTTTTGGTATAATCTCACTCATGTTAATGCACCAACTCAGACAACATTTAATCATCATTATTTATGTTGCATAAGTGATGGTTTAAAACTCGAAAGTTGAGTTGCTACTCGACCCCCGATTTTCAGGGCGTTACAACATGAGATTTGGATATTACTCATTTTTAGGGCTCATGCCATAAAATAGTCTACAAAATGGATGGAAGGCTTAATAGAATACATAAATCATGATAGGTCTCACAGATCACTATTAGTGGCCACCTCGCTACCAACACTCTCAATATGCAATTTGCATTTGACGTTAAGGTTCACGCTTAAGGTTGTGCAAACGTGTGCAGGTGATCATTCCTTTATTCATGTATTATCAGGAAATGTTTCTGACGGATAATATCATTATCTAGAATGCTCGTGGTATGGGCAATGCGGACACAATTTGTACAATGAAAAGGCTCATTCGGTCCCATAAGCCTTCCATTGTTGCGATTCTCAAACCTATGGCAAGAGATAGATAGAGAGTGGGGATCGGTCTCAAACAAGGATTCCATTCCTCCATCTCTAATGACTCCGAAGGCGGGAAATTTTGGATCTTCCACAGGAATGATCTTCTTATTTTAGTCATAGGCATGTCTAATCAAATGGTCTCTTTAGATGTTTGTATGTATAACTAGACGGCTAGTCTCCGAATATCATTTGTCTATGCTAAATGCTCTAGATTTAGTAGGAGATTTCTCCGGAGTTCCTTAGAGACCCTAGCAGTAGGCTCCACCGGCCCATGGGCAGTATGTGGCAACTTCAATGCAGTTCTTGATTCTTCAAGTGCGGTTCGACTATAGGAGTCAAGATCTGGATAGGGTTCATGAATTCAGGGAAGTAGTCGATAAGGTCGGGCTGTGTGATGCTGGATTTGTTGGAAACAGATTCACCTTATGTAATAACCATGCTGGATACTCTTGTTCCTGGACAAGGCTAGATAGAATCCTCTACAATGATAACTGGATGCATAGCTTCCACGGTTTCCTTGTTAAACACCTCTCCAGGTTAAATTCAGATCATGCTCTTCTTTTAATAACATTCCCCATGGCCTCCCCATCAGTTTCCAGGCCCTTCCTCTTTTAGAGGATGTGGGTTCTTGACGAGTGCTTCTCCCACATTATTGACAAAGCTTGGGTGAAAGACCTCTCTTCTCTGCCCATGGTTAACCTTCTACTGAAAGTGAAGAAAGTTAAAATGGCCTTGAGAATATGGAACCGTGACGTATTTGGAAATGTTTTCCAAAATATCCAGAAAGCTGAGCAAATGTTAACCCTCTTAGAGGCCAGCGCTCAATCCAACCCCATGGTCTCCTTAGCAGACCTGATAGAAGCTAGGCTCCACCGGGCTAAGATGGAACTCTCATAAGAAATTTTTTGGAAGAAGAAATCCCAGAACTCCTGATTAGAAGAAGGAGATAGAAGCATGAAAATTTTCCACCTCTCGTCTTTGGAAAAGGTTTGAAAATTGGGAATCCAAGAAATCCATTTGGGAGATGCAGGGATAGTGTCAGACCAGCCTTCCATCCAAAGAAAAGCAGTCAAATTCCTACATTCCTTGTTGTCCTCAAAATCAACAGCTACCTCTTCCTCAGCTACGGTAGATCTCCTAGATTGCATCCCTCCACATATTTCTGAAGATGATAACATAATGCTGATGCAAGTCTCATCTTTGGTCGAGGTTAGACAAGCTATTTAAAAACTTCGCAAAGATGGTGCGCCTGGGCTAGACAGGCTTTCAGGAGCCTTCTATTTGGGCCGATGGAACATCATAGGAAAGGATATCCACTCTGCTATAGTGGCATTTTTTTAAAGGGCCGATATGCTAAGGTCCTCCTCTACACTAGTCAGCTTAGTTCCAAAAAATCAGGGGACAAGATCCTTCGCGGACTATAGGCCAATCATCCTATGCAACATAGTGTATAAGATATTTGCCAATATAATCGCTAAAAGGTTAAGTTCTCTCATCTCAGAGATGGTCTCCTAAGAGCAAGGAGCCTTTGTTAGGGGCCAATTGATTGCGAAAAACATCACCCTTGGTCAAGAAATTTTCAGAAATTTAGATAGGAAGGTTCGGGGAGGAAATATAGTTTTGAAACTCGACATGGAGAAAACTTATGACAAGGTCAAGTGGAATTTTTTGCATCAGGTCCTGCTGAAATTTGGGTTTGATGCTAGCTAGGTAAAGCTTGTCGAATCTCGCTGGAATAATAACTGGTTTTTAGTTCTAGTTAATGGGGTAAGTTGCAGTTTCGTCAACTCCTTTCATGGTCTGAGACTAGGCAACCCCCTTTTCCTTAGCCTTTTCATTCTTGCCACTGAAGTTTCCATTAGGGGTCTATCCAAGCTGAGCTCCATTGGCTATGTACTCCATTCAAGGTGAAGCTTAGCTACAAACAGATCTCCCATTTACTATATGTGGATGACACTGTTTTGTTCCTCAACGATTCTAGTAAGTCCCTCTAAGTGGTCAAAAAATTCATCTCCGACTACCAGTCTGTCTTAGGCCAAAGAGCGAACCTGGGCAAAAGCTCCTTCCATTGCTCCTCTAAGCTATCCTTTGCAAGGATTAGAAGTATCTAAGAGATCCTTGGGATTAAGAACGCAGCTGAAAATTTTTATTACCTAGAAGTTCTATTTTTCAAAGGCAGAACCAGATGCTCTTTGTTCACCCCCCTACTAGACAAGCTGGTTGCTAAGATTGAAGCTAGAGTACTAGAATTCTCTCACAAGCTGGTAGACTCACCCTCATCTCATGCATTCTATGCTGTATCTCCATACTTACCTTAGTAACCATGATTGTGCCTAAGAAAATTCTGAAGGAGGTAGAATGAATGTTTGCTAATTTCTTCTAGGGTTCGCGGGAAGGAAAGCCGAATCTTTATTGGAGAAAGTGGAACTCCATTGCCATGCCAAAATCTGAGGGTGGGCTGGGGATTAGAAAGCTGAAGGATGTCATGCAAGGTCATCTGAAGAAGGCATGTAGTGCCAAATAGGAGGAGATCGGCAGTTTGTGGGGTCAATTCATCCGCTCTAAATACTTGATCATCTCATCTTCCAACAACTCCACTAGTCAGTCTTCGAATGCATCTCCAATCTGGAAAAGATTAGTGGGGCTTTTCCCCATCCTGGATAGGCAAGCCCAGTGGGTAGTGGGTTGTGGAAACTATAACATGTGGAGCGTAAACTAGACTGGTCCGGGCCCTCAAGATTCTCTCCCATCGCTGCAAATCTCAGATTCCTTGAGAGATCTCAGAGTGGCAGATTTTCTTGATGTAGACAGTATCAGGAAAGAAGCTTCCAATTTTCTTCTTGTGTGGTTTAAGGACCTCATTGAGAGGGGTGGTTTCTGCACCTCTGGTGCAGATAATATGCTTCTTTAGCCGTTAGAGCCTGCGGGCCATTTCTCTACTAAATCTACTTAGAACATTTGCAGAGATAGAGGGCAGATCCTTCATTAGGCCATGAGAGTATGGCATCCTAAGGTCCCCCCAAAAATCTCCTTTTTTTTGGACATTATTAAATGATGGCTTACCCGTCAATGATCTCATTCAAAGGAAAGGAATCCAGTTGGCGCCTTTTTATAATTGTTGTAAAAATGCATCAACACCAGGCCCTCATGTCGAATCACTCTCTCATCTTTTCCTTCTTAGCTCTCTCGTAGACAGTGTTTGGTAGCAGTCTGCAGCTTTATTAGGAATTCAGTTGTTTTGTCAGTCTGCCATCCGGAACCGGCTCCATTGATGGTGGCATCGACCCCTTCCCCTTGGTAGCAGACAGGTGGGCATCCGTTTAGCCCCAGCTTTCATTCTGTAGGAGGTTTGGAAAGCTAGGAATGCTACCAAATTCAACGATTTGGCATCCTCTGCCTCAGACATTTTATATAAGGTTAGATAGTGGTTTGAGAACCTCTTCCCCCAGATTGTAAGAAATATCCAGCGTCACCCCTCTTCCTCTTCAGCTCCTGCATCCTTCCCCCCTGCAGGTTTCCCCTGCCCAACCTACTTAGTCTCTTTAGTTAAGTGCGTCAAGCCTAGAGAGGGTCTCTTGAAGTTAAATGCGGGTAGTTCCGCTCTCTCAAATCTCGGTCCAGCAGATGGTGGGGGCATTTTTCGAGATCATCTCAGTAATCCGATCTTTGGTTTTGCCTCCAGCTACGGGGAATCTTCCAACAACACAATAGAGTTGCAGGCAGTCCTCAATGGTTTAAAATTCTATTTGGTTCTCGGCCTCCCCAGCATCCTCATCGAGTCAAGTTCCAATTGGGTGGTGTCCTGTCTCACAAAGGATTCCTCTCCTTCTTGAAAATGTTCCTATTGGCTGACTAGGATCAAGAAGCTTTCATCTCGAGGAAATTCTCGGACAACTCATGTTCTTAGAGAAGCTAACAGTCCGACAGATGGCTTGGCCAAAATCGGCTGCAAAATACAATCCAATATGCTCTTCCAAGGTCTTTCCTCCCTCCCTCGCTTGATAAAGGGCCAGGTTCTCTTGGACAAAAGAGGTTTAAGCTACATTAAGGAATTTTCTTCAAACTACCCTATATAGCATATGATAGGCAGTCCATGCTTTGGGCATAGTTTTTCCCCTACCCGAATAGGCTTTCATGTAAAGATTTCTTTAGAATCAAAAAAAGGTTACTTGAATATATATATATATATATATATATATATATATATATATATATATATATATATATATATATATATATATATATATATATATATATATATATATATATATATATATATATATATATATATATTGTTGTGGAGAAATCCAACTCGACAAGTCAAGCTAGCTATGAACCTTGGAGCTCGGAAGGGAGACCTCGGTAATGTACGAATGAGAAGCAGGGTCGAGTCCTCTCTCAGTCCATCCTGACTCCAAGCAGTAAGCAGCTGTCATTTCAGATCAAAGGTCAATCTACATTCCAGTCTTAGTCTGAGGCATGTTGCCGAGGTCATCTTAATCTAAGGCCATGAGCCGAAGTAAAGGATATGCAACCAGCCTCGACTACTAACACTCGGTCTCAGCTTAGATGAGGCCAAGGCTAAGGCCAGATGTGATTACTCCGAGTGCTGAACCAGGGAACTATTCGAACGCGGATGTGACTGAAGATCTAGCCCAAGGATACATTCCCTTAAGAGATGATACATAGCAAAAATCCATGGATTGCGGATAATATCTCCACAATCACAATATCTTGCTGATTGAGAAAATCATGCCAAGATTAACGGATGTGGATCACCCAACCAACAGGTATAAATATCAGGGGACCCCATTGCTACAGGTACGTGATATCTCGCACCCTCTCACTACATACGACTTAGACCTAGATTCTTTAGCTTGACTTAAGCATCAGAGGGTCCCCGGGCTAACCTAGGGTCTCCTTTGCTCACCCTTTTGTGCAGGACCAGGGTTCGATGAAGGTTCGCCACGTTGAGTGGAAGGTGGTCCAGATTTTGACCTCAACATCTTTTGATGCCGTATGTGGGAAACACAAACGAAAAGCTAGAAATTCTTACTAGAAATGGAGTGAGGAAAGAAAAAGACAATAGTGTGGAGCCTGAACCAAGCAGGCAACACCAATCTTCTTCGTTGCTACACACCGAGTCGGCTCCGATAGGGCCATCCCAACGGACTCGGAGCTGATGAGGGAAATACAAGGCGCTGAAGAACGGAGTCTAGATGCTAAAGGACAAAATCAACCGAATGAAGGTGCATTAAAATCATCAACCACCGCTAAATCTAGTGGAAGCAACCCCAGTGCCCAAAGAGCGACCACAACCAGTCAATTCCCAGGTTAGGGTTTCCCAAGCTCAGTCCATGCGTGCTCCCGAACTTGCACACAACACAGTGCCCCATGAGCGATCGGCCTGAATCCCGGAACTCACTCGGGACCCCGAACAGTCTTACATATCTGCCACTTTAGCTTTGGTCCCCACTGATCTCTGTCTTCGGCTAGAGAGGAATAGATGGGGCAGAACGTCCAAGGTGGCGGATGCTTCACAAGAGATAATAGCTGAGAGTCAGAACCCTTTGGAAGCGCAGTTTAAGGAACTTCGAGACCAGTTTAAGGCCTTTTAGAAGAATCAGTAATCTACATCTGTTCCAACTGCTTTTCAGATGATAATGAAAGAAACCGAGCCTCCCTTCACCTCAAAAATCATGGACGAGGTGATGTCGTCGAGGTTCAGGATGCCTCCCATCGTACAATTCTCTGGATCTGGAGACCCCTTGGAGGACGTGGAGTCATATCGTTCGTGGATGTAGATCCAGTTAGCCACGGACGCTATGATGTGCCGTGCATTTTTGATAACTCTCTCTAGGTTTACTCGGAGTTGCTATCAACAACTTAAACTAAAATCGGTTAACTCTCTCGCAGAGCTCAGCAGCCTTTTCCTTACTCAGTTTATTTCTAGTAAGAATAGTTGGAAGTCAACTGCCCATCTGTTCACCCTTAAACAAGGAAATAAGGAACCACTAAAAGATTACAGTGCCTGCTTCAATGAGGAGGTGTTGTTAGTAGAAGATTACAATGACAAGATGATGCTCTCAGTTATGTTCAGTGGGCTCAAAGAAGGAAAGTTCACCTTCTCAGTTGGGAAAAATTTACCAACTACCTTGGTCGAGCTCATCAGCAGGGCTCAGAAATACACCAACATCGATGAATTCTCCAACTCCCACAAAAACATCCAAGCTATTGAAACGTAATCAAAAGAAAAAATGCAAAGGTATGAAGAACCTCAGTCATCCAATAAAGAGCCCGACGACCGAGCCCCTTGTGACCGTCGGCCAAGCTGGAGACCCAAGGGAAAATTCCATTCTTATACCCCCCTCAACACCTATGCAGAGCATATCTTATTAGATATTAGAGGCCAGAGACTATTGAACTGGTCTGTTTGCATGAAGACCGATGCTGAGAACCTGGATAAGTGCAAGTACTGCCAATTCCACCATGACCACAGCCACAACATGAGCGACTGTGTGGACCTTAAAGATGAAATCGAGACCCTTATCCACAAGGATCACTTGCACCAATACATTAAGGAGGAGAAGTTGGCTTGGAAAGAAGAATAGTCAAGTAGAACTGCGGAAGAACCTGCTGAAATTTAGTCCATCTATGGCGGTTCCTTTAACGGAGGTGACTCGAATAGGGCTCGTAAAGCCCACTCTCGGAGTTTAGTTCCCGAGCACTATGTCTACTTGACTGAAGGCCAAGGAAAGAGTCTAAGACCCATATCCTAGCATGTACTATTCCGTCAACTCCTGAGATCCTTCTCGTCAAAGTCTAGTAACCTGCGACATATAATCAATCTTTGCGCATGACCCTAAGTCGTATCATGTAGATTTGAGTCGGCTTAATCTGAGACTTGTACCATGTGACCGCACCATCATCGGGGTTCCAGTGTTGCGTCTTGCATACCGATCCGATACCCTGACCAGAAGATGCGGGCCGACGTTTATTTTAAAGAAAACGCTACATGTTTACAATCCCAAGAGAATCTCTACAACATGTCAAATCAATCCCATCAATCATCTCATGTTAAGTATAAAGCACCCATGCTTCTTTTCTCCACAAGTCAAGCAAACCCTAAAGTCAACCAATCTCTCACTTCACCCATCAGTCACCTCACCCATCACTCACCTCACATCTATCACTCACATCTCTCTTACAACCACCACACCTCTCTCTCTTTCTTAACAAAAATTCCAAGCAACAATTCCAAGAGAGAAAAGAAGTGGACGTCCATGCATTTCTAAGGAGAGAAGTGGTTTTTGTGGCCCACTTTTCCATCCCAAGATCTCTCATCCTACCCATTCAACTCTCATCTTCCACCATCAAAGTGAGACATAAGGAGATCAGCTTTCCAACGGACCAAGAAGATCAATGGTAGGTGCTTCTATAGGCTAGTTTTTTATGCTTTTATGATGGGCCAAGTGAGGCCTACTGATCGATAGTATGGATCTCACTTTGGACCCTAAGATGTGGCCGATGGCCCACCGTGATTATCAATATCATTCCATTATGAGGCCATTCTCCATGGACCCCATCATGATGTTTACTTTCTTAACTTGAATAGAGGTCATCTAGACTATCTATTTTAGTGGAGAAGAAATCTCCACCATTGGATTTTAATTTAATGGGCCACATACATTGGGACCCACTTGATGTATGATTGATTGCATGGGAGGGCCTATAGTGTCAGGGTCCCTCCATTACGCGTTTCCCACTCTCTTTCTTGCTCTCTCCCTCTCTTTTTCATTTATTTTCTTTGTGTGTTAATGTCACTGTATGGACCACTAGGATGGACCCTTCCATGAAGCATGTATTTTGTCTAAGCCATATGTAGGTGAGGCCCACTTCATATGTGTTGTACCCACACCATCCATCATTTGGTGGCCCACCTGAGCAGGCCCACCTTTACATGGCCAGTCCATCCAGCATCCCTAGACGCTGGACGTGAACTGGAAAACACAAATATTAGCTTGTTTCCAAGCTTATGGGGTCGCCCACTCATATAGGCCCCACCTTAATGTATGTATTCAATCCACACCGTCCATCCTTTTCCTCAGACCATTTTACATGTTGAGCAAAAAAATGGGGCCAATTCAACCTTCTTGCGGGCCATAACATAGAAAACAGTAGTTTTCACCATTAAAAATTCACATGATATGTCCACACAATAAAAAATATTGAATATTGGGCTCATTTGGCTCATCTTAAGCCCTAATGACCAATGGTTGCATTGGATTCACTTGATGCGGGCCCCACACGTGAAAAACTGTAAAAATACTACGATTTCAAAAAAAATAATAAAAATAAGAGGCAGCGCCTGCTGCTGCTGACGCAGCAATAGGATGCTACTGTGTTTTGACGAATAGCCAGTAGGGACCCACGACTCCAGTTGTGGGCCCCACCGTGATGTATATTTGTCATCCAACCCATTCAAATGGTGGGCCATTTCCAAAAGTGGGCCCCCTCCAAATATTAGCCACATCCAAAGCTCAGGTGGCCCACATCACAGGAAATAATTTGGATGAACGTCGGCCATTGAAACCCTTATAGGTGTCCCAGAAGTTTTAGATCATTATGAAATGTGTCTCTCCCCTTTATTCAGGTCCCTGTGACCTTATTAACGGCTTGGATGATCGATAAACGTTATGTGGGTCCCACGTGGGACCCATCTGATGGGATGGGGTAGTAGATTAGCTGGTGCACGCAATCACCAGCTATATAACTGGTGTACTGACGTCCCAAGTTCTGTGGGCCCATTAAGATGTATGTATTAGATCCCACTGCCCGTCCATGTACAAGGACGTGGGGCTCACCTTGGTGGATGCCTTGCATCCACACATGTGTGGCCCCACCTTGATTTATGTGTTCAGCCATCCACCTGGACAATTTATGTGGTGGACCCACCTTTGACATGTTTTTGATCCAAGCCGTTCACCTGTTTTTCCATGTGAGCTGCACCATGATGTAAGTGTTGTATATGCAGCACCCCTAGTCCTCCAGGGATGTGGGCTCCGTTATCTCGTGAGATCCATCATGATATATGTGTTATATACACACTGCCCATCCATTTTTGGGGCCATGGGCTGCCTTGTACGAGCCCACCATGGTGTATGAGTTATGCGCCCATTATGGGGCTACCTTGTGAGGCCCACCTTAGTATATATATATGAGGCCCATCTTGATTCATTTGTGGCCATCCATTGAGGCCCACCTAAGTATATGTATGAGACCCATCCTGATTCATTTGTGGCCATCTATTGAGGGCCCACCTTGGTATATATATAAGGCCCATATGATTAGGTCCATCTTGATGTAGTTATGGCCCATCCATTAAGGCCACCTTGATATATATCATGCCACATTATGAGGCCCAATTGATGTATTTTAAAGGCCCATGGGTCGAGACCCATTGTGATGTATAAGGGCCCGTGGGTTGAGGCCCATTATGATGTATTTGGAGCCTATAGGTTGAGACCCATTGTGATGTATATAAGGCCCGTTATTGAGGCCCACCATCATGTGTATGAGGCCCGTTGTTAAGGCCACCTTGACAACGTGTATGAGGCCCATGTGACTAGGCCCATTTCGATGTATTCTAGGGCCCATGGGTTGAGGCCCATTGTGATGTATTAGGGCTCATGGGTTGAGGCCCATTGTGATATATTAGGGCCCATGGGTTGAGACCCATTGTGATGTATAAAGGCCCATGGATTAAGACCCACTGTGATGTGTATAGAGCCCATGGGTTGAGGCTCATTGTAATGTGATTCCACCATGGTTTATGTGTTGACCTTTACAGTGGGCCATGCCTTGAGAGCAATGTTGGTTTGACGTCCACATTGTAAGGATAATCTTGGTTAAATGTCCGCATTGTACTTCTCCCTAGGGCCTATTGAAGTCCTGTACTTGTTATGTGTAGGCCGTCTAGGCCCATCTTCGTTGTGAAGATAGTTCATAAAATGCTTAGTATAACTCCATGATTCATACCCATATGCATCATATATATGCTTGATATAAGGAATGTTTGATCATAACATACACCATTGGGTAGACTATTTACGGGACTCCTTATGAGGTGGAGTGCTCATATTATCGTTCTGTACGCGCAGGATTGCTGCATGACTGGATAGTATGACTCATGCATCTCGCATATGTGTGATATGATCATTGTATGCCCTAGTGACATCAGGGCCGTGGCCTCTACAGGCACATCGTGGATGGTCAGATGGGACACTGAAAATACTTAATTCTAGCACTGTGGGCACGTAGGATGTCCTTGGGCACATCGTAGATGGCCAGATGGGACACCGAAAATACTTAGTTCAGCACTGTGGGCACGTAGGATGTCCTTGGATGAAAATTCATGAACCTCCTTCGTACCAGGAGATACTCCAACGTCTAGACCAAGTGGAATATAAGCATCGATGCCTATACCATGAGGTTATGTCTCCCACTGTTTCGTGGTCGGCTAGAATGGGATGTGGCCTTATCCACCTAAGTGAGGGGGCTATAAGCTAGGCTGAGTATGACCAGCTCGTAAATGGGTCCGCTATCAACGAGCCAAGTAGGTATTAGCAGACTACTGGTCAGGTAAATAGTGTCTATTTCGCTCGCAGGGCTGTGCAGCTAGGGAGGAGGCAGTCGGTGTGGAGTGTAATAGACCTCGGTGATTTCCTAGAGAGGAATCGTACTGATTTGTGGACCTACTGGGCAGGAGTTGTATACTCATTCATTCATCTATTCACTATCCACTTGGGTTGGTGGTGCGTACTATTTTTTTATGTGTACCTTCACATGGACAGGATTTCGGTTGGGCACGCGACTAACCTGAGACCAGGAGTTTACCACATTGAGTCTGACTATCCAAATTTAGGTATGGGACTGGTTTGGATAGAAGTCCCTTGTGATGGACCTCGTAGCCTGCCATACTTCATACTATCATCTCGACTTCACATTCCAGCATGGTCATTTCATACGCATCGCATATTACATTACATCCACAGTACTTAGCATTTTAGGTTACTATGTTTCTGCATTTATATGGTTTAGATATGACATTTGATATTTGACTCTTTATAACTCCCTATTTGTATAGTTGATCTATATCACGTATTCTGATATTTTTTCTCATTTGTATAGTTGATCTATATCGCGTATTCTGATATTGTTCCTCATTTATCTAGTTGATCTGTATTACGTATTCTGATATTGCTTGATTCATGATCTTGTCAGATTTCTGCTTATCCCGATGATGTATGACTTATGGGCTTTATTGTATACTTGACACTTACCTTACACCGACTTTCACCACCCTTTAAGCTTTTGTAAACTTATGCACGATAGATGCGTGCAGGTGGCGTTAGGTTGCAGCAGCGTTGATCTTGGAGCATGCAGCTGTCATCTGGAGCTTTGATATTGATATATATATTTCCCTTTCCGCATTGTATTCAAATGATTATATTAGTGGGTATGTGATGATGATGTTGCCTTTATGATTTGGGTATACTTGTGGTTATGCTTCTTATGAGACAAATGTATGTTGGAAAATCCTCCTTGTAGGATCCCAAGATCAGAACCTGGCGTATGTATGTTGGGGGCTGAGAATGGAGTACTACGGAGGCTGTCGGCACCGGGTTCGGTGATCAAAAAATTTGTGAGCCCGTTTTCTGAGTTTGGGGCATGACAAAGAGCTCCGTGTCAGCCCATACAGCTTGACCTTAACAGAAGATGATGCACGCAGAATCTAACATGTGCACGATGATGCCCTTCTGGTGGCCATGGACATAGCTAATCACAAGGTCTTCCACATCCTGGTCAATATGGGAAGCTCAGCCAAGATCATTTACTCTGAGGCATTTGAGAGAATGGGTATCGACAGGTCATGACTCCGACCAGTAAAGACCCCACTACACAATTTTTATTGGGATAAGGTGATCTTCGAGGGAGCCATCTCCCTCCTTGTAAAAATGGGAAAAGGACAGCATCGGGTTACACTTTTAATAGACTTTCTGGTTGTCAATATGCCATCAATGCATAATGTTTTTTTGGGTCGACCCTTCCTTAATGCGATGAGGGTAGTTGTGTCCACGTACCACTTGATGATGAAGTTTCCTGCCGAAGGTAGGGTCAGATACCTTCGAGGAGACCAACGTGAAGCTTGAAGATGCTATGCAATTGCTGTGAGAAAAGGGTCGGTGAAATAAGCCCTCACCATCAATGTCCTCGACACTATGGAAGATCCCTCCCAAGAACTTGGAGACTGTCCTACTTGAGGAGGCTGACTTGAGCAGAACTGTCCAACCTGGGACGTCGCTGAATTCCATACAGAGGTCTCAGATGCTGACTTTCCTACAACAGCACAAGGATGTCTTCGCGTGGTCGCATGTTGATATGCCGAGAATCTCTCCCGAGATTATGGTCTACAGATTGAATGTGGATCCGAATCACAAATCAGTGAAACAGAAGAGAAAGGCGTTCGATGCCAAGAGATATATAGCCATAGCTGATGAAGTTTCCAATCTCCTCAGCGTTGGCTTCATCGAAGAAGTACATTATCTGGACTGGATCGCTAACGTGGTCCTGGTGAAGAAAACAAGCGAGAAGTGGCAGGTCTATGTTGACTACTTGGACCTAAACAAAGTCTGTCCTAAAGATAGTTTCCCCTTACCTCCAATCAATCAACTAGTTAACAGCACGGCTGGTCATGAACTCCTCTCCTTCCTGGATGCCTATTCCAGGTACAATCAAATCCCGATGCATCCCCCAGATAGGCAGAAGACTACCTTTGTCATCGACAAGGGGCTCTACTATTACTGGGTCAGGCCTTTTGGCCCAAAGAACGCTGGGGCAACATACCAAAGATTGGTGAATCAGATGTTTACCAATAAAATCGGTCAAATAATGGAAGTATACGTCGACGACATGCTTGTTAAGAGCGTCAGAACATTAGACCATCTTGTTGACCTCAGAGAGACGTTTTCGATCCTTCGAGAGTATCGCGTGAAGTTGAACCTAGCTAAATGTGTCTTCGGAGTGGGTTCTAGCAAGTTCCTTCAGTTTCAAGTCAGCCAGAGTGGCATCGAGGTAAATCCCAAGAAGATAAATGTGCTGCTCGACTTGAGCGCCTAGCGAACAATGAAGAAAATCGAATGCCTAACTGGCTGAGTGGCGGCGCTCGGATGCTTTATCTCCAAAGCTACCGATAGGTGTCTTCCTTTCTTCCAGCAACTGAAAGGTCATAAGAAGGGTGAGTGGACTTCTAAATGTGAACAGGCATTCCAGGAGCTGAAGCAATACCTGGGTTTGCCTCCCTTACTGTCGAAACCAGAAGAGGGTGAGACCCTACTCTTATACATGGCGGTTTTGGCCTCGGCCGTCAGCTTGGCACTCATCATGGAGGTTGCGTCCATACTTCCAAACACACACCATCGTCATTCTAACCGACTCCCTCCTTAAGAAAGTCCTTCAAAAACCAGATGTCTCAGGACGCCATAGAAAATGGCGATAAAACTCAGAGAGTTTGATATCCAATATCATCCGAGGACTGCAATCAAGAGCCAGGCTATGGTTGACTTCATAGAAGAATTCACCATTTTGAGTGACGATGTCAAAGAAGAAGCAGCCTTGGAAACCCCACCAGTTTCATCCCCTGTCAAGGATCTAGAGTCGGAGTGGAGGTAGGTCCTTTATGTTGACGGATCTTCCAATGCTAAGCGACCTAGGGCGAGAATCAGTTTGGTCGCGCCCGACTCTACAACCGTCCAATATGCCATCAGGCTTGATTTCAGAGCCTCCAATAATTGTAAGTGCTATAGTTTCTGCTCATTTGATTGTCAAATTTTGTAGTGCCAAAACCACAATCTTTGTCTTATGTAGCACATTGATATATATATATATATATATATATATATATGTTTAAGGCAATGCATCACATGATCAAGTCATGTCAAGTGCTTTAAGTCATGAACAATGATCTACTTCAAATGCAAGATCAAGTACATTATTTACTTCTTTGAAGGTTCAACTATTAATGTTGTAAAGCGACATTGAAAGACATGTGAATGGTTCAAGACTTAAGGTGAAGATCAACATATGTACAACAATTTCAAGATTTAAAAGATCTCAAGTACAAGCTTCATCATGTGTCAAGATTGCAAGCTTTAAGGACTTCAAAGAAAGACTATCAACTAAAAGGAAAAGAAGTTCAATGTTCATACTTCACTGACAAGGTTTTGGACGACCTTAGTTTGACCTTAGGGTAGGTTATTTTGAATACATAATTCAATTGCTTATTTTATAAGTGTTTGGTCTATTCTTCAACTAGTCTTGGACTCTGTTTGACTAGTCCTAGCACTGGCTCGACCAGTCCAAGAAATTTCAAGACCAGTCCTAAGTTTGTTGCAAATTTTTAAATTCTTTTGTTGAGCCACGACTAGTCCTAGAGACTGGTCGACTGGTCGTATGAACAGTGCACGATTTGTTCATGGCCAATCCTGCAACTACGACTCGAACTCCAACAACTGTTTCTGGTTCTACATGACCAATCGTGGACAGGTCATGACTAGTCATGAAGGTCACACGACCAGTCGTGTAGTGCCTATGACCAGTCGTGGAACAGTTTTATCCGATCACACTCAAAATTTTAAGAATCAGTTCGACCTACGACCAGTCATAGTGTCCATAGGACTAGTCGAAGGTGCCATTTGCTCACTTATAAATAGACGAAAATTTTTTGAGTTTGGTAATTTAATTCAAGTAAAATCAAGGCATCACTCTAAGAGATAAGTTTGTAAACTTCTTAAGGTATATTGTGCTCATTTAATATTCTCTTTTTGTAGCTTTTTTTACATTTGATTTTGAATTTCCTTATTCCAATTATATTTGAAAGAGGAATAAAGGTATTCCCATTTCTTGGAATCAAAATTAAATCAAGCAAGCCTAAGGTACTTTAACTTTAAAATCAATTTAGAACCTAAAACCATTTCATATGTGAGTATTGGACATTGAACTTCATCATTGAACTTCTACTCCGACTTAGTTCTTCTAGGCTACAACAAAAGGAGAAATCTAGATATTTTACATTTGTGTAAATCTTTTTCTTAGGTTTCTTTTGAGCTTGAGCTAGAAAAATCTCAATCGTTTGGCTATTTGAGGAGAGCTAAAAAACTCAGAGTGAGGAGTTTTTTGAATTGTGTAAAGCCCACTTGAAAGACACAATTGTGAGGGTTTTAGGTGAACTTGAGAAAAAACCTATTTTCATAGTGAACGCTAATATCCACTGTGTGAGGATATTAGGAGTGGAGTAGTTGTGTGGCTATTGTTTAACAGTTGGTGTATACACAGGAGAACCACTATAATTCTTTGTGTTTGGATGTGTGGTTTATTTTCTATATCTTATATCATTCAAGTTTGTGAGATGTACTTGTGGATGTGAATGTTGTAATCTTTTACACTTCAAGCATTGTAGTGAACGTTGTAATAACTTAGATTTTCTTTCAATGCTATTTCTTGATTTATTTATTCCTTTATATCAAGTTTGAGTTTTTGATACAAAGAACTTTCTAGAAATCAGGTTGTCCTACCATAAACCTTGGTTTTTAGTGTAAGGTTGTCCTTAGAACAACATTTGTATCAATCTCTCAATACTCATACATTTGAGGTTGTTTTTATATTCAACATTGTGAGATTATCTTTGTTATTTGCATTTACTTTATTTAAATTCTATTGTTATCATTTTAATTTGGCATAGTCATATTCACCCCCCCTCCCAAGGACATATAGCATAGCCTTTTCAAGTGGTATCAGAGCCTAATAGCTCATTTTCGTATTCTATTTGGATTTATTTCTTGAGTTAATCGATCTAAGTTATTTATAAGATATCAAATTTTGATATCCTTTCAGTCAATAGGCCTCCACCATTTGATGGCACCAATTATGCCTATTAGAAAGCCAGAATGAGGATTTTCCTTAAATCTATAGATGAGAGTGTGTGGCTAGTCACAGTGACTGAATGGACCCCTCCTACCACTGAAGTAACTGGAATCAATGGATCCAAATCTATGGGAATTACACCTTATTTCTCCTAGACCACACTTCAGAAAAGTGAGAGTAGTGCAAATGCAAAAGCACTAAATGCAATCACTTGCACACTATCACCAGATGAATTCAAAAGAATTATATCCTGTGATTTTGCAAAGCAAGCCTGAGATATTTTAGAAATGACATACGAGGGAACATCAATTGTCAAGAAATCTAAAATTGAAATCCTCACAACCAAATTTTAGAAAATACGTATGGAAGAAAATGAAATGTTCATGGACTTCTATACAAGAGTAAATGACATTGTAAACTCTATGTGGGGTCTTGGTGATAAAATCCCAGAAAGTAAAATTTGTACAAAAATACTATGCTCACTTTCTGAACGGTTCAATTCTAAGGTAACTGCGATTCAGGAACTTCGTGATACGAATAATATGAGGGTAGAAGAATTAGTTGGTTCTCTACAGGCATATGAGTTAACTTTTAAAGCTCCTAAAGGTAAATGTATCACCCTTAAATCTTCTAAAAGTATTCCTCAAGAAAATAGTAGTAATTCTGATTTGGAAAACTCTAAAGATGATATGACCCTTTTAGCTAAAAAGTTTTACAAAATTTTCAAAAGTAAAAGAGGGTTGATTTTCAAAAATCTAATGATAAGAAGAAATCTAAACCTAAAACTCGAAAATCTTTAAAAGACAATCAGTGTTACAACTGCATGAATATGGGCATTTAGCAAACAAGTGTCCTAAATAGGAAAAACCTAAAAAGAAAGGAATGTTCACTACTTGGGACGAATCCTCTGACTCTGAAGCCTCTTCTGAATCAGAAGATTCTGAAACTGAGTCGGGCAATGAAGTTAAAGCCCTTATGACTCTATCCAAATTCACTTTTTCAGATAATGATGATTCAACTAGTAAAGAAAATTTGAATAGTGATCATGAAAATGAAGAATATCTTTAAGATGCTTACAATGCCCTATACAAGGAGAGTGGTAAAACTAAAACTTCAGAAAGAAAAGTCTTTAAAACTTAAAGAAAATTTTGATTCTCTTATTTTCAAAAAATCCCAGATTTAAGAATCTTGAATCTGAAAATGAAAAACTTAAACTTGAAGTCTCTTCGCTTTTGAGTTTAAAAGATACATGGAGGTATGCCCAAGGTGATCTAAAGTTAGAAAAACTTTTGTCTGGATTAAGAAAATATGGCGATCGATCCGGTTTGGGTTACAATAAAAATGTTCCTCCTAAACAGAAGAATACTCCTCCTAAGTTTGTGAAAGGAGAGTCTTCAAACTCAAAAGGGAATAGTTCAAATCAAATTTTTTCTAAAAAGACAAACTTTCCAAACTTTTAAACCTAAAGACAACCATATCAACTATAAAAATCAGAACCGAAACCCTTTAGCTGAGAAAATAGTTGATTTACATAAGAAGCTCTTAAAATCTAACTCAGTAGGTCATTCTTACAATAACTACAAATAAAAGAAGACCAACTATACTCCTAAACCCAAAACAATTATGAAATGGGCTCCTATTGTTACTTGCTTGGTTGCCCACATCGCTTTCAAAGCTTCAAGCTATTCAAAGTGGTACCTAGACAGTGGATGCTCCAGGCACATGACTGGTGACAAAGGTCTGTTCACCACTCTTAAAGACATGACTGATGGATCAGTCACATTTGGTGATGGTAGCAACTGCAGAATTATTGGCTAAGGTATGGTTCAACTTTCTAACCTCTCTTTATTTGAGAATGTCCTATATGTAGAAGGTCTAAAACATAACTTGTTAAGCATTTCTTAAATATGCAATAAAAATCACAGTGTAAATTTTTTTAACCAAGGTTGTGAAATTTTAAACAAAAAGGGTTATGTAATATTAACTGGTTGTAGAATTTCTAAAAATTGTTATATTGTTAGTTATTCTAGCTCATCTAGTCAATCGTGTTACATGGTCCATACCGATGAGACTGAGTTATGGCATAAATGCCTTGGACATGTACAGTACCATAATTTGTATAGATTGAGCAAAAGAGAACTGATAAGACGTCTACCTAAATTACGAAAAGTAGACAAAATATGCAGTGCATGCCAGATTGGCAAGTAAACTAGGAATGCTTGCAAAAAGGTGCATTCCAATGCCACATCCAAACCACTCTAACTTCTCCACATGGATCTTATAGAACCAATCAGGATGGAGAGTCGAGGTGGCAAAAAATACATACTCGTAATCGTGGATGATTATACCAGATTTACTTGGGTAGCCTTCTTAAGAAAAAAATCAGAAACCCTTGACGAAGTAAAAGGAGTTCTCAAACGGATCCAAACTGAAAAAGGTTCTCAAGTCTGTAAAATCCGTAGTGATCATGGATGAGAATTTGATAATATTAGTTTTGAGAAATTCTCTGGCAATCAAGGAATATCACATGAATTCTTTGCACCCAAAACACCATAACAAAATGGAATTGTTGAAAGAAAAAATAGAGTATTTCAAGAAATGGCAAATGTAATGTTGAATAGTATGAAGCTCTCTAGAAATCTTTGGGCTGAACCTGTAAATACTGTATGCTATATAATCAACTGGGTTTATATAAGTCAAACTTATAATAAAATGAATTATGAAATGTGGTTTGATAAGAAGCCTACTGTCAAATGCTTATGAGTTTTTGGCAGCAAGTGTTATATTTTATGTGACCAGGAAAATATGGGTGAGTTTGACACTAAAAGTGACGAAGGAATTTTTTTAGGGTATTCTTTGAACAATCAAGCATATCGAGTACTGAATAAAGGACCGGTGTAATTCAAGAGTCCATTAATATGGTCATTGACGATCACTTGAATACACCTGCCTAAAGTTCAGATAATGATGAAATGCTACTAATTGATAAACCAGATACTTCATCAAGTCAAAATAACTTTGAACTGAGGACTGTCAAAGATCATCCAACCACTCAGATTCTTGGAAACCCTCTCACTGGTGTGCGCACTCGTAGACAAGCACTTGAAGATATACTATTAGTGAGAATCTATTAGCCATCCCGGGAATGCCGAGGACTTGAAGATATACTATCAGTGAGAATCTACCGGCCATTAAAGACTCTCAATAAATGTACTGCCCAGAGCTACTAGCCTTCTAAGGACTCTAATAAAAGTTTCTCCTTTCCTACATCTATTAGTGCAATCTACAAACAAAAGAAGTTACCTCTCGTAAGCAGAGGTTAACTTAACAGACCGATCCCTTCAAAAGGGGTCGGGACATTAAACCTACAAAAATTTACATAGGGATCCCCTCACACGCAGGGAAAAATCCCAAAGACAACCCGATTCCCTGAGAAAGGGGTCGGCTTGTCACGCAATGACTAACCTACAAAAATAAATGAGCGCACCATTCGTGGGGGGGTTGGCCCCTCAAGGGGCCGGTCTTGAAAACATTAACATCTAAGAATTATCATGACAATCAACACAGGCAAATAAGTTGTCTTCTAGTAATCGTCAGTGATCAAGAAAGTTATCATAAAAAAACCATTTATTTACGTTATATATATATATATATATATATATATATATATATATATATATATATATAAGATTTTCATTCCCTTCGAGTAGAGGGACATTCTACCGAGCTGGGGGGCGGAGCGTCGGTGGTGGCTTCAGCGGTAGGAGCATCTTGGGGAGATTTCCACAATAGGAGAGGCATTCTTGGGCTCATCTACAACAACAGGCTCGGCTTCCTCGGCATTGTCTATAGCGATGGCGTCGAGGTTGAGAGTCGGATAATGCCTTGTAACCTCAACTAGGAAAGCATCAAAGCCAGTATCATAGTCGAAGTCATAGAATTTGTCCAACTCCTGGCCCTTTCAGCTGAACCCTTATATTCAGTCACTGTCACGGCCGCCTGTGAGACAGCTCGAGCCTCGAGCTTTACTCATAATGAAGCCCTATCCATAAACACAGTGGACTCAAGGACAATCCATTGCTTAGCCAACCAATCCGCCGCCATTTATTGCTCCGTCTCGAGATAATCTTTTACCACCTCGAGTCCCGACTCGGCATCCATAGCCCTGAACATCAGGTCTTCGTTAGTCTGGCGTAAATGCTTGACTTTAGGTGCACCTTTCTCTACCTTCTCGACCACAAACTTGGCCCGCTCTGCTTCGAGCCACTCCATCTCCTTTAGCCTCTCCTTCACCTCTAACATCATTAGCAGTAACTGGTAACATACAGCCGTGTAATCGTTCATGAAGATGACGTGGCAATGGGAGAGAGTGTCAGCTATCCGCATCTCTAAAGAATGCTTAGCCGCCCAAGAGTTCAGCTGAGCCATGCGAAAACCAGGAGGTAAGACCCCTGGAGAGGGTGTGGAAGCTCCTTCCCTTAGAGAGGGTGTGGAAGCTCCTCCAACCCCACTGGCTGCGGAAGCTTGGGCAGCCGCTTTGGGTGTGTTCACATACCCGATGAGGACATCACCTTGGCCGACCAGGGGCTCGGCCTCTGCAGAAGTGGAGAGTACTACAGATTGTGCAGTGATAGCCATGCCAGGGGTCTCCCCTACTAATTCTTTCCTTACCTCAAAAGGACCCGCAACTACCAAAGGGGCAACTTTGGGGACTTGCTCCTCCATAAAAGGTGATGAGATGGTGATAGGCTTGATTCTGGTAGGAGCCTCAACAGCTAGAACCTCAGGAGCCGGGGTCAGAACAATGGTAGAAACAACCTCAAAGGGGGCTGTAGTAGGTTTGACTCCAGCTGGTTTTACAGTTGGGCAGCCTCGACCTCGACCTTAGAAGCATTCCATTTCCTTGGCGTCACCTTCGTCCTTAGTTCGGAAGAGAGGAAGACATCCATCGGAGGCTGCGGGAGCCTTTTCCTCTTTGAACCACCTGCCTCGATCCCTGTAAAAGAAAGTGGAATCAACCTAGAGATCCACAGAATGGATGAAGGTCAGCGAATTAGCCTCTGAAAGCCCCAACCTCACTTACCCAAGGTAAAAAGGGTGGGCTGAACTCTACAAAAGCCAAATGATACCAAGTTCTCCTGATTCATGAGATCGAACTAGGCACACTGGTCCGCAGGGAGCAATCAGACTGGTCAACCTATCACTTCTGGAGGACAGAGAGGTCAGGGGCCCTTTCAGCTGGACTGCAAACAGAAGCAAAGAACAAGTTAAATATAAAAAGATGAATTAAACATGCAGTGCGATTAGAAGAAAGTTTGACTTGGATTGGAGAATCAGGTAGGGACTCGGATCCGCAGTCGGTCCAATTCGGAGGTAGAGGCCTTCCATTCTCTTGAGGCCCATAACCACTTTCCCTTCCAGTCTTTGTTAGAAGAAGGGAGTTAAGTTACCAAACCCGGGAGGCATGGGCGTCTAGCCGAGAAATACCACTAAGCCTTATTAGTGTTATCATATTTGGCCATGTATAAAAAGAGAAACTCATTTGGCGTCAACCTCTGGTTCTCCACCCGATGCTAGATGACAAAAGTAGAGGCTATGATCCTCCAAAAATTTGAGACCAGCTGCCTCGGCGTGACTTTTAGCTGCACTGTCAGCTCGCACAAGAAAGGATGGATGGGGAATTAAAGCCCACATTGGAGGGCACAAACGAAGACAATAATCTCCCCCTTAGCCGGAGATCTCACTTGGTCTGTGGGGGCGGTGGCTCGGATGTGAACTGAGTCAGGGATCTGATAATCTTTGCAGAGTTAGGCCATTTAGGACTCGACCATGACTGATTTCCCAAGAATTAATGGTTTCATTCTACCTCCCTTGGTGCCTGCCTGCGACCACCCCGCGGGATCTCTGAGGACCCTCTACAGCCCTGTGCCTCGATTCTTGGTCCTCTAACTTGTAGTTCCTCGGCCTGGGGATGAAGTGTAAAGGGGGACAGCCTTGAAAGGGCTTTTAGATTCTGTGGGTCAGGAGGCAGTAGTCTCCGGTTCGAACTCTGGACCAACCCCTTGGACCTCTTCCATTTCGTCAGAGTTGCTCGACATGAATGAAAAGGGCGTTTAAGTGTTGGAAGACTCACAATGTTGCAGGAGATCTCTTTCAGCAAAAATTTTCCCAACTCCGATGGCTTCCACTGAGCTGAATCCCTTCTCCGATGGTCGGGAATCCTTTATTCGATGATGAAAACCCTTTTGCCAGCAGAGGATAATATTTGGCGAAGGGCGATTTCCGGCAAAGGGTGATTTTTAGCAGAAGGGCGATTAGGAAGGAGAGAATAGAAAAAGTGAAGAGTGCGTGCACGAGAAGTGTGAAGGGTGGGAACGAGAGGGGTTTATATGATTGCCTCATTAATCGGCACCGTCATTGTAAACGGCCACTCTCGAAGCCAAGGCGGCTCGGTACTGACACCAGAGGACACGTTAGAGAGCTATAGGTCCGAAACCACGCTTCAAGGTTGGGGTCTTCTCAACATTTAATGCTATTAATAATGTAGATGGCCCCTCGTCCCCCCGCATGCACGTGGCGCTATCTCCTTCGTTCCGTCGATTGTGAATCGAAACTATCGCCACACGTCATCTGCCAAATGGATAAAAGCTGAAGGGTTGCGGTCAGCATACAGCACGTGAGATCTGAGGTGTATGTATTACATTTATGGTGCCCCGATCATCCCAATCACCATCATGAGCAGAGGCATGAGGATGTCATTTCATTTCGCCAAGCGTTTACTCTCTAAGTCCAGGCTTAAACTAAGAAAGTAGGGGCTTCTATTGTGGGGAAATCCAACTCAACAAGTCAAGCCAACTATGAACCTCGAAGCTCGAAGGGGAGACCTCAAGAATGTATGAACGAGAAGCAGGGCCGAATCCTCCCTCGGTCCATCCCAACTCTTAGTAGTGAGCAGCTGTCGTTTCAATTCAAAGGTCAATCTACATTCTAAACTTAGTCCGAGGCCATGAGCCAAAGTAAAGGCTATGCAACCAGCCTTGACTACTAACACTCGATCTCGGCTTAGATGAGGCCGAGGCTGAGGCTGAGGCCAGATGTGATTACTCTGATTGCCGAACCAGGGAACTATCCAAAAACAGACGTGATCGAAGATCTCGCCCAAGGATATGTGCCTTTAAGACATGATACACAACACGAATCCATCGACTGCGGATAATATCTCTGCAATCACGATATCTTACTAATTGAGAAAATCATGCCGAGATTAATGGACGTGGATTGCCCAACCTACACGTATAAATACCAAGGGACCCCATTACTATAAGTATGCAATATCTCGCACCCTCTCTCTACATACGACTTAGACCCAGATTCCCTAGCTTGACTTGGGCATCGGAGGGTTTGCTGGCTTAGTTAGAGTCTCCTTTACTCACCCTTTTATGCAGGGCCAGGGTTCGTTGAAGGTCCACCACGTTAAGTGGAGGGTGGTCCAGATTTTGACTACAATATATATATATATATATATATATATATATATATATATATATATATATATATATATATATATATATATATATATATATATATATATATATATATATATATATCGAAGTTCGTGACCATAAGTTAGGAGGCTAGACGTAGGCCTGATTTATTATTATTATTTTTTCCAGGAGGCATACAAGTTCCCTTGTTGGACCTAGCTTACATGACTACATCAACCCAAGTATTTGAGTAGCAGAGTTGGCCCAGCGTAGGCCAATTCCTTTCACATCCTTAGCTCATGTGTTAGACCTACATATGCTCCTGCCCAACCCTATTGCAAGTCTACTCATGATCTCAACATTAGAACGCTTGGGGTGTGGTCGGTAGACGCATCAATCAAATGGTTAGGAACATCCGACCACTGTTGTGTCTGTGTGATGAAGCATGAACGCTGGACCAAATCGGCCATGTGTCTGTTCTCCACCATATGTATAGGTATTAGGCCGTACTTATTTCTTGAGATCGAATATGTTACGCCTTCCGACGATCCCTGTAACTGACACGGGCTGTTTCATGGTGAGGGCCACCTCATCCGTACTGAGTACGAACTTGTTACCGGCCTGACCGGTGACCACCACGGTGGGACACCCCATAAGTGAGGTCTTGAATATATGGCCATATTTGGCAACCCTCTCATTTACCCAATCAGCACCTCAATTTCTCCTCATGGCACACAAATGGCTCCATGACTCGCCGATTACAAGAAGCCCAAGATATCCATTCGGAAGATTCTTCGCTGGAGGTTCATTCCTTCTTAGAAGGAGATTGAAGAACACAACAAAAGTAAGGGTGATTGCGACCAAGATCATGGAAGTAGGTGATTTGAGCCCAAAGAATCTGTAAACTTCTACCATGATCGACGACCAAATTCTATGCACTTGTGAGATAATACTAGTAAGAGTGATAAGGATAAATATGATACCAAGCACTGCGTATTGTTTGTAAAGGGAATTTTAGTCGTTTAATAACTTGAGGAAATATCGCGAGTCTTCCTAATCCGGACCAAAAAAAGAAGGACACGTGTTGTCTATTCGCTCCACCACAGTTTCCATGGCACTATCTGAAAATGGTGCTCATAAGACGATTCTAAGCATCTGACTGACCGGTGTCGATTGGTTCTTATCCGTACCAGACGATGATTCATGGCCCCTGTTAATGTTGTTTTTCAGTTAGCTCCCATTGTGGCCTTGGGACCTGCACAGGTATGAAGAAAAAGATGAACTTAGCTTTATCAGGGACCTTTCGGTGTTTAAGCCACAACCTGGTTATTAGAATAAAGGTTTTTGGGTGAACATTTTTGCATACCTTTTACCATGAAGGTATCTGTATTTATAATGGTGTCGTGCCTTGTAGGGTTCTCGTAATTAAAATTGATCTCAATCTCTTGGGACTTGTAATCTCTGATATTCCTAAATTTTCAAAGATTTTATAGCCTTATCTCAAAAATCTCGAGTAGAAATCCAGAGTTTTACTACACAACTTTCAGATATAGGATGATATAGCTTGGCCAACTTTTAGTACGGTCACGCCGAGATAAGTTTTACAGCTAATCTCCTCTCACTTTATTGGCCGACTCAAATCTTTAAGTTGGACTAAAGCTCGGGTGGCTTTAGGGCCAACTGATCTTAGGTCGGCTTGGGCTTTCCTCTATGAGGCTTTTGATTGAGCCTTGAGGTGCGCTTCCTCCCTTAGAGGCTTCGCTTCATGACTTAGGATGCTCAGGCTATGGTCGGGCCAGGCGCCTCATGATCTGAGCTATGTCGCTTCATCCAGCCTTCTTATGGACTTTGGCCTTTATCCGGACTTGGCGTCCGACAAGTCCGAGCCATTGCTTCACTGACTCCTCTGACCTTTAAGGTGATTCAAAGACTTGTTATATATTTTCCCACCATAGTGAGCCCCCCTACTCCGTGCATCGCCTCAAGGCGGTCGGGGAGTATTTTTGAATTGAGTCGGGTTATATTTGAGTCGAGTTCAGGATGAAGCATTTATTGATTGCAAGGCGGTCCATGTAGCTTCCGAGACATATCGTCTCGCTTGACCATGTGTCGGTTCGTTTTTTAAGGCCGCACAAGTGGAGTGGCCCTCACTTCAGTGCAAGGATGTATGAAGATCGGACATGTGGCAGAGTATTCGGTGGCAACGCGTGGGGTGCTGCCATGTGTAAAGATGGGGGGCCCGAGGAGACATCACTTTGGCTCCTCATTCAATGTTGGAGCCACGTGACAACCCTATAAAAAAGGGTCGCCCTAAGCACGTTTCACTATTTTGCGCCTCTTTACTATTCTTCTTCATCTCCTCGCTCCCTCTTTGCAGACCCTAACATGGTAATCCTTTTCTTCGCCCATTTCCAGTACTCTCGAACTTCTCCCGGTGAGCTCCTTCTTCCTCATTTTTTTTTAAAAAAAACAATGTCAGGCCCTGCAAGCCCTGCGGAGGGAGAATACAGTGGTGAGGGTGAAGCGAGCGGCTTTTAGGCGACTTTGGAATCACCCTCACTGTTTTCGGAGGTTGTTGGAGAGGCAGACATCCTATTCCGCCATTCACAGAGGGTAATGGACTCCCCGGTAGAGAGGCCGGTGGCGTTAGTGGAGGAATTGAACTCACCTCCTGAGCGTATAGCCATTGAAGGCTCCTCTGGTCGTTCTGATCCTGAGGAAAGTAGTGAGGAGGAATTTGAGACTGAAGAATGGGTTAAAAGGCCCGTTACTTTGGTGATGACAGTAGAGGAGCTGTCTAAAATCCAGTCCGGATACCACATTCCAGACTCAGTCATTTTGACAGCCAGGAGAGTTGCCCGACCGACCTCCCCCAGGGACAGTTGCAATTTTCCATGTCATGTTGCAATGCGGTCTCTATTTACCACTTCAGAAGATTTCTCGGGACCTATTGGGCAGTCTTGGCATAGCTCCGAGACAGGTTGTGATGAATGGGTGGAGAGACTTGTTCGATTGTGTGGTGGTCTGGGCCGAGATGCGGTAGCCCGAGCTAAGTGTGAATGAGTTTCTCCATTTGTACCAAGTGCGGGTGCACACTCAGCATCCTGGATAGTTCTTCTTCTGCGCTTGGTGGAACACAGATGGGTCTTTAATAACCAACCCTCCTTCATCGAACAAGCATTGGAGGGAAGGTGGTTTTGGGCCCTCGGTAGACGAGCGTTGGCCGAGACAGGACCTATTCGCCTTTTTGTCCCTCGAGCTTTTTGTGCGGCAGGTAGAGTTGATGCAGTTTATTACTTTTACTTGGTCACCTCTTTGCTGAATCACTGACTCCAACTGGAGCTTCTTTTCTAGTGGGGCTTCGACTTTGCTGTACCTGATGAGAAACCTAAGTTTTTTTTACATCTGACTGTACTAACACTTGTTCTTCGAATGTAGACATGTCTGAGGCTCGGCCCACTCTTCATCCTCCATCTCAGGTTCGACCCCCACCTCGCTCGGGCTCCCGAGCCTCAAAAAGGCATAAGAAGGTCTTAAAAGGCCCATCAAGGACCACCCCTCTTGCTCCCCCGGCTATTTTCGAAGTCGAGGAAGGTACGGAGGTGGTGGAAGCGATAGAGGCAGTGGCGACAACCTTTGAGCAGCCTCGGGAGGCTCCGAAGCCTAAGCCGATTGAGGCACTTGTTACTCATGGGGTAGAGGAGAGGGTGCCGTGCAGGGCGAAAGCAACTAAGGAAGAGAGGGTGGCCTTCTGCCAGAAGGTTGAAGAGATCCTTCCATGGGCGAGTCGTTAGATGTTCGCGGGAGAATTCTTTGGCCTTCTAGAGTTATCTTCCATGGACAACACACTCAGTAGGATCGGACACTATTTCTCGAGGTAACATCATCACTTTCCTCAATTATTTTTGTTTCAGATTTCCCTCTTTTTTCTAAAAAAAGACTTTCATTGTGCAGTTCGTCCCTTGCATGCTGAAGGCCTGTGCCGAGATCACTACCTTAGCTAGGCGAGCTAGGAACACGAAAGCTAGGCTGTCAGATGTTGAGGCTCGGTGGTCGGAAGCAGAGGCTCGACACTATTCGATGAGTCTCGATCCGTCTTTATGGAGTTTCATCTCGAGAAGGCAAAGGCTACTGTTGAGTTAGTCATGACAGAAAGAGACCATGTGGCCTCATGATTAGAAGAGACTACGTTGCCCTTCTAGCAGGCTGCCACAGAACGTGCCTCGACTTTGAAGAAGCTTCAGGAGCTCATGATGGGGACCAAGGTCGCTCTCGTGGCTGCGAAGGTTGAGGCGGTGAAACAGTATCTTTCATCTTCAGCCTATGAGGAAGAGCGAACACTCATCTATCGAGAGGGTTACGGAAAATGCATCGACGTGATGAAAGAATCTTTCCCCCATCTAGATCTGTCCGGCTTCGATGAGGGTGAGTCAGGGTCCGGTCGCGAGGCGGCAGTAGACCCCAAGGCATACACTTATGATGCCTCTGCTGCTACTCTTGATGCTGCTCCATTAGCCCCTGATGCAGCTCCATCAGCATCTCCTGGGTTATCTCCTGGTGCAGTGGGCAAGGCTGAGCCCTGAAGTTAGTGTGGTGGAGTAAAATTCCTTTATGCTCCCTACATCTGCTTCAATCACTTCAAGCACACCAAGCTTCGGGGCCGAGCAAGTTAACAGCGGCGAGCGTCGTGCTTTACTGGTATTCAAGTGTTGAGCATTTATTGTTTTGTTGATACGATATAGTTGTAAACAATGAACCGACAATGTAACACTTTCCTGATCAATGAATATATATTTTTTACTACTCGACATTCTACATTTTTTTCATGATTCTTTTAACTGTTTAAGTAATCGAGTCGAGTGTGGATTGCCTTTCGACTGAGCTATGGATAGTATATCCTGAGATGCTCGGCATTCCAAGGATGAGGCAGAAGCTACTCTGTTAGGTCTTCTAATCGGTAGGTACCTGGGCGGACAGTATTTATGATTACGTAAGGGCCCTCCTAATTGGGCCTCAACATTCCTGCACTGCTTTCCTTGGAATTTTAAAAAGTTCTTTAGAGGACTAAGTCCCCCGCTCGAAATCACCTAACTTTGACTCGGGCGTTGTAGGATCGGGACACCAATCGTTGATAAGCGGCTGTCCGAAGTCAAGCCAACTCTCTGATTTCGTCCAAGAGGTCGAGGTTAAGGGTCAGCAGCTCCTCGTTGTCTTGGTCATTGAACGAACTTACTCAGGCAGTAGGTAGGCTGATCTCCACAGGGACAATTACTTCCGATCCATATGCTAGTGAGAATGGAGTTTCTCCTCTCGCGGTTCGAGTTGTAGTTCAGTATGCGCAAAGGACTTTAGGAAGCTCTTCAGCCCATGCCATTTTAGTTCGGTCCAGCTAAGTCTGAAGGTACTACTTTATGACCTTGTTAACAGCT
Source organism: Magnolia kwangsiensis (assembly GCA_037074715.1). Lineage (NCBI taxonomy): Eukaryota > Viridiplantae > Streptophyta > Magnoliopsida > Magnoliales > Magnoliaceae > Magnolia > Magnolia kwangsiensis. Next base: position 90,373,679 of record CM073580.1, read on the forward strand.
TTAACCTGCTCGTTCATCTGTGGATGACATGGGGATGAGTAAACATTCCTAATCCCAAGGTTTTGAGACATTTCTCCATACTATTTATTGTCGAACTATTTTCCATTGTTCAAAACAATAGTCTGAGGTATCCCAAACTGATAGACGATGTTTTTTCAAACAAAGTCTGTAATCTTCTACTCGGTTATCTTGACTAGGGGCTCGACTTCGTCCCACTTTGTAAAATAATCTATGGTGACAACAGCGAACTTAGTCTGACCCTACCCTAAAGGGAATGGTCTAATGATGTCGATTCCCCATTGAACAAAAGGACAGGCACCAGCCATTGACGTCAGCTCGTCAAGCAATTATTGAGGGATGGTGGCAAACCTCTTGCATTTATCACAACCCTAAATGAGTTTCCTAGCATCTTGCTAAGTGGTCGGCCAGAAATATCCTTGCCGAATGACCTTATGAGCTAGGGATCGGTCACTCAAGTGATTACCGAAGATGCCTTCATGAATTTCACACAGGGCATAATCAGCTTCACTCTGCCTCAGGCATCGCAAGAGGGGCACGTAGTATCCTTTCTTGTAGAGCACTCTGTTGAGTATGACGTAGTGGGCTGCGCGGTTCTTCTGTCATTGAGACTCGGAATGATCTTCAGGGAGTACTCCGATCTCAAGATATCTGATGATTAGGTCGACCCAAGATGGCTCAAAATTGATGAGGAGAATGGCTGGGAGTTCGGTTCCCCCGACGCTTTTCTTGACCACGAATTTAATACAAACGGATTTATGGATGTCGTCTTCATCGGCTAAAGCGAGCTTCGTTAGGAGGTCGGCTTTGGCATTCTCGGCTCTTGGGATTCGGGTAAGAGAACATTGGTGGAATCTGGCGATCATCTCTCTGGCTTTCGTAAGATAGGCTTTTAACCTCTCCTTCCTAGCCCGATATATATCAGTTATCTAGTTGACAACTAGTTGGGAGTCACTGTACACATTTAGATGAGTGATTGTTAAGATGGCTGCTAACAAGAGTCCAAGGAGCAGAGCTTCGTATTATGTTATATTATTGGAGGCTTGAAATCCAAGTCTCAAGGCATATTGAATAACTGTGTGATCAGGAGTCTTCAGGTCTACCTCTGCCCCACTTGCCTTAGAGTTGGATGAGTCATCCACGTAGAGAGACCATATGGGTTGGGGGAGGGGGGGGGGGGGGGGGGGGGGGGGGGGAGGGGGAATTGATTGGACGACGCCTCTAGGTTAGTAGAAGAGATTTGAGTTTGCACTGTGACTTCAATAATGAAATTTGCCATGGCTTTTCCCTTACTTGCTACCCTGGGCTTATAATGAATGTCGAATTCACTGAGCTCGATCGCCCATTTTGTGAGTCATTTTAAAGGTTCTAATCTTTGTAGTATCTGACATAGAGGCTGGTCGGTCATGACGATGATCAAGTGAGCTTGAAAGTATGGCCGTAGGCGTTGAGATGATATAACCAATGCTAAGGCCAATTTTTCTAGAATCGGATACCTCGTCTCTACTGGGACGAGGGCCTTGCTAATGTAGTAAATGGGGAATTGTTTACCTTCATGCTCGCGAATCAGGGCCGAGCTTATAACTGCATCAGATACTGCCAGGTAGATCAGTAGAGGCTCACTTGGCTTAAGCTTAGAAAGCAATGACAACGATCCTAAATATTTTTTGAGTTGCTAGAGGGTGTTCTTACATTTCTCTATCCAATCGACAAGCTGTTGGCCCTTCAACTGTTCGAAGAAGGGGAGACATCAGTCGGTATCTGTAACATCCCAAAAATCGGGGGTCGAGTAAAAACTCCACTCCTGAGTTCCAGAACATCACTTATGTAACATAAATGTGTATGATTGAATGTTATCTGTGTTAATGTATTAAACATGAGTGAGATTAAGCCAGAACAACATATCATACTCCAGAGACAGTTAAATTAGCAAGCAGAAGACTGTGATACATACATATAATATATAATTGATTGTAAGTCTCCAGAGTGTGAACATGTTACCAGGTTAAACATATACATGTATACTCTAAAAGTAAACAAAAAGAATATACATGAATGCTCTAAAAATATAAAATGATAAGTGTCAAGGCATCTAATCAACCTCCCTGTAATCCCGTCAATCAGAACACACATAAAGGAGGGATCCTCCTCCTCATCATCAAGTCCAGCTCCGCTTCTCAAGCAGCGCCATCATCTGTAACGAAAATAGGGACTGGTGGGTGTCCGAAAATACCATCCCGTAACGTGGGAGTGAGTGATCAACTCAGTGAAATAATAGAGCAGAGATTAGCATGTTCTCAAATCAATCATGCGATAATAGTAAAGCAATAACTCAAACATTCATAAATACTGTTGTTAATGCAATATGACGTGACATGATGGATGCCCTCACCGACGATCTCCCTCATACGGCATCATCTTACGCTCGGGGCATGCTTTTTTCCCACAGTGCTCCACATCTTCCAGGCACATGCAATGTGATGGTGATATGATTACCAAGTTATTATTAGTCCTTTTCATACAGTAATATTGGGAAACTAAGGTACCTTCCTTATATCAATCCCAACACAGATCCTGTCTAGGGTCGTCACTCCCAGTAATCTCATACGATGTATATTTTGTACGTTGCTGCAAGGGCTGCCAGGACTTTTGCTCGCACTCCTTGCACCGCTCCCCCATCACCTTATCAATACAAGCCTACTGTACTCTCATTGCTACGGAAGGGTCGTCGCCTCCCGTAGACTCAGAATACGCTCGCGGTCACTACAAAGGGCTCGTCGCCTGATCAGTGTAGGCCGACAGCAAGAATATAGTATCCCATACCACCATAATCTGCTCACGAGTCATAGGTGCTCACTGGTCACTACGAGATTTGTGGCCCCAGCGTAGGCCGACAGCTCAACCACGGTGTCCCATACTACCATGCCTGACTCATGAGTCTTTGTGGATCAAGGTACCATGGTTGACAGGGTTTTCAATGGTAAGTTCAGTACCCTAGGTTCAAGCAGTTATGACTCATACATGGTGAACATACAATGGCCAGTCAGGTTACTTGACAGGCTCGACTAGCACGAGTGCATCTTAAGCTGAACGACATGAAGTGCATCAAACACTTCGTGTGGCCTAACCACTGCCGCCAACTCAAAACACGACTCGCCTTCATCAACGCGTCCTTCGAGAAAAAGATAAGCCAACCATGAATTTACTCGGTTACCGACTTCCTGGACTAAGTTTAGTCCCAAACATTTATGAATCCACATCAGCAATTATATAAAGGTAATGGAAATGCATTACAACAATGTGAGCATGTTAACACATGTTATAACATACAACTTAAGTAAATCATCTAGCACATGCATTTCTTACATATGATGAAATCATACATATAGCCAACATGAAGGAAATCATTTACATCAGCATATTATTTGAGAATTCAATCTCAAAACTATTTCACAACACCATTTAATTCAATAAATACTAATACAAACATTTATACAAACACTTAGTCTACACACTTAAGTCTACATATTGTATGTCGAATCAAAGTGTGCATTTGGGCGAATCTCTTCGCCAAACTGATTATGCACACATTCCTAATATCCTAAGGTGACAAAAAGCCATGTCAATCATATCAGTAAAATATGGATGCAAACAGTATTTCCTACAAATGACTAAAATGCCCTAAATCTCATATTTTTCGTCTGCTTACGAATCAGAAAATGGACAGTATATTGTACATGTCAAACGGCGTTGCCGTCGATAATCTACTATTAAACTACATTAAAAGCGTTGAAAATAGCCAATCAAAGCATCTAAAATCTGTACCTTTTACCCTAGATGTGTAATGATTTGAACGGAGCGTATACGCTTCGTCTACGGCGAACAGGCGACCTAATACACAAGCTACATAAGCTACATCGCTAATGGAATCGACGGAAGCTTAAATCAGCAAGTGTTGAAGGTTTTTCTTACCTAGAAGTGCGTTGGAATCATCGAAAAAGTGATTGGAGTGCGCTGCTTTAGCACGTGTAGCAGCAGCAGTAAGTGGCAGGAAGATCTCTCCCACACTCTCTCACAATCTCTCACTTTTTCTCTCACTCTGCTAGGGTTTCTAGAAAATTTGGATGGGTGAGAGAAGTGAGGGTTTAAACTCCTTTTATAAGCTTAAAACTTTCCAAATTAGGCTTGGGAACAATGTTTACTTGAGGTCTAACCAAATCGGGGCTGTTTCGATCCAAAAGAGCATTTCTGGAGGTCCCTTGGCCGAACGCGGTCGGACTTAAGCTCATGCATACTGGATCTAGTACACATCAAGTTTTCAGACCGGTAGAGTTTCCAGATCGTACGTGGCTGTCCAGTTTCAGTTCAGCGGTCACCACACCTAGATTAGGTCTACAAGTCTCATGATATGAAAGAGAAATTTTTCCTGATCCGAGGGTGTAATTTGGCTGAATTCTGACGGTCAGAATGCTTAATAATAACGCGCCAAGTCACGTACCAGATTTGAATTAAAATTTTCAAATCTAACCCTATTCTCACTCTCTTCACTCCAGGCTTAATGAAATAGCCTCTGAACGTCGGTTGGCCTTAATTTTCAAAACGGTTGTCAAGTCCAGCTAAGCGGTCGTAACGGTCTAAGATTGTAGGTATCGAACTTTCGACGCGCGGTCTAGATCCAATACAAAGTTTCAAAGAGTTCCTGAGAGCAAACGGGTTTAGAGTTTGATCCTAGGTTTCAGGGTATTATAGCACCATTGATTCTACAAGTTTTGGGTCTTGTAGAATGTATTTAAAGTGGTCAGGGACAATTTCATAGCTACTTCAGCGTAGCGCTAGCTAAATTACGCTTAATTTCTAAAGGAATTAATCCTAAGTGATTTCTTTGGCCATGGAATTGGGTTCTGAGCAATTTTTCAGGTGTTTTAGTTGACCCATTGCCTAAGGACGTCTAATCCTAGGTTGGCAAAAATCTGGGGTGTTATAGTATCTCAGGACACGAAGCGATTTAGAGCTGCTACCCGTCCAGTCAACCGTTAAATATCTTTGATCATCTTCTAAGATTCCATGTCGAGCAAAGCCTTGATTTTCTTCGAATTGGCTTTGATTCCCCGTTGGCTGATCAAGAACCCGAGGAATTTGCCCAAGCCTATGCTAAACGTGCATTTGCTTCGGTTAAGCTTCATTTTATATTTTCATATGATAAGGAACATTTCTTCTAAGTTAGCTATATGGTCGATCGCTTTAACGCTCATGACATGCATATCTTCGTTATAGACCTCCATTGTCCGTCCTATTAGTCGGGCGATTTGTTGACCAACCTTTAATAAGTCGCTCTAGCATTTTTCGATTCGAACGACATTACTTGGTAACAATAAAGGCCTTTGTTGGTTACAAAGGTGAGTTTTGATTTATCAGAATAATGCATTATAATTTGATTATAACCAGAGTAAGCATCCATAAAACTAAGTAATTCATGCCTCGCAGTACTATCAACTAGCTCATCGATCCGAGAAAGGAAAAAACTATCTTTAGGGTAGGCTTTGTTTAAGTCGGTATAGTCTATACAGACTCGCCAATTCCCATTAGCCTTCTTGACCAACACAGCGTTGACCACCCACTCGGGGTAACATATTTCTTTAATGAAATTGGCTTTGAGGAGTTTTCTAATCTCTTCCTTAATTACGACGTACCTCTTGGGGCCAAGTGCATGCCGTTTCTGACGGATCAGCTTATAAGTTGGGTCAATATTTAGGCGGTGAGTCATGACTGAAGGGTCAATGCCCAGCATGTCTTCATGAGTTCATGCAAAGATGTCGGCGTATTGGTGGAGCAAGGCTACTAGCTTCTCCTTCAATGGTATTGCTAGGGATGAGCCAATCTAGATGGTCCTCTTGACATCTGACTCATTCAATGGCACCTGGAGGAGGTCCTTCACTGGCAGGCCGCGTCAGGGAGATTCATCGCGTAGATCTAGGGTCTCAATCGTTGTCACTTCCATGGGTGCTCGCAGAGCAGTAGCGTAGCATCCTCGAGTGTCATGCTGATCTACTTTTACGACCCCGACACCACTCTTAGTCAGAAACTTCATAGACAGGTGATAGGCTGAGATGATGGCTCAGAGGAGACAAAGGGAAGGTTTACCAAGGATTGCATTGTAGACCGAAGACAGATCGACTATCATAAAGTTGACCATAACAGTAGCTTGATTTGGTGCATCCCCAGTAGTGAGCGAGAGCTGAAATGCTCCTTTGGGAGGAATTTGTCTGCCTGAGAATCCCATCAACGGAGTCCTTATGGGCCTCAGGGCCGATCGTTTGGCACCCATCTTGTCCAATGCTTGCGTAAACAACACATCCGCAGATGAGCTTGTGTCGACGAGAACCTTGAAGATTCCCCGGTTGGCGATAGTGACAATGATGACTAGAGCGTCGTCGTGCGGGTGATGAATGCCCCTTACGTCTACCTTAGTGAATGCTACACAGTATTTCTCAAGATTTCTTTCCTTTGGGGGTCGAGCTAGAACCATAATCTCGGACTCAGGTCGAGTAACGTTCCTCGCATGATTTTTTTAGCATTATTTAAGTCGCCTCCACCCAAATGACCATCGATAATAATTCGGTTATCCTCAATGGGTCAGTTATCCTTTGGGCATTCTTCTGTGGTTCTGGCTCCTAGGCTGACGTGTTCACCGAGGTGGCCTTCTCAAATAAGCCTCTCAATCTCCTGCTTTAGATTATAGCAGTCACTTGTGTTATGTCCATGATCGCAATGAAAATGGTAGTACTTACTCTTACTCCGTCGGTTCGGATTACTCCGGAGTTTGTCTGGCCAGTTGACGTATCCTTCGCTCTTGATTTCCCTCAAGACATGCTCTTGCGACTTGTTGAGCAGACTGTACATCCAAAATTTGTAATCAGGTCGCTTACCTGACCTACGTTCGTTACGGGACCAGTCATCTTTCTACTTTTTATCACTAGCTGAGTCAACTTCTTTTTTGGCTGGATCTTTGGCTAGGGTTTTTGCATTTTGAGCGGCCTCGTATAGGATTCGGGTTTCCTAGACATCTACGTACTTCTCCGATCGGGCCATGAATTCAGCCAGAAGTGGGCGGGTTCTTTTTCAAGAATGCAAGAAACAGCCTGTCTCTGACACCTTGCATAATAGAATTGAGCGTTGTCTTGTCCGAATGCTTTCGGACTTGGAGCGATTCAAAATTGAAGCATTTGATATAATCCTTAAGTAGTTCAATACGGAGTCAGTGAACCAAGCTCTTCAAATTCAATGGAGCAAGCTAAGTTTATCACTACTCTTAGAAGTGGGAAGATAATCAAAAAATTTATTATGGTAAAGTTTGAAAAGTCTAAGGATCAGGATATAGATGAGAATGATAAACCAATCGATGCTCCACATAAGGTAGAACTAGAACTTCAAACCAAACTAGTTGCTCCATTTCCCCAACGGTCGATTGTGCCAAAACCTCTTTCTAACTCTCAGGACCTCCTAAAGGTGCTGAAACAAGTGAAGGTTAACATTCCTCTATTGGATGGCGTAAAATAAATACCTTCATATGTCAAATTTCTGAAAGACTTATGTACGACCAAAAGATAAAAGTATCCAAAAGAAAATATTTTTTGACAAAGAAAGTGAGTGTCATCCTAAAGAAAGATGTGCCAGAGAAATACAAATATCCCGGTAGCCCAACCATTGCTTGCGTAATTGGGAATTACCGGATTGAGATGCACTAATTTGATCCCTTACTTTGTCTGTGAACAACTAGGTCTATGTGAATTAAAACCCACAGGGACTACATTACAAATTATCTATCGCTCAGTTCATGTACCGAGAGGGATAATTGAGGATATGTTGGTATAGGTTCACAAATTCTACTACCCAGTAGATTTTATCACCCTGGATACTCAACCCTACGTGGACATGAGCATTCAAATTTCCATCATCCTTGGTCACTCATTCGTCATTACATCAAATGCAATCATCAATTGCAGGAATGCCGTCTTGAATTTGTCTTTTGGGAATATAACATTGGAGCTTAATATTTTTTTCAATATGAGCAAACAAGCAGAGGATGATGACAATACCCACGATGTTAGCACGATTGATTCTTTCGTAGAAGATAAAAATCTGATGACCTTATCCTCTGACCCTCTAGAGACATGTTTGGCCCACTCCCATAACTCAGATGATGATATGATTAGGGAAACGAGTGTCATGCTTGAAACTGTGTCAATACATGAAGTTAACCAGTGGAGGCTACAATTTGAAGAATTGCCCCAAATTAATGTAGTGTCTTTACCGTCTAACCTTAAGGCACCAAAGCTTAACCTAAAACCTTTGCCCTCTGATTTGAAATATGTCTATTTAGGTCAAGATGAGACATACTCGGTGGTGATTTATTCTCACCTGGAGCAAGAACAGGAGAGTATGCTTATCTTTACTATCATTAAGCATAAAGGAGCCCTTGGATGGTCGATTACAGACCTCAAGGGAATTGACCCTTTAATTTGTACTCATCCCATTTATCTAGAGGATAATGTGAAGGCCTCCCAACAAACATAACATAGATTAAATCTAAACATGAAGGAAGTGATTAAGGCCAACGTTCTTTAGCTATTGGATGCGGGTCTCATATATCCTATATCCGATAGCTAATGGGTGAGTCCAACTCAGGTGGTTCCTAAGAACTCCGGAATCACCATCGTAACCAATGCTAACATTGAACTCATCCCAACTAGAGTTACTACTGGTTAGAGAATGTGCATTGACTATAGGAAATTGAATACTGTTACAAGGAAGGACCACTTTCCTTTTCCCTTCATCGATTAAATTTTGGAAAGGCTAGTTGGTCATTCCTACTACTGTTTCCTTGATGGATAATTGGGCTACAATCAGATCAAGATAGCCCTTAAAAATCAGGAAAAGATGACATTTACATGTCCTTATGGCACCTTTACTTACCAAAGGATGTCATTCGGACTATGTAATGCTCCTTCCACTTTTCAGTGATGTATTGTCACGCCCCAAACTCAGAAATCGGGCTCACAAAATTTTCAATCACCGAATCCGGCACCGACAGCCTCCGTAGAACCCCATTCTCAGCTCCTAGCGCCCATTCGCCAGGTTCCGATCCTGGGATGCTACGAGAAAGATTTTCAACGTCAGTTTGATTCGTAATAAACATAATCAAAGGCATAACCCGCAAACAACAATCAAGAATTCCATTACATTTCAACTATGATCAAAAGCTTTACAAGTACAATGAGCATAAAGGGAAATACAATGATGATAGACCAAAAACTCCAGAGTAATCTGCAGCGTACTCAAGCCTCAGCGCTGCTGTGATGCAACGTCACCTGCACACAACGGTCGTGCATAAGCTTATAGAAAGCTTAGAGGGTGGTGAAAGTGTGTGCGCAAGGTAGTAATATGATTATGCAGTATTAGAGTAATGCGGAATATGCAGATGGAACTATAAATATCATGAGCCGTACCAAGGCTATGCGATGCAAGATGCAAGTCAAGCATACAATCCTCATCTAAGTCCATGTCAATACAGCTCAACTTTGGGATATTACCGGGGTCTAGTACACTCTAAACCCGATCACCGCCTCATCGCGCGCAATAAGGTAAGTGGAAGAGACCTCACTATCCGTCTTCCAATATCGGGCACGACTCGTCGATAGCGGACTCATTCCTCGAGCTGGTCAAACTCAGCCTAGTATTGCCCCCTACTCTCAGGCGGGTAAGGCCTCACCCCCTTCCAACCGACCACGACATAGTGGAGAGCGTAATCGTCTGGTAATCGGCACTCAACGCTCATCTACCCACTCGGTCTAGACATTGGAGCAACCTCTTGGTACCATAAGGATTTAGGGACTTTCACCCAGGGATATCTATAGCACCCCATGTAGAATAATATTTTCAGTATCCAATCTTGTCAACCACGATGCATCTGTGGAGGCTACGGCCCCGATGTTACTAGGACGTACAATAACCATGTCACACAAATACGAAATGGATGAATCACACTATCCAGTCATGCAAAAAATCCTGCGCATATCGTGCGCTCATGTAGGGCAACACCGCTGTTGAGGGTCAAATATTGCATATTAGACCCCAGATATTGTCTAGATTTACGAATATAATGCTGTCTAATGGCTCGTTTTCTCATTCTTGTGTGGCAAAGTGATTTTATGAGCATGGATGGAAAAAGGACGTTAAAAGTTGAGATTTAACGATCTGATGACGCCAAAGGCAAGGGAGACACTCCAGGGGACCAAGATTGACAAATATACACGGTCAGAAATCCGAGAAAAGTTAGAAATTGAAGCTCAAGTGGCCTGAAGGACGTCCAAAATGTAAGATCACGAGGTTCCCACCATCCGTTCGCCTCGAAACTTCATACGTCGCCTGAGGACCATAAATTAACCGTACATATAAAATTTCAGCCATTGAAGATCTCGAGAAATGCCCCAACCGACAGATTAGCCCATAAACCGTTGATTCTGGGCCCACCTGATATCTGGAACTGTCTCAAAATTATTATTGATGCCTTAAATGAAGAGTCAAAACAGATGGACGGTGCAGATTTCTCCAAAACAGTGCAATGGACCCCATATGAGATGAGTGTGTACAGTGCACATGTGCACTCACCGTGCATGGCAAGTGTCAGAGACGGCTTGACCGTATCTGACCGAAAAAAACAAAAATAAATAAAAAATAAAAAAATTCGCACAGCGGACGCACGGCCGCTGGCCGTTTTTACGAACGGTAGTGGGCCCCACCCATTACTCATATGGCCAATCTGATCCGTCCACCGTGTAGAGGGCTTCGAGAACTACAAAACCATGCTGACCTTTTGCACCCATGCGTGCACACGTGTGAGATACAGAGGCCACAAAAGGGCTGCCCGGTAGCGTTCAAATCTGATCTTTTTGTGATTTCTTCTCTGGGCCACGTCAATGGACGTTCAAAACCACTCATTCTTAACTGAAATTTCGTTCTGAATCCAATGGACGAGGTGGATTTTCTAGAAAATGCTTCTGTGGGGCCCACCGACCACAACAGCGAAATGGTGCGAAAGGTTTCGCACATCCACGAAAACTGACTTTTTCGGACAGTTTTGGCTCACCATCTTTGATCATATGGCAGATCTGAACCGTCTATCATGTAGAGGACCCAAGAAAGTACTAAGGGACGGTGTTTCTTTGAAATTTGAGCGAGAAAAGTGGCGTGTTTCATGGTACCGAACTTGGCTGCGAAAATTACACTCCGTGTCCTGCTACAACTTTGTCACTGACTCCAGCCTTCCAGCAGCTATAAAAGGAGGTTTTTGGACGTGGGGAGCATTCATTCAAGGTCTTGGGAGGAAGAACAGAGGGCTCGACCTTGGGTTTCAACGTGGGCAGAGGAGAGAGAGAGGAGCTTGGTTTTTTCTTTCCCTTTTCTTTTCCTTTTCTTTTTCTCTTTATTTATTTGGATTGAGCCCATCCATGGCAGGCTAAATCCTCCTAGCTAGGGCTAGGAGGTGAAGCTTGTAGTGAGATGAGAGATTATATGCTTTTAATTTAATTTTAATTTTTAAATTGAAGTTGGTTTTAGTTTGATTTTAATGGAAATATTTTTGGTCTTTAATGGTCTGTTGTGACTGAAATTACAATGGGTCTGCAATGCTTTGAATATTTTCTTATCCCTTTTATGTTTATGACGTTAGGACGTCCCGTTGTTCACCATAGTCTCCTGGGCATGGTTGGATGACGGTACCCTTCTTAACCTTCATACATATGATTGGTTGGTAATTAGTTTAATTCTGTTGTTTGCCATAGTCTGTGGGCATGGTTTGGTGATGGAATCCATTCTAATTTATCTTCCTTTCATCTCTTTGAAAACTAGATCAACGGCAGTTCAGTAATTTTCATAATTTTTGATGTAAGCATAAATTCTCCCTGATCTCTACAAGTGGATCCTCTGAATCCCTAGTTTCCTATCTCTGATTTGTTTCCTAAGTTTTAGATTAATTATTCTACAAATATTCCACCATTGCTAATTGATTTAGAATTCATCTTAGCCTAGTTCTAGTTCTAGTTAGTTTTAGATAACGTACAAGTTTCAGTCCCTTGGGATTCGACCTCGGTCTTACCGAGTTATTACTACATCACAACCCTGCACTTGGGGAGTGAACAACCGCCTAACCGGGGAGCCCATAAACAACCTGCCTGAAGGCATATGCTATGATCAGTCAATTCTCATATCAAGCATACATATGATGTGTATGATCATGAGTCATGAAACTATACTAAACATGTAAATAAATGATGAACTATTCTTACAACGCAGATGGGCCTAGACGGCCTACAACAAGTACTGCCTTTCAAAGGGGACCTAGGAAGGGTCGTAATGTGGACATCCAACCAACATTACAGTTGCAATGTGGACGTCAAACCAACATTGCTCCCAAGGTACAATTGTCGCAAACATCGTTACATAATCCGTGTTGGGCTCACACATTGCAATGGACCTTAGGTACATCCGATTGGGCCTTAAATACATCAAACGGGCCATATCATATGGGCCTTTTTACTCATCAAATGAGCCACATAAATGGACCACTCCAATGGGCCTTATGTGCATTGCAATGGGTCATAACCCGTGGGCCATAGACTACATCAAATGGTTCTTGACCCATGGGCCTTATACATATCAAATGGGCCTACTCGCATGGGCCTTAAAATACATCAAATGGGTCCAATCCCTTGGACCTTAGAATACATCAAATGGGTCCACTTACATGGGCCTTAAATTACATTAAATGAGCCTAATCCCATGTCAAGATGGGCCTAAATACATCAGCCCATATATACCAAAATGGGCCTCAACAATGGGCCTAAAAATACATCAAGATGGCCTAAGCATATCAGCCCATATATATCAAAGTGGACCACATCATAATGTTTATTTTCCACCCAAACTATTGATAAGGTCATTAAGGCTTGGCCCAAGACTTTCGTGAGTCCCAAGAAATTTTCAACGGTAGAAATCAATTCACGCTATTCCCTGGGGTGAGGTCCACTAGAGATTTGAATATATCTCATTTTTGGGATCAAGAGGGACGGGTGGACCCCACAGAGTTTACTCAGCACGCTAGTGGAACCACAGAGTTTACTCAGCATGCTAGTGGGCCCCACCGTCCACTGGACAGTGGAGACAAAATACAAATATCACGGTGGTACCACTGTCTGCTTGGACGTTGGATGTATGACACATACAACACTGTGGGTCCCACTAGCGTGCTGAGTAAACTCTGTGGGGTCCACTCATCCCTCTTGATCCCAAAAATGAGATATATTCAAATCTCTAGTGGACCTCACCTTAGGGAATAGCGTGAATTGATTTCTGCCGTTGAAAATTTCTTGGGACCCACGGAAGTCTTGGGCCAAGCCTTAATGACCGTATCAATAGTTTGGGTGGAAAATAAACATTATGATGTGGCCCACTTTGATATATATGGGCTGATGTGCTTAGGCCATCTTGATGTGTTTTTAGGCCCATTGTTGAGACCCATTTTGGTATATATGGGCTGATGTATTTAGGTCCATCTTGACATGGGATTAGGCCCATTTAATGTAATTTAAGGCCCATGTAAGTGGACCCGTTTGATGTATTCTAAGGTCCATGGGATTGGACCCATTTGATGTATTTTAAAGCCCATGAGAGTAGGTCCATTTGATATGTATAAGGCCCATGGGTCAAGAACCATTTGATGTAGTCTATGGCCCACGGGTTATGACCCATTGCAATGCACATAAGGCCCATTGGAGTGGTCCATTTATGTGGCTCATTTGATGAGTAAAAAGGCCCATATGATATGGCCCATTTGATGTATTTAAGGCCCAATGGGATGTACCTAAGGTCCATTGTAATGTGTGAGCCCAACACAGATTATGTAACGATGTTTGCGACAATCGTATCTTGGGAGCAATATTGGTTTGACGTCTACATTGCAAGTGTAATGTTGGTTGGATGTCCACATTACGACCCTCCCTAGGTCCCCTTTGAAAGGCAGTACTTGTTGTAGGCCATCTAGGCCCATCTGCGTTGTAAGAATAGTTCATCATTTATTTACATGTTTAGTATAGTTTCATGACTCATGATCATACGCATCATATGTATGCTTGATATGAGAATTGACTGATCATAGCATATGCCTTCGGGCAGGTTGTTTATGGGCTCCCTGGTTAGGCGATGTTGCCCTACATGAGCTCACGATATGCGCAGGATTTGTTGCATGACTGGATAGTGTGATTCATACATTTCGTATTTGTGTGACATGGTTATTATACGCCCTAGCGACATCGGGGCCGTAGCCTCCACAAATGTATCGTGGTTGGCAGGATTGGATACCGAAAATATTATTCTACATGGGGTGCTATAGATATCCCTGGGTGAAAGTCCTTAAACCCTTATGATTCCAAGAGGTTGCTCCAACGTCTAGACCGAGTGGGTAGATGAGCGTTGAGTGCCGATTACCAGACGGTTGTGCTCTCCACTGTGTCGTGGTCTGTTGGAAGGGGGTGCAACCTTACCTGCCCGAGAGTAGGGGGTAATGCTAGGCTGAGTTTGACCAGCTCGAGAAATGGGTCCGCTATCGACGATTCGTGCTCGATATTGACAGACGGATAGTGAGGTCTCTTCCACTTACCTTCTTGCGCGCGATGAGGCAGTGATCTGGTTTAGAGTGTACTAGACCCCGGTGATATCCCAGAGTTAAGCTGTATTGACATGTGGACTTAGATGAGGATTGTATGCTTGACTTGCATCTTGCATCGCATAGCCTTGGTACGGCTCATGATATTTATAGTTCCATCTGCATATTCTGCATTACTCTGATACTGCATAATTATATTACTACCTTGCGCATACACTTTCACCACCGTCTAAGCTTTCTATAAGCTTATGCACGACCGTTGTGTGCAGGTGACATTGGATCACAGCAGCACTGAGGCTTGAGCACTCTGCAGATTACTCTGGAGTTTTTGGTCTATCATCATTGTATTTCCCTTTATGCTCATTGTACTTGTAAAGGTTTTGATTATAGTGGAAATGTAATGGAATTCTTGGTTGTTGTTTGTGGGTTATGCCTTTGGTTATGCTTATTACGAATCAAACTGATGTTGAAAATCCTCCTCGTAGCATCCCAGGATCGGAACCTGGCGAATGGGCGCTAGGAGCCGAGAATGGGGTTCTACAGAGGCTGTAGGCGCCGGATTTGGCGATTGAGAATTTTGTGAGCCCGGTTTCTGAGTTTGGGGAGTGACAGAAGTTGGTATCAGAGCATAACTTGGGAATAAGCGAGAACAACATTACATATCTGCTGTGAGTGTAGAATAACCAAGTCCCGAAGTTCAGATAGCTTCGTGATCTTCCGTTACAGACCATTAACGTGCGTGTCTTCAAAAATTTTGAAGTTGATGGGCGCCTTCGCTCTTTTCTGTAGGACATGGCGCGTGGGAGAGTGACCCGTTCGACTCCCGCACCACCACCCGAGGATCCCGCTCCATCACCTGCGGCTCCTACATTACCACCTGTGATGCCCGTTCCACCACTAGAGATTCCTATTGCCCATCCTGAGTATGCTGCTCCTCCACCAGAGACCGGTGCCGAGCCGACCTTATCCGTGAGTGCCTCACAGTTACAGCAGATGTTACAGGCTGTGACGGTTGCACTTCAGGAACAGGGCAGGCAGCCAATTGTTTCACCAGCACAGGTAGAGCAGGATCGTGCTAGTGCTCTCCTTCGTGAGTTTCGATGGCTTGATCCCCTGCGTTTCCAGGGTGAGCCAGACCCGACGGCACCTGAGAGATGGCGCGCCGATGTAGAGAAGGTATTCGAGACGATGAGATGTACAACAGAGCGGCGAGTTCGACTAGCCATATTTCTTCTCCATGGTGAGGCTGAGCATTGGTGGACATCAGTCTCTCGAGCAGCAGGCGCTGATTTTATGTCGACTTGAGAGGATTTTGTGGATCGATTTGACCGACTGTACTTCCCTGATCACATCCGACGACAGCGAGCGTTAGAGTTTGAGGCCCTGGTGCAGGGTGATATGACAGTGGCTCAGTATGTAGCCCGTTTTGTACATTGTCCAGGTTTACACCATACCTAGTAGATGATGAGGAGTGGAGAGCCCACCGATTCGAGGATGGCTTGCGTTACGGTCTTCGCAGTCGTGTTATTGGGCATGAGTTTCTGACTTTTGAGGAAGTGGTGCGGAAGGCCTAGATTTTTGAGACTGAGTGGGCCGATTCTCAATCTGATCGCGGTCAGAGGAGAGACTGGAAGAGGCAAGCTCCTTCCAGTGACCTCCAACAGTGTCGACCATAGCAGCAGAGGCGCACAGGTTGCCCAGTCCTTCGAGCACCAGCAACACCTCCACCACCACCTCCGAGGCAGTTCACCGGCACTTGTTTTAGGTACGGTGCGACAGGACACCGTTCGTGGGAGTTTTCCAGCCCCCACCAGCAGCAGAGAGGTCCACAGCAGTAGAGGGCTCCAAAATAGCCTCTACCACAGCAGCAGAGACCCCCACAACAGTAGCGACAACAGCCCCCACCTCCGAGGCCACCTTACCAGCAGCATCAGCACCAACCTCAGAGGCCACACCAGCAGAGACAGCAGTTTCGACTGCCTCAGCGACCCCAACAGCAGCAGCAGCACGCTCAGAGGGGACAGACACCTCCCCAGTCGACTCAGGCTAGATTCTATGTGGCTCAGCAGGATCCACAGTCTTCTGGAGGAGTCGTTGAGGGTATACTTCCAGTTTCTGCATGCATTACACGTGTGTTATTTGATTTCGGTGCATCGCATTCTTTTGTGGCCGAGAGCTTCTGCCGATCGACTGGCTTACCGTTGGAGTCTTCTTGTGAGAGCCTATCAGTATCGACGCCCTTAGGGAGGTCTGCAGTGTTGGGCCGATTTTGCTCGTCTTGCCCCATTCTAGTTGGGGATACCTTTGCCTGCCGATCTGTTTGCATTACCGATGTCTGAGTTCGACGTCATCCTGGGCATGGATTGGTTCACCTAGTATTATGCCATTTTGGACTGCGCTGCGAGGACAGTCACATTCTGTATACCCGGCATGCCACAGTTTCAGTTCGTTGCAGAGGCTAGAGGAGAGCGGTTGTCTTGTTTGATGTCCTACGCCATAGAGGAGCCTGTTACCGCTTGTATCGATCATTTGCCCGTGGTTTACAATTTTCTCGATGTGTTTCAGGAGATTCTGGGATTACTGCCTCGTCGACTCACCGAGTTTCAGATTGATCTCGTGCCTGGTACCGTACCTATTTCAAAGGCACCGTATCGTGTGGCACCGTTGGAGTTACGGGAACTGCAGAAGCAGTTGGACGAGTTGTGAGAGTTGGGTTTTATCCGTCTGAGCAGTTCACCATGGGGAGCGTCGGTACTCTTCTGAAGAAGAAGGATGGTTTGTTGAGGCTCTGCGTTAACTACCGTGAGCTCAACAAAGTCACGATCAAGAACAAGTACCCACTCCCGAGGATTGATGATTTGTTCGATCAGCTGCAGGGTGCACAGTTCTTTTCGAAGATCGACCTGCGTTCCGGTTATCATCAGATTCGGGTCCGAGATGAGGACATTCTGAAGGCAGCATTCAAGACGTGTTACGGTCATTTTGAGTTTCAGGTCATGTCCTTCGGACTGACTAATGCACCCGCGGTCTTCATGCAGCTGATGAACGAGGTCTTCCGCCCTTATCTTGATCAGTTTATTGTAGTCTTCATCAATGACATTCTGATCTATTCGAGGACCCGTGAGGAGCATGAGTAGCATTTGGAGATCACTTTGCAGACCCTCCGCGCACACCAGCTGTATGCGAAGATGGAGAAGTACGAGTTCTGATAGGAGGAGGTGAAGTTCCTCAGTCACGTGGTGACGAGGGAGGGCATCGCAGTGAACCCCTCGAAGGTCGAGGCAGTGCGTCAGTGGGGCCAGCCCATGACTGCGACAGAGATCCATAGTTTCCTTGGTTTGGTAGGCTATTACCGGCGTTTCATTGAGGGCTTCTCTCGTATTACAACCCCACTGACCAGGTTGAGTCGGAAGGGTACAGAGTTTACTTGGAGTGACGCCTACGAGCGAGCATTTACGGAATTGAAGGACCGTTTGACGTCTGCTCCTGTCCTCACTCTTTCCTCTGGGAGTGATGGTTTTATTGTATTCACTGATGCCTTGCATATTGGTTTGGGTGCTGTCCTGATGCAGCACGGGAGACCAGTGGCCTTCGCGTCTCGTCAACTCAAGGTCTATGAGCTGAACTATCCTACTCATGATCTGGAGCTGGCTGCAGTTATCTTCGCACTGAAGGTGTGGAGGCACTATCTTTATGGGGTCAGGTTCGAGCTCTTCTCTGATCACAAGAGCTTGAAGTACCTCTTCTCGCAGTCTGAGTTGAATATGAGACAGAGGCGCTGGATGGAGCTCCTGAAAGACTATGATTTTGACCTCCAGTACCACCCGGGTAAGGCGAATGTGGTGGCAGATGCCCTCAGCCGTCAGCCACGAGGCCTAGTGGCGCATATAATGATTCAGGAGTGATGGATGCTTGAGGATGTAGCAGTGTATAATTTTGAGTTCGGTCTGCAGTCTTCCATTGTACAGTTATCGAGCCTGTCGATTCAACCCTCTCTTGTCGCTAGGGTGATCGAGGCTCAGCAGGATGATGAGTCGTTGCAGAGTTATATGGCTGAAGCTACATCTGAGGGTCAGGCAGATTGGTAGATTGGTACAGACGGTGGACTTCGCTTCAGAGGCCGATTATGTGTCCCGGATATTCCAGAGTTGTGCAGAGAGATCTTATGACCGAGGCACATCGATCACGATTTTCTATCCACCCGGGCTCGACGAAGATGTACCGCGATATGAGGTGACAGTATTTTTGGGCGGGGATGAAGCGCCAGATCGCCAGTTTTGTGGCCGAGTGTGACATGTGCCAGCGTGTCAAGGCCGATCATCAGAGACCTCCTGGTCTATTGCAGCCGTTGAGTGTCCCGATGTGAAAGTGGGAGCACGTGTCGACTGATTTCATTATAGTTTTGCCGAGGACTCAGCGCGGTCATGACACCATTTGAGTTGTTGTGGATCGTCTGACGAAGTCAGCACATTTCCTTACGATGTGTGCGACTTGGTCTATGGACCGGCTTGCGAGATTATTTATCGAGGAGATAGTGAGACTGCGTGGCATTCCAGTCTCGATCATTTCTGACCGAGACTGGAGGTTCACGTCTCAGTTTTGGGGGAGCTTCTAGCGAGTGATGGGGATTGATTTGCAGCTCAGCACCCCATACCATCCGCAAATCGATGGCCAGACCGAGAGGGTCAATCAGATCCTTGAGGATATGTTTCGGGCTTGCGCGATTGATTTCAGGGGTAGCTGGGATGAGCATCTGCGATTGGCTGAGTTCGCGTACAATAACACCTATCAAACGACCATCGGTATGACTCCTTTTGAGGTACTATATGGCAGACCACGCAGATCACCGAGTTGTTGGACCGAGGTTGGAGAGCATCATCTCCTATGTCCCGAGCTTGTGAAGGAGACGTCAGAGGCTATTGACATCATCAGGCAGAGGATGCGCACAGCTCAGAGCCGACAGAAGAGTTTTGCTGATCGTCGGTGTCGTCCCTTGGAGTTTGATGTAGGGGATCATGTGTATCTCAAGGTCTCGCCCATGAAGGGTGTAGTTCGATTTGGAGCGAAGGGCAAGCTTGTCCCGAGATTTATAAGACCTTTTGAGATCACTGGGTGAGTTGGCGCCTTGGCCTATCAGCTTGCCTTGCTATCACAGTTGTCTGGCGTCCACAATATTTTTCACGTCTCCATGTTGAGGAAGTGTGGGTCAGACATAGTTCCCGTTATTGATTGACAGCCGCTGGAGGTTCATGAGGATGCTTCTTACATTGAGCAGCCAGTCCGTATCCTTGATCGAAAGGAGCAGGTCCTCAGAATCAAGGTCATTCCATTGGTGAAGGTTCAGTGGGGTCACCATTCTGTAGAGAAGGCTTCTTGGGAGCGTGAGGCTGAGATTCGAGAGCGTTATCCTCATCTCTTTGATGGTTGATCATGTATTGTATTTTGCATGCTGTCTCTGATTCTATATGACGACGTCATGTTTCTTATTCCTGGCGAGTTATGCCTAGTTGTGATGATTGTGTAAATTTCGACGATAAAATTTTTATTAGGAGGGGAGAGCTGTAAGACCCGTACCTTAGTCCATACCGTTCCGTAGACTTTCGCGGTCTTACCAGTCGAATTCCGGCAACCTTCGACCCTTAATCGATATTTACGCACGTTCTTGATTCGTATGCCGTCAACCCGAGTCGACTCAAATTAAGACCATTACCATAGCGACCGCGCCATCGCTGTGGTTCCGATGCCGCGACTTGCGCGCCGAAGCGATACCCTGGTCAAGAGATGTGGGCCAACGTTTGGTGCAAGAAAAATGCCGCGCGTTGTGAAACCCAAGAGAATCTCTACGATGTGTCACATCGATCCCATCAATCCCATCAATCAATCAATTCATCAATCCATCACATGTCAAGTACATGTCAAGTACACATCACTTTCACCCTTTCCCAAGCAAGCCACAAAAGTCCTCCATGCCCATGCCTTTCTTATACAAAAGGCCACCAAAGTCAAAAAGTTCTTACACCCATTCTCTCCCATCCATCACTCCATCACCCATCACTCTCTCTCTCTCTCTCTCTCTCTCTCTCTCTCTCTCTCCCTTTACAACTCCTCTCTTTCTCATTTTCAAAAAAAATCCAAGAAAGAACCCCATACGTATGAGCATTCTCCAAGCCTCTCCCTCTCTTCCAAAAAACTCAAGTGTGGCCCACCTCTCCATCCCAAGATCTCTCATCTCAACCCTCCATTTCTCATCTTCTCCATTGAAATCCAAGTTAAGGTGCTAAGGAACCCCTAGGAGCAAGAAGATCGGACGGTGGGTGCATGACCATAGTAGTTTTTCCTATTTTTGAGATGGGCCAAGTGAGGCCATCTGATCAATGGTTTGGATCTCACTTGGGACCCTAAGATGTGGCCAATGGCCCACTTGGATCATCATGATCATTCCATGATGGGGCCATTCTCTATGGATCCCCATCATGATGTTTATTTCATTGTAAAGGAAGGTCATCTAGACCGTTCATATCGGTGGGGAACGGATCTCCACCGTTGATTTTCAATTTCGGTGATCCCATGTGTAGAGGAATCCATTGATGTATGATTTCATATAAGAGAGGGCTCATAGTGGCAGAGCCCTCCATCACAAGCGTGTCCCACCCTCTATCTCTCTCTCTCTACTTCATTTTCTTTTTATTATATTGTGTTTGTGTGGCCCACTTGAATGGACCCCACCTTGAAGAATATTTATTTTGTTCAACTTTCTTCAAGTGGGGCCCACCTTATATGTTGTATCCTCATCATCCATCGTGGTGGCACACCTAATTAGGGCCCACCACAATGTTTTGTTTTTTTTTTTTAAAGACCAAACCGTCCAGCGTCTGGGACGCTGGACGTCCCTGTATAAAAAAAAAGAGCTTTTGAGGTGAGCTACTTGCATAGGCCCCACCTTGATGT
The DNA here is from genome assembly GCA_037074715.1 of Magnolia kwangsiensis. Lineage (NCBI taxonomy): Eukaryota > Viridiplantae > Streptophyta > Magnoliopsida > Magnoliales > Magnoliaceae > Magnolia > Magnolia kwangsiensis. Next base: position 90,395,364 of record CM073580.1, read on the forward strand.
ATATATCCAATCCAAGCCGTCCATCCTCTTACCGGCCTCATTTTAGCCGTTGAGTAGGAGAATGGGCCTGATCTAAGCATCTGGTGGGCCATAGCATAGGGAACTTTAGTGGTTACCCTTAAAAACAATTCCTGATGGTTTTATGCGTCCAAAAATTCCAAACTTTGGACTCATTGGGCTTGTCTTGAGCCAGGGAAGACAATGGACGGAGTGGATCTACTTGTTGGGGGCCTTAGATCCGAAAAACCTCCAAAAAATGGGTTTTCCAGATTTTTAAAAAAATCATGTAAGAGGCAAAGCCTTTGCCTCTGACGCCAGCTGCAGCAGCAGCGGGCGGCCGTGCAGCCACCCACGGCTGTTGCCGTGGGCCCTACCATGATGTATGTGGAAATCCATGCCGTTCATGAGGTGGGCCCCCTTCTCAGGCTGGTCCCCTCCAAGTTTCAGCTCGATCCAAGACTCGAGTGGCCCACACTGAAGGAAATAGTGGGACTGAACCTCTACCATTGGAAAACCATTTTTTTTTTGGTCCACTAGAGTTTTAGATCAATATAAAATTTATTTTTCCTCTTCGTCCAGGTCCTTGTGACCGTATGGACTAGTTGGATGGAAAATATATGCTATGGTGAGCCCCAAATGGGACCCACAGTGTTGTATGTGTCATACATCCACCGTCCAGGCGGACGGTGGTACCACCGTGATATTTGTGTTTTGTCTCCACCGTCCAGTGGACGGTGGAGTCCACTAGCGTGCTGAGTAAACTCTGTGGGTCCACTAGTGTGTTGAGTAAACTCTGTGGGGTCCACCCGTCCCTCTTGATCCCAAAAATGAGATATATTCAAATCTCTAGTGGACCTCACCCCAGGGAATAGCGTGAATTGATTTCTACCGTTGAAAATTTCTTGGGACCTACGAAAGTCTTGGGCCAAGCCTTAATGACCTTATTAATAGTTTGGGTGGAAAATAAACATTATGATGTGGCCCACTTTGATATATATGGGCTGATGTGCTTAGGCCATCTTGATGTGTTTTTAGGCCCATTGTTGAGGCCTATTTTGGTATATATGGGCTGATGTATTTAGGCCCATCTTGACATGGGATTAGACCCATTTAATGTAATTTAAGGCCCATGTAAGTGGACCCATTTGATGTATTCTAAGGTCCATGGGATTGGACCCATTTGATGTATTTTAAAGCCTATGGGAGTAGGCCCATTTGATATGTATAAGGCCCATGGGTCAAGAACCATTTGATGTAGTTTAAGGCCTACGGGTTATGACCCATTGCAATGCACATAAGGCCCATTGGAGTGGTCCATTTATGTGGCTCATTTGATGAGTAAAAAGGCCCATATGATATGGCCCATTTGATGTATTTAAGGCCCAATGGGATGTACCTAAGGTCCATTGCAATGTGTGAGCCCAACACAGATTATGTAACGATGTTTGCGACAATCGTACCTTGGGAGCAATGTTGGTTTGACATCTACATTGCAAGTGTAATGTTGGTTGGATGTCCACATTACGACCCTCCCTAGGTCCCCTTTGAAAGGCACTACTTGTTGTAGGCCGTCTAGGCCCATCTACGTTGTAAGAATAGTTCATCATTTATTTACATGTTTAGTATAGTTTCATGACTCATGATCATACGCATCATATGTATGCTTGATATGAGAATTGACTGATCATAGCATATGCCTTCGGGCAGGTTGTTTATGGGCTCCCCGGTTAGGCGATGTTGCCCTACATGAGCTCACGATATGCGCAGGATTTGTTGCATGACTGGATAGCGTGATTCATACATTTCGTATTTGTGTGACATGGTTATTATACGCCCTAGCGACATCGGGGCCGTAGCCTCCACAGATGTATCGTGGTTGGCAGGATTGGATACCGAAAATATTATTCTATATGGGGTGCTATAGATATCCCTGGGTGAAAGTCCCTAAACCCTTATGATTTTAAGAGGTTGTTCCAACGTCTAAACCGAGTGGGTAGATGAGCGTTGAGTGCCGATTACCAGACGGTTGTGCTCTTCACTGTGTCGTGGTCTGTTGGTAGGGGGCAATACTAGGCTGAGTTTGACCAGCTCGAGGAATGAGTCCGCTATCGACGAGTCGTGCCCGATATTGGAAGACGGATAGTGAGGTCTCTTCCACTTACCTTCTTGCGCGTGATGAGGCGGTGATCTGGTTTAGAGTGTACTAGACCCCGGTGATATTCCAGAGTTGAGCTGTATTGACATGTGGACTTAGATGAGGATTGTATGCTTGACTTGCATCTTGCATCGCATAGCCTTGGTATGGCTCATGATATTTATAGTTACATCTACATATTCTGCATTACTCTGATACTGCATAATCATATTACTACCTTGCGCACACACTTTCACCACCCTCTAAGCTTTCTATAAGCTTATGCACGACCGTTGTGTGCAGGTGACGTTGGATCGCAGCAGCGCTGAGGCTTGAGCACGCGACAGATTATTCTGGAGTTTTTGGTCTATCATCATTGTATTTCCCTTTATGCTCATTGTACTTATAAAGTTTTTGATCATAGTGGAAGTGTAATGGAATTCTTGGTTGTTGTTGTGGGTTATTCCTTTGGTTATGCTTATTACGAATCAAACTGACGTTGAAAATCCTCCTTGTAGCATCCTAGGATCGGAACCTGGCGAATGGGCACTAGGAGCCGAGAATGGGGTTCTAAGGAGGCCGTCGGCACCGGATTCGGCGATCGAGAATTTTGTGAGCCCGGTTTCCGAGTTTGGGGCGTGACATGTATGTTAAGTATTTTTTCTGATATGGTGGGGCAATATTTAGAGGTCTTCATGGATGACTTCTCAGTTTTTAGTCCTTCCTTCAGCGAATATTTAAATATTTAGAAAAATGTGCTAAAGCGATGTAAGGAAAAGAATTTGGTACTTAATTGGGAGAAGTACCACTTCATGGTTCGTAAGGGAAGTGTCTTGAGATATATCATTTATTCTAAATGAATTGAGGTAGATAAGGCTAAGATTGATCTTATCCCTAACTTACCTCCACTCAAAAACATACGTGACGTGCGATCCTTCTTAGGACACGACAGATTTTACAGAAGATTTATAAAGAAATTTAGTCACCTCTCATCCTTTATGCAATCTACTTCAAAATGATGTACCATGCGAGTAGACTGAGCAATGCCATGAAGCTTTTTCTAAGCTCAAGGGCATGTTAACCACTGCACCTATCATGTAGCCACCTGATTGGAGCATTGAAAAGGCTAAGCTAGAAGTCCTTAAGGGGGGGGGGGGGGGGGTGAATAGGACTATGCTAAATTTAAAAATAAATACAAAATATAAATATAGATAGCATAATCAAATAATAAAATAGCACAAGTAAATAGCAACATCAAATGCACTAGTCTCAAGAGGTTGATAAAAACTTAGTTCTAAGGACAACCTAATACCAAAAACCAAAGGCTTTTAGCAAGACAACCTTACTAGAACGTTTTTAAGTATCAAAAACTCAAACCAATAAAGAGGTAAAGGAAATAAACTAAGTTATTATAACAATCACAACAAGTGTATAAAGTAAATTACACCATTTACCACAAGTGCATAAAGTAAATTACACCATTCATCACAAATGCATAAAGTCAATTACACCATTCACACACATAATCAAATCCAATCATCTACCATAACACCAGAAATTATAGTGGTTCATTTGTGTGTATACTAATTGTTAAAAAAATAGCCACACGACTACTCCACTCCCAATATCCACACCCACGGGATATTGGTTTTCACTATGAAAAAGGTTTTCCAAGGTTCACCTTCAAACCGTCACAATTATCTCTTTAGAAGGGTTTACACAATTACAAAAATCCCGCACTCTGAGATTTTTTGAATTACCTTAGACAAAACCAAAATTAAAATTTTCCTGTCATAACCTCACAAACTATAAAAGATACCAATGATTAAATGGTACTTATCTGAAAATTCTCCTTTTGAAGAAGCCCGGTGGAACTAATTTAGTGTAGATGAAAATGTTCAATGTCCAGTCTCACAAATGAAAGGTTCTAGATTTAAATAATTTTTAGATTAATTCATCTTGGGCTAGCTTGATTTGATTTTGATCTCAAAGAGGGTAAAATCATAATTCCCTTGTTTAATGAAAAAGAGTTGAATGGAGATCAAAAAATCAAATACAACAAGCTATTTAAGAGAATTTAAAATGAGCAGAATATAGCTTAAGCAATGCAGGAACTTATCTCTCAAAGTGATGGTTTGATATATCTTAGAATTGAATGAAAAACTCTGAGATTCGTCCTCTATTTATAGGTGTAAATACTGTTCACTCAACTGGTCCAAGGGTCGGTTCGACTAGTCGAATGACCAACCAACTTTCAAAATTTTTGGTGCGATAAGATAAGGTTGTTACTTGACTGGTCAACTGGCTTGCTCGTCTGGTCGAGCAATGCACTCAACTGGTTGACTGGGACTAAAAAAACCTGCTAGACTTTGAATCGATCCTGCACGACCGGTCGAGTACTATTCACTCGACTGGTCGAGCAGTCTCCATGACTAGTTGAGGGTCCAATAAAAAATTCTGAAATTTTGTAACAAATCTTGGAAAGGTCGAAAAACTCTTAGACTGGTCGAGCTATAGCTTAGATTAGTCGAACAAAGACTAGGACTAGTCGAGGAAATGACCTATAAACTTATGAAATGACCCACAAGCATATGCAATGAATATGACCTAATCTATGGTCAATCTAATGTCATCCATTCCTTACTTGTGAGTTTGAACAATTGAAACATCGTTTGCTCTACTAATTCATACACTTGAAATACGTGAAGCTTATCTTCAAATCTTGAACTTGAGCTTGAGTAAAGACTTGAGTTCCTAAGTCTTTAAGGTACTAAACTTGAAGATTAAACTTGAACTTGAGGCTTGAACTTGTACTTGCATTTGAGCTTGAAATCTTAAACTTCAACAACGCTTCTTCAATTTGAATACACAGAGAAGTTTGACGAAGACTTGGACAACTTTAAAATGTACGAAGTTGATCTATTTATCTGATCAATACATGATACAGATTCTAAATGGTTTAACAACTCTAGGTGTTAGATTAACAATATAGCATTTACAAGCTCCCCTTTGTCAAATTTATGACAAAACCAAAGAAAGAATCATGTGAAAAGGGCGAGCTAAGAGTCCTAGAGGTGGGGGGGGGGGGGGGGGGGTGAATAGGACTATGCTAAATAAAATTTAAATGCGGAATTAAGAAAGAAGTAGAATAAGATAGCACTTTTCAATCCCAAATAATAGAAATAAATAATAACCTCAAATGCACAAGTATTGAGAGGTTGATACAGATGTTGTTCTAAGGACAACCTTACACCAAAAACCAATGGCTTATGGTAGGACAACCAAATTACTAGAACGTCTGTGTATCAAAATCTCAAACTATTATAGAGGAATAAAGAATAAAACAGAAATAAACATCTACTGCTATTACAACATTCACCACATGTGCATAAAATAAATTACAATCATTCACCATAAATACACAATAATAAACATTCACTATAACTCTAACAATTATAGTGGTTCACTTGTGTGTTCACCAACTGTTAGAAAATAGCCACACAACTACTCCACTCCTAATATCATCACCCACGGGACATTGGCTTTCACTATGAAATAGGTTTTCTAAGGTTCACCCAAAACCTTCACAATTGTGTTTTCAAAGGGCTACCACAATTAAAAACCTCAATTATTGAGATTTTCCGCCTATCTTAGTAAAAACTAAAAACAAAAGATTTTCTGGAAATCTTACAAACCAACTAAAGAGAATTGAAAGGTACTTATTTGACGATTCTTCTTCTAATGAAGCCCGGTAGAACCAATTCGGTGTAAATGTTCAATGTCTAATCTCACATATGAAAGAGTTCTTAGGTCTAAATTATTTTTAGATTAAATCAACATGGGTTAACTTGATTTCATTTTGATCTCGAAAAGGGTAAAATCAATATTCCCTTTTCAAAAGAAATAGATATGAATAGAGATCACAAAATCAAATGCAAAAAGCTATTAAAAGAATCTTAAATACTAACCAATTAGCTTCTCAAATCTGGGGACAAGTTTTTCAAAGTTGTGACTTGAATAGCTTTGAATGAATTGAAAAACTCTAAAAATTGTCATCAATTTATAGGCAAAAATACTATTCACTTGACTGGCCTAGTGGTCAGCTCGACTGGTCGAAGGATCAACAGTATTTCAAAATTTCTGGCACGATAAGATAGGATCGTTACTTGACTGGTTGAGTGGGTTGCTTGGCTGGTCAATTGGGACCTAGAAATGTTGCTAGACTTGGAGTCGAACAGTCTCCCAGACTGGTCATGGCTCCAACAAAAAAATTTAAAAATTCACAACAAACCTAGGACTGGTCGAGAAAATTCTTGGACTGGTCGAGCCAGTGTCTAGACTAGTCGAACCATGACTAGGACTAATAAAAAAATGACCTATAAAATTATCAAATGACTTATGATATAAGTGCAAATTGTATGACTTATCATAAGGTTAATCTAGGGTCAAATAATCCTTACTCATGAGATTGATTTATCACATATCATTCTCATGAAGTAGTTGAAGCTTGAAGACTTGATCTAGTACTTGAACTTCTTGTTCCTGAACCTCTTGATCGTATACTTGAACATCTTGTTCTTGAAAGTGAACTTCTTGATGTTGTACTTGAACTTCTTGATCTTGATCTTGTACTTGAATGTAGATAAGATTGGCAAGGATGACAAGTAGTTGATCTTACAATAACCACTAAACAAGCTACAGATTCCAAACAGTTTTGGCACACAAAATTTGATAAACCTAAGAGCTAGATAAGATAGAATTTACAATCTCCCCCTTTGTTAAATTCATGACAAAACAAACTAAGACTAAGGAATCATGCACCAGTTGGATCAATAAAGAATCATGCACTAGTTAGATCAATAAAGAATCATCCACCAGTGAACAAACTGGTCAGTAAAAATCAATACTCCCTCTTAATACATTACTCCATAGAATCCAAGAGAAGGGAAGAAATTGCTTTGCAGTACCTGTATATGAATAAATACAGATCCAACTACTTCTCCACATGTATTCCACATCATCCACTCTATAGAATCCAATATCATTAAATAGACATACCAACATAAATTCTCCCCCTTTTTGTCACAATATGAAAAAGGAAAGAGTATATAAACTATGGAAGTATAAGAGTAGAATTAGTGCATTGAATAATGAAAGGAAGAAGTAAGTTCAAGATAACATAAACATTTTCAAGATAACCATTAAACATGTCCAAGCATATAGAGTCAAGAGAAATCCAAGTATGAAAGTTATTACAAGTCAGAAATTCAAAAAACTAATCTGAACAAGAGGAAGGAGCAGGTATGGAAGGATCTATTTGATGTAGTCCTTTGTTAATGCACCTAAGATATTTGCGCATATATTTAAATTACATTTCTTGGGACACATGCATACCCTTTTCTCTCAAGAGATCACAAACGCAGAGATCACAAACGCACATCAAAGTCAAAAGTTGCAGAGTTAGACTCAATCTCATCAAATATTTCATCCATATTGACATCATTTGGAGGCAAAGAATCCTACTCTTCAGTTGCTCCTCCAGCACCTACATCAACTTGGCCTGGAGCCAACCTCAAATTCATCTTATTTATGTTTGAGTTGTTGAATGGTAGATGGTTAATTGGAGCTTCTCCAATAGGCATAGCCATAAGACTATGGGTGGCTAGTGCAGTCATAAGATAGGCAAAAGGTATATCACTATGACCTATGTGGAGACGAAGCTGAATAATGATGTAACATATAAGGGATGAAAGACAAACAGAGACACCAGTAACAATAGAATGAAGAATATGAGCCATGAATGTAGTGAGCTCAGTCTTGTTACTAGATATAGGGTAAACATTTGAAATGAAAATTCAATGGAGAACCCTATATCTAGGTAACATAAACTTGGAAGTCAGCACATTCCCAGAACTCCATTCCGCATTCATGTTACATAAAACTCTAGTGAGCATTCTTTTCTTAGATTCAGACAGTTTTGCTATAAGTGTATTAATACGAATACCATCATCATTAACTAGAATATCCATTAATCCAGAAATTAAGTGATGGTCCACATCAATTAGACCTTCTCTAGTTATAATGGTAAACATTAGATTCTCAGTACAAAAGTCAATAATACAAGCATACATGGCCTGCGCAATGGAATAGTATGCAGGACCACCCCATTGTAAAATGTTATCCCATCCTACAGATTGAAAGAGTAGAATAATACCGAATGGTGCCAAATGATCAGTGTTAACTAACCATTCAACTATTACGTTGCGTAAGCGAATATCCCCTACATACTCGGGATCTTCGTCGGGTGACCGAAGATGGCGCACCGTGATAGGAGCGGAACGAGAAGAAGAGGGACCACGAGATCCATTCTTCTTATTTCTACTATCCATTGTAATAAGAAAATCAAGGAATACAAGGATTGTAAAAGAGGAAAGAAGAGTTTTAAGTAAATCAGATTTAGTTAGAAAACCCACCAAACAACCATAAACCTTGAAATAAACAACATAAACATGGAAATGGAAGAGCAAAGAGCTCAAATCTACAAGGAAATTGAAAATGATGCACTAACCATGGAGGAATCGAAGGTGGGTTCGACTGGTCGAGCTAGGGCTGCTTGGGAAGATGAAACAAATGAAAAGGAATTGGTTTTTTGGCAATAAAAACCCCTAAACATGAGCGGGCCGGCTGGTCGAGTACAGACTCGACTGGTCGAGCACCTTGAAAATTCAACATATTTTCTAATTTTAAAAATTAAAAAATTCTCAAAAATAAAATAAAATAAAAACTTTCAATATTGTACAAATAAACATAAATATTTTACTTCATATTGCACATACCTATATCTAATTTTAACTTAACAAACTTATTTCTGTCAAGTGGCTTTGTAAATATGTCAGCAAGTTGATTTTCAGTCTAAATATAATCCACTGAAATAATCTTATCTTCAACTAATTCATAAATATAATTATATTTAATGTCAATATACTTCATTCGTGAATGCTGAATTGGATTTTTAGACATTTTAATTGCGCTAGAATTCTCACAATACAAAACCATAGTATCTTGCGCAAATTAATAATCACTTAACATTCTCTTCAGCCATACAAGTTGGGTACAGGCATTACTGGCTAAAATATACTCAACCTCAGCTATGGAAAGAGATACAAAACTCTATTTCTTACTATGCCAAGAAACTAGAAAGTTCCCGACATTAAAACATCCACCGTTGGTAGACATGCGGTCATCAATATTACCAGCCCAATCAGCATTCGAATAACCAAATGCCATACATTATGTAAAGCGTATCTTAGGAAAATACCTTTGTCACTTTTAGTGTCAAATTTTTTCAAAATTTCCCGATCACATAGAATGTAGCATTTGCTACCAAAAACTCAAAAATATTTGATGGTTGGCTTCTTATTGAACCATAGTTCATATGCAGTCTTATTATTCAATTTTCTAGTATATACATGATTAACATGAGTAATAATATAACAAGCAGTGTTAACAGCTTCACTCCAACGATTTTTAGGAAGATTCATGCTATTTAACATAACATTAGCCATCTCTTGAAGTACATAATTTTTTCTTTCAACAACTCCATTCTGTTGAGGTGTCTTAGGAGCAAAAAATTCATGTGATCTTCCCTAGTCACTGTAAAATTTCTCAAAACTGCTATTTTTAAACTTAGAACCATGGTCACTATGGATCTTAGTGACTTGTAATTTTTTTTCAGTTTGGATACGTTTAAGTACCCTTTTTACTTCGTCGAGAGTTTTTGATTTCTCTCTTAAGAAGACTACCTAAGTATACCTAGTAAAGTCATCTACAATGATCAGAATATACTTCTTGCTACCTCGACTCTCCATTCTAGTTGGTCCAATGAGATCCATGTGGAGAAGTTTGAGTGGTTTAAATGTGGCAATGGAGTTCACCTTTTTATAAGCAGTCATGGTTTGTTTACTAATCTGTCACTCGCCACATATTTTATCCACTTTCTTTACTTTGGGTAGACCTCATACCAATTTACTTTTTCTCAATCTATACAAGTTGCAGTAATGTACATGTCATAAGTTCAATCTCATCGGTTTGGACAATGTAATACAATAGCTTAGATGAACTTGAATCACTGATTATGTAGCAGTTCTCAGAAGTTTTGCGACCAGTTAATATTACAGAACCATTCTTATTTAAAATTTTACACCCTAGGTAAATTTTATACTATGATTATTATCACATATTTGAGAGATGCTTAAGAGATTATGTTTTAAACTTTCTACATATAAAACATTCTCAAATAGAGAGAAGTTAAAGAGTTGAACCGTACCTTGGCCAAAAATTCTGCAGTTGTTACCATCACTGAATGTGACTGAACCATCAGTCATGTCTTTAAGACTGGTGAATAGACCTTTGTCACCTATCATATGTCTGGAGCATCCACTGTATAGGTACCACTTTAATTGACTTGAAGCCTTGAAAGTACTGTGAGCAACCAAACAAGTAACCTTAGGGACCCATTTCATTACAATTTTGGATTTTGGAACTTTGTTGGTTTTTCGATACTAGTACTTTTTATATATTCTACCATTCAAGTTGGATTTTAGAAGCTCCTTAAGTAGATTCACAATTTTTTTAGCCAAAGGGTTATGATTCTGATTTCTATAGTTGATATGATTGTTTTTAGGCTTTAATGTCTGAAAAGTTTTAGTATTTTTAGAATTATTTTGATTCAGACTTTTTCCTATTGATTTAGAAGACTTCCCTTTAACAAATTTTGGTGGTGTATTCTTATATTTAGGAGAAATACTTTTATCATAGCCCAATCCAGATTATTGTCACATTTTCTAGATCCAGATAAAAGTTTTTCTAATTTAGGATCACCTTGGGCATACCTCCATGTGTCCTTCAAACTCAAAAGTGAAGAGATTTCTAGTTTTAACTTTTCATTTTCAGATTTTAAATTTTCAACTTGGGATGTTTTGAAATCTAAGTCGCACTTAGTTTTTTCAAAGCAATCTGAAAAGTGTGATTTTTTTTAGACTAGATTATCAAAATTCTCATTTAGTTTTGAAAACCTTTCTTTCTGAAGTTTTAACTTTACAACTATTTTGCAGCTTTCCTTATATAGGGCATCATAAGCATCTTGAAGGTATTCTTCATTATCATGGTCACTACTCAAATTTTCTTCACTGGATGAATCATCATTATCTGAGAAAGTGAACTTGGCTAGAGTCATTAAGGCTTTAACATCATTAGCTAACTCGATTTCAGAATCTTCTGACTCAGAAGAGACTTCAGAGCATGAAGATTCATCCCAAGTAGCCAACATACCTTTCCTTTTAGACTTTTCCTTCTTAGGACATTTATTTGCTAGGTGCCCATATTCATGGTAGTTGAAGCATTGGTTGTCTTTAAGTCATTTCCAAGTTTTAGATCTACCCTTTTTCTTCTCAAAGGGTTTTTGAAAATCAACTCTCTTAATGCTTTTAAAAATTTTATAACACTTCTTAGCTAAAAGTGTCATATCATCCTCTGAGTTTTCGTAATTAGAATTATTAGGATTATGAGAAATACCTTTAGAAGATTTTAAGGCTATGGATTTACCTTTGGGAGCCTTAAAATTTAACTCATAGGTTTGTAAAGAACCAATAAGTTCTTCAACCTGCATGTTATCCATATCACGAAGTTCCTGAATGACAGTGACTTTTGAATTGAACCTTTCAGGTAATGAGCGCAGTATCTTTAAACAGACTTTACTTTCAGGGAAGCTATCTCCAAGGCTCCACATTGAGTTGACTATGTCATTTAACTTAGTATAAAGTCCATGAATGTTTCACTTTCTTCTATACGTATTTTCTAAAATCTAGTGGTGAGGATTTGTAGTTTATATTTCTTGACAGTATTCGTACCCTCATGTGTCATTTCTAAGATATCCCAAGCTTATTTTGTAGTATGACAAGATATAATCCTTTTGAATTCATCTGGTGATAGTGTGCAAGTAATTACATTTAAAGTCTTGGCATTGACACTGCTCTCATTTTTTTGAAGAGTGGTCCATGTATTATAAGGTGCAACCTTAAGAGTTTTAATACCATTAATGCCTAGAACTGCAATGGTAGGTGGGTTCCACCTAGTTACTGTGGATTTTCACATATTTTCAATGATAGATCTCAAGAAAATTCTCATCCTGGCTTTCTAATAGGCATAATTGGAACCACCAAATGATGGTGGCCTAGTAATTGAAAGGCTATCAAAATTTAACATGATATAAGCTCAGATCGGTTAGCTTAGGAAATTAATCTAAATAAATGAGCTATTAGGCTCTGATACCACTTGAAAAAGCCGAGCTAAGAGTCCTAGAGGAGGGAGGGTGTGAATAGGACTATGCCAAATAAAAATTTAAATGTGAAATTAAGAAAGAACTAAAACAAGATGGCACTTATCAATCTCAAATTGTAGAAATAAATAGCAACTTCAAATGCACAAGTATTGAGAGGTTGAAACAGATGTTTTTCTAAGGATAACCTTACACCAAAAACTAATGGCTTATGGTAGGACAACATAATTACTAGAACGGTCTGTGTATTAAAATCCCAAACTAATACAGAGGAATAAAGAATAAAACAGAAATAAATATCTTCTGCTATTACAACATTCACCAAATGTGTAAAAAATAAATTACAATCATTCACCACAAATGCACAATAATAAACATTCACTAAACTCTAGCAATTATAGTGGTTTGCTTGTGTGTTCACCAACTATTAGAAAACAGCCACACAACTACTCCACTCCCAATATGCTTACCCATGGGATATTGGCTTTCACTATGAAATAGTTTTTCCAAGGTTCACCCAAAACCTTCACAATTATGTTTTCAAAGGGCTACCACAATTAAAAATCTCACTCACTGAGATTTTTTTCCTATCTTAGTCAAAACCAAAAATAAAAGATTTACTGGCAATCTTACAAACTAAATACAAATAATTGAAATGTACTTATCTGATTCTTCTTCTGATGAAGCCCGGTAGAACCAATTCAATGTAGATGTTTAATGTCCAATCTCACATATGAGAGGATTCTTAAGTCTAAATTATTTTTAGATTAAATCAACTTGGGCTAGCTTGATTTGATTTTGATCTCAAAAAGGGTAAAATCAATATTCCCTTTTCAAAAGAAATAGAATTAAATAGAGATCACAAAATCAAATGCAAAAAGCTATTAAAAGAATCTTAAATACTAACTAATTAGCTTATCGAATGTGGGGATAAGTTTCTCAGAGTTGTGACTCGAATAGCTTTGAATGAATTGAAAAACTCTGAAAATCATCCTCAATATATAGGTAAAAATACTGTTCACTCGAATGGCCTAGTAGTTAACTCGACTGGTTGAAGGACCAACAACATTTCAAAATTTCTAGCGTGAAAAGATATGATCGTTACTCGACTGGTCAAGTAGCATGCTCGATTGGTCGAGCCTTACACTCGACCAGTCGAGTGGGACTTAGAAATGTTGCTGGACTTTGAGTCGAGCCTGCTTGAATGGTTAAGCACTGTTCACTTAACTGGTCGAGCAGTCTTCAGGACTGGTCGAGGGTCCAACAGAAAATTTTGAAAATTCACAACAAACCTAGGTCTACTTGATAAAATTCTTGGACTAGTCGAGCCAGTGTCTGAACTAGTTGAACCATGATTAGGATTGGTTGAAAAATGACCTATAAAATTATCAAATGACTTATGATATTAGTGCAAATTGTATGACCTATCCTAAGGTTAATCTAGGGTCAAACAAACCTTACTTGTGAGATTGATTCAACACATATCATTCTATTGAAGTAGTTGAAGCTAGAAGACTTGATCTAGTACTTGAACTTCTTGTTCTTGAACCTCTTGATCTTCTACTTGAACTTCTTGTTCTTGAATGTGAACTTCTTGATGTTGTATTTGAACTTCTTGATCTTGTACTTGAATGTAGACAAGATTGACAAGGATGACATGAAGTTGATCATACAATAACTGCTAAACACGATACAGATTCCAAGCAATTTTAGCCCTACAAAATTTGTCAAACCTAGGCGCTAGATAAGATAGCATTCACATCATGCACAATAAAGAATCATGCACCACATGTGCAACAATTACTCTCCCGCTCAATCCATTAATCCCCTTCAATACAAGCGAGGTGATATGTAGAACCTATATGAATCAAATACATGCATATTCTACAATCACACATCGCAATCATCCTAAATTATTAAAAAACATTCCACATTTTCTCACCCTTTTGTCATAATATGACAAAGGAAAGAAATACAAACTGATGATAGAATCAAATAGATATGAGAAATATAATGAATAAGAGAGTAAATAACATAAACATGTTCAACAAAATATATTCAGGAAACATAAAGTCATGTTCACGTGCCCAAAAACTATCCAAGCACAAATAAAGATAATAGTTAATACATGCCCAAAATTAAAAGAGTCTAATCAGAACTAGAAGAAAGAGCAGGGATAAAAGGATCAATCTGATGTAATCCCTTGTTAATGCGCATAAGGTATTTGTGCATATACTTAAACTGAGTCTCCTGGGATACATTCAAACCTTCCATTCAGATTCAGACGGTCTCGCAACTAACGTATAGATAGGTATTCCTTCATCATTCATAGGAATATCCATCAAACCAAAAAAACAAGTGATGGTCTACTTCAACTGGACCTTCTCTAGTTGTCATAGTAAAAGTTAAATTTTCAACAAAGAAATTATTTATACAGCAAACATGTCATGTGCAATGGACCGGTATGCAGGACTGCCCCAATTCAATATGTTAGCCCATCCTACAGCTTCAAGGAGGGAAACAATACTAAAAGGACCCAAATGATTGTCGTTAACAGTCTGCTCAACAATAACATTGCAGAGACGAATATTCCACACATATTCGAGGTCCTCTTCGGGTGGTAGAAGAGTACACACCGTAATCAGTGCGAAATAGGAAGAAGAGGGACCACAAGAGGATCTCTTTTTGTATCTACTCCCCATTACACAATGCACAAAAGGAATACAAGAAAGGAATGAAGGGCTTCTCCCAAATCAGATTTTATGCTAGAAAACCAAAGAAACCACAAGAAAGCATGAAATAAACTTCAAAATCAAGGAAATAGAAGTCTAAACATGAAATAAACGTCAGTTAAGTACCATACATCATTCCTTATGAATTAATTAAGTTTATCTTACATAGCAATTATCCATTTTTCATCAGCAAGTATTTCTTTTACATTGGCCGGTTCAATCTGGGATGTGAAGCACATATAATTACAAATGTTTTCTAATTGTTTATGAGTGCACACACAAGTGAGAGGGTTCCCAAGAATTTGATCAGTTGGATGGTCTTTAACTGACGTTAATTCAGTGTCATTTTGACTAGATGAAGAGTCTGGTTTATTAAATAAAGAGACTTCATCATCTTCTGAACTTGAGACAGGTGTATTCAAGTGATTATCTATAACCACATTAATGGATTCTTGAATTACACTAGTCATCTTATTGAGAACATGATACACTCAACTATTTAGTACATATCTTAGGAAAATACCCTCGTCACTTTTAGTGTCGAATTTATCCAGATTTTTTCGATCATGTAGAATATAGCATTTGCTGCAAAAAACTCAAAAGTATTTGACTGTAGGCATCTTATTGAACCATAGTTCATATGCAGTTTTATTATTTGACTTTCTAGTATAAACATAGTTAATAATATAACAAGCCCTGTTCATAGCTTTAGCCTAAATATTTTTAAGAAGTTTCATGCTGTTTAACATCACATTAGCCATTTCTTTAAGCACACGATTTTTTCTTTCAATGACCCCATTCTGTTGATGTGTCTTTGGAGTAGAAAATTCATGCGATATACCATGATCTCTACAAAACTTCTCAAAACTCCTATTTTTAAATTCAGAACCATGATCACTACGGATTTTAGAGATATATAATTCCTTCTCAGTTTGGATATGCTTGAGTACCTTTTTCACTTCATCGAGTGTTTCAGATTTCTCTCTCATGAAAACTACCCATGTATACTTGGTAAAATCATTTAGTATTACCAGAATATATTTCTTACGGCCTCGACTCTCTGTTCTAGTAGTTTCAACAATATCCATATGGAGGAGTTCAAGGGGTTTGGATGTGACAATGGAGTTCACTTTCTTGTGAGCACTCCTAGTTTGTTTTCCAACATTCGTTATAAATTTTAT
Source organism: Magnolia kwangsiensis (assembly GCA_037074715.1). Classification (NCBI taxonomy): domain Eukaryota; kingdom Viridiplantae; phylum Streptophyta; class Magnoliopsida; order Magnoliales; family Magnoliaceae; genus Magnolia; species Magnolia kwangsiensis. The sequence goes on from CM073580.1 coordinate 90,411,747, forward strand.
CAATTTTCTTTAACTTGGGTAGACCTCTTATTACTTCACCTTTGCTCAGTCTATAAATATTACGGTAGTGTACGTGTCCTAGGCATTTATGTCATAGTTCAGTCTCATTGGTTTGGACCATGTAACACAATAACTTAGATGAGCTTGAATCACTGGCTATATAGCAGTTCTCAGATGTTCTGCGACCAGTTAATATCACAGAATGGTTTTCATTAGAAATCTCACATCCTTGGTTAGTGAATTTGATGCTATGTTTATTATTACAAATTTGAGAAATGCTTAAGGCCTCTACAAACAAAACATTCTCAAATGGATGAAGATTAAAGAGTTGAAGCGTACCTTGGCCAATAATTCTGTAGTTACTACTATCATCGAATGTGACTGAGCCATTAGTCATATCTTTAAGATTGGTGAATAAATCTATAAGACCTGTATCCTAGCCCATACTATTCCGTAGGCTTTCGCGGTCCTCCTGTTCAAATTCTGGTGACTCGCGATCTGATATCGGTATTTACGGGTGATCCTGAGTCGTGTCCCTTATATTAGAGTCAGCTCGACCCGAGACTTGTACCATTATAACTGTGCCGTCATCACGGTTCCAACACCGCACCTCTCACACTGAGGCGATACCCAGGCCAGGAGATGTGTGCCCACGTTCAGTTCGAGGAAAACGTTGTGCGGTTGTAAAACCCAAGAGAGAACATGTCAAATCAATCCCATCAATCCCATCAATCACCACATCATGTCAAGTACAACCACCCCTCCCCTAAAGTCAAGTCTCTCTTACAAACTCATCCCTTACATGTCAAGTACACATCACCCATCCCTCTCTCTCTCTCTCTTTACATCTCATCCTCTCTCTCTCTCGCTTACCCATTTCAAGCAAGCAACCCCCATGAGAGGTGGACGTCCATGGCTTCCATGAGAGAAACTATGTGTGGCCCACTCCCTACCACCCAATTCCAACCTCTAAAATTGATCACAACTGTTAAATCTTGTTCCTATGAAGCTTTAGGACGTGTTGGTGGAAGAAGGAATAAGAAGATCCTACGGTCGGTGATCTTGGATCTATATTTTATTTTATTTTATTGTGATTTAAGGGCCCACATTGGTGGGACTCATTTTGATGTTTGTGTTGTAACAAGCGGGGCCCATAGTGGCGAGGTCCCTCTAAAATACTGATTTCTCTCTTTCTCTCTCTTTCTCTTTTTTTTTTGTGAGGCTTGTAGCCACCACGATTCAAAGATGATCCTAACCGTCTGATCATGAGGCCCATCTTATTGGACTGTCTAGCAGATGGGATTGTTGCCCGTCCGTCTGGACAGGCCCAGATGAAAGGAAATAGGAGTATAAGCTTGATGCAGGACCCACCTTTGTATCTGAGTGGCTGTGGGCCGTCCATTTACTGGACAACCAGTAGTGCTGGCTGCTGTAGTGATGTCATCAGCGTGGTGGACTCCATCATGCGGTGTGTGGTATCTCGGTTGTCCATTGATGTGGATGCCTCTATTTGCATGTGTTAAATGCACACCAACAGCTGCTGGACATTGGTAAAGCATAAACATCAGCTTTCTCCAAGCTTGTGGGTCCACACGTGTGGATCCCACATGAGGTATGTGTCTCATCTAAGCCATCCATCTGTCCTGATGGTGGTACTCACCGTGATACACGTGTTATGTATCCCCACTGTCTAGGTCGGTGCAGTGGGCTCCCATGTGATGTATGTGCCCCAAATCCACACCGTCCAGACCCCTAGACGGTGGGCTGATCATGACATGTGTGTTATATCTAAACTGTCCACCCATTTTTACTGGTGGCCCACCTTGGCGTGGACCGCACCTCAGTACGCGTGTGTTGGTTACACACCGTCCATCTGTTGGACATGTGGGGTCCACATTGAGGTATGTATGTCCACTGTCCATCTAAGGACATGCTGGGCTGAGCTAAGTAGCGGTGGGGACCACCGTACCAAGCTGCTGCATTGCGTCAGCAAGCTCTGAGGAGCCTATCATGAGGTGTGTTCTATGTCCAAACCGTTCATCCGTGTGGAAATCCCACACATGATGCATATGTAGTGCATCCACACCGTCCAGTGGTCTGGATGGTGGGGACAACCGTGATAAATGTATTTTATATTTGGGTAGTCCATGCTTGGACGGTCCTGTGGGACCTGTTGGGGAAAAAATACGTTCAGTCCTGAGGCTCGGGATATAAGTAGGTCGGCTCTGCTGACGCTGCCCGAAGAGTCCAAGACAACGGTCAGAGCCGAGAGAATAAAGGATAGGCCAAGGGGTATAAGCAAAAGACGATAACAGTCACTCTGTTGGAGTGATAACCTCGTCTGCATAAGCCCACTAAGGGCCGAGTATGTTCTAAGCCACCCAACCGATAGAATAAAACTGACTTAACGAGTTGGTTCTGTCGGTCACGGAGTAAGGGAGGATGACGGAAAAACGCCGAGACTATCTTGTCCGTGAGAAGGTAGAAACTTATCCTCTTGAGTCGGTCGGCTCTCCTAGAGTCGGTAACGACTGAGCCGAGACAAGAGAAGGTGGAAGGAATGCAAATGCTGCTCCAAAAATCCAGGAATATGGATATCCGATCCCGAGATTCTCGGGATCAAAAGCAATCAGTAAAAAAGAGTAAATCTCCCGAGAATCAGGAGAAGAATCCTCGTATGATGAGGATTCCCAAGACTTATAAATATCCAAGCTTTCTACAGAAAAAGGTACGGGATACAAAACTGAGAAAATCCTTTGCTATTGATAAAACGACTGACTTAAGCATCGGAGGCTCCCCGGCTCTAGCCAGGGCCCCCTTGACAGTGTTGATCGTGCAGGTGGAAGAAGATCCGACCCAGAGGAGCCGTTCCATAAAAGTACACCAACAGTTTGGCACCGTCTGTGGGAATCAGATAAAAAGATGTTTTCTGTAATTCATCGAATGAAAAGAACTAGGAGGACGGATCCAGATGAAGCGGGGGAGGCCGCTGCTAGCACAGCTCAGGGAGCTCCCCCAACAGCACCTCCTGCGACTACCAGCCAGCCTAATCGAGGGAACGCGCACTTGGATCGGGAAGTCCAAGAGATGCGTTTCGAAATGGCAGTTATGAAACACATGCTGGAACAAATGTGTAATCAGCAGATGCAGCAGCGTCATGAGTCGGCACGGGTTCTCCTGCCAACATCTGTAGCGCAGCCTGCTGCTCCACAGTCACCTCGACAGCCGAATCAACCCCAGGGGCCGAGTCAGCATCAAGGACTGAGTCAGCCGGCGTCTGCTCGCTCTGCAACAGCCGTTCTGCCTCCCTCTGATCTGCGACATAGAATAGATCAGAGGAGGCGAAGTCGGCTCTCTGTAGAAGAAACGACAGAAAGTACAGAACCCTGAAAAGCTGATATGCAAGATTTCAAGAACGAGGTCCGTGAAAAGATGGAAAAAGAGATGGCAGGCATGAAGCATGGTCGGAACTTAAACCCGACCAAATCTGAGGAAAAGGCTTCTCCGTTTGTGGACGAGGTGATGCAGGCGCGGTTGTCGAAAAGGTTCCGTCTACCTCAGATAACTCCCTTTTTCGAAAAAACCGATCCGACAGAGCATCTTGAATGCTTCAGAATCTATATGGAGTTACATGATGCCTCGGACGCTGTTATGTGTCAGGCCTTCTCTCTTACCCTGATTGATGTGGCTTGACTTTAGTTTAAGCAGTTAAAACTGAGGTCAATCAAGTCGTTCTCCGAGCTCAGTGTCGCCTTCCTTAACAATTTTATCGACGGAAAGAAGAAGCTAAAGTCGCCCGCACATCTGAACAATATAGTTCAGAAGGAAGGAGAGCTGTTGAAAGACTATATCAAGCGCTTCAACTTCGAATCTCTGCAGGTTTGAAAGCACTCTGAGGAGACAGCTCTTAACGCTCTCATACAAGGTGTGAGAGATAAACCCTTTTTGACGTCATTAGACAAGAATCTGCCCGAGACCCTGGGTGAATTTATGGTTCGGTCGGACAAATACGCCGATGCTGAAGAGACCCGACTCCTATGAGAGAAGGTCCAGAATGTGAAACCCTCAGCTAAAGAGATAGCCAAGAAAGAAGTTGACTCAGCCGGAGGGAAGAAGTGAAAAGATGACAGGGCACGAGACGACGGTAGGTCGGGAAAATGACCCGACAGGAGATTTTCCACATACATCCCCTGAACAAATCTCAGGAACAAGTGTTGATGGAAATCAAGAACGAAGGTTTCGTCAATTGGCCCGGAAAGCTCCGAGGGAACCCGAATCGACAGAACAAGAACAAATACTGCCACTATCATCGTGATCATGGTCACAATATGAGTGACTGTTACCATTTGAAGGATGAGATCGAGTGACTAATTAAAGAAGGCCGACTCAGAGAACATACAGAAGGATCTGGTGTTCCAGCAGGACCAAGTGAAGATCGTCTCATGGAAGAAATTCGAACGATCATCGGAGGGCATAAGGGCGACGGAGATTCAAATAACACCAGGAACAATCACGCCAGAAGCATTGATCGCCCGGAGTCTGAGATTCTTCTGTTGTCCTGACCTTCCAAGGAGCAGAAGAGAGAACGATATTTCATTTCATTCACTGAGGATGACACCCGAGGCATTCATCATCCCCATGATGATGCACTTGTCGTTGCTCTCACCATCGTTAACAGAAAGGTGTTCCGAATACTGGTAGACACTGGGTCATCGGCGGATGTACTGTTCACCTAAGCATTCGACAAAATGGGCATCGGACGATCGACCTTACGGCCGGTCCGAACCCCACTGATAGGATTCTCGGGTGGACAGGTACTTCCCGAGGGAATCGCCTCACTACCACTCACTACCGGGACTGCACCTCATCAGATAACTATAATGTTTGACTTCCTGGTTGTAGACCAACCATCGGTGTATAATGCTATACTCGGTCGACCATCCTTAAGTCTCCTTCAAGCCATGGTATCCACTTACCACCTTTCCATAAAATTCCCAACTGAGTCAGGAGTAGGAATTGTGAAAGGAGATCAACAAGATTCTCGAAGATGCTATGCCACCGCAGTCAAGGCACCGACGGAAGTATCGATGATCGAATCGCTGGACCCTCGAATCGAATCTCATGAACGAGGGTAATCGATGGAAGAACTCGTCTCAGAACCATTAACCTAGATAGACACGTCGAAAGTAGTGCAAATCGGCTCGTCTTTGAGTCCACCTCTTAGGAAACAAGTGATCGTCTTACTTCGGCGGTACACCGATATATTTTCTTGGAGCCACGAAGACATGCCCGGGATTGATCCCTCGGTCATTACGCACCGACTCAACATTGACCCGACTTGTAAGCCCATCCGATAGAAGCGTCACCCTCTCGGTCCGGAAAGGTACGCTGTCATTGAAGAGGAAGTCGGTAAGCTCCTTAAAGCCAAATTCATCGAGGAGATATACTATCCAGAGTGGATAGCCAATGTTGTACTCGTGAAAAAATCTAATGGGAAGTGGCAAGTTGTATAGATTATATAGATTTGAACAAAGTCTGCCCTAAGGACAGCTTCCCTCTTCCTCGCATTGATTAGCTGGTAGACAGTACTGCGGGCCATGAATTGCTTAGTTTTATGGATGCCTACTCAGGCTACAATCAAATTGTAATGTAGGAAAATGATAAATCAAAAACTACCTTTGTCACTGACAAAGGCCTTTACTGTTACCCAGTGATGCCGTTTGGTTTGAAGAACGCCGGGGCAACCTATCAAAGGTTAGTGAACAAAATGTTCGCTCGACAAATTGGCCGAACGATGGAAGTATATATCGATGATATGCTCGTCAAAAGTGTACAAGCGGCCGACCATGTGGTGGACCTGGAAGAAATGTTCCTAACTTTACGTAAGTATAGAATGAAGTTGAATCCTAGCAAGTGTGCTTTTGGTGTAAGCTAGGGAAAATTCCTCGGTTTCCTCGTTAGCGAGCGAGGAATCGAAGCGAATCCTGAGAAAATTAAAGCTTTACTTGATATGGAGTCTCCGAAAATAATCAAAGACATCCAAAGGTTGACAGGGAGAGTAGCCGTGCTTAACCGCTTCCTGTCCCGAGCCACATACAAATGTCTCCCGTTCTTCAAGAAATTAAAGGGACGACAGACGATGGAGTGGACGGACGAATGTGAAAAAGTGTTTCAAGAACTAAAGACTTACCTTGGGTCCCCACCACTGCTGTCTAAGCCCGAGCCAGGAGAAGCTTTATTATTATATCTGGCTGTATCCGATACAACAGTCAGCTCGGCCTTAATACGAGAGAATGAAAGGAGGCAACTACCAGTGTACTATGTTAGCAAAGCTTTACTACCGACAGAGACGAGGTATCCTCAGCTCGAGAAAGTAGCCTTAACTCTGGTAGTATCTTCTCAGTGACCCCGGCCGTATTTTCAAGCTCACACCATCATTGTTGTGACCGACTCACCAATGCGTCAGATTCTTCAAAAGCCAGAAGCTTTTGGCCGACTTACAAAGTGGGCTGTCGAATTGAGTGAATTTGACATATAGTATAGGCCAATAGTGGCCATAAAAGGACAAGCTGTTGCTAATTTTCTTGTTAAAGTAACCTCCAACCATAACATAGCACATGATTCTGAGAAGGTTACTGAACCAGTGACTTCTTCCTCTCTCGACCCCTGGAAGCTATTCTTCGACGGTTCATCCAACCCCAAAGCAAGCGGGGCTAGGGTGGTATTAGAAACTCTCAATTAAACTTGTATGCAGTATGCTTTGCGACTTGGATTTCAAGCGTCGAACAATACAGCAGAGTACGAGGCCTTATTACTCGGCCTTAGACTCGCCGCGAGCTTAGGCGCCACTCATCTCAACATTTTCAGTGACTCGCAGTTGGTCGTTAACCAAGTTTCTGGTGTTTATCAAACTCGAAAAGAACAACTGAAGGTGTACATGAAAAAAGTCAAAGAATTAATCAGTAAGTTCCAAGAATGCAAAGTTATTCGGATACCCAGAGCTGACAATGCCAAAGCTAACTTGTTAGCCAAGCTCGCTTCGGCCGACGAAGACACCATACCTCCGTGGGTTCCGATCGAGTTTGTAGCAAAACCGAGTATAAATGAGCCGGCAGACATGACTACAGACTCGACCATACTTCTTATCATGTCGGAATCCACTTCGTTTGATCCAATCGTTTGTTATCTCAATGATGGAGAACTACCAAAGGATCGCACCGAGGCACGGTGTCTAAAGGTTCGAGCATCGCATTATACCATCTTGAATGGTGTACTATACAAGAAAGGGTTTCACGCTCCCCTATTAAGATGTGTGGACTCCCATGAAGCCGATTATGTCTTATGGGAGATACACGAAGGAATATGTGGGAATCACTCAGGCGGACGTTCGCTCGCCAACAAAGTGTTACGGCAAGGGTATGATTGGCCGACGATACAACATGATTGTAAGAGGTTCGTCCAAAAGTGTGACAAGTGTCAGCGATTTGCGGTTGTCCCTAGACAACCCTCCGAGGAACTCACTCCGATGTCCAGACCGTGGCTCTTCGCATAGTGGGGGATCGACATCATTGGACCCTTCCCTCTGGGGAAGGGTCAGACCAAATTTGCTATGGTTACAGTAGATTATTTCATGAAGTGGGCCGAGGCTGAGCCATTAGCTAAGATTACCAAGCAAAGGATCACTAGCTTTATTTGAAAAAATATCGTCTGTCGGTTCAGAATACCTTGGACTATCATTACCGACAATGGGAGGCAGTTCGATAATAAGCAATTTCGTGAGATGTGCAGCAATCTCGGGATCCAAAACGTGTATGCCTCGTCTCATCATCCTCAGACGAATGGACAGGTCGAGGCCGTTAACAAAATTATAAAGCAACATCTCCGAATGAAGCTCAATGAAGCAAAAGGAGCATGTGCCGAGGAACTTCCTAATATATTGTGGGCTTATCGAACTACAGCTCGGACTGCCACGGGAGAAACTCCTTTCTCCATTTGTTTTGGCTCAGAAGCTGTGGCCCCAGTTGAGATCGGTATTAGGTCGGCCCGAGTCAATACATTCGGCGAAAAAGAAAATGATGAACTTCTATCAGTCGGGCTCGATTTGTTGGAAGAGAGAAGAGAAGGAGCTCGATTACGAATGATGGATCGACAGAGGCAAGTGTCTCGGTTTTACAACAGACGAGTCAAGGTCAGACGATTTCGAGCTGGTGATATGGTCCTCCGAAAGACATTTCCAAATGCGAAGGAAGTTGGGGCGGGCACATTGGGACCCAATTGGAAAGGTCCCTATGTCGTCTCCAGCACTATCCGCCCTGGAACGTATCACCTGGAAGACCTAAATGGGCAGCTGTTGCCTCACTCGTGGAATGCCGAACATCTCAAGATCTATTACCCGTGAAACAAAATAGAAAGCACTAAAGAATAATGGAACAGAGATGTAGTTGAAGTCAATTCAATAAAAATAAAGAAATTCTATTTTTTCCTAAAGTGTTTAGCATCGGGTTACAGATTAGGTTAAAGATACATGAAAGATGGACGACGTAACTACCGACAGAGAGAGTTATCTCCCTCGGTCAAGGACCGTTCTTCAAGCAGTCCTGGAAGGGCCGGCCCCAGCAGCAGCAGCGGGGGCTCCCCTGTCAGTGGTGTCGTCGCCAGTAGCCTCGGCCTCAGGACTGTCGGTGTCGAAAGCAGAGAGATCAAGGTCGGGGAAGGCAGCCTTCATTTCCAAAATACAAGCTCTATAACTGCCTTGGTAAAGGTGGTCCCTTTCTTCTGCAAGATCTGGTGACTGAAGGAAGACGTCTACGGCATGCTCTTCTGCCTCCTTGGCTCAGCGGATTTCTTCCTGTGCTTCATGGATGAGGGCCGCGGCCTCAGCCTTAGCCCGGGCGAGAGTGCCCTCGCAGGCGTTGTGAACTCGGAGAAGATGCTGATGCTTTTCCTCAGCCTCCTTCAGAAGCGAGGTCAAGTGGGTATTATCAGCTTTGGCTCCTTCGAGAACCATCCTGACATCTTCTGCCGCCTTTCGAGCGATTGACAGATTGCCAGTCATGATGCCAATGCGACCCTCGGCAATCTCTCTGCGACCCTCCACCTCGGCTGCAATCCTCCTGCAGTCACTGTCTCGACCGTAAGTTTTTGAGCAGCAGTCAGCTCCGAGCAGGCTTTAGTAAGGCAAGGTGCCAGCTGCGAGCAGGAGACTATAAGTTATGAATAAGGACGTAGTCAAAAATAACAGAAAAGTAGAGAGAGGATTTTACCTCAAAGAGTAACCTCACCGTATGCCCGAGAGTCTGCACAGTTGGGGCATTGTAGTAGCTGGCGAAGTCTTTCTCGCCCCCATGCGCGAGAGCCCGAGGAATCATCCCCGATATGACTTTGGCTAAGGGAGACTCCTGTTGAGTCATCTCTCCTCTCGAGGACTCCGCGCAAGGTGCCTCTCTCGGTCTCGGGGCCTCTTTTACCACGGGTCCTAGCTCAGGAACCGACTGAGAGATCGGAAGGCTAGGCTCCGCTTCTTCCACCTTCTCATCGGGGTAAGAAAGCACGACCACTTGTGGGGCTACAGAGACGGGAGCAGATGAGGCAGTTGGCTCCTTGGCTTTTGCAGCAGTCTTCAGCTGCTTCGAAGGCCGAGGCCCTGATAAAAGAGCCGACATCGGAGGGGCCCTCACTTTGGAGATTGGCTTTAGGGATGGACGAGATCCGGCCATGCTATCAGAAGTAGGAGCCGACCTAAGAAATGGACGAGCCTCGGGAAGGTCTGCAAAGAAGAATGAAGAGTTGGACGAGAAACTGAAAGGATGAAGCAGAGCGGGACGAGTTACCTGAGACGAATGAGTCTAAACCCGCGAGATGGAGGTGCTCGGGTTGCAGCAGCAACTTCCAAGACCGTTCCTCTGCGCTCAACTTCCTCAGCTCTCTTATCTGAGTTAGAGCCCCGGACTCGAGTTTCCCCCTCTTCTTCAAAATACCTGCAAGACATTATGAGGTCAGATTAGCTTTAAAAAAAAAGGAGAGAGATTTATTGGGACGGGTCACCGAATCACCTGCTCTCCGAAACATGCGAGAGACTTGAGGCTCGTACGGCCATGTATCGGCCGACTCCCACTGACCGCAAGCCCAAAACCACCTCTCCTTCCAGTACTTGTTAGAAGTGGGTGGGTCGGTTATCAAAGACCCCCCTTTGCCTCTCCACGCACTCAGGAAGTAGAGGCCAGAGAAGTTTGGATTTGGTCTGACTTGGTAGAGGTAGAGAAACTCATCGACTGTTAGCGGAGGTTGTTCTAACTTGGCCCACAGCACGGCACACCCGAAAAAACTCCTCCACACGTTCGGGATAATTTGACTAGGAGCTATTTTGACTCGGGACAAGAAATCATGAGCAATGGGCTGAAGTGGCAAGCGGAAGACACATTGCATTGCGACTTGAAAAACTGCGACCATCCCCGCAGGAGGATGGTCGGGAAAATCTCCCGAACGAGGGAGACAGAGTACGACCGAGTCAGGGACATGATATCCAGCCCTGATCCGGTTTAGGTCGGATTCGGTTAAAATTGAGCCGACAAGGCCACTCGGCTCGTCTTCACCGTCTTCCCCCTTCGAAGAGGATTCAGAGGCTTCCACAGTTTGGTTCACGGGGTCCAAAACAGCCACCCCTTCTCCTATAACAATGTCGTCTACTTCTTCTTCCTCCTACTGATCCATCCCGAGGTTAGATCTCCCTGGACGGGTTACAAGAGACACTCCACCAATGGACGGACCGGCTTGTGTGGGGCATTCAGCCGATGAGTCATCGGCCTCCCTTACAAGCTGGAATGCCGCATCAGTGCTGACGACAAACTCCGTCAGTAGGGAGGGCAGTTTCGCAACGTCCCAAAGATGTTGGGACACACCCTCATCAGCGAAAATCCCCTCTCGGGGGCTCTGAGAGCCACGCGTAGCCATTAAAGTTTAAAGAAATTGGAGGAAAGAACTCACCGGGAAAATGACAGCGAACGCAAAGGTAGTTGACGAAGCAAGAAACGACAGCGGAGGGAAGAAGGAAGAAGAGAAAGAAAACTCGAAAGTGGATACGAGCGGGAGGGAGGAATGCGAAATTAAAATTTGCACAGTCCTCCCGCCCGGCCTTTTATAGTTGTACCACATGGTAGGGCTTTTAATGAAAAAATGAATCGTCGCTCGTCTCGACTCCCCCGCTCTATAAGTGGCGCATGCTGACTGACAGCGGTAACGTCTTCGCCACGCGTCCAAATCTCATACGTGGACGGAACGACCTGACGGTTGGCCGCACGTGTAGCCTTGGGGGACGCAACGTCATACGTTAGAGACGACTCAAGGAGCATTAAACGCCTCATCATAACCTCAGACTCTAACACGAACTGACCTAAAAACTCGTTACCCCTTGATGCCGCGAACGACACAAGGAGTAAGGGGGCTTACTGTTGGGGAAAAAGTACGTTCAGTCCTGAGGTTCGGATTATAAGTAAGTCGGCTCTGCTGACGCTGCCCGAAGAGTCCGAGACAACGGTCAGAGCCGAGAGAATAAAGGATAGGCCAAGGGGCATAAGCAAAAGACGATAACAGTCACTCTGTCGGAGTGATAACCTCGTCTGCATAAGCCCACTAAGTGTTGAGCGTGTTCTAAGCCACCCAACCGATAGAATAAAACTGACTTAACGAGTTGGTTCTGTCGGTCACGGAGTAAGGGAGGATGACGGACAAACGCCGAGACTATCCCGTCTGTGAGAAGGCAGAACACTTGTCCTCTTAAGTCGGTCGGCTCTCCCAGAGTCGGTAACGACCGAGCCAAGACAAGAGAAAGCGGAAGGAATGCAAATGCTACTTCAAAAATCCAGGAATATGGATATCCGATCCCGAGATTCTTAGGATCAAAAGCAATCAGCAAAGAGGAGTAAATCTCCCGAGAATCAGGAGAAGAATCCTCGTATGATGAGGATTCCCAAGACTTATAAATATCCAAGCTTTCTACAGAAAAAGGTACGGGATACAAAACTGAGAAAATCCTTTGCTATCGATAAAATGACTAACTTAAGCATCGGAGGCTCCCCGACTCTATCCAGGGTGCCCTTGACAGTGTTAATCGTGTAGGTGGAAGAAGATCCGACCCAGAGGAGCCGTTCCATAAAAGTACACCAACAGGACCCATGATTAAAGTATAATCCATGTCGTCCAACCATTGTTCAGAATCTTTTTTTTAGCAAATGAGTTAGGTCTAAATCTCATGTGGGACCCACCCCACACGTGTGGAGGGTAGGCCCACCTTGATGTGTGCATTCCGCATCATAGTTCAGTGGCTGGACGTGTGCATTACTGAGATGTATGTTTTGTATCTCACCATCTAATCCCATCCCAGCTCGTGTGGTGCCCACCGCACACGTGGTGTACGTGTGAGATGGGACCCACCTTGATATATGTTTTGGTATTCTAGTCGTTCGTCCGTTTTGAACGGGCGAGACCCACCTTGCTGTGTATTTAGTATTCACACCATCCATTCATTTGATGAGCATGTATGTAGACCCCCACCTCCGAGGTATGTGTTACATCCAAACTGTCCATCCATTTGATGAGATCATCCTAAGACTAAAAATGTGGCAGATCTATCAGGTGGACCACACCGCATAAAACAGTGGGGAATTTAACACCTACCATTGAAATCCTTAGGGATCACAGAAGTTCTGGATCAATATGATATTTGTTTACCTCCTGGTTTAGGTCTTTGTTTCCATATGAACAAACTGGATGTAAAATAAACGCTACGGTGGGCCCCCCTTAATTTTAGGGGTGAAAATCATTATCACCACTGTTATGTGTGGTAGAGTTTAGATGATCTTTATTATGATTTAATTTTTGGATAAATGGTCCTTATAGATGGATAAATGGTGTAATTGTTGTGGCCCATTTGATACGGCCTGTTGGATGTATTTCGGGCCCATTTGGAAGGGTGTATATGAGGCCCATGTCAGAGGCCCAGTATGATGTATATGTGGCCCATATGATACGGCCCACCTGATGTATAAGAGGCCCATTGATGTGACCCATCGTGATTTGTATTAGGTCTTTGTGTGAGGTCATGGGCCCACTATATGTTCGACCCTATGTGGGCCACTCCTTGGGAGCAATATTGGTTAAAGGTCCACGTTGATGTGCAGTGATAGTTAAATATCCACATTTTAACCTTCCCTTAGGCCTTGTTCGATCGATTTCGTTTATTGAGGCCAACTCCAAGTGTCGAGGTCAATGTGACGTAAATGAGGCCCATCATGATTGTATGTGAGGCCATGGGCCCACTATATGTTTGGCCCTATGTAGGCTACTCCTTGGGAGTAATGTTGGTTAGATGTCCACATTGATGGACAATGATGGTTGGATGTCCACATTATGACTTTTTTCAAGGCCTTGTTAGGCCCATTCTCATCATTCTCTTAGTGGGTTAACCTAAATAAGTGGGCCCCATTCACCATGGACGGATGACTCTGTGCTACCAGATTTGATGTAACCACGGCCGAGGGCCGATCTTTATATTATTGTTTATCGGTTGTTCATATATGGACCCTGTCTTTTCTATGTGCTGGTTGTCAATGTTGATTATTGATGCAGATTATCTGTGTCGATTATCGATGCAGATCATCGGTGCCGATTGTCGATGCCAATCATTGGTACAGATTGTCGAGGCCGAGTATCAAGATCGATTCCGATTGTTGAGGCTGATTGTATAGACCGATTTCGATTTATCGAGACCGATTGTATAGGCCGATTTGAATTGTCGAGGCTAAGTATCAAGGACGATTCCGATTATCATGGCTGAGTATCGAGGCCGATTTTGATTATCGAGGCCGATTGTATAGACCAATTTCAATTTGTCAAGGCCGATTCCGATCGTCGAGGCCGAGTATCCAGGTCGATTTCGATTTGTCGAAGCTGATTGTATAGGCTGATTCCAAATGTTGAGGCTAAGTATCGAGGCCGATTGCATAGGTTGATTTCGATTGTCAAGGTCGAGTATCGAGGTCGATTCTGATTTGTCGAGCCGATTGTATAGGCTGATTCTGATTGTTGATGCCGAGTATCGAGGCCAATTGTATGGGCTGATTTCGATTGTCGAGGTTGAATATTGAGATCGATTTTGAGTATTGATTTCGATTGTTGAGGCCGATTCTGATTGTCGAGGCTGATTTTGATTGTTGAGGCTGATTGTCAAGACCAATGTGATGTATACTTGTCCCGTATTTGAGGCCCATTGTGATGTGTATTCAACCCGTGTTCAAGGCTTAATGTGATCAATATGAGGTCTATGTGATGAGGGCTATTGTGATGCATTTGAGGGCCAGGCGATGGAGTCCATTGTGATGTATATTAGGCCCATGTGAAAAGCCTATCGTGATGTGTATTAAGCTCTTGAGTGAGGCCTATGGTGTTGTACATTTGATCCTTGTATGAGGCCATGGGTCCACTATATGTTAGGCTCTATGTGGTCATTCCTTGGGGGCAATGTTGGTTAAATATCCACATTGTCGAGGTTGATTGTCGATGTCGGTTATTAATACCGATTATGAGTATTTGACAGCATAGCATAATAATACATGCCCATACGCATTATCTGCATGTTTGTTATGAGATATGATTGACTGTTGCATATGCTATTGGGCAGATTATTATGGGACTCCTTGATAGGAGTTGCCTACATAAGCGAGTGGTACGGGCAGGTTTGATGCATGATTGGATGGTATAACTCATGCATCTCGCATTTTATGATATGACCACCATATGCCCTAGTCATATCAGGAATGTAGCCTCCATGGATATTTCGTGGATGGCCAGATAGGACACCAGAAATCTATTCTACATGGGGTGATATAGATATCCCTGAGTGAAAGTTTCTAAACCTTCTTGGTTCCAAAGGTTGCTCTAATGTCTAGACCGAGTGAATACATGAGCGCATGAGGGCCATATACCATTAGGTTGCGTCTCCCATAGTGTCATAGTCGGTTGGAAGGGGGTATGACCTTACTTGCCCAAGAGGAGGGGGTAATGCTAGGTTGAGTCTGACCAGCTAGAGGAATGGGTCTGCTGTCAACGAGTCGGGTCCGATATTACAGGCAGATAGTGAGGTCTCTTCCACTCACCTTATTACATGCGATGGGGTGTCAATCTAGTTTGTAGTGTAATAGACCCCAATGATTTTCCAGAGAGGACTAATTGTTGAGTAGGAGTTGCTACTAATTCATTTGTTCATTCACTATCCACTCGGGATGGTGGTGTGTAACTAATTGTTGTGTACCTTCATAATGGCAAGGATTTTCGGTTGGACGCACGACTAACTTGAGATCAGGAGTCTACTACATTGAGTTTGGCTATCCAAATTTAGGTATGAGACTGGTTTGGATAGAGGTCCCTTGTGATGGACCCCATATCCTATGATAGTATGTACTATCATCCTGACTTCACTCCATTTTGGTCATTCCATTCACACCGCATATTGCACTGCATTATTGACATATAATATTTGGCTTATTGTCTCCGCATTGCATAACTGATCTACATTGCTTCATCAGTATATAATATTATTTTTATTATATTTTTACATCGCATAGCCTGGATAAGGCTGATGGTATTTATGGTCCTATCAGCATGTCTTCGCATTACTCTGATATCGTATGATTCATGCACTTGCTAGTATTTTTGATATTGTACGATTTATGGGCTTGTTAGTATTTTTGCTTACTCTGATTACTCTGATATTGCTTACTTAGTGCTTACCTTACACACACTTACACCACCCTCTAAGCTTTCTATAAGCTTATGCACGATAGATGCGTGCAGGTGGTGTTAGGTTACAGCAGAGTTTATCTTGGAGCATGTAGCGGTCTTCTGGAGCTTTGACTTCGATAATCGTATTTCCCTTTCAGCATTGTATTCAAATGTTTATATTAGGATATGTGATGATGATGTTGCCTTTGCGATTTGGGTATAATTGTGGTTATGCTTAATACGAGTTAAATGTACATTGAAAAATCCTTCTTATAGGATCCTAGGATTGAAATCTGGTGTATGGATGCTGGGTGCCGAGAATGGGGTACTACGGAGGCTGTCAGCACCGGATTTGGCAATCGAAAATTTTATGAGCCTAGTTTTCAAGTTTGGGAGGTGACAAAAGTTGGTATCAGAGCATAACTTGGGAATACCAGAAGATAACATCACATATCTACTGATAGCTACCCTTTACTATATGATTGTTGAGAACTTAGAATGATTAGATCCCCGAGTTTGAATAACTTAGAGATTTTCTGATATAGTTCCCTACCGTTGAGATTGAGGCTCATAGTATCCCTGTTTTGATCGTTTCTGATCCAGGATCCGATGTTCAATAAGGTCATCATAGTGTTAATGATGCATCTTGGGAAGGCGAGGTTGAGATTAGAGAGCGTTATCCCCTTTTTTTCAATAATTGATTGTATGTTATATTGTGTTTTGATTATTTATAATATTATATTTCTTATTCCCTTATGAGTTATGTTTAGCTGCAATGGTAGTATAATTTTTGAGGATAAAATTTTCATTAGGTGAGGAGAGCTGTAAGACCCGTATCCTAGCACATACTGTTCCGTAGGCTTCCACGGTCCTCCCGGTCGAATTTCGGGGACTCGCGATCTGTTATCGACATTTGCACACGATCTTGAGTCGTATCCCGTATATCAGAGTCGGCTCGACCCGAGACTTGTACCATTGCGACCGCACCATCGCCACAATTCCAACACCGCACCTTGTACACCAAGGTGATACCCAGGCTAGGAGATGTGTACTCGCGTTCAGTTCGAGGAAAATACTGCGCAGCTGCAAAACCCAAGAGTGAACATGTCAAATCAATCCCATCAATCCTATCAATCACCACATCATCTCAAGTACAACCACCCCTCCCCTTAAGTCAACTCTCTTACAAACCCATCCCTTACATGTCAAGTACACATCACCTATCCCTCTCTCTCTCTCTTTACATCCCATCCTCTTTCTGTCTCTCACTTATCCATTTTCAAGCAAGCAACCCCCATGAGAGGTGAACGTCCATGGCTTCCATGAAAGGAACTAGGTGTGGCCCACTCCCCACCACCCAATCTGACCCTCTAAAATCTATCTCAACCGTTGAATCTTGTTCTCTTGAAGCTCTAGGACGCGTTGATGGAAGAAGGAAGAAGAAGATCCTACGGTGGGTGATATTGGATCTATATTTTATTTTATTTTATTATGATTTAAGGTCCCACATTGGTGCGACACATTTTGATGTTTGTGTTGTAACAAGAGGGGCCCACATACCGATTTCTCTCTTTCTCTCTTTCTCTTTTTTTTTGTGAGATCTTGTGGCCACCACGATTCAAAGATGATCCTGACCGTCCGATCATGAGGCCCATCTTGCTGGACTGTCTAGCGGACGAGATTGTTGCCATCCGACACATACACCACATCCAGCCATGGATCTTTTTTTTTTGGCAAATGAGTTAGGTCTAAATCTCATGTGGGACCCACCCCACACGTGTGGAGGGTAGGGCCCACCTTGATGTGTGCATTCCAAATCATAGTCTAGTGGCTGGACGTGTGCACCACCGAGATGTATGTTTTTTTATCTCACCATCTAATCCCATCCCAGCTCGTGTGCTGCCCACCCCACAAGTGGTGTACGTGTGGGATGGGACCCACCTTGATATATGTTTTGGTATTCTAGCCGTCCGTCCGTTCTAAACGGGTGAGACCCACCTTGCTGTATATTTAGTATTCACACCGTCTATTCATTTGATGACCATGTATGTAGACCCCCACCTCTGAGGTATGTGTTACGTCCAAACTGACCTTCCATTTGATGAGATCATCCTAAGACTAAAAATGTGGCAGATATCTCAGGTGGACCACACCGCGTAAAACAGTGGCGAATTTAATGCCTACCATTGCAATCCATAAGGACACAGAAGTTCTGGATCAATATGATATTTGTTTTCCTCCTGGTTCAGGTCTTTGTTGTCGTGTGAACAAACTAGATGAAAAATAAATGC
This sequence comes from Magnolia kwangsiensis, assembly GCA_037074715.1. NCBI lineage: Eukaryota > Viridiplantae > Streptophyta > Magnoliopsida > Magnoliales > Magnoliaceae > Magnolia > Magnolia kwangsiensis. The sequence goes on from CM073580.1 coordinate 90,429,812, forward strand.
TACAGTGGGCCCCCCATTAATTTTAAGGGTGGAAATCATTATCACCACTATTATGTGTGGTATGGTCCAGATGATCTTTATTATGATTCAATTTTTTAGATAATACCCTATGATGGTCCCTATAGGTGGATGAATGGTGTAATTGTTGTGGCTCATTTGATACGGCCCGTTGGATGAATTTGGGGCCCATTTGGAAGGGCCCAATGTGATGTATATGAGGCCCATGTCAAAGGCCCATTATGATGTATATGTGGCCCATGTGATACAGCCCACCTGATGTATAAGAGGCCCATGGATGTGACCCATTGTGATTTATATTAGGCCTTTGTGTGAGGTCATGGGTCCACTATATGTTCGGCTCTATGTGGGCAACTCCTTAGGAGCAATATTGGTTAAAGGTCCACGTTGATGGGCAGTGATGGTTAAATGTCCACATTTTGACCATCCATTAGGCCTTGTTCAGCCGACTCCATTTATTGAGGCCGAATCCGAATGTCGAGGTCGATGTGACGTAAATGAGGCCCATCGTGATTGTATGTGAGGCCATGGGCCCACTATATGTTTGGCCCTATGTAGGCCACTCTTGGGAGCAATGTTGGTTAGATGTCCACATTGATGGACAATGATGGTTGGATGTCCACATTATTACCTTTTCCTAGGCCTTGTTAGGCCCATTCTCATCATTCTCTTAGTGGGTTAACCCAAATAAGTGGGCCCCATTCACCATGGACGGATGGCTCTGTGCTACCAGATTTGATGTAACCATGGCCGAGGGTTGATCTTTATATTATTATTTATCGGTTGTTCATCTATGGACCCTATCTTATCTATATGCTGGTTGTCAGTGTCAATTATCGATGCAGATTATTAGTGTCGATTATCGATGTAGATCGTCGATGTCGATTGTCGATGCTGATCATTGGTGCCGATTATCGAGGCCGATTTCGATTGTCGAGGCCGATTGTATAAACTGATTCTGATTTGTCGAGGCCATTTGTATATGCTGATTCTGATTATTGAGGCCGAGTATTGATGTCGATTTCAATCGTCATGGCTGAGTATGGAGGCTGATTATATAGACTGATTTTGATTTATCGAGGCCAATTTAGATTGTTGAGGTCGAGTATCGAGGCCAATTCTGATTGTCGAGGCCGAGTATCGAGGTCGATTCTAATTTGTCGAGGCCGATTGTATAGGCCGATTTTAATTATCAAGGCTGAGTATCGAGGCCGATTCCGATTTATCAAGGTCAATTACATAGGTCGATTCTGATTGTCGAGGCTAAGTATCGAGGCCGATTCCGATTTGTTGAGGCCGATTCCAATTATTGATGCTGAGTATCGAGGCCAGTTGTATAGGACGATTCCGATTATGGAGGCTGAGTATCAAGACCGATTTTGATTGTCGATTCTGATTGTTGAGGCTGATTCCGATTGTCGAGGCCGATTTGGATTATAGAGGCCGATTGTCAAGACTTATAAGATGTATATGCGGCCCGTATTTGAGGCCCATTGTGATATGTATTTAGCCTGTGTTTAAGGCATAATGTGATTAATACGAGGTTTATGTGATAAGGCCCATTATGATGCATTTGAGGGCCAGGCGATGGAGTCTATTGTGATGTATATTAGGCCTATATGAAAGGCCCATCATAATGTGTATTAAGCTGTTGAGTGAGGCCCATGGTATTGTATATTTAACCCTTGCATGAGGCCATGGGTCCACTATATGTTAGGCTCTAAATGGGTTATTCCTTAGGGGCAATGTTGGTTAAATGTCCACATTGTCGAGGTCAATTGTCGATGTCGGTTATTGGTACCGATTATGAGTATGTGACAACATAGCATCATAATACATGCCCATACACATCATCTGCATGTTTATTATGAGATGTGATTAACCATTACATATGCTATTGGATAGATTATTATGAGACTCCCTGATAGGAGGAGTTGCCTACGTAAGCGCGTGGTACGCGTAGGTTTGATTTATGACTGGATGGTATGACTCATGCATCTCACATTTTATGATATGACCACCGTATGCCCTAGCGACATCAGGGCCTTAAGCACCACAGGTATTTCGTGGATGGCCAGATGGGACACCAAAAATCTATTCTACATGGGGTGCTATAGATATCCCTAGGTGAAAGTCTCTAAACCCTCTTGGTTCTAGAGGTTGCTCCAAAGTCTAGACCGAGTGGATGCATGAGCGCATGAGGGCCATATACCATTAGGCCGCATCTCCCATTGTATCGTGATCGGTTGAAAGGGGGTATAACCTTACCTGCTTGAGAGGAGGGGGAAATGTTAGGCTGAGTCTGACCAGCTTGAGGAATGGGTCCACTATTGATGAACCGAACCCGATATTGGCAGGTGGATATTGAAGTCTCTTCTACTGACCTTGTTGCGCGCGATGGGACGACAGTCTGGTTCGGAGTGTAGTAGACTCCAGTGATTTCTCAGAGAGGAACCGTACTGATATGTAGACTTATTGAGTAGGAGTTGTTGCTCATTCATTCATTCATTCACTATTCACTAGGGATGGTGGTGTGTAACTAATTGTTGTGTACCTTCATAGTGGTAAGGATTTTCAGGTGGCCGTGCGACTAACCTGAGATTAGGAGGCTACTACCTTGAGTCTAGCTATAGAAATTTAGATATGAGACTGGTTTGGATAGAAGTCCCTCGTGATGGACCCCATAGCCTATGATACTGCGTACTATCATCCCGACTTAACTCCAATTTGGTCATTTCATTTGCACCGCATATTGTACTGCATTATCGGCATATGATATTTAGCTTATTGCCTCTGCATTGCATAACTGATCTACATCCCTTCATCAGTATATAATATTATTTTTATTATATTTTTGCATCGCATAGCCTGGATAAGGCTAATGGTATTTATGGTCCTATCAGCATGTCTGTGAATTACTCTGATATCGTATGATTCATGAACTTACCGGTATTTTTGATATTGTACGATTTATGGGCTTGTTAGTATTTCCGCTTACTCTGATTACTCTTATATTACTTGCTTAGCACTTACCTTACACACACTTACACCACCCTCTAAGCTTTCTATAAGCTTATGCATGATAGATGCGTGCAGGTGGCATTAGGTTGCAGCAGTGTTGAGCTTGGAGCGACAATGGTCTTCTGAAGCTTTGACTTTGATAATTGTATTTCCCTTTTAGTATTGTATTCAAATGTTTATATTAGTGGATATGTGATGATGATGTTGCCTTTGTGATTTGGGTATACTTGTGGTTATGCTTAATACGAGTTAAATGTACATTGAAAAATCCTCCTTCTAGGATCCTAAGATTGGAATCTGGCGTATGGACGTTAGGTGCCTAGAATGGGGTACTATAGAGGCAGTCAGCAATGGATTCGGCGATCGAAAATTTTGTGAGCCCAGTTTTTGAGTTTAGGCCGTGATAAAATCTTTGTCACCTGTCATGTGTCTAGAACAACCACTGTCTAGGTATCACTTTGATTGACTTGAAGCCTTAAAAGTAGTGCGGGCAACCAGACATGCAACCTTATGGACCCATTTCATTACTATTTTGGGTTTTGGAGCATAGTTGGTTTTTATACGATTGTAGTAGTTATATATTTTACCATTCAAATTAGATTTCAAAAGCTCCTTGAGTAAATTTATAATTTTCTTAGCTAAGGGGTTATGATTTTGATTTCTATAATATATATGGTTTCTTTTAGGTTTCATAGCCTAAAATATTATAGGATTTTTAAAAATATTTTGATTTAGACTTTTTGCTTTTGAGTTAGAGGACTCCCCTTTAACAGACTTAGGTGGAGTGGACTTACATCTAGAAGGTGTATTCTTATCGTAGCCCTGACCAGATCTATCACCACGTTTCCTTGATCCGGTTAGCAGTCTTTCTAGTTTAGGATCATCCTAGGCATACCTCCAAGTATCCTTCAAACTCAAGAGAGAAGAGACTTCTAGTTTTAGTTTTTCATTTTCTAAATAAAGGTTTTCAACTTGGGATGTTTTGAAATCTAAATCACACTTAGTTTTTTCAAAATAATCCAAAAAATATAATTTTTTCTAAAACTAAGTTATCAAAATTTCTTTTAACTTTAAAAAGTTTTCTTTTTGAAGTTTTGGTTTTACTGCTATCTTGCAACTTTCCTTGTATAGGGCATTATAGGCATCTTGTAAATCATCATCATTTTTAGGGTCGCTTATCAGATTTTCATCATAAGTTGAATTACAACTGTCTGAGGAAGTGACTCTGGTTAGACTCATTAAGGCCTTGACCTCATTAAAAGATTTGGGTTCAGAATCATCAGACTCTAAAGAAGCTTTAGAGTAAGATGACTCATCCTATGTAGCCAACATACCTTTCTTCTTAGGTTTGTCTCTTTTTAGACATTTATTTGCCAGATGCTCGTATTCATGGCAGTTGAAGCATTGAATGCCTTTAATAGATTTCCAATTTTTAGATCTAGTCCTTTTCTTTTCAGAAGGTTTTTGCAAATCTACCTTCTTTTTGCTTTTGAAAATTTTATAAAGTTTCTTGACTAATAGTGCCATATTATCTTCAGAATTTTCACAATTAGAATTACTAACTTTATCATGAGAAATATTTTTAGAAGAATCAAGGGCTATGGACTTACCTTTAGGAGCTTTAAAATTTAACTCGTAGGTTTGTAAAGAACCAACAAGCTCTTCAACCCTCATATTATCTGTATCACGAAGTTTCTGAATGGCAGTGACCTTAAAATTAAACCTTTCAGGCAATGAGCGCAATATCTTTGCACAAACTTTACTTTCTTGGATACTATCATCAAGACCCCGTATAGAGTTGACTATATCACTTAACTTAGTATAGAAGTCCATGAAAGTTTCACTTTCTTTCATAATAATCTCCTCAAACCAAGTAGTGAGGATTCGAAGTTCAGATTTCTTGATTATAGTCATACCCTCATTTGTCATTTCTAAAATGTCCCAGGCTTACTTTGTAATATCACAAGATATAATTCTTTTGAATTCATTTGGTGATAGTACGCAAGTGATTGCATTTAAAGCCTTTGCATTAACACTACTCTCATTTTTCTAAAGTGTGGTCCATGAAAAATAAGGTGTAACTTTAATAGATTTAGTTCCATCAGTGCCTAGAACTTTAGTTGTGGGTGGGTTGCATCTAGTCATTGTCGCTTGCCACACGCTCTCATCTATGGACCTTAAAAAGATCTCATTCTGGCTTTCCAATAAGAATAATTGGAGCCATCAAATGGTGGAGGCCTAGTAATCGAGAAGCTATCAAAATTTGATATCTTATAAGCTCAGATCGATTAGCTCAGGAAGTGAATCCAAATAATAAAAGGAGCTATTAGGCTCTGATACCACTTGAAAAGGCCAAGCTAAAAGTCCTAGAGGAGGGGAGGGGGGGGGGGGGGGGGTGAATACGACTATGCCAAATTAAAAATAAATGCAGAATACAAAGATAGATAGCACAATCACATAATAAAATAGCACAACTAAATAGCAACCTCAAATGCACTAGTCTTGAAAGGTTGATACAAACTTAGTTCTAAGGACAACTTAACACTACAGACCAAAGGCTTTTGACAGGACAACCTTATTAGAACATTTGTTAGTATCAAAAAATTAAACCAAAAAAGAGGCAAAGAAAATAAACTAAGTTATTACAACATTCACCACAAGTGCATAAAGTAAATTACACCATTCACCACAAATGCATAAAGTAAATTACACCATTCACACACATAAGCAAATCCAATCATCCACCATAACTCGAGGAATTATAGTGGTTCATTTGTGTGTACACCAACTATTAAAAAATAACCATACAACTACTCCACTCCCAATATTCACACCCACAGGATATTGACTTTCACTATGAAAAGGGTTTTCCAAGGTTCACCTTAAAACCTTCACAATTATGACTTTAGATGGGCTTACACAATTATAAAAACCTCACACTCTGAGATTTTCTGGATTACCTCAGACAAAACAAAAAATGAGATTTTCCTGGCATAACCTCACAAACTACAAAAGATACACAAAGATTAAATGGTACTAATATGAAAATTCTCCTTCTGAAGAAGCCCAGTACAACCAATCTGATGCAGACCAAGATGTTCAATGTCATGTCTCACAAATGAAAGGTTTTAGATCTAAATGATTTTTAGATTAATTCAGCCTGGGCTAGCTTGATTTGATTTTGATCTCAAAGAGGGCATAATCACAATTCCCTTCTTTAATGAAAAAGATTTGAATGGAGATCATAAAATCAAATACAAAAAGCTATTTAAAAAAAATTTAAAATGAACACAATATAGCCTAAGAAATGCAGGAACTTATCTATTAGAGTGGTGGTTTGATATAGCTTGGAATTGAATGAAAAAAATCTAAGATTCATCCTCTATTTATAGGCAAAAATACTGTTCACTTGACTGGTCTAAGGGTTGGTTCGACTGGTCAAAGGACCAACCAAATTTCAAAATTTCTGGTGCGATAAGATAAGGTCATTACTTGACTTGGTCGAATGGGACCAAAAAACATTGCTGGACTTTGAGTCGAGCCTGCACAAACACTCGAGCATTGTTCACTCAACTGGTATAGCGGTCTCCACGACTGGTCAAGGGTGCAACAAAAAATTCTAAAAATTTGCAACAAATCTTAGACTAGTCGAACAAACACTATGACTAGTTGAGGAAATAACCTATAAACTTATGAAATGATCCACATAGCATTTGCAGTGAATATGATTGAACCTATGGTCAATCTAAGGTCATCCACACCTTGTTTGTGAGTTTGAACAATTAAAACATTGCTCACTCTGCTAATTCATACACTTGAAATACTTGAAGCTTGTCTTCAAATCTTGAACTTGAGCTTGAGTAAAGATTTGAGTTCTTGAGTCTTTAAATTACTAAACTTGAAGATTAAACTTAAACTTGAGCCTTGAACTTGTACTTGTATTTGAGCTTGAAATCTTGAACTTCGACAATGCTTCTTCAATTTGAATACACAGAGAAGTTCGATAAAGACTTGGATGACATTAAAATGCATGACGTTGTTCTACTCATCTCATCAATACATGATATAGATTCTAAATGATTTGACATAACAAAATTTGACAACTTTGGGTGTTAGATTTACAATATAGTATTTACAAGCATCCCTTTTGAACTTATGTGCGATGCATCTGACTATGCTCTTAGAGTGGTATTAGGTCAAAGAAAAGATAAGATGCCCTAGGTTATACATTATGTAAGTAGAATCTTAAATCCTGCCTAAGTGAATTACACTACTATGGAAAAGGAACTCTTGGCCGTAATATTTTGTAACACCCTGAAAATTGGGGGTCGTGTATAAACTCAACTCCCAAGTTCCAGACCGTCACTTATGCAACAAAAATGTTTATGATTCAAGGTTGTCTGAGTTAAAGCATTCACATGAGTAAAATTATACCAAAACTGCAATTCATACTCCAGATCCAGTGATAAAAGAAAGCGGAAGACTAAAAAATATATATATCACTGTATGGAAAAATAAAGTAGATCTCAACTGTCACTAAAGTATGAATACATCACTGAGTCTTATATACATGTAAATGATAAAAGTAAATGTCCAAAAGAGTCCCACTATGAAGTCCTGTCAACCCAGGTCACCTGTGCAAAGCCATCATGGTACTGCACGTACGAGAACTCGTCCTGGTCCTCGTGAAAGTCTGGCTCTGCCTCCTGGATCTCAGCATCACCTACATCTACAACAGGGTCTGGTGGGTGTTGCAAACACTATCCCATAACGTGAGAATGAGTGATCAACTCAGTGGAATCATAGAGCAAAGATTAGCATGTTCACAAATCAATCATGCGATAATAGTAAAGCATTAAATCAGACAATCCTAATACTGTTGTTAATGCAATATGACATGACGTGATGTATGCCCTCACCGACGATCTCCCTCATACGGCACCATCTTACGACCGCGGCATGCAATCGACCCTCAAGTGCTCCACATCTTCCAGGAAATGTTATGGTGATATGATTTTCAAGTTGTTATTAGTCCATTCAAACAGCAGGATTGGGAAACTAAGGTACTTCCCTTATATTAATCCCAACACAGATCCTGTCTAGGGTCGTCACTCCTAGTAATCTCATATAATGTATATTTTGTAGGTCGCTGCAAGGGCTACCAGGGATGTTGCACGCACTCGTTGCACCGCTCCCCCATCACCTTTTCAATACAGGCCTACTGTACTCTTATGCTACTGAAGGGTCGTCGCCTCCCGTAGACTCAGAATACGCTCGCGGTCACTACAAAGGACTCGTCGCCTGATCAGTGTAGGCTGACAACAAGAATATAGTGTCCCATACCACCATAATCTGGTCACGAGACTAAGTGCTCACTGGTCACTACGGGGAGGTTTGTGGCCCCAGCGTAGGCCGACAGCTCGACCACGGTGTCCCATACCACCATGTCCGGCTCATGAGTCTTCGTGGATCAAGGTACCATGGTTAACAGGGTTTACAATGGTAAGTTCAGTACCCTAGGTTCAAGCAGTTATGACTCATGCAGGGTGAACATATATTGGCCAGTCGGGTTACTTGACGGGCTCGACTAGCGCGATCGCATCTTAAGTCGAACGACATGAAGTGCGTAAAATACTTCGCGTGGCCTAACCACTGCCGCCAACTCCAAAACACAGCTCGCGTTCATCGACGCGTCGTTCGTGGCCAAGATCAGCCAACCACGAATTCGCTCAGTTACCGACTGCCTGAACTAAGTATAGTCCCAAACAATTATGAAATCACATCAGTAGATCATATGAGAGTATTGGAATTGAAATACAACCATGTGAGCATGTTAACACATGTTACAACATACTACTTAAGTAAATCATCAAGCACATACATTTCATGCATATAATGAAATCATGCATATAGTCAACATGTAGGAAATCATTTACGTTAGCATATTAATTGAGAAATCAATCTCAAACTAATTCATAACATTATTTAATTCAATACATACTAATACAAGCATTTATACAAACACATACACTACACACTTAAGTCTACATATAGTATGTCGACCCGAAGTGCGCAACTAGGTGAATCTCTTCGCCAAACTAATTATGCACATATTCCTAACATTCTAATGCGACAAAAATTCATGTCAATCACATCAGAAAAATATGAATGAAATCAGCACTTCCTACAAACGACAAAAATGTTTTCCATAGGAATTAATCTTACGCAATTTCGGGTCGAGTTGGTACTCGAGCCCAAATATGGATTTTTCACGGGCGTTACATATTTGCTTTGGACAAATTTAGGTCCTACTTAATTGGATTTAAGATCATCATCTACACGGATCATGAGACACTCAAGTATCTTCTTTCTAAGAATGATGCTAAGCCCTGCTTGATAAGATGGATCCTTTTACTACAGGAATTTGATTTAGAAATAAAAGATAAAAAGGGAGTAGCAAATGCAGTGGCTGACCACCTTTCCCGCCTTGATTTCTCTGATTCTCTTGAGACGACACATATAAATGACATGTTCCTTGATGAATAATTTTTAAAGTCTCTCAATCACCTTGGTTCATGGATACATTGGACTGCGCAAGATAAAAAGAAATTCTTTGCCGAGGTACGTAAATTCTTCTAGGATGATCTATATTTATTTAAATATTTCCTAGACCAAATCTTAAGAAGGTGTGTGCCAGATAATGAACACCAAAGTGTCATCTCCTTCTATCATTCTTAGGCCTATTGTGGTCACTTTTCTGCTAAAAAGACCACAACTAAAATTCTGTAGTGCGGCTTTTATTGGCCCACTATGTTCAAGGATACTAATCTGTTTTGTAAAGCTTGTGAGCGTTGCAGAAATTAGGGGCATTGTCCAGTCAAAATATGATGCCCTTGAACCCCATTATGATCATTGAAACATTTGATTGTTGTGGCAATTTTCCCAATCTTTCAGAAATTTATATATATTACTCGTAATAGACTATGTCGCTAAATGGGTCGAAGCAATCCCATGCCGAAAAAATGATCATCAGACGGTCATTAAATTCTTAAAAGAGAACATCCTTTCTTGGTTCGGAACACCTCAAGCCATCATTAGTAATGGAGGTTCACATTTCTATAACAGGACATTTACGAACTTAATAAAGAAATATGGTATTCCCATAAAGTGAGCACTCCATACCACCGACAAACAAGTAGGCAAGCTAAAATTTTCAATAGAGAAATTAAACATATTTTGAAAAAAATGGTTAACCCTGACTGAAAGGACTGGTCAATTCAATTGACCGATGCTTTATGGGCTTACCGTATTGTATTTAAGACCCCTATTGTAATGTTTTTCTTTAGACTTGTCTATGGGAAGACTTGTCACTTGCTTTTGGAGTTGGAACATAGGGCTGCTGGGCAATTAAAAATCTGAACTTTAATTTGGACAATGCTGGCTTGCTGTGCAAACTTCAGTTGAATGAATTGGAAGAAATCTGAAATGATGCATATGAGAAGTTGAGAATTTACAACGACAAGATGAAGGTGTTTCATGACCAACACATTCTTCAGAAATCATTCACACTAGGTTAGAAAGTCCTTTTGTATAATTCTCGATTACACCTTTTTCGGGGTAAACTCCAATCTCATTGGATTGACCCTTTCACTATTACTAATGTTTATCCTCATGGAGCTGTCGAGATTTGGAATCCAAATAATGACAATGAATTCAAAATAAATGGGTATCGTTTAAAGCCATTTATTGAAAAATTTGATTCAAAGGACATGTCAATACCTCTGATTGATCCATGTTTACTAGGATTAACCTCCTAGTCTGATGGAGGTATATGTAGATTTATTTACTTTCATATGATTTATGATTAAGATAGTTTTCTTTCCTCTATTTCAGATAGTTTACTTTCAACTATTTAGGATAGTTTGCTTTCTGTTGGTTTAATTCTTGTGTTAACCCATCTTCACACTGAGACCATTCGAAAAGCTGCAAAATTCCTTCTTCAGGTATTACCTTTCCATCACTTCCCTTCTCTTTTCATTGCCCCTTTTGCATTACATGCTTATTTCTATTATATTGAGGATAATGTAGATTTTTCATTTGGGGATGGGGGATTAGGTGAACTAATTAGTGTTTTCTCAGCTTTATGCAAAAAATTTAAAAATTTTTAATGTTTCAAGTTGAAATCTGTTTAGGAAGCGATGAATTGTATACTTAAGAATGCATTGGGTATGATAAAAATAGAGATTGAATTTTGGATTGTTGGAGTTTGATCAACTAAGTAATCTATTACCTAAGTTCTTACGCTCAATTGATTAAGAGATAGTTTGAATATCATGTTAATCTAAATCGCAACACATTCAATTTATTTTCTGTAAGACATGCTAAAAGTTCTGATTGTTAGTATATGAATCATTGATAGATGGTGAGAATCGTGTCTAGAGAATTTTATCTACCTTAAAAGAATAAAAGAACCAGTTACAAAAAAAAACAGGAGATCGACAAAGAGGTCATGAAAAAGAATAAAAAGAATGAAAAAATATGGAAAAGAATGCAAAAATAAAAAGAATGAATAAAAAATTGACTGTCGATATAAAATCAAAGACTGGATAAAGAAGGAAAATGGGATAAGTTCGGAATTAGTACTTAAGTTTCAATCTGATCTTGAAGTGATGAGTATGGCTAACACGATGAACTAATAGTATTCGTATTGGAAGTAAGTTGATTTTCACTGAGCACATCGGAAAACTTGATATAAAAATTATACTCAATTTAATGGACAAAGAATTTACTTAATTGGTTACTTATGTGGCTCGACTCTAAGTTTATAAAACCCCACTTACGTATCTTAATTCTACTCATTCGTATATACTTGAGTGTACAAAAGATTATTTTCCTAAAGAGGTTTTGGACATTAAGCATTGAGATTTATTTCAGGCATGCTTAGCTCGGGACTAAGAAAATGTTGGTTGGGGATTGTGTTGAGGGTCAAATCTTATATATTATCCCCCATTTATATCTTACTTTTATTAACATTATAATGCTTAAAGTTCTATTTTACTCATGCTTGTGTTACAAGGTGAATTTAAGAGCTTGGATTGAAAAGGGTGTTAAAAGCATGGATTTGATGCTCAAGAATCACCAAGGCAAGGCATGGATCTTAGGAGGTCAAGATTGAAGAATTTACATGCTAAAGATCCAAGAAAACTAAGTGAGGAATGAAAAGAATCAAATATTTGAAATGAAGAAAAGGAATCCTGAAATTATCCTGAAAACATACATATTCCTGAAATTGTCCTGAAGAAGCATATTCTGAAGCTCTGGATCATTCTGTGAAATTGCGCAGAGTGAAGTTTATTTTGGAAAACTATGTAAATTTGAGGTAGTTTCTAGAGTTTTTCAATTAGGCGCGAAAGTTAGAGTTCCATAACTATAAATAGGACTCCTTAGGATGTTCCTAGGCATCTTCTAGTGTTCGAGGAGTGGACCAAAAGTGTGAAGAAGTCATCACCAAGAGTTTTTCTTCCTTTTCCTTAGTTATTTTTATGCTTTTCTTAAGAGATTTTAGTTCAATCATGTCTATGGTCTATTAAACCTCTTAGCTAGGGCTAAGAGGTGAAGCTTGTAGCGTGATGGGATGTTTTCTATTGCTTTGATTCATATTTATGTTGAACTCTCTTTAATTCTAATTTAATTCTAAAGGAATACTTTCAGTTTTTAATGTTTTATTGTGACTCAAATTACAGTAGATCTGTAATAGCTTTAAGTATCTTGTTTTCATGTATTGACATTTTGAAATTAGGAAATCCTATTGTTCACCATCATCCCACGGGCATGGTTGGGTGATGGAATCTCTTCTAATCTTCATAGTTCTCCCATGTTAGTTGTGAATTGGTATATCCTTTTTTGAGTCATTGTTTCCTTGGCATGGTTTTGTAATGGAATCACTTCCAGTTATCACGCCTCTCATCCATTGAGAATTAAGTCAAATGAAGTTCAGATTTAGTTTTACTGAGATATCTTCCAATTGGATAAGATGGGATTCTGATTCCAGTCGCATCCTTAAATCAAGCATATATCTCCCTGATCTCTATAAGTGGATCCTTGGAAAACCTAGTTCCCACCTTTGAATTCTTAAGTTTTAATTACTTTAATCAAAATTACTCTCTTAATTACTTCAGAATTAGATTCATATCTTCTTCTAATTCTAATTCTAGTTCTTTTCAGAATACGTACAACTTTAGTCCTTGTGGATTTGACCTCGTTCTCATGAGTTATTACTACATCGTGACCTTACACTTGGAGTTGTGAATAGTAGTGAGCACACCAATCTCTCCTGGTCTATCATTATATGGTAATGAATTCTCTATTATGGGTGCCTCCTCCTAGGTTGAGGAAATGAGACCTGGTGCAAGGAGTAGGGCACACTGTTGAGCATGATCATGCCCCTGCCCCCGGTGAAGCTTGCGTGAAGATTTCTTTAGAAGAACCAATCCGCCAAATTAAACTAGTAAATACTCTTGAGGGTTAGATAGCCCATGGATTCCCCTTGGACCATCTAAGAGCTCAAAAGAAGCAGACCGACGAAGTAGATGTTGTTGACGCTACAGAGGCCGCTTCGACTCATGTTTCTACTATCCCGTCTCCTACTTTAGAGGATATAGAACCTACTGAGCCTCAAGAGGTGTCTCTTGTTATTCCTCCTCAACCATCATCTGTTCATAGAGGTTCATTTCCTCATGTGACACGATCATAGACTCGGGCTAGATCCTCTGTTTCTCCCGCAATTGTTACTGCAGAAGAGTCCATCCCTGTTGATGAAATAAGATCTTCGAAGAAAGGGAAACAAGTGGTTCTCAAAGAACCATATTTGAATTCATCATCATCGTTGTCATCATCAGAAGGTGAAGATGGGAGCCCTCTTCGAGTAGTACTTCTTCTACCGAAAATGATTTGTCTTCCGAAGATTCGAAAGAAGAAAGAGAAATGGATACAAATGAGGAAGAAGAAGGAGAAGTCAACATTGGTGAAGTGGAAAATGTCACTACAACTACCATGGTGGATGAAAAACACCACAAGATACCACCGTCCCTTAGACAATAGCTACAAAAGCTGATGAAGAAGAAGAGCCTTTAGACTATGGAGAGTACAATGATGTATCGAGAGTTGATTTGACTATGTCATTTGGTAATAACTATTCTCCTCTCCTGTATACAATATTCTCTTTTCCAAATACTTCAAAGGCTTTGGAGATGCTTCCTACTACTATAGATGCAGTTCAGGATGAGGTGGCTACTCCTGTTTCTGGTCCTCATTCTACTAGGCCGACTATAGTATCTCTTACGCCTCTAGTTAAACCCAATATAGTAGCGAGCGAGATAATCTTTCCAACAGAGCCAGTCAACATTACAATTCCGACTATAGTTACTTCAAGTACTGAGACCAGGGTGCCTTCTTTTGCAGATATAGCCCCAGATATACCTAGTTACTCATCTCTTCTAGAAAGAATGCAATATGCAGAAGTGCCAATTTCAGTTCCTATTATCTCTGCCGCAGGTATATCTACTTAATATCTTACTTCAAAAGAATATTTTATAATTAAGTTTCATTCTAATTCATTTTTCTCTTATCTTTTTTACTGTAGTTCATCCATCTTCAAGCGGCTCTGCAAGTTTAAATTTTGTTGCCACTATTTCAAACATAATATCCTTAGAAAAGATTCCTCCCTACACATTAGTTCTGCTGAAAGGTTCTCTATCGGCGGCTATATGCATTTCCAAGGATCCCACATAATGGCCAGATTTAGATATAGCATTGGCATCTCTAAACAATGCTACGAGGATGACAAAGATTAATATTTCTCCTCTGCGCGAATATCTTTCTTATTTTTATGCCACACTCCACAGATTAGAAGTTGCTCGAGATATGACTCTTGGTCCTAAAATACTTTCCCGTTATAAAGAGTTATCACAACTCAAAGACAAGTTTTTAAAGGCAATGATGACGATTATTGGGTATATTAAAGAATTCAACTCCCTCCAAGAACAGTTGAAGGCTTCTAAATATTATTTGGCGATCATTGGTGAGAAAATATTAACTCTTAGGCAGCAGATCTCTGATCTTGAGAATAAGCAGCATGAAATGGATCCGAGGACCAACAAACTTGAAGCAGATATTGAAGACAATGTCCGAATAACCAACTATGAACAATCAAAAATCTTAAAGGATGAAGCAGCAATTGCTTCTTTGGAACAAGAATTAACTAATGCTCCTGACCAGGTTAGACTCATCGTTAATGCATAAATAGATATGCAACTGCTAATTTTCAATTAAAAAAAGATTTTCGACGATATATGGTTGCATTGGGTATATTAGAAGACTTGTAAATTTTCATTTGCATTTAATGTAATTTCATGCTTGATTACTTCAGCATATTATGAATGAATTTTGATAATTCAAAGATTTTGTGAATGTGTGAGTGTGAGAAATGACTAAGTATATGTTTGCATGATGTTTACTTTATCGATGCTCATAATAATGCTTTGATAATATATGTTATTTTCATCATATAATAAAGCGACGACCTATTTTGATTGTTAGTACAATATTTCCTATATGGTTTTCATTTCAATGGGCGGAGCTAGTTTTCAATCTCAGTTAGTTTCACACACAGTTTAAGCTCTTGAGTAGTTGGAGCAATCATAGTTTTTTAGACTCTTAAGTAGTTGGAGTTAGGGTCTCACGCAAATGGTCTCGGTAACTCTTATGAGTTCGCTGAACCATTGCAGTTGGGGAGTTCACAAATCGTGATCCACAAGAGGGGCCTAGTGAAGCTATCGGGGCATTGAACTCAATAGGTTTTATGCCCAACGTTGGTCGTAGTAACTATCTATAGTTCACGGGGCTCACAAGGCTACCTTAGAGGTTCCAAATCTAAAGCTGCCAGTATATTGATAAGAGGGTAACTCGGCTTAGAGGCCTGTCCTCATGAGTTTTTACTGAAATCAAGCTAGGAATCTGAGGGTTCTTATGCATGGTTGGCCTATCTATGGACAAGCCAAAGAGTGCCCACTACAACTCACTTTTTCTTTGCCTATATGGTATAACCCATTCACTGGAGGGCATTTTCTTTCACCATCCCCCGTGGTGCTGTTAGAAGTTGTACAGACGACATTAGTCTCATGCGTGGGTGGCTATATACGCGCACTCTGCTGCCCATATGGGTCTAAGCATGTGATGGCCTTCACGGTCTTTTTAGGGCCATTGAATTTTCGCTGTTGCCCACATAATATTTGATATATCGCTGATCATGATAGGTCTTATGCGTGGTTAGCCATATAGGCACACTCCGTTACCGTAAATGATAATCGCCATCGCTGTCGTAGGACTTATGCATGGTTGGCCGTATAGGCTAACTCCATAATCGTAAATGATATATCGCCATTGCTGATAGTATTATATGGTTAAAATAGTGTATCAACTTGGTGATAATATTAATTTGATAAAAATGTCTTTTATAACACTATTTAGCGTTTAACGATGACGATAATATTGATTTGGCGATAATCATCGGTGTTTGGGGATAATCAGCAATTAACTTAATATGCTTGATAATATGCCTTTTATTCATTCATATATGGAGAAGAATACATGGCATTGCCTTTTGAGGCTTTTTCACAATTCTACTTATCTCACCCTCATTTGATTGGGAAGTATTATAATGATAATCTTCGGAATCAAAATTCTAGTCACCATCAAGGATGATATATCTTGATGAAGCGAGCCTTGACGAGTATAGTGATGCCTTATCCATTCTGATCTATGACTCGATAGGCTCCATTCGATTATACTTCAGTTATTATGTAAGACCCTACATGAGTATCCATTTCATTCCTTTGTCCTGCAGTCCTACTGGTCGAATCTCGGCGACCCGTGACCTGTAGAGTCCGTTTGTGGTCTTCCTTAAGTTTTATCTTGCTTTCCCAAACTGGAACGACTCAAAACCTGCCGTTGCGACCACATCGACGCCACAGTTCCAACGCCGTGTTGAAAGTGCTCTTACAAGTGCCTTGGTTTGTCAATTAGCATGTGTGATGAGTCAGTTGGACTGCAGAGCCTCACAGAA
This sequence comes from Magnolia kwangsiensis, assembly GCA_037074715.1. NCBI lineage: Eukaryota > Viridiplantae > Streptophyta > Magnoliopsida > Magnoliales > Magnoliaceae > Magnolia > Magnolia kwangsiensis. The sequence continues at coordinate 90,446,973 of CM073580.1, forward strand.
AGATCAATTCAAGCGTCTGCCTCATCCAGATCTATGGAAGCTCACCATAGGTAAATTTAAGCCTCACATCCCTTGTCCCAAAACACCAGGTGAATAAAACCCTTAAAACAAGATAGATATCACAAGGTTTTTGTGTGAGAAAACTTCTTCCAAAAATCTAAAAATCTCTAAGTTTTCTTACTCCGTCGATTGTATCGATATATATCTTGATATGATCGACCTGCACTCTTGATGTCCTCAAAATACAATCGATAATATGGAATGAGGACTTAATGAGTCCAGAAACCACATACATATCTGGACAGAATTATTGATGTATTGACACATGTACTGATATCATCAATATTTGAATCTCGAGCTCATCGAAGGTGGCTCGATAATATCGACAGACAAATCCAGCGCCCCTATTTTTTCTTAAGAATATCATATATTCTTCGATATATCGAAGCCATCATCTGTACCATTGGAGTTCAAATCTGGATGATATCGGTTGATACTTGATGATATCGGTCATGGGCTCGAAGTTCTCCAGCAACATTTTTCAGGTGGTTTTTAACTTTGATTGGGGGTTTGAATATCGATGATATCGGAGCCGGATCGATTGCATCGAGAATGGACAAAACTATCTAGCAAGCTCACTGATAAAATCTTTGAATTTATCGATGCATCGACATAACTTCCGATATCATCGATATTCAAATTCTAATGATATCGAGCATCCCCCGATCATATCTAATGACCTGAAAATTTTTAAGCAAGTCTCTCTCATTTTCAAATATCGAGGACTCGATCTTTGTATCGATAATATTGGAGTTCAAAATCTGATGGCATCAACATGAGTATCGATTCCCTCGACCAGCTGGCAAGAGGTTTTCCAAATGCGTATGACATTGAGTTTGTGTCATCGAGCGGACCATCGATACGATCGAGAGTATACGCTCGATGTTATCGAACTTGCTCGATGATATCGAATTCTGTCTTAAATGTGACCATTTTATATTCGTTGGAACCTTTTGTCTATATAAAGAGAATTATCTTTAGTTGCTGGTAGAGAAAAAAGAGAGTACTTTTGTGTGTTTAACCTTAGATCATATTCCCAAAGCCCTTTCTCTCATGGGAGTTCATCCTCCAATCCACCCTCATCATTGATATTTAATAAAGTGGATTGGGGAATGAACTTCCCCATTCGAGGATCCTCCAGCTACTACGTTAATGAGAAATCATTAAGCTGGGATGCCTTGAATACATAGATGATTGGAATCACTCTACCTTCCTGATAGGAAAACATTTGGAGAGTAGGATTCCATCATAACCTTGACCCAACCTGTCGCCACATATTGGTACATCATTTGTGTTGTGGATCAAGGGAGCATAAGACTCTTCGTCAACAAGGAGGAGATCTTCGTCAATGTGCTGAATGAGACTCATCAACTTATCTGTAAGTATCTAGAGTCCAGAGGACCCTTTGATCATTCCTTTGTAGGATTGGGTCTAAGATGTTTCTCACCCTTTGAAGTCCTTTAGGAGGTATTCGGCGGGAGTGTATGTAGTGGGTGTGTTATATGGACCCTAGCTCTGTGGAGAGCATAAACATCTAGTTGAAGGTGAACCAATCAAAACCTTAGGTTTGAGGTGAACAGTGTTGAAACCTTCGTTAGGGTCTTATGGAAGATCCTTGGCCAGTGTGCTTAAAAGTGGGTGCGTTATGTTGACCCTTGCTCGTGAGAGCATAAATAGTCAACCTCAGTGTAGGTTGTAAAGGTTGAAGGTGAACCTGATTTAAGACCTTAGGTTTGAGATGAACCGCTGTGAAACCTCCTTAGTGAAATCTGATACACTTATGGGTTGAGTGCGGTAACCGGGAGTGGAGTAGACAAGTAGTCGAACCACTATAAAAATTACTGTGTTAGCGATTGCTACTATTTTGTGTGTGTGATTTATTTCAATACTTTCACATCTGTATACCTAAGATCACACCTTACACACATACATAGTCATGTCCATCATAAACTAGGTTATATACTGTTATCTCTTGAATAGTTTGTGATTGGATCCTCTACCGGGCTTGGAAGCCAGTAGAGTTATTTTTAGGTAATCCTGATAAATGCATAATTGATAAGGATTAGTGTAATAGGATTTTTAAATAAATTGTAAAAACTTTAAAAAGTCCTATTCACCCCCCTCTAGGACATATTAGCATATTCCTACTTCATCTAAAGTGGTCTTCACTGCTATTTCAATTGGTATCAAAGCAGGTCTCTCTTTAAGGGCTTCACTACCTAGAGAGTGATCTTGACTGAAGTTTAGAATATGACCAAAGGAGAGGGCTCATTAGTCACTAGGCCTCCAGTATTTGATGGATCAAATTATGCATACTGGAAGGCTAGGATGCATTACTTTTTGAGATCATTAGATCATGACGTCTGAGAAATTGTTGCAAATGGATATGTACCACCATCTGAATAAATTGCACTTGAGAGTGGCACAACCATCACAAAATCCAAACCTAAAGAAAAGTGGACGACGTTCGACAAAGAAAAATAAACTGTTGAAGAAAAAGCTATGAACGCCATCTATTATGCCGTGTCCTAGGATATATTCAATCAAATAAGTATGTGTGGGACATCCAAGGAAGCATGGGATTTATTGGAAATAACCCATGAAGGCACAAGCATTGTGAAGAGGTCCAAACTCCAACTCTTGACCTCATAGTTCAAAAGTCTCAGATGGAAAAGCATGAGACGTTTATGGAGTTTTTCACCAAGTTGAATATCATTTGCAACTCCATGGGTGGATTGGGAGAGAGTTCCAGTACCAAAAATTTGTAGGAAAATTCTAAGATCCCTATCGGAACGATTTAATCCCAAGGTAACAACAATTGAGGAGTGTATGAATATTGATGAAATGAAAGTAGAAGAACTGGTAGGTTCCCTACAAACCTTCGAACTACACTTCAAACAATCCCAAAAATCCAAAATTATTGTCTTAAAAACCTCCAAGAAAACAATACATGAGGAGAGTGAAAGTGAAAAGGAAGATGAAGATGAGGAAGTGGCCTTGCTGGCACAAAGATTCAAAAGATTCTTTCAGAAAAATCATGGCCATTCCTTTAAAGGAAAAAAAGTGAACTACAAACCTTCTGTAGGAAAATTTGGTAAAAGGACCAAAGAACCACAATGCTATGCTTGTCAAGAGTATGGACACTTGTCTACTGAATGCCCAAACAGAAAAACTAAGGGCAAGGCAATGGCCGCCACCTGGGATGATATAGAAGAGTCAAATTCAGAATCCAGTGACTCAGAGAGTGATGGAGATCAGAAATCATTGAAAATCCTTATGGTCTCCACTACTCCAATCATTCCCAGTGAATCTGAGAACGAGAAAGAATAGTAAGCCACCGAATCATTTCTGTATGATAATGAGGAAACTGGAAAAGATGAAGAAGAGGTAGAAAAAGATAAACTGCAAGATGCTTATAATCAACTCTATATTCATAGCATCCACACACTTAAAAGACTTGGAATATCTGAAAATAAGAAAGAATTGCTGCAAAAAAGACTGGGATAAAACCTTAAAAATTAATACACATTTAATTAATGACTTGCAGCAATATCATTCAGACAATGATAAGTTAGAAAAAGTTAACCTATCCCTAAAAACAGAATCATCAAAACTTTTGAAACAAGTTGAATTATTAAGAGATGATAATGCACAAATCAAGAATGAATATCACTCACTCCGTATTGACTTGGAAAAATCCAAAAAATTTGCTGAAATAAACTACAAATTTTCTCAGAGTGGTGAAAAACTAGAAAAGTTGTTAGGGATGAGAAGACAAGGAAGAGACAAGAGTGGCCTAGGGTATGAGAAAATTAAAAAGAAAACTGGAAATAAAGATACAACAATAAAAAAACTTGCTGCTTCAAGTAGCAATATGAGAACTTCTCCAGTTTGTCATTTATGTGGTGATGTGGGTCATTATAAGTTTGATGCTTGACACCTAGATGGACTTCGCATAACTCTGATCAAAATCACATTGGTAAATTCAAATCAATCAGAGAAACACAGAATGTTAAAAGTCCACTGAGGAGAAACACTCATCCATCATCGCCTAAAGAAAAAGACAGAATGAAGAAATATGCCTCAAAATGGGTAGTAAAAGAAAAACTGAACTGTTTGATGATTAATTTTCATATACCCTAAAATATCATGCATAAAAAGAAACAAGTCCAGGTCATGCATCTAGATCTGGATATTTACTGAAATGATGCAATTTTGCAAAGCTTCAAATGATATATCTGAGGTTCCTGTCCTCGATTTTTTGTATATAAACATTCAAATGTTTATACTTTGTTGTGTACAATAATTGTACATAAATTTTTCTAAGTATACTTGAAGGGTTATCCGAATGTTGAAAATATGAAATGATTCACCTTTGATACATCTCGATATGTCATTTTCGATTAATCGATCAAGGGTCGATATAATTGATGACACTTTGGAATGTGAAAAGCCATATGATCGAGAATAATATTGACAACATGCTCGACGAAATCTAGACCATATTGATATCATCGAAATTCAAAACTCGATAATATCGATATGAACTATCGATCTGATCGGCGGCTCTCGAAAAGGTAAGGTCGTGTCCGTTGGAATTCTCTAGTTACTACAGGCTCTTCCCAATAGTCATTAACACGGTCTTCAAAGCATTTATGAGTGGATGTTTGATATCATTGACACCATATTGAGGAGATTGACAAACCTGCTATAAAAGCCAATGGACAACAAGGAAGAGATTCATTCAGCTTCTTTCCCTCCGATTTTCCTCATTACCCTGTTGACTCCTAAACATCAAGAAAAGCACAGAAGATGGTTAAAGGGAAAGGTAAGGACTCCTTATCCTCAAAAGCTAAGAAGGAGGAAGATGTTAGATCACCTCCGAACCAATCCAATTGGGAACAAATTACGACTATTGATCGTATGGTTCTCAACAGTGCTATTGAGCCCTATGGGGTAGATCTCCTGTTAGAGACTATTAGATGAAAGAATGTACTTAATTTGGGTGGACCTTACCAATTTGACACGATTCAACAATTTTTTAATTGTTGCCATGTGGTTTGGGATTATCCACCATGTATTCGTCTAGAATTTATGCAACATTCCAAAATGATTACACCAATGGTTCTTGGTCGTGTTCTGGACATTGGTGTGACTCGGATCCTAGTCACTAAAAGAAATTTTAATGAATTGGGTAGGTGGGTGGAGATCACTCAAGCACTGTGCCAAGGTGCAACAATTCCTAGATATAATAGTAATGTTCTTCCTGAAAAACATCCAGGAACTTTGTTCAGAATCCTCTGTAGTATTTTCAATACGAATGTCTACCCATGTGATGCCAATAACATTGGTCTGAGCCCCTTTGCACTCAATGTCCTGCATGATGTATATTAAGAGGTTCTTGTATGTTTGCCAACCGTTATTCTAGAACAACTGATTAAGGTAGTTAGGGCAGACCGTCTTGAAATTCTTCCATTTCTGTCCCTCATTTGTAAACTAGCACACTATATAGGACTGCCCGAAACATCAGACAAAGCATATCCTATAGTGTGGTTCAACCATGATGCAGTTTAACAGGTGTATGTCTCTGTCTCTTCTCTTGCAAAAAGTTCTCCATTGGTGGGTATGAGTAGCCAGCAGCAAAATGAAGAAACACCTTGAGGATTAAATCAGACACCACTCTGTAGTCCTGCATCAGTCATAAATCGTAGGCATCATGTACTTGAGCATCACTTGTTGAACAACCTAGTTGGAATTGACGAGCGACTCAATAGCTGTGAACGACGACTGTCAGGGATAGAGGATAAGCTAGAAGCTCTCCAACCCTCTGTGCAACATATTCTGGAATTACTAACGACTGGTGGATCTGGTATACTTTAGAAGGTGGCAGTGTTAGCAAAGAATGTGAGGATATTGTAATCACTTTTTGAAAAATCCTCACCTGGCATCCTGTTGCTTTCCATTTTGAGAATTTTTGGTACCCATGGATTGGTTTAGTAATTTTTTTTGACTGACTGGAAGACTACTGCTGTTTGGGGCAGTATAAATGTTTGGAAGTTTTGATAAATATGGCTAAATATAATTCTCACTTTTCTTGCCATAGTATCATATGTGCTCTCCTAGTTTATCTCCTGTCTGATATGGAATGCATGTGTTTTTCGTGATTATCTTATCTGGTTATGTCAATGCCTTCTTTAACATGTGTCCATACTGTTTATAAATGATGTATGCTTTACACTAATTTTCTCTTTCTACATCTATATCTAATTGGTTCTCCCACATGTCTTTAAACTTCAGTCAATATCTGTTGAACTGCTAAAGGGGGAGAACGTTTCAAACACCCCAGATGGAAAATTGTATATCTACTTAAATGGTGTTGCAGGTGTTAAGGGGAGCAGCTGCACCAAGAACGGGGGAGTTTTAGTAAGGGGAAGCAAATACTGGGTTGTGTACATGGGTTCTTTAGAAATTATAAAATTGTGTAAAATGCATGTACAAAAAATTTAGGATGTATCTGCCTAGATACTGTCTTAGGGTGTTTTGCATATTTTTTCACGTAATTGACAAAGGGGGAGATTAAAAGTGCCCTGACAAGTGCCCTGGTTTGTTAATTAGCATGTGTGATGAGTCAGTCAGACTACAGAACCTCACTAGAAGATCAATTCAAGCATCTACCTCATCCGGATGTGTTGTAAGACCTGTATCTTAGTCCGTACCATTCCGTAGACTTCCGCGGTCTTACCGGTCGAATTTCGATGACCTTCGACCCTTAACCGATATTTACGCGCGACCCTGATTCATATGCCGTCAACCCGTATCGACTCAACCTAACACCATTACCATAGCGACCGCGCCGTCGCTGCGGTTCCGATGCCGCGACTCGCGCGCCGAGGCGATATCCTAGTTAGGAGATGTAGGCCAGCGTTCGGTGCGAGAAAAACGTCGCGCGTTACGAAATCTAAGAGAATCTCTATGAGATGTCACATCAATCCCATCAATCAATCAATCTCATCACATCACATGTCAAGTACACATCACTTTTCACCTTTTCCCAAATAAGCCACAAAAGTCAAAAGTTTCTTACAAAGCCCATACCTTTCTCACACCAAAAAACCCTCAAAGTTAAAAAGTTCTTACACCCATCACTCACCACATCCATCCATCACCCATCTCTCTCTCCCTTACAACTCTCTCTCTTTCTCATTTCTCATCTCATTTTCTCAAGCAACAAAAAAATCCCACGTATGAGAATTCTCCAAGCCTCTCCCTCTCTTTCAAAACTTCAAGTGTGGCCCACCTCTCCATTCCAAGATCTCCCATCCTAGCCATCCATTTCTCATCTCCTCCATTGGGATCAAAGCTAAGGTGCTAAGGAACCCATTGGAGCAAGAAGATTGAATGGTGGGTGCTTGATAATGGTAGTTTTTCCTATTTTTGAGATGTGTCAAGTGAGGCCTACCGATCAATGGTTTGGATCACACTTGGGACCCTAAGATGTGGCCGATGGCCCACTAGGATCATCATGATCATTCCATAATGGGGCCATTCTCCATGGACCCCATCATGATGTTTATTTTCTCGTATATCTAGGGTCATCCAGACCATCTACTTTAGTGGAGGAGGGATCTCCGTTGTTAGATTTTGGATTTAATGGGCCCATGTGTAATGGGACCCACTTGATGTATGTTGTAGATTATGAAAGGGAGGGCCCATAGTGCTGGAGTCCCTCCATCATCCGGTCTTCCTTTCTCTTTTTCTCTCTCTCTCTTTTTTTATTTATTATTATTTGTGTGTGATGGTGTGGCCGTGTGGCCCACTTGAATGGACCCCACCATGAGACATGTATCCCACCTAAACCATTTACTAGTGTGGTCCACCTTATGTACGTTATACCAAATCATTTCATGTGGTGGCCCACTTGAGTATGGCCCACCGTGGTTGTGAGGACCGTCCAGCGTCCAGGGACACTAGACGTCTCTGTAAAAAACACAAATATCAGCTTGGTTACAAGCTCATGCGGTGGCCCATTCACATAGGCCCCACCTTGATGTATGTATTCAATCCATGCCGTCCACCTCATCTCCTGGAATATTTTAGGCGTTGAGCCAGAAAATGAGATTGATTCGAGCACTTGGTGGGCCATAGCTTTTTAAAAAAGGAGATTTTCACCTTCCAAATTCACTTAAAATCCCCTACGCGCCAAGACATGTCCAATATTGGACTTGATGGACTTGTCATAGCCTGTAGAAGCCAATGGACAGGGTGGATCTACTTGTTGCGGGCCCTAGATACGCAAAACCCCAAAAAATTGGGTTTTCTTAGATTTTTTAAAAAAAAATATACATGAGAGGCTGCGTGCAGTGGGCGGGCGGGCAGCATCCCATGGCTGCTGCCGTGGGCCCCACCATGATGTATATGTAACATCCATACCGTTCATTTGGTGGGCCGCTCCCTGAAGTGGGTCGCCTCCAAAGATGAGGCCGATCTGACGCTCGAGTGGCCCACACTGTAGGAAACAGTGGGATTGATCCTCTACCATTAGAATCCTTTTGTGTGCCCCAGAAGTTCTGAATCAAGATGAAATTTGTGTTTTCCCTTCATTCAGGTCTGCGTGTCCTCTTGGAACAGGTTGGATGGAAAATATATGCTATGGTGGGCCCCACATGGGACCCACAGTGATGTATGTGTCTTATATCCACCGTCCAGGCGGACGGTGGAAGCCCACCATGATATTTGTGTTTACTCTCACCGTCCAGCGGACGGTGGAGCTGGAGCCCACGGTGGTGTGTGTGCATGCGTGTGCGCGTGTGTGAGTGTGTCAGTGTGTGTGTGCGTGTATGCATCTGTGCAGCGTGTGTATGTATATATATACATATATATTATATTATGTATAATATTATATTATACATAATGTTGTGTATATTATATATATATATAATTTGTATATTATATTCTTGATGGTGGGCCTTCATGTGGGCCCCAACCCTTGGTGCAGGTGCTGCATCCAATCTGTCCATCCATTTTAAAAGCTCATTTTATGAAATGAGTTAAAGAATGGGCCAGATCCATAGTTCGAGTGGACCCCATCTTAGCATGTTATAAGGCCCATGAGATTAGGCCCATTTGATTCATATAAGGCCTATGGGTTTAGGCCCATTTGACACATATAAGGCCTATGGGATTAGGCCCATTTGATAGGTAAGGCCCAGTCGGTGTGGCCCATTTCATATATATAAGGCACATGGGTCGAGGACCATTGATGCATTTTAAAGCCCACGGGTTATGACCCATTGCAATGCACTTAAGGCCCATTGGTGCGGCCCATGGATGTGGCCCACTTAATGAATATAAGGCCCATTGAATGTGGCTCATTTAATATATTTAAGGCCCAATGGAATGTACCTAAGGTCTATTGCAATGTGTAATCCCAACATAGTTTAAGTAACGATGTTTACGACGATCGTGCCTTGGGAACAATGTTGGTTTGACGTCCACATTGCGAGTGTAATGTTGGTTGGATGTCTATATTACGACTCTCCTTAGGGCCCATTGTTAGGTCCGTACTTGTTGTGTATAGGCCATCTACGCCCACCTGCATTGTATGGATATTTCATTACTTTATAACATGTTTAGTATAGTTCCATGACTCATGATCATACACATCATATGTATGCTTGATATGAGAAGTGACTGATCATAGCATATGCCTTCGGACAGATTGTTTATGGGACCCCGATTAGGCGGTGTTACCCTGCATGAACGCACGATACGCGCAAAATTTACTGCATGATTGGATAGTATGATTCATGCATTTCGCATTGTGTGACATGGTTGTTGTACGCCTTAGTGACATCGGGGCCGTAGCCTCCACAGATAGATCGTGGTTGGCAGGATTGGATATCGAAAATCTCATTCTACATAGGGTGCTATAGATATCCCTGGGTGAAAGTCCCTAAACCCTTATGGTACCAAGATGTTGCTCCAATGTCTAAACCGAGTGGGTAGATGAGCGTTGAGTGCCGATTACTAGATGGCTGCACTCTCTACTGTGTTATGGTCGGTTGGAAGGGGGTGCGGACTTACCCGCCCGAGTGTAGGGGGCAATGCTAGGTTGGGTCTGACCAGCTCGAGGAATGGGTCCGCTATCGACGAGTCGAGCCCGATATTGGCAGATGGATAGTGAGGTCTCTTCCACTTACCTTATTATGCGCGATAAGATAATGATCTGGTTTAGAGTGTACTAGACCCCGGTGATATCCCAGATTTGAGCTGTATTGATGTGTGGACATAGATGAGGATTTGTATGCTTGAGATGCATTTCACATCGCATGGCCTTGGGATGACTGATATCATTCATGTCTTGCATCGCATAGCTTTGGTACGACTAATGGTCTTCATAGATCCATCTGCATATTCCACATTACTCTGATATTGCATGATCATATTACTACCTTGTGCACACACTTTCACCACCCTCTAAGCTTTCTATAAGCTTATGCACGACCGTTGCGTGCAAGTGACGTTGGGGCGCAGCAGCACTGAGGCAGGAGCACTTTGCAAATCATTTTGGAGTTCTTGTTCTTCATCATTGTATTTTACTTTATGCTCATTGTACTTGTAAAGTTTTTGATCATAGTGGAAATGTAATGGAGTTTTTAGTTGTTGTTTGTGGGTTATGCCTTTGGTTATGCTTATTACGAATCAAACTGACGTTGAAAATCCTCCTCGTAGCATCTTAGGATCGGAACCTGGTGAATGGGCGCTAGGAGCCGAGAATGGGGTTCTACGGAGGCTGTCGGTGCCGGATTCGACGATCGAGAATTTTGTGAGCCCAGTTTCTGAGTTTGGGGTGTGACATGTGTGGAAGCTCGCCATAGGTAAATTTAAGCCTCACATCCCTTGTCACAAAATACCAGGTGAATAAACCCTTAAAACAAGATAGACATCATAGGATTTTTGTGTGAAAAAACTTCTTCCAAACATCTAAAAATATCTAAATTTTCTTGCTCTGTCGATTGTATCGATATATATCTCGATATGATCGACCTGCACTGTCGATGTCATCAAAATATAATATAAAAAATCGAATGAGGACTTAATGTGTCCAGCAATCACATACATATCTGGACGGAATTATCGATGTATCGACACATGTACTGATATCAGCGAGATTTGAATCTCAAGCCCATCGAAAGTGGCTCGATAATATCGAGAGGCAGATCTGGCGCCTCTGTTTTTTCTTAAGAATATCATATATGCTTCGATATATCGAAGCCATCAACAATACCATCGGAGTTCAAATCTCGATGATATCGGTTGGCTCTGAATGATATCGGTCATGGGCTCAAAGTTCTCCAGTAACATTTTTCATGTGGTTTTCAACTCTGATTGGGGGTCACTTGATAGAATCGATATTCTAATATTGATTATATTGGAGCTGGATCGATTACATCAAGAATGAACAAAACTATCCAGCAAGCTCACTGATAAAATCTTTGGATTTATCGATGCATCGACATGACTTTCGATATCATCGACATTCAAATTCTGATGATATCGAGTATCCCCCGATCATATCTACTCACCTAAAAAATTTTAACCAAGTCTCTCTCATTTTCAAATGTCAAGGACTGGATCCTTATATCGATAATATTGGAGTTTGAAATCCGATGGCATCAACATGAGTATCGATTCCCTCAACCAGTTTGCAAGAGATTTTCCAAATGCGTATGACATTGAGTTTGTGTCATCGAGTGGACCATCGCTATGATCGAGAGTATACGCTCGATGTTATCAAACTTGCTCGATGATATCGAACTCTATCATAAATGTGACCATTTTATATATGTTGGAACCTTTTGCCTATATAAAGAGAACTTATCTTTAGTTGCTGGTAGAGAAAGAAGAGAGTGCTTTTGTGTGTTTAACCTTAGATCATATACCCAAAGCCCTTTCTCTCATGGGAGTTCATCCTTTAATCCACCCTCATCATTGATATTCAATAGAGTGGATTGGGGAATGAACTTCCGCATTCAAGGATCCTCCAGCTACTACCTTAATGGTAAATCATTAAGCTGGGATGCCTTGAATGCATAGATGATTGGAATCGCTTTACCTTCCTGATAGGAAAATATTTAGAGAGTAGGATTCCATCATAACCTTGACCCAACCTGTCGCCACATATTGGTAAATCATTTTTTTTGCAGATCAAGGGAGTAAAAGACTCTTCATCAATAAGGAAGAGATCTTCGCCAACGTGCTGAATGGGACTCATCAACTTATCTGTACGTATCTAGAGTCAAGAGGACCCTTTGATCATTCCTTTGTAGGATTAGGTCTAAGATGCTTCTCACCCTTTGAAGTCCTCTAGGAGGCCTCCGGCAGGAGTGTACGTGGTGGGTGCATTGTGTGGACCCTTATTTTATGGAGAGCATAAATATCTGGTTGAAGGTGAACCAGTCAAAACCTTAGGTTTGAGGTGAACTGTGTGAAACCTCGGGTATGAGGTGAATCGTGTAGAAACCTCAGTTAGGGTCTTATGGAAGATCCTTGGCCAGTGTATCTAAAAGTGGGTGCGTTGTGTTGACCCTTGCTCGTGAGAGCATAAACAGTCAGCCTCAATATAGGTTGTAAAGGTTGAAGGTGAACCTGATTTAAAACCTTAGGCTTGTGGTGAACCGCTGTGAAACCTACTTAGTGAAATCCGGTACACTCAAGGGTTGAGTGTGGTAATCGGGAGTGGAGTATATAAGTAGTCAAACCACTATCAAAATGATTGTGTTTGCGATTGCTACTCTTTTATGTGTGCGATTTATTTCAATACTTTAACATCTGTATACCTGAGATCACACCTTACACATAAGCACAGTCATGTCCATCATAAGCTAGGTTATATACTGTTATCTCTTGAATAGTTTGTGATTGGATCCTCTACCGGGCTTGGAAGCCAATAAAGTTATTTTTGAGTAATCCTGATAAATGCATAATTGATAAGGATTAGTGTAATAGGATTTTTAAATAAATTATAAAAACTTTAAAAAGTCCTATTCACCCCCCTCTGGGGCATATTAGCATATTCCTACTTCATCTAAAGCTGTCTTCACCGCTATTTCACGCATCTCATGCATGAATTCGATATGTACATCTTGAGATATTGACCGCACCATTTTTTACCATTTATCATGCATGTGGGACCCACCTAGACCCATGAGCATGTTTCCCCATGTGGGCCCCACCTAGAGCACATCCTTCTATAAAAGTTACTCCTAGCCTAGCCATGACTGCCACTTTTCTCTAAAACTCATCATAAGTTTATTTTTCTCTTTTCTAGAACCCATCATTAGATTTTTCTCTTATCTATGCAATCCCTCTTCCCAAGCTCCCAAGAAACAAATCATTTCCTCCCTACTACCTCTCCTCTCTCTCCCTTCTCTCTCATTCCTCTCCTTCTCCCTCTCTTGCATGGTGGAACATCCACCTCTCCTCTATTTTTCTAGAAACTTCTCATCCATCTCTCTCAATTCCACCATCTTCACGCCACCTCCTCCATTAGAAGACCACCCTTGGAGTTTTTAAGCTAGTACCATGAAGGAGAGGGTAGATCTTGAAGGTGGGTGTTACCTATTGAGGCTTCTCTCTTCTTTTCTTTTACATATCTTTTATATCATACTTGGGAGTATGTAGGACCCACCAATCAATGGTGGAGGTCCTACATGGCTCCATGAAGTGAGACCAAAGGCCCACTACATGCATGCACGTTTCCATGGTGGGCCATTCTCCATGGACCCACTATGATGGATTTTCTTTTTAAATCTAGATTATTTGGGTCATTTAGACCTGAGATGCATGGTAGGGATGGCATCCCCACCTCAGAATTTTTTGGATTTGTATAGATTACATGCATGCATGATCTATGTAGATGTGTGGTTTAGATGTGTTGGTGGAGGGTTTGTAGTATCGGGACCCTCCCCTATAGCCGTGATCTTCCTCCTCTCTCTCTCTCTCTCTCTCTCTCTCTCTCTCTCTCTCTCTCTCTCTCTCTCTCTCTCTTTCTCTATATTTCTTCCCCTTCTGTTGTTGGACATTGGTGGCCCATTGATGTGATAAAAAAATCCCAAGTCCACTAGGAAATTTGGGACATCCAGGCCCACCTGCTGGACGTCTAGGCTCACCCTGACATGCATGGGTTGGATGGTCTCTAAACCATGATTTTCTTAGAGATTTTGGTTTGGACATGGATCTGAAATTTTTATGGTCCCTTAAGGTGGACCCCACTTGATGTCTTTGGGTATAAATACCTTTGGATATTTTCTATGGACTAAAATATAGACAACATATGTTGTTGTCCAAATTTCAAGCATATTTGCTGCATTATTTTTGGGCATTGTTTCAGGCCAATTTGTGGGGCTTTTTATCCTTGATTTCTTTGGGGGGTTTTCTAAGGTATGGACCCAACCTTGATGTAGTATGGGGCCCACATCATTTATCCCTTGATGGAGACGTATGGGATGGGCCAAAGAGGGCTGGACGTCCAGAAATTTCTAGACTGTCTAGCAGGGTTGCATGTTAGAAAAGGACCTATTACACCTTGATTTTTGGAGAAAGTGAGCCACTCCATGTAACACCCCAGATTTTTGCTAACCTAGGGTTAGACGTCCTTAGGCAATGGGCCAACCATAACACCTTGGTAACCTCTCAGAACCCAATTCCAAAGCCAAAGAAATCATTTAGAACCAAATTCTTTAAAAATTTAACGTGAATTAACTAGCGCTACGCTAGATTACCTGTGAAATTAGCACTAATCACTTTAAATACGATCTGTAAGACCCAAAACCTCTAGAATTGTTACCGCTATGTTACCCTAAAACTTAGGATCAAAATCTAAACCTGTTTGTTCTCAGGAACCCTTTGAAACTTTGTATTGGATTTAGACCGCACGTCGAAAGTTTGATATCTATAATCTCAGACCATTATGACTGCTTAGTTGGACTTGACAATCGTTTCGAAAATCAAGCCCAACTGATGTTCTGAGGCTATTTCATTGGGCCTGGAGTGAAGAGAGTGAGAAAAGGTAAAGATTTAGAAATTTAATTCAAAATCTGGCACGTGTGTTGCGTGTTATTATTAAGCGTTCTGACCATCAGAATTCAGCCAGATTTCACCCTCGGATCAGGAAAAATTTCTCTTTCATGTCATGAAGCTTGTAGACCTGATATAGGTTCGATGACCGCTGAACTGAAACTGGACCGCCACGTGCGATCTGGAAACTCTACCGGACTGAAAACTTCATGTGAGCAGGATCCAATATCCATGAGCTTAAGTTTGACCGCGTTCGGCCAGGGGACCTCCCGAAACACTCTTTTGGATCGAAAAAGACCCGATTTGGCTATAACCAAAGTATACCTTGGTCTGAAGTCTATTTAGGTGAGGTTTTAGCCTATATAAGGGCTTTAAACCCTCTCATATCTCTCCTATCCGATTTTACAAGAAACCCTAGAAAGTGGTGAGAGAGAGAGAGAGAGAGTTAGTGAGAGAATTTAGGAGAGAACTTCTTGCCGATTGCTCCAGCCTTTGCACGTACCAAAGCACCGCCTTCAAATCACTTTTTCGGTGATTCTAATTCACTTCTAGGTAAGAAAACCCTAACCTATAGCTGTTTTAAGGATTCTTTTGATACAAGTAGCGAAGTAGCTTATGTGTCTTGTGCATTAGGTCACCATAACGCCGTTGACGAAGCGTAGACATTCTATTTGAATCGATACACGTCTATGGCGAAAGGTGAGGATTTTAGACGCTTAGATTGACTAATTTCAAAGCTTTCAATGTCGTTTAATAGTAGATTATCGACGAGAATGCCATTTGATATGTAGAACATGCTATCTGTTTTTCATTTCGTATACGTACGGTGAATTTGAGATTTAGGGTATTTTAGTCATTTATAGGAAATACTGTATACATCTGTATTTTGTTGAAATGATTGCCATGTGATTTTTTCGTGTTATGATATTAGATATGTTTGTATAATCTGTTTGGCGAAGAGATTCTCCCTTATGCGCACTTTGGATCGACATACGCTATGTAGACTAAAGTGTGTAGACTAAGTATTTGTATAAATGTTTGTACTAGTATATATTGAGCCAACGTTGTTGTAGATTAGTTTTGAGATTGAATTCTTAATCAGCACGATGATGTATATGATTTCCTCCATGTTTGCCATATAAATTGATTTCCTCATATATATGGAATATATGTGTTGGTTGATTTGTGTACGTTGTATGTTATAACATGTGCCAACATGCTTGTATTGTTTGAACTTCAATTCTAGTACTCTCATATGATCATTAATGTTATTTACAAATACTTGGGGCTATACGTTAGTCCATGCAATCAGTAATAAATTCAAATTCGTGGTTGGCTTCTATTTGCCACGAAGGACGCGTCGATGAACGCCAGTCGTGTTTTGGGCAGGCAGCAGTGGTTAGGCCACACAAAGTGTTTCATACACTTCATGTCGCTCAGCTTGAGATGTGCTCGTACTAGTCGAGCCCGTCAAGTAACCCGACTGGCCATTGTATGTTCACCTTGTATGAGTCATAACTGCTTGAACATAGGGTACTGAACTTACCATTGAAAACCCTGTTAACCATGGTACCTTGATCCATAAAGACTCATGAGCCGGGCATGGTGGTATGGGACATCGTGGTCGAGCTGTCGGCCTACGCTGGGGCCACAAACCTCCTCGTAGTGACCAGTGAGCACCCTACTCTGAGCAAATTATGGTGGTATGGGACACTATATTCTTGCTGTAGGCCTGATGAGACTTTTGTAGTGACCTTGAGTTTATCCTGACACCGCATCCTGATGCAGTCTTAAGGATATAAATAGGCCTGTATTGATAAGGTGATGGGGGAGAGGAGCAACGAGTGCGTGCAACAGCCCTGACAGCCCTTACAGTGACCTATAAATATAATATCGTATGAGATTACTAGGAGTGACGACCCTAGACAGGATCTATTTTGGGATTGATATAAGGTTCCTTAGTTTCCCAATACTGCTGTATGAATGGACTA
The DNA here is from genome assembly GCA_037074715.1 of Magnolia kwangsiensis. Classification (NCBI taxonomy): domain Eukaryota; kingdom Viridiplantae; phylum Streptophyta; class Magnoliopsida; order Magnoliales; family Magnoliaceae; genus Magnolia; species Magnolia kwangsiensis. The sequence continues at coordinate 90,464,102 of CM073580.1, forward strand.
ATAATAACTCGGTAATCATTATCCATATCGCACTGCATGTGCCTAGAAGATGTGAAGCACTGAGGAACGCAAGCATGCCGCGGACGTAAGATGGTGCCGTGAGGGAGTATGTCGGTGAGGGTATCCATCATGTCATTTCATGTTTGCATTAACAACAGTATCTAGGAATGTTTGATTGCCTGCTTTACTATTATCGCGTGATTGATTTGATAACGTGCTAATCTTTTCTCTATGATTCCACTGAGTTAATCACTCACTCCCACGTTACGGGACGGTGTTGCACACACTAACCAGTCCCTGTTTTAGTTACAGATGATGGCGCTGCTTATGAAGTGGAGCTGGACTTGATGATGATGATGAGGATTTCTCCTATATGCGTGTTCTGACCGACAGGATTACAGGGAGGTTGTTTAGATGTCATGACACTTGTTATTTTATATTTTTAGAGCACTCATGTATATCCTTTTTATCATTTTTGGAGTATACATGTATATGTCTAACCTGGTAACATGCTCACACTCTGGAGACTTACAATCAATTATACATTGTTATATATTTATCACAGTCTTCTGCTTGTAAAATTTAACTGTCTCTGGAGTATGATATGCTGTTTTGGCTTAATCCTAATATTGTTTAATGCCATTCTACAGAAGACATGCATTTATTATTATTTATGTTGCATAAGTGACATTTTGGAACTCGGGAGTTGGGATTCCACTCGACCCCCAATTTTCGGGATGTTACACTCCAGTTGACCCCACTTGCTGTTTATACAAGGAAGCATCAAATCCATTTATTTTCCCCTTGGTTTGGTAGGCCCAGGCCCACCCCATGAGGTGTCAAATATGGGGACAACAAAAATTTCAGCAACAAATTTTTCAAAAACACCTCGTTGTCCATAAATTGTAAAAATTATTTGGCATGTCGAATGACATCAAAATTTCCCTCCACTCTATCTCACCTTTCTGGGACCCATCATATATGATTGGGGGTCATATTGACCACTAGAATTTGGGAGACATGGCTGGCCAGTAGCCATGTTGGACGTCTTATGGTAGTTGGCGTCCAACATGGGCTGGCTGTCCCACCTTCATTTGGCCCACCATGATGTAATGTTTTATCCACCCATCTGGTGTGGCCCACTTGGAAGTGGCCCATCCATGGAGGGGCATCCATGGTGGGGTCCACCTTGAGTTTATTTTAACAGTCGTCCAGGCCATTGGACCGCCCACCTGATTGGGAAACCCACTGTTATGGGCTTACTGCTGGACTTGGGAAACCCACTGTTATGGGCTTACTGCTGGACTTCCAGTCCAGCAGTAAGGCCCATTTGATTTATCTATTGAATAACCACTCCCCATGTGGTGCGACCCCCTGTGTATGTTGTTGGTCACCCTGAGAATTTTATTCACTTGATTTTACATATTTTTGGACCTCAGCAGGCCCAGAAAGATAAATGGGTTGAAAATCTAGCTTGTTACCTTAAAAGAATGCATTGTTTATGGCTGGAGTTTTAAGGTTGTGGGGCCCACTATATTGTAGGGATTTATGGGAATGTTTCATGCTTTTCTTTTTCTAATTTTGGGCTTAATTAATTCATCTTGGGGACCTGCTTTAATTGGGTTATAAGGACCCTTAAACAACCAGATTTTTAAGACTCCTCATACGCCCAAATGGGCTCGGACGTCCTAGCTAGGCCCAGTGGATTTATGGGCTATGCCCATCATTATGTTGGTCTAAAGTATGTATGTGCGGTTGGGCCCTTAGTTGCCCACTAAATCAATTAGATTTTTGGGCTAAGGTTGTAAGGCCCAATTGGCTTAACTTGGATAAGATTCTTTGCCCATGTGTTTGGGATAATTGGCTGCCCACTAGGCCCACCATAATGCATGGATTTGGTGACCTGATTCTTGGGCAATAACCTTCCCTATGGGTCCATGTTATTATTTGTGGATTGGGCCATGTATTACGCCTTTGGACCCATGTAATGTATGTAGGCCTTGGGCCACTTTATTGAGGCCCAACATGTGATGTAAGTAGTATATATATAGCCGCCCATTTCTTATTTATGATCGTGCTTGGACCACGGGCCTTGATTCTTGGTAGATTTTTAATGGGCTACCTCTTTGGGATAAATGGTGGTTGAATGTCCACATTTGTGTACCCTTCTAGGCCTGGCTAGGCCCACTTACATCTATGGGTGGTTAAATGACCACCATAGGCCCTTGCTAGGCCCATTCTTTTTATTTAGGCCCATGTCATTGTCTATCTTAGTCTTGTAGGCTACCCCAGGCTATAGGACTCTACTAGAGGTTGTGTTCCTTATGAAATTTGTCTAATTAAGTACCTAGACCCTACTTGGTTAGGAGGAGAGTACAACATTACTGCATGACATACTTGCTTATGTTCATGACCCATTCCCACATGTATCATATGTGTGCTAAATTAAGATTATGATTTGTCCTGGTTATGCCATTGGGCAGGATATTATGGTATTCCCTGAGGGATAGAGTTGCCCCACTTGAGCTCATTAGATGCTTAGGATTGATGCATGGCTAATTGTGTGATTCATGCAATTGACATTGCATAGCACATGAATATACTCCCTTGCTTCATCAAGGCTGTAGCCTCCACAGGTATGTCGTGGATGGCTGGATTTGGACACCGAAAATTTTACTTAAGCATTTAGGGCACGTAGGATGTCTTTGGGTGAAAGTCCCTTAACCTTCATAGTACTGTTGAGACTGAGTGGAAAACATGAGCATCAGTGCCTTTACTATCAGGTTGTCTCCCACTATATCGTGGTCAGTTGGGAGGGGGTGTGGCCTTACCCGCCTAAGTGAGGGGAAAATAGTTAGGCTGATTTTGACTAGCTCGTAAATGGGTCCACTATTGTCGAGCGTTGTTGGTGATTGGCTGTCCATAGGTGGGTAGTGTGGTCTCTTACACTCGATGGGCTAGATGGCTAGGAGAGTGGCAGCCAGCAGGTAGTGTATTTAACCCCGGGGATTTTCCAAAGAGGAACTGTACTGATCGTGGACTTGGTATGAGGATGAGCATTAACACATTGCATATTACATATGGCACTAGGCTATATAGCCCAGCATTGCATAACTTTTGATTGAAAGATGGTGTTCCTGTCTTGTATTGCTTTACCTCGTGACAACTAGTGGTATTCATGGTCTTACTGCATTCTTCCACATACTCTGATATCACATTCGTGGCACCTGTCCTGCACACACTTACACCGCCCTCTAAGCTTTCTATAAGCCCATGTACGATAGATGCATGCAGGTGATTCGAGGCCAGAGAGCGGAGTAGGAGCTGGAGCGTGCCGTTGATCCTTTTAGAGCTTTCTTTATATAGTTCTTGTATTTCCCCTTGAGCCATGTATCATGTAAAAGTTTAAATTCTTAGTGGATCTTGTAATGTGTTCCTATAGTTACTATGTTATGATCTTGGGTATGCTCTTATGGATTGGACTTGTGTTATAGAAATCCTTCTTGTAGGATCCTCGGATTGGAACTTGGTGAATGGGTATCAGGAGCCAAGAATGGGGTACTATGGATGCTATCGGCGCCGGAATTGGCTCTTGAGCTTCTTATGAGTTTCGGTCACTGGGTTTGGGGTGCGACAGTTGTTGGTATCAAAACATAACAAAATAACCCAGAAGTAACTCAAGATAACATTACGTATCTGCTTCAAGCACATTCTCTCTTTGATTTTGTTTCCTTAATATCCGAGTCCTTTAACGGTTCTAATCTCAAGGTGTCCATCATCTTTGTTCTTGTGTAGATGAAGCCGCCTAGACGACGTGTTCATGGCCATAGTGCCCGTGGCCGTGGTTCTCATTCCACTCCAGCAACCCGATCGCATCCCGTTCCACCTGTTGCAGACCCTAGTCTCGACCCCATTACAGTGGTCCTTGTTCCACCCTCAGTTGATCAGATTCCTCTGCCGGAGACTATCATACCCATTCTCAAGGCTCCCACTCCTACAGTTCTTGTGCCTCCATCTGAGGCTAGTGTAGCCCCTCCCACGCCTACCATCCTAGTTGGAGTCGAGCAGTTACACTAGATGCTCCAGGCAGTCACCGTCGCCCTCCAGGGATAGGGCAGGCATCTTGTAGAGACTCTCAAGTAGGATGAGCATATGCAAGCGAGCACTCTGTTCCAAGATTTCAAATAGTACGATCCCCCACATTTTAGGGGTGAACCTAAACCCACAGCAGTCGAGTTATGGCGTATAGATGTGGAGACGATCTTTGACACTCTGCGATGTACATCATAGCAGCAGGTTCCTCTTGCCATTTTTCTTCTCCAGGGTGAGTCCCAGCACTGGTGGGCTTTTGTTTCTAGATCTATCAGGCCAGATTTTGTATGAACCTGGAAGGACTTCGTCGATTGTTTCGACCAGAAGTTCTTCCCTGAGCACATTCAGGAGCAAAGAGCTTTAGAGTTTAAGACATTAATCCAGGGTGATATGACAATGGTGCAGTACGAGGCTCGCTTTATTGCTTTGTCCCACTTCGCGACTTACTTGGTGGATGATGAGAGGCAGAAGGCTCGCCGTTTTGTGAGCGGCCCGCTCTCGGGAGTAAAGTAGTTGGGCATCTTCTTACTACTTTTGTTAAGGTTGTGCATAGGGCCTTGGTTTATGAGGAGGATTGGGCTATGTCTCAGAGGTCTAGAGATCAGAGTGGGGACCAAAAGAGGAAGGCAACTTCCGGTAGTTCCCGTCAGCATTTGCACATTCAGCATAAGGGCCGTCCAGGGTTTCGACAGCCAGTAGCACAACCAGCTTCATCCTCTTCACTGCTAGCAGCTCCTTCTTATGGGCCATTTATTGGCATTTTTTATGGTTATGAGTAGACAGGGCACCGTAGGCACAAGTGTACCATCCACAGTAGCAGCAGAGGGCACCGCAGTAGCCCCGCACCATCCACCATAGCAGCAGCAGCAGCGATTCTAGCATAAGCCTCCTATGCCTCCTCCATAGTAGTAGAGGCAGTAGGGTAGACCACCCCAGCAACCGTAGCAGTAGCAGAGACCACCACAGAGGGGATAGGATCCTTCCCCACTAGCTCAGGGTAGGTTTAATGTCACTCAGTAGGTTGTGGGCCCTCAGTCTTCAAGCTTGCTTCCCTTGCCAGCTCAGGGCAGATTCTATGCTGCTCACTAGGACTCTTAGTCGTCTTTTGGAGGAGTAGTTGAGGGTATTCTTCTTATCTCTACTTGTATTGCTCTTGTATTATTTAATTCTGGAGCATCTCATTCGTTCATGGCCGAGGAGTTCTTCTGATCAACCGGTCTCCTATCGGAGTCTTCTCATGAAGCCCTATCAGTTTCGAATCCCTTAGGGAAGTCTGTAGTTTTGAACCATCTCTGTTCATCTTGTCATGTCTTGGTTAGAGAGATGTTCTTGCCCGTTGATTTGTTCGTGTTGTCGATGGCCAAGTATGATGTCATTTTAGTTATGGATTAGCTTGCTGAGTACCATACTATTTTGGATTTCTCCGCCAAAACAGTCACATTTTACATACCCGGCTTGCCTATGTTCCAGTTCTTTGCCGAGCCCAGAGGAGATCTGCTATCGAGTTTATTGGCCTGTGTCATTAAGGAGTCAGTAGCTGGGTGTTTCGAGCAGTTGTCAATTGTTTATGAGTTCCTGAATGTGTTTCAGGAGATTTCAGGTTTACCCCCGCACCGATAAATTAAGTTTCAGATTGATTTGGTGACCGATACCGCCCATATCTCGAAGGCCCCATATTGGATGGCACCGATGGAGTTATGGGAGCTGTAGTAGTAGTTAGATGAGCTCCAAGAGTTAGGTTTTATTCGTTCAAGTAGTTCGCCATGGGGAGCCCCGGTATTGGTCATGAAGAAGAAGGATGGCTCGTTGAGGCTTTACGTGGATTACCACGAGCTTAACAAGGTCACTATTAAGAACAGATACCCGCTCCCGAGGATTGATGATTTATTCGACTAGCTACAGGGTGCTCAGTTATTTTTCAAGATTGACTTGCACTCCGGTTATCATCAAATTCGGGTCTAAGAGGAGGACATCCTGAAGACAGCTTTCTGGACTCGTTACGGTCATTTCGAGTTTCTGGTCATGTCTTTTAGGCTGACTAATGCACCCGCCATCTTTATTCAACTGATGAACGAGGTCTTCCGGCCCTACCTCAACTAGTTTGTTGTAGTCTTCATCGATGATATTCTGGTGTATTTAAGGACCCGAGAGGACCATGAGATGCATTTACAGATTGTGTTGGAGACCCTCTATGCCCACCAGCTGTATGCGAAGCTAGAGAAGTGTGATTTCTAGCAGGAGGAGGTGAGATTCCTCAGTCATGTACTGACGAAGGAGGGAGTCATTGTGGACCCCTCAAAGGTTGATGCAGTGCATCCATGGGGCCATCCCATGAACACGTCCGAGATCTGTAGTTTCCTTGGTCTAGCGGGATATTATCTATGATTCATCGAGGGTTTTCTCCTGCATTATAGCAACATTGACCAAGATAACGTGGAAGGGTACCGATTTTGTGTGGAGTGATGCTTGTGAGCAAGCTTTCTTGGAGTTGAAGGACCGCTTCACATCCGCTCCTATCCTCACTCTTCCTATCGGGAGTGATGGTTTTGTTGTTTTCACTGATGCCTCTAGAGTTGGATTGGGTGTTGTTCTGATGTAGCACGGGAGACCAATGGCGTATGCCTCTCGCCAGCACAAGGTCTATGAGCTGAATTACCCCACGCATGATATAGAGTTAGCATCTATAGTCTTCACACTAAAGGTGTGAAAGCATTATTTCTATGGGGTCAGGTTCGAGCTCTTCTCAAACCATAAGATTCTGAAGTATTTGTTTACGTAGTCGGAGCTGAATATGCGATAGAGGTGATGGATGGATCTCTTGAAAGATTATGATTTCAACCTTCAGTACCACTCGGGCAAGGTAGACATGGTGGCGAACGCGCTCAGCCATCAGCCGTGAGGCCTGGTGGCACAGATGATGGTTCGTGAATGGAAGATGCTCAATGATATATCAGAGTTTGACTTTGAGTTTATCCTGCAGTCCTCTATTGTTCAGGTTTCGAGCCCGTCGATTCAACCCTCTCTTGCCACAAGGGTGATGGAGGCTTAGTAGATAGACGAGTCGTTACAGGGATACCGAGCAGAGGCAGTATCCATGGAGCAGTTACACTGACAGATTGGTTTCGATGGTGAACTTCTCTTTAGAGGCCAATTGTGTGTTCCGGACGTGCCAAAGTTGTATAGAGATCTAATGACCGAGGCACACTGATCGTGACTTATGATCCACTAGAGCTCCATGAAGATGTATAGGGATATGAGGAGGCAGTATTTCTGGTCAAGGATGAAGCGTCAGATTGGTGATTTTGTGGCCGAGTGTGACACTTGCCTGGATGTCAAGGCTGACCACTATAGACCCCTTGGTCCTTTGCGGCCGTTGAGTGTTTCACTGTGGAAGTGGGAGCATGTGTCGACTGATTTCATCATGGGCTTGCCGAAGACACAGCGCGAGTTGTCGTCGATCGTCTGACAAAGTCGACACATTTTATTCTGATGCATGCGACTTAGACATTGGACCAACTTATGAAAGTATTCATTGAGTATATAGTGAGACTGCATGACATTCCGATTTTGATCGTTTTTTACCGAGACCCCAGATTTACATCTCAGTTTTGGAGGAGCTTTTATCAGGCGATGGGGTTTACTTTGTAGCTCAGCATCGCTTATCATCCGCAGACGGATGGGCAGACCAAAAGGGTCAACCAGATACTTGAGGATACGCTCAGAGCTTGTGTGATTAACTTCACGGATACCTGGGATGAGCAATTACGCCTGGCTGAGTTTGCGTACAATAACAGTTATCATGCGACCATTGGCATGACTCCTTTTGAGGTACTATATGACAGACCATACAGATCTCCTAGTTGTTGGACCGAGGTTGAAGAGCGTCATCTCCTGGGTCCCGAGCTTTTGCAGCATACGTCACAGATTATTGATATTATTAGGCAAAGGATGCACACAGCTCAGAGCTGGCAAAAGAGTTTTGTTGATCGTCGACGTCAACCCCTTGAATTTGTAATTGGGGACATGGTGTATCTTAAGGTCTTGACCATGAACGGCGTGGTACAGTTTGGAGTGAAGGGCAAGCTTGCCCTGAGATTCATTGAACCTTTCGAGATCACGGGGCGCATAGGCGCCATGGCCTATAGGCTTGCTTTACTTTCTGAGTTGTCCAGTATTCACGATGTGTTCCATGTATCGATGTTGTGGAAGTCTGGGTCGGACATTATTCCGATGATTGAATGACAGCCCCTTGAGGTCCATGAGGATGCCTCTTACATTGAGCAATCGATTCGCATTCTTGATCGGAAGGAGCAGGTTCTTTGGACCAAGGTCATTCCCCTAGTGAAGGTTCAGTGGGGTCATCATTCGGAAGCAGAAGCATCTTGGGAGCGTAAAGTAGAGATTCAGGAGCACATCCTCATATGTTTGTTGATTGATTGATTGTATTATATTATTTATTGCCTTATCATGTGTTGATTTATATATATATGTGTGTGTGTGTGTGTGTGTGTGTGTGTGTGTGTGTGTGTGTGTGTGTGTGTGTATGATGACGTTTTTATCTTCCTTCCCTTGTTTTGTCCTGGTTATGGAAAATTTTGAGGATGAACTTTTTTTTTTGTAGGGGAGAGATGTAAGACCCTACCTGAGTATCCATTTCGTTCCTCTAGGTCGCGCGGTGTAACACCCGAATTTTTGCCAATTTGGAGATAGACGTTCTTAGGCAATGAGTCGATCATGACACTTTAATTGACTTGTCAAAACTCAATCCTAAAGCCTCAAATCCCCTTTCAACCCATTTCCTTCAAAATCTCACCTTTCACCACCTTATTCTTCAAATTTTTCGAAGTACTTTCATATTAGACACTAATCTTAAGGTTTAAATAATGAAGAACAATACATAAACTAAAACCTACTGTAAATGGTAAATACATAAATAAAATGAGATTTTTACCATTAACCTTTTTAGAATCTCATGATATAAATATGTTATTTAGATATATTAGCTTCTCCTACCCCAAAATCATATATTTCACTTCACGTAACCCATTCCAGATTGAAAGATGCAGCCGTTTCAAATATCAGATCGGTGAAACTACGTCAAACGGACTCAGAGACCCAAACGACGCAAATCGGGGGGACCCGAGGTGAGTCCAGCACATTCCCAGCACCTCCAGGGGGGATGGCATCGTCCCTATGGTGAGTCATCACCCCAAGGTCCAGCAAGCGGTGATGCCCTTGCCGGATCAACGAGGCCTCGCCCGCCAACGGGCCTGGCTGGCCGCAGCGGGTCGGGTGGCTAATTTTCTGCCATTTTTCTGCACTTTTTATCCAACTTCAAAAAGTCATATCTCCCTCGTTATAACTCCAATATTGGTGATTCAAAAAATAAGTCTAGTTTTATATAAAAATAAGTGAAAAATATAATAAAAGGTTTAATATAGTTAAATATAGGTCATGGTGACAATTGTTTGAAAATTATTAGTTTGGACAGTTACTGCTTCTAAAATTTTTCATATTTTTCTACAACATGAAATCTCATAAAATTTAGTGGAGATGAACTATACTTGATATCAAACTATTAAAAAAATAATAAAAATAATATAGTAATTAAAAGTGCCAGAAAGGGGGCGTAAAACTGCCCTAGGACCATATTCTGTCGTAATTAGGGCATAATTTAATTAAGTACTAAATGGAATACTCAGTAAAAGTAGCTTGAACAACTTTAAATACGAACTGTAAGACCAAAAATGAGTAGAACCGCTAATTCTACTTTACCTAGAAACCTAAGATCAATCTCTAAACCCAGTTACTCTCGGGAGCATCTTGAAACTTCGTATCGGACCTGAATCGTACGTCGAAAGTCTGATTACTATGAAACTATATGATTATGACCGCTTTTCTGGACTTAAAAATCACCTCAGAAATCAAGTCCTAAAGGTGTGCAGAAGCGTAAAACTTAAGCTCGGAATGAAGTGTGTAAGAAACGTGAATATCTTTAGGAAATGAACTGGAACTTAAGTGAATTGAGTTGGTTCGCTTGTAGGCCAAATGTAAGGATTCAAACAGTCAAAATCTGACCCAATTACACCCTTGGATAAGGGAAAATTTTTAACAAATGTCAGAGTACTTGTGACCATGATCGAGTACCGGTGACCATTGAACTGAAACGGGTCCGCCGTGGCTGATCTGCAAACCCGATTGGACCAAAAACTTAGCCTGACCTAGATCCATGGTCAGGGAGCTTAAGTCCAACCGCATGTAGAAAAGGGGCCCCTAGAACAGCTTCGTTGGATCGAAATGGCCCGTATTTGGCTATAACCTAAGAATACCTTGGCCCTGGGGCCATTTTCATCAGTTCTTGGCCTATATAAGGGCCTAAACCCACCCCATTTCTATTCCATACGAAATCTCTAAAATCCTAGGAGAGAGAAAGTGTGAGAGAGAGTTAGAGTTTATTATTGACATTATTCCCTACTGCTCCATGTGCCAAATCCGTCCATCTATGTCGCTATACGGGCGATTCTGATTTTATACTTGGGTAAGAAATCCTAACCCTAACCTTGTTTAAAGATTCAAATAGAACAGATGGTGGAATAGCTAACCTATTCCCTGTTATAGGTGGTCATCATACCGTATATAAAGGCTTGATCTATAAACTGAGTTCGATACTTGTCTATCGGTGTAAGGTGTGGAATATAATTGTTTAGGTTATGGTTCTCAAGGCTTTCAATGTCAATAATGGTTTATGACTGACTTGATTGTTGTCACATGTGTTTAGCTACGAAGTTTTCCATATATTACGTATAGATATAAACTATCTTGATTTATCATGCATTCCATGTGTTTATTGAAATACATGAATGAGTATAGAATTGTGATTTATTCTTGCTAGGTTTACTGACTAAGAATACATGATTATTGTACGTATGGTGAACCCTTTGGAAAGGGATTTGCTATTTTACCTATTATAACTACTTTATTACATGTATTTACTAAGTGTAGCCTAAGTGGTTGATAAAATGCCTGAATGTGAAAATGCTTGTTTAAATTTATGTATTGAGGGTGTTGAGATGAGATTCTCAATTCCCTTAACTATGGTTATAGTACCCTTTATATAACCCTATGTGTTGTATGGATGAAATGCCTATGTATGATGGTATGTGTAGTCTGTGTTTGTTAAATTGCTCAAGTAAGCTTTATATCTGACTTCAGTTGTCACATGTTGTTTTGGATTACTTTATGTAAATGCTATCATTTGGAGTGCTTTTGAGGCTACGATGTAATCCAGGCAATTGGTAAATGTCTGTGGTTGGTGGTTGAACTGTTTGATCACAACGGACGTGCCTGATGAATCCGAGTCGTACACTACTTGTCGGCAGTAGTTAGGCCACACGGAGTTGCTTACGCGCTTCATGTCGATCGGCTCGACGTATGCTTGTACCAGTCGAGCTAGTCAAGTAACCCGATTAGCCCATTGTATGTTTACCATGTATGGACGCTACTGCTTGAATCTAAGGTACTAAACTCACTAGTGAAAGCCTGTTTAACCTTGGTACCTTGATCCGCTAAGACTCATGAGCCAGACATGGTGGTATGGGACACCGCGGTAGAGCTGTCGTCCTACGCTGGGGTGACAAGCCTCCCCGTAATGACCAGTGAGCAACCCAGACTCATGAGCCGAATACGGTGGTATGGGACACTGTATTCGAGCTGTCGCCCTGCACTGATCAGGTGAGGAGCCGTTTGTAGTTACCTCGAGCATACTCTGAGGCTGCGTTGAGGCGACGAGTCTTTTCATAGCAACTAGAGTATAAACTAGGCCTACACTAATCAGGTGACAAGCCCTTGTAGTGACCTAAAACCACAATATCGTATGAGATTTACTAGGACTGAAGACCCTAGAATGGATCATTATTTGGAAAATGATACAAGGGAAGTACCTTAGCTTCCTAATCCTGTTGTATGAATAAACCTAAGTAAGAACCTGGCTATTCATGTGCATACATCGTACTGCATGTGCTTTGGTGAGGAAGAGCACTTTCAGGAAGATGCCATGCGCGCTGTGAGATGAAGATGCTGAGGGAGTATAAGTGAGGGCATGCATCATTATTGCATACCATTTTTGAATTAATAAGAGTATTTAGGATATGATTGTTGTATTGCATTATCATTACTGCTTGACTGAATTGATAACATGTTAACCTTTGCTTTATTGTTCCACTGAGTTGATCACTCACTCCCACATTCTGGGATGGTGTTTTAAAAACTAACCAAACTCTGTCTTGGTTACAAATGACGATGCGACCCACGAGGTGGAGCCTGACTTTTGTAACGATGAGGAGGCATTGTCATATATACAGTATTTAGGCAGGTTTCTATAGACCGTTCTAATCGACGGGGCTTCAGGGCTTATACTTGTAGTGGACCTTGACATTTTGTATTTTGAAACAATACTTGTAATTATTGACATGACAATGCATACATACTTCGGGGACCTACTTTGGTTTATACGTTCTATATTTTCATTACAGTCTTCCGCTTGCGTATCTAAATTGTCCTTGGATTATGTTTTGTTGTTTTAGCTTAATCTCATTCATGTTTTATGCACTAATACGAACAACATACAATCATCATAAATTGTGTTGTATAAGTGATGTGTTGAAACTCGAGAGTTGGGCTCCTGCTCGACCTCTGATTTTTAGGGCGTTACAGACAGTCCTACCAGTCGAATCTCGGTGACCCGCGACCTGCAGAGTCCGTTTACGGTCATCCTTACGTTTCATCTTACTTTCCCGAACCGGATCAACTCGAAACCTATGTCGTTGTGACCGCATCGATGTCACAGTTCCAATATCGCGTCTCATGCATGAATTCGATATGTACATCTTGAGATATTGACCGCACCATTTTTTACCATTTATCATGCATGTGGGACCCACTTACACTCATGGGCATGGTTCCGCATGTGGGCCCCACCTAGAGCACATCCTTCTATAATAGCTACTCCTAGCCTAGCCATGATTGCCTCTTTTCTCTAAAACTCATCATGAGTTTTTGTCTCTTTTCTAGAACCCATCATTAGCTTTTTCTCTTATCTATGCAATCCCTCTTCCCAAGCAACCCACTCTCCCAAGAAACAAATCATTACCTCCCTACTACCTCTCCTCTCTCTCCCTTCTCTCTCATTTCTCTCCTTCACCCTCTCTTGCATGGTGGAACATCCCTCTCTCCTCCATTTTTCTAACAACTTCTCCACCATCTCTCTCTCAATCCCACCATCTTCACACCATCTCCTCCATTAGAATACTACCGTTGGAGCTTTGGAGCTAGTACCTTGAAGGAGAGGGTGTGTAAGACCCGTATCCTAGCCTGTACTGTTCTGTCGAATACCACAATCCTTTTCGTCGAATTTTGGTAATCCACGATGTATAATCGACGTTTGTGCATGACCCTAAGTCATATCCTGTAGATTTAAGTCGGTGCACACCCATCACTCACTTCTCTTACAACCCTCTCTCTATCTCATTTTCCAACACAATTCCAAGTAATAAAAAAAAAATCCACGTCCAAGCTTTCCTAAGAGAGAAGTGATTTTTGGTGGCCCACTTTCCCATCCCAAATCCATCATCCTAACCATTCAAACCTCATCTTACACCAACAAAGTGAGACACAAGGAGATTGACTTTCTAACAGACCAAGAAGATTGAAGGCGGATGCTTATTAGGATAGATTTTTCATGTTTTGATGATGGGCCAAGTGAGACCTACTGATTGATGGTATGGATCTCACTTTGGACCCTTGATGTGGCCGATGGACCACCTTAATCCTCATGATCATTCCATGATGGGTCCATTCTCTATGGACCCCATCATGACGTTTATTTTCCTTGTATGGATAGGGTCATCTAGACCTTACATTTGGTGGAGAAAGTATTTCCACCGTTGATTTTCAATTTGATGGGCCCACATGCAATGGAACCCACTTGATGTATGATTGAATGCAAGGGAGGGCTCATAGTGGCGGAGCCCTCCATCACACGTGTCCCACTTTGATTCTCTCTCTCTCCCTCACTCTTTCATTTTTTTTTGTTGTATGTGATTGATGTGGCCATGTGGCCCACCCGGATGGACCCCACCCTAAGGCATGTATTTTATCTGAGTCATTTATAGGTGGGGCCCACTTTATAAGTGTTGTATCCACCCTATTCTTCATTTGGTGGCCCACGTGGGCAGTCCACTTGAAATGCACAGCCGTCCAACATCCCTGGACGTTGGACGTTGAATGGAAAACACAAATATGAGCTTGGTTTAAGACATTTTGGGGTAGGCCACTTGTATAGGCCCTACCTTGATGTATGTTTTTAATCCAAGACATCCATTTCATTCCTTAGATCATTTTAAGTGTTGAGCCAAAAAATGAAGTTGATCCGAATTTCTGGTGGGCCATAGCATAGCAAACTATGATTTTTACAGTTGAAAAATCACCTGATGATTTTATACGTCAAAACACCTCTAATATTGGTCTTGTTTGGCTTGTCTAGGGCCATGAGAGCTAGTGGATGGGGTGGATCTACCTGATGTGGGCTCCACATATGAAAAACCCGCAAAAAACTTCATTTCAAAAGAAAAAAAAAAGAGAAATGCTGCAGGCGCTGCTGCCAGAGGCGCAGGCAGCGCCTGCGCGTGGTAGGCAGGTGGACAGGGACCCACGGTCCCAGACGTGGGCCCCACCATGATGCATATTTAATATCCACACTGTTCATCGGGTGGGCCACTCCCTGAAGTGGACCCACTCTAAAAATCAGCCGTATACACGACTCAGGTGGCCCACATCAGAGGACACAGTGGGATTGAGCGTTTGCCCTTGAAACACTTTTCTGGGCCACAAAAGTTTTGGATCAAGATGAAATTTGTTTTGTCTTTTCATCCAGGTTCGTGTGACCTTACCAACGGGTTGGATTGCAAATAAGCATTATGGTGGGCCCCACGTGGGACGCACAATGATGTATGTGTTTTATTTACACCGTCCACGACCGTGGACGGTGGAACCCATCGTGTATGCGTTTTATCAATTGTCCAAGTGTTTGCTGGACGGCCAGTAGGCCCCACCCTTGAAGTCTGTGTTATATCCCAACCGTCCATTTAATTGGTGGACCTTGTGTGTGGACCCCACCATGATGCATGTGTTGCATCCAAACCGTCCAACCATTTGGCCAGCTTGCCTTATAAGCTTGAGACTAAAAATAAGACAAATATATTTAGCAGGTGGACCACATTATACAGTGGGTTTGAACTCCACCATTAGAACCTTACGCCACCAAGTTCTTGGTGACCTTATGAACAGATTGTGTGAGAAATAAATGTTATGGCAGGCCTTGGAAATTTTAATGGTGAAAATCATTATCCCACTTATATTTAGGGTGTGTCCCATTTGATGTATACATGGGGCCCATTGGTATGGCCCATTTGAAGTATACATAAGGCCCATTGGTATGAACCATTTAAGTAAACGTAGGGCCCATTGGTATGGCCCATTGATTTATATAAGACTCATGTGATGGTGCCCATATGGATGTACTTGTGGCCATCCGTGGAGGCCCATCTTGATGCATTGGTAGCCCATATTTATGGCCCGTTGTTGAGGCCTACTTTGAGGTATATGAGGCCGTTGTTGAGGCCCACCTTGCTATGAATGTAAGGCCCATATTATGAGGCCCATTGTGATGTATTTCAAGGACCAGGGGTTATGGCCCCTTGCAATGTACATATGGCCCATTGATGTGGCCCACTTGATTTATATAAAGCCCATATGATGTGACCCATTCAATGTATCTAAGGCCCTTGGGTAGAGTCCCAACGTGATGTCCTTAGGGTCCATTGCAATGTGTGACTCCCCATGATTTATGTAATGATATTTATGGTGGTCCGTGCCTAGGGAACAATGATGGTTTGACGTCCACATTGTAAGTACAGTGTTGGTTAAATGTTCGCATTGTAACTCTCCTTAGGGCCCATTGATAGGCCCATACTTGTTAATAATTCATTACTTTATAACATGCTTAGTATAGCTCCATGTTTTATGACATATGCATCATATGTATACTTGATATGAGGAATGTTTGATCATAGCATAAGTCGTTGGGATGAGACATTTACGGGACTCCTTATGAGACGGAATGCCCCACATGAGCGTATGGTACGCACAGGATTGCTGCATGATTTGACGATGTGACTCATGTATCCCGCATATGTGTGACTTGATCACTGCACGCCCTAACGACATCAGGGCCATGACCTCTACAGGCATATCACGGATGGTCATATCGAATATCAAAAATATTGGCTCTAGCATTGTGGGCACTTAGGATGTCCTTGGGTAAAAATTCTAGAACATTTTTGGTACCAGGAGATGCTCCAATCTCTAGACTGAGTGGATATCCGAGCGCCCGAGTGTTGAATACCAGTAGGCCGTGTCTCCCACTATGTCGTGGTCGGTTGGAAAGGGGTGTGGTCTTATCCACCCGAGTGAGGGGTCTATAAGCTAAGCTGAGTTTGACCAGCTCGCAAATGAGTCCGCTATCGACAAGCAGGGTAGGTATTGGCAGACTACTGGTCAGGCGGATTGTGAGGTCTATTCCGCTTACTTGACTATGCAACTAGGGAGGAGGCATTCAGTGTAAAGTGTATTAGACCCTGGTGATATCCAGAGAGGAACTATACTGATATGTTTACTTGATGAGGACTGACATGCTTGCTTTGCATCTCGCATATGACATTTGGCTACATAGGCCCCGCATCGCATCGCCTTGGTATGACCGATAACATTCATGTCTTACATCATATAGCTTTGGTATGCTAATAACATTCATGGGCTTACCGTATATTTCCACATTACTCTGATATTGTACACTTGACACTTGCCTTGTGCACACACTTACACCACCCTCTAATCTTTTATAAGCTTATACATGACCATTACATTCAGATAGCATTAGACAGCAGCAACGCTGAGGCAGGAGTGTGCATCTGATTATTTTGGAGCTTTTTGATCACCATGTATTTTCCTTTTAACATTATACTTAAAGTTTTTGATATAGTAGATATGTTGTGATGTTGTTTTGTGACTTGGTTATGCTTGTGGTTACGCTCCATTACAAAAAAATTCATACTGAAAATCCTCCTTGTAGGATCCCAGGATCGAAAATCTAGCATGTGAGTGCCAAGATCTGAGAATGGGGCACTACGAAGGCTGTCGGCACCAGATTCGGCAATCGAAAATTTTGTGAACCCATTTTTCGAGTTTGGAGCGTGACAGGGTAGATCTTGAAGCTGAGTGTTACCTATTGAAGCTTCTCTCTTCTTTTCTTTTACATCTATTTTCTATCATACTTGGGAGTATGTAGGACCCGCCAATTAATGGTGGAGGTCCTACATGGTTCAATAAAGTGAGGCCAAAGGCCCACTACATGCATGCACGTTTCCATGGTGGGCCATTCTCTATGGAAACACCATGAAGGATTTCCTCTTTAAATCTAGATTATTTGGGATATTTAGACCTAAGATGGATGGTGGGGATGACATCCCCACCTCAGAATTTCTTAGATTTGTATAGATTACATGCATGCATGATCTATGTAGATGTGTGGTGTGGATGTATTGGTGGAGGGTTCGTAGTATCTAGACCCTCCCCTATGGCCGTGATCTCTCTCCCACTCTCTTTTTTCTATATTTCTTCCCCTTTTGTTGTTGGACATTGGCGGCCAACTGATGTGATCAGAAAATCCTAGATCCACCAAGAAATTTAGGACGTCCAAGGCCACCTGCTGGACGTCTAGGCCCACCCAGACATGCATGGGTTGGATGGCCTCTAAACCATGATTTTCTTAAAGATTTTGGTATGGACATGGATCTGAAATTTTTATGGTCCATTAAACTGGAGCCCAGTTGATGTATTTGGGTATAAATCCCTATGGATATTTTCTATGGACTGAAATATGGACAACATCTGTTGCTGTCCAAATTTCAGGCCCATTTGCTGCATTATTTTAGGCCCATTTGTGAGGCTTTTTATCCTTGATTTCTTTGGGGGTTTTATGAGTTATGGATCCCACCTTGATGTAGGATGGGGCCCACATCATTTATCCCTTAATGGAGACGTATGGGATGGGCCAAAGAGGGGTGGTCGTCCAGAAATTTCTGGACAGTCCAGCATGGTTGTATGTTTGAAATGGACCTGTTACACCTTAATTTTTGGTGAAAGTGAGCCACTCCAGTGGACCCCACTTGCTTTCCATATAGGGGACCATCAAATCCACCTATTTTCTCCTTATTTTAAAAGGCCTAGGCCCACCCCATGAGGTGCCAAAGATAAGGACAATAACAATTTAGCAGCAGATTTTTCAGAAACACCTTGTTGTCAACACCTTGCTGTCCATAAATTGTAAAAATCATTTGGCATGTCTAATGACCTCAAAATTTCCCTCCACTGTGGCGCACCTTGCTGGGACCCATCATATATGATTAGGGGCCATTTGGAACACCAGAATTTGGGGGACATGGCTGGCCAGCAGCCATGCTGGATGTCCCACGGTGGTTGACGTCTAGCATGGGCTGGCCGTCTCTCCTTCATTTGGCCCACCATGATGTAATGTTTTATCCACCCTTCCACCCATCTGGTGTGGCCCACTTCGAAGTGGTCCACCCTTAGAGGGGCATCCATGGTGGGGCCCACCTTGAGTTTATTTTAGTAGTTGTCTGGGCCATTGGACCACCCACCTGGTTGGGCGCCCACTGCTATGGGTTGACTGCTGGACTTCCAGTCCAGCAGTAAGGCCCATTTGATTTATATGTTGAATATCCAATCCCCATGTGGTGGGACCCCTTTTGTATGTTGCTGGTCACCCTAAGAATTTTATTCACTTGATTTTACATATTTTTGGACCTCAGCAAGCCTGGAAAGATAAATGGGCTGAAAATCTAGCTTCTTGCCTTAAAAGAATGCATTGTTTATGGCTGGAGTTTTTAGGGTGTGGGGCCCACCATATTGTGAGGATTTGTGAGAATGTTTCATGCTTTTGTTTTTCTAATTTTAGGCATAATTAATGCATGTTGGGGGCCCACTTTAATTGGGTTATAAGGACCCTTAAACAACCAGATTTTTAGGACTCCTTGTATGCCCAAATGGGTTGGGACGTCCTAGCTAGGCTAAGTGGACTTATGGGCTATGTCCATCATTAGGTTGGGCTGAAGTATGTATGTGTGGCTGGGCCCTTGGTTACCCACCAAATCAATTAGATTTGTAGGTTAAGGTTGTAAGGCCCAGTTGCATTATGATGAGGGTCAAATATTGCATATCAAACCCCGATTATTGCTGAATTTTACGTACATGATAAAGCCTAAAGTTGTATTTTAAATGTGTTTTTATTGCAGGATGTAATCAGGAGCGTTGATTGAAAAAGGATATTAAAAGTGTGGATTTGATGCTCTAAAGTCACCAAAACAAGGGACAGACCCCAGAGGACCAATATTAAAGAATTTACATGCCAGGGACCCAAGGAAATCAAGCCGTTCATGTTTACAAAGGCCCGAAAATGGTCCAGAATGTAAGATCACATGGTTCCTGCCATCCGATTGACTCGAAACTTTATACATGTAATGGGGGCCATAAATTAACCGCACATATTAAATTTCAGCCATTGATGATCTCGAAAAGTGGGCCAACGGACAGATCAGCCCATTAATCTCTAAGTTAGGGCCCGCCTGTTACCTGGATATATTTCAAAATATGTTTTGACGGTTTAAATAGTATGAGAAAAGGGAGGGACGGATCGGATCTCTCAAAATCATTCCAGTGGACCCCACATGTATAGCATGTGCATAAACCACATGTGCGCTGGCCGTGCACCGGACCAAAGCAAGGGGTCAAAGTCAGTGTTGACCGACTCCTCAAGCAAAAAAGAAAAGAAATTTCCATTTTTTTCTACAGCGACCGTGAAATGGACGCTTAGTCACAGTTCTGGGCCCCACTCATCATCTAATTTGATGATCTGAACCATTCATTCACTTTAGAGCATAGGCATAACCATCTCCTAGGTGGCGGAACCTCAGAAGACAACGGAGGTGTGATTTCAGCCTTCAAAAGCAGGTTGAACGGCAGAGAAAAATATCATGTGGGCCTCATCAAAAGAATATAAAAATTGCATATTTCCAACCGAAATTCTGAGAGGAATTCGGTAGACGGATTGGATTTCTCAAGTGTGTGACGAAATGGGCCTCACAAGTGCCACAGCGGAAGTGTTTCGCGACCCTGTTTCGCGTCCGGTCGCTGGCCATTTTGTGGATGATAGTGGGCCCCACACATGCCCCGTACGCTCTATCTAAACCGTCCATATTGTATAGGGGTTCGAATACTACAAAATCATGTTGACTCTTTTCACCCATGCGTACACACGTGTGCGTTACAGGGGCCACAAAAGGGCTGCCCTGTAGCGTTCAAATATGATCTTTTAGTGATTTCTTCTTTGGGACACGCCAATGGACGTTCAAAACCACTCATTTTTGACTAAAATTTTATCCTGAATCCAGTGGACGGGGTGGATTTTCTATAAAATGCTTCTGTGGGGCCCACCGATCATGACAGCGAAAGAGTACGAAAGGTTTCGCACATCAACGAAAACTGAATTTTTCAGGAAGTTGTGGCCCACCATCTTTGATCATATGGTAAATCTGAACCGTCTATCATGTAGAGGACCCAAAAACGTCTTAAGAGACAGTATTTCTTTGAAAATTAAGTGAGGAAAGTGGCTATTTTTGATGCACCGAACTTGGCTGCGAAAAAGCTTTATTTGAGCATGCATAGCTTTCCAAATCTAATTCAAATCCAATTCTCACCACTCCAATAGCTATATAAGGAGGTTTTGGACGTGGGGAGCATTCATTCAGACCTTGGGAAGATCCAGAGCTTGGGCAGAGCTGGGAAGAGAAGAAAGAGGAGAGAGAGAGAGGAAGGAAGATGTTCATATTGTTCATATTTATTACTTTTTTCCTAATTAATTTTATGGATTGCTAGACTTCTCAGCTAGGGCTGAGATGAAGCCCCTAATTTGATTGACTCTTGTTTATGTTGAATTTATTTTAATTTGATTGATTTGTTTCTTTTTCTAGTGTGCTTTCCTGAGATTTTCATACTTCTCCATTCTATGAGCTCGACCACAGTCTAGATATGAATGTTGTTTAGAATATTATTCTAGGTGCTTGTGTCTGACCATGAACAGGTTTCCTATAGAGGAAGAAACAGGATTCTACATCTCTTCATGCCTGACCATGGATGGAAAGATGTGATCCATATGCTTTAAAGGATTATACATTCTGTGTGCCCGACCAAGGACATAGGATGTGCTTTGTTTATTAAATTTATATCAATTTGAATTAGGATAAATCAACAGGTAAAATAAGGGTTATAATAGTTAGGGGTGGATTCGAAAGTCCTAGTCTTCTCATCGATTGAATTTTACTTACTACTCTCAGTTACTTTTTTATTGATTTTTGTTTAGTTTTCTTAATTATTACCTGAATTCTTTGTTGGATTAGTTAAGAAGAATGGTAACATTCAAATTGTGACAATCAGTCCTCGTGGGAACGATCTCGTAATACATACCATATCTACATCTGATTCGTATACTTGCGAGTTAAAATCATTTAAATCAGATTGGTTTAAATTAAAACATCAAGTTTTTGGCACCGTTGCCGGGGTCTGTTTCGGTCCAAATTGAATTTAGGATTCTTTCTTATCATAATTCGTAGCCCTAGGAATTTTCTAGCATTATTTTAGGAAATTTCATTTGTTTTTGTTTTTATTTTTATTTTTATAGGAATTGAAGAAGGAAACTGCTAAATAAGATTGTCTTCAAAAGGAGGAGCTCCTAAATCTTTAGACATCGATCATCTTCTTTTTCGGGTTCTTTCTTTCAATTCTTGTTTACATAGCTTTATTTTATTTTTAGGAATTCATAATTTTTATTTCTAGTTTTATTTCTCTTAGGTTACATCTTAGTTTAGTTTTCTTTCTTACATCGAAATGATGGACGAGAATGTAATTAAAGCGCTTAGAGATTATTCAGCTCCTGTCCAATTTAATGCGCCTTCATGCATAGTGTTGCCAACCACCACGGCAGCACACTTTGAACTTAAACCAGGAGTCATATAGTTGTTACCATCTTTCTATGGTTTAGATAAAGAGGATCCATAACATCATGTAAAAGAATTCCTAGACATTTGCTCGACCTTTAGGTTTCAAAACTTCTCAGATGATTTGATCCGTTTGCGCCTTTTTCCTTTTTCTTTGAAGGATAAGGCAAAAGCATGGTTGAATTCTCTAGGAGTTGGGACGATCACTACATGGGATCAACTGTCTAAGAAGTTCTTAAATAAATTCTTCCCTGTTCACAAAACGAATGCTCTCCGTAGAGAAATCACTAATTTCATGCAAAAAGAGGGAGAGCACTTTCATGAATGTTGGGAAAGATGGAAGGACTTGCTCCTTAAATGTCCACACCATGGTTTTGAGAAATGGCAACAAGTTCAATATTTTTATGATGGTTTGACACCCCAAAACCACCGCATGGTTGATGCCACCAGTGGAGGGTCATTCATGACTAAAAGTGATGTCGAAGCGTGGAATTTCCTTAAAACCTTGTGTGAAAATTTTCAGCAATGGGACTACTCAAATAGAGGTGAAAGAAGTCCCCAACTACTAAAGAAAGGTGGTATATATGAGATAGGAGTCACACCAGATATTTATGCCATACTTGATAGCCTGACACAGAAAGTTGATGCTTTGATGTTGAATAATGGACCTCCACAAACAACTCAAATCGAGTCATGTGTCATTTGTTCGAGTTCCGCCCATTCTACGCAGTCGTGTCCATCTGGTACAGCATTCCCAGAATTTCTCTCTGAACAAGTACATGCTATGAACACCTTTCAGAGACCTGGGAATGATCCTTACGCAAACACGTACAATCCAGGGTGGGCTCGACATCCAAATTTTTCTTGGACAAAAGGACCACAACAAGGAGGACCATCTGGAAATCCTCCTATGCAACCTTACCCACAAGTTGGTAGTCAACAACCTCAACAGTTTTTACAATATCAACAAGCTCCTGCACAATCTAGGAAACCATCTCTTGAGGATACACTCAATCTTTTTATGCAGAGTTCTCTTCAATTTCAAAAAGACACCCAACAAACTTTACTAGCTAACCAGCAAAGCGTACATGCGAATGCGCAATCTATTGCCAAGTTGGAAGTTCAATTGGGTCAACTTGCTGCCACATTGAGTGAGAGAGAGAAAGGCAAGTTTCCTAGTCAACCTATGGCAAATCCAAAGGGACAGTATGAGATTGGCTCTAATTCAAACCAAGAACAATATCATGAGCAAGCCAAATCAATCATTACCCTTAGGTCTGGTAAACAGATTGAGAATAGAGTAGAGATGCCCATGGGAGATTCAAATTCTAAATCAGAAGATCAAAATGAAGCAGAGAGACATACTAGTGCATCCAAAGTCCAAAAGTACTCTGACCCTCTAGAAACCACTCCTGTGCCATCCTATGTGCCTAAAGCACCTTTTTCTCAACGTCTGGCACCAGTTAGGAAAGAAAACAACTTTAATGAGATATTGGACATGTTTAAGCAAGTGCAAATTAATATTCTGTTGCTTGATGCTATCAAACAAGTCCCTGCTTACGCTAAGTTTCTTAAAGAATTATGCACTCAAAAGCGTAAGATGCATGTTCATAAGAAGGTCTTCCTTGCAGAGCAACTCAGCTCCATGATTTAACACAACACTCCTCCTAAATTTAGGGATCCAGGAGCTCCTACCATTTCTTGCGTCATTGGAGAGCATAAGATTGAGAAGGCATTGCTTGACTTAGGGGCGAGCGTTAATTTGTTACCATATTCTGTATATGAGCAGCTAGGACTTGGAGAGCTGAAACCAACTAAAATAACACTACAATGAGTTGATAGATCTATCAAGGTGCCCCGTGGTGTTATTGAGGATATGTTAATCTAAGTTGATAATTTTTATTTTTCAGTGGATTTCATCGTCCTAGATACTCAGCCTGTCCAGAATCCTACTAGTCAAATCCCGGTTATCCTAGGACGCCCATTCTTAGCCACATCCAATGCTATCATAGATTGTAGGAATGGAGTTATGAAGTTGTCTTTCGGTAATATGAAGCTTAAACTCAATGTTTTCAATGCCGGACAACAACCGTCAGACTTGGATGATATATTTGAAGTGAACATGATTGAGAGTCTAGTGCTTGACACTTTCCTTGAATCTTCTGAAGATACTCTTGAGACTTGCTTAGCACATTTTGCAGATTCAAATGATCTCCTATTACAAGAAATAGTGAATGCCTTACAAAATAATACCTCGACAGTTGTCATGAATCAAGAAAACCCGTATTCTGAAGTACCTCCTTCCCCGAATCCTGAATATTTACCATTAAATGAGGAAGAGTTGAAAATTGAACTACAGAGTGAAACATCGGCGTCTGTCGAGACTACACCACCTACTATAAATTTTTCTAAATTTCATCTACATGTAGTCTCTGATTCATCATGGTGTACTAACTTCAAAAAATTTTCTGCCACAGGTGAATCATATATACTCTGGACACTTCAGACGATAAAAAGAAAACATTATGCTGAGGTTCCTCAATTTCTCTGGATATTCACACTGCAGGACATCCAAGTCTATTGCAAAATGGGCTTTTGGATGATCTTGTTGAAAAACCTTCTAAGAAATGTACCAAGATACTGGCCGATGGTCCATGATTGTTTTCATTGCTTGTCTGGCTGAAGACATTAAACTTAGCGCTCCTGGGAGGTAACCCAGCTTTTCTTTTTATTTCTTTTTTCTAGTTAGTTAGTTCAATGTTTGTGGGTACCATTGCGTAGTTAGTTCAATGTTTGTGGGTACCATTACTGCAAACCCTCACGAGACTACAACTCGTCCACTAGGAGCAACCTAGGGGTTTAAAGGCTTATTGCATATGCTAAATGTAATCGAGAGCACCTGCGAAAGTGGTATAGGTAGAATTTTCTTTCGTGATTTTATTTTTGTTATTTTACTTTTGTTGATTTCTTTCTTGTGATGACTCGCTTTTAAGTTGATATTTTTGGGAAAGCCTCTTAAATTCTCCGTCCAGGTACTATCTTTCCATCACTCATTTACTTTTGTTGTCCCATGTACATTACATGCTTATTTCTTTTACATTGAGGACAATGTAGATTTTAGGTTGGGGGTGGGAGATTAGGTAACCTAATCAGTATTTTCTTAGTCTTGAGCAAAAAGTGTGAAAATTTTTAAATTTTTCTGAAATTTCTTGTGAATTTGAAGGATAATTGTGATTTTAAAATTAAAAGATACATGATGTTGGTAATTTATGACTCTTGGATTCAGTTATCTGTTAGATTTTACATTTAAGTTTGAATTGTTAACCCATGATTAGAAGCTTTAAACATTGATTGAGTCATGATTTCACATATCACATCTCGCTTACACATTAAGGTTCCGGTTTGATATTGAATGATTAACTTGGTAATCACAAAGCATGAAAAGGAACCAGCCAAAATAAAATTCCATGTGCAGTAAAGAAGAATTAAAAGGGTAAATCGCCTAATCTTCACCATAGGTTTGCTCCCTATGGGTGTAGATTCGATCCCCCATGGTTGATAGTTAGAAAAAAATTTAGGTGACAAGTTTTCACTATAGGTTTGCTCCCTATAGGTGAGGATTTGATTCCCCTCTTTGGCGTTACTGTTTATGAACAAAATCAAAGGCTGGTATAATGAAAAGTTAACCTGTCAGGATAGTGTTGGTTTCAGTTGTCATGCATTCCGTTGTTAATTACCAATGATATCATGAAAATGACAATTGGATCTCTTAACAGTGGTAAGCCGAGATCGCACTATACACTCATGGAGCTCAATGTTTAGAATGTTCTAATTGATGGATGAATATTTTGAACTTGATTATGAAGTTTACCATGAGCATGATTCCAGGAGAAAATTCTACTTTTCATTCAGGAATCTTAGAAATTTTCATATCTCAAATATTTGTTCACAAGTCACTTGGGTTTAAAGGAATTGCTCTTTTCTTTTTGAAATTACTTTTCGCATGTTTTTCTCGGGACTAGAAAAATGCTAGTTGGGGGTTGTGATGAGGGTCAAATATTGCATATCAAACCCCAATTATTGCTGAATTTTACGTACATGATAAAGCCTAAAGTTGTATTTTAAATGTGTTTTTATTGCAGGATGTAATCAGGAGCGTTGATTGAAAAAGGATATTAAAAGTGTGGATTTGACGCTCTAAAGTCACCAAAACAAGGGACAGACCCCAGAGGACCAATATTAAAGAATTTACACGCCAGGGACCCAAGGAAATCAAGCCGTTCATGTTTACAAAGGCCCGAAAATGGTTCAGAATGTAAGATCACATGATTCCTGCCATCCGATTGACTCGAACCTTTATACATGTAATGGGGGCCATAAATTAACCGCACATATTAAATTTCAGCCATTGATGATCTCGAAAAGTGGGCCAACGGACAGATCAGCCCATTAATCTCCAAGTTAGGGCCCGCCTGTTACCTGGATATATTTCAAAATATGTTTTGACGGTTTAAATAGTATGAGAAAAGGGATGGACGGATAGGATCTCTCAAAATCATTCCAGTGGGCCCCACATGTATAGCATGTGCATAAACCACATGTGCGCTGGCCGTGCACCGGACCAAAGCAAGGGGTCAAAGTCGGTGTTGACCGACTCCTCAAGCAAAAAAGAAAAGAAATTTCCATTTTTTTCTACAGCGACCATGAAACGGACGCTTGGTCACAGTTGTGGGCCCCACTCATCATCTGATTTGATGATCTGAACCATTCATTCACTTTAGAGCATAGGCATAACCATCTCCTAAGTGGCGGAATCCCAGAAGACAATGGAGGTGTGATTTCAGCCTTCAATAGCAAGTTGAACGGCAGAGAAAAATATCATGTGGGCCTCATCAAAAGAAGGTAAAATTTGCATATTTCCAACCGAAATTCCAAGAGGAATTTCGTAGACGGATTGGATTTCTCAAGTGTGTGACGAAATGGGCCCCACAAGTGCCACAGCGAAAGTGTTTCGCGACCCTGTTTCGCGTCCGGCCACTGGCCGTTTTGCGGATGATAGTGGGCTCCACACATGGCCCGTACGTTCGATCTAAACCGTCCTTATTGTATAGGGGTTCGAATACTACAAAATCATGTTGACTCTTTTCACCCATGCGTACACACGTGTGCGTTACATGGGCCACAAAAGGGCTGCCCTGTAGCGTTCAAATATGATCTTTTAGTGATTTCTTCTCTAGGACACGTCAATGGATGTTCAAAACCACTCATTTTTGACTAAAATTTTATCCTAAATCCAATGGACGGGGTGAATTTTCCATAAATTGCTTCTATGGGGCCCACCGATCATCACAGCGAAAGAGTGAGAAAGGTTTCGCACATCCGTGAAAATTGAATTTTTCAGGAAGTTGTGGCCCACCATCTTTGATCGTATGGTAGATATGAACCGTCTATCATGTAGAGGACCCAAAAACGTCCTAAGAGACGGTATTTCTTTAAAAATTAAGCGAGGAAAGTGACTATTTTTGATGCATCGAACTTGGCTGCGAAAAAGCTTTATTTGAGCATGCACAGCTTTCCAAATCCGATTCAAATCCGATTTTCACCACTCCAGCAGCTATATAAGGAGGTTTTGGACGTGGGGAGCATTCATTCAGACCTTGGGAAGATCCAGAGCTTGGGCAGAGCTGGGAAGAGAAGAAAGAGGAGAGAGAGAGAGAGAGAGGAAGGAAGATGTTCATATTGTTCATATTTATTACTTTTTTCCTAATTAATTTTATGGATTGCTAGACTTCTTAGCTAGGGCTGAGATGAAGCCCCTAATTTGATTGACTCTTGTTTATGTTGAATTTATTTTAATTTAATTGATTTGTTTCTTTTTCTAGTGTGCTTTCCTGACATTTTCATACTTCTCCATTCTATGAGCTCGACCAAAGTCTAGATATGGATGTTGTTTGGAATATTATTCTAGGTGCTTCTGTCTGACCATGAACAGGTTTTCTATAGAGGAAGAAACAGGATTCTACATCTCTTCATGCCTGACCATGGATGGAAAGATGTGATCCATATGCTTTAAAGGATTATACATTCTGTGTGCCCGACCAAGGATATAGGATGTGCTTTGTTTATTAAATTTATATCAATCTGAATTAGGATAAATCAATAGGTAAAATAAGGGTTATGATAGTTAGGGGTGGATTCGAAAGTCCTAGTCTTCTCATCGATTGGATTTTACTCACTACTCTCAGTTACTTTTTCATTGATTTTTGTTTAGTTTTCTTAATTATTACATGAATTCTTTATTAGATTAGTTAAGAAGAATCGTAACATTCAAATTGTGACAATTAGTCCTCGTGGGAACGATCTCGTAATACGTACCATATCTACATCTGATTCGTATACTTGCGAGTTAAAATCATTTAAATCAGATTGGTTTAAATTAAAACATCACTTTACTTGGATGCGATTCTTGCCCATGTGTTTGGGATAATGGGCTGCCCACTAGGCCCACCATAATGCATGGATTTGGTGACCTTATTCTTAGGCCATAACCTTCCCTATGGGCCCGTATTATTGTATGTGGATTAGGCCATGTATTACCCCTTTGGACCCATGTAATGTAAGTAGTATATATATAGCTGCCCATTTCTTATTTATGATCATGCCCGGCCCACGAGCCTTCACTTAGCAGATTGTTATTGGCCTGCCTCTTTGGGACAAATGGTGGTTAAATGTCCACATTTGTGTACCCTTCTAGGCCTGGCTAGGCCCACTTGCATCTATGGGTGGTTATATGTTCACCATAGACTCTTGCTAGGCCCATTCTTATTATTTAGGCCCATGTCATTGTCTATCTTTGTCCTATGGGCTACCCCACGCCATAGGGCCCCCACTCGAGGTCGTGTTCCTTATGAAATTTTTTTAAGTACCTAGGCCCTACTTGGTTATGAGGAGAGTACAACATTACCGCATGACATACTTACTTATGTTCATGACCCATTCCCCCATGTATCATATGTGTGCTTAGTTGAGATTATGATTGGTCATGGTTATGCCATTGGGCAGGATATTATGGTATTCCTTGAGGGATGGAGTTGCCCCTCTTGAGCGCGTTAGATGCTCAAGATTGATGCATGGATGATTGTGTGATTCATGCATTTGACATTGTATATCACATGGATACTCGCCCTTGCTTCATCAGGGACGTTGCCTCCACTAGTATATCGTGGATGGCTGGATTTGGACACCAAAAATGTTACTTGAGCATTTAGGGCATGTAGGATATCCTTAGGTGAAAGCCTCTAAACCTTCATAGTACCAGGAGACGGCTCAACCCCCAGACCGAGTGGAAAACATGAGCGCTGGTGCCTTTACCATCAGGTTGCATCTCCCACTGTATCGTCGTCGGTTGGGAGGGGGTGTGGCCTTACCCGCCTGAGTGAGGGGGAAATTGCTAGGCCGAGTTTGACCAGTTCGTAAATGGGTCTGCTATCATCAATCCATGTTGGTGATTGGCTGTCCATAGGCGGGTAGTGAGGTCTCTTACGCTCGCTGAGTTGTGCGGCTGGGAGAGCGGTAATCAGCAGGTAGTATATTGCATATGGCACTTGGCAGTATTTGACTCCGGTGATTTCCCAAAGAGGAACTATACTGATCATGGACTTGATATGAGGATGAGCATGATTACATTGCATATTACATATGATACTTAGCTATATAGCCCCGCATTACATAGCCTTTAATTGGTAGATGGTATTCCTATCTTGTATTACTTAGCCTCATGACGGCTAGTGGTATTCATGGTCTTACCGCATTCTTTCACATACTCTGATATTGCATTTTTGGCACCTGTCCTGCACACACTTATACCGCCCTCTAAGCTTTCTATAAGCTTATGCACGATTGATACGTGCAGATGATTTAAGGCCCAGAGCGGAGCAGGAGCTGGAGCGTGCCATTGATCCTTCTGGAGCTTTCTTTATATAGTTCTTATATTTCTCCTTGAGCCATGTATCTTGTAAAATTTTAATTTCTTAGTGGATCTTGTAATATGTTCCTGTACTTATTTCATGTGGTTACTATGTTATGATCGTGGGTATGCTCTTATGGATTGGACTAATGTTATAGAAATCCTTCTTATATGATCTCAGGATCGGAACCTGGTAATGGGTGCTAGGATCCGAGAATGGGGTACTACAGAGGATGTTGGCCCTGGAATTGGCTATCGGGATTCTTGTGAGTTCTGGTGACAAGGTCTGGGGCGCGACATATTACATATGGACCATCCCATTTAGGATCGAACTTACCCCATGTTCTGCACGTGACCACTATGGGTCTTTTCAACATTAGTACCAGATCACCTTTATTGAACGAGCGATGTTTGACTTTTTTGTCATAGGAAGTGAAAATTCTTTCCTGATATAATTCTAATTGTTGTTGATTTGTTAGCCATTTTTCATCGAATAAATCTAACTCGATCAGCCTTATTTTTGCATTTTCATCACCATTGAGTGATTGATGTACTGATACTCTGAGCGACGTGACTTTTATTTCGATGAGAATGATAGGTTCAATGCCATAAACCAGTGAATACAACATAGCTTTTGTCGCAATATGATGAGTAGTTCTGTAAGCCTATAAAGCCTCTTATAGCTTTTCATCTCAATCATGCTAATTTAGTATGACGGTTTTCGTCAATATTTTCACAATCGTCTTATTTAATGCCTCTATTAATCTGTTGGTTGACAGATAGTAAGGTGTTGAGAACGAATGATGAATGCCAAAAATTTGGCATAATTTCTCCATACCCCTATTCTTAAAAGGAGTTCCATTATCAGTGATGATTCTTTTCAGAATGCCATGGCGATATATTATCGTATGTCGAATAAAATTCATGACATCTTTCTCTTTGAAATTTCGCAGTGTGATTGCTTTAGTCCATTTGGAGAAATAATCTATTACTACCAGGAAATAATGCGGTCCTTTAAATGAAGGCGGAATTATAAGAATAATGACATCAAGTCCCCAGGCGGTGAAGGTCTAAGAAGCTACCGATTTGTAACGCCCTGAAAATCGGGGGTCAAGTAGCAACTCAACACCCGAGTTTCAAAACATCACTTATGCAACATAAATGCTTATGATTGAATGTTGTCTGTGTTAATGCATTAATCATGAATGAGATTACACCAAACAACAATTCACACTCCAGATTAATTTATAAAACGTAAACGGAAGACTGTCAGGTGAATATAACGTATAAAAGTCAAAGATCATGTTCGGTCTCCAGAGTATGAATACATCACTGAGCTACCATATACATGTCATAGTACAAAAATCAAAATGTCAAAAGAATAGTTCCACTAGCATGGTGAACCTTGTAGCCCTGTCAATTTGAATGGCCTAGGCGAAACCATCAGAGAACTACATATATGAGAACTCGTCCTGATCATCGTAATAGTCAGGCACAGCCTCCTACACCTCGTCAACACTTGCATCTAAGACAGGATTTGGTGGGTGTCCAGAACACCGTCCTGTAACGTGGGAGTGAGTAGCTAACTCACTGGAACAATAAAGCATAGGTTAACATGTTATAATTCAGTCAAGCAGTAATGATAAAGCATTACAATCAAACACTCCTAAATACTGCAATTAATGCAAGGATGAGATGCAATAATGATGCATGCCCTCACCAACATACTCCCTCATGCGACACCATCTTACGTTCGCTGCATGCTTTCGTCCCTCAGTGCTCTACATCTTCCAGGCACATGCAGTGCGATATGGACATGATTACCGAGTTGTTATTAGTCCTTTTCATACAACAATATTGGGAAACTAAGGTACCTCCCTTATATCATTCCCAAACAAGGATCTATCCTAGGGTCGTCAGTCCTAGATAATCTCATACGATGATGCGGTTCTAGGTCACTGTAAAGGGCTGTCAGGGCTGTTACACGCACTCGTTGCACCGCTCCCCCATCACCTTATCAATACAAGCCTAGTCTATACTTTGTTTACTACGAGAAGGCTCATCGCCTCACCACAGATTTGGAGTATGCTCAAGGTCACTACAAAGGGCTGTCAGGGCTGTTACACGCGCTCGTTGCACCACTCCCCCATCACCTTATCAGTGTAGGTTGACAGCTCGAATACAATATCCCATACCACCATATTCGGCTCACGAGTCTGGGTTACTCACTGGTCACTATGGGGAGGCTCGTGGCCCCAACGTAGGCCGACAGCTCGACCACGGTGTCCCATACCACCATGCTCGGCTCATGAGTCTTAGCGGATCAAGGTACCAAGGTTAACGGGATTGCACTGGTAAGTTTAGTACCTTAGGTTCAAGCAATGACGTCCAAACATAGTGAACATACATTGGGCAGATTGGGTTACTTGACGAGCTCGGCTAGCTCGAGCGCATGAAAAATTGAACGACATGAAGTGCATAAGCCCTTCGCATGGCCTAACCATTGTCTCCAACCGAAGTACGCCTCGGGTTCATCAAACACGTCTTACATGGTGAATAAATCTCAACCACGAATTCAATCCTGTTACTGACTGCCTGGACTAAATCATAGTGCCAACTTCAGTTCATTTCATCAAAAATCATATGAGATAGTTAAAGCAGGAATAAACAGGTAATTCAATTCTTACAATCAAGAAGCATATTATGAAATACAATACAAATAATATTTCACACACATTCACTTCATGAAATAAAATAGACATTACAATATATCGTACATGTAGAAAATTATACACATAATTGAGGTAACCAAGATTCACATCTCGAACCTTCTACAAAGTATTATAGATGATCACTAGCACATTCAGACATTTTCACAAACACATAGACTACATACATCACCTTACATGATGTATGAGGATTACACATGTGTTAGGCTAAATCTTGTCACTAGGGAATTGCCCCACATACCATGTGCATATACCCATGAAGGATAACCATGGTGTGCATGAATCCGAGCTCCATGTTCATTCAAACATTTCTACAAACACTTGGGCTACACACTTAGTCACATATAACGTATTTTGCCGTGACGTGATTTTAGAAAAGTCCTTTCGCTAAGGAGTTGTCGCACATGTATTAGGCATATATTCATGACAAATAAACATGTTAAGGGTAAATCCAAATTCCAAACATATTCAAACATTCCAACATATGCATAGAATACACTATATTCTACATAGTTCATGAAAACTCGTATAACGAAACAGACGACGCATTTTGCATGTGTAATCGCACCCTTGTTAGTTATAAATCATTAACCAACATTGAAAGCCTTGAAAACCTTAACCTATACGTCTAAAATCCGCACCTTACGCCGTAGAAGCGTAATGAATATGATTTTAGCCGTACACTTTCGTCAACGGCGGTATGACGACCTATAATACAAGGTAAGTCAGCTACTTCGCTACTTGTACCAATAGAAACCCTAAAATAGGTTAGGATTAGGGTTTCTTACCTAGGAATGAAGCCGAAATCACCGGAAAAGCGATTAGATCGGGATGGTTAGGCATGTAGGATAGTAGGGTAGGATAGTAGGAAGATTCTCCCACTACTCTCACACTTTATCTCTCTTTTCTCTCTTCTCTCTCCTCGTTTTTCTCAAATTCGTATGGGAGGAATGGGAGAGGGTTTAAGGTCCTTATATAGGCCCAGAACTCACCAATTTAGACTCAGGGCCATGGTATACTTAGGTTATAACCAAATTGGCCTTATTCCGATCCAACGGAGCATTTCTGGAGGTCCTGTTACTGTGTGCGATCGGACTTAAGCTCATAGATGCTGGATCTTGATCAAGTTAAGTTTTCAGTTCAATCAATTTTCCAGATCGACCGTGGCGGAATAGTTTCAGTTTAGCGGTCACCGAAAGTCGATCAAAGTCACAAGTACTTTGACATGTATGGGCCACCTTTCCTGATCCGAGGGTGAATTTGAGTCGAAATCTAACGGTCAGAACGCTTAGAAACATCGCGCAAGCGACACATTCCAGATTACTTAAAATTATATTTAATTTCTTAAAAATCTTCATTTTCTCACACTCTTCACTCCAGACTCAAGAAAATCGTCCCAGAGCATCGTTTGGACGTGATTTTCACGGTGCTTGTCAAGTCCAACTACGCGGTCGATATCTAAGTTTATCGCTATCGGACTTTCAACGTGCGGTCCAGGTCTGATACGAAGTTTTAAAGTGCTCCCAAGAGCAACTGGGTTTAGAGTTGAATTATAAATTTTGGGGTATTAGAGCGTTAACGATTCCACAAGTTTTGGGTCTTACAGAATGTATTTAAAGTGAACAGTGCTAATTTCACAGCTAGTCTAACTTAGCGCTCGTTAACTTATGTTTAATCTCCAAGGGAATTAATCCTAAGTGATTTCTGCTCGAGGTGGTACTTAGATCTTGGTACGGAATTTTCTAAGTCGTTACACGATTGATGAAGGTCTTCAAGGGGGACATGCATGATGTCACCATGTATCTAGGACCCATGACATCGTTTTACGTAATCGATATCATCCTTGAACATTGTGGGCAAGCAATATCTCATTCGATGCACTCAATGGAATAAATTCCAACCAGCCGGATGTGCTCCAACTTCTCTAGAATGGGCATCTTGTAAAATTTTATTCTCTTCCTATGTGTTTAGACACCATCAAAATTTTTTATTATAAGATCTTTTGTATAACACTTCACTACATATGATGAATTTCTTTGATCTCTATTTAATTTGTAGCTTTTGTACTGGGTCTTCTTATAGTATGTCATATTTGAGATAATCTATAAAAGGTTGGCACCAATCGTCTATAGTGATCTCTAAACATGATACAGGAAGTGCTTCAGCAGCTTCATCGATGACTTTGGGTGATGGTAAGAACCTCCTTTCTTTGATCGTGACTTGAGGAGGACTCCGATCCGGATAGGATTAAGCTGTAGCCATACTAGCTAAAGCATCTTCCCATGTATTCCCACACTAGCGGTATGTGCTTGATTTCGGCATTATGGAATTTCTCCAATAATTGTCGTGCTCGCCAACAGTATGGTATGAGTTCTTGCTTTCTTATTTCGAAATCAGTTACTAGCTGGTTTATGACCAACTTAGAGTCCCCGAAAATCTACAGCATTTTTATCTTCATTTCTTATACTATTTTCATTCCTATAATGAGAGCTTTATGCTCGACTTCATTATTGGTACATGTAGTACCTAATGTGAAGGAATATTACAACAGATCGCCCTAGGGGATGATAAATATCACTCCAGCACTTGTTCCAGAAATTCGAGAGGCACTATCAAAGTACATTTTCCATGAGTTCGGAGATTCAATCATCATTAGCTGTTCATCTAGGAAATCATCATTGATCGTTTCCTTGTCTGCTACGAGATAAGCTACCAAGAAGTCTATTATTGCCCGTCCTTTCACTACTTTTATTGGCTCATAAGTGATCATATATTCTTATAGCGACAACATCCATTTATCCAATCTTCTTGATAATATCGACCTCGTCATTAATAATTTTATAGGATCTGCTCGCGAGATCAGGATTATATCATGAGAAGGACACTAATGCCTTTCTTATCCACTGTAAATAATAACACTAAGCATACTTTCTTAATGGGTGAATTATTGCATTCTGCGTCTATTAGAATCCAACTCAAATAATAGAGTGCAATTTTTTCTCTTGTTCATTCATCTATGTCAACAGAGCCCCTAATGAATTCTCAGCTACAGAAATATAAATAATGGAGGGTTTGCCTTTCACAAGAGCTACCAATACTGGAGTCTGTCTTAATAATTCCTTG
The DNA here is from genome assembly GCA_037074715.1 of Magnolia kwangsiensis. Classification (NCBI taxonomy): domain Eukaryota; kingdom Viridiplantae; phylum Streptophyta; class Magnoliopsida; order Magnoliales; family Magnoliaceae; genus Magnolia; species Magnolia kwangsiensis. Next base: position 90,500,197 of record CM073580.1, read on the forward strand.
ATTGAATTAAACGCATTTTGGTATGACTGGTCCTATACGAATTTTGTTCCTTTCTTCATCAAATGGGTGAATGGCTGACATCTTCGAGCTAGATTAGATATAAAGCACTGGATATATGCTAGTTTTTCTTGCAAACTCTTTAATTCTTTCAACGTTTTCGACGGAGGCATATCTTGGATGGCTTTGACTTTCTCTGGGTTGATTTCGATTCCCTTGTCTCTGATAACAAACCTGAGAAATTTTCTTGACAAGAACCAAAGACACATTTAGTTGGATTCATCTTTAGTTGTTTCTTTCTAAAATGCAAAAAACTGAGGTCAAATGTTCACGGTGTTCTTCATGCTCATTCGATCTAACCACCAAGTCATTGACATAACATTCCAAGTGCTTATGCATCATGTCGTGAAGTATATTCTTCATTACTCTTTGATATGTTGCGCTAGCATTCTTGAGGTCGAATAGCATAACTTTATAACAGTAGATCCCCAGAGAAGTTCTGAATGTTGTAGCTTCTTCGTCTTCTAGAGCCATCCTTATCTGATTATATCCATCATAACCATCCATGAAGGACATAACAATGTATTTTGTTATGTTGTTAATTAGTAGCTCTGTTATTGGTACGGGAAGTTATCTCTTGGGCCGGTTTCATTTTATCCTCTGAAATCGACACATACCCCAATTTGTCCGCTTTTCTTTTTCACTGGCACGATATTTGATATCCATTTAGGATATTTGACTTCTCTAATGAAATCGACTTTGATCAATTTGTTTACTTCTTCTTCTATTAATGGAATTAAATTTGGATGGAATCCCCTCTATGCCTGCTTGATTGGCTTCTTATCTTTGGAGATGTTTAACTGATGCATCGCTAATGATGGTTCCAGGCATGACATTTCTGCATATGTCCAGGCGAACACATCTCTATTTTCTCTCAAGAGTTTGATGTACTAATCAGCTTCTTATTTAGGGAGATTGGCACTTATGAACATATTTCACGGCTCTTCTTTTGTGCCCAAATTTATTTCTTGCAAACTGTCAATTTTTTGTTGTCCTCATCTTCCATTTGCTTCGGAGCTGTTTCAGGATGCTTAATTATTTTTGAATCTGTTCCTTTACTGACTATCATATTTACTTGTGCTCGGGAAGTCGCTGCCCCCAGTCCACCAAATTTTTCTCAATTTTCTTCATTCACTCCAATCAGAATCTAAATAACTTTTCTATTATTCAATCCAATTGGTTCTTCATAATCCAAGCCCATATTCTTCATGATATTTCTGCTGATGGGGCTATATCTCTTCTTATCCTCATACGTTAACCTTTGATAGCTTATTTTATTATCAGCCTTTTCTTCCATTTTTGCTTTTGACGGTGCATAAAACTAGATAGGCTCGAGATTCTTTAAGTTGGACTTGACATGAAACCTTTTTGGCATAGCTGAGAACGGCCTATTCCTTTCAGCATATGGCAAGGATACCATATAGTTTGACTGTAGAATTTCCATCTGCTCAGGTGACAATAACGTTAATGGAGGTTGTCCTGATTGTCTCAAATGTTTTTTGTCATGTAATAAAACTTCTTCTTCGTATTCTGTCACACCCCAAATCCACGGACGAACAACTTATGTGTTGCCCCGAATCCGACACTCAACTTCCATACACCAAGTCCCAAGTTTGGCGCACCACATGGAAGATTTTCAGCTGAGTTTATATACACACACACACACACACACACACAATAATACATGAGCATGAAGATACATGATCAAAATACCAAGCAATACTCTCCATTATAAATCCTGAAGGTTACAAGTACAATGCTTTCTAAAGGGTACACAACGTCAACATTACTAAATCGAAAAATAGATATAATGCAATGAGAAAGATAAGTCTTCCAAGCTACTCCTGACCTGAAAAAATATGGAAAATGGTGAGCTTAGGCAAAAAGCCTAATGAGTGCACTCGTGTGTGTAGTGTGTCCTACATGCAAGAAAGATAAATATTCCATGAAGAAATCATGTATGGTGAAAGCCATGTAGTATGTAAGGTATGATACCGATGCCAATGCAATGCATATGCTTCATAGTAATACTCCGAGTTAATGCTACCAGCATCACTAAGTCATATTTTCAGTTCTCTACCACAGCCATAATCGTATTACACATATCCGTAATCACATCATCATCATATTGTCATACCAAATAATAACTATTTATCTCAGGAAACACCGTGGTCGACACCCATGCACCAGACACCAGTAATCAACCTCGCATACCTACCCTGCGGTGGACTTCCACACTACATGCCAGTAACGGACCTCATTCACGCTTCTCCTCACCGGCGAGTCAAACCAGTCCCTGTTTACACCTCAGCCCTTAAGCTGGTTGGACCCACCTCTTCTCAACCCAACCTCGTTGGTGGGAATCAATTCCATGACCCATGTATCCACTCGGCCCGACGGTGAGGTATCCCTAGCTAGCATCGGGGTTTAGAGACTTTCAACTCAAGGGGCACATCATCCCCTACTATTTCCACACTTCCAGTGTCCCATTCATTTTCATGTTATATGGCATGACTGTGGTATTTCGATCATCATGTATATCATGATTATTCATGAATTCAAGCAATTATGATAAGGCATACGTTCAAGTGCATGTGGTATGTATATAATGTCATGAGTTTAGGGTTTACTTAATCTTTAAGGTAAAAATGACATATAATCATTATATGCCACTATCAACTATATCAATCCATGGTCATGTGACTAAACTGAAGAGGACATATCTTACACATGAACAAATGTATTGAAGTATACTTGCACATACCATCATTCCATGGTGCATGACTATGATCAATATTAACATGGTTAAGTAGATGAATTTAGTATGCTAGGAAGTGGAACAACATTAATCAAGATATTAAATCACATTCTTCTATTAACCATAATCACTAACATTACTAATATCATCCATAACTATCATAAGCACTATCATTAATTGTATTCAGAGTTACACCATACCCTTCACAAGATAGATATTCCCTCAACGGCTTTAGCTCGACATGATTTTTTTCTATTGAGACCACATGATTATACCTTAACTGGGCCTTATGGTTAATGAGCGGTGATGACACAAAGTACACACACCAAGTGATTATGAGATGAAAAGCATAATTATAACATGAGCCACAAGATGGATGGTGTTGGTGAAACTCATATAATGTAGAAGGCTTCACCTTCAAGTGGGTTGTTAGTAGGTTGGATTTATAAATAATTATCGTAGTATTCTACAATGGTTTGGAAGGCACAGGTAAACCTTATAAGATACAGTGAGCCCTAAGTTGAATGACTTGGGCATATAACATACACATAAGAGTTAGTCATGGTTGGATGATGTGGGTTTATCTCATACAACGTAGTGGGTCTTACTTCCAAGTGGTCCTACAAGCAGATAGGTCCACACATAAATATTATGGTGGGATCCAAAAAGTAGATAGTATAGGTAACTCACATACATTAAGGTAGTAAAAGGAAGAACAATTCAGATGCACAAGGCACAAGTCAGCGGGCTCCATGATCGAACTGTTTGATTGGAAAAACAATTGAACAATGCGGATAAAATATGTACATTGAGTGGGTTCATAAGTGTTTGGAAGTTATACTTTCACTTAACACTATCTCATATCATCTGACTTAATTAGGAATTGGATCTAGGTCATTTCAGAATCATGTTCTAGAATTAGCTAGCCTAATGAATAAATGGTGAAATATGAAATATTTACATCAAGGTAGGGTCCATAATTAATTTGGCACACGTCCTAAGTTCACATACCCAAGACGTTACACCATCAACATAGTCCATGAGTCTAAGTAATCACACAATTCTCATATGCCCACATGGTCTTATGGCCACTCCATTATCAGAAGTTCATATAGTTGAGTGGCCACATAAATGTCACTCTACTTGCCATAATAAAGGATTTAAGGTTACATGGTTACTTATTTTTACTACACTATAACTCATACATGTAACGCTCCGACTTTTCAGGACCTGAGTATATGACCCATGTCCCAAAAACCCAAGTGTTAACCTTAAAGGATAGTCAAATTCAAGTGTACATTTTTTTCCTTCATCAAAGTAAGAAATTGAGAATAGTGTGGACAAATCGACATAAAAAAAAATTTCATTAACATTCAAATATACAAAAAATTGCCCATAATGACTTATGCAAATAAATGTCTTTGAATTTAACAAGAACAAGATTTACAAGAATTTAATACATGAAGAATAGAAGAAAGCATATAAATATAAGCCGTAAGATCATACAGCTCCTCCAGGCAAGTACAACCATGCATCCCTGACGATTGTACCCTACTCCTCATCAAGTCTGAACATACATATTACTAAAGCCACCTGTATGGTTATATATTTGATAGATGAGTGGCCAACCCAGTGTGAATTTCCCTCAAGATTACACACCGCCGCATTGGGTAAGTATAGTATAAAACATCCAAACAATCAAAACAGATAAATGCAGTCTTATTAGATACATGGATGCATGAATGCAATGGTCGATTCGAGAAAAAACATTTGAACGGTCGGTGCCTCGGGTAAAACATCTGGACGGGCATTGGGGTCGTCACCCATAAATGAGACTGGTCATTAGTGCAACACTCAGTGTTATCACATGGGCATGAAGATCTAAGTCATCATCATAAATCGAATGACTGGTCATAAGCGCAACATTCAGCGTAATCGCAGGGCAAAGTGATCCAAGCCATCGAAATATGTCATGCATGCATGATTAGACAAGTTATTATTAGTCCATTTACAACCAGCCAATTTAGATAAGCTCCAAGATCACTATGGGGAGCACATGGCCCAGCGTAGGCCGACAGCTCGGGCCTAGTGTCCCATTACCACCATCCTCGGCCCATGAGGCTACCATCTTAAGATGTTTACTGAAAACCCGTCGACTAGTGGCCAATCATATTACCTTATATGGGGCTTACCATCGCATGGTTACACTGTATAAAACATCGAACCCATATAAGAAAAATACCAGGACAAAGAAACATAGGGTGATATCAAACAAGCCACATAGGGCAATTATCAAAATAGGCCTCATAGGACGAGTATCAAAACCATGCGATAAAAGACCATCCTTGAAAACCATTGGACACAATAACCTTGGATGGTAGGCCCACATCAATGATCCATTTAAACCACCACTCAATAACTACTAATTCGAAGGTCCATTTTAATCACAATCAGTCGGGTTACATCTCAAGTATGGGTGTACATTTATTGGTGGGGGTTTCCCACTTATGTACCAGTTTAAAGTCTATAAGCAATACACAAATAATCCACAAACATGAACAAATATACAGGATGAACATTAAGCAAGCAATATTACAATTAAATTTTCACTAACTAACACATGTGATTATAAGAGAGTGATATCAATTATAATTTTTAATAAAAACTATAACTTAAGCTAATGAGAAGATGGAAAGCTCAAGGGAAAGAATCATCACCTTATACTTTGAATCACTTTCTAGTGTCGCTAAGTACTTGCACCCTTAGAATTGTATCCAACCACAAATCATAAACTTGTACAATTAGGTCTCAGTTCTAATTATTACCTAAGGTTGAAGATCATAGCCTAAGGTTATCTTTTAGGGTTCTAATATGGAATTAGGGTTTTACCCTAAAGTCTAGCCCCATACTTGGATTTTAGGATTTTATTATAGAGTTTAGTTATAGGCTAGATAATTAGGTTTTAAGCTCCATTTGGTGCACCATTAATTACAATATAAACTTATTAATTATAAGACAACTATTAGCGTTAGTGTTATAATTTATATTCGATATCATACTACTAAAAATCATTATGATGATAATTAACATTATAATCCACTATTTATAATAATACTTAAGAGTGACAAAACAAAACACTAGTATTTAGTAATGATATTATCTTATTTTATTTTATTCTTGTCTGCCATAACTAATATTAGTATAGATCATTTACTAATGGCTATTCTTATCTAATATTCATAGTAGAAGTATAAATCAGTCAATACTAATAATGACGACTTGCAAGTTCATATTTAAATATGCTAACATCATCTAATATCCTTATAACGACTAATAGCCTCTTAAATAATACAAGTTGTAATAATAGAATCTTTACTAACAATAATATAATAAGGGCTAATATTAATAGTCATACTAACAAGAACTACACTAATCTCATAATAGAAATGAAAATATTTCTAATTATAACGGCTATTAGCAATGATTCTAGTCATGACAATAATATTCATAATGATGATAATGGTAATGTGATTCCACTAATATTTCAACAGAGACTTAAAATCAATTCACCTGAATTTCTTGGCTCAATCCGACTCGCCTTGGTTGGACTCGGTTTCAACCGAGTCAACTCAACGGCCACCAAGGTCCCAGCCTCCACCTCCTTCCTCTTCATTCCTTTTCTTTTCTTCTACGTCCACTGCAGGAAATGCTCAGCAAGAGTCCGAACTAAATCAGACCTGATGACCCAACTCAGTCGAGTCCAGTTGACTCGACGGTGAATGTATGCAGCCCAACTCGCTCTCGCTCTCTCTTTCTTCCTTTCTCTTTCTTTCTTTCTTTACTTCTCTCTTGCATTCCTTGCTGGAACTCTAATGGGAGAGAATCAGCAACTCAACCTGAGCATTAGGCCCAACGCAGATCGGGACTCGGCTCACTGAGTTCATGACTCACCAGCGATCCCAACTCAACTCCCTGCCTTTCCTTTCAAACTTGTAAAACCCAGCAACTTACTAAAAATGACAGGACCCAACCTGGTCTGTCCCAAGTTCGAATCGAGTCAGCGACTCAGTTGGCTAAACCCGAAACGTGGTGCACCTGCACCACCACAACTCTCTCTCCATTCCTCTTCCTTTCCCTCTTTTCTTTCTCTTTTCTTCTTGTTTCTACCAACAACCTAATCAGTGGGTTGAATGGACCCGACACAGTAGACCCAGTCTGACCTTGAACTCGAACTGGGCTCGGTTTGAGTTGGTTCGAGGTAGTGCGGCACAGTGGTACGGTGCAATAGCCGCACCAACATCTTCCTGATTCTTCCTCCTCTCTTTCTTCATTCTCTTCCTTTCTCTTTTCTTCTTCTCATCTCTGCGAGAACTCCACCATGGCATGAATCAGCCCTACCCGAACCGCAACTCAGTGCAGTTCCATACGAGGAAGACGACCGGGAAACAATGATGGATCTCTTCTCATTGCTCCTCTCTTTAACCCGACGACATGGGAGGATTCTTAGGGGTCTAATAGAGCTTGTGGATGCAGGAAACTGAAGGTCCAAGACTGTTTCATCAAAGGGTTTGGAGGAAGGAGAAAATAGCTAATTTCTCGGGTGGCGGTAGAAATAGTGGTAGGGTTTGTTTTTGCTCAATCCCAGCCCCTATTATAGTGTTGCCCTAACATTTTTAGACCTTTGGATGAGCAGCAAGTGGTCTAGATCTCCTCTGGCTGAAACTGCCTCCAAAATAGTGGGTAGAAAGGAGACCGGTTGCAGTTTTGGAAACCCTAAACCATCTGATCCAAATGGACAGCTACGATGGCCCTATGTGGAGGGATAAGATGCTTCCAGAGCTATCGCACGCCAGCTGCCAGCTCTACGCTGACAGTTACCATTTTTGGAAAGAGAAGAGCCACACACATGTTGTCTCGGATGGAGTTTGTGGCCATGCATGCATGTCCCAGCAAGTTAAAATGGGTAGGGTTTGGTTAGACAAGGGCTCTCCATCAGATGGATGGTTCAGATCGAGCTAGCGGGCCGTGATGGTGGGCCACAGATCACTCCAACATAAATGGTTTATTTTAGGCCGTTGCAGGAGGGAATGAGAAAGAGAAGAAGGAAGTTTCCTTCTTTGGAAATCTCGGTCAGACCTGGTCTGACCGAGTAGTGTCGTCCAGTGCACAATGGGTGTGCACCAGCTTCATCCACACAACCCATTGACTGGGATCCACCGTGATGTCTAGGATCAATCCACTCCATCCATGATGCCCTATGGGACTAAATGGGTCCCATGACCAGAGATGGGGTAAGACCAAGGCCCGGGTGGGCCATATTAGTTGATCTACATTCTCTTATTGTCACTTCGTTGATTCAATGGTCGGATCAACTTCAATCCAAGCATCAACGGTCAAAAGTCCTAGTGGGTCATTTGTAAGACTAATACTAACCATATACTAATGTTAATATTAATTTTTATTACGATTGTTACCCATTATTATTATTATTATTATTTTTATCATTATTACTAGTATTATTATTATTATTATTATTACTACTTCCCTACTTCCCATATGCATATTTTCTTTCTTCATGCTGGGTCCCAGTCTATAGGTTATTAGGACTATCTGTCTCATGATTCTATGTTATTAAATATTTAATTATCATTATTATTATTATCTTCATTATTTTTGCTAAGTTATTTACCGTGGTCTGTATTTTGACCAATGCCTTTTATTTACTATAGGGTTTGATAAGGAAGATTAGATCATTTTTAAATTTGTAAGTGAGCCATACGTAGGTTATTTCATGATTTACGAAGATCTGACAGTTAGGTCATTACAAAATATGATTAGTGATGATCTTTAGGATTCACGACCTAGTTTAGGTGAAAATCATTAGAAAGTTTAATGTTCAAGTGGTATAATCATCATGATCAAGTGATTGGTGTCCTAAAATAGGTTTTTCTAATGACGTGATGGTCCATCTCGAGCAATAACAAATGGATCGCTTGTCCTACAGGTGGGGATTTCTTTTAACGGTCGAATTTAACCTAAGATGCATGTGAATGTCTGCTTAGCTAGGTTTGTATTTAAACCAAGTTAGTCTACACGGTAACACCCGAGTACTGGAAAGTACAGGGTGTTACAATACATCTATAGGCAACCACTTTATTAAGCTCCCACTTGGTTAGGTTGTCGATGCCATAATTTCACTTGGTTGAGTGGACATATAATTAGTATCATGGTCTAGTGACCGCATCTCATAGCATCCAAGGTACAATCACAAGCATACCCACCATACTCAATTACAATACGTTACACTAACTCTTAAATTATTACCGCCCAATACTTCATAAGGAGAATGACTTAGATTCGGTGTCACATGATCAAGAGGCCAAGACTAGCTTCCTTCACACCAGATATAGTTTAGTGGTCCCTGCATCTGTCTCACCTATGAGCATAATGTAAGGGTTACCTTTATGTCGTATGACACCGAATTGAATGGCACTCTATTATCAACTTGTATAATTCAACATATATCATAATTCTCATGACTAAGAAAATCTACACGTATAACCCGATTGTTCATGGTTTAGGTGACTATGTCTATGCGCATAAGCACGTGGTCATATCATTGGGTGGTCACCAATGCCACCTGACTTCATGTAGTTGGTTGGCCTTGTGTGCATTTCACAATCATATGATTAGACGACTACATACACTCCACAATTACATATGATTAGGTGGTCATACATACGTCACATGCCCACATGATTAATGGGTCAAACACGTATATCACATCCTCATACCGGTAGAGTCTACATATTTGTTATAATTGAACATGTTTATGTGTTTAAACAAATGGCATATGATCCTTCTACTTAGGGCCGCACTCTAACCAAAGTGCCAAGTGGTGAAGGGTTATGCACTTGTGGGCAGGAACACAATACAACTTATATCACATGTCAAGTGGTGAAGGGCTATACACACTACACAAGTTCACATGATTCAAAATAGCATACATTCAGCACATAAAGATCACAAACTCTTGCCGAAGAGGGCCAATGGTTGGCCCAACAAAGGCTACCACTGATGGGCCCACATGACATTCACTCAAAATGGGCCTTGACATTCTTAGGCCCACACATTAATGGAATTTACAATGGGTTCTATGCAGTGGAGTGCATAGGGCTTTCCCATGAAGTTAAGTTGTGTGTAACCCACTTAAGACTTGGGACGATGAACTAAAAGGAACCGAATATATGGGCTGGATGGGTTGAATATCTAATACATCGTCAGGATGGCCCATAATAAATTTTCAATGATGAGAGTTTAATTTGCATTATTTCAGAACATACGACTATCTAATCATTAGATGGGCCTAAGTCTTAGTAAAATACCATAAAAAAGGGTTGATAAAATAGATAAAAGGAGAGGATCTTAAATATATATTATGTCATAGCCATGGTGGATTAAGTGGTATACCACCTACATCAAAGTGGGTCATACCACACACAAGTTCAGAGGGTAACCATCCATTAAATATTCATAATCATTTGTTGGGCCCATAAAGATGTGGTTCATAAATCAAGCCCATCAGTTATGTGTATCCCACTTGGTTGAGGGGTCAGACCAAGTTTCAAATACATCCAAATTTCAGGTGGACCCAGCAAGTGATTTTATATGCTCGAACTTCGAGTTGTACGAATGGTTCAAGGAGATCAAAGTTACATGGGTCCCAAGGCGATGTATTTATTATACCTACACCGTTCATTTATTTTTAAAGATCATTTCAGAACATTATCAAAAAATGAATCATATCTAAAGATTATCTGGACCCCACCTCAAATAGCAGTAAAGATAATGATTTCACCGTTAAACCATTCATAGGGCCCACCATAACGTTTATTTTCCATCCAATCTGTTCAAAAGGTCACAAAGACCTAGATTAAGAGGAAAAACAAATTTCATATTGGTCCAAAACTTCTATGATCCAAAGGGGCTTTAATGGCAGACGTTCAATCCCCCATTGCTTTTGTAGTGTGGACCACTTGATAGTTAGATCCATCTTATTTTTCTTCTCAAGCCTTAAGAAAAGCTCACCAAATGGATGGACAGTTTAGATATAACATATTCATCATGATCAGACCCACAGAACTTGTTAATATCAATATAATCTTCTCATTTTTTTTATGGTGTGGGCCACTTGAGTTTCATGTACAGCTTATTTTTGGGGTATCCTATTTTCTAAAGCAGACCCATCAAATGCACGGTGTAGATGCTCAACATGCATCATGGTGGGGTCTGTGGTGAGGCCCACCGTCTCTGCCAAACGTAAACAGCAGGACGCTGTTTGCAAGTAGTGTCCTCTATATGCTGACAACAAATAACATCCAACACTTGTTTATTATTATATATATATATATATATATATATATATATATATATATATATATATATATATAATTTAATCAGTGGTTTTTCATAGGTGAGGCCCACATCAAGATAATCCAACCCATCTGTTGCATTCTATGGCTCGTGACAGATCAAACGAGCCCATTATTCAGCGTGTTTTGGCGTATAGAAACATCGCAGCAGGCCCTAACAGTTTAACATTATTAAAATAGTCTTTATAATGGTGTGGCCTACCAGAGATTTGGATTGGCTTCATGATTTGGCCCAAGGCCTAAAATGAGCTGGGGAATTGGATGGATGGTGTGGATTAAATATATACATCATGGGTGGGGCCCATTGTGGGCCCACAACCCCAACCCCTTTTATTTAAAGCTGCTAGACGCTGCTTACTACAGCGTCCTCTGGACGCTGGTAGTGATTAGCATCCACTCTCCCTTTTTTCATTTATTTATTTATTTTAATGTGGTATGTGTCACGTGTGTGTATGTGTGAGTGTGTGGCCAGCCCAATAGGCCACACTTTAGACGGTTTGGATGGCCTACAAAATTCTAGTGGGGCCCACTATCAATGGGTCCCACATAAGGCCTATAATAAATTATTTTTATTATTATTCTTTTTATATGTATTCTCCCATGAATGCACACCATTAATCACTTCATTATCATCATATCATCACCACTATTAATCATCTTTTTATATGTATTCTCCTATGCATCCACACCATTGATCATGTCATCATCATCAAATCATCTCCACTATTAATCATCTAAATGATCAAAAAGAAAACAAACCATAAGAGTGGAGGGGGTGTACTCACCTTGACGGATTAGATGGATGGTTGAGATGGAAGGGATTAATGGAGTTAATGGCCCACCAAGATCACTCCTCTCTCTTCCTCTCTCTTTCTTTCTCTCTCTCCTTGGGTAACAAAATGGTGAAATGGCAAGAGATGAAGGACTATTTGTAGAGACATTTTTAAAATATGGTTAGATTCAATTAATGTGATCTTGGTTAACTTAGACTAGGATTATGACAATTAATTCATGATTTATAATTAATGGTGGATTAAAGGGACAAGGGATGGCATGGTGTGATGATGTCATGCATAGGGAATGGTATGGAGAAGAGTTGACCTTACATGCACATGGGAGAGGGGAGGTATGGGTGTGTGACATCACACACATGGGTAGAGATTCTCTCGCCCATGTGTGGCATGTGCATGTGTGCATGGCATGTGTTATGCACATGTGTGGAATGGGGTACATGGTGCCATGCGCACATGATGTACTAACGATACTTCGCGGTGTATCTCACCAACAGAGCGTTGTATAGACGCATGGGTGGTACATACATGATCATGGCAATGGGGCAGTCGATATGAAATAGGTTTCGAGGTCTTGGGGTTTTGGTCAGTTAGGTGTGCACTATGAACGGTCAATTTAGGTCTGGCTAAGGGCATCAATCATCGTGCACATAGGTATAGAAAATGGTACGGAATGGATGGGGTCTTACATATTCACTTTCCCAAACAACTATATCTTTGTGATTTTATTCTCTATTATTTTCATCTGACTATTTCTTGCACTTTTATTCTCATCATTTTTCTTTGTCTTCTACAGCGAGTCCGTCATAGTAGCTGGCATCGGCAAAGAATGACTCTGCTTCTGTATGCGGTCTGACATCAGCTATTACCGTGTACTGAATTCCATCTTTACAGTATTTGAAGCATTAATGTAGGGTGGATGATATAATGTCATATTGATGCATCCATGGCCTACCCAAGAGGAGGTTATATGTTTTTATCACATTGATAACAAAATAAACAACATTTGCTATTAACTCTCCTATTTTCAAGCTCACTGTAATCTCACCCAGTGCTCATTGCTCGTCTCAATTAAAGCCCTGTATTATCATTCCACTAGGGTGTAGATGGGAGTGGCGGTATTCGAGTTCATTTAACACTGTTAATGCAACAAATTTACCACAGATCCATTATCCAACATTATTCGTTTAACCTGTTTGCCACAAATATGATCCACAATCATCAATGACTTGTTATGCTCTTTATCGCAAGTCAGATTATCATCAGAGAACCAAATAACAGGCATGCAACTATTCTTTACTTCTTGCTTTGCACTTTTCATCTCTACAAGCAATGCTTTTCTAACATCATTATCAGATAAGGCTTGATTTAGCGTGCGTCGATAGTCTTTTGATAGCTATAGCACATTGTATACACTTAATCAAGCCGGTATACCTTTCTAGTAGCTCACCACATCATAAGTTACTTTTTCAATCTTATTCTTTTCTTCTTTTCTATCGTCGTCATGTACCCCTGGCGTTCTTTCTCGTATTTCTTTAGACTTCTTTTTCCTGAGCGTAATGTAATCACTGCAACTTTACTTGTTCGTTCTGAAGAACTATCTGTACTTGTACTATAATCTTCTTTCTTTTTCAATTTATCTTTTTTCTCATACATAATTTCTTGGGAAAAAATCATGTTTATCACTGCCTTTTTACTCCTTTCTTTCTCTTTTCCTATTATAATTTCACCTTTGTTTATCATTTTTTGCATTATGTATTTTAGTGTGAAACCATTTTCTATGGGGTGTGTCCTAACAAACGATGATAATGGCATAAATTTCTTTCTTTTATCCTTCCTGCTTCTTTAGGATGTTTGGACGGACACAGTTCTATTGTACCAACACTCAACAGTGGATTCATCATGGGGATGGCATCTTCTTTTTCGAATGCAAATCCTTCATGGGAATTAAGAGTCCTTGGCCTTTTGTCGTTAATTCTAGCTTTGTAACAACTTGATTCCTCACTCTTTTTTGTTCTCCTTCTATCACGGGGACTATCATTCTTCTTTTCTCAATCAACGACGTTTGCTTTCAGTCTGTTATATCCTCTCCTGCCTGTTTCATAATGAAATGCTTGAATTTTCTTCGTCATCAGTTCTAATGCATGAGCCTTTGTACCCAAGTTACGGAAGGTTCTTACACTAGTGAGACCAAATGCAATTCATGTCTCCATGGAGTTCAAACACATCTTTACCTATTCCTTTTTTTCGGGTAACTTCCTACACTAAGCTCCCAGAGTTTTTCATCTGTCTATGAACTTCTCCATGGGCTCATCTTTCCTTTGTCGTTGTAACACCCTAGATTTTCACTAACCTGGAATTAGATGTCCTTAGGCAATGGGTCAACCATATCACTCTTAGAGATCAATCCTAAAGTCTAGAAATCGCTTTTCAACCCGTTTCCTTCAAAATCTCACCTTTCACCACCCCATTCTTCAAATTTCTCTAAGTACTTTCATATTAGACACAAACCTAAAGTTTAAAAGGTGAGGAACTATTCTTAAACTAAAACTTACTATAGATAGTAAATACATGCGTAAAATGGAATTTTGACTAGTTAATATTTAGAATTTTATGATATAGATAGGTTATTTGGATGGATTAGCTTCTTCTATCCCAAAATCATATATTGTATGTTGCATAACTCATTCTAGTTTGCAAATGAGACTCGATAAATGCCTCGACGAACTCGTCGACCCAAACGACTCAATTTGGGAGGATCCAAGGTGGGCCCCACATGTTTTCGGCATCCCTGGGGGGTGAGGACCTCACTCATGGGGCGATTCCTCTCCAAATATGTCAGTGACCGGCGAGGACCTCGCCGGTTTGGTGAGGCCTCTCCGACCTCATCCGTACAGCAGTCTGCCAGGCCAGTTTCTGTACTTTTTCCTTCACATTTCTTCCAACTTTGAAAAATCATATCTCCTTTGTTATAACTCCGATTTAGGTGATTTAAAAACAAGATTGAAGCTAAATGAGTCTAGTATTATATAAAAATATATAAAAAATATAATAAAATACTTAATATAGTTTAAAGTAGGACATTGTAACAAACCATCCGAAAATCACTTGTTGGACAGCTGCTGCTTCGGGAATTTTTAAAATTTTTATACAACTTGAAATATCATGAAATTTGTTGAAGAAAGGGCAAACCTAATGATGAACCACCTAAAAAATAATAAAAATAATACGATAACTAGAAGTGCCCAAAATGGGGCATAGAATGGCCCTAGGACTGTATTCTGCCCTATTAAGGTAGAATTTGGTTAAGTACCAAACTGAATACTCAGTAGAATTAACTTGAATCACTTTAAATATAAAGTACAAGACCCAAGATTAGTAGGACTGCTAACGCTATGTTACCTAGAAACCTAGGATCAATCTCTAAACCTAGTTGCTCTCGGGAGCATTCGGAAACTTTGTATCGAACCTAGACCGCACATCGGAAGTCCGATTATCCCGAACTTAGACAATCCTGACCGCCTAGTTGGACTTGATAATCACCTCAAAAATCAAGTCCGAATGATGTCCCGCGACGATTTCCTTGAGTCCAGAGTGAAGAGTGTGAGAAATGTTAGAAATTAAATATAAATTATGAAATCTGGCATGTATCGCTTGCGCGACATTTTCTAAGCGTTCTAACCGTCAGAATCTCATCCAAATTCACCCTCGGATCAGGGATGATGGCCCACTCATGTCAACGCACTTGTGGCCCTGATAGAGTGCCGGTGATCGTTGAACTGAAACTGGTCGGCCACGGGTGATCTGGAAATTCGATCGGACTAAAAATTCTGCCTGACCTAGATCCAATATTAGAGAGCTCAATTTTGACCGTATTTAGTACCAGGACCTCCAGAAGTGCTCCGTTCGATCGGAACAGACCCGATTTGGTTATGAAATAAGTATACCTTGGCTTCAAGCCTATTTTCGGCAGTTCTGGGCCTATATAAAGACCTTAAAACCCCTCTCTCTCATTCCATACGAATTTCCTAAGCCCTAGGAGAGAGAAGAGAGAAAAGAGAGAGAGAGAAAGAGAGAGAAAGTGGGGGAGAAGTTGGGATTTTTCTTCCATGGATTCTTCCCTACTACCCCTTGTGCTTCAACGCCGCTTCTGCACCGCCATTCCGGTGCTTCCAGCTCCGCTCCTCGGTAAGAAATCATAACCCTAACCTGTTCTAGAGTTTCAAATGGCATGAGTGATGATGTAGCTAACCTAAATCATACTGTATGTTGCTAATCAGTCGTTGATAAAGACTTAGAATCTCTATTGAATTCGTTACACTTCTATGCCGTAAGGTGCGGATTTTAGACGCTTTGGTTACCATTTTTCAAAGCTTTCAATGCCATTTAATAGTAGATTACTGATAAGGATGTTGTTTGACATGTAGAACATGTTGTCCATTTTTCATTTTGAATACATACGAAGAATATGAGATTTAGGGTATTTTGGGTATTTGTAGGAAATACGGTATACGTACGTATTTTGCCGGTATGATTGCCATGAGTATTTACCGTGTACCTATACTAGATATACGTGTATGATCTATTTGGCGAAGAGATTCGCCCTAATGCACATATTGATCGACATATGCTATGTAGACTAATGTGTGTAGACTAAGTGTTTGTTGAAATGCCTAAGTCAATATGATTTATGCCTGCCATATGTTTTGAATGTAAGAACATGATTTTTGTGTATTAGACAACTCCTTGATATAAGGATCTATCATATTATGTGTTGGAATCAACATACGTCAAGTACGTTGGAGTTGAGTAGTCTAAGTGTTTGTATAAATGTATGTATTAGTAAGTATTGAGTAAATGGTACTGTAGATTAGCATTGAGACTGGATTCTCAACTACTTTAATGATGCACATGATTTCCTCCATGCTTGTTGTATTTGAATTGATTACCTTGGGCGTGAAATACTCGTGTATGGTTAACTGCTTATGATGTACGTTATAACATGCTGATAACATGCTGGAATTTCTTGTATTTCAATTCTGTCTCTCATATGATTATTGATTTATATTACATGTGCTTGGGGCTATACTCTAGTCCAGGCTGTCAGTAACAGTTTAGCATTGGTGGGTGGATTCTATTCGCCACGAAGGATGTGTATGACGAACCCGAGTCGTACTAGAGTCGTCGGCAGTGGTTAGGCCACACGAAGTGCATGTGTACTTCATGTCGGTCGATTTAACGTGTGCTCATGCTAGTCGGACTCATCAAGTAACCTGACTGACCATTGTATGTTCACCTTGTATTCGTCATAACTGCTTGAACCTATGGTACTAAACTTACCATTGGAAAGCCCCTCTAACCTTGGTACCTCGATCCCCTAAGACTCATGAGCCGGGCATGGTGGTATGAGACACCGTGGTCTAGCTGTCGGCCTATGCTGGGGCCACAAACTTCCCCATAGTGACCAGTGAGCACCCTACTCTGAGCAGATTATGGTGGTATGAGACACTATATTCTTGTTGTCGACTTACATTGATAAGGCGATGGGGGAGTGGAGCAACGAGTGTAAGCAACAGCCCTGACAGCCCTTTGTAGTGACCTTGAATTTATCCTGACACCGCATGGGGGCGACGAGTCCTGATGCAGTCTTAAGGATATAAACTAGGCTTGTATTGATAAGGTGATGGGGGAGCGGTGCAACGAGTGTGTACAACAGCCCTGACAACCCTTGCAGTGACCTAGAACCGTACTTCGTATGAGATATGCTAGGACTGACGACCCTAGAATGGATCATTGTTTGGGTATTGATATAAGGGAGGTACCTTAGTTTCCCAATCCTGCTGTATGAAAAGGACTAATAACAACTCGGTAATCATATTCATATCGCACTGCATGTGCCTGGAAGATGTGGAGCACTGAGGGAAGAAAGCATGCTGCGTACGTAAGATGGTGTCGCATGAGGGAGTATGTTGGTGAGGAAATCCATCATGTCATTTTATGCTTGTATTAATCACAGTATTTAGGAATGTTTGATTTTCTTACTTTACCATTATCGCGTGATTGATTTGATAACATGCTAACCTTTGTTCTATGATTCCACTGAGTTAGCTACTCATCCCACGTTATGAGACGGTGTTGCGCACACCAACCAGTCCCTATTTTAGTTTCAGATGATGGCGATGCTTACGAAACAGAGCCGGACTTGATGATGAGGAGGAGGATCCCTCCTATATGTAGGTTTTGATCGATGGGTTTACATGGTTACTAATTAGATGCCAATACACTTGGTATTTTGTCTTTTATTTCCACACCCATGTATATTCTTTTCTTTCTATTTTGGAGTATACATGTATTTAGTTAACCTGGTAACATGTTCACACTCTGGAGACTTATAATCATTTATATATTTTATATATCTATCACATTCTTCCGTTTGCTAATTTAACTGTCTTTGGAGTATGATATGTTGTTTAGGCTTAATCCACTTCATGTTTTATGCACTATTACAGCTGACATTCATCCATCATTGAAAATGTTGCATAAGTGATGTTCTGGAACTCGGGAGTGGAGTTTATGCTCGACCCTCGATTTTTGGGATGTTACAGTCGTATAGAAGCTAATTCTGTAATGCTGACACCACGATCTGACGAAAAGAAGTTTGACATAAAGGCATCCTGTATTTGTTCACAAGTTCATATCGACTCTGGTGCTAAACTAGAGTCCCATCGGAATGCCTTCCCTGTCAAAGAGGAACCAAATAGTCGTAAACAATATTATGAGATGGTGGAGAAGTTACCCATGGTTGTAATGAAATGCATGAGGTGTTCATCTGGAGATCCATCCCCATTGAATTTTTGAAAGTCCGGATGTTTGAAGTTGGCTAGGAATGGTACATCTTCCACTTTCCTTGTGTTTGTATTGAGGGTCAAATATTGCATATTATCCTCCATTTATTACTTGGTTTTATGAACATGATAATGCTTAATATTCTATTTTAATCATATTTGTGTCTGAAGGTGAATTTAAGAGCTTAGATTGAAAAAGGTGCTAAAAATATGGATTTGATGCACAAAGATCACCAAGGAAAGGGATATATCTTGGGAGACCAATATTGAAGAATTCACATGCCAAAGATCCAAGGAAACCAGGTGATGAAGGAAGAGAAACAAAGACTTGAAGTTAAGAAAAAGAATCCTAAAAATTGTTCTGAAAACAGATTCTAAGACTAAAAAAGTCTAATTCTAAAAAACTGCCAAAATTGTCTTCGATCATATCGAAAGACCTTCAATGCATCGAAGATGATATTGAAGGTCCTTATATGTATCGAAGGTGAAATAAAAAAATTACAGGATTTTTAAGCCAAACTTGATGGACACTTCTAGACCATTTTCGATGCCATGGAAAGATCATTTATGTATCGAAGCTTATATTGAAGATCATATTGAAAGATCTTTGATGCATCGAAGCTGTTATGCGAACTGCATAAATTTGAGATGGTTTCTAGATTCTTCCAAGTCACTGCAAAAGGTGGTGCTGCAAAACTATGAATAGGAGTTTCTAAAGCATCCCTGGGCATCATCTAGGGTTTGGAGGAGCAAAGCACAAGGGTAGAGAGCCATCGCCAAGCATTTTTCTTCCTTTGTTCCTTAGTTTTTCATTCTTTCTTCTAGTGATTTAGATTCAATCATGTCTATGGTTGGCTAAACCTCTTAGCTATGACTAAGAGGTTAAGTTTATAGCTTGATGGGATGTTTTTATTGCTTTGATTCATGTTTATGTTAAACTTACTTTGATGGGATGTTTTTATTGATTTGATTTAAGTTTTAAATGATTTATTATGACTTAAATTATAATAGATCTGCGATAACTTTGAGTATTTTCTTTTCCTATTTTTGAGATTATGGGATTGGTAAATCCTGCTGTTTACCATTGTCTCATAGGCATGGTTTGGGGATAGAATACCTGCCAATTATCATAATTCTCCTCTTTTGAGAATTAGGTCAAAGAAAGTTTAGATTTGATCTTAAGTGTTATATCTTCCAATTGGATACGATAGGACGCCAATTTCAATTGTGTTACTTGAATCAAGGAAACTCCCTGATTGCTACAAGTGGATCCTTGGAAACCCTAATTCTCACCTTTAAATTTACAAGTTTTAGTTAAAAAAATTTTCAATTACTCTCTTTACAATTTTAGATTTATATTAACATCTTCTTCTAGTTCTACTTCTAGTTACTTTCAGAATACACACAAGATTAGTCCTTGTGGATTCGTCCTCGGTCTTACCGAGATTATTACTACATTGCGACCCTAAACTTGGGGTTGTGAACAGTATTGCTCCTATAATGGAATCTTCCAATGTTCTTGTGTTCTCTCTTAGTTTTGATGACCTCTGTAACCACTTGTCTCACTTCTTCTTGAGTTATTGCCCTTACTGCAGGAGCAGATCCATGTGATCCTGCTCTTTGTGGCTATGAGCCTTCGGGTTGTTGTTCATGTTCATTAATGGCGGCCATCATCAGAAGGGGTACAATCTGAGTCACATTATGTGTGAGAGTGGCTAAAGCTTATCAGAGGCTCTTGTATTCCTCCATTAATGTTCTTTGTGTTTGTGCCATCTCAGTCATGCATTCATTAGCGGTCGGCGGTGGGCCTTAGCTTGTTCTTGCCATGTATACAACAGCCTCTCTACTCCATGACAGGGCGATTGTTGGAGTAGGACTAGAGTACATTGGCGTGATAGGGCTTGAGAGAAGAATTTTGCTGGATTCTTTTATACTTATGTAGCATTTAGTTGACTATAACGTGACTTGCAAAGGTGTCACTTGCGAAGATGTGAAAATTGAAAGGGCTTAGCTATATGCCCTAGTGGGGGGGTGAATAGGGCAATGCCAAATAAAACTTAAAACAACGGAATAATAAAAGAAATAAAGCACAATGCTAAATTAAAAGTAATCTCAATAACCTAGAATTAAGAGAATGATACTATATCAGTTCTAAGGACAACCTTACACCAAAAACTAAAGGTTTAAGGTAGGACAACCTTATTTCTAGAACATCCTTTGTATTACAAACCAATGAGGAATAAAAAGCAAAGCAACCAAAATAACTTGCAGAAATAAATCCTAAGTCTAGAAATAAAATGATTATAACATTCATCCACAAATACAATCCACAAAACTGAATGAATAAAGAAATGAAAGAATAAAGTACATCCACAACACAATGATATATAGTGGTTCACCTGTGTGTACACCAACTGTTATCCAACAGCCACATAGAATGCTACTCCACTCCTAATATCCTCACATAGGGGATATTAACATGCACTATCAAAATAGGTTTCACAGGTTCACCTAAAACCTTCACAATTGTGTCTTTTTATGACGGGCTTACACAATCCAAAAACCCACACAATCTGAGTTTTTTGGCTCTCCTCAGATAACCAAAACAATGAGATTTTTCTGGCAAATCACAAATAAAACCAAAGAATGTAAATTACACAAATGTAAAATACCTAAATCTCCTTTTTAAGTAGCCCGGTAGAACCAATCGGAGTAGAAGTTCGATTCAATGTTCAAAGTCCAATACTCACTTTAAGAATGGTTCTAAGTCTAATTAATTTTAAATCAAAAGAACTAGTTCTATTTGATTTTGAATCAAAGAAGAAGGAATATCTGAAATTCCCATTTTCTAATAAGATTGGAATGTAGATCAAAATCAAATAAAAAACAAGCTAGCAAAAGGAATATTAAATGAGCACAAAGTAGCTTAAAAATAAACACGAACTTATCTCAGAGTATAGCTTAAAGATTGCTTGAATTGAGTTGCATTGAATTGAAAAACTCTGAAGTTCGTGCTCTATTTATAGCTTGAAAAATTCCATCTACGACTGATCTTAGGATCCTAGGACTGGTCGTAGCTTCAAAGATTTTTAAAGATTTTCGCGGGATAAGGATTAGCTGTTCCATGACTGGTCTTGGGTAGCCTACGACTGGTCGTGGGTCACCTACGACTGCTCATAGGACCCCCAGATTAGTTGCTGGAGTTTGAGTTGTAGGGTTGAGAACGGTCGAAGGATAAGTCGTACAGCTCACAGGACTGGTCAATTGATGTCCAGGACTGGTTGTAAGACAACCAGAAAAATCTGAAAATCTTCAATAACCTAGGACTGGTCCTGAAAAACTTAAGATTGGTTGTAGCAGAGCTAGGACTGGTCTTGAAGTCCCTAAGACTGGTCTTAGAACAGCCCAAACAAGCATATTAAAATATACAAATTATGTATCCAGAATGACCTACAGTAAAGCCCATCCTAAGGTCAATCTAAGGTCAACCAAACCTTAAAAGTGAGATGGACATTGATAGTCTGTACACTCAGATGACCCTTAAGAGAAGCTTGAGAATTTATGAATCTTGTTGTAGGCCTTCTCGATTTTGATCCTTTCTTGACTTGACAAAGTCTTCTTCTATACTTGTACTTGTTTGAATCTTGAACTTGCATACTTGGAGACTTCTATTCTTGAATTCTTCATCCATGACTTAAAAATTTCTTCATTTAAGTTCTTATCTTGAAATATAATGTCTTGAAGCAATGAATAGTCTCAAACATGAAACATAAGATATACAAGACATAGATATAGGTTTTGGCACCACAAAATTTGACAACCAAAGGGATATGAAATCATAGCACTTACAATCTCCCCCTTTGTCAAATTTGTGACAATACACATATCATACATATAAGAGCAACATCATACAAATTACTCTACTCCCCCTGAGAGATATGAGTACTTCTCATGTAAACAATAAACAACCTGTAAACATCAAGACTCCATATTCTCAATCCACATATCCTTCTCAATCAATCAAAATCGCAATCAATCAAAATCCAAACAAATTACTCCCCCTTTCCATACTACTCCCCTTTACCATACTACTCCCCCTTTTTGTCACAAAATGATAAGGGAAAGTCACAATAGGAAAGTCACAACAACATAGAGAATAATAAAAAACAGATAATGAGAAAGAAATATAGAAGGACATAGCATATTTCAAAATACAAACCAGAATCATCAAGCCATAATCAAGTTAATACAATATCCAAAATAAAAGATAAGATAATGTTATACAATCCAAAAGATAATTCACCTAATCAGATCCAGAGGAGGGAGCTGGGATAGTAGGATCAATCTGGTGTAAGCCCCTATTGATGCGACGAAGAAATTTTCGCATATATTTAAACTGCATATCGTGGGCTACACTCATGTTATCAACCTTCTCCTCCAATGCATGAAGGTGTGTATTATAACTAGATGGATCGTAATCAGGATTATTTGGCGAATCAGTTTCTATCTCATTAGATAAGTCATCCATATTAACATCCTGTTGAGGAAGATCACCAGCTTCCCCTTCATTTCCATCATCACCACCATTACCACCAACACCACCTTCATCCACTTGGCCCAGAAGCAAATCTAAGTTCATCTTATTAAGATTGACATTGTTGAAAATAAGATGATGAATTGGTGCCTCATTAATAGGTTTATCGACAAGCATGTGAGTGGCTAACACAGTCATAAGATAACCAAATGGAATATCACTATAACTCGGATGGAGACGAAACTGTATGATAAAATGACAGATCAAAGAAGAAAGGCAGACCATGGTATCAGAAGCAATAGAATGCAACACACGAATCATGAAAGAAATCAACTCTGTTTTATTACCAGACTGAGGATATAGATTTGAAATGAAAAAATGATATAACACTCTGTATCTAGGTAACAGATACTTTGAAGGGAGTGCATTCCCTTTGTGTGTCCATTGCACATTAATTTTGCATAAGTCTCTTGTTAACATGTATTTTTCCGATTCAGATGGTTTGTCGTATAGAGTATGAATCGGTATACCTTCATCATTAATGGGTATATCCATAATACCTGATATCAAATGATGGTCTACTTCAAATTTCCCTTCTCTAGTATCAATTGAAAAAGTTAAGTTGTCAAGGAAGAATTCTGAGATACATGCAATCATTGATTGTGCAGTAGACTGGTATGCAGGCCCACCCCAAAGCAGAATGTTAGCCCAGTCAATATATTCAAGGAGAGGAACAATACCAAATGGAGCAATGTGATTGAGATCAGTGGGATGCTCAATGATAATATTACGGACACGTAAATCCCGTACATCTTGAGGATCATCTTCGGGTGAACGAAGGTGTCGTTTTGTTATCGATATAGATCTAGATGAGGATGGACCACGGGATGCTTTCTTCTTCCCTCTAGCATCCATCTTCAACAAGATATACTAAGAGCATGAGAAATGTACAAAAAGAAGGATGAGTTTTCTCTAAATCAGCAATTTGAGAAGAAACCCTTAAAAAACCAACAAAAGATGAAATCTAGCTACACAATGATCAAATCAAAGCATAAAGACCATGAATCTTCATAAAAAATGAAGAAATAAGACTAAACTTGAAGAAATACAAGAAATCCTATGACTGGTCGAGCCACGACTCGTCGTAGGTTAGAGTGAAAATGAAGAAGAAGGAGGTTTTCCCCAAAATATATCATGTTCACGAGCTACACGACCGGTCGATTGTTGTGCACGACCGGTCATACAATGACTGGTTATGTACAGCTACGACTGGTCAAGTATCGACCAAAAATACATTTTTAATGTAAAAAATTAAAATTTAAACACAAATAATACTAAATATAATACACTATAATACATGTAAGAAAGAATACTCAACGTAAAATACACATACCAAGATCAAATTTCAATTTATTAAACCCGCTTTTGTCGATCGGTTTAGTAAATATATCAGCAAGTTGATTTTCGGTTGATATATATTCCAAGGAAATAACTTTTTCTTCAACCAACTCATGAATGTAATGATACCTAATGTCAATGTGCTTAGTACGTGAATGATGGATTGGATTTTTAAAAATATTTATAGCATTAAAATTATCACAATGTAAGATCATTGAATCTTGATTAATTCCACAATCGCTTATCATGCGTTTCATCCAAACTAGTTGAGTACATTCATATCCAGCTGCAATATACTCAGCCTCAACAGTGGAGAGCGATATTGAGCTTTGCTTCTTGCTGAACCAAGAAAATAAGTAATTTCTAATGTAAAAACAACCATCACTGGTTGATTTTCTATCATCGATATTACTGGCCCAATCAGCATCTGAGTACCCGGCTAATTGAACACTAGTATCAAAAGGATACTAAAGACCTAGATTTATAGTACTTGCGACATATCTAATAATCCATTTAACAGCAGTAAGATGTGATTCCTTAGGATTATACTGATATCTTGCACAAATATCAACACTTAATGCGATATCAGGTCTACTAGCAGTTAGATACAACAAACTACCAATCATACTATGATATAGTTTAGGATCTATATCTTTACCTATAGAGTCTTTTGAGAGTCTTAACGTTGTACTCATAGGAGTATCAAAGTTCTTACCATTCTCAAATCCAAACCTTTTAACCAAGTTTGAAGCATATTTGGTCTGGGAAATGAAAATTCCATCAGGCTGTTGTTTTACTTGCAACCCTAGGAAATAGTTTAGTTCACCAACCATGCTCATTTCGAACCTTAATTTCATTAACTCTGCAAACTCAATAGACATGTTAGAGCACGTTGATCCATAAATAATATCATCAACATAAATTTGAACCATCAAAATATCATTGTTATGTTTCTTAACAAAGAGCGTCTTATCAATACTTTCTACTTGAAAGCTATGACTAAGTAAGAATTTAATCAATTTCTCATACCATGCCCTGGATGCTTGTTTTAGACCATAGAGAGCCTTTTTGAGACGAAATACATGGTTAGCTAACTTGGGGTCTTCAAACCGTGAAGGTTGTTTAACATACACCTCTTCATGTAAATCGTCATTCAAGAAGGCACTCTTTACATAAATCTGATAAATCTTAAATTTTCTAAAGCATGCGATGGAAATAAAAAGTCTGATTTATTCAAGGCGAGCGACTGGAGCAAAGGTTTCATTGTAATCGATGCCTTCAATCTGAGTGTACCCTTGTACAACCAGTCTAGCCTTGTTTCGTATTATATTTCCAAGTTCATTAGACTTATTTTTAAAGATCCATTTTGTTTCAATAATGTGTTTATCTTTACGTCTAGGAACAAGATACCAGACATCATTACGAACAAATTGATTAAGTTCATCCTGCATAACAATTATCCAATTTTCATCAGAAAGTGCTTCTTTCACATTGACTGGTTCTATTTGGGATGTAAAACAAACATAATTACATATGTTCTCAAGTTATTTGTGAGTACGAACTCCAGTGAGAGGGTTTTCAAGAATTTGATTGGTTGGATGATCTTTGACAGTCCTTGGTTCCGACTCTTTTTGACTTGATGAGGTATCTTGATTGTCGATAATAAGAGCTTCATCATCATCTAAACTCGGAGCTAGTGTATTCAAATGATCATCAATGATCACATTGATGGACTCTTGAATTACACTAGTTCTCTTATTTAGAACCCTATAAGATTGACTGTTTAAAAAATAACCAAGAAAAATACCTTCATCACTCTTCGTATCAAACTTTCCCAAATTTTTATGATCACGTAAAATATAACACTTGCTGCCAAAAACCCGAAAGTATTTGACAGTAGGTTTCTTTTCAAACCATAATTCATAAGCAGTCTTATTATTAGATTTACTGGTATAAACCCGATTAATAATATAACATGCGGTATTAACTGCTTCAGCCCAAAGATTTTTAGAGAGCTTCATGCTATTTAACATAACATTAGCCATATCCTAAAGCACTCTGTTTTTTCTTTCAACTATACCATTTTGTTGCGGTGTTTTGGGCACACAGAATTCATGCGATATTCCCTGATCGCTACAGAAATTTTTAAAACTATTATTTTCAAATTCGGATCCATGATCACTACGGATCTTACTAACATGAGAACCTTTCTCATTTTGGATTCATTTAATGACCTTTTACACTTCATCCAGGGTTTCAGTTTTGTCTTTTAAGAAAGATACCCAAGTGAATCTGGTATAGTCATCTATGCTAACAAAGATGTATTTTTTACTTCCTCGACTCTTCGATCTGGTTGGTCCAATAAGATCCATGTGAAGAAGCTCGAGTGGTCTAGATGTGGTATTGGAGTTCACTTTCTTATGAGAGCTCCTAGTCTGTTTGCCCAACTGGCATTCACAACATGTTTTGTTTACTCTTTGTAATTTGGGTAGACCTCTAATTAGTTCTCTTTTGCTCAATCTAAATAAGTTTCGATAGTGTACATGTCTAAGGCGTTTATGTCATAATTCAGTCTCATCGGTATGGACCATGTAACATGATTGAGTAGATGAGCTTGCATCACTAACGATGTAGCAGTTTTCAGAAGTTCTGCAACCAGTTAATATAACAGAACCCTTTTTATTAAGTATCTCATAACCTTGATTAGAAAACTTCACACTATGGTTATTATCGCATATCTAAGAAATGCTTAGTAGGTTGTGTTTCATGCCCTCAACATATAAAACATTCTTAAATAAGGGAAGGTTATAAAGCTGAACCGTACCTTGGCCAATGATCTTGTAATTGCTTCCATCACCAAATGTGATTGACCCGTCAGTCATATCCTTTTGATCGGTGAATAAAGCCTTGTCGCTTGTCATATGCCTGGAGCAACCATTATCTAGGTACCACTTTGAATGGCTTGTAGCTTTGAAAGCAGTGTGGGCAACCAAGCAGGCAACTTTAGGAACCCATTTCAGACCTGTTTTGGGTTTAGGAGTATAGATGGTCTTTTTCTGTCTGTTGTTATAGGAGAGACCTATAGAGTTAGACTTTAATAGCTCCTTGAGTAGATTAATTAATTTTTCAACCAATGGATTTCGGTTTTAAAAATCAAAGTTGACATGGCTACCTTTAGGTTTTTGAAAAGTCCTTGAATTTTTGGAAAAACTTTGATAAGTACTCTTTTCTTTTGAGGTTGAAGACTCTCCTTTTACAAATTTAGGAGCAATATTCTTTTGTTTAAGAGATGTATTCTTATCATAGCCCAACCCGGATCGATCGTCACATTTTCTTGATCCAGACAATAATTTTTTCAATTTAGGATCACCTTGGGCATATCTCCATGTGTCTTTCAAACTCAGAAGAGAAGCTAACTCATTTTTGAATTTCTCATTTTCGGATCTCAAATCTTCAATTTTGAAGGTTTTGAAATCTAAATCACATTTGGTCTTTTCAAAAGAATTGAAAATATGAGACTTTTCTAAAACGAGAGACTCATAATCTTCTTTAAGCTTAGAAAATTTTTCCTTTTATAACTTAAGCTTGACGGCAATTTTACAACTCTCCTTATAAAGGGCATTATAAGCATCCTGAAGATCATCTTCATTATCGCAATCACTATTCAGATTTTCTTCACTAGATATATCATCATTATCTAAAAAAGTGATCTTGGCTAGAGTCATAAGGGCTTTAATATCATCGCCCGACTCGGTTTCAGAATCTTCTGATTTAGAAGAGGATTCAGAATCAGATGATTCATCCCAAGTAGCCAACATGCTTTTCCTTTTTGATGTGTCCTTTTTAGGACATTTGTTAGCTAAGTGCCCATATTCTTGACAGTTGTAACATTAGTAATCTTTCAAAGATTTTTGAGTTCTCAGTTTAGATCGTCTCTTATCATTTGACTTTTGAACATCAACTTTTTTCTTGCTTTTGAAAATTTTGTAAAACTTTTCTGCTAAAAGCGCCATATCATCTTTGAAATTTTCTAAATCCAAAGTGCTCTCTTGTGAAACATTTTTACATGATTTGAGATCAATTGATTTTCTTTTAGGAGCTTTAAATGACAACTCGTAGGTTTGAAGTGAACCAAATAGTTCATCAACCCTCATGGTATCCATATCACGAAGTTCCTGAATCGCGATTACTTTAGAATTGAACCGTTCAGGAAGTGAGCGTAGTATCTTTGCGCACACTTTACTTTCTGGGATTCTATCACCAAGACCCCACATAAAGTTCACAATGTCATTCAATCTAGTGTAGAAGTCCATAAACATCTCATTCTCCTCCATATGAATTTCTTCAAATTTAGTTGTGAGGAGTTGGACTTTAGATTTCTTGACAATAGATATACCCTCGTGTGTCATTTCTAATACATCCCATGCTTGTTTTACATTTTCACAAGAGATGATTCTTTTGTATTCATCTGGTGATAATGCATAAGTAATTGCATTTAGTGCTTTTGCATTAGCACTACTCTCACTTTTTTGAAGTGTGGTCCAAAGAGAATAAACCGTTACTTTTATTGATTTTAAACCATCGTCATTAGTTACTTCAGTGATAGGAAGGTTCCATTCATTCAATGTGGCCAGCCACATACTTTCATCCATGGATTTGAGGAAGATCCTCATCCTAGCTTTCCAATAGGCATAGTTTGTGCCATTAAAGGGTGCTGGCCTAGTGACTGATAGGCTATCAAAATTTGACATCTTAATACAGCTTAGATCGTTAGCTTAAGAAATCAATCCAATAAATAAATAATAAGCACAAGCTATTAGGCCCTGATGCCACTTGAAAGGGCCTAGCTATATGCCCTAGAGGGGGGGTGAATAGGGCAATGCAAAATAAAACTTAAAACAGCGGAATAATAAAAGAAATAAAGCACAATGCGGAATTAAAAGTAATCTCAATAACTTAGAATTAAGAGAATGATACTATATCAGTTCTAAGGACAATCTTACACCAAAATCCAAAGGTTTAAGGTAGGACAACCTTATTTCTAGAACGTCCTTTGTATCTCAAACCAATGACAAATAAAAATAAGGAAACCAAAATAGCTTGTAGAAATAAATCCTAAGTTATTACAACATTTCCACACTTGCATGAAATAAAATGATTACAACATTCATCCACAAATACAATCCACAAAACTGAATGAATAAAGGAATGAAAGAATAAAGCACATCCACAATACAACGATATATAGTGGTTCGCCTATGTGTACACCAACTGTTATACAATAGCCACACAGAATGCTACTCCACTCCTAATATCCTCACACGGGGGATATTAGCATGCACTATCAAAATAGGTTTCACAGGTTTACCTAAAACCTTCACAATTGTGTCTTTTTATCTCGGGCTTACACAATCCAAAAACCCACACAATCTGAGTTTTCTGGCTCTCCTCAGATAACCAAAACAATGAGATTTTTCTGGCAAATCACAAATAAAACCAAAGAATGTAAATTACACAAATGTAAAATACCTGAATCTCCTTTTGAAGTAGCCCAGTAGAACCAATCGGAGTAGAAGTTCGATTCAACGTTCAAAGTCCAATACTCACTTTAAGAATGGTCCTAAGTCTAATTGATTTTAAATCAAAAGGGCTAGTTCTATTTGATTTTAAATCTAAGAAGAAGGAATATCAGAAATTCCCCTTTTCTAATAAGATTGGAATATAGATCAAAATCAAATAAAAAATAAGCTAGCAAAAGGAATATTAAATGAGCACAAAGTAGCATAAAAATAAACACGAACTTATCTCAGAGTATACCCTAATGATTGTTTGAATTGAGTTGAATTGAATTGAAAAACTCTGAAGTTCGTGCTCTATTTATAGCTTGAAAATTCCCATCTATGGCTGGTCTTAGGATCCTAGGACTGGTCGTAGCTTTAAAGATTTTCAAAGATTTCCGCGGGATAAGGATTAACTGTTCCATGACTGGTCCTGGGTAGCCTACGACCGGTCATGGGCCACCTACGACTGGTCGTAGGACCCCCATATTAGTTGCTGGAGTTTGAGTCATAGGACTAAGACCGGTCGAAGGACAAGTCGTACAGCTCACAGGACTGGTCGAAGGATATCCAAGACTGGTCGTAGGACAACCAGAAAAATTTAAAAATCTTCAACAACGTAGGACTGATCCTGTAAAACTTAAGACTGGTCGTAGCAGAGCTAGGACTGGTCTTGAAGTCCCTAGGACTGGTCTTAGAACAGCTCGAACAAGCATATTAAAATATACAAATTATGTATCTAGAATGACCTACAGTAAAGCCCATCCTAAGGTTAACCTAAGGTCAAACAAACCTTAAAAGTTAGATGGACATTGATAGTCTGTACACTCAGATGACCCTTAAGAGAAGCTTGAGAATTTACGAATCTTGTTGTAGGCCTTCTCGAGCTTAATCCTTTCTTGACTTGACAAAGTCTTCTTCTATACTTGTACTTGTTTGAATCTTGAACATGCATACTTAGAGACTTCTATTCTTGAATTCTTCATCCATGACTTAAAACTTTCTTCATTTAAGTTCTTATCTTGAAATGCGATGTCTTTAAGTAATGAATAGTCTCAAACAAGAAACAAAAGATATACAAGACATAAATATAGGTTTTGGCACCACAAAATTTGACAACCAAAGGGATATGAAATCATAGCACTTACAATCTCCCCCTTTGCCAAATTTTTGACAAAACATATATCATACAGATAAGAGCAATATCATACAAATTACTCTACTCCCCCTGAGACATACGAGTACTGCTCATGTAAACAATAAACAACATGTAAACATCAAGACTCCATATTCTCGATCCACATATCCTTCTCAATCAATCAAAATCCAAACAAATTAACTCCCCCTTTCCATTCTACTCCCCTTTACCATACTACTCCCCCTTTTTGTCACAAAATGACAAGGGAAAGTCACAATAGGAAAGTCACAACAATATAGAGAATAATAAAAAGTAGATAATGAGAAAGAAATATGGAAGGACTTAACATATTTCAAAATATAAACCAGAATCATCAAGCCATAATCAAGTTAATACAATATCTAAAATAAAAGATAAGATAATGTTATACAATCCAAAAGATAATTTGCCTAATCAGATCCAGAGGAGGGAGCAGGGATAGTAGGATCAATCTGGTGTAAGCCCTTATTAATGCAACGAAGATATTTTCTCATATATTTAAACTGCATATCGTGGGTGACATTCATGTTATCAACCTTCTCCTCCAATGCACGAAGGCGTGCATCATAATTAGATAGATCGAAATCAGGATCATTTGGCGAATCAGTTTCTATCTCATCAAATAACTCATCCATATTAACATCCTGTTGAGGAAGATCGCCAGCTTTCCCTTCATTTTCGGCTTCACCACCATCACCACCAACACCACCTTCATCAACTTGACCAGGAAGCAAATCCAACTTCATCTTATTAAGATTGGAATTGTTGAAAATAAGATGATGAATGGGTACCTCATTAATAGGTGTATCGACAAGAATATGAGTGGCTAACACAGTCATAAGATAACCAAACGGAATAATCACTATGACCCGGATGAAGATGAAACTGTATGATAAAATGACAGATCAATGAAGGATGACAGACCTTGGTACCAGAAGTAATAGAGTGTAACACACGAACCATGAAAGAAGTCAACTTGGTTTTATTACCGGACCGAGGATACAGATTTGAAATGAAAAAATGATGTAACACTCTGTATCTAGGGAACAGATACTTTGAAGGGAGCGCATTCCCTTTGTGTGTCCATTGCGCATTAATTTTACATAAGTCTCTTGTTAGCATGCATTTTTCCGATTCAGATAGTTTGACGTATAGAGTATGAATCGGAATACCTTCATTATTAATGGGTATATCCATAATACCCGATATCAAATGACGGTCTACTTCAAATTTCCCTTCTCTAGTATCAATTGAAAAAGTTAAGTTGTCAAAGGAGAATTCTGAGATACATGCAACCATTGATTATGCAATGACTGGTATGCAGGCCCACCCCAAAGCAGAATGTTAGCCCGGCCAACAGATTCAAGGAGAGGGATAATACCATATGGAGTAATGTGATTGAGATCAGCGGTATGCTCAACGATAACATTACGGACATGCAAATCTCGTACATCTTGCGGATCATCTTCGGGTGACCGAAGGTGCTGTTTTGTTATCGGTGTAGATCTAGATGAGGATAAACCATGAAATGTTTTCTTCTTCCCTCTAGCATCCATCTTCAACAAGAAATACTAAGAGCAAGAGAAATGTACAAAAATAAGGATGGGTTTTCTCTAGATCAGCAATTTGAGAAGAAACACTTGAAAAACCCAACAAAAAGATGAAACCAAGCTACACAATGATCAAATCAAAGTATAGAGAACATCAAACTTCAAGAAAAATGAAAAAATAAGACTAACCTTGAAGAAATACAAGAAATCCTATGACTGGTCGAGCCACGACTCGTCATAGGTCGGAGTGAAAATGAAGAAGAATGAGGTTTTCTCTAAATTATATCATGTTCACGAGCTCCACGACCGGTCGAGTGATGTGTACGACCGGTTGTACCACGACTGGTCGTGTATAGATACGACCGGTAAAGCATCAACCAAAAATACATATTTAATGTAAAAAAATAAAATTTAAACATAAATAATACTAAATATAATACACTATGATACATGTAAGCAAGAATACTCAATCTAAAATACATATACCAAGATCAAATTTTAATTTATTAAACCTCCTTTTGTTGAGCGATTTAGTAAATATATCAGCAAGTTGAGTTTCGGTTGGTATATATTCCAAGGAAATAACTTTTTCTTCAACCAACTCAAGAATGTAATGATACCTAATGTCAATATGCTTAGTACGTGAATGTTAGATTGGATTTTTGAAAAAATTTATATCACTGGAATTATCACAATGTAAGATCATTGAATCTTGATTAATTCCATAATCGCTTAGCATTAGTTTAATCCAAACTAGTTAAGTACATGCATATCCAGCTGCAATATACTCAGCCTCAGCAATGGAGAGCGATATTGAGCTTTCCTTCTTGTTGAACCAAGAAACTAAGCAATTTTCAATGTAAAAACAACCATCACTGGTTGATTTTCTATCATCGATATTACCGGCCCAATCAGCATCTGAGTACCCGGCTAATTGAACACTAGTATCAAAAGGATACCAAAGACCAAGATTTATAGTACTTGCAACATATCTAATAATCAGTTTAACATCAGTAAGATGTGATTCCTTAGGATTAGACCGATATCTTGCATAAATACCAACACTTAATGCAATATCAGGTCTGCTAGCAATTAGATGCAACAAACTATCAATCATACTATGATATAGTTTAGGATCTATATCTTTACCTGAAGAGTCTTTTGAGAGTCTTAACGTTGTACTCATAGGAGTATCAAAGTTCTTACCATCCTCAAATCCAAACCTTTTAACCAAGTTTGAAGCATATTTGGTCTGGGAAATGAAAATTCCATCAGGCTGTTATTTTACTTGCAACCCTAGGAAATAGTTTAGTTCACCAACCATGCTCATTTCGAACCTTGATTTCATTAACTCTGCAAACTCAATAGACATGTTAGAGCAAGTCGATCCATAAATAATATCATTAACATAAATTTGAACCATCAAAATATCATTGTTATGTTTCTTAACAAAGAGCGTCTTATCAACACTTCCTACTTGAAAGCTATGACTAAGTAAGAATTTAGTCAATTTCTCATACCATGCCCTGGGTGCTTGTTTTAGACCATAGAGAGCCTTTTTGAGATGAAATACATGGTTAGATAACTTGGGTCTTCAAATCCTGAAGGTTCTTCAATATACACCTCTTCATGTAAATCGCCATTCAAGAAGGCACTCTTTACATCCATCTAATAAATCTTAAATTTTCTAAAGCCTGCGATGGAAATAAAAAGTCTAATTGATTCAAGGCAAGCGACTGGAGCAAAGGTTTCATCGTAATCGATGCCTTCAATCTGAGTGTACCCTTGTACAACCAGTCTAGCCTTATTTCGTATTATATTTCCAAATTCATCAGACTTATTTTTAGAGATCCATTTTGTTCGAATAATGTGTTTATCTCTAGGTCTAGGAACAAGATACCAGACATCATTATGAACAAATTGATTAAGTTCATCCTGCATAGCAATTATCCAATTTTCGTCAGAAAGTGCTTCTTTCACATTGACTGGTTCTATTTGGGATGTAAAACAAACATAATTACATATGTTCTTAAGTTGTTTGCGAGTACGAACTCCAGTGAGAGGGTTTTCAAGAATTTGATTAGTTGGATGATCTTTGACAGTCCTTAGTTCAGACTCTTTTTGACTTGATGAGGTATCTTGATTGTCGATAATAAGAGCTTCATCATCATCCAAACTCAGAGCAGGTGTATTCAAATAATCATCAATGACCACATTGATGGAC
Organism: Magnolia kwangsiensis; assembly: GCA_037074715.1. Classification (NCBI taxonomy): domain Eukaryota; kingdom Viridiplantae; phylum Streptophyta; class Magnoliopsida; order Magnoliales; family Magnoliaceae; genus Magnolia; species Magnolia kwangsiensis. The sequence continues at coordinate 90,535,521 of CM073580.1, forward strand.
TCTTGAATCACACTAGTTCTCTTATTTAGAACCCTATAAGCTCGATTGTTCAAAGAATAACCAAGAAAAATACCTTCATCACTCTTCGTATCAAACTTTTCCAAATTTTTAGGATCACGTAAAATATAACACTTGCTGCCAAAAACCCGAAAGTATTTGACAGTAGGTTTCTTTTCAAACCATAATTCATAAGCAGTCTTATTATCAGATTTACTGGTATAAACCCGATTAATAATATAACATGCGGTATTAACTGCTTCAGCCCAAAGATTTTTAGAGAGCTTCATGCTATTTAACATAACATTAGCCATATCCTGAAGCACTCTGTTTTTTCTTTCAACTATACCATTTTGTTGCGGTGTTTTGGGTGCAGAGAATTCATGCGATATTCCCTAATCGCTATAGAATTTCTCAAAACTATTATTTTCGAATTCGGATCCATGATCACTACGGATCTTACTAACATGAGAACCTTTCTCATTTTGGATTCGTTTAATGACCTTTTTCAATTCATCCAGGGTTTCAGTTTTATCTTTTTAGAAAGATATCCAAGTGAATCTGGTATAGTCATCTACGATAACCAAGATGTATTTTTTACCTCCTCGACTCTCCGATCTGGTTAGTCCAATAAGATCCATGTGGAGAAGCTCGAGTGGTGTAGATGTGGTATTGGAGTTCACTTTCTTGTCAGAGCTCCTAGTCTTGCCCAACTGGCATTCACCACATATTTTGTCTACTCTTTGCAATTTGGGTAGACCTCTAATTAGTTCTCTTTTTCTCAATCTAAATAAGTTCTGATAGTGTACATGTCCAAGGCGTTTATGCCATAATTCAATCTCATCGGTATGGACCATGTAACATGATTGAGTAGATGAGCTTGCATCACTAACGATATAGCAGTTTTCAAAAGTTCTGCGACCAGTTAATATAACAGAACCCTTTTTATTAAGTATCTCACAACCTTGATTAGAAAACTTCACACTATGGTTGTTATCGCATATCTGAGAAATGCTTAGTAGGCTGTGTTTTAAGCCCTCAACATATAAAACATTCTTAAATAAGGGAAGGTTATAAAGCTGAACCGTACCTTAGCCAATGATCTTGCAATTGCTTCCATCACCAAATGTGACTGACCCGTCAGTCATATCTTTTAGATCAGTGAATAAAGCCTTGTCGCCTATCATATGCCTGGAGCAACCACTATCTAGGTACCACTTTGAATGGCTTGTAGCTTTGAAAGCAGTGTGGGCAACCAAGCAGGCAACTTTAGGAACCCATTTCAAAACTGTTTTGGGTTTAGGAGTATAGATGGTCTTTTTCTGTTTGTTGTTATAGGAGAGACCTATAGAGTTAGACTTTAATAGCTCCTTGAGTAGATCAATTAATTTTTCAGGCAATGGATTCCGATTTTGAAAATCAAAGTTGACATGGCTACCTTTAAGTTTTTGAAAAGTCCTTGAATTTTTGAAAAAACCTTGATAAGTATTCTTTTCTTTTGAGGTTGAAGACTCTCCTTTTACAAATTTAGGAGTAATGTTCTTTTGTTTAGGAGATGTATTCTTATCATGGCCTAACCCGGATTGATCGCCACATTTTCTTGATTCGGACAATAATTTTTTCCAATTTAGGATCACCTTGGGCATATCTCCATGTGTCTTTCAAACTCAGAAGAGAAGCTACCTCATTTTTAAGTTTCTCATTTTCGGATCTCAAATCTTTAATTTTGGAGGTTTTAAAATCTAAATCACATTTGGTCTTTTCAAAATAATCAGAAATATGAGACTTTTCTAAAACGAGAGACTCATAATCTTCCTTAAGCTTAGAAAATTTTTCTTTTCGTAATTTAAGCTTGACGGCAATTTTACAACTCTCCTTATAAAGGGCATTATAAGCATCCTGAAGATCATCTTCATTATCGCAATCACTATTCAGATTTTCTTCACTAGATATATCATCATTATCTGAAAAAGTGATCTTGACTAGAGTCATAAGGGCTTTAACATCATCGTCCGACTCAGTTTTAGAATCTTCTGATTTAGAAGAGGATTCAGAATTAGACGATTCATCCCAAGTAGCCATCATGCTTTTCCTTTTTGATTTGTCCTTTTTAGGACATTTGTTAGCTAAGTGCCCATACTCTTGACAGTTATAACATTGACTATATTTCAAAGATTTTCAAGCTCTAGGTTTAGATCGTCTCTTATCATTTGACTTTTGAAAATCAACTTTTTTCTTGCTTTTGAAAATTTTGTAAAATTTTTTTGCTAAAAGCGCCATATCATCTTCAAAATTTTCTAAGTCCGATGTACTTTCTTGTGAAACATTTGATGATTTGAGAGCAATTGATTTTCTTTTAAGAGCTTTAAAGGACAACTCGTAGGTTTGTAATGAACCAACTAGTTCCTCAACCCTCATGGTATCCGTATCACGAAGTTCCTGAATCGCGGTCACTTTAGAATTGAGCCGTTCAGGAAGTGAGCGTAGTATCTTTGCGCACACTTTATTCTATCACCAAGACCCCACATAGAGTTTACAATGTCATTCAATCTAGTGTAGAAGTCCATAATCATCTCATTCTCCTCCATATGAATTTATTCAAATTTAGTTGTGAGGAGTTGGACTTTAGATTTCTTGACAATTGATGTACCCGTGTGTGTCATTTCTAATACATCCCATGCTTGTTTTGCATTTTCACAAGAGATGATTCTTTTGAATTCATCTGGAGATAATGCACAAGTAATCGCATTTAGTGCTTTTGCATTGGCACTACTCTCACCTTTTCGAAGTGTGGTCCAAAGAGAATGAGCTGTTACTTTCATTGATTTTGAACCATTGTCATTAGTTACTTCAGTGATAGGAGGGTTCCATTCATTCACTGTGGCCATCCACACACTTTCATCCAAGGATTTGAGGAAGATCCTCATCCTAGCTTTCCAATAGGCATATTTTGTGCCATTAAAGGGTGGTGGCCTAGTGACTAATAGGCTATCAAAATTTGACATCTTAATATAGCTTAGATTGTTAGATCAAGAAATAAATCTAATAAATAAACAATAAGCATGAGCTATTAGGCTCTGATACCACTTGAAAGGGCCTAGATATATGCCATAGAGGGGGGGTGAATAGGGCAATGCCAAATAAAACTTAAAACAGCGAAAAAATAAAAGAAATAAACCATAATGCCGAATTAAAAGTAATCTCAATAACCTAGAATTAAGAGAATGATACTATATCAGTTCTAAGGACAACCTTACACCAAAAACCAAAGGTTTAAGGTAGGACAACCTTATTTCTAGAACGTCCTTTGTATCTCAAACCAATGACAAATAAAAATATGGAAACCAAAATAACTTGCAGAAAGAAATCCTAAGTTATTACAACATTCCTACACTTGCTTGAAATAAAATGATTACAACATTCATCCACTAATACAATCCATAAAACTGAATGAATAAAGGAATGAAAGAATAAAGCACATCCACAATACAACAATATATAGTGGTTCGCCTGTGTGTACACCAACTGTTATCCAACAGCCACACAGAATGCTACTCCACTCCTAATATCCTCACACAGGGGATATTAGCATGCACTATCAAAATAGGTTTCACAGGTTTACCTAAAACCTTCACAATTGTGTCTTTTTATCTCGGGCTTACACAATCTAAAAACCCACACAATCTGAGTTTTCTGGCTCTCCTCAGATAACCAAAACAATGAGATTTTTATGGCAAATCGTAAACAAAACCAAAGAATGTAAATTACACAAATGTAAAATACCTGAATTTCCTTTTGAAGTAGCCCGGTAGAACCAATCGGAGTAGAAGTTCGATTCAACTTTTAAAGTCCAATACTCACTTTAAGAATGGTTCTAAGTCTAATTAATTTTAAATCAAAAGAGCTAGTTCTATTTGATTTTGAATCCAAGAAGAAGGAATATCAGAAATTCTCATTTTCTAATAAGATTGGAATGTAGATCAAAATGAAATAAAAAACAAGCTAGCAAAAGGAATATTAAATGAGCACAAAGTAGCTTAAAAATAAACATGAACTTATCTCAGAGTATAGCCTAAAGATTGCTTGAATTGAGTTGCATTGAATTGAAAAACTCTAAAGTTAGTGCTCTATTTATAGCCTGAAAAATCCCATCTACGACTGGTCTTAGGATCCTAGGACTGCTCGTAGCTTCAAAGATTTTCAAAGATTTTCTCGGAATAAGGATTAGCTGTTCCACGACTGGTCTTGGATAGCCTACGACTAGTCATGAGCCACCTATGACTAGTCGTGGGTCACCTACGATTGATTGTAGGACTTCCAGATTAGTTGTTGGAGTTTGAGTCGTAGGGCTAAGACCGGTCGAAGGACAAGTCGTACAGCTCACAGGACTGGTCAAAGGATGTCCAGGACTGGTCGTAGGACAACCAGAAAAATTTGAAAATCTTTAACAACCTACGACTAGTCCTGAAAAACTTAAGACTGGTCGTAGCAGAGCTAGGACTGGTCTTGAAGTCCCTAGGACTGGTCTTAGAATAGCCCGAACAAGCATATTAAAATATACAAATTATGTATCCAGAATGACCTACAGTAAAGCCCATCCTAAGGTCAATCTAAGGTCAAACAAATCTTAAAAGTGAGATGGACATTGATAGTCTGTACACTCAGATGACCCTTAAGAGAAGCTTGAGAATTTACGAATCTTGTTGTAGGCCTTCTCGAGCTTAATCCTTTCTTGACTTGACAAAGTCTTCTTCTATACTTGTACTTGTTTGAATCTTGAACATGCATACTTGGAGACTTCTATTCTTGAATTCTTCGTCCATGACTTGAAACTTTCTTCATTTAAGTTCTTGTCTTGAAATACGATGTCTTTAAGCAATGAATATCTCAAACAAGAAACACAAGATATATAAGACATAGATATAGGTTTTGGCACCACAAAATTTGACAACCAAAGGGATATGAAATCATAGCACTTACAAGGGTATTTATAGCCCCTCACACATATAAATCCTCGATTATTTAGCCATGGGACCCACTTTATGAATCTTTCCTTTGCACTTCGCGCAACTTACTAGTCAATGTAAATATGAGTTGAGCGGTCCTGCGCAACTACTATGAAGAGTTGCGCAGACCTATGCAACTCAGGTCCCTCGTGCAACTTCGTGTCTTGATCATCAATTTTCTTCCATTCTTTCCCTTTTCATTTCTTATTCTTCTTTCTTCTTTCTTCTAATTAAACGTCATGATCCAACATTAGCCACTCGTTCAATGTGTAAAATATGATCAAGCAATATTTAGAGGGTAGGGTTCATCCTCAGATGATGGGTTACACCTTTGCCTTCCTCATAAAAAGACTTTTCAATACACATAAAGAGAAATGAGAAAGGGATTCTTACAGTTGGTTGTGAAGAATAGTTGTAAAAAACCTCTCCTAAAGCATAATTGAATTCAACATGCGAGTTGTAACGCCCCGAAAATCGAGGGTCGAGCAAAGCTCAACTCCCGAGTTTGAACGCATCACTTATGCAACATAAATAATGATGATTAAATGTTATCCATATTAGTACATTAAACATGAGTGGAATTATACCAAATCAGCATATCATACTCCAGGGTTACCTAAATTAAGTAAGCGAAAGACTGAGATAAATATATAAAGTATGAAAGTGTTTATCAATCCCCAGAGTATGAGTATGTTACCAGGCTGATATATACATGAATTGTACTAAAATTTACAAAATATCAAAATGTGAATGTTCGACTAATCCATAGTCCCGTAATCCTGGCGATGTAACTCTAGGTCTATGTAAACCCACCTGAGAGTTCCATGTAGGAGAACTCTTCTTCGTCGAAGAAGTCCGACTCCATTGCATAAGCCTTGCCATAATTTGCATCTAAAATAGGGTCTAGTTGGTATTTTAAAGCACTGTTCCAGAGTGGAAGTGAATGATCAACTCAATGGTACTATAAGGTAAAGGTTAACATGTTATCAATTCAGTCAAGCAGTAATGATAAAGTAATATAACAATCATATCCTAAGTACTCTTGTTAATGGAGGAATGGTATGATGTAATGATGCATGCACTCGCCTGCATTCCCTCAGCGACTTCATCTCACGATCATGCATGGAAAACTCCTGAAACGTGCACTTCCTCGCCAAGGCACATGCAATGAGGTGCATGGTCGTGTTAGCTAATACTTAATTAGACTTATTCATAGAGCAGATACAGGAAGCTAAGGTACCTCCTTTATATCATTAACCTAAGTAAGGATCCATCTAAGGTCGTCAATCCTAGTTAATCACATACGATAGGCAAGTTGCAGGGAATCACCCCTGATGAAAGTAGTCGATAGGTAAGTTCACGAGTTTACACTTACGGTCACGACGGAAAGGCTCGTCACCTCGGCATAGGCCCAGTTTATACTCGAGGTCACTACGAGAGGCTCGTCACCTGAACGTAGGCTGACAGCTCGAATACAGTGTCCCATACCACCGTATTCAGCTCACGAGTTTGGGGTTGTTCACTAGTCACTATGGGGAGGTTCGTTACCCCAGCGTAGGTCAAAAGCTCAACCACGGTGTCCCATACCACCATGCTCAACTCATGAGTCTTATCAGATCACGGTACCATGGTTGAAACGGGTTTTACAGTGGTAAGCGGTACCTTATATTCAAATAGTAACGTCTATTCATGGTAAACATGCAATAGGCCAATTGGGTTACTTGACAAGTATAATTGATACGAGCGTACATTAAATTGATCGACATGGAGCACGTAAGCGCTCCGTGTGGCCTAACCAGTGTTGACAATCACCATGCGAATTGGATTCCTTGAACGTATCTAACGTGGCAAAACTAGTTCGGCCACTTAATTAGGAGCCATTACCGATTGCTTGTACTAAGTGGTAGTCCTAAACATACTCAAATGCAATAGGGAATCACATATGTTACTCATATCAGCATTTAACAAATAATACAAATATAAATCTCCTTTGAGCATTTTATCAAACACATTCGACAAGTTGACCTACATATGCATTTTATCCATAAATCATATAGTGACAATTTATAATACATGAAGAAAACTATTCATATGACTAATGAAACTAAGAATCCCGTCTTAATACACTTAATAAGTACAATCCATCAACAAAATCTCATTCAGACATTTTAACAAACACTTAAACTACACATTTTCAAATATATAGCCTAGACTTGTTACGACCTGAATTATATCAATTCATTTCACCACATCGGTTATAAAGTATATAACATACATGTATCTAAGATTAGAACTTGCTATAAACACAAATCAGGATTTCGCATTCATTCAAACATTTCAACAAACACATAGAATACATTTTATATTCACATATTTCACACATGTATAATTTATCAAAAAATGTTGTAACTAATATCATACGGAAACAATTAAGTGAAGCATAAATCATTGTTGAGATTGAAAGTCTTGGAAACCATAACCTAAATGTTTATAGTCTGCACCTTTCATCGGTCGCCCATTATGAACTCAGTTCGTACACTAGGTCCCCGTCTACAGAATAACGGCTACCTAAATCACGAAATAGGTTAGTTATTTCATTGATTCCTCTATTTGGATTCCTAAAAAAATATTAGGGTTAGGATTTCTTACCCAAGTTGAAGCTAGAATTGATGATGTAGCGATGGTGTGGTGGAGATTCGGTATGTGGTGTAGTGGGAGTGAATCCAAGCAACGGTCTCTCTATCTCACTCTCTTCTCTCTCTTAGGGTTAGAGAAATTCGTATGGAATGAGAGAAGGGTGGTTTAAGGTTCTTAACTAGGCTCAAAAGTGGTTCAAATGGCCCCAGGGCCATTGTATACTTAGGTTATAGCCAAAGGGTGTCTGTTTCGGGTAAACAAGGCTCATCTGGAAGCCCATTATTCACCTGCATCATGGAGTAAGTTCTTTGACCATGGACCTAAGATAGGTTATGATTTCGATCCGATCAGATTTGTGGATCGGCCATAGAGGACCTGTATTAATTCAACAGTCATGCGATACGTCGATAAAGAAATGGGCATCGCACTAGGCACAAGGTCGATAGTAAATTCGATCTCGGTGCCGAGGAGGTAGTCCAAGTATCATCCTGAATACGTCTATGAAATCTTGAACTACGGGGGTGTCCCCAAGTGTTGGGCCATTAACATTCTTCAATAAGGAAGCGTAACAATTAATGTGATAGGGCCAACTGACCTGCACTGGGAAAGTAAAGGTTGTGCCTTCAGGTGCGTGTGTTGTGACCAATCTGATATCGCAATCGATCTCCGCCTTCATCTCAGTGAGCTAGTCCATATCGAGAATGACATCATAATGACATAGTGGGGCAACAATCAGGTTAACGAGTACTGTTCTGCTCCCTAAGTCTATCGAGCAACCCTTACAAATTTTGGTAGAGTCTGAGAAAGTCCCTGTGGCGGTAAGGAGTCTCACCCCAATCATAGGAGTAGTTTCCAACCCTTGTCGCTTGACTTTTGTGCATGATACTATCAAAATAGTGGACCCAGTGTCCACCAATAGAAAAAATGGTATACCTTGGATGTGGGCAATAACTTCAAAGGCTAAAGGCACTGTAGCTACTGACTCAGATGCTTCAGCTGTAAGCGCATGCACACATGCTTGTTGAGGATGATTTGGTTGCACTACCATATGTCGTTGAGGTGGCCTACTTTGAGGTACATTTGGCCTATAAAAAGGCTGTGCTGGTGGTGTTAATCGTAGAGGTGGAGCTGAAATGGCTTGTGGCAATTGACATTTGATCTTTTGAGGCGGCATAAAGTCGTTATCCCTCATCTTGGTAAAATAATAAGTATTTGTATGGACCATCCTCTTACAATCGGTGCACCAAAAATCCGATCACCTCGGCTGGGTCAGTGGAGCAGTATGCCTAGGAGGTGGATCGGCACGTGGCCTCTTACCGAGGAACAGTCGATTCAGCAAGTCCGGTCGAGGCGTTGGGCCCATGGGCATACGCGTACGAGACAGTCTGTCCACATCTTTCTCAGCTCATGGGGACATGTTCACTAGCTCAACATAATTAGGAATGCTAGCGTAACACATCTTTTTACAGATTTCAGGCCGTAGACCCTCTGAAAATCGCCGCATCTTCATCGGCTCATCTTCTACTATCAAAGCAATATATTTGACTAGCTCCGTGAATCTATTCTCGTACTCTGACATAGACATTCCTCCCTGTCGGAGGTGAAGGAACTCACCCTCCTTTTCATTATGGTAAGTGAGGGAGAAGTATTTTCCATCAGCTGCGGCCCGCTGGAGATAGGCACGGCATGCCATGGTAGACGCGATGGCGGCAGGGTCCGTTTGACAGTGGACGGTGGCCTCCCCCTCCTGGGGTGCCGGAATGGTGTCGGGGATCCCCTGGGTCCCACCATTTCTAGTGGTTTGCGCCCCCGTGTCCGTTTGAGATGGTTTCGGGTTCCATCTTACACATATTCACGCTTTTCAAGTCATTTTAGTATGGGATTCACTGAATTATCATCCAAACCCGTCGATTGATGGTCTAGAAAGGAATCGAGATCATTTCCCATGATCACAGATGCATATGGGTCACATTTCAATAGTCATTTTTGCCCGTAGGTGAAACTTAGGATCGTATGAATATTTCTACATTTTATCGCCCCCACCTAAGTCAAAATACGTCAGTGTGCATCATGTTACCATAACCCAGGTCCGATTTAATCTAAATCATGATCTAATACCAACTTGTAACACCCCTAAAATCAAGGGTCGAGCAAAGCTCAACTCCCGAGTTCCAACGCATCACTTATGTAACATAAATAATGATGATTAAATATTGTCCATATTAGTACATTAAACATGAGAAGGATTACACCAAATCATTATATCATAATCTAGAGTTACTTAAATTGAGTAAGCGAAAGACTGAGATAAATATATAAAGTATGAAAGTGTTTATCAATTCCCAGAGTATAAGTATGTTACCAGGCTGAATATATACATGAATTGTACCAAAACTTACAAAATATCAAAGTGTGAATGTTCAACTAATCCATAGTCCCGTAATCTTGGTGACGCAACTCTAGGTCTACATAGACTCGCCTGAGAGTTGCATGTAGGAGAACTCCTCCTCTTCGTCGAAGAAGTTTGGCTCCATCGCATAAGCCTCGCCATAATCGGCATCTAAAACATTGTCTAGTTGGTGTTTTAAAACACTATCCCAGAGTGAAAGTGAGTGATCAATTTAGTGATACTATACGGCAAAGGTTAACATGTTATCAATTCAGTCAAATAATAATGATAAAACAATACAACAATCATATCCTAAGTACTCTTATTAATGTAGGAATGGTATGCTGTAATGATGCATGCCCCCACTTGCACTCCCCCAGTGACATCATCTCACCATCGCGCATGGTAAACTCCCTAAATGTGCATTTCCTTGCCAAAACACATGCAATGTGGTGCACGGTCATCTTAGTCAATACTTAATTAGGCTTATTCATATAGTAGATTCGGGAAGCTAAGGTACCTCCCTTTATATCATTAACCCAAGCAAGGATTTATCTAGGGTCATCAATCTTAGTTAATCACATACAATAGGCAACTTATAGGGCATCACCCCGGATGAAAGCAGTGGATAGATAAGTTCACGAGTTTACACTCGAGGTCATTACGAAGAGGCTCGTCACCTCAGTGTAGGCCTAGTTCATACTCAAGGTCACTAAGGGAGGAGGCTCATCACCTGAACACAGGTTGATAGCTCGAACATAGTGTCCCACACCACCATATTCAACTCACGAGCTTAGAGTTGCTCACTAGTCACACGGGAAAGCTCGTCACCCCAGCGTTGGCTAACATCTCAACCACGGTGTCCCATACCACCATGCCCAGCTCATGAGTCTTAACGGATTGTGGTACCATAGTTAAAACGGGCATTATAGTGGTAAGCGGTACCTTAGATTCAAATAATAGCGTCCATACATGGTAAACATGCAATAGGCCAATCGGGTTACTTGATAAGTGCGATTGGTACGAGTGTACGTTGAATTAATCGACATAGAGCACGTAAGCGCTCCGTGTGGCCTAACCATTGTTGACAATCACCGTATTACTCGGATTCCTCGAACGTATCTAACATGACGAAACTAGTTCAACCACTCAATCAGGAGCCATAACCAATTTCCTGTACTAAGTGGTAGTCCCTAATATACTCAAATGCAATAGGAAATCACATATGTTACTCATATTAGCATTTAACAAACAATACAAACATTAATCTTATTTGAACATTTTATCAAACACATTCGACAAGTTGACCTATATATGCATTTTATCCATAAATCATATAGTGATAATTTACAATACATGAAGAAAACTATTCATATGACTAAGGAAACTAAGAATCTTGTCTTAATATACTTAATAAGTATAATTCATCAATAAAATCTCATTCAAACATTTTAACAAACACTTAGACTACACATTTCCAAATATATAGGCTAGACTTGTTACGACCTAAATTATAGCAATTCATTTCACCACATCGGTTATAAAGTATATAATATAAATGTATCTAAGATTAGAACTTACTATAAACACAAATCAGGATTTCACATTCATTCAAACATTTTAACAAACATGTAGAATACATTTTATATTCACGTATTTCACACATGTATAGTTTATCAAAAAATGTCGTAGCTAATATCATATGGCAGCAATCAAGTCAAGCATAAATCCTTGCGGACATTGAAAGCCTTGAAAACCATAACCTAAATGTTTATGTAAGACCCGTAATCTAAACTGTACCGTTCTATATGCTTCCGCGGTCCTCCCAGTCGAATTTCGGTAACCCTCGACTCGTGTATGACGTTTGCGCATGATCCTAAGCCGAGTCCTGCATGCCTGAGTCAACTCAATCCAAAACTTGTACCCTAGCGATCGCGCCATCACCACGGTTCCAACGCCATGACTCGTGCACCGAACCGATACCCGTGCCAGAAGATGTGGATGATCGTTCATTTCGAAGAAACGCCGTACATTATGAATTTCAAAGGAATCTCTACGACATGTCTCACCAATCAATCAATCAATCAATGTCAAGTACAAGCCATACCCCAAGTACAACAACCCATGCCTCCTTTTCCATAAGTCAACTCTTTCTCCCCTCACCATTCCTCTTTTATAAATTTTTAAACAACCCATACCTTTTCTTACAACCACCACATCATCCCATTCATATCATCTCATCACCTCTTTTTCTCTCTCATTTCTCAAATCTCCTAAGCAAGAAATTCCATACGTCCAAACTCCTCTCTCTCAAGCAACAAGTGTGGCCCACCCTCTCGTCTCTCATCCCCACCATTAAAAAACCCCATCAACCTCCATTAAAGTTGATGGCAAGGAGCATAAGAGTCCAAGGGATCAAAGAGAAGGCCTAGAGGTGGGTGATCTTTGAGTTTCTACCGTTGATTTCATGATTGGAGTACCCACTTGTATGTGGGACCCAATTTGATGTATGTGTTGCAATCATATGAGGGACCCATAGTGGCGGGGTCCCTCCATCTACACCGCTTATTTCTCTCTTTTTCTCTTTCTCTTTCTCTCTCTCTTTTGTGATGGGTGTGGCCTATTAGATCCATGCCAATCGTGGACCCACTATGATGGATGTATTTTATTGATGTCATTCATTTGTTTTATCCAGGCCATCTAGTGGGCTTAGCTGATGAGAAAACACAAATATCAGGCCCATCAGGTGGGCCATGTGCATGTGGGACCCACCATGGTGCATGTTTTGTACCCACACTATCTAGCGTCCAGGGACGCTGGACGAGAGTCCACGGTGAAATGTGAATTAACGTAGTGTGTGGAGATGTGTAATGACATGGTGGGTGCTAAGAGTGAAGTGTGGGCTGCTCATGCAGGCCCCACATTGATGTATGTACTTAATCCAAGCCGTCCATCCTTTTCCTCAGATCATTTTAGATGTTGAGCCGAAATATGAGGCCAATTTGACCTTCTGGTGGGCCATAACATAGAGAATGATATTTTTACCATTGAAATATGCCTTAATGTTTTTGTACACCAAAACCCATCGAATATCGGGCTTAATGCGTTTGTATTAAGCCATATAATTCAATGGTTGGGTCTGATTTCCTTGATGTGGGCCCCACCTATGAAAAACCACAGGAAAATAAATTTTAAAAAATAAAAAATAAATAAAAATGTAGCTGACGCTACTGTTGCCTGCCTGCCGTGCTGACGGACGGACGGATGGGCTGGGACCCACGGTCCCAGCCATGGGCCCCACCGTGATGTATGTGAACATCAACGTCGTGCATTTGATGACCCTTTATGGCAGCGGGCCCCCCTCCAAAGATCAGCCATATACAGTACTCTGGTGGCCCACATCATAGAAAAGTGGGTCTGAACTGCTGCCATTGAAACCCTTTTGAGTTGATACAGAAGTTTTAGTTCACTATGAAATTTATTTTTCCTCTTCTTCAGGGTATGTGTGACCCTATCAACAGATTGGATGATAGATAAACATTATGGTGGGCCCCAAGTTCGTGTGACCTTATCCAAAGGTTAGGTGGAAAATGAACATTATGGTGGGCCCCGCATGGGACCCACTGATGTATGTATTGTATCCACGCCTCTTATTAATGTGGACCTCCACCATGAGGTATGTGATTTATCTATGTCGTCCATCCCTATGGGACCCACCATGATGCATGTATTGCATCCAAACCGTCCAACCATTTTTGAAATAAAATTTTAAGGCTTAAGACTAAAAATGAGACAGATCTAGGATCAGGTGGACCACATTATAGGAATCAGTGGGTTTGAATGTCCACCATTAAAACTCTTGGGGGCTACCAAGTTTAGACGAAAATGATATCTGTTTTTCCTCTAGATCCAGGCCTTTGTGACCTTATGAATAGGCTGGATGGGAAATAAACCCTATGATGGGGCCCACTGGAATTTAATCGTGGAAAAATCATTATCTCCACTATGGTCCAGTTGATCTTTTGATATGATTCATTTTATATTTATTGATTCTTAAAAATAGATGAGTTGGGTTCAGCCTATTTGAACTCGGCCCATTTAACTCGGCCCATTCGACTTGGGCTAGTTGATTCATCACTTTGTTTCAGCCCATTTAAGTAGGATCGATGTGATATATGAGGCCCAGTTGATGTATTGGAGGCCCATGGGTCGAGGCCCAATAGGACGTGCATAAGGCTCATTGTAGTGTGATTCCACCATGGTATATGTGTTGACCTTTATAGCGGGCTTTGCCTTGGGAGCAATGATGGTTTTATGTCCACATTGTAAGGATAATGTTGGTTAAATGTCCGTATTATGACTCTCCCTAGGGCCCATTGATAGGCTCATACTTGTAGTGTATAGTCCGTCTAGGCCCATCTTCATTATGAATAGAGCCCATCACCACATAACTTGTTTAGTATAGATTTATGGTTCATGATCATACGCATCATATGTATGCTTGATATGAGGAGTGATTGATAATTGCATATATATGCCTTTGGGCAGATTGTTTATAGGATCCCTGATAGGCGGAGTTGCCCCACATGAGTGCGCGGTACGTGCAGGATTGTCGCATGTCTGGTAGGGTGATTTATGCCCTTGCATTCATATGATTGTGATTATTAGATACCCTTGCAACATCACGGTCTTAGCCTCCACAAACACATCGTAGGTGGCTGGATTGGATACTGAAAATACTGTTTCTACCATCGGGGCACCATAAATGTCCCTGGATGAAAATTCCTAAACCCGATGGTACCAGAGAATGACTCCAACGTTGAGACCAAGTGAATATATGACCACACGAGGGTCGAATACCAAGAGGCCACGTCTCTCACTGTGTCATGGTCGGTTGGAAAGAGGTGTGGCCTTACTCGCCCGAGGGTAGAGGCAATACTAAATTGAGTTTGACCAGCTTATGAATGAGTCCGCTATTGACGTGACGGATAGGTATTGGCAGACGGCCAGGAGGATAGTGAGGTTTCTTACGCTCACTTGGAATATGTAGGTGGGAGCACGACAGTGCCATTTGGAGTGTACTAAACCCCGGTGATTATCAAGAATGAGAACTGTACCAATATATGATGAGGATTGACATGCTTGAGTTGCATCTCGCATCGCATGGCCTTGTTATAGCCGATAGCATTCATATCTTGCACCGCATAGCCTTGGTACGACTACTTGCATTCATGTACTCGATAACATGATTCCGCATTACTTTGACCTTGCATTATGAGCACACTTATATTGTGCATACACTTACACCACCCTCTAAGATTTCTATAAGCTTATTCATGATTGATGTGTATAAGTGACGCCACGATGCAGTCATAACCTCGCCGTAGTTGGAGTGTGCAGCCGAGCTTCTTGAGTTTTTGTTACTTTTAGTGTATTTCCCTTTCATACGTACTGTATTCAAAGTTTTTGATCATAGTGGATTTTGTGATAATGTTTTGTGGTTATTGTTCGTGGGTTATGCTTATGGTTATGCTTATACTGAAACAAAATCATGTTTGAAATTCTCCTTGTAAGATCCCAGGATCGAAACCTGGTGTATGGCTGTTGAGAGCCTAGAATGGGGTACTACGGAGGCCGTCGGCGCCGGATTTGGCAATCAAAAATTTTGTGAGCTTGGTTTCCAAATTCGGGGCATGACAATTTATAGTCCGCAACTTTCGTCGGTACGCCCGTTACAAACTCAGTTCGTATACTACTTCCCCGTCTACAGAACAACGGCTACCTAAATCACGAAATAGGTTAGTTATTTCATTGATTTCTCTATTTGAATTCCTAAAATAATATTAATTAGGGTTAGAATTTCTTACCCAAGTCGAAGCTAGAATCGATGGCGTCGCGATAGTGTGGTGGAGATTCGGTATGTGGAGCAGCGGGAGTGAATCTCAGCAACGATCCCTCTATCTGACTCTCTTCACCTCTTTTTCCTCCTCTTTTCTCTCCTCTCTCTTAGGATTAGAGAAATTCATATGAAATGAGAGAGAGGTGGTTTAAGGTCCTTAAATAGGCTCAAAAGTAGTTCAAATGGCCCCAAGGCCATGATATACTTAGGTTATAGATAAAAGGTGTCTATAACAGGACTTATCTGGAGACCCATTACTCACCTATGTCATGGAGTGAGTTCCCTGACCATGGATATAAGCTAGGTTATGATTTTGGTTCGATCGAATTTGTAGATCAACCGTGGAGAACCTATATCAGTTCAACGGTCATCGTCACTCGATTAGGGCCACAAGTATATTGACATGTGCAAGGAAATTTTCCTGATCCACAGGTAAAGTTTGGTCAGAAACTAACGGTCTGAAACCTTCAGTTTCTCCCCGCAAGAGAATGGTCCAATTTACTTAAGTTTGAGTTCATTTTCTAAAAATATTCACATTTCTCACATACTTCGCTCCAGACTCAAGTTGTTCGTTTCTGGATACCATTTGGGATCGATTCCCACACCAATTGTCAAGCCCAATAAGGCGGTCATAACTGTATAGTTTCACGGTAATCAGACTTTCGACGCGCGGTCCCGGTTCGATATGGAGTTTCAATTTGCTCCCGAGAGTAATTAGGTTTTGAGATTGCTCATAGATTTTTAGGTAATATTGAGTTAGCGATTCTAATGGTTTTGGGTCTTACAACTCGTATAGATAGTGGTCCAAGCTAATTTCACTGATTATTTAGTTTAGTACTTAATTAATTTTCATCTAATTTTTATAAAATTCGATCCTTAGTAATTTCTGCCTAAGGTGATAATCGGGTCTGTGTACGGATTTTTCAAGACGTTACACGAGTGTAAACTCAAATTATATCTAAGATTATCAGCTACTTGATTAAAGCTATAAATTATACTATAGAATGTAAATGGCAAGCTGAAGGTAAAGGTTTACACTAATAAATTTAATTTACTTGGTAAGAAGTAAATGATTGTAATATGGAATGTAAAAAGGCTATAAATTGAAGGGATAATATTGAAAGATAATATTTGGTTTTAATTAGGTTGGTATGAGAAGAAAACTTTTTGTTGAATCTATTTGCTATTTATAACCTTAATCCAACCATTTAGATTCTTTCCAAATTTTGACAATTATTATAACCGCTTGATACTTTGTGGCTTTCTTTGTTTCTTCTTCTATCATATGTTTTGTAATTGCTTTTTTATGATTGTTATCTCATTGGTCACTTAAACAATGATGTAGCATTATTTGATGTGCTATAACTATGTTATCCAAAATCATCTTTATATATCTATGTGGATCTTCAAACACAACACACAGATCCATCTAGATTGGTTCTCACGAACAACGAGGACAATAGGTATGAACCGATACATGTGACATATGCTCTGCATATGCTGCATGCACATGATATGCTATACACTGGTGGACTATGATATGTTTTTAGTTTTGGTAGAACGATGTACTTCCCTTTGGAGGCATGCGATGCGTCACCATCTTATTTGTGATAGGACTCAACTTAGATGGGAACGTAAAGATAAAAGATACAAGAAAAAAAAATAATAATAAAATAAAATAAAAAATTCTTAGATTTCTCTGTAAAGATCATGATGATGGCCATATTAACATTTAAAGAGCCAAAATTATTAAGGGCTGAAATATTTCAATTTATATAAGTGCTTTTATTTTATCTCTATACCACATACAAAGTGTGACCCATCGTGTAAATGGTTTGGATCATTTGTATTGACCTTAGATTCAGAGGTTAAAGTCCTAGCGCATCATGTTGCAATACATCGTATGCATTTTGCCAAACAATTCCTCAAATCTGGTATCCGAATACCACAGGACTGACGGATATTGTACGGAAAAACATCGCTCCGGGTCAGGTTGGGGTATCCATCGGCAACCCCAAAGAAAGAACGAAAGAAAGGAAAGTCCTAACACACTATTTTCCTCTTGTCGTAACGCGACAGTGGATGAGGTGCAGCCCGGGCCTCACACGGACGGTGCAGCCCTTACCGTAGAGCATACCTTGATGCATTTATTCTACATCCATGCCGTTTATCCGTTTTATCATATCATTTAAGGTAATAGCCCAAAAACGAAGTAGATCCAAATCTCATGTGGACCATATCATTAGAAACGGTGGTGATTAATTAACCATTAAAATCTTCTTGGGGCCACAAAATTTTCTAATCAAGCTAATATTTACCCTTAATCCAGGATTTTCTGACATTATCAACAGTTTGTATGGTAAATAAACATTACGGAACCATTATGTTGGGCCGTAGGAATTTTTTATTGTGGATTGTTCAATCACCACTGTTTCCTATATTGTCGTCCACCTGAGTTTTGGATCTGATTCATTGTTGGCTTCATGATCTAAAATGATCATATAAAACGTATGGACGGAGTGGATTTATAATAAATATATCAAGGTATGCCCTAAGGTAAGGTCCGCACCCTCTTGGGTGAAGCCCGGGCCGCACATAATCCGCTGCCGTCAGGTACAGGCACACGCGGACTTGTCAAAGATTAAATAGAGGAAAAGCCAAACTTTCATCCGACTAGGCGGATTTTGTGGCTGTGGTGCCCACGCCCTAATATACGTGTCTTAATACAAAATATGACGAAAAAATTGCATTAGATCCAAATTTATGTGGACCACACCTCATGAAACAGAGGTGACTGAACGCACACCATTAAAAACTTCCTGGAGACCCCACACGTTTATTTGATAAATTTCAACTTGAACCAAAACTTTTGTACCCCGAAGAACTCCTTAGTGGTCAATAACCACTATTTCTTGCGGTGGAGATTTGGATCTGGATGTGTTGCATTTTTAGGTTCATACTCTAAAATCAGCTCAACTTGTATGTGACCCCAAACGATCAATGTATGTGGGACCCTGACTGTAGGCCCACGTTGATGTATTATTCATTATATATACATGTCATCCATCATTTTTTTCAGCTTATTTTAAGGATATAATCTAAAAAATGAAGTAAATACAAATTTCAGGTGGACCACAGCACGGGAAACAGTGGACATTGAACACCCACGGTTAAACATTTCCTAGCATCCACTGCAGTATATATTGACCATCCAACCTATTAAAAAGATCACACAGATTTGAATGAAAGGAAAAAAAAAATATCACCTGGATCTAAACTTTTTGTAGCTTATTATAAGGAAAAAGGGCCAACCAATTAGAAAAGGTCAGGTCGGAACCTTATGCATTCAACCAAGCCGTGCAAATGACAGAAACTCCAGACCCGACTTCCGACTCTGAAGCTAAAAAGGAGACGATGTCGAGCTCGATATCCCACCAACAAGAGAGACCACAAACCTCTATGAGAGGGATCCAACCGCTCGACTAGGGAAATAGCTCTACATAATCCATCTTGGCATGCCTAGGTCGGAGTGCCCTAGGTCGATATGCTTCAGGTCAAATCGGACCACCTCCTACCGAGATTCTGGCCGAAAATCTAGGAAGCCTATTGTAATACGGATTAACCATGGATCTCAGCCGAGAATCTAGGGTGGTCATTACAACTTCCAATAAGATTAAAATCCTATAACAAAGATATCCTACTAAATAAGGAGATATCCCCTACGCCATCACCTCTCCTCACCTATACATGGGAGTCCCTCTGATGGTGAAAGGTACGCAAAATCTCTTACCCAAAATCCCTTCATACTACTAGACCCAGATTCCTAGCTTGACTTTAGCATTAGAGGGTCCCCTGCTCTAGTCAAGGTTTCGTTTTCCTTCTTCCTATGTAGGTACTCGAAGGTATAAAAAGGGTGGACCAGATTTTTGCATCAACAGTTTGACACTATCTATGGGGACGACATTGAAAATCCTTCTCATCTCACTATGGTTCAACAATGACGAAAGGGAAGAGAGAAGCTCTATCCACCTCTGTTGCTCCTGACCTCGCACTGCCGGAATAGTCCACCAGCCACAGGGATTCTTCTTCCCAGCTGCAGGTTAATTCCGTGCCCATGAGGCCGGTACAATGATCTCGAAATCAGGGAGGACGATTTATACCCCTCGAGTATCAAGTTGAAATGTTGAACAATAATATGAACTCTATGAAACAGTTGTTGAAACAGATACAACCCTATCCTGCATAAGGGGTTAGGCAAGTGGCACGACTAACGGTTTAAGAGCTCCCTGAACCATCCAACATGCCTGTTGTCTCTCACAGGAGCCAGCAACTCAGAGCATCATGGCTGGCACATTCTCACATCTCTGGCACCGCCGCGCTGGTCGCTTTCGACTTACTCCATGAGTTGGACAAAAAGAAGTGCGACAAAGAACCTTAAGCAGTCGCTAAGGTTATGGTTGAAAGCGATGACCCCTGAGGAGTCAAGCTTAATGACACGCGAGGTTAGATCAGATACATACGACAAGCCTACTGCTCGAACGCACCAACCTTAGTGGAGGCAATACTGGAAGAGACTGAGCCTCCGTTCACTACCGACATCATGCATGCGCAACTCCCATCGATTTTTCGTATGCCTCTATTCGCCTCATACTCCGGAACCACCGACCAAGTCGAGTAGTTGGAGTCCTTTAGGGCTTGGATGGAGTTGCACGACGTATCAACTACAGTCATGTACCATGCATTTTCATTAACCCTGGTAGGAGTAGCTTGGAAGTGGTTCCGATAATTGAAGCCACAATTTATCAGTTCTTTTACATAGCTCAACAAAGCCTTCATCACCAACTTCATTAGGGGGATGGAAAGCCTCAAACCGGTTCCCACCTCCTCGATATTATTCAAAAAGAAAGTGAGTTATTGAAGGATTACATCAAGTGTTTCGACCTAAAAACGATTCAAGTACAGGCACATTTGGAATAATTTGCTCTGACTGCCATGATGGGAGGCCTAAGAGAAGAAAGATTCTTCTTCTCACTCGATAAAAACCCTCCAATGACGATGTCCGACCTCCTCAATAGAGCTCAGAAGTACTCTAACGCCGAAGAGCTCTTCAGCCTGCGAAAAGGTACTTAGAACAAAGGAAGCTCGGACAGAGAAAGACAACCTAAAGAGGAATCCACCTTAGCCAACCCAGCAAGAGAAGGAAAGACAACGAGCCACTAAGGAGTCAACACATGAATAGACCATCTGATAGCAGGTTCGGCTCGTACACCCCTCTCAACACGACACCTGAGCAAGTTCTCATGGAAGTACGAGACAAATGAATCCTCAAATGGCCAAACAAGATGAAATATGATGTCGACAAGCAAGACAAGTGAAAATACTGTCAATTCTACCGAGATCACGGCCACTCAACTGGTGACTATTTCGACCTTAAAGAGGAAATTAAAGCCCTTATCCACAATGGGCACTTTCTTGAATATGTTAACAAAAGGGAAGAATGAGGTGATTCAAAGAACAAGTAGCCCATCAACAATAAACCTATTGGGGAGATCCGCACGATCTTTGGCGACTTTCTATGGGAGGAGACTCGAATCGAGCTCGGAGAGCTCATGGTCGAAGTATCAGTCACTCTAGCTTGGAACATCAGATCCAAGTCACTAGTAGACCCCTAAAAGAGTAAAAAGTAACACCTTGTGATTTGACTTCACCGAAGAGGACACTTGAGGAGTTCACCATCCCCATGACGATGCACTTCTGGTTACTATGACTATAGCTAACCGTAGAGTGTTCCGGATCTTGGTAGACACTAGTAGCTTGGTAAATATCCTCTTCGCTGAAATTTTCGACAAAATGGCAGTTGGACAACCCCGACTTCAAGCCATCAAAACTCCCCTACTTAGAGTTGCAGGAGATAAGGTTACATCAGAAGGATCAATTCAACTCCCGGTCACCACTAGAGATGGGCAAAACGAGACAACGACCATGATCGATTTCTTGGTGGTAGATTGTCCTTTCGTCTACGATGTCATTCTCGGATGACCCTCACTTAATGCTCTTCGGGCTATTGTGTCAACATACCATCTCGCGATGAAGTTTCCCACCGAGCATGGTGCCAGATTGGTCAGGGGAGACCAACAGGAAGCTCAACAATGTTATTATATGGCATTGAGGACCTAGCACCAAGAAATGACCATCACCTCCCTCGATCCCCAAGAAGACTCAACTAAGAGAGTACGCCTGATGAAAGACCTCATACTCACCCCTCTCGACGACTCCAATTTGACCCGAACAGTGCAGATCGGGTCGTCCTTGACACCACCATTACCAGACGAAGTCATGAGCCTCCACCGATGATACGGCGATGTATTCGCATGGTCTCATAGGACATGCCCGGCATCAGCCTGAAAATTATAGTCCATAAGTTGAAAGCTAACCCCGACTACCGACCAATCCGACAGAAGTGAAGAGCATTTGAGCCCGAACGATAAGCCATAATCGGAGATGAAGTCTAAAAACTTCTCAAGGCTGACTTCATCAAGGAAGTCTACTATACGGACCAGATAGCTAATGTTGTCTTCGTTAAAAAGTTTAATTGGAAGTGGCGGGTATGTGTTGATTACAGTAGCTAGAACAAAGCCTGCCCCAAAGATAACTTTTCTCCCCCATGATTGACTAGCTCATTGACAGCATGGCTGAACATGAACTCCTGAGCTTCCTGGACACCTACTCAGACTATAATCTAATCACTACGTACCCATACGACAAATAGAAGATGACCTTCATCATAGACAAAGGACTTTATTGCTATGAGTTCATACCTTTTGGACTAAAGAACACTAGGGCTACATACCAAAGCACTGACAACAAAATGTTTGCCCGCCAGATCAGATGCTTCATGGAGGTTTACATCAAAGACATGCTTATCAAGAGCATTAAGGCTACGGACCACATCTCTAACCTCGAAGAAATGTTTATAACCTATAAGAATATCAGATGAAATTGAACCCGACCAAGTTCGCCTTCGGCGACAGCTCAGGGTGTAAGACCCTATCCATTTTGTACCATTTTTAATACCTATGTGCACGATAATCGACGCCCTTATCCAGACCCGAATTGACCATTCATAGTGCACACCCAACTGACCGGAACCCCAAGACCTTGAATCCTATTTCATATTGACCGCCTCATCGCCATATTGTGGAGGTACAACCCATGCATCTGTATGACACTCTGTTAGTGAGATATGCCGTGAAGAATCTGTAACACCTCGTACTTTCCAGTACTCAAGTGTTACTAGGTCACCTAATGTAATGTAAATATAAAAATAATACAACATAAACATATGCACTATGGAAGGATATTTATATACTTGTAAGATATAAGATTTTCATATTAAAATGATATGTAACCATAATCCATACTATGTGTATACACTTACAGCATCATTAATATAAATTACAAATTATAGAATTTATAATATATAAAAATAAAATATACTAGAAAGACTTATAGTGGATAACATATTTCAAGCAATTTAACAACTTGTATATAATTAAAACATAACACACGTATCACTATACAAATGACACACAAATAATCTATAATAATCTTCGCTTACTTACATTCATACAATTTATTCATATTAACAATCGTGGAAATATAAATTAAATATGACAAATTATGTAAACGATAATAATAATATAAAATCATAAGTGGGACCCACAACATGATAGAATGTACACGTGTGAAAGTAATAATAATATGAAGTAAACAATGTGAAATTAATATTAATGATAATATGTGGTTAGTAATATGCTTTAAGAGTCCTAAAAATGATCCATTAGGACCTTTGGAACATTGGTGCTCAAACTGAAATTGATTCAATCGTCGAATCAACGTAGCTAACACTTAAAGGATGTGAATCAAGTTGCAGGCCCCACCTGGACCTTGGATCTGCCCCATCTTTGGTAAAAGGCCATGACAGGGCCCGCTAAGTAGAATGGATGGAGTTGATTTTTCACAAACATCACGGTGGACCCCACATAGGGTACGTGTACACCCCAACCACCAGTGCACGAGGTGCACTGGACCACACCGTGGGTCAAACGGGCGCTGACCCGCAAGATTTTGAAAAAGGGAGGCAAAGCCTCCCTGTTACGTTCGTTAGGCACAATGAACGGACAACGTCCATTCATCATGAGTTGTGGCCTACCTCGGGCCACCATCCGGGGAATCTAAACCATCCATTGTGTAAGGAGGTCCGGGATGATCGGATCCACGTTGTCCAAACCACCCCATGAAAATCGGCATGTGCCCGAACTGTGGGTAGCCAGTGACAGCGACGAGGTTTTTTCAAAATCTGATGGTTCGGAGGCTTCCACGTGGGTGATCCACGTCGGCCACTCTCCCTTCATTCTAGCCCTCCGTCTAGGCATCTATCCATGCCGTTCTTGAAAAGGACTAGCTATAAGTCCTAAAGGGGGGGGGGGGGGGGGGGGGGGAAGGACTATGCTAAATTTAAAATAATAACAGTGGAATTAAAGAATGAGATAGCCAAATAAAGTAAATCAATTCACAATGCTGAAATGAAAAGCAACCTCAATAAATAAGTATTGAGATACAAATGTTGTTCTAAGGACAACCTTACACCAAAACCCAAGGGTTTATGGTAGGACAACCTTATTTCTAGAAAGGTCTTTGTATCAAAAACTCAAACTGAAGAGGAATAAATAAATAACAAGGAATTGAAATAAATTGTAAAAATTAAAATCTAAATTATTATAACATTCCCCGCAATGCTTGAAATGTAAATATTACAACATTCACATCACATATACATCCCACAATTCTGAATGATCAAAGATAGAAAAATAAAACACACATCTACAAAACACAAAGAGCTATAGTGGTTCGTCTGTGTGTTCACCAACTGTCAAACAACAGCCACACAGCTTGCTACTCCACTCATAATATCCTCACACTGGGAATATTAGCGTTCACTATCAAAATAAGCTTCTTAGGTTCACCTAAAACCTTCACAATTGTCTTTCTAATGGGCTTACAGAATTAAAAAAAAAACCCCACTTCTGAGTTTTCTGGCTCTCCTCAGATAACCAACACAATGAGATTTTTCTAGCTTAATCTCAAATAAAAATAAAAAAGAATGAAATTTATAATAAAGTAAAATACCTAGATTTCTCCTTTTGTAGAAGCCTGGAAGAACCAATCAGAGTAGAAGTTCGAATGTAGAAGTTCAATGTCCAATACTCACTTTAACATGGTTTTAGGTTCTAGATCGATTTTAAATTAAACCAGTTGGGCTTAGCTCTATTTGATTTCGATTCCAAGAAGAAGGAATATTACAATTCCTCTTTTCAATTAAGATTGGAATGAAGAAATAAAATCAAACCTATAAAGCTAACAAAAGAATATTAAATGTGCACAATGTAGCTTAAAATAAACACAAACTTATCTCAGAGTGGTCCCTTGATTTTTCTTGAATTGAGTTATCAATCTCTGAAATTTTGTCATCTATTTATAGCTGTAACCTCCTAGAAAAATTCGTACAAGGACCCGAGTACCACCTCAGGCAGAAATTACTAAGGACTAAATCCTTTACAAATTGAACAAGAATTAACTAGTGCTAAACTAGATTCTATGTGAAATTAACACTAATCACTTTAAATATGATCGGCAAGACCCAAAACTTGTGAAATTGTCAACGCTACATTACCCTAAAACCTAGAATCAATCTCTAAACCCAATTGCTCTCGGGAGCATCTAGAAACCCCGTATTGGACCTGGATCGCACATCGAAAGTTTGATAGCGATGAAATTAGATGAACATAACCGTCTTGTTGGACTTGACGACCACCTCAGAAATCAAGTCCAGATGGTATCCCATGACGATTTACTTGAGCCCGGAGCGAAGTGTGAGAGAAACGTGAATGTTTTTAAAAATAAATCCAAATTTAAGAAATCTGAGTTGTGTTGCTTGCGGGCCAAATATAAGAATTTAGAACATCAGAGTCTGACCCAAATACACCCTCGGATCAGGAAAAATGTCCCATACATGGTAGTGAACTTGTAGCCCTGATAGAATACTGGTGACCATCGAATTGAAACTGGTCCACCACGGGCGATCTGTAAATTCGATCGGACTAAAAATTAACTTGACATGGATCCAATGTCAGAGAGCTTAAGTCTAACTGCATTCAGCAAAAGGGCCTACAGAAGTGCTCTGTTGGATCGGAACAGATCCGATTTGGCTATAACCTAAGTATACCTTGGCCCTGGGGCCATTCCCACCAGTTCTGGGCCTATAGAAGGGTCTTAAACTCTCTCTCTCTCATATTCCATGTGAATTTAGAAAGAGAGGAGAAGAAAATTAAAGGAAAGAGAGAGAAAGAGAGAGAGAGAGAGAGAGAGAGAGAGAGAGAGTTGGGGATTCATCCTAGGATTTGATCCCGTTGCTTCACGAACTTAGCCGCCCTATCTGTATCACAAATTCGATGTTTCTGACAACGTTCTTAGGTAAGATAACCTAAACCTAATCTGTTTTAGGGTTTCAGAAAGTGTAAGTTACGAAATAGCTAACCTAAATCATGCTATAGTTGTCAATCAACGCTTGACAAAGACTAAACGTCTAAAACGAACCCATTACGCGTTTACCGGCGTAAGGTACAGACTATATACGTTTAGGTTATGGTTTTTAAGGCTTTCAATGTCGATTAGTGATTTATTACTGACATGGGTGTCATTTCACATGTTAAACGTGACATTTGTTTTGCTTTACGAATACGTATGAATTATGTCAAGTATAGTGTATTTTATGTATTTGTTGAAATAACTGAATACATATGGAATTTGGATTTGTGGTTGACATGATTATTTGTCATGCATATATGTTTGTTGCATTGATGAAAACTCCTCGGTGAAAGGGTTTGCCCTAAAATGTAATAAAACCAACATACATCATATATGTTGGAATGTGTAGTCTAAGTGTTTGTAAAAATGTCTGAATGAGGTAGTAGTTAGTAAATTGTGATTTATAGGGGAGTTGAGATACGATTCCCAACTACCTTGGCTGTGTGTATGATTTCCTCCATGTACTGTATATTATTCATGTTTAACTGTGTGTATGATTTCCTCTATGTACTATATATTCATATTTCCATAGTATGCTCAAATGATTATAGGGTGGACTTATTTATTCCTTACTGCTTTGACAATCTCATATGCTTACTTATTGTAATTGCACGTGGTTGGGACTATATTATAGTCTAGGAAATTGGTAATAGGCCCTGATCTGGTGGCTGAGGTTGTTTTCGCCACATAGGACATGTCCGATAAATTCGAGCCGTACTTGGGATGTCGACAGTGGTTAGGACACACGGAGTTCTTACGCACTTCATGTCGATCAACTCAACGTACGCTCGTGCTAGTCAAGCTTGTTAAGTAACCTCATTAGCCCGATGTTTATTCACCATGTTTGGACACTACTGATTGAATCTAAGGTACCAAACTCACCATTGAAAATCTTTTTACCTTGGTACCTCAATCCGCTAAGACTCATGAGCCAGACATGGTAGTATGGGACACCGTGGTCGAGCTGTCAGCATACGCTGGGGTGACAAGCCCACCTATAGTGACCAGTGAGCAACCCAGACTCATGGGCCGAATACGGAGGCATGAGACACTGTATTTGAGCTGTTGGCCTACACTGATCAGGTGATGAGCCCTTTATAGTGACCTCGAGCATACTCAGAGACTGCGTTGAGGTGACGAGCCTTTCCGTAGCAACTAGGGTATAAACTAGGACTGTATTGATCAAGTAATGAGCCCTTTGCAGCGACTAAGAACCGCAACATCGTATGAGATTTACTGAGACTGATGACCTTAGAATGGATCATTAATTTTGAGATTGATATAAGGGAGGTACCTTAGCTTCCCAATCCTACTGTATGAATAAACCTAAGTAAGAACCTGGCTAATCATATGCATGCACCACACTACATGTGCTTTGGCGAGGAAGAGCACTTTCGGGAGGATGCCATACGCGCCGTGAGATAAAGACGTTGAGGAAGTGTAGGCGAGGGCATGCATCATTATCACATATTATTATTTCATTAACAAGAGTACTTAGGACCTTAATGTTGTACTGCTTTATCATTAATGCTTGACTGAATTGATAACATGTTAACCTTTGCTGTATAGTTCCACTGAGTTAATCACTCACTCCCACGTTCTGGGATGGTGTTTTAAACACCAACCAGACTCTATCTTAGTTACAGATGATGATGCAACCCATGAGGTGGAGCTAAATTTCAAGGACGATGAGGAGGCGTTCTCCTATATGCAGTTATCAGGCGGGTTTCTATAGACCAGTCTGATCGACGGGGCTTCAGGGTTATACTTGTAGTGGACTACCTCAATTTTTGCCAGTTTGTATTTTGAAAAAATACTTGTAATTATTGACTTGGCAATGTATACATACTTTGGGGACCTATACTGGTTTATACAGCTATACCTATTTATTTTAGTCTTCCGCTTGCGTATTACAACTATCCTTGGATTACGTTTTACTAATTTGGCTTAGTCTCATTCATGTTTTATGCACTAATACAGATAACATACAATTTTCATTCAATATGTTGCATAAGTGATGTTTTGGAACTTGGGAGCTGAGCTTTGTTCGACCCCCGATTTTCAGGGCATTACAAGTTGGTTCAGCGAGCCCTCGCCGCCCAGTGGGCCTAGTCGGGCGGGCCGGTTCGGGCCGATGCCTCTAGGGCATTGTATGGCCCACTAATGTTTGGTGGGTCGATTTTAAACCCTCCCACAACTACTCCTCTTCACAAGTCGCCCCTCCTAACTCTCTTTCCTCAAAGAAAACCCACAACCCTCACCCAAATTACCCCTCCAAGTGATTCTCTTTCCATTTTCGTGCACCACCTACATTACCCCTTCAAAACCTTCTCTCACAGCTGATTCCTCCTTTATTTCCCTTTTATTTGAGCACTCAAACCTCACTTTGTGTCTCAAATTCGTGGGAACCCCATAAACCTTCCCATTTCCCTATTTTCTTTCCTTTTCCATGACCTTATTCGAGCTTTTTGTGGCCATCTTCTCCATTTCCACACTTCTTTTCCTTATGGGAAAGAAAAGAGCCCTCGTGGACTAAGCCGGGCCTAGTCGCGCCACTCATTCGAGAAGACCGAGAGGTGCTGTCACGAGCGCAAGCATCAAGCATGAGGTACGGACAAAGTGGGACCTCGATCCCCAGGCTCCCTTTGATCGAACACTGCTTGCAAAGTTAACTTATGGAAGATTTGAGGGCCATAGGGTCCTTTTTGAAGTGCACGTAGATGAGAAGCTCTTTGGGGAGCATCTGCTAATGGAGCGCCTGGTCGAGGCCAGGTGGGGTCTGATCTTTGAGGGCAAGTACCATGCGAATGTGGGTACCGTCTGAGCCTTCTACACCCACATTCGAGAGCCTACGTTGGAGCCCTTGTAGTTTAAGATCCTAGTGGGTAGAGATCAGGAGGCCATAATTGATGCTGGGATGAGATCTCGGCTTCTGAAGGTGTCGCTCAGTGAAGTTCATGTAAGTGAGAAGAATTTGAGGAGTGCACGTGAAAGGGATCATCGAACGCATTTCTTTTGCGGCTGATTGGTTCAGTGGCAGCCAAACAATAGCCTCCTAGCGTTTCATATGACAGACGACTTCCGATTGCTTCACTACATTTTCATGTTCAATGTTTACCCTAGGTGAAGCAATCGCAGTAAGTTCACATGCCTGGTGATAGACTTCCTTTACTAAGTGGGACAGAGAGAAAAGTTGTGCGTGCCTACATACGTCCTATGACATATAGTTCTTACTGCACGCTCTACTTGAGTGTCTGATTCGCTCCCATTCGGTCAACTCATATGCTGGATTGCATGTAAGTTTGGCTACAGACTTGGGGTGAAAATGCCAGTGTCAGTCCATTACATTAAAGAAACTACTCTTAATCAGATAGACATTGGGCCACGGTAGCGGCAAGCCCGATTGGATGAGAGCGAGGATGAGACATCTAGTGAGGAGTATGAAAGCGAGGAGGAGATCAGAGAAGAGATGGAGGAGGAACAGGAAGAAGAAGAGGAGGTTTAGGACACAGATGAGAGCTCCCCTCCTACGGTATTGGAGCATGACACTGATCGTGCTGCTAGGGATGCCCGCCTAGCTCGACTTGAGGAGGGTCAGGCTGCCTGCGACAGGAGATCATTGATACCTTGGCCCTCGTAAAACATAAGTTTAAGAAGGTGACTCACACCTTGAAAGCTATCCTGTGATGCCTACAGAATAAGGGAGCCCCTCCTCCATCGCCAGACTCGGATGCCTAGTCATCCATGCCATCGTTCTATAGTTTGTTGGTTGGTATTTTAGGTTGTCCTTGTTATGATGATGATGGGTTTATTAGTGTAGTAGGTAGAAAGTGTGTTTGTGTTTAGTAGTTTGAGCTTAGAAAAGCTGCATGTGTTTCTGTCATAATTCATGTAGAACTTTATTCCATGTATTATGACGATTTTGGAAAATGAAATGCACGAAGTTTCTTTACTCTTTGTTTAAATGCTGTGTTTGAATGCTGCATGAATGAGTTTTTGGATATGCTGAATCTGACCTGGGTTGCACCCTATGTTGTATATAGGGAATGCCACCTAAGGTTGTATGGAGTTCGACACGTCTCACCTTTGGCGATTCGACTGTTGGGGCACCTCTCCTAAGCGATAGCCATATGGACCCCTATTTGGGCCCGTCTCAAACTAATACTATGTTAGATTTTCAGCTAGCCGCTGTTCCTATTAATGGGCCGTCATCTACTGCACCACCTGTAACACCACCAGTTGCACCATCGGTTCCAGAGTAGAACCATGCATCTACCTCGATGCTTCTCATGCCACAGTCCGCTCCGCCTCCTAATAGGATAGAGCAGATGATGCTGTTGATGTAGCAGCAGCAGATACAGCAACAACAACAACAGCAGATACTGTAGAAGCAACAATAGTTCTTCACCTCCATGGCTGACATCTTTTCCCAGAGTATGGGTGTAACACCCTGAAAATCGGGGGTCGTGTATAAACTCAACTCCCGAGTTCCAGACCGTCACTTATGCAACAAAAATGATTATGATCCAATGTTGTCTGATTTAAAGCATTCACATGAGTAAAAGTATACCAAAACTGCAATTCATACTTCAAATCCAGTGATAAAAGCAAGCGGAAGACTAAACAATATATATATCACTGTATGGAAAAACAAAGTAAATCTCAAC
Source organism: Magnolia kwangsiensis (assembly GCA_037074715.1). Lineage (NCBI taxonomy): Eukaryota > Viridiplantae > Streptophyta > Magnoliopsida > Magnoliales > Magnoliaceae > Magnolia > Magnolia kwangsiensis. The sequence continues at coordinate 90,566,763 of CM073580.1, forward strand.
TGTCTCCAAAGTATGACTACATCTCTGAGTCTCATATACATATACATGAACAAAAATGTAATTTTCAAAATAGTCCCACTGAAGTCCCATCGATCCAGATCGCCTAAGGGAAGCCATCGTGATACTGCATATACGAGAACTCGTCCTGGTCCTCGTCGATGTCTGGCTCCACCTCCTGGATCTCAGCCTCACCTGCATCTACAACAGGGTCTGGTGGGTGTTGCAAACACCATCCCGTAACGTGGGAGTGAGTGATCAACTCAGTGGAATCATAGAGCAAAGATTAGCATGTTCACAATTCAATCATGCGATAATAGTAAAGCAGTAAATCAGACAATCCTAATACTGTTGTTAATGCAAGATGACATGACGTGATGTATGCCCTCACCGACGATCTCCCTCATACGGCCACATTTTACGACCGCGGCATGCCACACTTCCTAGACTGCTCCACATCTTCCAGGCACATGCAATGCTATGGTGATATGATTTCCAAGTTGTTATTAGTCCATTCAAACAGCAGGATTGAGAAACTAAGGTACTTTCCTTATATCAATCCCAACACAGATCCTGTCTAGGGTCGTCACTCCTAGTAATCTCATACGAGGTATATTTATGTAGGTCGCTGCAAGGGCTGCCAGGGCTGTTGCTCGCACTCGTTGCACCGCTCCCCCATCACCTTATCAATACAGGCCTACTGTACTCTACTGCAACGGAAGGGTCGTCGCCTCCCGTGGACTCAGAATACGTTCGCGGTCACTACAAAGGGCTCGTCGCCTGATTAGTGTAGGCCGACAGCTAGAATATAGTGTCCCATACCACCATAATCTGTTCACGAGTCTAGGTGCTCACTGGTCACTACGGGGAGGTTTGTGGCCCCAGCGTAGGCCGACAGCTCGACCACGGTGTCCCATACCACCATGCCCGGCTCATGAGTCTTTATGGATCAAGGTACCATGGTTAACAGGGTTTACAATGGTAAGTTCAGTACTCTAGGTTCAAGCAGTCATGACTCATACAAGGTGAACATACATCGGCCAGTCGGGTTGCTTGACGGGCTCGACTAGCGCGATCGCATCTCAAGTCGAACGACATGAAGTGCGTAAAACACTTCGCGTGGCCTAACCACTGCCGCCAACTCCAAACACGAATCACGTTCATCGACGCGTCGTTCGTGGCTATGACCAGTAAGCCACGAATTCGCTCGGTTACCGACTGCCTGGACTAAGTGTAGTCCCTAACATTTATGGAATCACATCAGCAATTTAAGTGAGAGTATTGAAATTGAAATACAATCATGTGAGCATATTAACACATGTTATAACATTCAACTTAAACAAATCTTCTAACACATATATTCCATGCATGTAATGAAATCATGCATACAGTGAACATGTAGGAAATCATTTAGGTCAGCATATTAATTGAGGAATCAATCTCAAACTATCTCATAACATCATTCAATTCAATACATACTAATACAAACGTTTATACAAACACATACACTACACACTTAAGTCTACATATAGTATGTCGACCCAAAGTGCGCAACTAGGCGAATCTCTTGGCCAAACTAATTGTGCACGCATTCCTAACTCCCTAATGCGACAACAAACCATGTCAATCACATCAGCAAAATATGAATGTAGATCGTACTTCCTACAAATGACTAAAATGCCCTAAATCTCATATTCTTCGTTAATTTACGAAACAGGAAACAGAGAGCATGTTGTACATGTCAAACGGCGATGCCGTCGAAAATCTAGTATTAAACGACATTGAAAGCGTTGTAAACCGTCAATCAAAGCGTCTAAAATCCTCACCTAGTCTCTTACGGATGCGGGATTTTGAACGGAGCGTGTATGCTTCGTCTACGGCAGTAGGAGGACCTATTTTACAAGTTACGTTAGCTAACACGCCGTGAATCTAAGTAAACCCTAAATCAGCAAGTTCTAGGGTTGTTTTATACCTGAAAGAACGGAGAAATCACCCGCCAGATGATTGGGAAGAGTTGCTGAAGTAGTAGCAAGCGGTGGCTCGGAGACGGAAAAAATCCCTTCCACTCTCTCTCTCAAACTCTCTCTCCTTTTCCTAGGGTTTGCAATTTTCGGATGGGAGAGAGCAATGAGGGTTTCAACCCCTTTTATAAGCTTAAACATGCCGGAAACAGGCTCCGGCACGAAGTTTACTTGGTGTCTATCCATTTCGGGGCTATTTCGGTCCAAAAGTTGCTTTCTGGTGGTCCCCTGGTCGATTGCGATCGGACTTAAGCTCATGCGTACCAGATATAGCACGTATTAAGTTTTCAGTCTAGCAGGGTTCGCAGATCGCACGTGGCGGACCAGTTTCAGTTCAGCGGTCACCGCACGTAGATCAGGGCTGAAAGTCTCATGATAATAAATAGAAATTTTTCCTGATCCGAGGGTGTAATCTGGATGAATTCTGACGGTCAGAACGCTTAATACTGACGCGTCAAGTCGTGTGCCAGATTTGAATTTGAAATTCCAATTCTGTCCCTATTCGCGGTCTCTTCAGTCCGAGCTCAATGAAACAGTCTGTGATTATCGGTTTGACTTGATTTTCGAAATGATTGTCAAGTCCAGCTGGGCGGTTCTAATGGTCTAAGATAGGAGGTATCGGACTTTCGACGCGCGGTCTAAACCCAATACAAGAATTCAAAGTGGTCCAGTGAACAAACCCGCTTAGAGTTTGATCCGAGGTTATAGAGTATTGTAGAGTTGTTTGTTCTACTCGATTTGGGTCTTGTAGAATGTATTTAAAGTGATCAGGGACTATTTCCCAGCTACTCTAATGTTGCGCTAGCTAACTTACGCTTAATTTCCATGGAAATTAATTCTACGCGATTTCGGGTCGAGTTAGTACTCGAGTCAAAGTATGAATTTTTCACGGGCGTTACAATCTACCCCCCTTAACTAATAATTTCGTCCTCGAAATTTGTACCTTTTCGTTCTCCTCGAGAAGCTGTGGGTAGTTCTTTCTGATCTCGGCTTCTGCCTCCCAAGTAGCCTCCTCCTCAGAGTGATGCGTCCACAATACCTTCACAAGGGGAATCACCTTGCTACGCAGTACCTGCTCCTTCCTGTCTAGAATGCGTGTCGGTCGCAGGATATAAGTAACATCCTCTCCTAACTGCACCTGCTCCCATCTAATGATATGGGAAGGATCAGCAACGTACTTCTTCAGCATAGAAACATGAAATACGTTGTGAACGCTCGCGAGAGGCGTGGGTAAAGCCAATCGGTAAGCCACTGCTCCCACACGATCGAGGATCTGGAATGGACCAATGAATCGCGGTGCCAGCTTCCCTTTCTTCCCGAACCAAAGGACTCCCTTCATAGGGGAAACCCGCAAAAACACATGATCCCCAACTGTGAACTCTAATGGCCTCCGTCTCGTATCGGCGTAGCTCTTCTGTCTGCTCTGCGCTGTAAGAAGCCGACGTCGAATAGTATCAATCTTCTCTGACGTCGCCTGCACCAACTCTGGGCCGATCAAGCTACGCTCACCGACCTCTAACCAGCAATGCGGTGCGCGGCAAGGTCGCCCATACAGCGCCTCATAAGGTGCCATACCGATACTCGCCTGGAAGCTGTTGTTGTATGCAAACTCCGCATATGCAAGACAATCATCCCAACTGTCCTTGAAGTCCAATGCGCAAGCTCGCAACATGTCTTCCAAGATCTGGTTCACCCGCTCTGTCTGTCCGTTCGTCTGTGGGTGGAAGGCAGTACTGAACTTCAACTTCATACCCATAGCCTCCTGAATGCGAGTCCAGAAAATAGAGGTGAACCGCGTGTCTCTGTCCGACACGATCTCCAGCGGAACTCCATGCAGACGCACAATCTCTCTGATGTACAATCTAGCCAGCTCGTCTGCAGAGTTCATAACTCTGATCGGTAGGAAGTGCGCCGACTTCGTCAATCGGTCGACGATCACCCAAATGGAATCATGTCCCTTCCTCGTCTTCGACAACCCAGAAATGAAGTCCATGGAAATGAAATCCCACTTCCACTCTGCGATCGGCATGGGCTGCAAGAGTCCAGGTGGTCGGCGATGCTCTGCCTTCACCTGCTGACAAGTGAGACAACGGGACACGAACTCAGCTATGTGGGTCTTCATACCTTCCCACCAATACGTCCTCTTCACATCACGATACATCTTTGTGCTGCCTGGATGCATCGCGAGTCTAGTACAATGTGCAGCCTCGAGAATCTCTCATCTCAAGTCAGAGACATCTGGGACGCATAGGCGGCCACGGTAACGTAAGCCCCCATCCATACCAACTCGCCAGTCGGCGTCAGCATCATCACTGGCCTGCTCTCGAAGCTCAGTAAGATGCGCATCATCCCTCTGCGCCTCGATGACTTGGTCATCGATCTGAGATCGCACCTGTACATGTGTGATGAACTCAAACGGCTCCTCTAAAGTGAGTTTCTGCTCAAAGTCTCGCAAAAACTCAACCATATCCCACTCGGCAACCATCAGCGGAGCCGCAAACTCTATCGCCTTCTTGCGGCTCAACGCATCAGCCACAAGGTTCGCCTTCCCAGGATGGTAAGAGACTTCAAACTTGAAGTCCTTCAACGTCTCCATCCATCTCCGCTGCCTCATATTCAAGTCTCGCTGCGTGAATATGTACTTGAGGCTCTTGTGGTCGCAAAAGAGCTCGAACTCCTCTCCGTAGAGGTAGTCTTCAGAGTCTCAGTGCGAATATAATGGCTGCCAACTCTAGGTCGTGTGTAGGGTAATTCTCCTCGTGTTTCCTTAATTGTCTCGAGGTATACGAAATTACCCTGTCCCTCTGCATAAGGACACAACCCAAACCAACGCTAGACGCGTCAGTATATATAGTGTATCTAACACCTTGCTCTGGCAATACTAGCACAGGGGCAGACGTAAGTCTGTCCTTCAGCTCCTGAAAAGCCGACTCCGCCTTATCATTCCAAGCGAACTTCACATCCTTCTGTGTCAACTGAGATAAGGGTCTCGCGATCTTCGAGAAGTCCTGAATGAAGCGCCGATAGTAGCCAGCGAGACCCAAGAAACTCCTCACCTCAGTGACAGAACCAGGCTACTCCCAGTCCTGCACCGCAGCTACCTTAGACAGGTCAACTGCCATGCCATCCTTGGACACCACGTGTCCCAGAAACTTCACCTCCTACTTCCAGAAGTCGCACTTCTTGTATTGTGCGAACAACTGGTGCTGTCTGAGCGTATCCAGGACCAAACGTAAGTGCTCCTCATGCTCCTCTCGACTCCTAGAGTACACCAAAATATCGTCAATGAATACAACGATGAATCGATAGAGGAAAGGCCGAAATGCCCGGTTCATCAGATCCATGAACACGGCCGGTGCGTTCGTAAGACCGAACGACATCACGAGGAACTCGTAGTGGCCAAAACTGGTCCTGAATGCTGTCTTCTGCACGTCCTCATCCCTGACGCGCAACTGATGATATCCCGACTGAAGATCAATCTTCGAGAAGTACTACGCTCCTCTCAGCTGATCGAACAAGTCATCGATCCTGGGCAAAGGGTACTTGTTCTTCACCGTGAGTTGGTTCAGCCTGCGATAATCAATACACAATCGCATCGAACCATCCTTCTTCCTCACGAACAAGACCGGTGCTCCCCAAGGAGACACGCTAGGCCGTATAAGGCCAAGCTCTAGCAGACCATCAATCTGCGTCCTCAACTCCTCCATCTCACATGGTGCCATGCGATGCAGTGAGACGGGCGTAGATCTAGGAACCAGATCGATAGTGAAATCGATCTCACGTCGGGGCGACAAACCAGGGATCTTCCTGAACAGATCCCCGAACTCAGAAACGACTGGCACATGCTCAAGTACCTGGGCACCAGCGTCGCGCAATAAAGTGGCGTAGCTAAGTATGCGGAAAGGAAGATTTACCCGCACTGAAAACGTGAAAGGTGTGCCCTCAGGCTCGTACACCGTCACCATACGAGCCTCGCAATCAATCTCGGCCCTCCCAGCAGTCAACCAGTCCATGCCAAGAATGACGTCGAGATAAACGAGCGAGGGATCGACGACAAGATCAAGAATCATCGTCCTGCCTCCCAGATCAACTAAACAACCCTCACACATCTGGGTGACATCCGAATAATCCCCATGAGCTGCAAAGACTCGCACGCTATCCATAGTGATAGTCTGTAACCCAAGACGCCTGACTACGGCACGCGATATCAAAGAAATCGTGGAACCAGTGTCCACCATCATAAGAACGGGAGTACCTCCAATATGGGCCGTGACCTCGAAGGCTGAATGCTGGAAAGTCGGCGTCGCAGCTGCCTCAACTGTCAATGCATGAACCCGAACCTGCTGTGGCCGGTTCGGCCGCTGTGTCAAGGGCCGTGGAGGCTGTCTGATCTGCGATACCGGAGGTCTGAAAGAAGGATACGCAGGAGCTGACCGTATAGGCGGTGCTGATATCGCCTGTGGACGTACACGGTCAATCTTCTGCGGCGGCGAGAACCCACTGTCCCGCATCCTAGAAAAAAAGCTCTGCACTAAGTGGCCTGACCTCCTACAATATGTGCACGTCAAATCAGGGCACCGAAACGGTGGTACAGGCGCTGTAGTCCTAGCAAGGGGATCAATGCGAGGCCTCTTGCCCGTAAAGGGCTTGTCTGCAAGTCTGGTCGTGGCCGAGAAGCAACAGGGCCACGAGATCGCGCAAGTCGATCCACATCCTGCTCTGCCCGCATGGACATGTGAATCAATTCCGCATAAGAGGGAATTCTTACACAGCACATCTTCGACCGAATATCCGGTCGCAAACCCTCCAAAAAGCACCGTATGCGCATCTGCTCATCAGCCAAAATCGTCGGGACGTACCTGCCCAACTCCGTGAACCGATGCTCATACTCTGTAACTGTCATAGCTGCCTGTCAGAGGTGGAGAAACTCATTCTCCCTGTCGTGCCTGTAAGTCTGGGGATAATACTTCTCATGGAAGCGGAACTCAAACGCTGCCCACGTCCATACATAGCCGGTGGCAACGGTCCGCAGTACGCTATCCCACCACATGCTGGCCTCTCTCTCAAACAGGAATGTAGCCAGCTCTACCTGCTCGGCCTCTGTGCAATGAAGCATCCGCAAAATCTTCGACACACGGTCGAGCCAGTACTCAGCCTCCTTGGGTCTGTGAGAACCCGTGAAAGTAGGAGGCCGCAAGCGCTGAAATCGCTCTAATAGGCTCCGTGTATCTGCGGCGTTCCCCGCAGGGTAAGCAGGCGGCGCAGGATGAGCCATGTCCTCATCCCTGATGTATGTGTAGGCATCCTGAGCTGGATGCGCAGGTGGTGCAGGTGGAGTAGATGGAGCCGCACCCCCACCCTGGGCTAATGTCCCCAAGATGGTAGTCAGAAGCTGCTGCTGCTGCAGCATCATAGCCATCATCTGCTCAAATCTGTCGGGAGGTGGAGCAGGCTGTGGCGGATGCTGTGTGAAAGTAGATGTGTGATATGGCTCTCTGACTGATGGCGTAAATGGCGGTGGTCCATCTGTAGGACCAGCGGCAGGTTGAGACGATCGAACCGCCTCAGGAATCGGGCCCACTGCAGGGTCCGTCTGGGTGCCAGACTAAGAGGAAGTCTGATCCATATACTCGGTCAGCACAAGACGAGCCGTGCTCCGCGTAGTCTTAGGCGGCATTCCCTATATTCAAAATAGGGCGCAACCTTGTCAGTCTCAATTGCACAAATACACCACAATCATTCGCACAAGGAGTCAAAGGCATTCCATGCATTTCAATTAATCAAAATTGTCACAATACAAGGGATATATCCTTACAAGCATCATGACGAGAAATACATGGGAATTAAGATAGTTAAACAACAGCAACATAAGCAAAGCACTAGCCCTAACAGGCTTACACACATAAAGCAGGAAATGACTAACTACTGATAATAACATCAAAGATCGTATCGCTAGTCGGAGTCTGGTGATGGAGGAGGAGCACCCTTATCCTGCAAGCAACACAGGATCGCCTTCAAGGTGCGAGTCACCTTGCCGAGTTTCTTCTTTGTAACGGCCTTGGCATCCTCGACTTCAGCGCGAAGTTCCTGCACTTCTCTTCGCAAAGCGATCTGACTCTCCTCCATCTGAGCAATGCGATCGTCGATAGTAGCCTACGCAGAAGGAGGAGGGCTCTCATCAGTATCCTGAGCCTCCTCTTCTGCCTCTTCCTGGACTTCTTCCTGAACCTCTGCTCCAAGTTCTTCTTCACTTTGATCTCCCTCGTCATCAAAGTCATCCTCACTATCCCTTTCAAGTTGATTTTCACGGTATTGTGACCCAATCTTCATCTTGACCATTGTCGACTCATCGATACTATGAATCAAAACTGGCATTTCTGGCCCAAGTCTGTAAGCAAACTCGAGGGCGATCTTGCAAACCAGTCAGCCAAAAGGAAGTGATTCGGATGTCCTTCTTGACTTGGATATGAGGACTATCTGCCGTAAGATGAAAGTAGTCATGCATACGTTCTCTCCCTGGGCCACCATATACAGGAAATCAACCATAAGGCGTGTACATTCAATGCGATTCGTCGACCTGGGATAAACATTGAACGTGCAGATATGGTGCAGCAGGCACAAATCCTCAGACATATACGTCGCCTTGAGGCTATTATTAGGCTGCCATGGAACCAACTTACCGCACAGGAACCTGGTGCGGCGATCTCGTTCACGTCTAGTCCTCAGATTCTTCTCACTAGGATGCACATCACCAAGAGGCACGTTGAGAAGTCGCGCAATCAACCGAACTTCGATCGTAGCCATCCGATCTCTACCAAAAGGGATTTTGAACTGCAAAGGCTCCAAGGTAGGATTCTGGATACTAGCGTAGAAGGCACGAACGGTGCTCACATTAGCACGAGCGCGAGCTTCAAAGATCGGACCCCAATGCGCAGCTTCAATGCGTTCGAACAACAGATATTCACCGAATAATCGGCCATCTACGTCCGCCTCAAATAACACTTTGCGATCAGTGTATTGACTTGCTCGCCCAAGGTGTGCATGGGGATCCAAATCCCGCTTTGTACGGCACTCCAGGACTGCAGCTGGACCTGCAGCGGCGCTTGAATTTGCAGCGGAAGACTAAACAATATATATATCACTGTATGGAAAAATAAAGTAAATCTCAACTGTCTCCAAAGTATGACTACATCTCTAAGTCTCATATACATATACATGAACAAAAATGTAATGTTCAAAATAGTCCCACTGAAGTCCCATCGATCCAGATCGCCTAAGGGAAGCCGTCGTGATACTGCATATACGAGAACTCGTCCTGGTCCTCGTCGATGTCTGGCTCCACCTCCTGGATCTCAGCCCCAACTGCATCTACAACAGGGTCTGGTGGGTGTTGCAAACACCATCCTGTAACGTGGGAGTGAGTGATCAACTCAGTGGAATTATAGAGCAAAGATTAGCATGTTCACAATTCAATCATGCGATAATAGTAAAGCAGTAAATCAGACAATCCTAATACTGTTGTTAATGCAAGATGACATGACGTGATGTATGCCCTCACCGACGATCTCCCTCATACGGCCACATTTTACGACCGCGGCATGCCACACTCCCTAGACTGCTCCACATCTTCCAGGCACATGCAATGCTATGGTGATATGATTTCCAAGTTGTTATTAGTCCATTCAAACAGCAGGATTGAGAAACTAAGGTACTTTCCTTATATCAATCCCAACACAGATCCTGTCTAGGGTCGTCACTCCTAGTAATCTCATACGAGGTATATTTATGTAGGTCGCTGCAAGGGCTGCCAGGGCTGTTGCTCGCACTCGTTGCACCGCTCCCCCATCACCTTATCAATACAGGCCTACTATACTCTACTGCAACGGAAGGGTCGTCGCTTCCCGTGGACTCAGAATACGTTCACGGTCACTACAAAGGGCTCGTCGCCTGATCAGTGTAGGCCGACAGCTAGAATATAGTGTCCCATACCACCATAATCTGCTCACGAGTCTAGGTGCTCACTGGTCACTACGGGGAGGTTTGTGGCCCCAGCGTAGGCCGACAGCTCGACCACGGTGTCCCTTACCACCATGCCCGGCTCATGAGTCTTTATGGATCAAGGTACCATGGTTAACAGGGTTTACAATGGTAAGTTCAGTACTCTAGGTTCAAGCAGTCATGACTCATACAAGGTGAACATACATCGGCCAGTCGGGTTGCTTGACGGGCTCGACTAGCGCGATCGCATCTCAAGTCGAACGACATGAAGTGCGTAAAACACTTCGCGTGGCCTAACCACTGCCGCCAACTCCAAACACGAATCACGTTCATCGACGCGTCGTTCGTGGCTATAACCAGTCAGCCACGAATTCGCTCGGTTATCGACTGCCTGGACTAAGTGTAGTCCCTAACATTTATGGAATCACATCAGCAATTTAAGTGAGAGTATTGAAATTGAAATACAATCATGTGAGCATATTAACACATGTTATAACATTCAACTTAAACAAATCTTCTAACACATATATTCCATGCATGTAATGAAATCATGCATACAGTGAACATGTAGGAAATCATTTAGGTCAGCATATTAATTGAGGAATCAATCTCAAACTATCTCATAACATCATTCAATTCAATACATACTAATACAAACGTTTATACAAACACATACACTACACACTTAAGTCTACATATAGTATGTCGACCCAAAGTGCGCAACTATGCGAATCTCTTCGCCAAAATAATTGTGCACGCATTCCTAACTCCCTAATGCGACAACAAACCGTGTCAATCACATCAGCAAAATATGAATGTAGACCGTACTTCCTACAAATGACTAAAATGCCCTAAATCTCATATTCTTCGTTAATTTACGAAACAGGAAATAGAGAGCATGTTGTACATGTCAAACGGCGATGCCGTCGATAATATACTATTAAACGACATTGAAAGCGTTGTAAACCGTCAATCAAAGCGTCTAAAATCCTCACCTAGTCTCTTACGGATGCGGGATTTTGAACGGAGCGTGTATGCTTCGTCTACGGCAGTAGGAGGACCTATTTTACAAGTTACGTTAGCTAACACGTCGTGAATCTAAGTAAACCCTAAATCAGTAAGTTCTAGGGTTGTTTTATACCTGAAAGAACGGAGAAATCACCCGCCAGATGATTGGGAAGAGTTGCTGAAGTAGTAGCAAGCGGTGGCTCGGAGACGGGAAAAATCCCTTCCACTCTCTCTCTCAAACTCTCTCCTTTTCCTAGGGTTTGCAATTTTCGGATGGGAGAGAGCAATGAGGGTTTCAACCCGTTTTATAAGCTTAAACATGCCGGAAACAGGCTCCGGCACGAAGTTTACTTGGTGTCTATCCATTTTGGGGCTATTTCGGTCCAAAAGTTGCTTTCTGGTGGTCCCCTGGTCGATTGCGATCGGACTTAAGCTCATGCGTACCAGATATAGCACGTATTAAGTTTTCAGTCTAGCAGGGTTCGCAGATCGCACGTGGCGGACCAGTTTCAGTTCAGCGGTCACCGCACGTAGATCAGGGCTGAAAGTCTCATGATAATAAATAGAAATTTTTCCTGATCCGAGGGTGTAATCTGAATGAATTCTGATGGTCAGAATGCTTAATACTGACGCGTCAAGTCGTGTGCCAGATTTGAATTTGAAATTCCAATTCTGTCCCTATTCGCGGTCTCTTCAGTCTGAGCTCAATGAAACAGTCTGTGATTATCAGTTTGACTTGATTTTTGAAATGATTGTCAAGTCCAGCTGGGCGGTTCTAACGGTCTAAGATAGGAGGTATCGGACTTTCGACGTGCGGTCTAAACCCAATACAAGAATTCAAAGTGGTCCAGAGAACAAACCCGCTTAGAGTTTGATCCGAGGTTATAGAGTATTGTAGAGTTGTTTGTTCTACTCGATTTGGGTCTTGTAGAATGTATTTAAAGTGATCAGGGACTATTTCCCAGCTACTCTAACGTTGCGCTAGCTAACTTACGCTTAATTTCCATGAAAATTAATTCTATGCGATTTCGGGTCGAGTTAGTACTCGAGCCCAAGTATGAATTTTTCACGGGCGTTACAATGGGGGTGACTCTACCTGCCTCACCTATGCACCTAGTCGGGAACGCGAGTGTCAGTGGCACATTTGAGCGATTCAAGCGCTTATGGCCTCCTACATTTGCGGGTACTTATAGACTCGAGGAGGCTGAGTATTGGCTTGATCGCATCTCTAAGATGCTTAAACTGCTACACTGCACTTAGGTAGAGGCAGGTGGAGTTAGTCACCTTCATGTTTGAGAAGGAGGCCAGCTTATGGTGGGACAGAATTCTTCGTACGTCCGTTGTTGGTTATATGTAGACCTGGGAGGCATTTGAGGTCGTTTCCATGAGAAATATTATTCCATCACATACCACCACGAGAAGGAGAGTGAGTTCCTCCACCTTCGACAGGGAGGGATGACTGTGGCTAAATATGAGAACAGATTCACGGAGCTGGGCATGTACGCTCCATTAATACTGGCTGACGAACCGATGCGCATGTGTCACTTTTCTGAGGGTCTGCGACCCGATATCCACTCAAAGATGTGTTGCGCTAGCATACTTAGCTATATTGAGTTAGTGAGTATGTCTATGCGAGTGGAGCAGGACAGGGATAGACAGTCCTGTACGTGAGCACCCATGGCTCCAAGGCCGCGTACAAACTCACCTCCCAGGCTTGCAGTGTCACCGGCTTAGCAAGGATAGACAGATTTATGATGCTCGTACTGCAGGAAGACCGGTCATACAGATTGGTATTGCTTCACTAGGATGAGGGACAGTGGATTTTCGCCACTTCAGAGGATCAACCTCCCTCTCCCTCAGGCCATGTCAGCACTGCCTCTACGGTCAGCTCCAGCACATCCATCCTTCAGGCCATCTGCTCCTTGCTTCAGGCTGCTACAACGGCCTATGGTACCGCAGCTGAACCGCCAACAGCAGGCTTGGGTACATTCGTTAACAGCGGGGGTAGCCGAGACAGCAGATGCATCACCGATGGCCTTTGAGGTCACGGCTCATGTCCAAGGTATTCTTGTCGTTTTATTGGTGAACATCGGGTCCACTACTTCCATCATATCATGCATGGCAGTCAAGTGACTGGGGTTAGGTACTGCTCCTACGAAGGGAGTGAGACTCACTACCGCTACAGGGACCTTTTCAGATGTTACCCGGATTTTTAAGGCTTACGCAGTAAATTTAGGTAACAGGACGATGAGTGTTGACCTGATCGTTGCTCCACTCTGGCACTACGACATTGTTCTCGGAATGGATTGGCTTACCGAGATGAGGGCAGAGATAGATTGCGAGGCTAGAGTGGTGACCACCCACGGACCAGAGGGCATGACTTTTACTTTCCCTGTTCAGGTTAGCCAGCCTTCCCATTTGAGTTGTTATGCTTCTCTATTAGAGAATATTGATGGTCCAATGTTGGGAGATACGCCTATGGTTCAGGACTTCTCAGACGTATTTGAGAAGATCCCGGGACTACCTCCTCAGCGCGAGATCGACTTTACTATCGATCTTGTGCCTGGTGCGACACCCATTTCATTGTCAACATATCGCATGCCTCCATGTGAGATGGAGGAACTGAGGAGATAGATTGATGATTTGGTAGAGGCAGGTTTCATACGACTGAGTGTGTCCCCTTAGGGAGCGCCTGTGTTGTTTCTGAAGAAGAAGGATGGTTCCCTACAATTATATATTGATTATCACAGGTTGAACCAGGTGACAGTGAAGAATAAGTATCCCTTGCCCGGGATTGATGATCTGTTTGATCAATTGAAGGGGACACAGTATTTTTTTAAGATAGATTTACAGTTGGGGTATCATCAGTTGCGTGTCAAGGATGAAGACATGTAGAAGACAGTGTTCAAGACCAGCTTTGGGCATTACGAGTTCCTTGTGATGTCGTTTGGACTCACAAACGCACCGGCCGTGTTCATGGACCTGATGAACAGGGTGTTTCGGCCATTTCTATTCCGATTCATCATCGTATTTATAGATGACATCCTGATATATTTCAAGAGTCGGGAAGAGCACGAGGATCACCTGCGAGCAGTCTTCGACACTCTCAGGAAGAACCAATTATTCGCACAGTATAAGAAGTGTGACTTCTGGAAGGAGGAAGTCAAGTTTCTCGGACATGTGGTGTCTAAGGAAGGGATAGCAGTCGACCTCGCTAAGGTAGCCGCGGTTCAGGATTGGGAGCAACCCAGTTCGGTTACTGAGGTGAGGATTTTTCTTGGCTTGACAGGTTATTATAGACGATTCATTCGGGACTTCTCCACAATTACCAGACCGTTATCTCAATTGACACGGAAGGATTTGAAGTTCGCCTGGAATGAGAAGGCGGAAGCATCTTTTTAGGAGCTGAAGGAAAAGTTGATGTCCGCCCCTATGCTAGTATTGCCAGCGAAAGGGGTTAAGTATACTATATACACCGATGCATCTCGCGTTGGTCTGGGTTGTGTCCTTATGCAGAAGGACAGGGTGATAGTTTATGCCTCGAGGCAGTTGAGGAAGCATGAGGAGAATTACCCTACACACGACCTAGAGTTGGCAGTCATCATCTTCACACTGAAGCTCTGGAGACATTACCTCTATGGAGAGGAGTTCGAGCTCTTTTATGACCACAAGAACCTCAGGTACATATTCACTCAGCTGGACCTGAATATGAGGCAACGGAGGTAGATGAAAACCTCGAAGGACTTCAAGTTCGAGGTTTTCTATCATTCGGGCAAGGCAAACCTTATGGCAGACGCATTGAGCTACAAGAAGACTATAGAGTTTACGGCTCTGCTGATGATAGCAGAGTGGGACATGGTAGATTTTGTGTGAGACTTTGAGCAGAAACTCATGGTGGAGGAGCCGTATGAGGGCATCACACATATTCGAGTACAGCCCCTCATTAACGACAGGATTATCGCGGCTCAGGCAGACGATGAGCTATTCGTGAAGATGAGACAGTGGGTTAGTGTAGATGAGGACTCAGAGTGGAGAGTTGGTACGGATGGGGGCTTAAGTTACCGTGGCTGCTTATGCATCACAAACGCTTATGACTTGAGACAGGAAGTTCTTGAGGCTGCCCACAGTTCGAAGCTTGCGATGTATCCTGGTAGCACGAAGATGTATCGCGACATGAATAGATCTTATTGGTGGGACAACATGAAGGTCCACATAGCAGAGTATGTGTCTCGTTGTCTCACGTGCCAATAGGTTAAGACAGAGCATCGCCGACCTCCCGGACTACTTCAGCCCATGCCCATAGTGGAATGGAAGTGAGACTTTATCTATATGGATTTCATCTTTGGGCTACCTAAGACTAGGAAGGGACATGACTCCATTTGGATAACCATGGACCGGTTGATGAAATCGACTCATTTTCTTCCTATCAGAGTTTCGAACTCTGTAGACGAGTTGGCCTGAATATATATCAAGGAGATTGTACATCTGTGTAACACCCTGAAAATCGGGGGTCGTGTATAAACTCAACTCCCGAGTTCCAGACCGTCACTTATGCAACAAAAATGATTATGATTCAATGTTGTCTGAGTTAAAGCATTCACATGAGTAAAAGTATACCAAAACTGCAATTCATACTCCAGATTCAGTGATAAAAGCAAGCGGAAGACTAAAAGAATATATATATCACTGTATGGAAAACAAAGTAGATCTCGACTGTCTCTAAAGTATGAATACATCTCTGAGTCTCATATACATGTAAATAAATAAAATTAAATGTCCAAAAAGAGTTCCACTGAGAAGTCCCGTCAATCCAGGCCACCTAAGCAAAGCCGTCGTGGTACTGCATGTATGAGAACTCGTACTGGTCCTCATCATAGTCCGACTTTGCCTCCTGAATCATCGCCTCACCTGCATCTAAGACAGGGTCTGGTGGGTGTTGCAAATACCATCCCGTAACGTGGGAGTGAGTAGCTAACTCAGTGGAATAATAGAGTAAGGATTAACATGTTCTCAAATCAATCATGCGATAATAGTAAAGTAGTAAATCAAACAATCCTAATACTGTTGTTAATGCAATATGACATGACATGATGGATGCCCTCACCGAAGTTCTCCCTCATACGACACCATCTTACGCCCGTGGCATGCTTACGTACCGCTCAGTGCTCCACATCTTCCAGGCACAGGCAATGTGATGGTGATATGATTGCCGAGTTATTATTAATCCATTCAAACAGCAGGATTGGAAAACTAAGGTACTTTCCTTATATCAATCCCAACACAGATCCTGTCTAGGGTCGTCACTCCTAGTAATCTCATACGATGTACATTTTGTAGGTCACTGCAAGGGCTGTCAGGGTTGTTGTTCGCACTCGTTGCACCGCTCCCCCATCACCTTATTAATACAGGCCTACTGTACTCTCACTGCTACAGAAGGGTCGTCACCTCCCGTAGACTCAGAATACGCTCGCGGTCACTACAAAGGACTCGTCGCCTGATCAATGTAGGCCGACAGCAAGAATATAGGTCCCATACCACCATAATCTGCTCACGAGACATAGGTGCTCACTGGTCACTACGGGGAGGTTTGTGGCCCCAGCGTAGGCCGACAGCTTGACCACGGTGTCCCAGACCACCTTGCCCGGCTCATGAGTCTTCGTGGATTAAGGTACCATGGTTGACAGGATTTACAATGGTAAGTTCAGTACCCTAGGTTCAAGCAGTTATGACTCATATAGGGTAAACATACAATGGCCAGTCGGGTTACTTGACGGGCTCGACTAGCACGAGTGCATCTCAAGTCGAACGACATGAAGTGCGTAAAATACTTCGTGTGGCCTAACCACTACCGCCAACTCCAAAACACGGCTCTCGTTCATTGACGCGTCGTTCGTGGCAAAAATAAGCCAACCACGAACTTACTCGGTTGTCGACTGCCTGGACTAGGTATAGTCCCAAACAATTATGAATCCACATCAGCAATCATGTGAGAGTATTGGAAATGAAATACAACAATGTGAGCAAGTTAACACATGTTATAACATACAACTTAAGTGAATCATCAAGCACATGCATTTCATACATATAATGAAATCATGCATATAGTTAACATGTAGAAAATCATTTACATCAGCATATTAATTGAGAAATCAATCTCAAACTAATTCATAACACCATTTAATTCCATACATACTAATACAAGCATTTATACAAACACTTAAACTATACACTTCAGTCTACATATAGTATGTCGACTCAAAGTGCGCATGTAGGCGAATCTCTTTGCGAAACTAATTATGCATGCATTCCTAGTATTCTAATGCGACAAGAAGCCATGTCAATCACATCAGTAAATTATGGATGAAAACAGTATTTCCTATAAATGACTAAAATGCCCTAAATCTCATATTCTTCGTCTGCTTACGAAACAGGAAACGGACAGCATGTTGTACATCTCAAACGGCGTTACCGTCGATAATCTACTATTAAACGACATTGAAAGCGTTGAAAACAGTCAATCAAAGCGTCTAAAATCCACACCTTTTCTCCTAAAAGCGTATCAATTCGAACGGAGCGTATACGCTTCGTCTACGGCGAATTGGAAACCTAATTTACAAGATACATCAGCTATCGAGCTAAGGAACTAAAGGAACCTCAAATCAACAACTATTTAGGGTATTTTCTTACCTAGAAATGTGGTGAAATCACCGGCAAAGTGATTGAGGCGCTTGGTTAATCACGTGCAATGGGTGGCACATGCAGCAGAAAATTCCCTTCCTCTCTCTCTCACAATCTCTCCCCTTTTCTCTCTTTCAACCTAGGGATTTTTCCAAATTCGGATGGGAGAGATATAAGAGGGTTTCAAGCCCTTTTATAAGCCCAAACATGCACAAAATAGGCTTGGGAACAAAGTTTACTTGATGCCTAACCAAACCGGGGCTGTTTCGGACCAAAAGACCATTTCTGGTGGTCCCCTGGCCGAACGCGATCGGACTTAAGTTTGTGCACGTCGGATGTCGCTCACATCCCATTTTCAGACCATCAGTGTTTCTAGATCACACGTGGCAGTCCAGTTTCAGTTCAGCGGTCACCGCACGTAGATCAGGTCTGCAAGTCTCATGATATGAAATAGAAATTTTTCCTGATCCAAGGGTATAATTTGGTTGAATTCTGATGGTCAGAACGCTCAATACTGACACGTCAAGTCGTGTGCTAGATTTGAATTTCAAATTTCAAATCTAACCCTATTCTCACTCTCTTCAGTCCAGGCTCAATGAAATAGCCTGCGAATGTCGGTTGGACTTGATTTTCGAAATGATTGTCAAGTCCAGCTAGGTGGTTCTAACAGTCTAAGATTGTAGGTATCGGACTTTCGACGCACGGTCTAGATCCAATACAAAGTTTCAAAGAGGTGCAGAGAATAAACCGGTTTAGAGTTTGATCCGAGGTTTCAGAGTATTCTAGCATCATTGGTTCTACTCGCTTTGGGTCTTGTAGAACGTATTTAAAGTGATCAGGGACTATTTCCCAGCTACTCTAGCGTTGCGCTAGCTAACTTACACTTATTTTCTAAAGGAATTAATCATACGCGATTTCTGGTCGAGTTGGTACTCGAGTCCAAGTACGGATTTTTCCAGGGTGTTACAATCTGCTTGGAGTTCTCCTGGAGATCGTGTTAGACCGAGACACGCGATTCACATCTATCTTTTGGACTCGCATTTAGGAGGCAATGGGTGTGAAGTTAAAGTTCAGTACTGCGTTCCGCCCACAGACTGACGGGCAGAAGGAACGGGTAAACCAGGTGTTGGAGAATATGTTGCGAGCTTGTGTTCTTAATTTTAAGGATAGTTGGGATTACTGTCTTCCTTATGCCGAGTTCGTGTACAAAAATAGCTTCCAGGTGAGTATTGGCATGACCCCCTATGAGGCCTTGTATGGGTGTCCCTGTCGGGCACTGCATTACTGGACAGAGGTTGGTGAGAAGAGTCTGGTTGGCCTAGAGATTGTATAGGAGACCTTAGAGAAGATTCATATTATCAGATGTCGACTTTTGGCAGCAAAGAGCAGACAAAAGAGCTACACCGATATGAGGTGCCGACCTCTTGACTTTTAGGTTGGAGACCATGTATTCCTTCGGGTTTTCCCCATAAAGGGAGTCCTTCGGTTTAGTAAGAATTGGAAGCTCACGCCGAGATTCATTGGCCCATTCTAGATACTGGACCGAGTGGGGGCAGTAGCATATCGCCTTGCTTTGCCCACACCACTCGTAGGCGTGCACAACGTATTTCATGTATCTATGTTAAAGAAATACATTCCTGATCCTTCTCACATTATCAGATGGGAGCAAGTGCAGTTGAGCGAGGATGCTACATATGTACTGCAACCGATGCGTATCCTAGACAGAAAGGAGCAGGTATTGTGTAATGCTTGTGAAGGTACTATGGACGCATCACAGTGAGGAAGAGGCTACTTGGGAGACATAAGCCGAGGTCAGAAAGAACTACCCTTAGATTCTCAAAGAGTACAAAAATGTACTAATTTCGAGGATGAAATTTTTTTTAAGGGGGATAGATTGTAACGTCCCAGAAAAATCCATACAAGGACCCGAGTACCACCTCAGGAAGAAATCACTAAGGAATAAATCCTTTAGAAATTAAACGAGAATTAACTAGTGCTAAACTAGATTCCCTGTGAAATTAACACTAATCACTTTAAATACGATCTACAAGACCAATAACTTGTGAAATCGTCAATGCTACGTTACCCTAAAACCTAGGATCAATCTCTAAACCCAGTTGCTCTCGGGAGCATCTGGAAACCCCGTATCGGACCTAGACCACGCATTAAAAGTTTGATAGCGATGAAATTAGATGAACATGATCGTCTTGTTGGACTTGACGACCACCTCGAAAATCAAGTCCAGATGGTATCCCATGATGATTTACTTGAGCCCGGAGCGAAGTGTGTGAGAAACGTGAATGTTTTTAAAAATAAATCCAAATTTAAGAAATCTGAGTCATGTTGCTTGCGAGCCAAATATAAGGATTTAGACCATTAGAATCTGACCTAAATACACCCTCAGATCAGGGAAAATGTCCCATACATGGCAGTGAACTTGTGGCTCTAATAGAATACTGGTGACCATCGAATTGAAACTGGTCCACCACGGGCGATCTGTAAATTTGATCGGACTGAAAAATTAACTTGACGTGGATCCAATGTCAGAGAGCTTAAGTCCGACCGCATTCAGCAAAGGGGCCTCCAGAAGTGCTCCGTTGGGTCGGAACAGATCTGATTTGGCTATAACTTAAGTATACCTTGGCCATGGGGCCATTCACATCAGTTCTGGGCTTATATAAGGGTCTTAAACCCTCTCTCTCATATTCCATGCGAATTTAGAAAGAGAGGAGAAGAAAATTAAAGGAAAGAGAGAGAAAGAGAGAGAGAGAGAGTTGGGGATTCATCCTGGGATTTGATCCCGTTGCTCCACACACTTAGCCGCCCTATCTCTATCACAAATTCGACGTTTCTGACAATGTTCTTAGGTAAGAAAACCTAACCCTAATTTATTTTACGGTTTCAAAAAGTGTAAGTTATGAAATAGCTAACCTAAATCATGCAATAGGTTGTCAATCAACGCTTGACAAAGACTAAATGTCTAAAACGAACCCATTATGTGTTTACCGACGTAAGCTGTGGACTATATATGTTTAGGTTATGGTTTTCAAGGCTTTCAATGTTGCTTAATGATTTATTACTGACGTGGGTGCCATTAC
This sequence comes from Magnolia kwangsiensis, assembly GCA_037074715.1. NCBI lineage: Eukaryota > Viridiplantae > Streptophyta > Magnoliopsida > Magnoliales > Magnoliaceae > Magnolia > Magnolia kwangsiensis. The sequence goes on from CM073580.1 coordinate 90,587,563, forward strand.
ACATGCTAACCGTGACGTTTGTTTCACTTTACGAATACGTATGAATTTTGTCAAGTATAATGCATTCTATGTATTTGTTGAAATAACTGAATACGTATGAAATTTGGATTTATGGTTGAAATGATTATTTGTCATGCATATATGTTTGTTGCATTGGCGACAACTCCTCAGTGAAAGGGTTTGCCCTAATACGTAATAAAACCAACATACGTCGTGTATGTTGGAATGTGTAGTTTAAGTGTTTGTAAAAATGTCTGAATGAGGTAGTAGTTAGTAAATTGTGATTTATAGGGGAGTTGAGATGCGATTCCTAATTACCTTAGTTGTGTGTATGATTTCCTCCATGTATTGTATATTATTCATATTTAACTGCGTGTATGATTTCCTCCATGTACTATATATTCGTATTTTCATAGTATGCTCAAATGATTGTAGGGTGGACTTATTTATTCTCCAGTAGGGTCTGTGGGACCCAGTTGACATGGTGACCACCTCCACCATCCAAGGCAGTACGGTGGGGCCATCTGCAAGGCGTGTGGGTCTTCCATACGTGGGAAGTGGGACCCACCTTCCATAGGGCTGGGTTGTATCCTAGCCGTCTATACATTTGACGAGCTTGTTTGGCAAAAAAAAAACATATATATAATATAACATTTAATATAATATAATATAATATAATATATTTTAAGAGAGGGAGGTGAGATGGCATACCCATGTGGGACCCACCTTTATGGCTAGCTAACTGCCAGTGTTTCTACAGCAGCTATAGAGCAGTGGTACCATCAGCTACGTCCTTATACGATGGGACCCATAGCTGATGCGTGTATCCCATCCAAACTGCCCATCAAACGGGCGTCCCACACCAGGTATGGCCCCACCATGATGCATGCGTTGTACCCATACCGTCCATTGAGGCCCACCTTGGTACATATATAAAGGCCCATGTGACTAGACCCCTCTTGACATATTTGTGGCCCGTTATTGAGGCCCACCTGATATATCTGAGGTCCATGTGATTAGGCCCATCTTAATGTATTTGTGGGTCATCTGTTAAGGCCCACCTTGATACATATGAGGTCATGTGACGAGGCCCATTTGATGTATTTATGGCCCATCTTGATTTATTTATGGCCGTCCATTGAGGCCCACCTTGATATATTTGAGACCCATGTTGTGAGGCCCATTGTGATGCATGCAAGGCCCATTGGTTGTGGCCCATTGTAATGCACGTAAGGCCCATTGGTGTGACCCATTGATACAACCCACTTGATGAATATGAGGCCAATGTGATATGGCCCATTTGATGTACTTAAGGCCCAGTGGGATGTATTTCGATCCATTGCAATGTGTGATTTCTTCATGGTACATACAATGATGCTTATAACGAGACGTGCCTTGGGAAACAATGTTGGTTTAACGTCCACATTGTATGGATGATGCCGGTTAAATGTCTACATTGTCACTTTCCCTAAGGCCCATTGATAAACCCATACTTGTAGCGTGTAGGCTGTCCTGGTCCATCTTCGTTATGAATGGAGTCCATCACTATATAAAATGTTTAGTATAGATCCATGATTCATGATCATATGCATCATATGTATGCTTGATATGAGGAGTGGCTGATCGTAGCATATGCCCTCGGGCAGATTATTTTTGGGCTCCCTGATAGGTGGAGTTGCCCTCCATAAGCGCACGGTACGCGCAAGATTGTTGCATGTTTGATAGAGTGATTTATGCACTTACAATTGTGTGATTGTGATTATTGTATGCCCTAGCGACATCAGAGTCATAGCCTACACAGACACATCGTGGATGGCTAGATTGGATACCGGAAATACTATTTCTAACATCAGGGCGCCATAGTTATCCCTGGGTGAAAATTCCTAAACCTGATGGTACCAGAGGATGACTCCAACGTCGAGACAGAGTGGAGACATGAGTGCGCGAGGGCCGTATACCAGTAAGCCGTGTCTCTCACTGTGTCGTGGTCGATTGGAAAGGTGTGTGACCTTATCTACCAGAGTGAGGGGACAATTTCTTGGTTGAGTTTGACTAGCTTGAGGAATGGGTCTACTATCGACGAGCCAAGCCTGATTTTGGCAGGCAGATAGTGAGATCTTTTTCACTCTCCCAATTGTGCGTTCAGATAGGGGCGGCAAGCTGGCTAGAGTTTACTAGACCTCGGTGATGAGGATTGACATACTTGAGCTACATCTCGCATCGCATGGCCGTGTTATGGCCGATAGCTTTCATATCATGCACCACATAGCCTTGGTACGGCTAATTGCATTCATGTATTCATCAGCATATTTCTGTATTACTCTGACCTTACATTCTGAGCACACTTATATTGCGCACACACTTACACCACCCTCTAAGCTTTCTATAAGCTTATTCACGATTGATGCGTGAAGGTGATGCTAGGATACAGCCATAGTCTCGCCATGGTTGGAGCGTGCAGACGAGCTTCTGGAGTTTTTTTTTGTTATTTTTATTATCTTGTATTTCCCTTTCCTACGCATTATACTTAAAGTTTTTGATCATAATGGATCTTATGATGGCATTCTTGTGGTTATTGTTCATGGGTTATGCTTATCGAATCAAATTGATAATTAGAAACCCTTCTTGTAGCATCTCAGGATCAAAACCTGGTGTATGGGTGCTAGGAGCCTTGAATGGGGTACTATGGAGGCTATCGGTGCTGGATTCGGCGATTGAGAATTTTGTGAGCCCAATTTTTGAGTTTGGGGTGTGACAGAAGTTGGTATTAGAGCATAACTTGGAAATAACAGAGAACATCATCACATGTTTTCTATGAGTTTAGGAAGATTAGGTTCAGAGTGCGTAACCTTGAGATTTAGTTCCCTAACGTGTGATTCTTAAGGTTGATTGGCATCATTGTTCTTTCCTATAGGACATGCACCCAGGTGAGTTACCCAATCGATTCCCACTCTACCACCTAAGGCTCCAGCTTTATCACCTGAGCCTCCCGTTCCACCACCAGAGATCCCTGCTCTCCTGCCTGAGGATGACGTTCCTCCAATTGAGATCTGTGCGAATCTGACTGTATCCGTGAGTGCCTCCCAGTTATAGCAGATGTTACAAGCTGTGATGACTGCACTTTAGGGACAGGGAAGGCGCCCAACTGTTTCACTAGCTCAGGCAGAGTAGGAGTGCGCGAGCGCCTTACTTCTAGAGTTCTGACAACTTGACCCTCTGTGTTTCCAGAGAGAGCCAGATCCGACTGTCGCTAAGAGATAGCGCTCCGATGTGGAGAAGATCTTCGATACTATGGCATGTACGACCCAATAGCGAGTCCGGTTGGTTGTATTCCTTTTCCAAGGTGAGGCAGAGCATTGGTGGACCTCCATTCCCCTCGTCGCAGGACCTGATTATGTTTGGACATGGGATGACTTTATCGACCGATTTGAGGAGCAGTACTTCCCTGACCATATTCATCGTTAGAGAGCATTGGAGTTTGAGACTCTGGTGCAGGGGGACATGACCGTAGCGCAGTACGCGGCTTGTTTCATAGTGCTATCAAGTTTTGTGCCATATATGGTTGATGATGAGGGGCAGAAGGCTCGCCGTTTCGAGAACGGCTTACGTTATGGTCTTTGAGGCCGTGTTATTAGGCACGAGCTCCCGACTTTTCATGCAGTAGTGCAAAGGGCTCCGATTTATGAGACAGAGTGGGCCAATACACAGAGCGATTGAGATAAGAGGAGAGGTCGGAAGAAGTAGGCCCCGTCTAGTAGTTCCCAGTAGCATCGACGACCTCAGAGATATAGGAGTCACCCATCCGCCCGAGCACCAGCAGCACCATCGACACCTCCAGCTGTACCACCTCAGAGGCAGCTTTCTAATACCTGCTATGAATGTGGTGGGATAGGACACCATAGGTGGGAGTGTCCCTGACCTTAGCAGTAGTAGTCGAGAGCACCAAAGTAGCCTCCATAGCAGTCGAGAGCACCTCAGCAGCCTCTGCAACAGCAGCGATAGTAGATCCCACCATCGAGGGCCCCTCAATAGCAGCATCAGCAGTAGCGTCCGAGGCCATAGCAGCTGAGGCAGCAGTTTCAAGCGCCTCAGCGACATCAGCAGCAGCACCCTTCGAGGGGACTGGCACCTCCCCAGCCAGCTCAGGCTAGATTCTATGCAGCTCAGCAGGACCCATAAACCTTTAGAGGAGTCGTTGAGGGTATACTTCCAGTCTCTATATACATCGCCTGAGTATTATTTGATTCCGGTACTTCGCACACATTTATGTCTGAGGGTTTTTACCAATCGACTGGATTTCTGATAGAGTTGACTAGTGAGGGATTGACCGTATTGACGCCCTTGAGGAAGACCATAGTATTGAGCCGTTTCTGTTCGTCTTACCCCGTGTTAGTGGGAGAGGTCTTCTTGCCCGCCGACTTGTACGTGCTGTCATTGTTAGATTTTGATGTTATCTTGGGCATGGATTGTCTTGCCGAGTACTATGCCATCTTGGACTGTTCCGGGAGGATAGTCACATTCTGCATACCAGGCTTGTCGTAGTTACAGTTTGTTGTCGAGCCTAGAGGAGAGCTATTATTATGCTTGATGTCCTACGCCATTAAGGAGTCTGTTGTAGCATGTATTGACCGTTTGTCGGTTGTTTGTGATTTCTTAAACGTGTTCTAAGAGATTCTTAGATTACCACCGCATTGTCATATTGAGTTCCAGATTGACCTTGTGCCAGGTACTATGCCTATCTCAAAGGCCCCATACCGTATGGCACCGATGGAGTTGTGTGAGCTACAACGGAAGTTGGACGAGTTGCGTGAGTTGGGATTCATCCGTCTGAGTAGTTCTCCATGAGAAGCGCCGGTACTCTTCATCAGGAATAAGGATGGCTCGTTGAGGCTCTGCATAAATTACCGCGAGCTCAACTGGGTCACGATCAAGAACAAGTATCCGCTCCCGAGGATAGATGATTTGTTTGACCATCTGCAGGGTGCACAAGTTTTTTTGAAGATTGACCTGCGTTCCGAATATCATCAAATTCAAGTCTGAGAGGAGGACATCCCAAAGACGGCTTTCAGGACTCGTTATGATCATTTTGAGTTTCAGGTCATGTCCTTTGGACTGACTAATGCACCTACGATCTTCATGCAGTTGATGAACGAGGTCTTTCGTCCATATCTCGATCAGTTTGTTGTGGTCTTTATCGATGACATTTTGATATATTCGAGGACCCATGAGGACCATATGCAGCATCTGGAGATCGCGTTGCAGACCCTCCTTGCTCACCAGCTGTATGCGAAACTGGAGAAGTGTGAGTTTTGGCAGGAGGAAGTGAGATTCCTTGGTCACGTGGTGACGAGGGGGAGTGTCACAGTGGACCCCTCGAAGGTTGAGGTAGTGCATCGGTGGGACCAGCCCACGACTGCATCCGAGATCCACAGTTTCCTTGGTTTGGCGGGTTATTATCAGCGTTTCATTGAGGGCCTCTCCCGTATTGCAGTCCCGTTGACCAAGTTGACTCTGAAGGGTTCAGAATTTATTTAGACTGATGCATGTGAGCAGGCATTTATAGAGTTAAAGGACCATCTGATGTCCACTCCTATCCTCACTCTTTTCTCTGGGAGTGATGAATTTATTGTATTTACTGATGCCTCATGTATTGGATTGGGTGTTGTCCTGATGCAGCATGAGAGACCAGTGGCTTATGCATCTCGTTAGCTCAAGGTCCATGAGATGAACTATCCCATGCATGATTTGGAGCTGGCTGCAATCATCTTCGTACTGAAAGTGTGGAGACATTATCTCTATGGGGTCAGGTTCGAGCTCTTCTCCGACCACAAGAGCTTGAAGTATCTATTCTCTTAGTCCGAGCTAAACATGAGGCAGAGACGCTGGATGAAGCTTCTGAAAGACTATAATTTTGACCTCCAGTACCACCCAAGCAAGGCGAATGTGGTGGCAGATGTCCTCAGCCATCAACCACGAGGCCTGTTGGCACACATGATGATTCAGGAGTGGAGGATGCTCGAGGATATAGCAGAGTATGACTTCAATTTTGGTCTGCAGTCTTTTATCGTTCAGCTATCGAGCCTGTCGATTCAACCCTCTTGTCGCAAGGGTGATCGAGGCTCAGCAAACAGATGAGTCGTTATAGGATTACCGAGTAAAAGTAGCATCTGAAGTCCGATAGATTGGCAAATTGGTTCTGATGGTGGACTTCATTTCAAAGGCCGATTATGTGTCCCGGATATTCCTGAGTTGCGTAGGGATCTTATCACTCTAGGCACATCGATCGTGGTTTTCTATCCACCCTGGCTCAACGAAGATGTATCGTGATATGAGGAGACAGTATTTTTGGACGGGGATGAAGCGCCAGATCACCAGTTTTGTGGTCGAGTGTGACACATGCCACCATGTCAAGGCCGATCATCAGAGACACCCTGTTCTATTGCAGTCGTTGAGCATCCCGATGTGGAAGTGGGAGCACGTATCTACAGATTTTATCATCGGCTTACCGAGGACTCAGTGCGGTCATAACACCATCTGGGTTATTGTGGACCATCTGATGAAGTTGGCACATTTTCTTACAATTCGTGATACTTGGCATTCGGATCTGCTAGCCAGGTTGTTTTTTGATGAGATCGTGAGATTGCATCGTGTTCCTGTCTCGATCGTTTCGGACCGAGACCCAAAGTTCACATATCAGTTTTAGGGGAGCTTTCAGAGAGCTATGGGCACTGACCGCGTATCATTTGCAGACCGATGGCTAGACTGAGAGTGTCAACCAGATACTTAAGGATATGCTTCGTGCTTGCGCAATTGATTTCGGGGGTAGTCGGAATGAGCATCTGCGATTGGCTGAGCTTGCATACAACAACAGTTATCAGGCGACCATTGGCATGGCTCCTTTTAAGGCATTGTATGAAAGACAGTGTAGATCTTTGAGTTGTTGGACTGAGGTTGGAGAGCGGCGTCTCCTAGGTCTTGAGCTTGTGCAACTGTAACACCTCGGATTTTGGCCAACCAGGGATTAAACATCCTTAGGCTATGGGTCAATTAAAACACCTGAAAATTCGCTTAGAACCCAATTCCATAGCCAAAGAAATCACTTAGGATTAATTCCTTTAGAAAATAAGTGTAAGTTAGCTAGCGCGACGTTAGAATAGCTGAAAAATGGTCCCTGATCACTTTAAATACGTTCTACAAGGCCCAAAGCGAGTGGAACCAATGGTGCTATAATGCTCTAAAGCCTCGGATCAAACTCTAAACCGGTTTATTCTCGGGACCTCTTTGAAACTTTGTATTGGATCTAGACCGCGCGTCGAAAGTCCGATACCTACCATCTTAGACCGTTATGACCATTTAGCTGGGCTTGGCAATCGTTTCGAAAATCAAGTCCAACTGACATTCTGAGGCTATTTCATTGAGCCTGGAGTGAAGAGAGTGAGAATAGGGTAGAGTTGTAATTTTGAAATTCAAATCTGGCACACAACTTGACGCATCAGTATTGAGCGTTCTGACCGTCAGAATTCAGCCAAATTATACCCTCGGATCAGGAAAAATTTCTATTTCATATCACGAGATTTGTAGACCTGATATAGGTGCGATGACCGTTGAACTGAAATTGGACCGCCACGTGCGATCTGGGAACCCTACCGGTCTGAAAACTTGATGCGTGCTAGATCCAATATGCATGAGCTTAAGTCCGACCGCATCTGGCCAGGGGACCTCCAGAAATACTCTTTTGGACCGAAACAGCCCCGATTTGGTTAGGCATCAAGTAAACATTGTTCCCAAGCCTATTTTGGGCATGTTTTAGGCTATAAAAGGGCTTGAAACCCTCATTCCTCTCTCCCATCCGAATTTGAGAAAAATCTTAGATTGGGAGAGAGAAAAGGTGAGAGTTTGTGAGAGAGATTAGAGGAGAATTCCTTGCCGCTTGTGCTACCTGTTGCAAGTGCCTAAGCAACGCAACTCAACCACTTTGCCGGTGATTTCTCTGCTTTTCTAGGTAAGAAAATACCCTAGAAGTTGCTGATATGAGTTTCCCTTGGTTCCATAGCATGTTAGCTGATAAAACTTGTGTATTAGGCTCTCTAATCGCCGTTGACGAAGCGTATACGCTCCGTTCGAATTTACACATCCATAAGAGACAAGGTGCGGATTTTAGACGCTTTGATTGACTGTTTCCAAAGCTTTTAATGTCGTTTAATAGTAGATTCTTGACGGCAACGCCGTTTGACATGTACAACATGCTGTCCGTTTCCTGTTTCGTAAACCAACGAAGAATATGAGATTTAGGGCATTTTAGTCATTTGTAGGAAGTACTGTTTTCATTCATATTTTGCTGACGTGATTGACATGGCTTCTTGTCGCATTAGGATATTAGGAATACGTGTATAATTAGTTTGGCGAAGAGATTCTCCTAAATGCGCACTTCGGGTCGACATGTTGTATGTAGACTTAAGTGTGTAGTGTAAGTGTTTGTATAAATGTTTGTATTAGTATGTATTGAGTTAAATGGTGCTATGAATTAGTTTGAGACTGATTTCTTGATTAATATGCTGATGAAAATGATTTCCTACATGCTAGCCATATGTACGATTTCATTATATGTATGAAATGCATATGCTTGATGTTGTACTCAAGTGGTATGCTATAACATGTACTTGATGATTTCCTTATGATTTAGTTTGAGATTGAATTCTCAATTAATATGTTGATGGAGAGGATTTCCTATATGTTGGCGACATGCGTAATTTCATCATATGTGTGAAAGACATGTGTAAGATGATTTGCTTAAGTTGTATGTAATAACATGTGTTAACATGCTCACATGGTTGTATTTCATTTCCATTACTCTTACACAACTGCTGATGTGATTCTATGATTGTTTGGGACTATGCTTAGTCCAGGCAGTAGGTAACCGAGCGAATTCGTGGTTAGCTTATCTTCGCCTCGAACGACGCGTCGATGAACGCGAGCCGTGTTCTGGAGTTGGCGGCAGTGGTTAGGCCACACGAAGTGTTTTACGCACTTCATGTCGTCAACTTGAGATGCGATAGCGCTAGTCGAGCCCGTCAAGTAACCCGACTGGCCATTGTACGTTCACCCTGCATGAGTCATAACTGCTTGAACCTAGGGTACTGAACTTACCATTGTAAACCCTGTTAACCATGGTACCTTGATCCATGAAGACTCATGAGCCGGGCATGGTAGTATGGGACACCGTGGTCGAGCTGTCAGCCTACGCCGGGGCCACAAACCTCCCCGTAGTGACCAGTGAGCACCTGTCTCGTGAGCAGATTATGGTGGTATGGGACACTATATTCTTGCTATCGGCCTACATTGATAAGGTGATGGGGGAGCGGTGCAACGAGTGCGAGCAACAGCCCTGGCAGCCCTTTGTAGTGACCGCGAGCGTATTCTGAGTCTACGGGAGGCGACGACCCTTCAGTAGCAGTAGAGTACAGTAGGCCTGTATTGATAAGGTGATGGGGGAGCGGTGCAACGAGTGCGAGCAACAGCCCTGGCAGCCCTTGCAGCGACCTACATAAATACACATCGTATGAGATTACTAGGAGTGACGACCCTAGACAGGATCTGTGTTGGGATTGATACAAGGGAAGTACCTTAGTTTCCCAATCCTGTTGTTTGAATGGACTAATAACAACTTGGAAATCATATCACCATAGCATTGCATGTGCCTGGAAGATGTGGAGCACTCTAGGGAGTGTGGCATGCCGCGGTCGTAAGATGTTGCCGTATGAGGGAGATCGTCGGTGAGGGCATACATCACGTCATGTCATATTGCATTAACAACAGTATTATGATTGTTTGATTTACTGCTTTACTATTATCGCATGATTGATTTGATAACATGCTAATCTTTGCTCTCTTATCCCACTGAGTTGATCACTCACTCCCACGTTACGGGATGGTGTTTTCGGACACCCACCAGTCCCTATTGTGATTGCAGATGATGGCGCGGCCTGCGAGGTGGAGCTGGATTTGATGATGATGAGGAGGATCTCTCCTTTATGTGTGATCTGATTGGCGGGATTTCAGGGAGGTTGATTAGAAACCTTGACACTTGTCATTTTACATTTTCAGAGCACTCATGTATATTCTTTTTGTTTACTTTTGAAGTATACATGAATGTATGTAGCCTGGTAACATGTTCACACTCTGGAGACATACAACAATTTATATATGTTATACATACTATCACAGTCTTTCGCTTGTAAATTTAACCGTCTCTGGAGCGTGATATGCTGTTTGGATTAATCCCACTCATGTTTAATGCATTAACACAGACAACATTCAATCATACACATTAATGTTGCATAAATAACATTTTGGAACTCGGGAGTGGAGTTTTTGCTCGACCCCCCGATTTTCAGGATGTTACAGCAACAGACATCAAAGGCTATCTATATCATCAGGTAAAGGATGCGCACAGCTCAAAGTAGGCAGAAGAGTTTTGCTGATTGTCGGTGTCATCCTTTGGAGTTCTCTATTGGGGATAGAGTGTATCTCAAGGTCTCGGCCATGAAGGGCGTAATTCAGTTTGGAGCAAAGGGCAAGCTTACCCTGAGATTTATCGGACATTTTGAGATCACTAGGTACGTTGGTGCCGTGGCTTATATGCTTGTTTTACCATCTGAGTTGTCAGGTGTCCACAACATTTTCCATGTCTCTATGTTGGGGAAGTGTGGATCAGATATCATTCCAGTTATTGATTGCCAGCCGCTAGAGGCTCGTGAGGACGCTTCTTACATTAAGCAGCCAGTTTGTATCCTTGATCGAAAGGAGAAGGTCCTCCGGACCAAGGTCATTCCCTTGGTGAAAGTTCAGTGGGGTCATCATTCTGTTGATGAGGCATCTTGGGAGTGCGAGGCTAAGATTTGAGAGCACTATCCTTATCTCTTTGAACATTGATTGTATGTTGTATTTTGTAAACTGTCTCTGATTTTATATGATGATGTGATGTTCCTTCATCCTTATGAGTTATGTCTAGTTGTGATGATTGTACAAATTTTGAGGATAAAATTTTTATTTGGATGGGAGATCTGTAAGCCCTGTATCCTAGACCGTACCGTTCCGTAGGCTTCCACAGTTCTTCCGGTCAAATTTTGGCAACCTTCGACTCGTATTCGACATTTGTGCACGATCCTAAGCCGAGTCTCGCATACCTAACTTGGCTCAATCCGAAACTTGTATTTTAGTGACCGTGCTGTCACCGCAGTTCCAACGCCGTGACTCGCACACCGAACCGATACCCAGGTTAAAAGATGTGAGCCTGCCTTCAATTAGAAGAAAGTGTCGCGCATTGTGAATTTTGAGGGAATCTCTATGATATGTCCCATCAATCAAGTACACATCACACATTAAGTCAAGTACAAGCAACCCATACCCTATCCTTACCTCTCTCTTACACAAGCTATCCAAAGTCAACTCTTACATCACTTCACCCCATCACTCCACCTATCACCTATCACACCTCACCCATGCTTTTCACCCATCACTCCTCTCTCTCTCTCATTCCATCTCTCCACTTCCAAGCAACACAAATTTCACATGTCTAAGCTCCTCCCTCCCAAGCCAAGTGTGGCCCACTTTTCCTCCCTCTCATCTCTCATCCCCACCATCAAAACCCCATCAACCTCCATCAAAAGTCAAGACAAGGAGGTAAGGAGGCTAAAGGATCAAGGAGGAGTGCAAGAGGTGGGTGATCCACCGTTAAATTCTTATTTTTAGGGCCACTTGTTGGTGGGACCCATTTTGATGTATGATTTGTATCATGTGGGGCCCATAGTGGTGAGGGCCCTCCATCACGTCTCTCTCATCTTTCTTTCTCCCTCTTTCCTTATTTTCTTTGTGTTAATATGACGATGTGACCCACCCGGATAGATCCCACCATGAAATATCTAACTCATCCATGCCATCCATCTTTGTGGGACCCCACCTGAAGGATGTGTTGATTAACGCCGTCCAGCCCGTTAGCGGGCCTGGATGGAAGGAAATACACAAATATCGGTGATCTAAACAGGTGGGCCATGGCCATGTGGGACCCACCATAATATTTGTGTTATATCCATGCCGTCCAGCGTCTTTGGACGCTGGACGTGATGAGAGTGAGATGTAGCTAACATGGAGTGCATGAACTGACAGGGGTGTGTACTAACAACTAACAAAAAAAAGTGTTTTAAAAAGTTCTGGGTGGGCTGCTCATGCAGGCCCCACCTTGATGTATGTATATAATCCAAGCCGTCCATTCCGTTGCCTAGCTCATTTTAGCCATTGAGTCGAAAAAATGAAGCTGATCCCATTTTCTAGCAGGCCATAGTATAGAGAATAGTAGTCTTTACCATTAAAATACACTTTGAAGTCTTTTATAGGCCAAAATACCTTGGATATTTGGCTCATTTAGCCTGTAATGAGCCGTATGATCCAATAGCTAGAGTGGATCTGCCTGATGCACGCCACAACTAGGAAATTTCTCAAAAAATCATATTTAAAAAAAAAAGAAGAAAATAGGCACGTTGTTGCTGTCATCGTCCAGGACATTGCAGCAAGAAGCGTCCGCTGCTTGGACGCTTGGACCATGGCCCCACTATAGGTTCCACCTTGATGCGTGTTAAACATCCACACCATGCATTTTAAAGGCCCCCTTCTGGTTGTGGGCCACCCCAAAAATCAACCATACTTAGAACTCAGGTGGCCCACATCATAGGAAATAATATGATTAGACGTCTGCCATTGAAACCCTTTGGGGTTCTGACGAAAGTTTTGGATCATTTTGAAATTATTATTTTTTTCCCTCTCCAGTAGGGTCTGTGGGACCCAGTTGACATGGTGACCACCTCCACCGTCCAAGGCAGTACAGTGGGGCCATCTGTGAGGCATGTGGGTCTTCCATACGTGGGACATGGGACCCACCTTCCATAGGGCTGGGTTGTATCCCAGCCGTCTATACATCTGACGAGCATGTTTGGCAAAAAAAAACATATATATAATATAATATTTAATATAATATAATATAATATAATATATTTTAAGAGAGGGAGGTGAGATGGCATACCCACGTGGGACCCACCTTTATGGCTGGCTAACTGTCAGTGTTTCTACAACAGCTATATAGTAGCGGTACCATCAGCTACGTCCTTATACGATGGGACCCATAGCTGGTGCATGTATCCCATCCAAACTGCCCATCAAACGGGCATGCCACGCCAGGTGCAGCCCCACCATGATGCATGCGTTGTACCTATACCGTCCATTGAGGCCCACCTTGGTACATATATAAAGGCCCATGTGACTAGGCCCCTCTTGACATATTTGTGGCCCGTTATTGAGGCCCACTCTGATATATATGAGGTCCATGTGGTTAGGCCCATCTTAATGTATTTGTGGGTCATCTGTTAAGGCCCACCTTGATACATATGAGGCTAAAGGTCCATGTGGTTAGGCCCATCTTAATGTATTTGTGGGTCGTCTGTTAAGGCCCACCTTGATACATATGAGGCTATGTGATGAGGCCCATTTGATGTATTTATGGCCCATCTTGATTTATTTATGGCCGTCCATTGAGGCCGACCTTGATATATTCGAGACCCATGTTTTGAGGCCCGTTGTGATGCATGCAAGGCCCATGGGTTATGGCCCATTGTAATGTACGTAAGGCCCATTGGTGTGACCCATTGATACAGCCCACTTGATGAATATGAGGCCAATGTGATATGGCCCATTTGATGTACTTAAGGCCCAGTGGGATGTATTTCGATCCATTGCAATGTGTGGTTTCTTCATGATACATACAATGATGCTTATAACGAGACGTGCCTTGGGAAATAATGTTAGTTTGAGGTCCACATTGTATGGATGATGCCGGTTAAATGTCTACATTGTCACTCTCCCTAAGGCCCATTGATAAGCCCATACTTGTAGCGTGTAGGCTGTCTAGGTCCATCTTCGTTATGAATGGAGTCCATCACTATATAACATGTTTAGTATAGATCCATGATTCATGATCATACGCATCATATGTGTGCTTGATATGAGGAGTGACTGATCGTAGCATATGCCCTCGGGTAGATTCTTTTTGGGCTCCCTGATAGGCGGAGTTGCCCTCCATAAGCACGCGGTATGCGCAGGATTGTTGCATGTTTGGTACAGTGATTCATGTACTTGCATTTATGTGATTGTGATTATTGTATGCCCTACCGACATCAGAGTCATAGCCTCCACAGACACATCGTGAATGGCTAGATTGGATACTAGCAATACTGTTTCTAGCATCGGGGAGCCATAGATGTCCTTGGGTGAAAATTTATAAAACCGATGGTACTAGAGGATGACGCTAATGTCGAGAATGAGTTGATACATGAGCGCGCGAGGGCCGTATACCAGTAGGTCATGTCTCTCACTGTGTCGTGGTCGGTTGGAAAGGGGTGTGACTTTACCTGCTTGAGTGAAGGGGTAATTTCTAAGTTGAGTTTGACTAGCTTAAGGTATGGGTCCGCTATAGACGAGTCGGACCCGATTTTCACAGGCTGATAGTGAGGTCTCTTCCACTCTCCCAGTTGTGCATTCAGATAGGGGCAGCAAGCTGGCTAGAGTGTAGTAGACCCCGATGATTATCCATAATGAGAACTGTACTGATATATGATGAGGATTGTCATACTTGAGTTGCATCTCGCATCGCATGGCCGTGTTATGGCCAATAGCATTCATATCTTACACTACATAACCTTGGTATGGCTAATTACTTTCATTTATTCATTAGCATGTTTCTGCATTACTCTATCCTTACATTCTGAGCACGCTTATAATGCGCACACATTTACACCACCCTCTAAGCTTTCTATAAGCTTATACATGATTGATACATGTAGGTGATGCCAGCACACAGCCATAGTCTCACCGTGGTTGGAGCGTGCAGACGAGCTTCTGGAGTTTTTTTTTGTTATTTTCATTATCTTGTATTTTTCTTTCCTACGCATTGTACTTAAGGTTTTTGATCATAGTAGATTTTATGATGGTGTTCTTGTGGTTATGGTTTATGGGTTATGCTTATGGTTATGCTCATTACAAATCATATTAATAATTAAAAATCCTCCTTATAGCATTATAGGATTGAAACTTAGTGTATGGGTGCCAGGAGCCGAGAATGAGGTACTACGGAGGCTGTTAGCGGTGGATTCGGCGATTGGAATTTTTGTGAGCCCGGTTTCTGAGTTTAGGATTTGACATATTCACTATGATACACATATGCATGAATATTCAATTTAAATTGCACATACCAAGTTTAAATTTCAATTTATTAAACCTGCTTTTGTCGAGCGGCTTAGTAAAAATGTTAACAAGTTGAGTCTTGGTGTGAATATATTCCAAAGATATTATTTTTTCTTCCATAATTCAAGAATATAATGAAACCTAATTTCAATGTTCTTAGTACGTGAACGCTGGATTGGATTTTTAGAATATTTATTGCACTTGAATTATCATAATATAAAACCATTGTGTCCTGTGCAATTCCATAATCTCTTAACATGCGTTTCATCCAAACAAGCTGAGTACATGCATTTTCTGCTACGATGTATTCAACTTCAATAGTTGAAAGTGATATAGAACTTTGTTTCTTGCTAAACTAAGAATCTAAATAATTTTCGATATAAAAACAACCACCACTGGTTGATTTCCTATCCTCAGTATTACTAGCCCAATCAGCATCTGAGTACCCAGCCAATTGAAAACTAGTTTCATGTAGATACCAAAGATCCATATTTACTGTACTTGCGGCATATCGCATAATTCACTTAATAGCAGTTAAATGCGACTCTTTAGGATTAGACTGATATCTAGCGCAAATACCAATACTTAAAGCAATATCAGGTCTACTAGCAGTTAAATAAAGTAAAATGCCAATCATACTACGATATAATTTAAGATCAACATTTTTACCTGTAAAGTCGTTTGAGAGTCTTAAGGTTGTACTTATAGGAGTATCAAAATTCTTACCATTCTCAAATCCAAACTTTTTGATCAAGTTCAGAGCATATTTGGTCTGAGAAATGAAAATACCATTAGGTTGTTGTTTTACTTACAACCCTAGGAAATAGTTCAATTCCTCAACCATACTCATTTAGAACTTAGATTTCATTAAATCTACAAACTCAATAGTCATGTTAGAACTGGTAGATCCATAAATAATATCATCAACATAGATCTGCACTATTAAGATATGATCATTATGTTTCTTAACAAAAAGTGTCTTATCAACACTTCCCATTTGGAAATTATGACTTAGTAAAAACTTAGTTAATTTCTTGTACCATGCCCTGCGAGCTTGTTTTAAACCGTAGAGAGCCTTTTTAAGGCGATAGACATGATCAATATTTTTGAGATCTTTAAAATCCAACGGTTATTCAACATACACTTCTTCATGTAGATCACCATTTAAGAAAGTACTCTTCACATCCATTTGATAAATTTTAAATTTTTTAAAACAAACAATTGACATAAATAGCTTGATTGACTCAAGACAAGCTACTAGGGCAAAGGTTTCATCATAATCATTACCTTCAATTTGAGTATACCCTTGTACAACCAGTCTAGACTTGTTTCGAATTATATTACCAAGTTCATTAGATTTATTTTTAAAAATTCACTTATTTTTGATAATATGTTTATCTTTAGGTCCAGGAATAAGATGTCAAACATCATTTCTCATAAATTGGTTAAACTTTTCTTGCATTGCAACTATCTAGTTTTCGTCAGAAAGGGCTTCTTTTACATTAACAGGTTCAATATGAGATGTAAAGCATACATAGTTACATATATCTTCTAGTTGTCTACGAGTGCGTACACCAGTGAGAGGGTTTTTAAGAATCTAAGTGGTTGGATGATCTTTAACAGTCCTTAATTCAGAATTAGTTTGATTTGATGAAGTATTTGGTTTGTCAATTAAAAGAACTTCATCACTATCTGAACTTGGGGCAGTTGTATTCAAGTGATCGTCTATGACCACATTTATAGATTCTTGAATAACACTTGTCCTTTTGTTCAGTACACGATATATGCGACTGTTTAAAGAATATTCTAAAAATATCCCTTCATCACTTTTAGTGTCAAAATTTTTTAAATTTTCTCGGTCACGTAAAATATAGCACTTGCTACCAAAAACTTGAAAGTATTTGACAGTAGGCTTCTTGTCGAACCACATTTCATAAGCAGTTTTATTAGTGGATTTTCTTGTATAAACTTGGTTGATTATATAGCATGCAGTATTAACAGCTTCAGCCCAAAGATTTTTACATAGCTTTATACTATTCAACATTACATTAGCCATTTCTTGAAGCACTCTATTTTTCCTTTCTACAATTTCATTTTGTTGTGGAGTTTTAGGTGCAGAGAATTCATGTAATATCCACTGATCACTATAGAATTTCTCAAAACTGCTATTCTCAAATTCAGATCCATGATCACTATGGATCTTACAAACTTGAGAACATTTTTCTGTTTGAATCCGTTTGAGAACTCTTTTCACTTCATCAAGGGTTTCTGACTTATCCCTTAAGAAAGATACCCAAGTGAATCTAGTAAAATCATTCTCAATTACCAAAATATATTTTTTACCACCTCGACTCTCCATCCTGGTAGGTCCTGTAAGATCCATATGGAGAAGCTTGAGTGGTCTTGATGTGGCATTTGAGTTCACCTTCTTGTGAGAGCTCCTTGATTGATTACCAATCTGGCATTCACCATATATTTTATCTATTTTTTATAATTTAGGTAGACCTCTTATTAGTTCTCTTTTTCTTAATCTGTACAGATTACAGTAGTGTACATGTCTAAGGTGTTTATGTCATAAATCTGTCTAATTTGTATGGACCATGTAACATGTTTAATTAGATGAGCTGGATTTACTAACTATATAGCAGTTTTCAGAAGTTCTGCGACCAGTTAGGATTACTGAACCCTTATTATTTAAAATTTCACAACCTTGGTTAGAAAATTTTATACTATGATTGTTATCGCATATTTGAGATATGCTTAACAGATTGTGTTTTAAACCTTCAATGTATAAAATATTTTTAAACAAAGGGAGGTTATATAGTTGAACAGTACCTTGGCTAATAATCTTGCAGTTGCTGCCATCGCCAAATGTAACTGAACCATCAGTCATGTCCTTGAGATCGGTGAATAGACCTTTATCACCAATCATATGCCTTGAGCATCCACTATCTAGGTACCACTTTGAATGGCTTGTAGCTTTGAAAGCGGTGTGGGCAACCAAGCAGGTAACCTTAGGAACCCATTTCATAACTGTTTTGGGTTTAGGTGTATAGTTGGCCTTCTTTTGTTTGTAGTTATTGTAAGAATGACCTACTGAGTTAGATTGTAAAAGCTCCTTAAGCAAATCAACTATTTTTTCAGCTAAGGGGTTTCGGTTCTAATTTTTATAGTTGATGTAGATGCTTTTAGGTTTTTGAAAAGTTTTAGTATTTCTAGAAAAATCTTCATTTGTACTTTTTTCTTTTGAGTTTACGGTCTCTCCTTTTACAAACTTAGTGAGAATATTCTTCTATTTAAGAAGAACATTTTTATCGTAGCACCTCAAACCGGATCGATCGCCACATTTTCTTGATCCAGATAAAAGTTTTTCTGACTTTGGATCTCATTGGGCATACTTCCATGTATCCTTTAAACTTAAAAGAGAAGAGACTTCAAGTTTAAGTTTTTCATTTTTGGATTTCAGATTTTCAATCTGGGAGGTTTTGAATTCTAAATCGCATGTGCATTTTTCAAAACTATCTGAAATATGGGATTTTTCTAAAATAAGAGATTCAAAGTTTTCATTAAGCTTTGAAAATTTTTCTATTTGAAGTTTAAGTCTCACAGCAATTTTACAAGTTTCCTTATATAGGGCATTGTAAGTATCTTAAAGATCATCTTCATCTTCACATTTACTGTTCATATTTTCTTCACTTGTTGAATCATTATCTGAAAATGTGAATTTGGCTAGAGTCATAAGGGCTTTCACTTCACTGCCCGACTAGGTTTCAGAATCTTCTGATTCAGAAGAAGCTTCAAAATCAGAGGATTCATCCTAAGTAGCTAACATACCCTTCTTTTTGGGTGTCCTTTTTAGGACACTTATTTACTAAATGCCTATATTCATGGCAGTTGTAACACTGACTGTCTTTTAATGATTTTTGAGTTTTAGGTTTATATTTTTTCTTATCATTTGATTTTTAAAAATCAACCCTCTTTACTTTTGAAAATTTAGTAAAACTTTTTCGCTCAAAGGGCCATATCATCTTCAAAGTTTTCCAAATCAGAGTTGTTATTATTTTCTTAAAAACTATTTTTAGAAGATTTTAAGGTAATAAATTTACCTTTTGGAGCTTTAAAAGTTAACTCATAAGTCTGTAAAGAGCCAACTAATTCATCTACCCTCATATTGTTCGTATCACGAAGTTCCTGGATCGTAGTTACCTTAGAATTCAACCATTCAAGAAGTGAGAGTAGTATTTTTGCACAAATCTTACTTTCTGGGATTTTATTACCAAGACCCCACATAGAGTTTACAATGTCATTTAATCTTGTATAGAAGTCCGTGAACATTTCATTTTCTTCCATACGTATTTCTTCAAATTTGGTTGTGAGGATTTGAATCTTAGATTTCTTGACAATTGGTGTTCCCTCGTGTGTCGTTTCTAAAATATCTCAGGGTTGCTTTGTAGAATCACATGATATAATTCTTTTAAATTCATTCAGTAATAGTGCGCAAGTGATTGCATTTAGTGCTTTAGCATTTGCATTACTCTCACTTTTTTGAAGTGTGGTCCATGAGAAATAAGGTGTTATTCTCATTGATTTTGAACCATCGATCCCAGTTACTTCAATGGTAGGAGGGGTCCATTCATTCACTATGGCTAGCCACACACTTTCATCCATGAATTTAAGGAAAATCCTCATCTTGGCTTTCCAATAGGCATAATTGGTGCCATTGAAAGGTGGAGGCCTAGTGATTGAAAGGCTATCAAAATTTGACATCTTAAATATAGCTTAGATCGATTAGCTCAGGAAATAAATCCAAATGAAAAGAATTAAAACGAGCTATTAGGCTATGATACCACTTGAAAAGGCCGAGCTATAAGTCCTAGAGGAGAGGGGGGGGGGGGGGGGGTGAATAGGACTATGCCAAATTTAAAATAATAACAACAGAATTAAAGAATGAGATAGTCAAATAAAGTAAATCAATTCACAATGCTGAAATGAAAAGCAACCTCAATAACTAAGTATTGAGAGGTTGATACAAATGTTATTCTAAGGATAACCTTACACCAAAAACCAAGGGTTTATGGTAGGACAACCTTATTTCTAAAAAGGTCTTTGTATAAAAAACTCAAACTGAAGAGGAATAAATAAATAGCAAGGAATTGAAATAAATTACAGAAATTAAAATCTAAATTATTACAACATTCCCCACAATACTTGAAATATAAATATTACAACATTCACATTCACATATGCATCCCACAATTCTGAATGATCAAAGATAGAAAAATAAAACACACATCCACAAAATACAAAGAGTTATAGTGGTTCTCCTGTGTGTTCACCAACTATTAAACAACAACCACATAGCTTGCTACTCCACTCCAAATATCCTCACACAGGGGATATTAGCGTTCACTATCAAAATAGGTTTCTCAGGTTCACCTAAAACCTTCACAATTGTGTCTTTCTAATAGGCTTACACAATTTTAAAAAAAAACCCCACTTCTGAGTTTTCTGGCTCTCCTCAGATAACCAACACAATGAGATTTTTTTGACTTAATCTCAAATAAAACTAAAAAGAATGAAATTTACAATAAAGTAAAATACCTGGATTTCTCCTTTTGTAGAAGCCCGGAAGAACCAATCGGAGTAAAAGTTTGAATGTAGAAGTTTAATGTCCAATACTCACTTTAAAATGGTTCTAGGTTCTAGATTGGTTTTAAATTTAACTAGTTGGGCTTAGCTCTATTTGATTTTGATTTCAAGAAGAAGGAATATTACAATTCCTCTTTTCAATTAAGATTGAAATGTAGAAACTAAATCAAATCTATAAAGCTAATAAAAGAATATTAAATGTGCATGATGTAGCTTAAAATAAACACAAACTTATCTCAGAGTGGTCCCTTGATTTTTCTTGAATTGAGTTATCAATCTATGAAATTCTTCATCTATTTATAGTTGTAGAAATCGCACCTTCGACTGGTCCTGTGGACACTACGACTGGTCATAGGAGAAACGAATTTTTAAATTTTTTAGTGCGATCGGATAAAAACATTCCATAACTGGTTGAAGGTTATCTATGACTGGTCGTAAGCTATCCATGACCAGTCGTACGCACCCTACGACTGGTTGTGAGACACAAGATTTAATTGCCAGACTTTAAGTCCTACAACTAGGACTGGTCGTAGGACGAGTCAACATTATTCATACGACTAGTTGAACAGTCTCAAGGACTAGTCGTAGCACAACCAAAAATTTTAAAATTTTACAATAAACTTAGGATTGGTCCTGAAATATCTCCAGTGCTAGGACTAGTCGAACAAAGTACAAGACTAGTATTATAATAGACTACAACACTTATAAAAAGAAGTAATTGAATTATGTATCCGAAATGACCTACCCTAAGGTCAATCTAAGGTCTTTCATACTTGGGTCATGAAGTATGAACATTGGAACTTCATTTCTTCAGATGATGTATGACCTTTAAAGATTGTGAAGCTTGAGATCTCTTCTCTTGATGTAGCTTGAACTTAAGATCTTCTGGAACTTGAGAACTACATCATGAGTTGTACTCATTATTGAACTGTACTTGAGTCTTGAGCAGCACTTGTCTTTTACTGTAGCTCTTTTGAAAAAATTTTGATTGAAGTTTACAGGAGTGAACAATGTAGTTGACCTTGCAAACCTTGCATGTCTTGAAGTCGAGCTTCATTCTCAACTTGTAACATTGTGTTGCAGTGTCTTGAAAATGTATATCTCCTCATGCCGGATAAGACATAGGTTGACGTTTTGGCACCACAAAATTTGACAACCAAAGGAGCATAAAACCATAGCACTTACAGTTCTCCTGTTGCCAAAAAGGGGCAAGCCACCCCCTGCACCAAGGAAAGCAAAGGGAAACACTTCTGCTTTGGGAAGGCGTCTCTGGTGCAATCCGAGCCTTCCACTCGAGCCCTGGAATCCATCTTAACTGCCCGCATTAGTGCAGCAATGACTTCTTAAAGTTTTTGCAAGTCCACACGAGAAAAGAGTCGCGGAGGATTTTCTCGCAAGACATTACACTCGAACAAAAGGTAAGTTGAATAGTGGATCCCACACTGATCGTGGGTCCCATCAGTCCTGTCCATACGGTGCAGATCACCGTGATAAGTCCAAGGCAGAAAATTACCATTAGAGGCAACGTCATCTTCCCCGTTAATTGGAAGAACCCATTATCATGGCATGAACCCCATTTCCAGATCAGACTTGCTTTTCTGGTGGGCCTTAGGTATGGAAATCCACCCCTCATAATGGATCAAACAATGCATGCAGGAGGACGCAAGTAGGACCGCATAAATCCCAACTGTTCACTGTAGCAATTAGGGAGACCCTACGCTTATAAAACTGGCTCCATTCTTCGGGAACCTCATCGCCATTTCAGGAAAGAAAGTAGAGAGAGAAGGGAAAGAGAAGGTGGGAATTGTGCCTGAACCCATCAGGTAACATCTACACCTGGTTAGAGTCATGATCGGCAAAGCGAGGCCCAAAGCCAGCCTTCGTCATGGTCGCTTCTTGGGCCGATGTTAGCTGAGTTATGGACTAAGGACAGCTTACATCATGGCTGTGTTGGGACCGAACGTCCATGGGAAGAATAGCTCCGATTGGCCCATGTTAGGAGCTAAAGATAACTCACAAATAAGGCTCGGATGTGGGATTAAAACTAGGCCAACAATGGTTGTATTTTTAGGCCAAAACCATGCCAAACAATGGTTGTGTTTTGGGCCGAAGTCATACCATTAATAGTAGCTCTATTTTGGGACTAGAATGGGCTAAACAATGGTCGTGTTAGGGGCCAGAAGTGGGCCCTAGATCGGTGCTGAAAAAATGCCAGCAGCTGGGCCAAGATTATGAATGATAGTTGGCCTCAACTATGCCTAATTTAAGGACTCAGCTAGCCTCCAAATCTGAGCCTTTCATCAAGGTAAAAATGGACCTCAAGGGGGAGTTGAGGGCACGCCTATTCTAGGTCCTACAATGGATGGAATCAGTCCTCAATTGTGTTTTTATTTAGACCGAGGGCAGGCCTCCAACCTGCGTTGAAACCCGTCCAAAGACTGGGACAAAATCAACCTTTAAGTGAGTCATGGGATGGGCTCAAACTAAGGCTCCAAATGAGCCATGAGCTGGGCTTAAAGATGGCTCTCAGATGGGCCATGAGAGGAGTCGAACCAGATCTCCTCTGGGCTGAGTAGTCCATGTCCTGGCCTAGGACAGGCAACACATGGTGGGCATGGGTTCAGCCACACACACACCACTATGGGCCTCACCTTAGATTCTCGATGGGCCGCACCACTCAAGGGTAGCGGGCCCTATGCTCTTTAGTAGGGTGGGTCGCCTCACATAACTATGGGCCTCACCTTAAATCTCTATGGGCCTTACTCAAGGACTAATGTGGGCCCAGAACTTTTGTAGTCGCATTTCAAGCCCTGCCCAACAATTTCTAAGGCCATTGGAATGGACCTGAGGAAGGGATAGCAATGGGCTACCCATCCCCATTTTTAAACTTGATATGGGACTACAATGGCTGGGCCAAGGCAAGGCCCAACTCGGCCCTCGATTAGGAATGATTTTAGGACCAAAACTAAGCCACTGGTTGGACCAAAACTTGGTAGACCTGTTCACCCTACTGCTGGCCCTAAATAACCTCATTCATAGGGCCCTTCAAACCCACATTAGACCCATTTTTATGCATTATTTCCATTGTTATTATTAAGATTATTAATATTAGCAAAGATTAGCCATTAGTGGATCGTTATGCTAAACTAGTTATTATAAACAAATTACAATTTTTAAATAGTAGTATCCTGTTTATTATTCTTAAATATTCATTTTGGATGGTCATTGGTGTCACCATAATGACTACCTTACTACATTAACTAATATTAATTGTAACGCTAATATTAATAGCTATTTTCTAATTATTAGATTAACATTGTTACCATTTCCATTGTTAATAGGATTGTTAAATATTAGGATGCATGACCATTAGTAAATTACCTATTCTAGTAATAGTTATTATATAAAATAAATTACAATGATATCATTCTGAGAAGCTAATGCATTGTCAAATCATAAATAGTATATCATAATGTTAATTATCATCATAATAAGTATTAACTAATATTAACTATAACACTAATATTAGTAAATATTTTATAACTATTAAATTAACATTTGTAAACTACTACGCATCATCTACAATTCGAATCCTAGAGTTAAGGCTACAACTAAGCTCTAAGATAAAACCCTAAACCCTAAAAGTAATCCAAATCCTAAGTCGCATAAATCTTGACCATAGACACTTTGTAGAACATTGATCTAATGTACGACTTCACAATCCATGGTAGGACTCAACTCTGAGGGTGCATGCACTTCCTAGCAATGTCAGTTAGCGATTCGAGTATAAGGTGATGATTCTTCCCCTTAACCTTTCCATTTTCCCATTAGCTTAATTTATAGTTTTTATTAAAATTTATAATTGATATCTCCATTCTATAATCACATATGTTAACTGTTGGAATTGAATTGTTATATTACATGCTTAATGTTTATCCTGCATATTTATTTCATGCATGTGGACTATTTATGGATTGCTTTTGGAATTTAAACTAGTACATTAGTGGGAAACTCCCAGTTATAAATGTACACCCATACTTGGGATGTAACTCAATCGATGGGTTTCCATTAAACATCCTAAGGTGGTAGTCTCATGAGCCGGGGATGGTGGTCATGGGACACTATGATTGAGCTGTCGGCCTATGATAGGCCATGTGCTCCCCGTAGTGACCGTGAGCTTATTTAAATTAGTTGGTTGTAAATGGACTAATAATGGGTTGACTAATCATGCATATACGGCATATTACGATGACCTGGATCATTATGCCCATGCGACTACACTGAGTGTTACGCTAATGAATAGTCATTTGACTTATGATGATGACTTGGATCATCATGCCCATACGATTATGCTGAGAGTTGCACTGATGACCCATCATATCATGGGTGACGATCCCAATGCCCTTCCGGATGTCTTACTGGGGCACACCATCATACATGATTTCCTGTCCGGATGTCTTACTTGGGGCACAGGCCGTTTGGATGTCTTACCCGGGCTGATGATTGCATTCATGCATTTAACAAAAATCCATGTACTATGTTTTGGTTGTCTGGATATTTTATACTATTTCTTACCTAATACGGCAGTGTGTAATCTTGAGGAAAATTCACACTGAGTTGGTCACTCATCCATCAAATATATAACTGTACAGGTAGCACAGGTGGCCTAGGTGAAATTCATGTTTACGTTGACGAGGAGCAAGCTATATTTGACAAGGATGCATGATTGAAATTACTAAGGGTTGCTACAGGATTTCATATCCCAAATTTGTTGTAATTTACTATATTTCACATGTAATATTATTTCATTTTGTAATTGTAAGAATGGGGACATTGGTTTGTATAAGTCATTATGGGTAGCTCTTGTATATTTCAAATGTAAATGAAATTTTTCTTTATGTCGATTTGTCCATTCTACGCTCACCTGCTTACTCTGATAGTTAAAAAAATATACTCAAATTTGATCATCCTTTAAGGTTAACACTCGAGTGTTGGGGAAACAAGTTGTATACTTAGGTCCTGAAAAGTTGGGGCGTTACAGTTGGTATCAGAGCATAGTTTGGACAAACTTGGCCTTGGAAAATGATCTTATACAAGCCTTAAATATCTCGAGTTAGGATGTTGAACTTAGGTGAATGTCCCTTAGACTTAGAAGAGTTTTGAGAATGTAGAAACCAAACTTAGGTCCCTTTAGAAATTATTAGAGTAACCATTTGAACTTATGTGAACTTTCCTTGTACCTAAGGGAAATTGAGAATATAGGAACTCAAAATTCTTAGGCCCCTTTGAACGTCTTAGGTTTAGTTATTTGAACTTGGGAGAAATTCCCTTAGAATAAGTGAAAATTGTAACCATAGAGACTTCAAACTCTAGGCTCCCTTAAAAGTTGTAGGTTAGACCTTTGGACTCCAAACTTGTGCAGAAATCCCTTAGAATTAGAGAAATTGACAATGAAGGAATTCAAGATTTTGGGTTCCTTAGAACATTTTTCTGATAACTGTAAAACTTAGAAATGTTCTTAAGCTCCCTTAAAAGCTATAGGTCTAGACATTAGATGTAGAAACTAAACATAAGTACCACCATGATATAAATAAGACTAGGCAAGGACGTTCCTTGTACTTGACTCTCAAAGGAACAATTTCAAGAAGTCTAAAATCCGACCCTTAAAAAAAAAGAAATTTCATTAGCTAGAAACAACACCATTACATTCTTCAGCATATGAAATGAACTGTAATTATAGGAAATTTTCTTACCCATTAGATTAACCATGCGCACTTCCTAAACCTAAGAAATCATTCTAAGAAACTGTAATATGAATTTCATAATACATCTCTTTACTTAGGAATAATATTTACCACAATTTCTAACACGTAAAATAATTA
The DNA here is from genome assembly GCA_037074715.1 of Magnolia kwangsiensis. Classification (NCBI taxonomy): domain Eukaryota; kingdom Viridiplantae; phylum Streptophyta; class Magnoliopsida; order Magnoliales; family Magnoliaceae; genus Magnolia; species Magnolia kwangsiensis. The sequence goes on from CM073580.1 coordinate 90,614,382, forward strand.
GAGGAAAAGTTGAATGGTTTTTAGGTAAGCTTTCAACCCTAGGCTACGCATATTAAGATTAGATTTGCATTCCTAAGTGAGTTTAGAAATTTCTAACTTAAACTTCATGTAGAACTCCTTGTCTTGAAACTTCCAAGTAGTACTTAGATAATCAGAGTGCGCATTAGAAGTGTAATGGACCACGGTCTTATTTGTTATGAAAATAAATGGTCAAATGATATTTCCCATGAGCTTAGGGTAATTGGGGTCACGGATTGATGGAATCATGTTGTGCGATGAGTACGCAGTTTGACCTAAACTCTAAGTCTTAGCAAGTCTCAATGATCTCAATACCCTGATCAAGCAAAAGATCGAGATTTAGTAGGATTATGAATTGATATTAGTAATCCTTTGTTCTACGTAGGAAAATGATCGATGTATCGGGCTCAAACCTACTATGACCATCTTCTCATGTTACCCTGAACGATGAAAAATATAAATTTTCTAATATACTTTAGGCAGCTAGAACTATCATTGATAGCCAAGGAAAACAGAGGGGAAAATATAGAATTCTTAGGCGTCACCTAAAGGAAGTTGTAATCCTAGTAAATACTGTAAAATGTCTCAATGTTGTTGGATATTAGACCAAATCCCTACAAGAAATTTTTTCGTTAAGGGGGGTAGATGGTAATGACCCTTACCCTAGTAGCAAGTCATGAGCGCTTCATGAAGAACTAGCGAGTGCACACGGGCACCGTAAGACAGATTGTTGTCCATATTCACAAGGAGAGTGTTGAATTTCAAGGGTGAAATTTTCTTTAAGGGGGGTAGTTTGTAACACCCTTTACTTTCCAATACTCAAGTGTTACTTGGTAACCTAATGTAATGTAAATACAAAAATAATACAACATAAACATATGCACTATGGAAGGATATTTATATACTTGTAATATTTAAGATTTTCATATTAAAATGATATGTAACCATAATCGATACTATGTGTATATACTTACGACATCATTAATATAAATTACAAATTATAAAATTTATAATACGTAAAAATAAAATATACTAGAAAGATTTATAGTGGATAACATATTTTAAGCAATTTAACAACTTGTATATAATTTAAAACATAACACACGTATCACCATATAAATGACACACAAATAATATATAATAATCTTTGCTTACTTACGTTCATACAATTTATGCATATTAACAATCTATGGAAACATAAATTAAATATGACAAATTATATAAACGATAATAATAATATAAAATCATAAGTGGGACCCACAACATGATAGAATGTACACATGTGTGAAAGTAATAATAATATGAAGTAAATAATGTGAAATTAATATTAGTGATAATATGTGGTTAGTAATATGCTATAAGAGTCTTAAAAATGATCCATTAGGACCCTTGGACCGTTGGTGCTTGAACTGAAATTGATCTAACCGTCGAATCAATGTAGCTGATACTTAAAGGATGTAAATCAAGTTACAGGCCCCACCTGGACCTTGGATCTGCCCCATCTTTGGTAAAAGGCCATGACAGGGCCCACCAAGTAGAATGGATGGAGTGGAATTATCACAAACATCACAGTGGACCCCACACAAGGTACATGTACACCTCAACCACTAGTGCACGAGGCGCACCGGACCACACCGTGGGTCAAACGGGCGCTGACTTGTAAGATTTTGAAAAAGGGAGGCTTTCGTTAGGCACAATGGACGGACAACGTCCGTTCACCACAAGTCGTGGCCCACCTCGGGCCACCATCCGGGGAATCTAAACTGTCCATTGTGTAAGGAGGTCTGGGACAATCAGATCCATGTCATCCAAACCACCTCATGTGAATTGACATGTACCCGAACTGTGGACAACCAGTGACGGCAACGAGGTTTTTTGAAAATTCGATGGTTCTGAGGCTTCCATGTGGGCGATCCATGTCGGCCTCTCTCCCTTCATCCTAGCCGTTCGTCCAGGCGTCTATCCATGCCGTTCTCCTAATGCCAAAATCAGGCAGGCCACCGCCTGAACCAAGGAAAGCAAAGGGAAACACTTCCACTTTGGGTGGGCATCTCTGGCGTGATCTGAGCCTTCCGTTCAAGTCCTGGAATCCATCCCAACCGCTCGCATTAGGGCAGCAATGACTTCCCGAAGTTTTTGTCAGTCTGCGCGAGAAAAGAGCTATGATGGATTTTCTCGCAAGCCATTGCAGTCTAATGAAAGGTAAGTTGAAAAGTGGACCCCACACTGATTGCAGGTCCCATCAGGCCCATCCCAATGGTGCAGATCACCGTGATAAGTCTAAGGCAGAAAATCACCATTAGAGGCAACTTCATATTCCCCTTTAAATTGAAGAACCCACCATCATGGCATGGACCCCATTTCTATATCAGACTTACTTTTATGGTGGGCCTTAGGTATGGAAATTCACCCCTCATAATGGATCAAACCATGTATGAAGAGGACGTAAGTAGGACCACACAAATCCTAACCGTTCATTGTAGTGGTTAGGGCAACCTTATGCCTATAAAACCGTCTCCATTCTTCGAGATCCTCACTGCCATTTCAGGAAAGAAAGTAGAGAGAGAAGGGAAAGAGAGGGTGAGAACTGTGTTAAACCCTTTAGGTAACAGTTACACCTAGTTAGAGTCGTGATATGCAAAGCGAGGCCCAAAGCCAGCCTTCACCATGGCCGCATCTTGGGCTGATGTTAGCTGAGTTATGGACCAAAGATAGCTTACATCATGGTTGTGCTTGGGACCAAACGTCCATGGGAAGAACAGCCCCGTCTGGCCCATGTTAGGAGCTAAAGATAGCTCTCAAACAAGGCTTGGATGTGGGATTAAAATCAAGCCAGCAATGGCTATATTTTAGGGCCAAAACCATGCCAAACAATGGCTGTGTTTTAGGCCAAAGTCAGACCAAATAGAAGCTCCATTTTGGGACTAGAACCAGGCCAAACAATGGCTGTGTTAAGGGCTAGAAGCGGACTAGAAAAAAGGACCTCCATTAGGCCTGGATTTAGGATGCAAAAGTTCCTTATCTAAGCTTAGGATCGATGCTGAAAAAATTCCCTCAGCTGGGCTAGGATTATGACCGATAACTGGCCTCAACTGCACCTAATTCAAGGCCTCTGCTAGCCTCTAAATCTGAGCCTTTCATCAAGGTAAAAATAGGCCTCAAGGGTGAGTTGAGGGTATTCCTATTCTGGGTCCTGCAATGGCTGGAATCGGCCCTTGGTTATGTTTTGGTTTGGACTAAGGGCAGGCCTCCAATCTGTGTTGAAACTTGTCCAAAGACTGGGACAGAACCGACCTTTAAGTGAGTCATGGTTTGGGCTTAAACCAAGGCTCCAGATGAGCCACGAGCTGGGCTTAAAGATGGCTCTCAGACGCGCCATGAGAGGAGTGGAACCAGATCTCCTTTGGGCAAAGTAGTCCATGTCCTAGACTAGGACAGGCAACACATGGTGGGCCTGGGTTCAGCTGCACACACACCACTGTGGGCCTCACCTTAGATTCTTGGTGGGCCGCACCTGAGCTGCAGCTCAGTGGGCCGCACCACTCTAGGGTAGCAGGCCCTGTGCTCTTTAGTATGGTGGGCCACCCCACATAACCATGGGCCTCGCCTTAAATCTCTATAGGCCTTACTCAAGGACTGATGTGAGACCAGAACTTTTGTAGCCGCATTTCAAGCCCTGCCCAACAATGTTTAAGGCCATTGGAATGGACTTGAGGAAGGGACAACAATGGGCTACCCAGCCCCAATTCTAAACTTGATATGGGACTCAATGGTTAGGCCAAGGCAAGGCCCAACACGACCCTCGATTAGGAATGATTTTAAGCCCAAAGCTAAGCCACTGGTTGGACCAAAACTTGGTAGGCCTGTTCACCCTAATGCTGGCCCCAAATAACCTCATTCATGGGGCCCTTCAAACCCACACTAGACCCATTTTTATGCATTATTGTCATTGTTATTTTTATGATTATTAATCTTAGCAAAGATTAGCCATTAGTGGATCATTATGCTAAACTAATTATTATAAACAAATTACAATTTTGAAACAATAGTATCCTGTTTGTTATTCTTAAATATTCATTTTGAATGGTCATTGGTGTCACCATAATGACTACCTTACTACATTAACTAATATTAATTGTAATGCTAATATTAACAACTATTTTCTAATTATTAGATTAACATTGTTACCATTTTCAATGTTAATAAGATTGTTAAATATTAGGATGCATGACCATTAGTAAATTATCTATTCTAGTACTAGTTATTATATAAAATAAATTATAATGATATCATTATGAGATGCTAATGCATTGTCTAATCAAAAATAGTATATCATAATATTAATTATCATCATAATAAGTATTAACTAATATTAACTATAATGCTAATATTAGTAAATATTTTATAACTATTAAATTAACATTTGTAAACTATTACACATTAACTACAATTCGAACCCTAGAGTTAAGGTTGCAACTAAGCTCTAAGATAAAACCCTAAACCTTAAAACTAATCCAAACCCTATGTCATATAAATCTTGACCATAGACACTTGGTACAACATTGATCTCATGTACAACTTCACAATCCATGGTAGGACTCAACTTTGAGGGTGCACGCGCTTCCTACTAGCGTCAGTAAGTGATTCGAGTATAAGGTGATGATTCTTTCCCTTGAGCTTTCCATTTTTCCCATTATCTTAATTTATAGTTTTTATTAAAATTTATAATTGATATCTCCATTCTATAATCACATATGTTAACTGTTGGAATTGAATTACTATATTATATGCTTAATGTTTACTCTACATATTTATTTCATGCCTGTGGACTATTTATGGATTGCTTAAGGAATTTAAACTAGTACATTAGTGGGAAACCCCGACTTATAAATGTACACCCATACTTGGTATGCAACTCGATCGATGGGTTTCCATTAAACATCCTAAGGTGGTAGTCTCATGAGCCGGGGATGGTGGTCATGGTACACTATGCCCGAGCTGTCGGCTTACGTTGGGCCATGTGCTCTGTGAGCTTATTTAAATTGGCTGGTTACAATTGGACTAATAACGGGTTGGATAATCATGCATATATGACATATTACGATGACTTGGATCATTATGCCCATGCAACTACGCTTAGTGTTGCACTAATGACTAGTCATTCGGCTTATGATGATGACTTGGATCATCATGGCCATACGACTATGCTGAGAGTTACGCTGATGACTCATCATACTCATGGGTGACGAGCCTAATGCCCTTCCAGATGTCTTACCTGTGGTACACCATCGTACGTGATTTCCTGCCCGGATGTCTTACTCGGGGCATAGGCCGTCTGGATGTCTTACCCGGGTTAATGATTGCATTCATGCATTCATGCATTTAACAGGAATGTGTATACTGTGTTTTGGTTGTCTAGATGTTTTATACTATTTCTTACCTAATGTAGCGGTGTATAATCTGGAGTAAAATTCACACTGAGTTGGCCACTCATCCATCAAATAAAAAACCGTACAGGTAGCACAGGTGGCCCAGGTAAAATTTATGTTTACATTGACGAGGAGCAAGCTATATTTGACTGGGATGCATGATTGTAATTGATAAGGGTTGCTAAAGGATTTCATATCCCAAATTTGTTGTAATTTACTATATTTCACATGTAATATTATTCCATTTTGTAATTGTAAGAATGGGGACATTGGTTTGTATAAGTCATTTTGGGCAGTTCTTGTATATTTCAAATGAAAATGAAATTTTCCTTTATGTTGAATTTTCCATTCTACGCTCACCTGCTTACTTTAATAGTTAAATATATATATATATATATATATATATATATATATATATATATATATATATATATATATATATATATATATATATATATATATATACATACACTCGAATTTGATCATCCTTTAAGGTTAACACTCGAGTTTCTGGGAAACGAGTCGTATACTTGGGTCTTGAATGGTCGAGGCATTATAATATCGTTAGTGTATCATGTGTGCATGGTGCCATGTACACCATTCCACACATGTGCACAACGTATGCCATGCACACATGCACATGCCACACATGGGTGAGAGAATCTCTACCCATGTGTGTGATGTCACACACCCATACCTCCACTCTCTCATGTGCATGCATGGTCAACTCTTCTTCATACCATACCCTATGCATGACATCATCACACCATATCATCCCATGTCCCTTTAATCAGCCATTAATTACCAATCATGAATTAATTATCATAATCCTAGTCCAAGCTAACCAAGATCACATTAATCGAATCTAACAACATTTTAACAATTTCTCCACAAAAGTCCTTCACCATTTTTCTACGCAAGGAGAGAGAGAGAGAGAGAGAGAGAGAGAGAGAGAGAGAGATGTTGATGGGAAATCAATCCCATCCCTTCCATCCATCTCAACCATCCATCTAGTCCATCAAGGTGAGTACACCCTCCCCACTTATTTTTATTTTTGTTTTCATTGTGTTTATAGATGGTGAAGATGATACTCTAATGTTAGGAATGGTGTTGATGATAATGATAATATGATTGATGGCAAAGATAATTGCAGTGATAATGATGATGTTATTAATGGTATGGATGCATAGGAGAAAATATATATAAAATATCAAATTATTCTAGACTTCTTGTGGGACCCATTAATAGTGGGCCCCACCAAAATCTTTGTATGTCATCCAAACCGTCTAAAGTGTGGCCCATTGGGCTGGCCACACACACACACACCCACACACACATGTGCACACCACACTATAAAAAATAATAATAAATAAAATAAATGAATAAATAAAATTAAATAACAATAATAATAATAAAAATAAAAAATTTCGAGGGAGTAGATGCTGCTGCCACCGTCCAGAAGACGCTGAGCAATCAACGTCCCTGCTGCTTGAGTTGGGCTTGGGGTGTGGGTCCACAATGGGCCCCACCCATGACATATGTTTATAATCCACACCGTCCATCCAATTTCCTAGCTCATTTTTGGCATTGAGCCAAAAAATAAAGCCAATTCAAATCTCTTGTAGGCCATACCATCAAAAGAACTATTTTAATAGTGATAAACTGTTAAGGTCCGCTGTAACGTTCCTGTACGTCAAAACATATTGAATAGTGTGCTCATTGGGCCCATCGCGAGTTAGGGAACCTAGTAGGTGGAGTGGATCGTCATGATGTGGGCGCCACCTATGAAAAACCATGATTGAAAAAATAAATTCAGTCATAAATCTTCCTTGTGGTGCACCAACCTTGGGACTTGGTGTATGGAAGTCGAGTGCTAGATTCGGGGCATCATGGAAGCTGTCTGTCCCTGGATTTGGGGCGTGACAGAAGATGGTATCAAAGCATTAGATTTGGGATCACTTACGAGGAAAGTCAGTAATTGAAAAATATAGAAGAACTTAAACTATGTCCCTACCGTCGTTGATCAAGAACATAAATGCTATTAGTACCCTTTATTTATATGAATCTAGAGACATGAGTGTAGGATTCTCAATTTGAGAACCTAGTCAAAGCAGGATTCCCTAGTTGAGAACGTAGAGATTATACTTAGCACCTAGGCAAGAGGGAGATAGCCGTGAGCAATACCCATACTTGTGGGATGGATGATTTTATTGTATATGTATGATGATATGTTTGTTTAGCTTTCCATGTTATGAGTTTGATAATGTATATGTGACTAGAAATTTTGAGGATGAAATTTTTATCAAGAGGGTAGATTGTAAGAACCTATCCATTCCGTACCATTTTCTATACCTATGTGCATGATAATCGACGCCCTTAGCCAAACTTGAGGCCATTCATAGTGCACACCCAACTGATTAGAACACCAAGACCTTGAAACCTATTAAATATCGACCGCCCCGTCACCACAATGGTGGAGGTACAACCCATGCGTCTGTACGACACTCCGTTAGTAAGATACGCTTTGAAGAATTGTTAGTGTATCATGTGGACATGGTGCCATGTGCTCCATTCCATACATGAGCACAACACATGCCATGCACACATGCACATGCCACACATGGGTGAGAGAATCTCTACCCATGTGTGTCATGTTACACACTCATACCTCCACTCTCTCATGTGCATGCAAGGTCAACTCTTCTCCATACCATATCCTATGCATGACATCATCACTCCATGCCATCCAATGTCCCTTTAATCCACCATGAATTACAAATCATGAATTAATTGTCATAATCCTAGTCCAAGCTAACCAAGATCACATTAATTGAATCTAACTACATTTTAACAATTTCTCTACAAATAGTCCTTCATCCCTTAACATTTCACCATTTTTCTACACAAGGAGAGAGAGAGAGAGAGAGAGAGAGAGAGAGAGAGAGAGAGAGAGAGAGAGAGAGAGAGGAGTGATCTTGATGGGCCATCAATCACATCCCTTCCATCCATCTCAACCATCCATCTAGTCCATCAAGGTGAGTAAACCCTTCCCACTTATTTTTATTTTTTTGTTCATTGTGTTTCTGGATGGTGAAGATGATACTCTAATGTTAGGAATGGTATGGATGATGAAAATAATATGATTGTTCTAGACTTCTTGTGGGACCCATTGATAGTGCCCCCCCCCCCCCCCCAAAAAAAAAAAATCTTTGTATGTCATCCAAACTGTCCAAAGTGTGGCCCATTGGGCTGCCCACAGACACACACACCCATGCACACATGCGTACACCACACCTTAAAAAAATAATAAAAAAATTAAATCAATAAATAAAATAAAAAAATAAAAAAATAATAATAATATAGGGGGAGTGGAGGCTTTAGCAAGAAGTATCCCTATTGCTTAAGTTGGGGCTTGGGTGTGGGTCCACAACGGGCCCAACCAATGACGTATGTATTTAATCCACACCGTCCATCCAATTTCCCAGCTCATTTTAGGCATTGATCCAGAAAATGAAGCCAATTCAAATCTCTGGTAGGCCACACCATCAAAAGAACTATTTTAATAATGATAAAATGTTAAGGCCCACTGTAACGTTCCTGTACGTCAAAACAAATTGAATAGTGGGCTCATTAGGCCCGTCGTGAGTAAAGAAACTTAGTAGGTGGAGTGGATTGTCATGATGTGGGCGCCACCTATGAAAAACCACGATTGAAAAAAAAAACTTCAATTAAAAATCTTCCTTGGGGTGCTCCAAACTCGGGACTTGGTGTATGGAAGTCGAGTGGTGGATGCGAGGCATCACGGAGCTTTCTGTCCCCATATTTGGGGTGTGATAGAAGATGGTATCAAAGCATAAGATTTGGGTTCACTTATGACCAAAGTCAGTAATTGGAAAACATAGAAGAACTTAAACTAGGTCCCTGCCATCGTTGATCGAGAACGTAGATGCTATTAGTACCCCTGATTTGTATGAATCTGAGATTTCCAGTTTGAGAACCTAGTCAAAGCAGGATTCCCTAGTTGAGAACATAGAGACTATACTTAGCACCCAGGCATGAGGGAGATAGCCGCGAGCAATATCCTTACATGTGGGATGGATGATTGTATTGTATAAGTATAATGATACGTTTGTTTAGCTTTCCATGTTATGAGTTTGATAATGTATATGTGACTAGAAATTTCAAGGATGAATTATGAGGGTAGATTGTAAGAACCTATCCATTATGTACCATTTTCTATGCCTATGTGCATGATAATCGATGCGCTTAGCCATACTTGGATTGGCCATTCATAGTGTACACCCAACTGACTGGAACCCTAAGACCTCCAAACCTATTTCATATAGACCGTCCCGTCACCACGATCGTGGAGGTACAACCCGTGTGTCTGTACGACACTCTGTTAGCGAGATATGCCATGAAGAATTGTTGGTGTATCATGTGTGCATGGCGCCATATACTCTATTCCACATATGTGCACAACACAAGCCATGCACACATGCACATGCCCCACATGGGTGAGAGAATCTCTACCCATGTGTGTAATGTCACACACCATACCTCCACTCTCTTATGTGCATGCAAGGTCAACTCTTCTTCATACCATACCCTATGCATGCCATCATCACACCATGCCATCCCATGTCCCTTTAATCCACCATTAATTACAAATCATGAATTAATTGTCATAATCCTAGTCCAAGCTAACCAAGATCACATTAATTGAACTAATCATATTTTAACAATTTCTCTACAAATAGTCCTTCATCCCTTAACATTTCACCATTTTTCTACACAAGGAGAGAGAGAGAGAGAGAGAGAGAGAGAGAGAGAGAGAGGAGTGATCTCGATGGGCCATCAATCCCATCCCTTCCATCCATCTAGTCCATTAAGGTGAGTACACCTTACTTATTTTTATTTTTGTTTTCATTGTGTTTATGGATGGTGAAGATGATACTCTAATGTTAGGAATGGTGTGGATGATGATGATAATATAATTGATGGTAAAGACAATTGTAATGATAATGATGATGTTATTAATGGTGTGGATACATAGGAGAAAATATATATAAAAAATTAAATTATTCTAGACTTCTTGTGGGACCCATTGACAGTGGGCCCCCAAGATCTTTGTATGTCATCCGAACCGTCCAAAGTATGACCCATTGGGCTGCCCACACATACACACACCCATGCACACATGTGCACACCACACCATAAAAAATAATAAAAAAATTAAATGAATAAATAAAATAAAAAATAAAAAACTAATAATAATATAGGGGTGGTGGACGCTTCAGCATGCAACGTCCCCACTGCTTGAGTTGGGGCTGGGGTGTGGGTCCACAATGGACCCTACCCATGATGTATGTATTTAATCCACACCGTCCATCCAATTTCCTAGCTCATTTTAGGCGTTAAACTAGAAAATGAAGCCATTTCAAATCTCTGGTAGGCCACACCATCAAAAGGACTATTTTAATAGTGATAAACTGTTAAGGCCCGCTGTAATGTTCTTATACATCAAACCATACTGAATATTGGGCTCATGAGGCCCGTTGCGAGTCAAGAAACCTAGTAGGTGGAGTGGATTGTCAAGATGTGGGCGCCACTTATGAAAAACCATAAGTGTAAAAATTAAAAAATAAAAATTCAGTCTAAAATTTTCCTTGTGTTGCGTCGAACTCGAGACTTGGTGTCACGCCCCAAACTCAGAAATCCGGCTCACAAAATTCCTGGTCGCCGAATCCGGCGCCGACAGCCTCCGTAGAACCCCATTCTAGGCTCCCAGCTCCCATTCGCCAGGTTCCGATCCTGGGATGCTATAAGGAGTATTTTCAACGTCAGTTTGATTCGTAATAAGCATAACCAAAGGCATAACCCACAAACAACAACCAAGAACTCCATTACATTTCCACTATGATCAAAAACTTTATAAGTACAATGAGCATAAAGGGAAATACAATGGTAAGGAACAAAAACTCCAAAAATGATCTACAAGTGCTCCAGCCTCAGCGCTGCTGCGCCCCAACGTCACCTGTACGCAACGGTTGTGTATAAGCTTATAGAAAGCTTAGAGGGTGGTGAAAGTGTGTGTGCAAGGTAGTAATATGATCATGCAGTATCAGAGTAATGCAGAATATGCAGATGGATCCATAAATATCATGAGCCGTACTAAGGCTATGCGATGCAAGATGTAAGTCAAGCATATAATCCTCATGTAAGTCCACATATCAATACAGCTCATCTCTGGGATATCATCGGGGTCTAGTACACTCTAAACCAGATCGTCGCCTCATCACGCACAATAAGGTAAGTGGAAGAGACCTCACTATCCGTCTACTAATATCGGGCACGACTCATCGATAGCGGACCCATTCCTCGAGCTGGTCAGACTCAGCCTAGCATTGCCCCCTACACTCGGGCGGATAAGGCCGCACCCCCTTCCAACCGACCACGACACAGTGGAGAGCACAACCGTCTGGTAATCGGCACTCAACGCTCATCTAACCACTCGGTCTAGACGTTGGAGCAACCTATTAGTACCATAAGGGTTTAAGGACTTTCACCCAGAGATATCTATAACACCCCATGTAGAATAAGATTTTCAGTATCCAATCCTGCCAACCACAATACGCCTGTGGAGGCTATGGCCCCGGTGTCGCTAGGGCGTACAATAACCATGTCACACGAATGCGAAATGCATGAATCACGCTATCCAGTCATGCAACAAATCCTGCGCATATCGTGCGCTCATGTAGGGAAACACCGCCTTACCGGGGGCCCATAAATAACCTTCCCGAAGGCATATGCTATGATCAGTCAATTCTCATATCAAGCATACATATGATGCGTATGATCATGAGTCATGAAACTATACTAAACATGTAAATAAGTGATGAACCATTCTTACAATGCAGATGGGCATAGACGGCTTATACACAACAAGTACTGCCTATCAAAGGGGACCTCGGGAGAGTCGTAATGTAGACATCCAACCAACATTACACTTGCAATGTGGACGTCAAACCAACATTGCTCTCAAGGTACGATCGTCGCAAACATCGTTACATAATCCGTGTTGAGCTCACACATTGCAATAGACCTTAGGTACATCCCATTGGGCCTTAAATACATCAAATGGGCCATATCATATGGGCCTTTTACTCATCAAATGAGCCACATAAATGGACCACACCAATGGGCCTTATGTGCATTGCAATGGGTCATAACCCGTGAGCCTCAGAGTATGTCATAGTGGGTCTAATCACATGGGCCTTAAGTGTCTTAAATGGGCCTAATTCCATGGGCTTTATACATACCAAATGGGCCTAAGCCATAGGCCTTATATAGATCAAGTGGGCCTAAACCCACAGGCCTTATATAAATCAAATGGGCCTAATCTCAGGGACCTTAGAATACATTAAATGGGCCTCGACCCATGGGCCTTACATCCACATCAAAGTGGGTCTCAACCATGGGTCGTAAATATATCGAATGGCCCCATGACATGGGCCTTACATCCACATCAAAGTGGGCCCCAATGGACTACCATAGATACATTTAAGATAGGCCTCATATCATGCCAAGGTGGGGTCCACCTAAGCTATGGATCTGACTCATTCTTTATTCCCATGCCATAAAATGTCTTTCCAAATGGATGGATGCATTGGATGTCATACATTATGGTGGGGGCCCACATGAAGGCCCACCATCATGTACATTATAAATAATGTGATACATAAATTACATATAATATATATAGTATATACAATGTTATATATAATATAATATATATATATATATACACACACGCTGCACACACACATAAAACACACACACGCCACACACAAGCAAGCACTCATGCGTCTAGGTAGGCTCCACCATCAGCTGGACGGTGGAGGATAAGGCACATACATCCCTCAGGGCTCCATCGTTCGCTGGACGGTGGAGATGAAACACATACATCAATGTGGGCTCCACGTGGGCCCCACCGTAATGTTTACATGCCATCCAGCCCGTTCATAAGGTCACTCGGACCTGGATGAAGGGAAAACACAAATTTCATCCTAATCCAAAACTTTTGTGGACCCTAGAAGGGGTTTCAATGGTAGATGTTCATTCACACTGTTTCCTATGGTGTGGGTCACCTGAATTTTGGATCCAGCCAAAACTTGGAGGGGGCCCACTTGAGGAGGGGACCCACCTCATGAACAGATTGGATCTCTTATATACATCATGGTGGGGCCCACGGCAGCAGCCATGGGTGGCCGCTCGCCCGCCCGCACGTGGTGCTGCAGGAGCTGCCTGCACTACTGACACAACAGCGTTGGCTGCTGTGTTAGCTTTTTTTTTTTTTTAATCTAGAATTTTCAAGGATTTTTTTGTGTGGGGCCGGCATCAAGGAAATTCGCCCCGTCCATTGTATTCACTGGCTCGGTACGGATAAACAGAGTCCAAACTTGGGCCTGTTTCGGCGCGTAGAAGAAATCTAGGGGACTTTAAACAGTGGAGATCACTGTTTTCTAAAGTATGGCCCGCCTGAAAGTCGGATCAGCTTCACATTTTAGCTCAACGCCTAAAATGAGATGGGTAAGAGGATGGACGGCTTGGATTAGAAACATACATCAAGGTGGGGCCTATACTAGTGGACCACTCTAAAAGCTTGTAAATCAAGTTAATATTATTATTTTTTTGTTTCCTTTTCCACGTCCAGCGTCCAGACGCTGGACGTTTCCTCTCCTTTTTTTTTATGTTTAGGTGGGCCATTACAAGGTGGGTGGTGCATCTAAGATGGGCCCCAGTCATGGAGGGCTTGGATAAAATACATATGTCATGTGGGGCTCATTCAAGTGGGCCACATGACCTCATCATCATTCAAGAAAAACAAATAAAAATGAGAGGGAGAGAGAGAGAGAAAAGTGGGACACGCTTGTGATGGAGGGACCCCGACATTATGGGCCCTCCCTTGCAATGAATCATACAATCAAGTGGGTCCTTTAACACATGCGACCATCAAAATTTAAAATCAATGGTGGGGATCCTTTTCCCACCAATATGGACGGTCTAGATGACCTTTTCTAAGAAATAAACATCATAATGGGGTCCATGGAGAATGGCCCCATCATGGAATGATCATGATGATCCTAGTGGGCCATCGACCACATCTTAGGGTCCCAAGTGAGATCCAAACCATTGATCAGTTGGCCTCACTTGGTCCATCTCAAAAATAGGAAAAACTAGTATGATAAACACCCACCATCCGATCTTCTTGCTCCTAAGGGTCCCTTAGCACCTTAGCTTGGATTTGAATGGAGGAGATGGGGATTGAATGGTTAGGATGGGGAGATCATGGGGTAGGAAAGGTGGGCCACACTTAGATTTTTTTTTTTGAAAGGGAGGGAGAGCTCATATGTAGGATTTTTTCTTGAAGAATGAGATGAGAAATGAGAAAGAGAGAGTTGTAAAGAGAGAGAGAGAGTGATGGATGAATGTGGTGAGTGATGGTTGTGTAAGAAAACCTTGACTTTTGTGGTTGCTTGGGAATGGGTGAAAGGTGATGTGTACTTGACATGTACTTGACATGTAATGGGTTGATTGATTGATGGATTGATGGATTGATGTGACATCTCGTAGAGATTCTCTTGAGTTTCGTAACACGCGGCGTTTTTCTCGCACCGAACGTTGGCTCAAATCTCTTGACCAGGGTATCACCTCGGTGCGCAAGTCGCGGCATCGGAATCGCAGCGATGGCGTGGTCGCTATGGTATTGGTCTTGGGTTGAGTCGATACAGGTTGACGTCATATGAATCAGGGTTGCGCGTCGATATCGATTAAGGGTCAAAGGTTGCCGAAATTCGACCGGTAAGACCGCGGAAGTCTACGAAACGGTACAGACTAAGATACGGGTCTTATACTTGGTGTGTGAAAATTGACTACTAGATTCGGGGCATCACGGAAGCTGTCTATCTACATATTTGGGGTGTGACAGAAAATGGTATCAGAGCATAAGATTTAGGTTCACTTATGAGCAAAGTCAGTAATTGGAAAACATAGAAGAACTTAAACTAGGTCCCGACCATCGTTGATCGATAACGTAGATGCTATTAGTACCCCTGATTTGTATGAATCTAGAGACATGAATCTTGGATTCTCAATTTGAGAGCCTAGTCAAAGTAGGAATCCCTAGTTGAGAACATAGAGACTCTACTTAGCACCTAGGCATGAGGGAGATAGCCGCGAGCAATACCCTTACTTGTGGGATGGTTGATTGTATTGTATATGTATGATGATACATTTGTTTATCTTTTCATGTTATGAGTTTGATAATTTATTTGTGACTAAAAATTTTGAGGATGAAATTTTTATTAGGAGGGTAGATTGTAAGAACCTATCCAGTACGTACCATTTTCTATGCCTATGTGCATGATAATCGACGCCCTTAGCCAGACTAGGATTAGCCAATCATACTGCACACCCAACTGACCGGAATCCCAAGACCTCGAAACCTATTTCATATCGACCGCCCCGTCGCCACGATGGTGGAGGTACAACCCATGCGTCTGTACGACACTCCATTAGTGTGATATGCAATGAAGAATCATTAGTGTATCATGTGTGCATGACGCCATGTACTCCATTCCACACATGTGCACAACACATGCCTTGCATAGTTGCACATGCCACACATGGGTGAGAGAATCTCTACCCATGTGTGTGATTGCACAAACCCATACCTCCACTCTCTCATGTGCATGCATGGTCAACTCTTCTCCATACCATACCCTATGCATAACATCATCACTCCATGCCATCCCATGTCCCTTTAATCCACCATTAATTACAAATCATAAATTAATTGTCATAATCCTAGTCCAAGCTAACCAAGATCACATTAATTGAATCTAGCCACATTTTAACAATTTCTCTACAAATAGTCCCTCCTCCCTTAGCATTTCACCATTTTTTCTAGAAAAGGAAGGAGAGAGAGAGAGAGAGAGAGAGAGAGAGAGAGAGAGAGAGAGAGAGAGAGAGAGGAGTGATCTTGATGGGCCATCAATCCCATCCCTTCCATCCATCTCAACCATACATCTAGTACATCAAGGTGAGTACACCCTCCCCAGTTATTTTTATTTTTGTTTTCATTGTGTTTATGGGTGGTGAAGATGATACTCTAATGTTAGGAATGGTGTGGATGATGATGATAATATGAATGATGGTAAAGATAATTGTAATGATAATGATGATGCTATTAATGGTATGGATGCATAGGAAAAAATATTTATAAAAAATCAAATTATTCTAGACTTCTTGTGGGACCCATTGATAGTGGACCCCCCCAAAATCTTTGTATGTCATTCGAAGCATCCAAAGTGCGGCCAATTGGGTTTCCCACACACACACACACCCATACACACATGTGTACAACACACTATAAATAATAATAATAATAATAATAATAATAATAATAATAATAATAAATGAATAAATAAAATTAAAATAATAACAATAATATTAGGGAAGTGGACGCTGCTTACTACTTTAGTTGGGGCTGGGGTGTGGGTCCACAACGGTCCCCACCCAAGACGTATGTATTTAATCCACATTGTCCATCCAATTTCCCAGCTCATTTTTGGCATTGAGCCAAAAAATGAAGCCAATTCAAATCTCTGGTAGGCCACACCATCAAAAGGAATATTTTAATAGTGATATGCTGTTAAGGCCCACTGTAATGTTCTTGTATGTCAAACCATATCGAATATTGTTCTCATTAGGCCCGTCGCAAGTCAGGGAACCTAGTAGGTGTACTGGATCGTCATGATGTGGGCACCACCTATGAAAAAACTACGATTGCGAAAAAAAATTCAGTCAAATCTTCCTTGTGGTGCGTCGAACTCGGGACTTGGTGTATGGAAGTCGAGTGACGGATTCGAGGCATCACGGAAGCTATCCATCGCTGGATTTGGGGTATGACAGAAGTCGTTATCAGAGCGTAAGATTTGTGATCACTTATGAGCAAGGTCAGTAGTTAGAAAACAATGAAGAACTTAAACTAGGTCCCCGCCGTCTTTGATCGAGAACGTAGATGCCATTAGTACACATGATTTATATGAATCTAGAGACATGAATATAGGATTCCCAGTTTGAGAACCTAGTCAAAGCAAGATTCCCTAGTTGAGAACATGGAGATTATACTTAACACCCAGGCATGAGGGAGATAGCCGCGAACAATACCCTTACTTGTGTGGTGAATGATTGTAGTGTATATGTATGATGATACGTATGTTTGGCTTTTCATGTTATGAGTTTGATAAAGTATTTGTGACTAGAAATTTCAAGGTTGAAATTTATATTAGGAGGGTAGATTGTAAGAACCTATCCATTCTGTACCATTTTCTATAACTATGTGCAAGATAATCGATGCCCTTATCCTGACCTGGATTGGCCATTCATAGTGCACACACAACTGATTCGAACCCCATGACCTTGAAACATATTTCATATCGATCGCCCCGTCGCCACGATCGTGGAGGTACAAGCCATGCGTATGTACGACACTCCATTAGTGAGATATGCAATGAAGAATCGTTAGTGTATCATGTGCGCATGACGCCATGTACTCCATTCCACACATGTGCACAACACATGCCTTGCATACTTGCACATGCCACACATGGGTGAGAGAATCTCTACCCATGTGTGTGATTGCACAAACCCATACCTCCACTCTCTCATGTGCATGCAAGGTCAACTCTTCTCCATACCATACCCTATGCATGACATCAACACACCATGTCATCTCATGACCCTTTAATCCACCATTAATTACAAATCATGAATTAATTGTCATAATCCTAGTCCAAGCTAACGAAGATCACATTAATTGAATCTAACCACATTTTAACAATTTCTCTACAAATAGTCCTTCCTCCCTTGGCATTTCACCATTTTTCTACACAAGGAGAGAGAGAGAGAGAGAGAGAGAGAGAGAGAGAGAGAGAGAGAGAGAGAGAGAGAGAGAGAGAGGAGTGATCTTGATGGACCATCAATCCCTTCCCTTCCATCCATCTCAACCATCCATCTACATCAAGGTGAGTACACCCTCCCCAGTTATTTTTATTTTTGTTTTCATTGTGTTTATGGGTGGTGAAGATGAAACTCTAATGTTAGGAATGGTGGGGATGATAATGATAATATGATTGATGGTAAAGATAATTGTAAAGATAATGATGATGCTATTAATAGTATGGATGCATAGGAGAAAATATTTATAAAAAATCAAATTATTCTAGACTTCTTGTGGGTCCCATTGATAGTGGGCCCCCCAAAATCTTTGTATGTCATCTGAACCGTCCAAAGTGCGGCCCATTGGGCTACCCACACACACACACCCATGCACACATGTGCACATCACACCATAATAATAAATGAATAAATAAAATTTAAAATTTTTAAAAATTAATAATATTATTAGAGGAGTGGACGCTGCCGCCAGCAGTGTCCCTGCTACTTAAGTTGGGGCTGGGGTGTGGGTCCACAACGGTCCCCACCCATGACATATGTATTTAATCCTCACCATCCATCCAATTTCCCATCTCATTTTAGGCACTGAGGTAAAAAATGAAGCCAATTCAAATCTCTGGTAGGCCACACCATCAAAAGGAATATTTTAATAGTGATATGCTATTAAGGCCCACTGTAATGTTCCTGTACGTCAAACCATATTGAATATTGTGCTCGTTAGGCCCATCGCAAGTCAGGGAACCTAGTAGGTGTACTGGATCGTCATGACGTGGGCACCACCTATGAAAAAATCACGATTGTGAAAAAAAAAATTCACTCAAAAATCTTCCTTGTGGTGCACCGAACTCGAGACTTGGTGTATGGAAGTCGAGTGATGGATTCGGGGCATCACGGAAGTTGTCCATCCCCAGATTTGGGGTGTGACAGAAGTCCCTATCAGAGCATAAGATTTGTAATCACTTACGAACAAAGTCAGTAATTGGAAAACATCGAAGAACTTAAACTAGGTCCCCGCCGTCTTTGATTTTGAATGTAGATGCCATTAGAACCCCTGATTTGTATGAATCTAGAGACATGAATATAGGATTTCCTGTTTAAGAACCTAGTCAAAGAAGGATTCCCTAGTTGAGAACATAGAGACTATACTTAGCACCCAGGCATGAGGGAGATAGCCGCGAGCAATACCCTTGTGGGATGAATGATTTTATTGTATATGTATGATGATATGTATGTTTGGCTTTCTATGTTATGAGTTTGATAATGTATTTGTGACTAGAAATTTTGAGAATGAAATTTTTATTAGGAGGGTAGATTGTAAGACTTATCCATTTCGTACCATTTTCTATACCGATGTGCACGATAATCGACGCCCTTATCCTAACTTGGATTGGCCATTCATAGTGCACACATAACTGATCAGAACACCAAGACCTCAAAACCTATTTCACATCAAACGCCCCATCACCACGATCGTGGAGGTACAACCCATGCGTATGTACGACACTCCGTTAGTGAGATATGCCGTGAAGAATCGTTAGTGTATCATGTGCACATGGCGCCATGTACTCCATTCCACACATGTGCACAACACATGTCATGCACAGTTTCACATGCCACACATGGGTGAGAGAATCTCTACCCATGTGTGTGATGTCACACACCCATACCTCCACTCTCTCTTGTCCATGCAAGGTCAACTCTTCTCCATACCATACCCTATGCATGACATCATCACACCATGCCATCTCATGTCCTTTTAATCCACCATTAATTACAAATCATGAATTAATTGTTATAATCCTATTCCAAGCTAACCAAGATCACATTAATTGAATCTAACCACATTTTAACAATTTCTTTACAAATAGTTGTTCATCTCTTAGCATTTCACCATTTTTCTACACAAGGAGAGAGGAAGAGAGAGAGAGAGAGAGAGAGAGAGAGAGAGAGAGAGAGAGAGAGAGAGAGAGGAGTGATCTTGATGGGCCATCAATCCCATCCCTTCCATCCATCTCAACCATACATCTAGTACATCATGTCACGCCCCAAACTCGGAAACCGGGCTCACAAAATTCTCGATCGCCGAATCCGGCGCCGACAGCCTCCGTAGAACCCCATTCTCGGCTCCTAGCTCCCATTCGCCAGGTTCCGATCCTGGGATGCTACGAGGAGGATTTTAAATATCAGTTTGATTCGTATAAAGCATAACCAAAGACATAACCCACAAACAACAACCAAGAAACTCCATTACATTTCCACTATGATCAAAAACTTTACAAGTACAATGAGCATAAAGGGAAATACAAAGGTAAAGTACAAAAACTCCAAAATGCTCAGTAACGTGCTCCTGCCTCAACGCTGCTGCGATCCAACGTCACCTGCACGCAACGGTCGTGCATAAGCTTACAGAAAGCTTAGAGGGCGGTGAAAGTGTGTGCACAAGGTAGAATATAATCATGCAATATCAGAGTAATGCGGAATATGCAGATGGAACTATAATATCATGAGCCGTACCAAGGCTTATGCGATGCAATACATGAATGGTATTGGCCACCCCAAGGCCATGCAATGTGCAATACAACTCAAGCATACAGATCCTCATCAATGTCCACACATCAATACAGCTCAAAGTATGGAATGTTACCGGGGTCTAGTACACTCTAAACCAGATTGCCGCCACATCGCGCACAATAAGGTAAGTGGAAGAGACCTCACTATCCGTCTGCCAATATCGGGCGCGACTCGTCGATAGCGGACCCATTCCTCGAGCTGGTCAGACTCAGCCTAGCATTGCCCCCTACACTCAGGCGGGTAAGGCCGTACCCCCTTCCAACCGACCACGACACAGTGGAGAGCGTAACCGTTTGGTAATCGGCACTCAACGCTCATCTACCCACTCGGTCTAGACGTTGGAGCAACCTCTTGGTACCATAAGGGTTTAGGGACTTTCACCCAGGGATATCTATAGTACCCCATGTAGAACAAGATTTCCGGTATCCAATCCTGCCAACCACGATGCGTCTGTGGAGGCTACGGCCCTGATGTCGCTAGGGCGTACAATAACCATGTCACACAAATGCGGAATGCATGAATCACGCTATCCAGTCATGCAACCAATCCTGCGCATACCGTGCACTCATGTAGGGCAACACCGCCTAACCGGGAGCCCATAAACAACCTGCCCCAAGGTAATTACTATGATCAGTCAGTCCTCATATCAAGCATACATATGATGCGTATGATCATGAGTCATGAAACTATACTAAACATGTTATAATGAAATGAACTATTTAACAATGCAGATGGACTTGGACGGTCAATACACAGCAAGTACGGCCTGGTGATGGGCCCTAAGGAGAGTCGTAATGTCGACATCCAACCAACATTACTCTCGCAATGTGGACGTCAAATCAACATTGCTTCCCAGGTACGATCTTCTTAAACACCGCTGCATAATCGGTATTGGGTTTACACATTGCAATGGACCTTAGGTTCCTTCCATTAGGCCTTACATATATATCAAATGGGCCATATCTTATGGGCCATTTATTCATCAGATGGGCCATATAAATGGGCCACACCAATGGGTCTTAAGTGCATTGCAATGGGTCAAAACCCGTGGGCCTTGGATTGTATCAATTGGACCTAATCATATGAGTCTAATATGTATCAAATGGGCCTAACCCATGAGTCTCAAACAAGTCTAATGGGCCTAATCCCATGGGCCCTTTTATAATCAAATGGGTTTAGTCCCATGGGCCTTACAATATATCAAATGGCCTACTTCTATGGGCTTTAAAATTTCAACAAAAAGGGGTCCAATTACATGGGCCTTGAAGTACATCAAATGGGCCTAGTCCCATGGATTTGCAACACATCATATGGGCCTAAGTCCTTAGGCCTAGAATGAATCCAATGGGCCTAGCCCATAAGCATTTCACAAACCAGATGGGCCTAGCCCATAGGTGTCACGCCCCAAACTCGGAAACCGGGCTCACAACATTCCCGATCGCCGAATCCGGCGCCGACAGCCTCCGTAGTACCCCATTCTCGGCTCCTAGCATTCATATGCCAGATTCTGATCCTGGGATCCTACAAGGAGGATTTTTTTTTTTTGTACATATAACTAATAATAAGCATAACCACAAGATTACCCAATTCACAAGACAACATCATCATCACATATCCACTAATATAATCGTTTGAGTACAATACTGAAAGGGAAATACATAAATAAAAATCAAGCCCCAGAAGACCACTGCACGCTCCAAGCTCAGCACTGCTGCAACCTAACATCACCTGCATGCATCTATCATGCATAAGCTTATAGAAAGCTTAGAGGGTGGTGTAAGTGTGTGCACAAGGTAAGTGTCAAGTATTCAATACAATGCTATAATCATACAATACCAGAAAAATTGATAATCCATAAACCATACAATGTCTAAATAAGCAGAAACATTAACAAGAGCAGGAATTATCAGAGTAAGCGGAAATACTGACAAAATGTAAGTCATACGATAACAGAGTAAGTGGAAGTATGGACAAGTCTATAAGTTAATCAATATCAGAATACGCAATATAGAACAACTATGCGATAAGGAGTCATAAAGAGCTAAATAGCAGATGTCGAGAATGCAATGCAATATACAAATCCTGCTAAATCTATCCAGGCCATATAAGTGCAGAAATAGCAACCCAAGATGCCATATGCCTGCGGACGTAATGTAATATGCGATGCGAATGAAATAACCATGCTGGAGTGTGAAGTCGGGATGATAGTACGTAGTATCGCAGGCTATGGAGTCCACCACAAGGGACTTCTATCCAAACCAGTCCCATACCTAAATTTGGATAGTCAGACTCATTGTGATAAACTCCTGATCTCAAGCTAGTCGCGCGCCCAATCGAAATCCTTACCATAACGAAGGTACACAACAATTAGTTGCGCACCACCAGCCCGAGTGGATAGTGAATGAATGAATGAGCATGCATCTCCTACTCAATAAGTCCACATATCAGTACGGTTCCTCTCTGGGAAATCACCGGGGTCTATTACACTCCATACCAGATTGCCGCCCCATTGCGCGCAACAAGGTGAGTGGAAGAGACCTCACTATCCGCCTGCCAATATCGGGCCGGGCTCATCAATAGCGGACCCATTCCTCGAGCTGGTCAGACTCAGCCCAGCATTGCCCCCTCCTCTCGGGCAGGTAAGGCCACACCCCCTTCCAACCGACCACGACACAGTGGAGAGCACAGCCATCTGGTAATCGGCACTCAGCGCTCATCTACCCACTCGGTCTAGACGTTGGAGCATCCTCTGGAATCAAGAGGGTTTAGGGACTTTCACCCAGGGATATCTATAGCACCCCATGTAGAACAGATTTCCGGTGTCCCATCTGGCCATCCACGACATGCCTGTGGAGGCTACGACCCTGATGTCGCTAGGGCGTACAGTAATCACAGCACATAATTCAAGATGCATGAGTCACACAGTGCAATCATGCATCAATCCTGCGCATACCGTGCGCTCATGTGAGAAAATCTGTGCCTATTAGGAAGTCTCATAACAACCAGCACTATGACATATGCAATGGTCAATCATATCTCATAACAGACATGCAGATGATGCGTATGAGCATGTATCATGGTGCTATGCAGTCACATACTCATAATCGGTATCAACCATCAGCCTTGGCAATGTGGACATTTAACCATCATTGCCCCAAGGAATGACCCACATGGATCCAAACATATAATGGGCCCACGGCCTCACACAAGGGCCTAATATACGACACAATGGGCCTTACCAAGGGTTACATGTACACAACGGGTGGGCCCTGCTCATGGGCCTAACATACAACATATGGGCCACAACCCATGGGCCTCAAATACAACAAGTGGGCCGCATCAATGGGCCTCATATACACCACGGGTGGGCCCCGCACATGGGCCTTAAATACAAGCAGATGGGCCCTATCATACGGGTCTTAAATACATTACACTAGGCCTCATATATGGGCCTCAAATGCATCTCATTGGGCCTCGAACATGGCCGCATATACATCATAATGGGCCTCACACAAAGGGGCTAATATACATCACGATGGGCCGCTCACACGGGTCTCGTACACATTAAATGGGCTGTATCGAGGGGCCGCACTAATAGACGACATAGACACACATTAAAGTGGGGTCCACAATCTGCCCAAGATGGTGGATGTAACACAACCTCATGATCTGGCCCATCATCCTGGATAGATGGACGGTGCAGATAGAATAATTACTTAAGGTGGGTGAATGGTGTGGATATACACACATCTCAAAATGGGTCCCACCCATCTGGCATATGGACGGAGAGGATGAAACCCATACATCGTGGCTAGGGTCCACACATCCCATAAACGGTGTGGATGAAATCATACATCAAGGCGGATCACACGTCCATCAAAATGGACAGACAACATGAATGCAACACATCATCAAGGTAGGGCCCACCATAACGTTATTTTCCACCCAATCTGATCGTAAGGTCACAAGTACCTGAATTAAAAGGAAACACAGTTTTCATATAGATCTGAAACTTCTCTGACCCAAGAAGGGTTTCAATGGTGGATGTTCAATTCACCACTGTTTCTGTTGTGTGGTCCACCTGATGTATGGACGATGAGGATAAAATAGGTACATCGCGTGGGTCTCACCTGCCATCTCAAATGGCTGAACGGTGCGGTGAAACACGTACATCATGGCAAGTACCCATCGTCGGATACAAAATAATTACATAAGGGTGGACCAAGTCCAGCATTGTTGGGGGGCCCAAATACCACACATACATCATGGTGGACCCCAAGTGTGTGGACGGTGAAGATATATGAGGATATATAACATGTTCCTTACGCCAAACCCATAGAACTTACTATAGTGGAGCAGAAGCTGCTGCGTGTGGGGTCCATATAGGTGAACGATCAGGATGATCATAACCCACTTGCTGATGTGAAATACAGCATCAAAACATCTAGTGGGGCCCAGCAGATGATCGACTTGGATTCAACGCATGCATCATATGGGGCCACAAAACCCCGCTGCATCAACACAACAGTTGTTTTGCTGCTCGTCCACAAATGGACAGTGGACATATAAACCTCACGCGTCACGTGGTTCCACGTGTGTGTGGTCCACGGCTGTAGGACAGCATATATAAAACACTTACATCACGTTAGTGTCCATGGGACTGGACGGTCTGGATGATCAGACGTCCATGCTGACGCCAGTACATCAACAATATAGCTGGTGTGGTAGTAAACCAACCAATCCACTCGTCATCAGGTGGGTCCCACGTGGGGCCCACCATAATATAATATTATATTTAATATATATATATATATGTGCAGAGGGAGTGGGGTCCAGCGTCCAGGCCTGAACGGACAGCCTGGATGCAAGACGCATGCATCATGATTGGGCCCACCGTCTAGATCATGGTGGGCCACATCAAAATGGATGGACGGTTTAGATACAACACATGCCCCAAGATCAGGCCCTCGGAGCTCGCTGTCATCTACACGGCAACGGAGAACGGTGGTCCCCACCATCCAGATGGATGATAGGATGAAGTACATAAATCATGGTGGTCCACATATGAACGGTTAATGACAAAACACATGCATCATTGCCAAGGCCCACCGTCCAGTCCCTGGTGGACGGTGCAGGTACAATACATAAATCATGGTGGGTTCCACCATCTGGACAGGCAGAAGGATGGACGGTTTGGATGTATCCCATACGTCTAGGAGGTGGGTCCCATGGAACTGACTGATGTCAAACTAGCTATTCAACTGGTGTGAGTTGGTGTGATATACTCCAGCCAATTTGTCTCACAGTGGGACCCACAGACCTCACTGCTGCAGCTATATCTGTTGGTGTGAGCAACAGATGGACGGTGTAGCAAACACACATCAAGGTAGCCCACTGCACTGACGGTGCAGGTACAACACGCACCATGGTGGGGCCGTACATGACATCTTCCAAATAGACGGTACAGATGAAACACTTACATTTATGGTGGGTCCCACCAGACGGACAGACGGTATGGATTTACCCTCCAGATCATAGCAGCATTACAGCTGCTGTGCAGAGGACAACCAAGGTGGGTGGGTCCCATGAATAGAACCACCAAGATATAATATTTATATTATAATATTATGTTATATTATATGTAATACATATGCATGCAGCGTCATCCAGGCCGTCCACGACCTGGACAGGAGACACACATCAAAGTGGGGTCCGTACGTCCCACCTGACGGACGGCGTTGAGAAACAGATACATCACGTTGGAGTCGACACGTGTGTGGGGCCACGTTGCTGGGCAAATGGATAGAATACATAAATCACGTGTGGGCCCCACAGATTTTGCTGGCGTACAGTGCAGCAGCTGCTGCTCTGCTGTGGCCTGATGGCCCACCGCCCAGACAGCGAACGGCTAGGATGGAACACATATTATCATGGTGGCGTCCCATCGACTGGACAGCCAGACATAGAACACATCATCAAGGCAGGCTTCGTGGATGGATGGCCTGGATGAGACATACAATCCAGGTGGTCCCATCGTGCTGGAATGGACGGTGTGCATAAAATGCATACATCACAGAGGCCCTCACAGCACCGTCCAGATGGACGGTGCAATAACACATAGAGGGAGGGGCCTGCACAGCACCGTCCATTAGGCACAAACATCACAGAGGGCCTCACGTGGCAGGTGAGTCTATACGTGTGGGACCCACCAGCTTTGCATCTAGCTGATATTTGTATTTTACCCTTATGCGGTCCAGCAGCTTTTGCTGCTGGACGGTGTGAACGGAACACCGACATCAATGTGGGGTCCACGACCATGTCCAGATGGTTGGACGGTCTGGATGACCCAAATATCAAAGTAGGCCCATGATCAGGCAAAACAGATGAACGTCTGGATGAAGCACATACATCAGCGGGGCCTATCGAGTGCTGACGTCAATACAACATCTATATAACTGGTGTGCGGCAGTCCAGCCAACCCACTTTCCACCGTCAAATCCTTGGATGGTGAGGATTCACATGCCGATAAAAGGTGGGCCCCACACGCTGCTATGGTGGGGTCCACACAAATCAAGTAGGCCACATAATAAATAAAATAAAAATGGAGGGAGAGAGAGAGAGAGGTGAGAAAAATCGTGGAGATGGGTAGGACCCCGCCACTATGGGCCCTCCCTGCACATTATTACATCAAGATGGGTCCCACATGTGTGGCTCTAAAATCATAAAAATAACAAATAGAAGCACCCACCTATCCTTCATCTTCCTCTTTAGCCTTCCAATGCTCCAAAAGTGCTCTTACAATGGTGAGGATGATGATCCAAGGGTGGAGATGGGAGATAGGGTGGTAGAGAGTGGGCCACACATGGCTCTTCTCATGGAGGTGAGGACATTGGATCTCTCTTGAAATTGCTTGAAATGAGAGAGATGAGTGATATAGGAAGAGAGTAATGGATGTGTAAGAAAAAGGATGGGTTGGGTTGAATTTTGTGTAAAGGAGGTATGGGTGGGGAGAGGGAGAGTTGACTTGTGAGGGAAGTGAGGTGGCATGGGGCATGGGTGATGTACTTGACTTGATGGGATGGAGTACTTGACACTTGATGCGATTGATGGGACATTCTCTTGGGATTGCAACGCGCGGCGTTTTCCTCGAACTGAACGCAGGCTCACATCTCCTGGCCCGGGTATCGCCTCGGCGTGCAAGACACGGCATCGGAACCGCGGCGATGGCGCGGTCGCACCGGTACAAGTCTCAGGTTGAGTCAACTCGGGTTAACGGCATATGAATCAGGGTCACGCGTAAATGCCGGTTAAGGGTCGAGGTTGTTGGGATTCGACCGGAAAGACCGCGGAAGTCTACCGAACGATACGGTCTAGGATACGGGTCTTACAATAGGCCTTTTGAAATTCGAATGGGCCTAGTCCATAGGCCTTCTATGGGTCAGATGGGCCTAAATCCCTAGGCCTTACATATATCAAATGGGCCTAATTTTATGGGCCTTGGAATACATCAGATGGGCTTGGTCCCATGGACTTGAAACGTATCAAGTAGGCCTAAGCCCATAGCCTTTACATAAATCAAATGGGCCTAACCCATAGGCCTTCTGCTCACATGCAACATGGTGGGTCCCACTGTCGCTGGACAGTGGGGATGGTACGTGCATCAAGGAGAACTCCACTGTCCTCTGGACGGTGGAGACGCTATGGTGCGAAGGTGGGCGCCACCATCCACAGGACGGTGGACATACAATACACACATCATTGTGGGTC
Source organism: Magnolia kwangsiensis (assembly GCA_037074715.1). Taxonomy (NCBI): domain Eukaryota; kingdom Viridiplantae; phylum Streptophyta; class Magnoliopsida; order Magnoliales; family Magnoliaceae; genus Magnolia; species Magnolia kwangsiensis. The sequence goes on from CM073580.1 coordinate 90,643,190, forward strand.
CCATGTGGGGCCCACTGTAATATTTATTTGGCATCCAGCCCATTGGTAAGGTCAAACAGACCTGGTTGAAGGAGGAATAAAAGTTTCAGCTTGGTTCAAAACTTCGGTGGGCCCAAAAAAAAATTTCAATGGTAGATGTTCAATCTCTCTGTTTCATGTGGTGTGGGCCACCAGAGCTTTGGATCTGACTGAAAATTGGAGGGGGCCCACCTGAGGAGGGGACCCACCTCTTGAATAGGTCAGATGACAAACGAACATTACGGTGGGGCCCACGGCTGGAGCCGTGGGTCCCACGCTGGACGTCCGCCCGCTGCCGTGGACGGCTGCACGCTGCTGGCGTCTGCTAACGCCAATGCAGAGGCTTTGCCTCTTATGAAAATTTGGGAAAATGTGTTTTCCCGGGGTTTTTGCCATGTGGGGTCCACATCATGAAAATCCACACCGCCCATTAGTTGCCCTGGCCCAAGACGAGCCCAAAGAGTCCAGAGTTCGAATTTTTTTGATGCTTGTAGGTGAAATAAAATAAGAAACTAGTGTTTGGATGGTGAGGGCGCAATATTAAGCGCTATGCCCCACCAGGTGATTGGATCAGCTCCAAACTTCTACCCAACGGCTAAAATACCATGGGTAAGAGGATGGACGGCTTGGATCGCACATAAACATCAGGGTGGGGCCTATGCAAGGGGGCCACTCAAGTCCCTTCTTTACTTCTTTCTTCCTTTTTCCCTTTCTGTTGAAACGTCCAGCGTCCCCAGACGCTGGACGGTCTCTTCTTCCCTTTTTTTTTTTTTTTTTTTTGAGTGTGGGCCCTGATGGAGTGGGCCACCACTGATGGGTCCCATGGGCTCAATGTCCAAGGTGGGCCTCACTTGAATAAAAATTACATCAAGGTGGGATCCATTCAAGTGGGCCACACAATCCAAGAAAATAAAATAAAATAAAATAAAATACAAGAAATAAAAGAGAGAGAGAGAGAGAGAGAGAGAGAGAGAGAGAGAGAGAGAGAGAGAGAGAGACATGGAGAGTGGGACACGGCTTATGATGGAGGGACCCCGTCATTATGGGCCCTCCCTTGCAATGAATCATACAAAATAATGGATCCCTTTGATCATGAGACCATCAAAAATGTAAATCAACGGTGGAGATCCATTCCCCACCGATATGGACGGTCTAGATGACCTATCTCAATGAAATAAACATCATAATGGAGTCCATGGAGAATGGCCCCATCATGGAATGATCATGATGATCCAAGTGGTCCATTGGCCACAAATAAGGGTCCCAAGTGAGATCCACACCATTGATCGGTGGGCCTCACTTGGTCCACCATAGAAACAAGAAAAATCTACCCTATGGAAGCACCCACCGTCCGATCTTCTCGCTCCTAGGGGTTCCTTGGCACCTTGTCTTCAACTTCAATGGCTAAGATGAAGAATGGAGGGTTGAGATGGGAGATTTTGGGGTAGGAAGGTGGGCCACTTAGAGCTTAGGAAGGTTGGAGATTCTCATACGTATGGGGCTCTTGGAGTTGCTTGAAAATCTTGAAATGAGAAAGAGAGAAAGAGAGAGTGATGTAAAGGGAGAGAGAGAGAGAGTGATGGATGGATGAGTGAGTGATGGTGGTGTAAGAGAAACTTGACTTTTGTGGCTTTTGTGTAAGAGAAGTATGGGAAATGAAGACTTTTGTGGCTTTTTGTGTAAGAGAGGTATGGGTTTGGGAGACTTTTGTGGTTGCTTGGGAAAAGGGATGGAAGTGATGTGTACTTGACATGTGATGGCTTGATGGGTGATTGATTGATGGGATTGATGTGATTGATGTGACACATCGTTGAGATTCCCTTGGTTTTCGCAACGCGCGGCGTTTTCTCGCACCGAACGTTGGCCCATATCTCTTGATCAGGGTATCGCCTCGGCGCGCGAGTCGCGGTATCGGAACCGCAACGACGGCGCGGTCGCTATGGTATTGGTCGCGGGTTGAGTCGACTCAGGTTGTCGACACATGAATCTGGGCCGCGCGTCGATACTGGTTAAGGGTCGAAAGTTGCCGGAATTCGACCGGTAAGACCGCGGAAGTGTACGGAAAGGTAGGACCAAGATACGGGTCTTACAGCTCTCCCCTCCTTATAAAAATTTCATCCTCGAAATTTACGCAAGCATCACAACTAAGCATAATTTGCTAGGAATAAGAAACATAACGTCATCATATAGAATCAGGGACAGCGTACAAAATACAATACATGATCATCAACCATCAAAGAGATGAGGATATCGCTCTCGAATCTTAGCCTCACGCTCCCAAGAAGCCTCCTCTACAGAATGGTGACCCCACTGCACCTTCACCAACGGAATGACCTTGGTTCTGAGGACCTGCTCCTTCCGATCAAGGATACGAACTGGCTGCTCAATGTAAGAAGCGTCCTCACGAACCTCCAATGACTGCCAATCAATAACGGGAACTATGTCTGACCCATACTTCCTCAACATGGAGACGTGAAACACGTTGTGGACGCCAGACAACTGGGATGGCAAGGCAAGCCGATAGGCCACGGCGCCAACGCGCTCAGTGATCTCGAAAGGTCCTATAAATCTCGGGGCAAGCTTGCCCTTCGCTCCAAATCGAACTATGCCCTTCATAGGCGAGACCTTGAGATACACATGGTCCCCTATATCAAACTCCAAGGGACAACGCCGACGATCAGCAGAACTCTTCTGTCGGCTCTGAGCTGTGCGCATCCTCTGCCTGATGATGTTGATAGCCTCTGAAGTCTTCTGCACAAGCTCGGGACCTAGGAGACGGCGCTCTCCAACCTCGGTCCAACAACTCGGTGATCTGCATGGTCTGCCATATAGTGCCTCAAAAGGAGCCATGCCGATGGTCGCCTGATAGCTGTTATTGTACGCAAACTCAGCCAATCGCAGATGCTCATCCCAGCTACCCCCGAAGTCAATCGCGCAGGCCCGAAGCATATCCTCAAGTATCTGATTGACCCTCTTGGTCTGGCCATCGGTCTGTGGATGGTACGCGGTGCTGAGCTGCAAATCAGTCCCCATCGCATGCTGGAAGCTCCCCCAAAACTGAGACGTGAACCTCGAGTCTCGGTCAGAAACGATCGAGACTGGAATGCCATGCAGTCTCACAATCTCCTCGATGAATAGTCTCGCAAGCCGGTCCATAGACCAAGTCGCACGCATCGCAAGGAAATGTGCCGACTTCGTCAGACGATCCACAACAACCCAAATGGCGTCATGACCGCGCTGAGTCCTCGGCAAACCCATAATGAAATCAGTCGACACGTGCTCCCACTTCCACATCGGGACGCTCAACGGCTGCAAAAGACCAGGAGGTCTCTGATGATCGGCCTTGACACGCTGGCACGTGTCACACTCGGCCACAAAACTGGCGATCTGGTGCTTCATCCCCGCCCAAAAATACTGTCGCCTCATGTCACGGTACATCTTCGTCGAGCCCGGGTGGATAGAAAATCGCGATCGATGTGCCTCGGTCATAAGATCTCTGTGTAACTCTGGGATATCCGGGACACATAATCGGCCTCTGAAGCGAAGTCCACCGTCTGTACCAATCTGTCAATCTGCCTGACCCTCAGATGCCGCCTCAGCCATATAACTCTGCAACGACTGATCAGTCTGCTGAGCCTCGATCACCCTAGCGACAAGAGAGGGTTGAATCGACAGGCTCGATAACTGTACAATGGAAGACTGTAGGCCGAACTCAAAGTCATACGCAGCAATATCCTCAAGCATCCGCCACTCCTGAATCATCATATGCGCCACTAAGCCTCGTGGCTGACGGCTGAGGGCATCTGCCACCACGTTCGCCTTACCCGGGTGGTACTGGAGGTCGAAATCATAGTCCTTCAGGAGCTCCATCCAGCGCCTCTGTCTCATATTCAACTCAGACTGTGAGAAGAGGTACTTCAAGCTCTTGTGATCAGAGAAGAGCTCGAACCTAATCCCGTAAAGGTAGTGCCTCCACACCTTCAGTGCGAAGACAACTGCAGCCAGCTCCAGATCATGTGTAGGATAGTTCAGCTCATGGACTTTGAGCTGACGAGACGCAAAGGCCACTAGTCTCCCGTGCTGCATCAGGACAGCACCCAAACCTATATGCGAGGCATCGGTGAATACAATAAAGCCGTCACTCCCAGAGGGAAGAGTGAGGACAGGAGCGGACGTCAGACGGTCCTTCAACTCCGTAAATGCTCGCTCGCAGGCGTCACTCCAAATAAACTCTGCCCCCTTCCGAGTCAACCTGGTCAGCGGGGCTGCAATACGAGAAAAACCCTCGATGAAACGCCGGTAGTAGCCCGCCAAACCAAGGAAACTACGGATCTCTGTCGCAGTCGTGGGCTGGCCCCACTGATGCACTGCCTCGACCTTCGAGGGGTCCACTGCGACACCCTCCCTCGTCACCACGTGACCGAGGAACTTCACCTCCTCCTGCCAGAACTCGCACTTCTCCAGCTTCGCATACAGCTGGTGTGCGCGGAGGGTCTGTAGAGTAATCTCCAAGTGCTGCTCATGCTCCTCACGGGTCCTCGAGTAGATCAGAATGTCGTCGATGAAGACTACGACAAACTGATCCAGATATGGGCGAAAAACCTCGTTCATCAGCTGTATGAAGACCGCTGGTGCATTGGTCAGTCTGAAGGACATGACCTGAAACTCAAAATCACCATAACGCGTCCTGAATGCTGTCTTCGGAATGTCCTCATCTCGGACCCGAATCTGATGATAACCGGAACGCAGGTCAATCTTCGAAAAGAACTGTGCACCCTGCAGTTGGTCGAACAAATCATCAATCCTAGGGAGCGGGTACTTGTTCTTGATCGTGACTTTGTTGAGCTCGCGATAGTCAACGCAGAGCCTCAACGAGCCATCCTTCTTCTTCACGAAGAGTACCGGTGCTCCCCACGGCGAACTGCTTGGACGAATAAAGCCCAGCTCACGCAACTCGTCCAACTGCTTCTGCAGTTCCCGTAACTCTAACGGTGCCATACGATATGGGGCCTTTGAAATAGGCGCGGTACCAGGCACGAGATCGATCTGGAACTCGGTGAGTCGACGAGGCGGTAATCCCGAAATCTCCTAGAACACATCGGGAAAATCGCAAACTATCGGTAAATGGTCGATGTAAACGGCGACATGCTCCTCTATGGCGCAAGACATCAAACAAGACAACCGCTCTCCTCTGGCCTCTGCAACGAACTGGAACTGAGGCACGCCGGGTATACAGAACGTGACGGTCCTCGCGGCGCAGTCCAAAATGGCATAATACTCAGCGAGCCAATCCATGCCCAAGATGACGTCGAACTCGGACATCGGCAAAATAAACAAATCAGCAGGCAGGAAGGTATCCCCAACTAGAACGGGACATGACGAGCAAAATCGTCCTAACGCTGCAGTCCTCCCCAAGAGAGTAGATACTGATAGGCTCTCACCAGCAGACTCCAACGGTAAGCCAACCGATCGACAGAAGCTCTCGGCCACAAAAGAATGTGATGCACCAGAATCAAACAATACACGTGCAATGCATGCAGAAACTGGCAGTATACCCTCAACTACTCCTCCGAATGACTGCGGATCCTGCTGAGCCGCATAAAACCTAGCCTGAGCTGGCTGGGGAGGTGCCTGTCCCCTCTGAATGTGCTGCTGCTGCCTCTGAGGCTAGTGCTGATGCTGATGCTGCTGCTGAGGTGGCCTCGGTGGTAGAGGCTGCTGTCGCTGCTACTGTGGGGGTCTCTGCTGCTGCGGTGGAGGTCTCTGCTGCTGTGGACCTCTCTGCTGCTGCTGGGGATTGGGACACTCCCATGAACGGTGTCCCGTCGCACTGCACCTGAAGCAAGTGCCGGTGAACTGTCTCTGAGGTGGTGGTGGAGGTGCTGATGGTGCACGGAAAGCTGGGCGACCAGTGCGCCTCTGCTGCTGTGGTCGACGCTGCTGGGAAGGACTGGAAGAAGCCTGCCTCTTCCGGTCTCCTCTCTGACCACGATCAGACTGAGAACCGGCCCACTCAGTCTCATATATCTGAGCTTTCCGTACTACTGCCTGGAAAGTAGGAAGCTCATGCCCAATGACACGACCTCGAAGGCCGTAACGTAAGCCGTGCTCGAAACGGCGGGCCTTCCACCCCTCATCATCAACCATGTATGGTGCGAATCTCGATAGTGCCATGAAACGGGCCGCGTACTACGCCACAGTCATATCTCCCTGCACCAGAGTCTCGAACTCTAAGGCTCGCTGACGACGGATGTGGTCAGGGAAGTACTGCTCCTCGAATCGGTCCACAAAGTCCTCCCATGTTCAGACATAATCAGGTCCGGCGACATGGGCGACAGAGGTCCACCAATGCTCGGCCTCACCGTGGAAGAGAAATACTGCTAACCGGACGCACTGCTCGGTCGTGCATAACATGGTATCGAATATCTTCTCCACATCGGAGCGCCATCTCTCGGCTGCAGTCGGATCTGGCTCGCCCTGGAAACGTGGGGGATCATGCCGTCTAAACTCACGAAGTACGGCGCTCGCGCGCTCCTGCTCCGCCTGAGCTGGTGAAACAGCTGGGCGTCTACCCTGTCCCTGGAGTGCGGCGGTCACAGCATGTAACATCTGCTGTAACTGAGAGGCACTCACAGTCACCGTCGGCTTCTCATCGGTCTCAGGTGGAGGAATGTCATCCTCATGGGAAGAAGCAGGAATCTCTGAGGGTGGAATGGGAGACGCAGGTGGTAGAGCTGGAGTCTCCGATGGTGAAGTAGAATCCTCAGGTGGTGGTGCGGGAGTCGATCGAGTAACAGGCGCCATACCCTACAGGAAAGAGCGAAAGCGCCTATCAACTTCAAAACTCTCGAATGTACGCACGTTAACGGTCTGAATCAGAAGGTCGCGAAGTTATCCGAACTTCAGAACTTAGCCATTCTTCACTCATAGCAAACATGTGATATTGTTCTCGGTTATTCCCAAGTTATGCTCTGATACCAACTTCTGTCACGCCCCAAACTGGAAAACCGGGCTCACAAAATTTTCGATTGCCGAATCCGGCGCCGACAGCCTCCGTAGAACCCCATTCTCGGCTCCTAGCTCCCATTCGCCAGGTTCCGATCCTGGGATGCTACGAGGAGGATTTTAAATATCAGTTTGATTCGTATAAAGCATAACCAAAGGCATAACCCACAAACAACAACCAAGAAACTCCATTACATTTCCACTATGATCAAAAACTTTACAAGTACAATGAGCATAAAGGGAAATACAAAGGTAAAGTACAAAAACTCCAAAATGCTTAGTAACGTGCTCCTGCCTCAACGCTGCTGCGATCCAGCGTCACCTGCACGCAACGGTCGTGCATAAGCTTACAGAAAGCTTAGAGGGTGGTGAAAGTGTGTGCACAAGGTAGAATATGATCATGCAATATCAGAGTAATGCGGAATATGCAGATGGAACTATAATATCATGAGCCGTACCAAGGCTTATGCGATGCAATACATGAATGGTATTGGCCACCCCAAGGCCATGCAATGTGCAATGCAACTCAAGCATACAGATCCTCATCAATGTCCACACATCAATACAGCTCAAAGTATGGAATGTTACCGGGGTCTAGTACACTCTAAACCAGATTGCCGCCACATCGCGCACAATAAGGTAAGTGGAAGAGACCTCACTATCCGTCTGCCAATATCGGGCGTGACTCGTCGATAGCGGACCCATTCCTCGAGCTGGTCAGACTCAGCCTAGCATTGTCCCCTACACTCGGGCGGGTAAGGCCGTACCCCCTTCCAACCGACCACGACACAGTGGAGAGCGTAACCGTCTGGTAATCGGCACTCAACGCTCATCTACCCACTCGGTCTAGACGTTGGAGCAACCTCTTGGTACCATAAGGGTTTAGGGACTTTCACCCAGGGATATCTATAGTACCCCATGTAGAACAAGATTTCCGGTATCCAATCCTGCCAACCACGATGCGTCTGTGGAGGCTATGGCCCTGATGTCGCTAGGGCGTACAATAACCATGTCACACAAATTTGGAATGCATGAATAACGCTATCCAGTCATGCAACCAATCCTGCGCATACCGTGCGCTCATGTAGGGCAATACCGCCTAACCAGGAGCCCATAAACAACCTGCCCGAAGGCAATTACTATGATCAGTCAGTCCTCATATCAAGCATACATATGATGCGTATGATCATGAGTCATGAAACTATACTAAACATGTTATAATGAAATGAACTATTTAACAATGCAGATGGACTTGGACGGTCAATACACAGCAAGTACGGCCTGGTGATGGGCCCTAAGGAGAGTTGTAATGTGGACATCCAACCAACATTACTCTCGCAATGTGGACGTCAAACCAACATTGCTTCCCAGGTACGATCTTCTTAAACACCGCTACATAATCGGTATTGGGTTTACACATTGCAATGGACCTTAGGTTCCTCCCATTGGGCCTTACATATATATCAAATGGGCCATATCTTATGGGCCATTTATTCATCAGATGGGCCATATAAATGGGCCACACCAATGGGTCTTAAGTGCATTGCAATGGGTCAAAACTCGTGGGCCTTGGATTGCATCAATTAGACCTAATCATATGAGTCTAATATGTATCAAATGGGCCTAACCCATGAGTCTCAAACAAGTCTAATGGGCCTAATCCCATGGGCCCTTTTATAATCAAATGGGTTTAGTCCCATGGGCCTTACAATATATCAAATGGCCTACTTCTATGGGCTTTAAAATTTCAACAAAAAGGGGTCCAATTACATGGGCCTTGAAGTACATCAAATGGGCCTAGTCCCATGGATTTGCAACACATCATATGGGCCTAAGTCCTTAGGCCTAGAATGAATCCAATGGGCCTAGCCCATAAGCATTTCACAAACCAGATGGGCCTAGCCCATAGGCCTTTTGAAATTCGAATGGGCCTAGTCCATAGGCCTTCTATGGGTCAGATGGGCCTAAATCCCTAGGCCTTACATATATCAAATGGGCCTAATTTTATGGGCCTTGGAATACATCAGATGGGCCTGGTCCCATGGACTTGAAACGTATCAAGTAGGCCTAAGCCCATAGCCTTTACATAAATCAAATGGGCCTAACCCATAGGCCTTCTGCTCACATGCAACATGGTGGGTCCCACTGTCGCTGGACAGTGGGGATGGTACGTGCATCAAGGAGAACTCCATTGTCCTCTGGACGGTGGAGACGCTATGGTGCGAAGGTGGGCGCCACCGTCCACAGGACGGTGGACATACAATACACACATCATTGTGGGTCCCATGTGGGGCCCACTGTAATATTTATTTGGCATCCAGCCCATTGGTAAGGTCAAACAGACCTGGTTGAAGGAGGAATAAAAGTTTTAGCTTGGTTCAAAACTTCGGTGGGCCCCAAAAAAAATTTCAATGGTAGATGTTCAATCTCTCTGTTTCATGTGGTGTGGGCCACTGGAGCTTTGGATCTGACTAAAAATTGGAGGGGGCCCACCTGAGGAGGGGACCCACCTCTTGAATAGGTCAGATGACAAACGAACATTACGGTGGGGCCCACGGCTGGAGCCGTGGGTCCCACGCTGGACGTCCGCCCGCTGCCGTGGACGGCTGCACGCTGCTGGCGTCCGCTAACGCCAATGCAGAGGCTTTGCCTCTTATGAAAATTTGGGAAAATGTGTTTTCCCGGGGTTTTTGGTATGTGGGGTCCACATCATGAAAATCCACACCGCCCATTAGTTGCCTTGGCCCAAGACGAGCCCAAAGAGTCCAGAGTTCGAATTTTTTTGATGCTTGTAGGTGAAATAAAATAAGAAACTAGTGTTTGGATGGTGAGGGCGCAATATTAAGCGTTATGGCCCACCAGGTGATTGGATCAGCTCCAAACTTCTACCCAACGGCTAAAATACCGTGGGTAAGAGGATGGACGGCTTGGATCGCACATAAACATCAGGGTGGGGCCTATGCAAGGGGGCCACTCAAGTCCCTTCTTTACTTCTTTCTTCCTTTTTCCCTTTCTGTTGAAACGTCCAGCGTCCCCAAACGCTGGACGGTCTCTTCTTCCCTTTTTTTTTTTTTTTTTGAGTGTGGGTCCTGATGGAGTGGGCCACCACTGATGGGTCCCATGGGCTCAATGTCCAAGGTGGGCCCCACTTGAATAAAAATTACATCAAGGTGGGATCCATTCAAATGGGCCACACAATCCAAGAAAATAAAATAAAATAAAATAAAATACAAGAAATAAAAGAGAGAGAGAGAGAGAGAGAGAGAGAGAGAGAGACATGGAGAGTGGGACACGGCTTATGATGGAGGGACCCCGTCATTATGGGCCCTCCCTTGCAATGAATCATACAAAATAATGGATCCCTTTGATCATGAGACCATCAAAAATGTAAATCAACGATGGAGATCCATTCCCCACCGATATGGACGGTCTAGATGACCTATCTCAATGAAATAAACATCATAATGGGGTCCATGAAGAATGACCCCATCATGGAATGATCATGATGATCCAAGTGGTCCATCGGCCACAAATAAGGGTCCCAAGTGAGATCCACACCATTGATCGGTGGGCCTCACTTGGTCCACCATAGAAACAAGAAAAATCTACCCTATGGAAGCACCCACCGTCCGATCTTCTCGCTCCTAGGGGTTCCTTGGCACCTTGTCTTCAACTTCAATGGCTAAGATGAAGAATGGAGGGTTGAGATGGGAGATTTTGGGGTAGGAAGGTGGGCCACTTAGAGCTTAGGAAGGTTGGAGATTCTCATACGTATGGGGCTCTTGGAGTTGCTTGAAAATCTTGAAATGAGAAAGAGAGAAAGAGAGAGTGATGTAAAGGGAGAGAGAGAGAGTGATGGATGGATGGGTGAGTGATGGTGGTGTAAGAGAAACTTGACTTTTATGGCTTTTGTGTAAGAGAAGTATGGGAAATGAAGACTTTTGTGGCTTTTTGTGTAAGAGAGGTATGAGTTTGGGAGACTTTTGTGGTTGCTTGGGAAAAGGGATGGAAGTGATGTGTACTTGACATGTGATGGCTTGATGGGTGATTGATTGATGGGATTGATGTGATTGATGTGACACATCATTAAGATTCCCTTGGTTTTCGCAACGCGCGGCGTTTTCTCGCACCGAACGTTGGCCCATATCTCTTGATCAGGGTATCGCCTCGGCGCGCGAGTCGCGGTATCGGAACCGCAACGACGGCGCGGTCGCTATGGTATTGGTCGCGGGTTGAGTCGACTCAGGTTGTCGGCACATGAATCTGGGCCGCGCGTCGATACTGGTTAAGGGTCGAAAGTTGCCGGAATTCGACCGGTAAGACCGCGGAAGTGTACGGAAAGGTACGGACCAAGATACAGGTCTTACACATCAAGGTGAGTATACCCTCCCCAGTTATTTTTATTTTTGTTTTCATTGTGTTTATGGGTGGTGAAGATGATACTCTAATGTTAGGAATGGTGTGGATGATGATGATAATATGAATGATGGTAAAGATAATTGTAATGATAATGATGATGCTATTAATGGTATGGATGCATAGGAAAAAATATTTATAAAAAATCAAATTATTCTAGACTTCTTGTGGGACCCATTGATAGTGGACCCCCCCAAAATCTTTGTATGTCATTCGAACCATCCAAAGTGCGGCCAATTGGGTTGCCCACACACACACACACCCATACACACATGTGTACAACACACTATAAATAATAATAATAATAATAATAATAATAATAATAATAATAATAATAATAATAATAATAATAAATGAATAAATAAAATTAAAATAATAACAATAATATTAGGGGAGTGGACGCTGCTTACTACTTTAGTTGGGGCTGGGGTGTGGGTCCACAACGGTCCCCACCCAAGACGTATGTATTTAATCCACATTGTCCATCCAATTTCCCAGCTCATTTTTGGCATTGAGCCAAAAAATGAAGCCAATTCAAATCTCTGGTAGGCCACACCATCAAAAGGAATATTTTAATAGTGATATGCTGTTAAGGCCCACTGTAATGTTCTTGTATGTCAAACCATATCGAATATTGTTCTCATTAGGCCCGTCGCAAGTCAGGGAACCTAGTAGGTGTACTAGATCGTCATGATGTGGGCACCACCTATGAAAAAACTACGATTGCGAAAAAAAATTCAGTCAAATCTTCCTTGTGGTGCGTCGAACTCGGGACTTGGTGTATGGAAGTCGAGTGACGGATTCGGGGCATCACGGAAGCTATCCATCGCTGGATTTGGGGTATGACAGAAGTCGTTATCAGAGCGTAAGATTTGTGATCACTTATGAGCAAGGTCAGTAGTTAGAAAACAATGAAGAACTTAAACTAGGTCCCCGCCGTCTTTGATCGAGAACGTAGATGCCATTAGTACACATGATTTATATGAATCTAGAGACATGAATATAGGATTCCCAGTTTGAGAACCTAGTCAAAGCAAGATTCCCTAGTTGAGAACATGGAGATTATACTTAACACCCAGGCATGAGGGAGATAGCCGCGAACAATACCCTTACTTGTGTGGTGAATGATTGTAGTGTATATGTATGATGATACGTATGTTTGGCTTTTCATGTTATGAGTTTGATAAAGTATTTGTGACTAGAAATTTCAAGGTTGAAATTTATATTAGGAGGGTAGATTGTAAGAACCTATCCATTCTGTACCATTTTCTATAACTATGTGCAAGATAATCGATGCCCTTATCCTGACCTGGATTGGCCATTCATAGTGCACACACAACTGATTCGAACCCCATGACCTTGAAACATATTTCATATCGATCGCCCCGTCGCCACGATCGTGGAGGTACAAGCCATGCGTATGTACGACACTCCGTTAGTGAGATATGCAATGAAGAATCGTTAGTGTATCATGTGCGCATGACGCCATGTACTCCATTCCACACATGTGCACAACACATTCCTTGCATACTTGCACATGCCACACATGGGTGAGAGAATCTCTACCCATGTGTGTGATTGCACAAACCCATACCTCCACTCTATCATGTGCATGCAAGGTCAACTCTTCTCCATACCATACCCTATGCATGACATCAACACACCATGTCATCTCATGACCCTTTAATCCACAATTAATTACAAATCATGAATTAATTGTCATAATCCTAGTCCAAGCTAACGAAGATCACATTAATTGAATCTAACCACATTTTAACAATTTCTCTACAAATAGTCCTTCCTCCCTTGACATTTCACCATTTTTCTACACAAGGAGAGAGAGAGAGAGAGAGAGAGAGAGAGAGAGAGAGAGAGAGAGAGAGGAGTGATCTTGATGGACCATCAATCCCTTCCCTTCCATCCATCTCAACCATCCATCTACATCAAGGTGAGTACACCCTCCCCAGTTATTTTTATTTTTGTTTTCATTGTGTTTATGGGTGGTGAAGATGAAACTCTAATGTTAGGAATGGTGGGGATGATAATGATAATATGATTGATGGTAAAGATAATTGTAAAGATAATGATGATGCTATTAATAGTATGGATGCATAGGAGAAAATATTTATAAAAAATCAAATTATTCTAGACTTCTTGTGGGTCCCATTGATAGTGGGCCCCCCAAAATCTTTGTATGTCATCTGAACCGTCCAAAGTGCGGCCCATTGGGCTACCCACACACACACACCCATGCACACATGTGCACATCACACCATAATAATAAATGAATAAATAAAATTTAAAATTTTTAAAAATTAATAATATTATTAGAGGAGTGGACGCTGCCGCCAGCAGTGTCCCTGCTACTTAAGTTGGGGCTGGGGTGTGGGTCCACAACGGTCCCCACCCATGACATATGTATTTAATCCTCACCATCCATCCAATTTCCCATCTCATTTTAGGCACTGAGGTAAAAAATGAAGCCAATTCAAATCTCTGGTAGGCCACACCATCAAAAGGAATATTTTAATAGTGATATGCTATTAAGGCCCACTGTAATGTTCCTGTACGTCAAACCATATCGAATATTGTGTTCGTTAGGCCCATCGCAAGTCAGGGAACCTAGTAGGTGTACTGGATCGTCATGACGTGGGCACCACCTATGAAAAAATCACGATTGTGAAAAAAAAAATTCACTCAAAAATCTTCCTTGTGGTGCACCGAACTCGAGACTTGGTGTATGGAAGTCGAGTGATGGATTCGGGGCATCACGGAAGTTGTCCATCCCCAGATTTGGGGTGTGACAGAAGTCCCTATCAGAGCATAAGATTTGTAATCACTTACGAACAAAGTCAGTAATTGGAAAACATCGAAGAACTTAAACTAGGTCCCCGCCGTCTTTGATTTTGAATGTAGATGCCATTAGAACCCCTGATTTGTATGAATCTAGAGACATGAATATAGGATTTCCTGTTTAAGAACCTAGTCAAAGAAGGATTCCCTAGTTGAGAACATAGAGACTATACTTAGCACCCAGGCATGAGGGAGATAGCCGCGAGCAATACCCTTGTGGGATGAATGATTTTATTGTATATGTATGATGATATGTATGTTTGGCTTTCTATGTTATGAGTTTGATAATGTATTTGTGACTAGAAATTTTGAGAATGAAATTTTTATTAGGAGGGTAGATTGTAAGACTTATCCATTTCGTACCATTTTCTATACCGATGTGCACGATAATCGACGCCCTTATCCTAACTTGGATTGGCCATTCATAGTGCACACATAACTGATCAGAACACCAAGACCTCAAAACCTATTTCACATCAAACGCTCCATCGCCACGATCGTGGAGGTACAACCCATGCGTATGTACGACACTCCGTTAGTGAGATATGCCGTGAAGAATCGTTAGTGTATCATGTGCACATGGCGCCATGTACTCCATTCCACACATGTGCACAACACATGTCATGCACAGTTTCACATGCCACACATGGGTGAGAGAATCTCTACCCATGTGTGTGATGTCACACACCCATACCTCCACTCTCTCTTGTCCATGCAAGGTCAACTCTTCTCCATACCATACCCTATGCATGACATCATCACACCATGCCATCTCATGTCCTTTTAATCCACCATTAATTACAAATCATGAATTAATTGTTATAATCCTATTCCAAGCTAACCAAGATCACATTAATTGAATCTAACCACATTTTAACAATTTCTTTACAAATAGTTGTTCATCTCTTAGCATTTCACCATTTTTCTACACAAGGAGAGAGAGAGAGAGAGAGAGAGAGAGAGAGAGAGAGAGAGAGAGAGGAGTGATCATGATGGGCCATCAATTTCATCCCTTCCATCCATCTCAACCATCCATGTAGTCCATCAAAGCAAGTACACCCTCCCCACTTATTTTTATTTTTGTTTTCATTGTTTTTATGGATGGTGAAGGTGATACTATAATGTTAGGAATTGTTTGGATGATGATGATAATATGATTGATGGTAAAGATAATTGTAATGATAATGATGATGCTATTAATGGTATGGATGCATAAGAGAAAATATTTTTTAAAAATATCAAATTATTCTAAACTTCTTGTGGGACTCATTGATAGTGGTCCCGACCAAATCTTTGTATGTCATCCAAACCATCCAAAGTGTGGCCCATTAGGCTGGCCACACACACACACCCATGCACACATGTGCACACCACACCATAAAAAATAATAATAAAATAAATAAATAAAATTAAAAATAATAGTAATAATTATAAGATATAAGGGGAGTGGACGTTATTGCCACTGTCCAGAAGACACTGTAGGAAGCAGTGCCCTACTGACTGAGTTGGGGCTAGGGTGTGGGTCCACAAAGGGCCCCACCCATGACATATGTATTTAATCCACACCATTCATCCAATTTCCTAGCTCATTTTAGGCATTGAGACAAAACATGAAGCCAATTCAAATCTCTGGTAGGCCACACCATCAAAAGGATTATTTTAGTAGTGACAAACTGTTAAGGCCCGCTATAATGTTCTTGTACGTCAAAACATAACGAATATTGGGCTCATTAGGCCCATCACGAGTCAGGGAACCTAGTAGGTGGAGTGGATGGTTATGATGTGGGCGCCACCTATGAAAAACCATGATTGCAAAAAAAAAAATGTTAAAGAAAATAACAGCACCTGGACACTGTTGCTGTCGGTGTCCAAATGACACTGCAGCAAGACTAGACGCTGGAAGAATAGTGGGTCCCACCACGGGCCCCACCATGATGTATGTTGAGCATCAGCACTGTGCATTTGATGGGTCCCCTTTAATCAATGGGTTTCCCCCAAAATCAGTCATACATGGAACTCACGTGGTCCACACCATCTAAAATCATGTGAAGAGTAGGTAAATTATATAAAAGTACTTTCTGGGGTCCAGCTGAAATTTGGATGCATCTGAAACTTAGACTAACCGCTCAACCAAGTGGGGCACACACAATGGATGGACTGAATCTCTCAAGTGACCCACCTTGATGAGAAAAAATAATAATAAAATAAAATAAAAAATTAAATAGAAAAGAAAGGTTTGATGGAGGTGACGTCCTCCCTGGACGTCCAGAGAGGGCAATCCTTGCCCACCTTTGGGGTAAGGTTTTGTGGGGCTGATCATGGCCACACCATGATGTATGTATTAAATCCACACCATTTATCCATTTTACTAGCCCCATTCATTGTATGGTCCCAAAAATCAGGCCGATTAGAAGTTCATGCAGGCCATGCCACTTGGACAATGGAAATTGTACTCAAAATGCTCAAATTTTTCTGCGACCCACCTTGGTGATGAAAAGTATATCTGGGCCATTCATCCACTCCTTCAGACCATTTTAAGACATGAGTAAAAGAATGAGGCAGATCCATGCCTTAGGTGGACCACACTATAAGAAACAGTGGGAATAAAAATCCCTACCATTAAATCCCTTGAGTTCTACTGTGATGTGTAACTGCCACCAAAGTTAGGTTGGTCATTGGATAGTAAAGCTAACTCTTTACATGTATTTTATATCCAGATCATCCATCATTTTGACCACCCATGTGTTATGGACCTCACCCGACGTATGTATCTTATAGCCATGTCATTCATCTAGTGGGTGGTATCAACTATGATGTTATTTGTTGTACAACTGTTCATGGGTGGAACCCACCATGTCAATGGGACCCACAATTATACAAAATATAATAATAATAATAATAAGGAAAGGGAATTGCATGCTTACGAATGAAAACTTCCCTGGACATAACATGATGTATGTGGAGCCCACCTAGGTGCATGTGTTGTATACCCACACTGTCTATATTTTCCAGTCACTTGGGAAGTGGGCCCATCTCCTGCCCATGGACACAAGATGAAGTATAACTCAATTTTAGGTTGGCCACACTATAAGTAGAAATAGTGGTAACAACCATTGAAAATTCTTAGGCTCTAGTGTGCCCCCCTATATGCTGGGACGCTTCCTTGACCATGGACTCCACCTCGTAGTATGATGTAGATCCATGTCATTCATCGGTTTATCCTTATCATTTTAGGGTATGGTCTCATATGGTCTCATATACTAGTTAGATCCAAATCTCATGCCACGGGAGTAATATTGATCACTTGTCCACCGTTAAATGTTTCTTAGAGCTGCAGTAATGTTTGTGAGAAATCTATCCATCTAATCTTTTTTTAATCGATCATAGGCCACCTAATATACATATTTTACTAGCCATTTATCTATTTTGTTAGATCATTTTAAAGTGTGGGGCTACCTATATATTTATTGTAATCTAAGTCGTTTCCATGGTACCCATTTTAATGGTTATTCTTCATTTAGACCGACAGTTGATAGAAATCATGTAGATCACTATACCATAGGAATTTGGGATTTTGGGTCACCCAACTAGTCGTGTGGATTGGTGGAAGTTGTGTGGACCACCACATGTGAGTGCGTGATTTTTATAGTTCACCTAACTGTTTGAAATTGGGGCAATCGTGTGACTACTTCTCTAAGTAGATTTATGATTGTTGTGGCCCTTAACCATATGATCACTGATGGGATGAATGACAGCTAGATTTGACAAAATGGTGTTGAATATGTACCTCATAAATTTTGTGATTATGTGTGACGTGGATAGTCGTAAATCATGTGGATATGTGGAGAATGTGTGGCCCAACCATATGATCATGTGGTGCTTAGGTGACTACTAAATTATGCAAAATTGTGGCATTTTGCACTAACTACGTGAAAGTTTAGTAAAACAGTTGCCCCATTATGCAAAATATGGTATAATAAGAATAAGTAACCATCTCACCTTAAGTCCCTTATTATGATAAGTAGAGTGACATTTGTGTGGCCACTCAACCATATGGACTTCTGATAATGGAGTGGCCGTAACACCATGTGGGCATATGAGAATTGTGTGATTGCTCAGACTCATGGACTATGCTGATGGTGTAACCTCTTAGGTATGTGAACTTAGGACGTGTGTCAGATTGATTATGGACCCTACATTGATGTAAGTATTGTATATTTCACCATTTAGGCTAGCTAATTCTAGAACATGATTCCAAAATGACCTAAATCCAATTCCTAAATAAGTCAGACGATATGAAATAATGTTAATTGAACATATAACTTTCGAACACTTGTGAACCCACTCAAATTATGTATTTTATCCACACTGTTCACTTGTTTTACTAACCAAACAGTTTGATCATGGAGCCCGCTGACGTGTGCCTTGTACATCTGAACGGCTCTTCCTTGTACTACCTTAATGTATGTGAGTTACCTATACTATCTACTTATTAGAACCCACTTTAGTGTTTGTGTGTGGACCCATCTGTTTGCAGGACCACTTGGAAGTATGACCTACTACATTATATGAGATAAACTCACACCATCCAATTGTGACTAACTTTTATGTGTATATTATATACCCAAGTCATTCAACTTAGGGCTCACTGTATCTTATGAGGTTTACCTGTGCCTTCCAAACCATTGTAGAACTACTACGATAATTATTTATAAATCCAACCTACTAACAACCCACTTGAAGGTGACACCCTCTACATTATATAAGCTTCACCAACACCATCCATCTTGTGGCTCTTTTACTATATGTTATAATTATGCCTTTCATCTCATAATCACTTGGTGTAGGTATTTTGCGACACCACCACTCATTAACCATAAGGCCTAGTTATGGTATACCCATGTGGTCTCAATAGAAGAAAATCATGTCGGGCCAAAGCCACTTATGGAATATTTATCTTACGAAGGATATGGTGTAATTCTGAATATAATTAATGCTCGTGATTACGATAGCTATGAATGATATTAATGCTGTTAGTGATTATGGTTAACAGAAGTATGTGATTTAATATCTTGATTAATGTTGTTCCACTTCTTAGCATACTAAATTCATCTACTTAACCATGTTGATATTGATCATACTCATGCACTATGGAATGATGGTATGTCAAAGTGTACTTCAATACATTTGTTCATGTGTATGATATGTCCTCTTCAGTTTAGTCACATGACCATGGATTGATATAGTTGATAGTGGCATATGATGATTATATGTCATTTTTTCCTTAAAGGTTAAGCAGACCCTAAACTCATGGCATTATATGCATACCACATGCCCTTGAATGTATGCCTTATCATAATTGCTTGAATTTATGCATAATTATGATATACATGATGATCAAAATACCACAGTCGTGCCGTATAACATGAGTTGGATCTTGACGATGAAATGTGCATTTATGATGATGACTTGGATTATCCCTGAAAAGGAACGGGACACCAGAAGTGTGGAAATAGTAGAGGATGATGTGCCCCTTGGGTTGAAAGTCCCTAAACCATGATGCTAGCTAGGAATACCTCACCGTCGGGCCGAGTGGATACATGAGTCATGGATTTAACTCCCAATAACGAGGTCGGGTTAAGAAGAGGTGGGTCGAACCTGCTTAAGGGCTGAGGTGCAAACACGGACCAATCTAACTCACCAGCGAGGAGAAGCGCAAATGAGGTCCACTACTGGCATGCCGAGTGGAAGTCCATCGCAGGGCGAGTATGCGAGGTCAATTACTAGTGTTTGGTGCATGAGTGTCGACCATGGTGTTTCCCATGATATACAGTTGGTGGAAATCCATTGCAGGGCAGGATGCGAGGTCGATTACTGGTGTCTGGTGCAAGATATCGACCATGGTGTTTCCCGAGATATACATTTATGATATGACATGACAAGATGATGATGATGATGATGTGATTACAGATGTGTGTAATACGGTTATGTCTGTAGTATAGGAGAAATGAAAATATGACTCAGTGATGTTGGTAGCATTGACTCGGAGTGTTCCTATATTGCATATGCATTGCATTGACATTGTTATCATACCTTACATACTACACGCCTTTCACCATACATGATTTCTTTGTGGCATATTTATCTTGCTTGCCTGCAGGACACATTGAACACACATGTGTACTCACTAGGCTTTTTGCCAAAGCTTCCTATTTCCCATTTTTTAGGGCTGGAGTAGCTTGGAAGACTTAGCTTTCTCGTTGCATTGCATCTATTTTTCGATTTGGCAATGTTGACATTATGTACCTTTTGAAAAGCATTATCTTGTAACCATCAAAATTTATAATGGAGAGTGTTGCTTGGTATTTTGATCATTGATCTTCATGCTCAGGTATTATTATGTGTGTGTGTCTATATATATAAAATATTTCAATCAAAAATCTTCCTTGTGGTGCGCTAAACTCAGGACTTGGTGTATGGAATTTGAGTGCCAGATTTGGGGCATCACGGAAGCTACCCGTCCCCAGATTTGGGGTGTGACATGGGGAAACTCCTAGAATTCTTGGTCAGTCAGAGAAAATTAAGGTGAACCCTGACAAAATTCAAGCTCTGCTCATCATGATCCCACCTAAAACGACAAAAGAAGTTCAATGTTTTACAGGAAGAATAGCCGCCCTAACCGTTTCGTATCTCTAGCTACCGACAAATGTCTCTCCCTTTTTTAAGAAATTAAAAGGGAAGCAAAAGATGGAATAGGAAGAGTGTGAGCTTGCCTTTCAGCAAATTGAGTAGTACTTAGGGTCGACACCATTACTTTCAAAGCCTAAGCAAGGAGAACAATTACTGCTATACTTGGCAGTCTCAGCAGCAGTAGTTAACTCAACCCTCATATGAGAGAAAGAAGGGAAATAACTACTAGTATGCTACGTCAACAAGGCCTTAGTCCCTACCGAGACTAGATATCTATACATAGAAAGGCTAGCCCTAGCCCTTGTCATCTCATCACACTGCTTAAGGCCGTACTTCCAAGCCCATAAAATTGTCATCCCGACCAGCCAATCTCTCCGCCAGGTACTCCAAAAACCTGAACTATCAAGGAGACTTGCTGAGCTGGGATCCAGCCCTAGCATCCAGCTCGAGCAGGCCGAACATTAAAGGGTCGACTCGGATCAACCGATGTGGACGTTGTACATTGATGGTTCATCCAATTCTAAAAGGCAGCGGGGGCGACATAGTCCTAGTGGCTCCTCACCAGACTTGCATGTAATATGCTTTAATATTTGGATTCCAAGCATCAAACATTGCAGTAGAATATAAAGCACTACTGGCTGAGCTCAGACTAGCAGTTGTCATGGGAGCCTAGCACTTGGAAGTTCATAGTGAATCATAGCTCGTCGTCAACCAGATATCCAATGAGTACTAGGACAAAAAAGAATGAATGAAAGCCTATTTACAAAGAGCATGAGAGTTGATCAACAACTTCTTAAAATGTAACATTAGCCTGATCCCCAGAGCAGAAACCTTTAAAGAAAACATGCTGGCAAAGCTGGCCACAATGGCCGAGGATGATATCCCGAAACCAATATTGATCAAGTTCCTAACTAAATTGAGCATCAACGAACCCAATCTAGGCACGGTTCTCCCAATAGATTTAGAGCCAACCTAGATGGACCCAATAACCGACTACCTCAAGGAGGGAAAATTATCCAAAGGCCATCCAGAAGTGCACAGGCTCCAAGCCAAAGTGGCTCACTACATCATGGTTAAAGACATTTTATACAAAAAGGATTCTCTCTCCCTTACCTCAGATGTCTCTGACCTGAAGAAGCTAAGTACGTCGTAAAGGAAATTCATGAAGGTATTCGTGGAAACCACTCTGTCGGCCGAGCCCTCGCCCATAAAGTCATCCGACAAGGGTCCTTCTGTCCAACCACCATCCAAACAGATGCTCAACAATACACTCAAAAACAGATTCGTGACGATACCCTGATAACCTCTCGAACAATTAACTCCTATGACCGGACCATGGCCGTTCACCTAATGGGGAATCGACTCATCAGCCCCTTACCTAATGGTAAAGGGCAGACTAAATTTGTCATCATCCCAGTCGACTATTTCATGTTAAATGGGCGGGGCTGAACCCCTAGCTAAGATTACAGACTTCGTCTGGAAGAACATCATATGCCAGTATGGGATCCCCTACATAATCATCTCGGACAATGAGAAACAGCTCGACAACAACTAATTCCTAGGTATGTACGAAAATCTTAGGATCCGGAATGTCTACTCATCACCCTTGCACCCACAAGCTAACAGATAGGTTGAAGCGGTCAATAAGATCATCAAGAATCACCTTCGAATGAAGCTCGAGAAGGCAAAGGATCCTGGGAAGAAGAGCTTCCCCACATCCTTTGGGCATACCAGACTACTGCCCGGATGGCCACGAGAGACCCCTATCTCCCTGGCCTTTGGCGCTAAGGCCATTATCCCAGTTGAGATCGGCCTCTCGACTGCCCGAACTCGCTCCTACGATAAACAACAGAACATTGAACAGATGGCACTAGATATCGACCATATCGCACAAAGAAGGGAGCAAGATCGACTCAAGGTCATAGTTCGGCAATAGTAGGTCATCAGTTTCTACAATTCTAGAGTGAGCACGAGTAGGTTCTGAGCTGGAGATCTAGTCATCCGCAAAACCTTCTAGAACACCGAGGAACCTGGCTTAGGAACCTTAGGACCGAACTAGAAAGGACCCTATACAATAACAAGTACGAGCCGACCAGGGTTGTACCAAGTAGAGGACCTGGAAGGACAACTCCTGCCACATCTATGGAATACAAAGCATCTAAAAATCTACTACGCATAGGGACTGACCTGGCCTAAGTGCAAAGTCTACTTTCTTGCTATTTTTAATCTACAATATTGGAATCATTGCAATAAAAATCCCATGGTTAAGGCAAATTTGCTGCATACTTCCATGTCTACAAACGATCCGTCTACTAAAATTCTACTAAGGGTTTCCTACAATACAAGGGAAGAACAACCCCACTAAAGGGCCAACCCTTCAAGAACAGGTTGGGCCATGAACTATTGGCACTACTTAAGTTGTGTGACTTGCGGTAATAACATTACCTTTTTTATACAAAAGTATCCAACTTGCGGAAGTACTCGACCAAGAATTATAGATTTGTAAAATAAAATAGCTAAGGGTACAAGCTCGCCACAACCCAAAGAGTGCCGACCTACCCATAATAAGATCAACTAATCTACTCAAGACAACCATTGCAAACAAGATCTTTTCATTAAAAACAAATGAAGAGTACATTACAAACACAGAAATTATAACAAAAGGGAAATGAGGAATGAAGCTCACCCGATAAGATAGCCTGCCTGAGAAGACACATAAGAAACAACCGAAAATGTGCTGACAATCTACTGACGCTGAAGGAAGAAGAACACAACAAGAACAAAGGGGCAAATAACCCCGCCCAACGCTCGGGAACCTCCTCTTATAACCAAGCTAGTTGTACCGCATTCAATGCAGTATCCAAGACAGCTCCTTGACGCTCGCGCCCAGACACGTGGAGCCTCGTCACTTGCATCATGACTCCACGACTAAAGAGCACGCCACGTGTCATAAGCTCTAATGGTTGAGTGCCGAAAAGGCACTTTGACAATGCACATGACCTCGAGCCACGGCCATACCATCTCGAATACCGTGTGTCATGATTGTAGGCACGCTTCAAGTCCTGTGCACACTGCCTAAACTCAACTTTCTAAAAAATGACAACCCGACCAAAGTAGGTCCGACATACTTCTCAAGCCTATTTTACAGACTTGAAAGTAGGAGGGCTTACTATTATGAGAAAAAGGGCCAACCAATTGAAAAATGTTAGGTTGGAAGCTTATGCACTCAACCGAGCCATGCAAATAACAGAAATTCTAGACCCGACCTTCGATTCCAAAGCCAAAAAGGAGACAAGGTCGAGCTCGACGTCCCATAAGCAATTGGGACACAGTCCTCTATGAAAGGGATTCAACCGCTCGATAAGAAAATAACTTGGCATAATCCAGCTCGGCACACCCACGTCGGCGCGTCCTAGGTCGATATACTTCAGGTTAGATCAGACTGCCTCCTACTAAGATCTTGGCTGAAAATCTAGGAAGCTTATTGTGATACGGATTCACTCGGGATCTCGGTTGAGAATCTTGGGTGGTCGTTCCGACGCCCAATAGGATTGAAATCCTACTACGAAGATATCCTATTAAGTAAGTAGATCCCCTAACGCCACTGCCTGTCCTCACCTATATATGGGAGTCCCTCTGACAGTGAAAGTTACGTAAAGTCTCTCACCCAAAACCCCTCAATATTACTAGTCCCAGATTCCTAGCCTGACTTTGGCATCGGAGGGTCCCCTCCTCTAGCCAGATTTTCCTTTACCTTCTTCCTGTGCAGATACTCAAAGGTCTAAAAAGGATGGACCAGATTTTTACATCAACATAGCTCATAAAAGGTCTTTAATGGTCAATAAACATTATTTCTTGTGCTATGATCTACTTGAAATTTGTACCTGTTTCAATTTTAGCACCATGGCCTTAAAATAAGTTGGGAAAAATAATGCAACAACAAATACAATGCATATATTGAATTGGGCCCCTACAATCAAGGTCTCACACATACTGTTGGTTCCACGATCCCCAAAAATGATCTGGTGAAATGGATGGATAGCATGGACATAAGATACATACATCATAGTGGGACCCACAATCATGGTGTAACATCCCGAAAATCGGGGGGTCGAGCAAAAACCCAACTCCCGAGTTCCAAAATGTTATTTATGCAACATAGATATGTATGATTGAATGTTGTCTATGATAATGTATTAAACATGAGTGAGATTAAGCTAAAACAACATACCACGCTCCAGAGACAGTTAAATTTACAAGCGGAAGACTGTGATAGTATGTATAACATATGTAATCTGTTGTATGTCTCTAGAGTGTGAATATGTTACCGGGTTATATACATACATGTATACTTCAAAGGTAAACAAAAGAATATACATGAGTGCTCTAAAATTATAAAATGACAAGTGTCAAGGCATCTAATCAACCTCCCTGTAATCCCGTCGATCAGAACACACATAAAGGAGAGATCCTCCTCATCATCATCAAGTCCAGCTCCGCCTCGCAGGCCGCGCCATCATCTGCAATCACAAAAAGGTCTGGTGGGTGTCCAGGAACACCGTCCCGTAACGTGGGAGTGAGTAGCTAACTCAGTGGGATAATAGAGCAAGGATTAACATATTCTCAAATCAATCACGCGATAATAGTAAAGTAATAAATCAAACAATCCTAATACTGTTGTTAATGCAATTATGACATGACGTGATGTATGCCCTCACCAACGATCACCCTCATGCGGCAACATCTTACGACCGCGGCATGCCGCACTCCCTCAAGTGCTCCACATCTTCCAGGCACATGCAATGTCATGGTGATATGATTACCGAGTTGTTATTAGTCCTTTTCATACAGCAATATTGGGAAACTAAGGTACTTCCCTTATATCAATCCCAACACAGATCCTGTCTAGGGTCGTCACTCCTAGTAATCTCATACGATGTATATTTTGTAGGTTGCTGCAAGGGCTGCCAGGGCTGTTGCTCGCACTCGTTGCACCGCTCCCCCATCACCTTATCAATACAGGCCTACTGTACTCTACTGCAACGGAAGGGTCGTCGCCTCCCGTGGGCTCAGAATACGCTCGCGGTCACTACAAAGGGCTGTCAGGGCTGTTGCTCGCACTCGTTGCACCGCTCCCCCATCACCTTATCAGTGTAGGCCGACAACAAGAATATAGTGTCCCATACCACCATAATCTGCTCACGAGTCATAGGTGCTCACTGGTCACTACGGGGAGGTTTGTGGCCCCAGCGTAGGCCGACAGCTAGACCACGGTGTCCCATACCACCATGCCCGGCTCATGAGTCTTCGTGGATCAAGGTACCACGGTTAATAGGGTTTACAATGGTAAGTTCAGTACCCTAGGTTCAAGCAGTTATGATACATACAAGGTGAACAAACATCGGCCAGTCGGGTTACTTGACGGGCTCGACTAGTGCGATCGCATCTCGAATTGAACGACATGAAGTGCGTGAAACACTTCGCGTGGCCTAACCACTGCCGCCAACTCTCAACACGAATCACATTCATCGATGCGTCGTTCGTGGCTATGACCAGTCAGCCACGAATTCGCTCGGTTACCGACTGCCTGGACTAAGTCAAGTCCCACACATCTATGAAATTACATTAACACTATACAAAGGTATTGGAATTGAAATACATCATGTGAGCATGTTAGCACATGTTATAACATTCAACTTAAGCAAATCTTCAAGGCATACTTCCCATGCATATTCAACTTAAGCAAATCCTCAAGCACATACATTCCATGCATGTAATGAAATCATGCATTTTGTCAACATGTAGAAAATCATTTAGGTCAGCATAATAATTGAAAAATCAATCACAAACTATCAAATAACATCATTTAATTCAATACATACTAATACAAGCATTTATACAAACACATACACTACACACTTAAGTCTACATATAGTATGTCGACCCAAAGTGCGCAACTAGGCGAATCTCTTCGCCAAACTAATTATGCACGCATTCCTAACTTCCTAATGCGACAACAAACCATGTCAATCACATCAGTAAAATATGAATGTAAACAGTACTTCCTACAAATGACTAAAATGCCCTAAATCTCATATTCTTCGTTAGCTTACGAAACGGGAAACGGAGAGCATTTTGTACATGTCAAACGGCGATGCCGTCAAGAATCTACTATTAAACGACATTGAAAGCGTTGGGAACTGTCAATCAAAGCGTCTAAAATCCTCACCTAGTGTCTTGTAGACTCGGGAATTGAAGCGGAGCGTATATGCTTCGTCTACGGCGAGTAAGGAGCCTAATACATAAGATCCATAAGCTACATCGCTATGGAAACAAGGAAAACTCAAATCAACAACTATTTAGGGTTTTTACTTACCTAGGATCGCGGTGGAATCGCCGGGAAAGCAGTAGAGATGTGTTGCTTAAGCACGTGCAACGCGTAGTACAAGTGGCAGGAAGAACTCTCCCACACTCTCACAATCTCTCACTCTTTTTCTCTCTCCCAAGCTAGGGCTTCTCTCAAATTCGGATGGGAGAGAGGAGTGAGGGTTTCAACCCCTTTTATAGCCTACAACATGCCCAAAATAGGCTTGGGAACAATGTTTACTTGGTGCCTAACCAAATCGGGGCCGTTTCGGTCCAAAAGGGCATTTCTGAAGGTCCCCTGGCCAAATGCGGTCGGACTTAAGCTCATGCATACTAGATCTGGCACACATCCAGTTTTCAGACCGGTTGGGTTCCTAGATCGCACGTGGCGGCCCAGTTTCAGTTTAACGGTCACCGCACCAAGATCAGGCCTATAAGTCTCGTGATATGTAATAGAAATTGTTCCTGATCCAAGGGTGTAATTTGGCTGTATTCTGACGGTCAGAATGCTTAATACTGATGCGTCAAATTTGTGTGCCAGATTTGAATTTGAAATTCCAACTATGTCCCTATTCACACTCTCTTCGGTCCGGGCTCAATGAAATAGCCTGTGATCGTCAGTCGGACTTGATATTCGAAACGATTGCCAAGCCCAGCTAAGTGGTCATAACGGTCTAAGATGGTAGGCATCTGACTTACGACGCGCGGTCTAGATCCAATACAAAGTTTCAAGGAGGTCCCGAGAACAAACCGGCTTAGAGTTTGATCCGAGGCTTTAGAGCATTATAGCACCCTTGGTTCCACTCGCTTTGGGCCTTGTAGAACGTATTTAAAGTGATTAGGGACCATTTCCCAGCTATTCTAACGTTGCACTAGCTAACTTAGTCATATTTTCTAAAGGAATTGATTCTAAGTTGTTTCTTTGGCTATGGAATTGGTTTCTGAACGATTTTTCAGGTGTTTTAATTGACCCACTGTCTAAGGACGTCAAATCCCAGATTGGCCAAAATCCGGGGTGTTACACATGGATTCACTATAATTGGGGATCCACTTGAAGTAGCTTTCCTTATCATTTAGTCTCCAATTTCTAACAGAGCAAGTGCTTTTGGTAAGGTGTGAGGTTGTCCACATCCAATCAGTTCATTATGCATGACCTGTCTGAAGTAACTCATGATAGTAAACTCATCCCACTGGGTTACTTATTTACAAAAGGAAATTTAACTGTACTGGCCTTGATGTATGGTCAAATTCCCTAGAGAGATTCAAACTTTCAAATATTCGCAGGTTGGCCTTCTAACCAGCTTCTAAAAATTAATTGGACTAAAATGCCCTTGTCCTTGTTTCAGTAGTTGTACGGTTTTTTAGGGAATAAGAAGTTACATTGTATTTAATGCCAAGAAAGCAATGTGTACGGAACCCTTTTTTTGCGCGTGGGTAAGTACCAAACTCGTGGGGCCCACATTGATGTTTGTGTATAATCCATGCCGCCCATCCATTTTGTCATGTCATTTTAGTGCTAGGGCTCAAATATCAACCTGATCTAGAGCTCGTATGGGTCACATAGTAGAAAATAATGGTGACAATGGAACCCGCTGTTGAAACTTTTCCGGCTCAGTATGATGTTTGTTAGAAGTGGACATTGCCCAAGTCAGGACTTTTTGAGCCCACAACGAGCTAGCCAACAAGGTGGACAGAACGAATCACCCCATTGTGGGCCTTAGGCTATTGTACCAATGGCTATCCTTTCATTTAGTACTAAAGGAAGTGAACATGTAAGAACTGCGACCCATATAACATGAAAACCACGATTCATATAACATGGTAACTACGACCCATGACAACCATGACCTAGATAACATGACAACCACTACCCATGACAACTACGACCCTTACCACATTACAACCATGACCCTTACGGCATTACAACCATGACCCGGTTATGGGTCATGGTTGCCATGATATATGGGTCGTGGTTGTCATGAGGTAAGGGTCATAGTTGTCATGCTATATGGGTTGTAGTCTTTATTTTATAGGCCTTGGCAAGGACTAAGTAGTGGGGCCTACATTGATGTATGTGAATAATCTATGTCGCCCATCCTTTTTCCATGTCATTTTAAGGCTATGTTCCAAAAATTAGCCTAATCCAGAGCTCATGTGGGCTACATAATAGAAAATAATGTTGACAATGGCACCTATTGTTGATATTTGAGCCAACACAGGCTATGGATTAGGCTGGTAATTAGGCCCTAGCCCTAAAATGACACAACAAAAAGGATGGGATGCATGGATTATTCACATACATCAATGTAGGACCAATTAGGCCCCACTAGTTGCTCCTTGCCAAGGCCTATAAAATGAAGACTACAACCCATATAGAATGATAACCATGACCCTTACCTCATGACAACCATGAATCTTACCTCGTGAAATCTACGACCCATACCCGGGTCATGGTTGCAATGTGGTAAGGATTGTGGTTGAAATGTGGTAAGGGTCGTAGTTATCATGGGTTGTGGTTGTCATGTTATATGTGGTAAGTGAACATGTAACAAGTACGACCCATATAACATGAGAACCATAGCCCATATAACATGATAGCTACGGCCCATAACAACTACGACCCATGACAACCACGACCCTTACCACATTACAACCATGACCCGGGTAGGGGTCATGGTTGTCATGATATGTCGGTCGTGGCTATCATGAGGTAAGGGTCGTAGTCTTCATTTTATAGGCCTTAGCAAGGACCAACTAGTGAGGCCTACATTGATGTATGTGAATAATTCATGTCACCCATCCTTTTTGTTGTGTCATTTTAGGGCTAGGACCCAAATATCAGCCTGATCTAGAGCTCACGTGGGCTCAAATATCAACAGTGGGTGCCATTGTCACCATTATTTTCTATTATGTGGCCCACATGAGCTATGGATTAGGCTGATATATGAAACTTAGCCTTAAAATGACACCGCAAAAAGGATGGGCGGCATGGATTATTCATATACATAAATGCAAGCCCCACTAGTTGGTCCTTGCCAAGGCCTATAAAATGAAGACTACGACCCATATAGCATCACAACCATGACCCTTACCTCATGACAACCACGACCCATACCCAGGTTGGGGTTGTAATGCGGTATGGGTTGTGGTTTTAATGTGTAAGGGTCGTAGTAGTCATGGGTTGTGGTTGTCATGTTATATGAGTCATGGTTGTCATCTTGTATTGATCGTGGTTGTCATGGGTCGTAATTGTCATGGGTCGTGGTTTTCATGTTATATGGGTTTCGGTTGTTATATGTTTACTTCCTTTACTATCAAATAAGAGGATTGCCATTGGTATAATAGCCAAAGGCCCACGATGGGGTGATCTATTCCATTCACCTTGTCAGCCAACTCGATGTCAAAAAATCCCGACTTAGGTAGTGTCCACTTCTAACAAACATCATAATGAGCCTGAAAAGTGTCATTTGTGGGTTTCATTGTCATAATTATTTTCTATTATGTGACCCACACGAGCTCTGAATCATGCTAATATTTTGGCCTTAGCCATAAAATGACACGGCAAAAAGGATGGGCGGCATTGATTATTCACATACATCAATGTAGGCCTCACTAGTTGGTCCTTGCCAAGGCCTATAAAATGAAGACTACAACCCATATAGCATGACAACTACAACCCTTACCAAATGACAACCACAACCCTTACCTCATAGCAACTACGACCCATATCCAAGTAGTGGTTGTAATGCGGTAAGGGTTCTGGTTGTAATGTGGTAAGGGTCATAGTTGTCATGTTATATGGGTCGTGGTTGTCATGGGTCGTAGTTATCATGTTATATGGGTCATGGTTCTCATGTTATATGGGTTGCAGTTGTTACATGTTCACTTCTTTTATTACTAAAGGAAAGGATAACCATTGGTAAAATAGCCTAAGGCCCACAATGGGATGATCCATTCCATCCACCTTGTCGGCCAGCTCACCATGGGCCCCAAAAGTCCTGACTTGGGCAGTGTCCACTTCTAACAAAAATCATAATGAGCCTAGAAAGTTTCAACAGTGGGTTCTATTATCACTATTATTTTCTATTATGTTACCCACACGAGCTCTAAATCAGGTTGATATTTGGGCCCTAGCCCTAAAATAACACGGCAAAAAGGATAGGTGGCATAGATTATACACATACATCAATGTGGGCCTCACGAGTTTGGTTCTTACCCACATGCAAAAAAGAGTTCTGTACACATCACTTTCTTTACACAAAATACAACGTAATTTCTTATTCCCTAAAAGACCATACACATACTGAAATAAGGATAAGGGAATTTTGGTCGGAGTAATTTCGAAGGCGTGTCAAAAGGCCACCTACGGAATATTTGAAAGGTTGAATCTCTTTAGAAAATTTGACCATACATCGAGGCCAGTACGATCAGTTTCCCTTTACCAAAAATAGTATCTACTTAAGAAAGTCAGACCAAACTCACCATGAGAAATAAACCTTTAACCAATCCGATGAGTGGAATGCCCTGATTTTTTAAAAGTGACCTAATCCTCATAGAGGGGCCGCTTGATAGACCACAGGTATTTTTGATGGATGTGACATGTTAGTATGTGGTAAGGAATGGAAAAATTAAGTGTGGGTGGAGCAAACATTCTTGAAAATGGTTCCTTGATAAGGATTAGGTGTAGCAATGGAAGGAACCCGAGCCCACCGTGAGCAAAAGTGACCTGACTCAAACTGTGTCTGAGACACTAATCACAAAGATCCCTAACAAAAAGAAAATACCGGTTGATCCTAAATAGCTGTAAGACCTCATCCATTCCGTACCATTCTTATGCTTATGTGTACGACAATCAACGGCCTTATCCAAACTTGGATTAACTGTATATAGTACACACCCAACTGATCAGAACATCAAGACCTCGAAACTGATTTCATATCAACCGCCATATCACCACGATCATGTAGGTACCCTCGTGTGTCTTTACGACGCTCCGTTAGTGGGATACGTCGTGAAGTATCATTAGTGTATCATGTGCACAAGGCGCCATATACTCCATTACACACATGTGCACAACACATGTCATACACACATGCAAATGTCACACATGGGTGAGAGAATCTCTACCCATGTGTGTGATGTCACACACCCATACCTCCCATCTCTCATGTGCATGCAAGGTCAACTCTTCTCCATGCCATACCCTATGCATGACATCATCACACCATGCCATCCCCTATCCTTTTAATCCACCATTAATTGCAAATCATGAATTAATTTCCATAATCCTAGTCTAGGCTAACTAAGATCACATTAATTGAATCTAACCACATTTTAACAATTTCTCTACAAATAGTCCTTCATCCCATGTCATTTCACCATTTTCTACACATGGAGAGAGAGAGAGGAGTAATCTTGGTGGGCCATCAACTCCATCAATCCCATCCATCTAATCCATCAAGGTGAGTACACCTTCTTCACTCTTATGGTTTGTTTTCTTTTTTATCATTTGGATGATTAATAGTGTTGATGATTTGATGATAATGACATGATCAATGGTGTGGATGCATAGGAGAAAACATATAAAAATATGCTTAGTATTGATGATGATATAATGATAATGATGTGATTAATGGTGTGGATTCATGGGAGAATACATATAAAAGAAAAATAATAAAAATAATTTATTATAGACTTTATGTGGGACCCATTGATAGTGAGCCCCACCAGAATTGTGTAGGCCATCCAAACCCTCTAAAGTGTGGCCTAATGGGCTGGCCACTCACTCACACATACACACACACACACGTGATGCACGCCACGTCAAAATAAATAAATAAACAAAAAAAGGGAGAGTGGACGTTGATCGCTGCCCGTGTCTAGAGGACACTGCAACAAGCAGCATCCAACTGCTTTGAATAAAAGGGGTTGGGGCTGTGGGTCCACAACAGGTCCCACCCATGATTTATATATTTAATCCACACCATCCATCCAATTCCACAGCTCATTTTAGGCCTTGGGAAGAAAATTGAAGCCAATCCAAATCTCTGTTAGGTCACACCATCATAAAGACTATTTTAATAGTGTTAAACTTTTAGGGCCCACTACGATGTTTCTATACGTTAAAACATGCTGAATATTAGGCTTGTTTGTTCTGTCACGAGCCAGAGAATGCAACAGATTTAAAAAAATTTAGAAAAATAAGCAACAAGTGTTGGACGCTACTTGCTGTCAGCGTCCTACTACTTGCATCTGTCAGGGACGGTGGGCCCCACCACAGGCCCCACCATGATGTATGTCGAGCATCTACACCGTGCACTTGATGGGTCCCCTTTAGAAAGTGGGATACCCAAAAATCAGTCGTACACAGAACTCAGGTGGCCCACACCATTTAAAAAAGAGAGAGAGAAGATTGCATTGATATCAACAAGTTATGTGGGTCTGATCATGAGGAATATGTTATATCCAAACTGTCCATCCATTTGGTAAGATTTTCTTAAGGCTTGAGAAGAAAAATAAGACAGGTCTAACTTTCAAGCGGTCCACACTACAAAAGCAGCAGGGGATTGAACGTCTACCATTGGAACCCTTTTTGGATCACTGAAATTTTGGACAAATATGAAATTTTTTCTTCCTCTTAATTCAAGTCATTGTAACCTTATGAACGGATTGAATGGAAAATAAATGTTATGGTGGGCCCTGTAAATTATTTAAACGGTGAAATCATTATTTAGATAATCTTTGGATATGATTCATTTTGTTTGGATAATGCTCTAAAATGATCTATAAATATAGATGAACAGTGTAGGTATAATAAATACATCACTTTGGGATCCATGTAACTTTGATCTCCTTGAACCGTTTGTACAACTTAGAGCAAGCTCGAGCATATAAAAGCACTTGCAGGGATCCACCTAAAATTTGGATGTATCTGAAACTTGGTCTGACCCCTTAATCAAGTGGGACACACGTAATGGATGGGCTGGATTTATGAACCACATCTCTGTAGGACCAACAAATGACTATAAATATTTAATGGAGGTGTCACGCCCCAAATCCGGGGATGGACAGCTTCCGTGATGCCCCGAATCCGGCACTCGACTTCCAAACACCAAGTCCCGAGTTCGGCGCACCAAAAAAAAGATTTTTGTTTGAATTTATTTTTTTAATAATACGTGAGCATGAAGATCCATGAACACAAGTATAATGCTTTTCAAAAGGCACATGACGTCAACATTGCCAAATCAAAAAATAGATACAATGCATTAAGAACGCTAAGTCTTCCAAGCTTCTCCTGCCCTGAAAAAAAAATGGGAAATATGAAGCTTAGGCAAAAGGCCTAGTGAGTACACACATGTGTGCATTGTATCCTACATGCAAGCAAAATAAATATGTTACAAGGAAATCATACATGTGAAAGGCCTGTAGTAAGTAAAGTATGATGTCAATGCCAATACAATGCATATGCATCATAGTAATACTCCAAGTCAATGCTACCAGCATCGCCAAGTTATAT
This sequence comes from Magnolia kwangsiensis, assembly GCA_037074715.1. Taxonomy (NCBI): domain Eukaryota; kingdom Viridiplantae; phylum Streptophyta; class Magnoliopsida; order Magnoliales; family Magnoliaceae; genus Magnolia; species Magnolia kwangsiensis. The sequence goes on from CM073580.1 coordinate 90,678,054, forward strand.
TTTTATTTCTCCTAAACCACAGCCATAACCATATTACGTGCATCCGTAATCACATCATCATCATCATCATATTGTCATGCCATAATTATACAATATCAGAAATAATAACAAGTCCATGAGTCAACCAATATCAGAATACACAATACAGATCAATTATACAAATGAGAAGTCATAAAGAGTCAAATATCAGATGCTGTATCTAAACCATATAAATGCAGAAACACAGGTAACTCAAAATGTCATATGCCGCAGATGTAATACAATATGTGGTGTGAATGGAATGACCATGCTGGAGTGTGAAGTCGGGATGATAGAACGTAGTATCCCAGGCTATGAGGTTCATCACAAGAGACTTCTATCCAAACCAATCCCATACCTAAATTTGGATAGTCAGACTCAATGTGGTAAACTCCTGATCTCAAGTTAGTCACGTACCCCAACTGAAATCCTGACCATTGCGAAGGTACACGTAACAAATATTTATGCACCACCAGCCCGAGTGGATACTAAATGAATGAATGATATGCAACTCCTGCTCGATAAGTCCACATATAAGTACAGTTCCTCTTTAGGATCATCACCGGGGTTTAGTACACTCCAAATGGCACTGCCCCTCTCCCAGCAGTATAGTCCAAGTGAGCGTAAGAAACCATACTATCCGCCTGGCCAATAATCTGCCAATACCTATTTGGCACATCGATAGCGGACCCATTCACGAGCTAGTCAAACTCAGCCTAGCTATGCCCCCTACCCTCGGGCGGGTAAGGCCACACCCCCTTCCAACCGACCACAACACAGTGGGAGATGCAGTCTCCTAGTATTCAACACTCGGGTGCTCATGTATCCACTCGGTCTCAACGTTGGGGCGTCTCCTGGCCACAGAGGTTTAGGGATTTTCACCTAGGGACATCCATGACGCCCGTATGCTAGAACTAAATATTTTCGGTGTCCCATCTGGCCATCCATGATATGCCTATGGAGGCTACGACCTTGATGTCGCTAGGGCGTATATTAATCATAATACAGGATGCATGAGTCACACAATCTAATCATGCATTAATCTTGTACATACTGTGCACTCATATGAGATAACCTCCACCTATCAGGGAGTCTTATAATAACATGCTCAAGGACACATGCAATGATCAACCACATCTCACAGCAAACATGCAGATGATGCGTATAGGCATGTATCATGATGTTATGTTGTCATATACTCATAATCAGTATCAATAACTGATATCGACAATCAGCCTCGACAATGTGGACATTTAACCAGCATTGCCCCCAAGGAATGACCCACATATAGCCTAATATATAGTGGACCCATTGCCTCACACGAGGGCCAAATATACAACACCATAGGCCCTACTCAAGAGCTTAATACACACTACGATGGGTCTTTCACATGGGCCTAACATACATCACAATGGGCTTCATCGCCTGGCCCTTAAATGCATTAAAATGGGGATCATCACATAGGCATCATATACATCACATTGGGCCTTAAACATGGGTTGAATACACATCACAGTGGGCCTCGAATACGAGCCGCATATACATCACATTGGGCCGTATCATATGGCCTCACACATCACAATGGGCCTCGGCACATGGGCCATGAATTGTAACGCCCGTGAAAAATTCATACTTGGGCTCGAGTACCAACTCGACCCGAAATTGCGTAGAATTAATTCTTTTAGAAAATATGACTAAGTTAGCTAGCGCAACGCTGGAGTAGCTGGGAAATAGTCCCTGATCACTTTAAATACGTTCTACAAGACCCAAATCGAGTAGAACCAACGACTCTATAACACTCTATAACCTCGGATCAAACTCTAAGCAGGTTTGTTCTCTGGACCACTTTGAATCTTTGTATTGGATCTAGACCGCGCGTCGAAAGTCCGATACCTCCTATCTTAGACCGTTAGAACCGCCTAGCTGGACTTGACACTCATTTCGAAAATCAAGTCAAACCGATAATCACAGGCTATTTCATTGAGCCCGGACCGAAGAGAGTGTGAAAAGGGACAATTGGAATTTCAAATTCAAATCTGGCACACGACTTGACGCGTCAGTATTGAGCGTTCTGATCGTCAGAATTCAGCCAGATTACACCCTCGGATCAGGAGAAATTTCTATTTTATATCATGAGACTTTCAGCCCTGATCTACGTGCGGTGACCGCTGAACTGAAACTGGTCCGCCACGTGCGATCTGCGGACCCAGCCGGACTGAAAACTTAACACGTGCTAGATCTGGTACGCATGAGCTTAAGTCCAATCGCATTCGGCCAGGGGACCACCAGAAAGCATCTTTTGGACCGAAACAGCCCCGAATTGGATATGTACTAAGTAAACTTTGTACCGGAGCCTATTTTCGGCGTTTTTGAGCTTATAAAAGGGATTGAAACCCTCACTCCTCTCTCCCATCCGAAATTGCAAGAAACCCTAGATTTGGGAGAGAGAAAAGGTGAGAGTTTGTGAGAGAGAGTGGGATAGATTTCTCCAGCTTCGAGCCACCTGTTGCTAGTGCCTAAGCAACACCTCCTGATCACCAAGCTGGTGATTCTTTCACGTTTTCAGGTAATAACTAACCCTAGAAGTTGCTGATTTTGGGATCACTAAGATCCATAGCTTTTTAACCAATAGATCTTGTAAAACAGGTTCTCTTATCGCCGTTGACGAAGCGTATACGCTCCGTTCGAAACAACACGTCTATAAGAGACTAGGTGAGGATTTTAGACGCTTTGATTGACGGTTTCCAACGCTTTCAATGTCGTTTAATAGTAGATTATCGACGACATCGCCGTTTGACATGTACAACATGCTATCCGTTTCCTGTTTCGTAAATCAACGAAGAATATGAGATTTAGGGCATTTTAGTCATTTGTAGGAAGTACAGTTTACATTCATATTTTGATGATGTGATTGACATGGTTTGTTGTCGCATTAGGAAGTTAGGAATACGTGCATAATTAGTTTGGCAAAGAGATTAGCCTAATTGGGCACAGGTGGGCCCACTTGAAGCAATTTTCGGGCGCACACCCTTATATGCCATGTACACACCCCCCATATGTGTCCCGTCCAAAGAAAACCCCTAAAACTTTCCTCTCCTTCACAAACAGCCCTCCCCATAGCCCTATTTACATTTTCCAGCAACTATCTCCAAATTTCATGATTCCCAACCACCCCTAGATCCATCCTTGGCCAAAAACGACCACCCTCCATCGATCTTTTGAAGTTGGCAGCCCTCCTTCTTGAAGATTTCATCATTTGGAGCTCCAAAAACTCCCAAATCGAGCTGAAATCGTGAGGTGCTCCATTCCACTTTTTCATTTTCATTTCTCCTTGAAAGTACATCCTTGGGAAGCTTGAAGCATCCCTCTACGACGCCTAGATCTCCCTTTTCCAGATTGGACAGCCACTTCTCCACATTTTTTTCATTTTTTATGGCTTTCGTGGAAGCCATTTTAGGCCTTTTGTCACTCTCCACCATCTTATCTTTGATGGGTAAAAGGAAGACTGCAGTAGACGAGGCTGGGCCAAGTCACCCTGCTCAATCGAGAAGACCGCGGGGTGGTGCCGCAAGTTCAAGCGCCGCCACAGGTCCAGCTACAGCCCTAGAGTGTCGTACAAAGCGGGATTTGGATCCCCATACTCACCTTGGGCGAGTAATTCTATCAGAGATGCCTCACGGTCAATACACTGATCGTAAAGTGTTGTTTGAGGCAGACGTGGAAGGGCGATTGTTCGGCGAATTTTTATTGTTCGAGCGCATTGAAGCTGCGCATTTGGGTCCGATCTTTGAAGCTCGCGCTCGTGCTAATGTGAGCACCATTCGTGCCTTCTACGCTTGTATCCAGAATCCTACCTTGGAGCCATTGCAGTTCAAAATCCCTTTTGGTAGAGATCGGATGGCTACGATAGATGTGCGACTGATTGCGCGACTTCTGAACGTGCCTCTTGGTGATGTTCATCCTAGTGAGAAGAATCTGAGGAGTAGGCGTGAACGAGATCACCGCACCAGGTTTCTGTGCGGTAAGTTGGTTCCATGGCAGTCTAATAATAGCCTCAAGGTGACGTATATGTCTGATAATTTGCGTCTAATGCACCATATCTGCACGTACAATGTTTATTCCAGGTCGATTAATCGCATTGAATGTACACGCCTTATGGTTGATTTTCTGTATCTGGTGACCCAGGGAGAGAACGTATGTATGGCTGCTTTCATCTTGTGACAGATAATCCTTATAGCCAAGTCAAGAAGAACATCCGAATCGCTTCCTTTTGGCCGACTGATATGCAAGATCGCGCTTGAGTTTGCTTACAGACTTGGGCCGGAATTGCCAATTTCGATTCATAGCATTGATGAGTCGACTATGGTCAAGATGAAGATTGGGTCTCAGTACCGTGAAAATCAGCTTGAGGAGGATAGCGAGGATGACTTTGATGATGAGGAAGATCAAAGCGAAGAAGAACCTGGAGCAGAAGTTCAGGAAGAAGTCCAGGAAGAGGCAGAAGAGGAGGCTCAGGATACAGATGAGAGCCCTCCTCCTTCTGCGTAGGCTACTAGTGATGATCGCATTGCTCGGATTGAGGAGAGTCAGATCGCCTTGCGAAGGGAAGTTCAGGAACTTCGCGCTGAAGTCGAGGATGCCAAGGCCGTTATAAAGAGAAAATTCGGCAAGGTGACTCGCACCTTGAAGGCGATCCTGTGTTGCTTGCAGGATAAGGGTGCTCCTCCTCCGTCACCCGACTCAGACTAGCGATGCGACCTTAATGTTGTTGTTAGTAGTTAGTCATTTTTTACTTTTGTTGTGTAAGCTTGTTAGGGCTAGTGCCTTGCTTATGTTGCTGTTGTAATTTTAACTGTCTTAGTTCCCATGTATTTCTTGTCATGATGCTTGTAAGGATATATCCCTTGTATTGTAATAATTTTGATTAAATGAAATGCATGGAATGTCTTTGACTCCTTGTGTGAATGATTGCGGTGTATTTGTGCTATTAAGACTGACAAGGTTGCGCCCTATTTTGAATATAGGGAATGCCGCCTAAGGCTACGCGGAGCACGGTTTGGCTTGCATTGAGTGAATATATGGATCAGACTCCTTCGCAGTCTGACACCCATGCAGACCCTGTTGTGGGCCCGATTCCTGAGACAGTTCGTGCGTCTCAGCCTACTGCTGGTCCTACAGTTGGACCACCGCCGTTCACACCGTCAGTTAGAGAGCCTCATCATGCATCTACTTCAACTCAACCCCCGCCACAGCCTGCTCCACCTCCTGACAGATTTGAGCAGATGTTGGCTATGATGCAGCAGCAGCAGCAACTTCTGACTACCATTGTGGGGACATTAGCCCAGGGTGGGGGTGTGACTCCACCTGCACCACCTGCGCATCCAGCTGAGGATGCTTATACATACGCCCAGGATGAGGGCACAACTCATCCTGTACCACCTGCTTACCCTGCGGAGAATGCCGCAGATACACGGGGCCTATTAGAGCGATTTCAGCGCTTACGGGCTCCCACTTTTACGGGTTCTCACAGACCCGAGGAGGCCGAGTACTGGCTCGACCATGTGTCGAAGATATTGCGGATGCTTCATTGCACAGAGGCCGAGCAGGTAGAGCTGGCTACATTCCTGTTTGAGTGAGAGGCCAGCCTGTGGTGGGATAGCGTATTGCGGACCGTTGTAGCCGACTATATATGGACATGGGCAGCATTTGAGTTCCGCTTTCACGAGAAGTATTACCCCCAGACTTACAGGCATGACAGGGAGAATGAGTTTCTCCGCCTCAGACAGGCAGCCATGACAGTCACGGAGTATGAGCATCGGTTTACGGAGTTGGGCAGATACGTCCCGACTATTTTGGCTAATGAGCAGATGCGCATACGGCACTTTTTGGAGGGTTTGCGACTGGATATTCGGTCGAAGATGTGCTGTGTGACCATTCCCTCATATGCGGAGTTGATTCACTTGTCTATGCGGGCAGAGCAGGATGTGGATCGACTTGTGCGATCTCGTGGCCCTGTTGCTTCTACGCCACGACCAGATATGCAGGACAGGCCCTTCGCGGGCAAGAGGCCTTCCGTCGACCCTCCTACTCGGGCCATAGCTCCAGCACCATCGTTTCGGCGCCTCGAGTTATCGTGCACATATTGTGGGAGGACGGGCCACTTGGCGCAGAACTGTTTTTCTCGGATACGGGACTGGGTTCTCGCCGCCGCAGAAGATTGACCGTGCACGTTCACAGGCGATATCAGCACCGCCTATATGGTTAGCTCCTGCGCACCCTTCTTTTAGACCTCCGGTATCGCAGATCAGATAGCCTCCACGGCCCATGACACAGCGGCCGAACCGGCCACAACAGGCACGGGTTCATGCATTGACAGCTGAGGCTGCTGCGACTCCGACTTTTCAGCATTCGGCCTTCGAGGTCACAGCCCATATTGGAGGTACTCCTATTCTCATGATGGTGGACACTGGTTCCACGATTTCTTTGATATCACGTGCGGTAGTCAGGCGTCTTGGGTTACAGACTATCACTATGGATAGCGTGCGGGTCTTTGCAGCTCATAGGGATTATTCGGATGTTACCCAGATGTGTGAGGGTTGTTTGGTTGATCTGGGAGGTAGGATGATGGCTCTTGATCTTATCGTCGATCCCTCTCTCGTTTATCTCGACGTCATTCTTGGCATGGACTGGTTGACTGCTGGGAGGGCCGAGATTGACTGCGAGACTCGTATGGTGATGGTGTACGAGCCTGAGGGCACGCCTTTCACGTTTTCAGTGCGGGTAAATTTCCCTTTCCGCATACTTAGTTACGCCACTTTATTGCGCGACACTGGTGCCCAGGTACTTGAGCATACGCCAGTCATTTCTGAGTTCGGGGATCTGTTCAGGAAGATCTCTGGTTTGCCGCCCCGACGAGAGATCGATTTCACTATCGATCTGGTTCCTGGTTCTACGCCCGTCTCACTGCTGACGTATCGCATGGCACCGTGTGAGATGGAGGAGTTGAGGACGCAGATTAATGGTCTGCTAGAGCTTGGCCTTATACGGCCTAGTGTGTCTCCTTGGGGAGCACCGGTCTTGTTCGTGAGGAAGAAGGATGGTTCGATGCGATTATGTATTGATTATCACAGGCTGAACCAGGTCACGGTGAAGAATAAGTACCCTTTACCCAGGATCGATGACTTGTTTGATCAGTTGAGAGGAGTGCAGTACTTCTCGAAGATTGATCTTCAGTCAGGATATCATCAGTTGCGCGTTAGGGATGAGGATGTGCAGAAGACAGCATTCAGGACCAGTTTTGGCCACTACGAGTTCCTCGTGATGTTGTTCGGTCTCACGAACGCACCAGGCGTGTTCATGGATCTGATGAACCGGGTATTTCGGCCTTTCCTCTATCGGTTCGTCGTTGTATTCATTGACGACATTTTGGTGTACTCTAGGAGTCGAGAGGAGCATGAGGAGCACTTGCGTTTGGTCTTGGATACGCTCAGACAGCATCAGTTGTTCGCACAGTACAAGAAGTGCGACTTCTGAAAGCAGGAGGTGAAGTTTCTGGGACACGTGGTGTCCAAGGATGGCATGGCAGTTGACCTGTCTAAGGTAGCCACGGTGCAGGACTGGGAGCAGCCTGGTTCTGTCACTGAGGTGAGGAGTTTCTTGGGTGTCGCTGGCTACTATCAGCGCTTCATTTAGGATTTCTCGAAGATCGCGAGACCCTTATCTCAGTTGACACGGAAGGACGTGAAGTTCACCTGGAATGACAAGGCGGAGTCAGCTTTTCAGGAGCTGAAGGACAGACTTACGTCCGCCCCTGTGCTAGTATTGCCAGAGCAAGGGGTTAGATACACTATATACACTGACGCGCCTAGCGTTGGTTTGGGTTGTGTCCTTATGCAGAGGGACAAGGTAATTTCGTATGCCTCGAGACAATTAAGGAAGCACGAGGAGAATTACCCTACACACGACCTAGAGTTGGCAGCCGTTATATTCGCACTGAGACTCTGGAGACATTACCTCTACGGAGAGGAGTTCGAGCTCTTTTGCGACCACAAGAGCCTCAAGTACATATTCACGCAGCGAGACTTGAATATGAGGCAGCGACGATGGATGGAGACGTTGAAGGACTTCAAGTTTGAAGTTCTTTACCATCCTGGAAAGGTAAACCTTGTGGCTGATGCGTTGAGCCGCAAGAAGGCGATAGAGTTTGCGGCTCCGCTGATGGTTGCTGAGTGGGATATGGTTGAGTTTTTGCGAGATTTTGAGCAGAAACTCACCGTAGAGGAGCCGTTTGAGTTCATCACACATGTACAGGTGCGATCTCAGATCGATGACCGAGTCATCGAGGCGTAGAGGGACGATGCGCATCTGACTGAGCTTCGAGAGCAGGCCAGTGATGACGCAGACGCCGACTGGCGAGTTGGTATGGATGGGGGCTTACGTTATCGTGGCCGCCTATGCGTCCCAGATATCCCTGACTTGAGATGAGAGATTCTCAAGGCTGCGCATTGTACTAGACTCGCGATGCATCCAGGCAGTACGAAGATGTATCGTGACGTGAAGAGGACGTATTGGTGGGAAGGTATGAAGACCCACATAGCAAAGTTCGTGTCCCGTTGTCTCACTTGTCAGCAGGTGAAGGCAGAGCATCACCGACCACCTGGACTTTTGCAGCCTATGCCGATCGCAGAGTGGAAGTGGGATTTCATTTCCATGGACTTCATTTCTGGGTTGCCGAAGACGAGGAAGGGACATGATTCCATTTGGGTGATCGTCGACCGTCTGACGAAGTCGACGCACTTCCTACCGATTAGAGTTACGAACTCTGTAGACGAGCTGGCTAGACTGTACATCAGAGAGATTGTGCGTCTGCATGAAGTTCCGCTGGAGATCGTGTCGGACAGAGACACGCGGTTCACTTCTATTTTCTGGACTCGCATTCAGGAGGTTATGGGTGTAAAGTTGAAGTTCAGTACTGCCTTCCACCCATAGACGGACGGACAGACAGAGCGGGTGAACCAGATCTTAGAGGACATGTTGCGAGCTTGCGCATTGGACTTCAAGGACAGTTGGGATGATTGTCTTGCATATGCAGAGTTTACGTATAACAATAGCTTTCAGACGAGTATCGGTATGGCACCTTATGAGGCGCTATATGGGCGACCTTGTCGCACACCGCATTGCTGGATAGAGGTCGGTGAGCGTAGCTTGATTGGCCCAGAGTTAGTGCAGGCGACGTCAGAGAAGATTGATAGTATTCAACGTCGTCTTCTTACAGCGCAGAGCAGACAGAAGAGTTATGCCGATATGAGACGGAGGCCACTAGAGTTCACAGTTGGGGATCATGTGTTTTTGCGAGTTTCCCCTATGAAGGGAGTCCTTCGGTTCGGGAAGAAGGGGAAGCTGGCACCGCGATTCATTGGTTCATTCCAGATTCTCGATCGTGTGGGAGCAGTGGCTTACCGATTGGCTTTACCCAAGCCTCTCGCGAGCGTTCACAACGTATTTCATGTTTCTATGCTGAAGAAGTACGTTGTTGATCCTTCCCGTATCATCAGATGGGAGCAGATGCAGTTAGGAGAGATGTTACATATATCCTGCGACCGACACGTATCCTAGACAGGAAGGAGCAGGTACTGCGTAGCAAGGTGATTCCCCTTGTGAAGGTATTGTGGACGCATCACTCTGAGGAGGAGGCTACCTGGGAGACAGAAGCCGAGATAAGAAAGAACTACCCACAGCTTCTCGAGGAGTACGAAAAGGTACAAATTTCGAGGATGAAATTATTTGTTAAGGGGGGTAGATTGTAATGCCCGTGAAAAATCCATACTTGGGCTCGAGTACCAACTCGACCCGAAATTGCGTAGAATTAATTCTTTTAGAAAATATGACTAAGTTAGCTAGCGCAACGCTGGAGTAGCTGGGAAATAGTCCCTGATCACTTTAAATACGTTCTACAAGACCCAAATAGAGTAGAACCAACGACTCTATAACACTCTATAACCTCGGATCAAACTCTAAGCAGGTTTGTTCTCTGGACCACTTTGAATCTTTGTATTGGATCTAGACCGCGCGTCGAAAGTCCGATACCTCCTATCTTAGACCGTTAGAACCGCCTAGCTGGACTTGACACTCATTTCGAAAATCAAGTCAAACCGATAATCACAGGCTATTTCATTGAGCCCGAACCGAAGAGAGTGCGAATAGGGACAGAATTGGAATTTCAAATTCAAATCTGGCACACGACTTGACGCGTCAGTATTGAGCGTTCTGACCGTCAGAATTCAGCCAGATTACACCCTCGGATCAGGAGAAATTTCTATTTTATATCATGAGACTTTCAGCCCTGATCTACGTGCGGTGACCGCTGAACTGAAACTGGTCCGCCACGTGCGATCTGCGGACCCAGCCAGACTGAAAACTTAACACGTGCTAGATCTGGTATGCATGAGCTTAAGTCCGATCGCATTCGGCTAGGGGACCACCAGAAAGCATCTTTTGGACCAAAATAGCCCCGAATTGGATATGCACTAAGTAAACTTTGTACCGGAGCCTATTTTTAGCATTTTTGAGCTTATAAAAGGGGTTGAAACCCTCACTCCTCTCTCCCATCCGAAATTGCAAGAAACCCTAGATTTGGGAGAGAGAAAAGGTGAGAGTTTGTGAGAGAGAGTGGGATAGATTTCTCCAGCTTCGAGCCAACTGTTGCTAGTGCCTAAGCAACACCTCCTGATCACCAAGCCGGTGATTCTTCCACGTTTTCAGGTAATAACTAACCCTAGAAGTTGCTGATTTTGGGATCATTAAGATCCATAGCTTTTTAACCAATAGATCTTGTAAAACAGGTTCTCTTATCGCCGTTGACGAAGCGTATAGACTCCGTTCGAAACAACACGTCTATAAGAGACTAGGTGAGAATTTTAGACGCTTTGATTGACGGTTTCCAATGCTTTCAATGTCGTTTAATAGTAGATTATCGACGGCATCGCCATTTGACATGTACAACATGCTATCCGTTTCCTGTTTCGTAAATCAACGAAGAATATGAGATTTAAGGCATTTTAGTCATTTGTAGGAAGTACAGTTTACATTCATATTTTGATGATGTGATTGACATGGTTTGTTGTCGCATTAGAAAGTTAGGAATACGTGCATAATTAGTTTGGCGAAGAGATTCACCTAATTGCGCACTTCGGGTCGACATACTATATGTAGACTTAAGTGTGTAGTGTATGTGTTTGTATAAATGCTTGTATTAGTATGTATTGAATTAAATGATGTTATGAGATAGTTTGAGATTGATTTCTCAATTAATATGCTGACCTAAATGATTTCCTACATGTTAACTATATGCATGATTTCATTACATGCATGAAATATATGTGCTTGAAAATTTGCCTAAGTTGAATGTTATAACATGTGTTAACATGCTCACATGATTGTATTTCAATTCCAATATTCCTATATAAATTGTTGATGTGATTCCATAATTGTTTGGGACTATAATTAGTCCAGGCAGTCGGTAACCGATCGAATTCGTGGTTGGCTAGTCTTGGCCACGAACGACGCGTCGATGAACGTGAGCCGTGTTTGGAGTTGGCGGCAGTGGTTAGGCCACGCGAAGAGTTTTACGCACTTCATGTCGTTTGACTTGAGATGCGATCGCGCTAGTCGAGCCCGTCAAGTAACCCGACTGGCCGATGTATGTTCACCTTGTATGAGTCATAACTGCTTGAACCTAGGGTACTGAACTTACCATTGTAAACCCTGTTAACCATGGTACCTTGATCCACGAAGACTCATGAGCCGGGCATGGTGGTATGGGACACCGTGGTCGAGCTGTCGGCCTACGCTGGGGCCATAAACCTCCCCATAGTGACCAGTGAGCACATAGTCTCGTGAGCAGATTATGGTGGTATGGGACACTATATTCTAGCTGTCGGCCTACACTGATCAGGCGACGAGTCCTTTATAGTGACCGCAAGCGTATTCTGAGTCTACGGGAGGCGACGTCCCTTCAGTAGCAGTAGAGTACAGTAGGCCTGTATTGATAAGGTGATGGGGGAGCGGTGCAACGAGTGCGAGCAACAGCCCTGATAGCCCTTGCAGCGACCTACAAAATATACATCGTATGAGATTACAAGGAGTGACGACCCTAGATAGGATCTGTGTTGGGATTGATACAAGGGAAGTACCTTAGTTTCCCAATCCTGCTGTTTGAATGGACTAATAACAATTCGAAAATCATATCACCATGCCATTGCATGTGCTTGGAAGATGTGGAGCACTTGAGGGTCGATTGCATGCCGCGGTCGTAAGATGGTGCCGTATGAGGGAGATCGTCGGTGAGGGCATACATCACGTCATGTCATCTTGCATTAACAACAGTATTAGGATTGTCTGATTTACTGCTTTACTATTATCGCATGATTGATTTGTGAACATGCTAATCTTTGCTCTATGATTCCACTGAGTTGATCACTCACTCCCACGTTGCGGGATGGTGTTTGCAATACCCACCAGACCCTGTTGTAGATGCAGGTGAGGCTGAGATCCAGGAGGCAGGGCCAGACTTCGACGAGGACCAGGACGAGTTCTCATACATGCAGTTTCATGATGGCTTTGCGTAGGCGACCTGGGTTGATGGGACTTCAGTGGGACTATTTTGAACATTTTGATTTGTTCATGTATATGTTTATGAGACTCAGAGATGTATTCATACTTTAGAGACAGATGAGATCTACTTTGTTTTTCCTTACAGTGATATATATTGTTTAGTCTTTCGCTTGCTTTTATCACTAGATCTGGAGTATGAATTGCAGTTTTGGTATACTTTTACTCATGTGAATGCTTTAAATCAGACAACATTGAATCATAATCATTTTTGTTGCATAAGTGACGGTCTGGAACTCGGGAGTTGAGTTTATACATGACCCCCGATTTTCAGGGTGTTACATGAATACACCACATCAGGCTTCACAACCCATGGGCTTCAAATACACAACAGGTGGGCCCTACACATGGGCCTCAAATACATCATAATGAGCCACAACCCATGGGTCTAAGATACATCTCATGAGCCACACCCATGAGTCTCAAATACAATACATTGGGCCTTGCCCATGGGCCTCGAATACATTGCAAGTGGTCTCAAATCTATTTCATAGGTAGGCCACATACCTGGGCCTAATACACATCACTATGGGTCACATCACATAGGCTGGAAATACATCACAATAAGCCTCATCATATGGGCCGAAAATATATCTCAATAGGCTTTGCCCTTAGGCCACGAATACATTGCTACACCAATTTTAATAAGACTTAATACTACAACCACTTCACACATCACATAGTTAATGGCTCATATTTGATGTCGCATGGTTAAGGGCTAAGAACCACATTTCATCGTACCATTTATGGTTTAGAGATCATAGTGTATAGAATCCAGGACCTTGATAGCATTATCTTGGGTAACATAACCCTACATCACATTCGGTTTAGTGTACAACTTAGTTATATGTTATTCAAGTGGCAGTCTCTATATCGATAAGCACAAACCTACATTGTTGAATGGCCATCAGTGCCACTAGATTTCATATGGTAAAGTGGTCTTGTACGTGTTTCACATTCATACAATTAGATGACTACATAAACTCCACCATTGCCTATGATTAGGTGGTGATACATACATCAAATACCCACATGATTAATGGGCCAAACAAGTATATCACACCCTAACACCACTAGAGTCTACATATTTATTATAATTAAACATGTTTAAGGGTTTAAACACAAGTCACATGATCCTATTACTTAGGGCCGCTCCCTAACCAAAATGCAAAGTGGTGAAGGGTTGTGCACTCGTTATAAAATTAGGTAATCTAGGGCAGCAACCCAATCTCGCACAATTTTAGTCCGACCGCACACACTTCACAATTTCACATGATTTAGTGGTCGTTGAGGCACCACATGATCATGTGGTTTGGACCACACATACGCTATAATTGCACTTGTCTAAGTGGATACACACATAGATCACAATTATTGATGATCGAGTAGCCATATGAACACCATAATTTGGCATGATTGAGTGGCTACATCCACATAAATGATCACATGAGTTTAATGGTTACAAAACTCTCAAATTCACGTAAAGGAAAGGTCACAAGGAAATCACAAGTTCATAAAGTTTAAGTGGCCCTACAACCTCACAATCCTCCATAGGCAAGTGGGCCACTCGAAATTACAAGATCACATGGCTTGGTGGCCATTAGTATATCACACATCAAAGTTCATATGATTGTACATATGTCATATGGAGTCATAAACATTTGCTAAAGGAGTTCATTCATTGGCACATGTAAGACTACCACTAATGGTTTCACAAGACATATACTCAAGGTGGGCCTGGGACATAAAATCAAGTCAATATGTGGTTTGTGTGAGGCCATACCACCCGTAAAAGTTAAGGGGATTTGTCTTTATTATAACATTTACAATTATTTGATGGGCCCACTAAGGCGTGGATCACAAATCCAGCCCATCCATTATGTGTGTCTCACTTGGTTAAGGGGTCAAGCCAAGTTTCATATACATCCAAACTTAAGGTGAGGCCCTAGCAAGTTCTTTTGGTCTCCAAGTTGTACCAACAGTTCAAAGGAGATCAAAGTTACATGCGTCCAAAGTGATGTATTTATTACATATACACAGTTCATCTATTATTATTATTATTATTATATATATATTTATTTATTTATTTTTATTTTAGAGATCATTTATGGCATCATCCAAAAATGAATCATATTCAAAGATTATCTGGACCCCACCACAAAAAGTAGTAGAGATAATGATTTTATCGTTAAACAATTTAGAGGGCCCACCTTAATGTTTATTTTCCATCCAATCTATTCATTCGGTCACAAGGACCTGAATTAAGAGGAAAATCAAATCTCATATTGATCCAAACTTTTGTGACCCCTAAAAAGGGCTGCAATGGTGGATGTCCAATCCCCTGCTGCTTTTTTGCAGTGTGGATCACCTGATGGTTAGATCTGTCTTATTTTATTTATTTATTTATTTTTCTCAAGCATTAAGACAAAATCGCCAAATGAATGGACGGTTTGGATACAACACATACCTCTTGATCAGATTCCAATTTTTTGTATTTTATTTTTATTTCTTTATTTATTTATTTTTAATGGTGTGGGCCACCTGAGTTCCGTGTACGGCTGATTTTTGGAGGATCTCATCAGATAAAGGGGACTTGTTGAATGCACGGTACTAATGTTCCACATACATCATGGTGGGGCCTGTGGTGGGGCCCACTTTCCTCCAGCATCAGCAGCTGATGCTGCTTGCTGCAGCGTCATCCAGACACTGACGGCAGCTGTATCATATGTAAAAAAAAAAATTTCAAATATGGGGCCCACAACAGGACGATCCAGTCCGACTGTTGTGTGTGTCCCATAGGGTGGACGGTTCAGTCCAAGTTTTAGATGTATCCAAATTTCCGGCGGGCCCCAATGAGTGCTCTTATATGTTTTAATATGTCTTCACATGATTTTAGATGGTGTGGCCTACTAGAGAACTGGATTGGATTTATTTTTCAGCTCAAGGCCTAAAATGAGATGGGAAATCATATAGATGGCATGGATAAAAAATATATATCATGGGTGGGGCCCGTTGTGGGCCCACAACCCCTGCCCTTTTTTTATTCAAAGTAGCCGGACGCTGCTCACTGCAGTGTCCAGCGTCCATTCTCGTTTCTTCCCATTTTTATTTATTTATTTATTTATTATTTAATGTAAATGTGGTGCATGTCACATGTGTGTATGTGTGAGTATATGGCCAGCCCAATGGGCCACACTTTGGACAGTTTGGATGGCCTACAAAATTTTGGTGGGACCCACTATCAATGGGTCCCACATAAAGCCTATAACAATTGAAGTTGTATATTTTCTCTCATACATCCACACCATTATTCACATCATTATCATAATAACATCACCACTATTAACCATCTTTTAACATGTATTATCCTATGCATCCACACCATTAATCACATCATTATAATCAACATCATCTCCACCACACAAAAACACAACAACAATAAAATAAGAATGAGTAGGGTGGGTGTACTCACCTTGATGGATTAGATGCAATGGTTGAGATGGATGGAAGGGATGGGATTGATGGAGTTGATGGCCCACCAAGATCACTCCTCTCTCTCTCTCATGTGTAGAAAAATAGTGAAATTCTATATTCATGTCTCTAAATTCTATACTCACCTGGTACGGAATAGACGGGGTCTTACAATCTTGCTTTGACTAGGTTTTAAACCGGGAATCCTATATTCATGTCTCTAAATTCATATAAATCAGGGGCTTTAATAGCATCTACGTTATCGATCAATGACGGTGGGAGACCTAATTTAAGTTCTTCTATGTTTTTCAGTTATTAACTTTGCTCGTAAGTGATCCCAAATCTTATGCTCTAATACCATCTTCTGTCACGGCCCAAATCCAGGGATGGACAGCTTCCCTGATGCCCCGAATCCGGCACTCGACTTCCAAACACCAAGTCTCAAGTTCGAAGCACCACAAGGAAGATTTTTAATTGATTTTTTTTTTTAATAATACCTGAGCATGAAGATCCATGAACAAAATACCAAGCAACACTCTTCATTATAAATCCTTATAGTTACAAGTACAATGCTTTCCAAAAGGCACATGACGTCAACATTGCCAAATCGAAAAATAGATACAATGCATTAAGAACGCTAAGTTTTCCAAGCTTCTCCTGCCCTGAAAAAAATGGGAAATAGGAAGCTTAGGTAAAAAGCGTAGTGAGTACACACGTGTGTGCAGTGTCCTACATGCAAGCAAAATAAATATGTTACAAGAAAATCATACATGTGAAAGGCCTGTAGCAAGTAAAGTATGAAGTTAATGCCAATGCAATGCATATGCATCATAGTAATACTCCAAGTCAAAGTTACCTGCATAGCCAAGTCATATTTTCATTTCTCCTAAACCACAGCCATAACCGTATTACGTGCATCCGTAATCATGTCATCATCATCATCATCATATTGTCATGCCATAATTATACAATATCAGAAATACTAACAAGTTCATGAGTCAAATAATATCAGAATACACAATACAGATCAACGATATAAATGAGAAGTCAGAAAGAGTCCAATATTAGATGCCGTATCTAAACCATATAAATGCAGAAATACAGGTAACTCAAAATGTCATATGCCGCAGATGTAATGCAATATGTGGTGCGAATGGAATGACCATGCTGGAGTGTGAAGTCGGGATGATAGTACGTAGTATCGCAGGCTATGAGGTTCATCACAAGGGACTTCTATCCAAACCAGTCTCATACCTAAATTTGGATAGTCAGACTCAATGTGGTAAACTCCTGATCTCAGGTTAGTGGCGCGCCCTAACCGAAATCCTGACCAATGCGAAGGTACACGTAACAAATAGTTATGCACCACTAGCCCGAGTGGATAGTAAATGAATGAATGAATGAGTATGCAACTCCTGCTCAATAAGTCCACATATCAGTACAGTTCCTTTTTGGGATCATCACTAGGGTTTAGTACACTCCAAATGGCACTGCCCCTCTCCCAGAAGCACAGTCCAAGTGAGCGTAAGAAACCTCACTATCCGCCTGGCCAATAGTCTGCCAATACCTATCCGGCACATCGATAGCAGACCCATTCACGAGTTGGTCAAACTCAGCATGCCCCCTATCCTCAGGCGAGTAAGGTCACACCCCCTCCCAACAGACCATAACGTAGTGGGAGACGCGGTCTCCTGATATTCGGCACTCAGGCACTAATGTATCCAATCGGTCTCGACATTGGGGCATCTCCTAGACACGGAGGTTTAAGCATTTTCACTCAAGGACATCTATGGCGCTCGTATGCTAGAACCAAACATTTTCGGTGTCCCATCTGGCTATCCATGATATGCCTGTGGAGGTTACGACCCTGATAACGGTAGGACCTACAGTAATCATAATGCAGGATACATGAGTCACACAATCTAGTCATGCATCAATCTTGTACATATCGTGCGCTCATATGAGATAACCTCCGCCTATCAGGGATTCTCATAACAACATGCTCAATGACACATGCAATGATCAACCACATCTTATAACAAACATGCAGATGATGCGTATGGGCATGTATCATGATGTTATGTTGTCATATACTCATAATCAGTGTCAATAACTGACATCGACGATCGGCCTCGACAATGTGGACATTTAATCATCATTGCTTTCAAGGAATGGCCCATATAGAGCCTAATATATAGTGGACCCATGGCCTCACACGAGGGCCAAATATACGACACCATGGGCCTCACTCAAGAGCTTAATACACACTACGATGGGTCTTTCACATGGGCCTAACATACATCACAATGGGCTCCATCGCCTGGCCCTTAAACACATCAAAATGGGCTTCATCACATCACATTGGGCCTTAAACACGAGTTGAACACACATCACAGCGGGCCTCGAATACGAACCGCATATATATCACATTGGGCCATATCATATGGCCTTAACACATCGCAATGGGCCTCGGCACATGGGCCATGAATACACCACACCAGGCTTCACAACCCATGGGCTTCAAATATACAACAGGTGAGCCCTACACATGGGCCTCAAATACATCACAATGAGCCATAACCCATGGGTCTAAGATACATCTCAATGACCGACACCCATGGGTCTCAAATACATCACATTGGGCCTTGCCCATGGGTCTTGAATACATTGCAAGTGGTCTCAAATCTATTTCACAGGTAGGCCACATACCTGGCCCTAATACACATCACTATGGGCCACATCACATGAGCTGGAAATATATCACAATGAGCCTCATCATATAGGCCGGAAAAATATCTCAATGGGCCTTGCCCATAGGCCATGAATACATGGCTACACCAATTATGATAAGTCTTATACTACAACCACTTCACACATCACATAGTTAATGGCTCATATTTGGTGTCGCATGGTTAAGGGCCAAGAGCCACATTTTATCGTACCATTTACGGTTTAGACATCACAGTGTATAGAATCCAGGACCTTGATAGCATTAGCTTGGGTAACATAACCCTACATCACATAAGGTATAGTGTACAACTTAGTTATACGTGATTCAAGTGGCGTCATCTATATCGATAAGCACAAACCTACATTGTTGAATGGCCATCAGTGCCACTAGATTTCTTATGGTTAGGTGGCCTTGTATGTATTTTACATTCATACAATTAGATTACTATATAAACTCCACCATTGCCTATGATTAGGTGGTGATACATGCATCAAATACCCACATGATTAATGGGCCAAATAAGTATATCACACCCTCACACCACTAGAGTCTACATATTTATTATAATTAAACATGTTTAAGAGTTTAAACACAAGTCACATGATTCTATTACTTAGGGACGCTCTCTAACCAAAGTGAAAAGTGGTGAAGGGTTGTGCACTCGTTATAAAATTTGGTAATGTAGGGCAGCAACCCAATTCGCACAATTTTGGTCCGACCGCACACACCACACAATTTCACATGATTTAGTGGTCCTTGAGGCACCGCATGATCATGTGGTTTTGACCACACATACGCTATAATCGCACTTGTCTAAGTGGATACACACATAGATCACAATTATTGATGATCGAGTAGCCATATGCACACCATAATTTGGCATGATTGAGTGGTTACATCCACATAAATGATCACATGAGTTTAATGGTTACAAAACTCTCGAATTCACGTAAATGAAAGGTCACAAGGAAATCATAATTTCATAAAGTTTAAGTGGCCCTACAACCTCACATTCCTCCATAGGCAAGTGGGCCACTCTAAATTACAAGATCACTTGGCTTTATGGCCATTAGTATATAACACATCAAAGTTCATATGATTGTACATATGTCATATGGAGTCATAAACATTTGCTAAAGGAGTTCATTCATTGTCACATACAAGACTACCACTAATGGTTTCACAAGACATATACTCAAGGTGGGCCTGGGACTTAAAATCAATTCAATATGTAGTTTGTGTGGGGCCATACCACGTGTAAAAGTTAAGGGGATTACTCTCCATTAAAACATTTACAATCATTTAATGGGCCCACTAAGGCGTGGATCACAAATCCAGCCTATCCATTATGTGTATCTCACTTGGTTAAGGGGTCAAGCCAAGTTTCATATACATCCAAACTTAAGGTGAGGCCCTAGCAAGTGCTTTTGGTCTCCAAGTTGTACCAACAGTTCAAAGGAAATTAAGGTTACATGGGTCCAAAGTGATGTATTTATTACATATACACAGTTTATCTATTATTATTATTATTCTTCTTCTTCTTATATATATATATATATATATATATATATATATATATATATATATATATATATATATATATATATTAGAGATCATTTATAGCATCATCCAAAAATGAATCATATTCAAAGATTATTTGGACCCCACCACAAACAGTAGTGGAGATAATGATTTTACCGTTAAACAATTTAGAGGGCCCACCTTAATGTTTATTTTCCATCCAATCTATTCATTCGGTCACAAGGACCTGAATTAAGAGGAAAATCAAATTTCATATTGATCCAAACTTCTGGGACCCCTAAAAAGGGTTGCAATGGTGGATGTCCAATCCCCTGCTGCTTTTTAGCAGTGTGGATCGCCTGATGGTTAGATCTGTGTTATTTTATTCATTTATTTATTTTTCTCGAGCCTTAAGACAAACTCGCCAAATGAATGGACGGTTTGGATACAACACATACCTCTTGATCAAATTCCAATTTTTTATATTATATTTTTATTTCTTTATTTATTTATTTTTAATGGTGTGGGCCACCTGAGTTCCGTGTACGGATGATTTTTGGAGGATCCCATCAGTTAAAGGGGACCTGTCGAATGCACGGTACTGATGTTCCATATACGTCATGGTGGGGCCTGTGGTGGGGCCCACTTTCCTCCAGCGTCAGTAGCTGACGCTGCGTGCTGCGGCGTTATCCAGACGCTGAAGGTGGCAGCGTCATATGTATTTTTTTTTCAAATATGGAACCCACAACAGGATGATCCAGTCCGACTGTTGTGTGTGTCCCATAGGGTGGACGGTTCAATCTAAATTTCTAATGCATCCAATTTTCAGGTGGGCCACAATGAGTGTTCTTATATGTTTTAGCATGTGTTCACATGATTTTAGGTGGTGTGGCCTACCAGAGAACTGGATTGGCATCATTTTTCAGCTTAAGGCCTAAACTGAGATGGGAAATCATATAGATGGCATGGGTTAAAAATATACATCATGGGTGGGGGCCCGTTGTGCACCCACAGCCCCTGCCCTTCTTTTATTGAAAGCAGCCAGACGCTACTTACTACAGCGTCCAGCGTCCATTCTTGTTTCTTCCCTTTTTTTTGTTGTTTTATTTATTTATTTATTTAATGTAAATGTGGTGTGTCACATGTGTGTGTGAGAGAGTATATGGCCAGCCCAATGGGCCACACTTTGGACAGTTTGGATGGCCTACAAAATTCTGGTGGGACCCACTATCAATGGGTCCCACATAAAGCCTATAACAATTGAGGTTGTATATTTTCTCTCATACATCCACACCATTATTCACATCATTATCATAATAACATCACCACTATTAACCATCTTTTTACATGTATTCTCCTATGCATCCACACCATTAATCACATCATTATAATTAACATCATCTCCACCACACAAAAACACAACAACAACAAAATAAGAATGAGTAGGGTGGGTGTACTCACCTTGATAGATTAGATGCAATGGTTGAGATGGATGGAAGGGACGAGATTGATGGAGTTGATGGCCCACCAAGATCACTCCTCTCTCTCTCTCTCTCTCTCTCATGTGTAGAAAAATGGTGAAATTCTAAGGGATGGAGGGGTATTTGTAGAGAAATTCATAAAAATTTGGTTAAGTTAGGATAATGTGATTAATATGATCTTATGCTAGGATTATGACATTTAATTCATGAGTTGTATTTAATGGTAGATTAAAGGAACATGGGATGTCATGGTGTGATTATGTCATGCTTAAGGTATGACATGGAAAGAGTTGACTTTGGGGAGCACATGAGACATTAGAGGTATGGGTGTGTGACATCACACACATGGGTAGAGATTCTATCACCCATCTGTGGCATGTTCATGTGTGTATCACAGGTGTTGTGCACATGTGTGGAGTGGAGTACATAGCGTCTTGCTCACATGATATGCTAATTATTCATCATGGTGTATCTCACAAACGGAGTATCGTATAGATGCACGGGTGATACCTATGCGATCGCAACGACAGGGCGGTCGATATGAGATAGGTTTCGAGGTCTTGGGATCCCGGTCAGTTGGGTGTGTACCATGAACGACCAATCCAGGTCTACCTAAAGGCTTCAATCATCATGTACATATGCATAGAAAATGCTATGGAATGGACGGGGTCTTACAATCTATCCTCCTAATAAAAAATTTCGTCCTCGAAATATCTAGTTCCAAGCATACTATCAAACTCTTAACATGGAATCCAAACATACATACTACCATATATATCAAACAATCATCCATCAAACACTAAATTGTATTGCTGATAGTATTGTCTCTACATTCTCAACTAGGGAATCTTGCTTTGACTAGGTTCTCAAACCGGGAATCCTATATTGATGTCTTTAAATTCATATAAATCAAGGGCTCTAATAGCATCTACGTTCTCGATCAATGATGGTGGGAGACCTAATTTAAGTTCTTCTATGTTTTCTAGTTACTGACTTTGCTCGTAAGTGATCCCAAATCTTATGCTCTGATACCATCTTCTGTCACGCCCCAAATCCGGGGACGGACAACTTCTGTGATGCCCAGAATCTGGCACTCGACTTCTAAACACCAAGTCCCGAGTTCGGCGCACCACAAGGAAGATTTTTGATTGATTTTTTTTTATAATACCTGAGCATGAAGATCCATGAACAAAATACTAAGAAACACTCTTTATTATAAATCCTTATGGTTACAAGTATAATGCTTTCCAAAAGGCACATGACGTCAACATTGCCAAATCAAAAAATAGATACAATGCATTAAGAACGCTAAGTCTTCCAAGCTTCTCCTGCCCTAAAAAAAATGGGAAATAGGAAACTTAGGCAAAAAGCCTAAAGAGTACACACGTGTGTGCATTGTGTCCTACATGCAAGTAAAATAAATATGTTATAAGGAAATCATACATGTGAAAGGCCTGTAGTAAGTAAAGTATGATGTTAATGCCAATGCAATGCAGATGCATCATAGTAATACTCCAAGTCAATGCTACCAGCATCGCCAAGTCATATTTTTATTTCTCCTAAACCACAACCATAACCGTATTACGTGCATCCGTAATCACATCATCATCATCATCATATTGCCATGCCATAATTATACAATATCATAAATACTAACAAGTCCATGAGTCAAATAAATATTAGAATACGCAATACAGATCAACTATACAAATGAGAAGTCATAAAGAGTCAAATATCATATGTCGTATCTAAACCATATAAATGAAGAAACACAGGTAACTCAAAATGTCATATGCCGCAGATGTAATGTAATATGTGGTACGAATGGAATGACCACGCTGGAGTGTGAAGTCGGGATGATAGTACGTAGTATCGTAGGCTATGGGGTTCATCAGAAGTGACTTCTATCTAAACCAATCCCATACCTAAATTTGAATAGTCAGACTCAATGTGGTAAACTCCTGATCTTAGGTTAGTCACGCTCCCCAACCGAAATCCTGACCATTGCGAAGGTACACGTAACAAATAGTTATGCACCACCAGCCCGAGTGGATAGTAAATGAATGAATGAATGAGTATGCAACTCTTGCTCAATAAGTCCACATATCAGTATAGTTCTTCTTTGGGATCATCACCGAGCTTTAGTACACTCTAAATGGCACTGCCCCTCTCCCAGCAGCACAGTCCAAGTGAGCGTAAGAAATCACACTATCCACCTAGCCACTAGCCTGCCAATACCTATCTGGCACATCGATAGTGGACCCATTCACGAGTTGGTCAAACTCAGCCTAGCTATGCCCCCTACCCTCGGGTGGGTAAGGCCACACCCCCTCCCAACCGACCACGATATAGTGAGAGACGGGACCTCCTAGTATTCGTCACTCGGGCACTCATGTATCCACTCAGTCTCGACGTTGGGGCATCTCTTGGCCACAGAGGTTTAGGAATTTTCACCCAGGGACATCTATGACGCCCGTATGCTAGAACTAAATATTTTTAGTGTCCCATCTGGCCATCCACGATATGCCTGTGGAGGCTACAACCCTGATGACGCTAGGGCGTACAGTAAGCATGAGTCACACAATCCAGTCATACATTAATCTTACACATACCGTGCGCACATATGAGATAACCTCTGCCTATCGAGGAGTCTCATAAAAACATGCTCAATGACACATACAATGATCAACCACATCTTATAACAAACTTGCAAATGATGCATATGGGCATGTATTATGATGTTATGTTGTCATATACTCATAATCAGTATCAATAACTGACATTGGCGATCGGCCTTGACGATGTGGACATTTAACCAGTATTGCCCCCAAGGAATGGCCCACATAGAGCCTAATATATAGTGGACCCATGGCCTCACACGAGGGCCAAATATACCACACCATGGGCCCCACTTAAGAGCTTAATACACACTACGATGGGTCTTTCACATGAGCCTAACATACATTACAATGTGCTCCATCGCCTGGCCCTTAAATGCATCAAAGTGGGCTTCATCACATAGGCCTCATATACATCACATTGGCCCTTAAACACGGGTTAAATACACATCACAGCAGCCTCGAATACGAGCCGTATATACATCACACTGGGCCGTATCAAATGGCCTCACACATCACAATGGGCCTCAGCACATGGGTCATGAATACACCACATCAGGCATCATAACCTATGGGCTTCAAATACACAATAGGTAGGCCCTATACATGGGCCTTAAATACATCACAATGAGCCACAACCCATGGGTCTCAAATACAACACATTGGGCCTTGCCCATGGGCCTGGAATACATTGCAAGTGGTCTCAAATCTATTTCACAGGTAGGCCACATACCTGGGCCTAATACACATCACTATGGGCTACATAACAGGGCTAGAAATACATCACAATGAGCCTCATCATATGGCTAAAAATATATCTCAATGGGCCTTGCCCATAAGCCACTAATACATGGCTACACTTATGATAAGTCTTATACTACAACCATTATACACATCACATAATGTAAGCCCCGTATCCTAGACCGTACCATTCCATAGACTTCCGCGGTCTTACTGGTCGAATTCCGGCAACCTTCGACCCTGATTCGTATGTCGTTAACCCGTATCGACTCAACCCAAGACCTTTACCATAGCGACCGCGCCGTCGCTGCGGTTCCAATGCCGCGACTTGCGCGCCGAGGCGATACCCTGGTCAAGAGATATGGGCCAACGTTCTGTGTGAAGAAAACGCCACGCGTTGTGAAACTTGAGAGAATCTCTACAAGGTGTCACATCAATCCCATCAATCCATCAATCCATCACATGTTAAGTACATGTCAAGTACACATCACCTTTCACCCATTCCTAAGTAACTACAAAAGTCAAGAATCTCTTACAAGCCCATACCTCTCTTACACCAAAAGCCCTCAAAGTCAAAAAGTTCTTATACCACCCATGCTTTTCTTACACAAATGGCCACAAAAGTCAAGATTTTCTTACACCCATCACTCACCACATCCATCACCCATCTCTCTCTCCCTTTACAACTCTCTCTCTCTCTTTCTCATTTTCAAACTCAAAAAAATGTTAGGAGAGAAATCCCATACATATGAGAATTCTCCAAGCCTCTCCCTCTCTTTCAAAACTTCAAGTGTGGCCCACTTTCCTACCCCATGATCTCCCATCCTAACCATACATTCCCCATCTCCTCCATTGAAATCAAAGCTAAGGTGCTAAGGAACTCATAGGAGAAAGAAGATCGAACGGTGGGTGCTCCTCTAGATGTAAAAAATATGATTTCTATAACCTAGATATTTTCTTTCTTTCATGAGGGAAGTGTAGGACCCACCAATCAATGGTGGAGATCCCACACAATCCCATGGTTGTGGCCTAATGGCCTACCTTATGCATGCATGATCCATGCATGGGGCCTTTCTCTATGGGCCCCATCATGGTAGTTTTATTTCATATCATATTATGTTTGGGTCATCTAGACCTTATAACCATGGTGGGGATGACATCCTCACCATGCATTTTAATTATAGGCCATGCATGTGCAAGATCCATGTTGTAAATGTAAATCTAGGTATGATGTGCGAGTGTGATTGATCTTGGGAGGGCTCAATAGTGGCGGAGCCCCTTTCCCTATGGCTGGATTGTCCTTCTATCTCTCTTTTTCCTCATTTTATTTCCTGATGTGTGTGGCTCATTAATGTATTTCCCTTTTTATTTAACTTATATAATAAATTTTATCTAAGTACATGTTGCTGTCCAGAATTTTCTGGACAGTTTCTGGTTGTTTTTGGACCAGATTTTGAGACTGTTTGGGGGGACTATTCATACCTATTAAATATAATTTTCTAAAAGGTAGGGATCTTATCTTGATGTCCCCCAAATTTCAGCCCCAACTAACCTTCATTGGGGTCCCAAAGGTGTGGTCCAAGTGAGGTGGACAGTCTGGATTTTCTGCACTGTTCCAGCAACATTCCACCATGGACAGTTGGATTTTTGAAATTTATTAAAATACCTATGGGTGTTTAAAAACTATAAAAAAAACTTTAGGAGGGTGTCTTACTTATGGTAGGACCCACGTACAAAAGTTTGAGACCAATGGACGCCTGTACACACCATGGTGATGGCGGGACCGGCCCATTATAATATGGTGTCCAGATCAGTCCGATTTTTAGGACAGATTGATTTATGTAAATGAATTAAAATATTTACAGATGTCCAAAAATTCTAAAATTTTTTAAGAGTATGGTACACTTATGTTAGAACCCACCTACAAAATTTTAGGGCCAATGGACCCCTGTACACACCATGGTGAGGGCCGGACTGGCCCACCATGTTGGGACGTCCAGGTCTGTCTGATTTTTCTGGACAGTCTGTTTTGTTTAAATTAATTAAAATACTTAGAGATATCCAAAAATTATGAAATTTTGTGGGGGTGTGGCCCACCTATGGAAGTATCACTCTGTGAAATTTCAGCCTAAAGTGACCCCTTTTGGCTATCCAAAAGAATGGGCCAAGATGGTTGGACTCCCAGATTTTTTCTGCTGTGCAGTCCAGCAATATGCCTTGATAAAAAACTATAATTCAAAAATATTTCTTCTGATGGTGGGCCACCTTTTTAGATTTCCTCTCATCGTATACATGATGAGGGACCTTGGCCCTCAATTTTTAGAGTTTTAGAGGCCTTGGACCCACTCCAATGGATTGCCCAAATTTAGGACAGCAACATGTTATAATTATGCTGGCCTTAGGCTAAAATTTTGAGGAGTGGGGCCCACCATATTATAAAGATCTTAGAGGAAATGATTTATACCTTTAGTTCCTTAAATGTTGGGCTTAATGAATGCACTTTTGAGGCTCACCATAGTTGAATTTAATTGGGTCCATGAATGTAGCTAGTTGTTGAACTATTTAAGGCCTATAGAGTGGACCCATTTGATGTGTTCCAAGGCCCATGGGATTAGGCCCATTTGATGTAATTTAAGGCCCATAGAGTGGACTCATTTGATGTGTTCCAAGGTCCATGGGATTAGACCCATTTGATGTATTTTAAAGTCCATAGGATTAGGCCCATTTGATATGTATAAGGCCCATGGGTCGAGAACCATTTGATGCAATCTAAGGCCAACGGGTTATGACCCATTGCAATGCACATAAGGCCCATTGGTGCGGCCCATTGATGTGGCCCATTTGATGAGTAAAAGGCCCATTTGACATGGCCCATTTGATGTATTTAAGGCCCAATTGGGTGTACCTAAGGTCCATTGCAATGTGTGATCCCAACCTGGTTTACGTAATGTTATTCACTACGGGCTACACCTTGGGAGCAATGTTAGTTTGACGTCCACATTGCGAGTATAATGTTGGTTAAATGTCCACATTGTGACTCTCCCTAGGGCCCATTGGTAGGCCCGTACTTGTTGTAAGCAAGCCGTCTAGGCCAGCTACGTTGTAAGGATAGGGCATTACTTTATAACATGCTTAGTATAACTCCATGACGCACAACCCATTTGTATCGGTCCATTTGATCAGCCTGCTCGTATCGACCATTTGATTGATTTATCCCATATGATTGATTGGGCCCATCTTGATATATTTGTGGCCTGTTGCTAAGGCCATATATGAGGCCCGTTGTTGAGGCTCACCTTGATGTGTATGAGGCTTGTTGTTGAGGCCCACCTTGATGTGTATGAGGCCCGTTGTTGAGGCCCACCTTGATGTGTATGAGGCCCATTGTTGAGGCCCACCTTGATGTGTATGAGGCCCATTGTTGAGGCCCACCTTAAATATATATGAGGCCCATGTTGCAAGGCCCATTGTGATGTATGCAAGGCTCATGAGTCATGGCCTATTGCAATGTATGTAAGGCCCAATTGGTGCGGCCTATTCGATATATTTATGGGGTCAATGTCATTAGGCCCATCCTGTTGTATTGGTGACCCGTCTATTGAGGCTCACACGTGGTATATATTTGAGGCCCATGCGTAGGGCTCACCTATTGTGTATTTAAATCCCATGGATTATGGCCATAGTGATGTATATTAGGCCTATGTGATGTAGCCCATACTGATGTGTATTAGACCCAGATATGTGACTCACCTGCGAAGTATATTTGAGGCCCATTGTGATATATCTGAGGCTCATGGGTCGACCCATCCAAATGTATTTGAGGTCTATGGGCAAGGCCCATTGTGATATGTGTTAGGCCCATGACCAGTGCCCACCTATTTCGTATATTTGGCCCTTGTGTGAGGCCATATGCCCATTATATATTTGATTCTATGTGGGCCATTCCTTGGGGGCAATGTTGGTTAAAAGTCCACATTATCGACGCCGGTTATTGATACCGTTTATGAGTATGTAACATCATAACATCATGATACATGCCCATTCGCATCATCTGCATATTTGTTATATAATGTGATTGACCATTGCATATGTCATTAGGCAGGATGATGTGAGACTCCCTGATAGGTGGAGATTATCTCACATGAGCGCATGACATGCGCAGGATTGATGCATGATTGGATTGTATGACTCATGCATCTTACATTATATTGTGATTACTGTACGCCCTAATGACATCAGGGCCGTAGCCTCCACAGGCATATCGTGGATGGCCAGATGGGACACCAAAAATCTGTTCGAGCATCGGACCTCCATAGATGGCCTTGGGTGAAAATCCCTAATTACTCGGTTCCAAAGGATGCTCCAACGTCTAGACCGAGTGGGTAGATGAGAGTTGAGTGCTGATTACCAGATGGCTGCGGTCTCCACTGTGTCGTGGTTAGTTGAAAGAGGGTGCGGCCTTACCCGCCCAAGGGAGTAGGCATGGCTAAGCTAAGTTTGACCAGCTCGAGGAATGGGTCCGCTATCGGTGAGTCGGGTAGGTATTGGCAGACTACTGACAGGCGGATAATGAGGTCTTTTTCACTTACCCAGTTGTGCGCTTGATTGGAGCGGCAGGTGGTGTGAAGTGTAATAGACCCCGGTGATTTCCCCAGAGAGGAACCGTACTAATATGAGGACTGACATGATATT
The DNA here is from genome assembly GCA_037074715.1 of Magnolia kwangsiensis. NCBI lineage: Eukaryota > Viridiplantae > Streptophyta > Magnoliopsida > Magnoliales > Magnoliaceae > Magnolia > Magnolia kwangsiensis. The sequence continues at coordinate 90,707,996 of CM073580.1, forward strand.
ATGACACTCCTTCATTATTGTGCATGTGGGCGGGCGCAAGTGAGCGGACGCTGATGTGGGCGGGTGTGATGTGGGCGTGGCTGAGGCCTGGATGAGCTACCACACTGGGCGAGCTACCAGCGGTTGGCAAGCTACTGTTCTGACAGGCTACTTAGTAGGAGTTGCATACTCATTCATTCATCCATTCACTATCCACTCGGGCTGATGGTGCACAACTAATTGTTGTGTATCTTCGTTATGGCAAGGATTTCGGTTGGGGGCGTGACTAACCTGAGATCCAGAGTTTACCACGTTGAGTCAAACTATCCAAATTTAGGTATGGGACTGGTTTGGATAGAGGTTCCTTATGGTGGACCCCGTAGCTTGCGATACTATGTACTATCATCCTGACATCACACTCCAGCATGGTCATTCCATTAGCACCATATACCGCATATTCCATTACATCTTCAGCGTGTGGCATTGTGGGTTGTTATGTTTCTGTATTCCTATGACTTAGATGAGAGTGATGATATTTGTTAGCTCTTTCGAATTGTGTATTACACTATATCCTTGTCATTCGACATTTGATTATCTATGACTCATCATTTGTATAGCTGTTCTATATTTCATATTCTGATATTGATTAACTTATAGACTTGTTCATACTTCTGCTTATTCTGTTATCGCATGATTATAATCTTGTCAGTATTTTTATTTACGCTGATAATTCTCGCTCTTATCAGTGTTTCTGCTTATTCAGTCATTGTATGGTTTATGGATTAATAGCTTTCCGGTATTGTATGATTATGATATTGTATTGAATACTTGGCACTTATCTCGTGCACACACTTACACCACTCTCTAAGCTTTCTATAAGCTTATGCACGATAGATGTGTGCAGGTGATGTTAGGTTGCAGCAGTATTGAGCTTGGAGCGTGCAGCTGTTTTCTGGAGCTTTGATTTTGACATATATATTTTCCTTTCAGCATTGTATTCAAATGATTATATTAGTGGATATGTGATGATGTTGTCTTTATGATTTGGGTAAACTTGTGATTATGCTTATTACTAGTTAAATGTATAAAAAAATCCTCCTTGTAGGATCACTGGATCGAAAATCTGGCATATGAATGCTAGGAGCCGAGAATGGGGTACTACGGAGGCTATCGGCACCGGATTCGGTGATCAGGATTCCTGTGAATTCGATTTTCAGGTTTGGAGCGTGACACATAGTTAATGGCTCATATTTGGTGTCGCATGGTTAAGGGCCAAGAGCCACATTTTATCGTACCATTTACGGTTTAGAGATCACAGTGTATAGAATCCAGGACCTTGATAGCATTAGCTTGGGTAACATAACCCTACATCACATAAGGTATAGTGTACAACTTAGTTATACGTGATTCAAGTGGCGTCATCTATATCGATAAGCACAAACCTACATTGTTGAATGGCCATCAGTGCCACTAGATTTCTTATGGTTAGGTGGCCTTGTACGTATTTCACATTCATACAATTAGATGACTATATAAACTCCACCATTGCCTATGATTAGGTGGTGATACAAATATCAAATACCCACATGATTAATGGGTCAAACACGTATATCACACCCTCACACCACTAGAATCTACATATATATTATAATTAAACATGTTTAAGGGTTTAAACACAAGTCACATGATCCTATTACTTAGGGCCGCTCTCTAACCAAAGTGAAAAGTGGTGAAGGGTTGTGCACTCGTTATAAAATTAGGTAATCTAGGGCAGCAACCCAATCTCGCACAATTTTGGCCCGACGGCACACACCACACAATTTCACATGATGTAGTGGTCGTGGAGGCACCGCATGATCATATGGTTTGGACCACACATACGCTATAATCGCACTTGTCTAAGTGGATACACACATAGATCACAATTATTGATGATCTAGTAGCCATATGCACACCATAATTTGGCATGATTGTGTGGCTACATCCACATAAATTATCACAATTCTTTAATGGTTACAAAATCCTCGAATTCACATAAATGAAAGGTCACAAGGAAATCACAAGTTCATAAAGTTTAAGTGGCCCTACAACCTCACAATCCTCCATAGGCAAGTAGGCCACTCGAAATTTCAAGATCACATGGCTTAGTGGCCATTAATGTATCACACATCAAAGTTCATGTGATTGTACATATGTCATATGGAGTCATAAACATTTGTTAAAGGAGTTCATTCATTGGCACACACTACCACTAATGGTTTCACAAGACATATACTCAAGGTGGGCCTGGGACTTAAAATCAAGTCTATATGTGATTTGTGTGGGGCCATACCACACGCAAAAGTTGAGGGGATTACTCTCCATTAAAACATTTACAATTATTTAATGGGCCCACTAAGGAGTGGATCACAAATCCAGCCCATCCATTATGTGTGTCTCACTTGGTGAAGGGGTCAAACCAAGTTTCATATACATCAAAACTTAAGGTGGGGCCCTAGCAAGTGCTTTTGGTCTCCAAGTTGTACCAATAGTTCAAAGGAGATCAAAGTTTCATGGGTCCAAAATGATGGATTTATTACAAACACACAGTTCATCTATTATTATTATTATTATTATTATTATTATTCTCATATATATATATATATATATATATATATATATATATATATATATTTATTTATTTATTTATATTTTTATTTTAGAGATCATTTATAGCATCATCCAAAAATGAATCATATTCAAAGATTATCTGGACCCCACCACAAACAATAGTGGAGATAATGATTTTACCGTTAAACAATTTAGAGGGCCCACCTTAATGTTTATTTTCCATCCAATCTGTTCATTTGGTCACAAGGACCTGAATTAAGAGGAAAATCAAATTTCATATTGATCCAAACTTCTGTGACCCCCAAAAAGGGCTGCAAATGTGGACGTCCAATCCCCTGCTGCTTTTTGCAGTGTGGATCGCCTAATGGTTAGATCTGTCTTTATTTATTTATTTATTTATTTATTTTTCTCAAGCCTTAAGACAAACTCGCCAAATGAATGGACGGTTTGGATACAACACATACCTCTTGATCAGATTCCAATTTTATATACTTTATTTTTATTTCTTTATTTATTTATTTTTAATGGTGTGGGCCACCTGAGTTTTGTGTACGGCTGATTTTTGGCGGATCCCATCAGTTAAAGGGGACCTGTCGAATGCACGGTACTGAAGTTCCACATACATCATGGTGGGGCCTGTGGTGGGGCCCACTTTCCTCCGGCGTCAGTAGCTGACGCTGCTTGCTGCAGCGTCATCCAGACGTTGACGGTGGCAACGTCATATGTAAAAAAAAAAAATTTTCAAATATGGGGCCCATAATAGGATGATCCAGTCCTATTGTTATATGTGTCCCATAGGATGGACGGTTCTGTCTAAGTTTCAGATGCATCCAAATTTCAGGCGGGCCCCAATGAGTGCTCTTATATGTTTTAACATGTCTTTACATGATTTTAGATGGTGTGGCCTACCGGAGAACTGGATTGGCTTCATTTTTCAGCTTAAGGCCTAAAATGAGATGGGAAATCATATAGATGGCATGGATTAAAAATATACATCATGGGTGGGGCCCGTTGTGGGCCCACAGCCCCTGCCCTTTTTTTATTTAAAGCAGCCAGATGCTGCTTGCTACATTGTCTAGTGTCCATTCTCGTTTCTTCCCTTTTTTATTATTTATTTATTTAATATAAATGTAGTGCATGTCACATGTGTGTATGTGTGAGTATATGGCCAGCCCAATGGGCCACACTTTGGACAGTTTGGATGGCTTACAAAATTCTGGTGGGACCCACTATCAATGGGTCCCACATAAAGCCTATAACAATTAAAGTTGTATATTTTCTCTCATACATCCACACCATTATTCACATCATTATCATAATAACATCACCACTATTAACCATCTTTTTACATGTTTTCTCCTATGTATCCACACCATTAATCACATCATTATAATCAACATCATCTCCACCACACAAAAACACAACAACAACAACAAAATAAGAATGAGTAGGGTGGGTGTACTCACCTTGATGGATTAGATGCAATGGTTGAGATGGATGGAAGGGATGGGATTGATGGAGTTGATGGCCCACCAAGATCACTCCTCTCTCTCTCTCTCATGTAGAAAAATGGTGAAATTCTAGGGGATGGAGAGGTATTTGTAGAGAAATTCATAAAAATCTGGTTAAGTTAGGATAATGTGATTAATATGAACTTATGCTAAGATTATGACATTTAATTCATGATTTATATTTAATGATGGATTAAAGGAGCATGGGATGGCATGGTGTGATGATGTCATGCTTAAGGTATGACATGGAAAAAGTTGACTTTGGGGAGCACATGAGACATGAGAGGTATGGGTGTGTGACATCACACACATGGGTAGAGATTCTCTCACCCATATGTGGCATGTGCATGTGTGTATCACATGTGTTGTGGATGTGTGGAGTGGAGTACATAGCGCCTTGCGCACTTGATACGCTACTTATTCTTTACGACATATCTCACAAACGGACTATCGTATAAATGTACGGGTGATACCTACGCGATCGTAACGACGGGGCAGTCGATATGAGATAAGTTTCAAGGTCTTGGGATCCCGTTCAGTTGAGTATGTACCATGAACGGCCAATTCAGGTCTTGCTAAAGGCATCAATCATCATGTACATATGCATAGGAAATGGTACGGAATGGACGGGGTCTTACAGGAGGGTAACCCTCTCAACTTGTGTGTGATATGGTCCACTTTGATGTAAGTGTTATGCCACTTAATCCACCATGGCTGTGACATGATATATATTTAAGATCCTCACCATTTATCTATTTTATCAACCCTTTTGATGGTATGTTACCAAGACTCAGGCCCATCTAATGATTTGATAGCCGTACATTCTAAAACAATACAAATTGAACTCTCATCACTGAAAATTTTTTATGGGACATCCTGACGATGTATTAGATATTCAACCCATCCAACCCATATACCAGGTCCCCTTTAGGCCATTGTCCCAAAGATCAGTCAATATAACCTGAAATGGACCATACAATATAAGGCTATGAGAATTAATGCCTAACCATTGAATCCAACCGAAGACCACCATGCTGTATCTATTTAATCCATGCGGACCATCCACTTCCTCATATCGTTTTAGGATTTGGACTAAATTCAAAAGCAGGCTTAAGTCCTAAGTGGGTCACACACAACTTGACTTCATGGGAAAGCCCCATGAGCTCCACCACATAAAACCTATTGTAAATTCCATTGATGCGTGGGCCCAAGAATGTTAATGCTCATTTTGAGTGAATGTCATGTGGGCCCATCTGTGGTAGCCTTGTTTGGGCCAACCATTGGCCCTCATCAACAAGAGTTTGTGATTTCCATGTGTTGAATGTATGCTATCTTGAATCATGTGAAATTATATTATGTGTATAGTCCTTTACCACTTGGCATGTGATATAGGTTGTATTGTGTTACTGCCCTAAATTACCTAATTATATAATGAGTGCACAGCCCTTCACCGCTTGACACTTGGGTTAGAGTGCGGCCCTAAGTTGTAGGATTATATGACATGTGTTTAAACCCATAAACATGTTCAATTATAACAAATATGTAGACTCTAGTGGCGTGAAGATTTGATATACGTGTTTGGCCCCTTAATCATGTGGGCATGTGACAGATGTATGCCCACCTAATCATATGCAATTGTGGAGTATGTAGTCGTCTAACCGTATGATTGCGAAATCCACACAAGGCCAACCAACTAAATGAAATCAGGTGGCATTGGTGACCACCCAATGACATGACCACGTGCTTATAGGCATAGCCATTGTCACCTAAACCATGAACAATCGGGTTGTATGTGCAGATTTTTTTAGTCATGAGAATTATTATATAGGTTTAATTATACAACTTGATAATGAAGTGGCCCTCAATTCGGTGTCATGTGACATAAATACAACCCTTACATTATGCTCATAATTGAGGCAGATGCGGAGACCACTAAACTATATCTGATGTGATGGAAGCTAGTTCTTGGACTCTTTATCATGTAATAAAAAATTTGAGTCATTCTCCGTATGAAGTATAGGGCGGTCATAGTTTAAGAGTTAGTGTAACTGGGTATGGTGGGTATGCTTTGATTATGCCTTGAATGATTTGAGATGCGGTCACTAGATCATGATACTAATTGTATGTCCACTTAACCAAGTGAGATTATGGCATCGACAACCTGACTATGTGGGAGCTTAATAAAGTGGTTGCCCATAGATGTATGAGTTATGGTGTAGTAAAAATTAGTAACCATGTGACTTTAAATCCTTTACTATGGCAAGTAGAGTATATGGACTATGCTAATGGTATAACCTCTTGAGTTTGTGGACTTAGGATGTGTGTTAGATTGATTATGGACCCTACCTTGATGTTAGTATTGCATATTTCACCATTTATCCATTAGGTTAGCAAATTCTAAAACATGATTCTAAAATGACCTATATCCAATTCCTAAATAAGTTAGACGATATGAGATAGTGTTAATTGAATGTATAACTTTCAAACACTTGTGAACCCACTCAATGTACGTATTTTATCCGCACTGTTCAATTGTTTTACCAACCAAACAGTTTGATGATGGAGCCCGCTGATGTGTGCCTTGTGCATCTGAACTATTCTTTCTTGTACTACCTTAATGTATGTGAATTACCTATACTATCTACTTTTTGGGACCCACCGTAATGTATGTGTGGACCCATCTACTTACAAGACTACTTGGAAGTAGGACCCACTACGTTGTATGAGACAAACCCACGTCATCACACCATGACTAACTCTTATGTGTATATTATATACTAAGTCGTTCAACTTAGGGATTACTGTATCTTATGAGGTTTACCTGTGCCTTCCAAACCATTACAGAACTACTATGATAATTATTTGTAAATCCAACCTACTAACAACCCACTTGAAGGTGAAGCCCTCTACATTATATGAGTTTCACCAGCACCATCCATCCTGTGGCTGATGTTATAATTATGCCTTTCATCTCATAATCACTTGGTGCATGCACTTTGCATCATCACCACTCATTAACAATAAGGCCCAGTTAAGGTATAACCATGTGGTCTCAATAGAAGAAAATCATTTCGAGCCAAATCCACTAATGGAATATCTATCTTGCAAAGGATATGGTGTAATTCTAAATACAATTAATGCTCGTGATTATGATAGCTATGGATGATATTAGTGATGTTATTGATTATGGTTAATAGAAGTATGTGATTTAATATCTTGATTAATGTTGTTCCATTTCTTAGCATACTACATTCATCTACTTAACTATGTTGGTATTGATCATACTTATGCACAACGGAATGATGGTATGTGCAAGTGTACTTCAATACATTGTTTATGTGTAAGATATGTCCTCTTCAGTCTATTCACATGACCATGGATTGATATAGTTGATAGTGGCACATGATGATTATATGTCATTTTTAGATTAAAGGTTAAGCAGACCCTAAACTCATGGTATTATATGCATACCACATGCCCTTGAACATATGTCTTATCATAATTGCTTGAATTCATGCATAATCATGACATACATGATGATTGAAATACCACAGTCGTGTTGTATAACATGAGTTGAAACTTGACTATGAAATGTGCATCTATGATGATGACTTGGTTATCCCTGAAAATGAACAGGACCCGGAAGTGTGGAAATAGTAAGGGATGAAGTGTCGCTTGGGTTAAAAGTCCCTAAACCCCGATGCTAGCTAGGGATATCTCATTGTTGGGCCAAGTGGATACTTGGGTCATGGATTTGACTAAGAGGTGGGTCCAACTTACTTAAGGGCTGATGTAACACAATGAATTTTGATGGTCGAGCAAGGCTCTACTCCTAAGATTCAGAACATTGCTTATGCAATATAGATGATGATGTTCAGATTTCGCCCATATTAATGAGTTATGCATGAGTGAGATTATACTAAAACAACATATCATACTCCAGATATAATTAAATTAAGCAAGCGAAAGTCTGAAACATATAAATTTAATCATGTGGGTGTTTCACAAACCTTCAGAGTATGAGTACGTAGCTGGGTTTAATATATACATGTATTGTTTCAAAATGAACAAAATATGAAAATGTAAAGTGTCCAACTAAGCCAGATATCCCCGTGGTCCCTACACATTGGCCCGAGGTCTACATCGACCACCTAAGAGCTAAAACTAGGAGAATTTCTCCTCCTCATCCATAAAGTCCTGCTCCATTGCATAGACTTCATCAGCACCTACATCTAAATCAGTCCGGTTGGTGTTTTAGAACACCATCCTAGAGTGGGAGTGAGTGATCAATTTAGTGGTTTCACAAGGCAAAAGTTAATATGTTATTAAGTCAATCATGCAGTAATCATAAAGCAAACAAACAATCACTTCCTAACTACTATTTTTAATGCAGAAATGGAGTGCAAGTAATGATGTATGCCCTCACATCGAAGCTCCCTCACAAGCGACTCTGACAACCTATTTCACATATAACATCACTTCCTCAAAATAGTGCAACTTCATCACCTTCAAAGCACATCCTAACTAATGCAGTGCAACGAATGGTCATATTAGCTAAGTAATTAATTAATTTTATTCATACAGTAAGTTTGGGAAGGTAGGGTACCTCCCTTTATATCATTGACCCGAATCAAATGGTCTATCTAGGTTCATCACTCTTAGTTAAGCACATATGATTGGCAAGTTGTAGGGTCATTACTCTTAATGAAAAGCAGCCGATAAGCAAGTTCAAGAGTTTATACTCGTGGTCACTATGGGAGGATCATCACCTCAGCGTAGGTCGATAGCATGAACATGGTGTCCCATACAACCATGCTCGACTCACAAGTCTAATTTGCTCACTGGTCACTATGGGGAGGCTCGTCACCCCAGCGTAGGCGGACAACTCTAACACAGTGTTCTATACTATCATGCTCGGCGCATGAGTCTTAGTGAATCGTGATACCATGGTTAAAGTGGGCCTTTACATTGGTGAGGGGTACCTTAGATTCAAGCAGTAGTGTCCATACATGGTAAACACACAATAAATCAATCAGTTCATTAGGCAAGCTCGATTGGTATAGGCACATACTGACTTAATCGACATGGAGCGCATAAGCACCCCTCGTGGCCTAACCACTGTCGACAATTTTTGTGCGACCCAGATTCATTGAGTTTACCCAATGTGGCGAGACTAATTCGGCCACCCGAACAGGGACTGTTACTGATTGCTGGGCTACGTTGTAGCCTCAATCCTACTCATATGCAGCTAAAAAACACATGTGATACTCATCTCAGCATTTAATAAACAATTCAAGTGGATTCCTCATTTGGTACGAATCTCTTGAATTATTATTAATCTTAAAGGATAACAATCACTATGTGTAAGGCATTGACCCTCTCAAACCATACAGATAATGCAGTTGATATATAGATTGAAGACCTAGAGGATCATCTCGCTATGGAAGATTATATTAAAAGAGTGAGAAGATAGTTTTATAATTTAGTTTTATACTTCCGCTGCAAACTCGATAATGTAATAAGCTCCCATTAAGAGGGCATTTGATAATTTATTAAATTCTTTTACTCTAATGAAATAATAAATAAAGTCAATTTTATTCTCATGAATGTAACTAGATGTGATCTAAATGAAAAAAAATGGTGTGGTTTCTAAAGCATCCTTTAATTCAATTATTAACATTCAGTTTTCTCGGGCATGAGTATAAACTCTGGCTATGAAAATTCAAGATGTTATAAGGGCGATGAGTTCTTTGGTACCATCCATTATGGGTGAGTCATGAACTTCTACTTAATCAGGGCATTGCGTTCATTGGTAAGCGCCTGAGATTTGGTACTCGGATCAAACCGCTTCTAACTTGCTTGAATATGATTCCATAAATCCATGGTCCTGATCATTTTAGATCCTTGGGGAATATCATATTTTTTGTTTAACTCCACTATAAAATTACCTTAGGTTTCATAAAGAATAGGCCCAAATTATCCATTCATTGTTAAACCTAAGTTTTAGTGTATCCTTTATATAAATGGTTTTAAATTTCCAAAATCATTTTATATTGATAGCCTACCACTCTCTAAATTTTAATTTATGATCCGTGTGTCCAATTTATTCAAATTTAGCAATTAAGTCCTTGACTTATTCCTAAAGTTATTAAACAAATTTCTAAGGGAATATTCCACGGTTTGGGGGTTGTTTCACGCTTGTGAGGTATATAAAAGCTTGCTATCCAGCCGTAATTCCTACCTATTTTTGTTATTGTCAAATTTTTATAGAATTTTGTACATGTTCGATTGTGTTGAAAGTTTAAGAGGAGATTTCTGGGGACCTAAGTGAGGTACCAGAAAATTTTCCAATAAGTATGCCTATCGAGATCAATGGAAGTTTCCTAAGATGTCAATTTTCATCGAAACGACAATAAAATTTAGAAAAATTGAAAAATATCCTATTCTAGTTTGGGAAACTAGTTTTTTTCTTGCTTAGAAATTCATTTAAGGATGAGTTTTATTTCATACAATTTTTTTTTGGGATTTGAAGAATTTTTCTAAAGGTACCTAGACTCATAGTCTCTAAATTTCACATCTAACTTAATATTTTCAATGGGGAACCTAAATATGGGTTTCTAATTCCTCAACTTCCTAGTTCCTTTAAGAATCCAATTAAGTATATGCATCTAATTCATGATCCTATCCTATTCACGTAAAGCCTATAATGGTCCATTCCCTCAGGCCCAGTTTATCTCATTCTTATGCTTTGTTTCCAACTATAACATCTCGAATTTTCACGACCTGAGTACATACTTATGCCCGAGAATTCTAGGTGTTAATAATGTAAAAGTTGGATGCTTTCAAAATTGTAACTTTTTTTTTTTCATTTAGATCACATTCAATTACATTCACGAAGGGTTCTGATCACATCCATTTTTAAAATCACACCTTACTTTTTTAATTTATTCACGAGAATAAAATCAACCGTATTTATCATTCCATTAAAGTAAAAGAATTTAACAAATTATCAAATATCTTCTCAATGGGAGTTGATTACATTATCAAATCTTGCAGTGAAAATAAATAAAACTAAACATAAAACTATCTCTTTATTTATTCAGAATAATCTTCCATAGGAGGATTGTCATCCGTGTCTTCAATCTACACATCGCTTGCATCATCTGTATGGTTGGAGAGGGTTAAGACCATACTCATAGTGATGGTTATCTTTTAAGATTAGCAATAATTCAAGAGATTCATAAAAGTAATTTAAAGGCTCTGATACGTCTCGTACTCCACCACTACAAGAGGTATCAGTATGCGCAACCAATATTTATATGAATGCATGCTTAGCAAAATGTGTGTGGCTCATCATACATAGTGATCATCATAATGTGAAATATAATTCATAGAAAACCCACCTAGCCCCACATTCTCATATTATGGAGATTTGGCGGCATGTCCAACGCTATCGTGGATTTATGTGAATACATTGAGGCGGCACAACACATAAATTGGATAAATTACATGACACGTTTATTCATGGAGCGACTATTTCTAACATTCAATCCCAGAAGTGGTGTAACAGGTATTGTGAATTACTTACAACGATTTGTGCACCACTACCTAAACTCATGAAAATACGTATCGACCAAAAGGGTCTCTACGTAGAGCGCATTACGTACATGATAAAATATTTGAATCACTAGTTGTGATACCCTTAACACATCACTTACAACCAAGGGAATGTAAATTGAATCATGGGAGTTTTGGAATTCCAAGATACATGCCTGAGTCATTAAGGTAGATAGCATAAGGCTAACAAATAAGGATGAGAGTAGCAATGACTAACTCAACAAAGAGGAGAATAGTAATGGATAACTCAACAGGGAGGAGAGTAGCAATGGCTAACTCAACAAAGAAGAGAGTATCAATGGCTAACTCAATAGGGAGGAGAGTAGCAATGGCTAACTCAACAAAGAGGAGAGTAGTAATGGCTAACTCAACAAAAGAGGAAAGTAGTAATGGCTAACTCAATAAAATTTATAAAGGTAAGGGCAAGGCTTGTATCCATCGCCCCACATAAATTCATAAAGATTACGCATAATTAAAATCATACGTTAACCATAATTCTCAAAAGATAAATAATTGATGATGGTAAATTTAAATAATTACAGGGAGGATTCACAGTAACATATAAAACATGTAAAAGGGCAAGATAAATCATATTAACTCAAATTAACATAAGCTTAAGGGAATCCCTCACCTTAGCCTTACATCTAAACCCTAGGTAGATGTCCATGTAGGAAATCTCCTATGTAAAAAGCTTCTACATGAATCACGACATCGCTTGAGCAAGAGACACCATACATATGGAGAAGGAAGAGAGCGTCTAGGCTTCTCCTTCTCTTTTTCTTTCTCTTTCTCTCTCTCTCTCTCTCTCTCTCTCTCTCTCTCTCTCTCTCTCTTTCTTTCTTTTTCCTTTTCTTTCTCTCTGTCTCTCTCTTTCTCTTTCTCTTTCTCTTTCTCTTTCTCTTTCTCCTTCTCCTTAGACATTTGGGAGGTGGGCGTGTGAGTGGAGAGGGAACGCACACTCCTTTTATAAAGGAGTGGGTGTGTGAGAGGGGTGTGTTTCCCATCCCACTTGGATTGGATTTCTCCAAATTTCCTTTTTCTGACAATCTTTCTTTAAATATAATTCCTCCATTGTGTCATGGTCATCGAATAGAGCCGGGCTATATGATTTTCTTGGTTATCCGAAATTTAGATTAGCCTATCTTAAAAATTCTCCTAACGGGTGTCAAAACGAACTTGATCTCAATTAACAATCCACACTTAATGATCACGACCCAATTTTAGGAGAAATATCTAGTCAAGATAGGTAGAAATTTGGATAAAATATCCTACTATGACTACCCACGAAGTTTCTTCACTTGTTGGTCACCAAAATCAATGGTTAAGGGGCTGATTTGTCAATTGGGTCACTTTTATAATGAGAGATAAAATTTGACACGTATGGTTAATTTATGATACATAAACATGGTATAAAATTTCACAACAAATGGATCATGGGAACCATATGATGTAGAATTCAGGGGTCTAAGTTAATGACATTTTTGTTATTATTGCTAATATGAGAGTTATGAGAAATCTAATAGTTCTACATGGTTGTAGGCACATTTTAAAGTAATTCTTACAAAATAACTTTTATCTAAATCAGTCCAAGCCAGGGGCGTTCACCTTGCTTCCAGGTGCCGATGTTGTGATCTCCATGACGTCCAGTCCCACACTCAGGAGTCCTTGTTCCACCTGTTCATTGGTAGTAGATTGGCTCAGCGGCTATGGTCTTTGGTTGGGAGGATGTTCTATATCTAAGTTATGGCAGCTCTATCCATTAAAACCCGGTTAGTGTAGTGGTGGAATGCGGCTGCTGTCAGGTCAAGAAATTCAGTGGCCCATATGCTTGCTCCCTGCATAATCTTGTGGGAAATTTGGATGGCCCGAAATGCAGCTATTTTTTTTTTATGGAAGACCGGTCTCCATCTCTGCTGCCCAGTGTAAAGTCAGAGAGTGGATCTCAAACTTGACCTCGTCTAATGGTTTTGTAAGTGCCCCTGCATCGGGCCGCAAGCTACAACAAGGAATCAGTGTTGGTTTGTTGGCTAGTAGTAGTGATGGAAAGGCATTGTTGGTTAAGTGGATGAGGCCCTCCCTTGGGTGGGAAAAAATCAATGTGGATGGCTCAGCCAAGGGAAATCCTGGAAACTCTAGTGGCGAGGGTGTATGCAAGGGAGAAAAGGGTGAGTTTTTGTTTACTTTTGCATTGGGCTATGGACTGGGATCAAACTCATATGCTGAGTTACACACCATTCACGACGGTCTAGTCCTTAGCCTCAAAAAAGGCTTCTTCAGGGCCATTATTGAATCGGACTTGCAGTTAATTGTGGATGTGCTGATGGGGAACCTAAGCCGGGCTGGAAATGGGGCTCCTAGGTGTATAGGATCGACCATTTGAAGTGTAGAGGTCAGTTCCTTTTTGTACATACCTTCAGGGAAGGAAATTCCCTCGTTGATTATATGGCCCATTTGGGCAGCGCTTCTCAAGCTTCATCTTGGTTTAATCGGTTTTCAGAGCTTCCTTTATAGGTCAGAGGGATACTTTTCCCAGATAAGGTTGGGCTGGGCTCGATTAGGATAGTTTAAGGGCCCATTTTTGTGATTTTTCTTTTCTTTGTGCAGTTTTGTGTTTCCATTGCTTTTCTCCATGATAGGCTGTCCTAGTGTTTTTTTGTGATGTGAGACAGCCCGAATGTAAATTCAGCTGATTCGTGAATGGAAAAGTGAAGGTTTTTGACAAAAAAAAACATTTTATCTAAATCATTATGAATAAGGAATTATTTATCAAACTAATTAAGGAAATGTACATATATCAACCAACATAATGGATGGTCAAAAGACATGTTAAAAATAGAAAAACTTGATGGTTAGTACTCTGATCATGTATGTAATTGGGTGTAGGGTCAATTTTGTAAACGGATGATCACAAGTGAGATTTTAGAGTAATCAAGAGGTAAAACATGTATACCATTAGATTCAAGTGACTTGTTCACATGCATAAGTTTTTCATATTTTAGTTTTGATGGTGGGTTAAGCATATTCATAGGTAGTGAATAAGATGAACTGATCAAAATCTTAATTTGATGTGTGTACGAATGGATACTGAGATCAAGTAGTTAGTTCACTATGATTAGGTGGTCCAAAATCAGAGTGGATAGTCAGATATCTTTACCTAGCAGTGAATAGTTGACTGAATGGTTGGTTATAATGAACAAGTGAGAATACTTGGGTATATGATGATCCTATCTCAAATTTAATAGTCAGATGGCTCGATCTATGAATGAAGATTATTCCCAACAGTCAGATTCATATTGGAGAATAGATGTGAGGTTAGAATAGCTAGATTGGTATCGTACACATGTACAAAATAAGTTAAATTTCATGGTAACACATGAGAACTTTCAATACTCGGGTATTGAAAAGTTTGGGGTGTTACAAATGGCCATCACCTCGCTTGATCCCTGGGAAGAGTCGGTCGAGAGAGGGTCCCCAATCGAGTACTCGTAGTCATCCCACTGAGTGATTCCGACCTAACCTAAACCGTTCAAGTCATCTCATCACTATCTCTAGTTATGCAAGACGAGCTTGTGGACCTTCTCTGGTAACACCCCAACGTATTCTCCTGGTCTCATTGGGACATGCCCGACATTGACCCAAAATTTATGGTCCACAAACTGAATGTGGACCCTGACCACCAACCAGTAAGGCAAAAGTGACAAACTTTTGAACCAAAATGTTACGCCATCGTCTGAAAGGAGGTAGGTAAGATCCTCAAAGAAGGCTTCTGAAAGGGCCTACCAATATGCCCTAGAGGGGGGGTGAATAGGGCAATGTCAAATAAAACTTAAAACAGCGGAATAATAAAAGAAATAAAGCACAATGCTGAATTAAAAGTAATCTCAATAACCTAGAATTAAGAGAATGATACTATATCAATTCTAAGGACAACCTTACACCAAAAACCAAAGGTTTAAGGTAGGACAACCTTATTTCTAGAACGTCCTTTGTATCACAAACCAATGAGGAATAACAAGCAAAGCAACCAAAATAACTTGGAGAAATAAATCCTAAGTTATTACAACATTCCCCACACTTGATTGAAATAAAATGATTACAACATTCATCCACAAATCTAATCCACAAAACTGAATGAATAAAGGAATGAAAGAATAAAGCACATCCACAATACAATGATATATAGTGGTTCGCCTGTGTGTACACCAACTGTTATCCAACAGCCACACAGAATGCTACTCCACTCCTAATATCCTCACACAGGGGATATAGCATGCACTATCAAAATAGGTTTCATAGGTTTACCTAAAACCTTCACAATTGTGTCGTTTTATTTCGGGCTTACACAATCCAAAAACCCACACAATCTGAGCTTTTTTGGCTCTTCTCAGATAACCAAAACAATTAGATTTTTCTGTTAATCTTAAACAAAACCAAAGAATGTAAATTACATAAATGTAAAATACCTGAATCTCTTTTTGAAGTAGCCCGGTAGAACCAATCGTAGTAGAAGTTCGATTCAACGTTCAAAGTCCAATACTCACTTTAAGAATGGTTCTAAGTCTAATTGATTTTAAATCAAAAGGGCTAGTTCTATTTGATTTTGAATCCAAGAAGAAGGAATATCAGAAACTCCCCTTTTCTAATAAGATTGGAATGTAGATCAAAATCAAATAAAAAAATAAGCTAGCAAAAGGAATATTAAATGAGCACAAAGTAGCTTAAAAATAAACACGAACTTATCTCAGAGTATAGCCTAAAGATTGCTTGAATTGAGTTGAATTGAATTGAAAAACTCTGAAGTTCGTGCTCTATTTATAGCCTGAAAAATTCCATCTACGACTGGTCTTAGGATCCTAGGACTGGTCGTAGTTTCAAAGATTTTCAAAAATTTTCACGGGTTAAGGATTAGTTGTTCCACGACTGGTCGTGGGCCACCTACGATCGGTCGTGGGCCACCTACGACTGGTCGTACGACCCCCAGATTAGTTGCTGGAGTTTGAGTCATAGGGCTAAGACCGGTCGAAGGACAAGTCGTACAGCTCACAAGACTGGTCGAATGATGTCTAGGACTAGTCGTAGGACAACCAGAAAAATTTGAAAATCTTCAACAACCTAGGACTAGTCCTGAAAAACTTAAGACTGGTCGTAGCAGAGCTAGGACTGGTCTTGAAGTCCCTATGACTGGTCTTAGAATAGCCCGAACAAGCATATTAAAATATACAAATTATGTATCCAGAATGACCTACAGTAAAGCCCATCCTAAGGTCAATCTAAGGTCAAACAAACCTTAAAAGTGAGATGGACATTGATAGTCTGTACACTCAGATGACCCTTAAGAGAAGCTTGAGAATTTATGAATCTTGTTGTACGCCTTCTCGAGCTTGATCCTTTCTTGACTTGACAAAGTCTTCTTCTATACTTGTACTTATTTGAATCTTAAACATGCATACTTGGAGACTTCTATTCTTAAATTCTTCATCCATGACTTTAAACTTTCTTCATTTAAGTTCTTGTCTTGAAATACGATGTCTTAAAGCAATGAATAGTCTCAAACATGAAACACAAGATATACAAGACATAAATATAGGTTTTGGCACCACAAAATTTGACAACTAAAGGGATATGAAATCATAGCACTTACAAACTCCCCCTTTGTCAAATTTGTGACAAAACACATATCATACAGATAAGAGCAACATCATACAAATTACTCTACTCCCCCTGAGGGATATGAGTACTGCTCATGTAAACAATAAACAATATTTAAACATCAAGACTCCATATTCTCAATCCACATATCCTTCTCAATCAATTAAAATCTAAAAAAATTACTCCCCCTTTCCATACTACTCCCCTTTACCATATTACCCCCCCTTTTTGTCACAAAATAACAAGGAAAAGTCACAATAGGAAAGTCACAACAACATAGAGAATAATAAAAAGCAGATAATGAGAAAGAAATATGGAAGGATATAGCATATTTCAAAATATAAACCAGAATCATCAAGCCATAACTAAGTTAATACAATATCCAAAATAAAAGATAAGATAATGTTATACAATCCAAAAGATAATTCGCCTAATCAGATCCAGAGAAGGAAGTAGGGATAGTAGAATCAATCTGGTGTAAGCCCTTATTAATGCGACGAAGATATTTTTACATATATTTAAACTGCATATCGTGGGCGACATTCATGTTATCAACATTCTCCTCCAATGCACAAAGGCGTACATCATAATTAGATGGATCGAAATCAGAATCATTTGGCGAATCAGTTTCTATCTCATCAAATAACTCATCCATATTAACATCCTGTTGAGGAAGATCACCAGCTTCCCCTTCATTTCCAGCATCACCACCATTATCACCAACACCACCTTCATCTACTAAGCTAGGAAGCAAATCCAACTTCATCTTATTAAGATTGGCATTGTTGAAAATAAGATGATGAATTAGTGCCTCATTAATAGGTTTATCGACAAGCATGTGAGTGGCTAACACAGTCATAAGATAACCAAACGGAATACCACTATGACCCGGATGGAGACGAAACTGTATGATAAAATGACAGATCAAAGAAGGAAGGCAGACCATGGTACCAGAAGTAATAGAATGCAACACATGAACCATGAAAGAAGTTAACTCGATTTTACTACCGGACCGAGGATACAAATTTGAAATGAAAAAATGATGTAACACTCTGTATCTAGGTAACAGATACTTTGAAGGGAGCACATTCTCTTTGTGTGTCCATTGCACATTAATTTTGCATAAGTCTCTTGTTAACATACATTTTTTCGATTCAGATGGTTTATCGTATAGAGTATGAATCGGTATACCTTCATCATTAACGGGTATATCCATAATACCAGATATTAAATGATGGTCTACTTCAAATTTCCCTTCTCTAGTATCAATTGAAAAAGTTAAGTTGTCAAGGGAGAATTCTGAGATACATGCAACCATTGATTGTGCAATAGACTGGTATGCAGGCCCACCCCAAAGCAAAATGTTAACCCAGCCAACAGATTTAAGGAGAGGAACAATACCAAATGGAGCAATGTGAATGAGATCAACGGGATACTCAACGATAATATTACGAACACACAAATCCTGTACATCTTGAGGATCATCTTCGGGTGAACGAAGGTGCCGTTTTGTTATCGGTGTAGATCTAGATGAGGATGGACCACGGGATATTTTCTTCTTCCCTCTAGTATTCATCTTCA
This sequence comes from Magnolia kwangsiensis, assembly GCA_037074715.1. Taxonomy (NCBI): domain Eukaryota; kingdom Viridiplantae; phylum Streptophyta; class Magnoliopsida; order Magnoliales; family Magnoliaceae; genus Magnolia; species Magnolia kwangsiensis. The sequence continues at coordinate 90,726,943 of CM073580.1, forward strand.
ATAAGATATACTAAGAGCAAGAGAAATGCACAAAAAGAAGGATGAGTTTTCTCTAGATCAGCAATTTAAGAAGAAACCCTTAAAAACTAACAAAAGATGAAATCTAGCTACACAATGATCAAATCAAAGCATAGAGAGTATGAATCTTCATGAAAAATGAAGAAAAAGGACTAACCTTGAAGAAATACAAGAAATCATATGACTGGTCGAGCCACGACTCGTCGTAGGTCGGAGTGAAAATGAAGAAGAAGGAGGTTTTTCCCAAAATATATCATGTTCACGAGCTCCACGATCGGTCGTACCACGACTGGTCATGTACAGCTACGACTGGTCGAGTATCGACCAAAAATATATTTTTAATGTAAAAAATTAAAATTTAAACATAAATAATACTAAATATAATACATTATGATACATGTAAGCAAGAATACTCAATGTAAAATGCACATACCAAGATTAAATTTCAATTTATTAAATCTGTTTTTGTCAAGCGGTTTAGTAAATATATCAGCAAGTTGATTTTCGGTTGATATATATTCCAAGGAAATAACTTTTTCTTCAACCAACTCACGAATGTAATGATACCTAATGTCAATGTGCTTAGTACGTGAAAGTTGGATTAGATTTTTGAAAATATTTATAGCACTGGAATTATCACAATGTAAGATCATTGAATCTTGATTAATTTCATAATCGCTTAGCATGCGTTTCATCCAAACTAGTTGAGTACATCATATCCAGCTGTAATATACTCAGCCTCAGCAGTGGAGAGCGATATTGAGCTTTGCTTCTTGCTGAACCAAGAAACTAAGCAATTTCTAATGTAAAAACAACCACCACTGGTTGATTTTCTATCATCGATATTACCGGCCCAATCAGCATCTGAGTACCCGGCTAATTGAACACTAGTATCAAAAGGATACCAACGACCCAGATTTATAGTACTTGCGACATATCTAATAATCTGTTTAACAGCGGTAAGATGTGATTCCTTAGGAATAGACTGATATCTTGCACAAATACCAACACTTAACACGATATCAGTCTACTAATAGTTAGATATAACAAACTACCAATCATACTACGATATAGTTTAGGATCTATATCTTAACCTGTAGAGTCTTTTGAGAGTCTTAACGTTGTACTCATAGGAGTATCAAAGTTCTTACTATTCTTAAATCCAAACCTTTTAACCAAGTTTGAAGCATATTTGGTCTGGGAAATGAAAATTTCATCAGGTTGTTGTTTTACTTGCAACCCTAGGAAATAGTTTAGTTCACCATCCATGCTCATTTCGAACCTTGATTTCATTAACTCTGTAAACTCAATAGACATGTTAGAGCAAGTTGATCCATAAATAATATCATCAACATAAATTTGAACCATCAAAATATCATTGTTATGTTTCTTAACAAAGAGCGTCTTATCAACACTTCCTACTTGAAAGCTATGACTAAGTAAGAATTTAGTCAATTTCTCATACCATACCCTGGACGCTTGTTTTAGACCATAGAGAGCTTTTTTGAGACGAAATAAATGGTCAGATAACTTGGGGTCTTCAAACCCTAAAGGTTATTCAACATACACCTCTTCATGTAAATCGCCATTCAAGAAGGCACTCTTTACATCGATCTGATAAATCTTAAATTTTCTAAAGCATGCGATGGAAATAAAAAGTCTGATTGATTCAATGCGAGCGACTGGAGCAAAGGTTTCATCGTAATTGATGCCTTCAATCTGAGTGTACCCTTGTACAACTAGTCTAGCCTTCTTTCGTATTATATTTCCAAGTTCATCAGACTTATTTTTAAAGATTCATTTTGTTCCAATAATGTGTTTATCTTTAGGTCTAGGAATAAGATACCAGACATCATTACGAACAAATTGATTAAGTTCATCCTGCATAGCAACTATCCAATTTTTGTCAGAAAGTGCTTCTTTCACATTGACCGGTTCTATTTGGGATGTAAAACAAACATAATTACATATGTTCTCAAGTTGTTTGTGAGTACGAACTCCAATGAGAGTGTTTTCAAGAATTTGATTGGTGGGATGATCTTTGACAATCCTTGGTTCAGATTCCTTTTGACTTGATGAGGTATCTTGATTGTCGATAATAAGAACTTCATCATCATCTGAACTCAGAGCTGGTGTATTCAAATGATCATCAATGACCACATTGATGGATTCTTGAATCACATCAGTTCTCTTATTTAGAACACTATAAGCTCGGCTGTTCAAAGAATATCCAAGAAAAATACCTTCATCACTCTTTGTTTCAAACTTTCCTAAATTTTCACGATCACGTAAAATATAACACTTGCTGTCAAAAATCCAAAAGTATTTGACAGTAGGTTTCTTTTCAAACCATAATTCATAAGCAGTCTTATTATCAGATTTACTAGTATAAACCCGATTAATAATATAATATGTGGTATTAATTGCTTCAGCCCAAAGATTTCTAGAGAGCTTCATGTTATTCAACATAACATTAGTCATATCCTGAAGAACTCTATTTTTTCTTTCAACTATACCATTTTGTTACGGTGTTTTAGGCATAGAGAATTCATGCGATATTCCCTGATCGCTACAGAATTTCTCAAAACTTCTGTTTTCGAATTCGGATCCATGATCACTACGGATCTTACTAACATGAGAACCTTTCTCATTTGGATTCGTTTAATGACCTTTTTCACTTCATTTAGGGTTTCAGTTTTGTCTTTTAAGAACGATACCCAAGTGAATCTGGTATAGTCATCTACGATAACCAAGATGTATTTTTTGCCTCTTCGACTCTCCATTCTGGTTGGTCCAATAAGATCCATGTGGAGAAGCTCTAGTGGTCTAGATGTGGTATTGGAGTTCACTTTCTTATGAGAGCTCCTAATCTGTTTGCCCAACTGGCATTCACCACATATTTTGTCTACTTTTTGTATTTTGGGTAGACCTCTAATTAGTTTTCTTTTGCTCAATCTAAATAAGTACCGGTAGTGTACATGTCCAAGGCGTTTATGCCTTAATTCAGTCTCATCAGTATGGACCATGTAACACGATTGAGTAGATGAGCTTGCATCACTAACGATGTAGCAGTTTTCAGAAGTTTTGCGACCAGTTAATATAACAGAACCCTTTTTATTAACTATCTCACAACCTTGATTAGAAAACTTCACACTATGGTTGTTATCGCATATCTGAGAAATGCTTAGTAGGTTGTGTTTCAAGCCCTCAACATATAAAACATTCTTAAATAAGGGAAGGTTATAAAGCAGAACCGTACCTTGGCCAATGATCTTGCAATTGCTTCCATCACCAAATGTGATTGACCTGTCAGTCATATCTTTTAGATCGGTGAATAAAGCCTTGTTGCCTGTCATATGCCTGGAGTAACCACTATCTAGGTACCACTTTGAATGGCTTGTAGCTTTGAAAGCAGTGTGGGCAACCAAGCAGGTAACTTTAGGAACCCATTTCAGAACTGTTTTGGGTTTAGGAGTATAGATGATCTTTTTCTGTTTGTTGTTATAGGAGAGACCTATAGAGTTAGACTTTAATAGCTCCTTGAGTAGATCAATTATTTTTTCAGCAAATGGATTTCAGTTTTGAAAATCAAAGTTGACATGGCTACCTTTAGGTTTTTGAAAAGTCCTTAGATTTTTGGAAAAACTTTGATAAGTACTCTTTTCTTTTAAGGTTGAAGACTCTCCTTTTATAAATTTAGGAGAAATATTCTTTTGTTTAAGAGATGTATTCTTATCATAGCCCAACCCGGATCGATCGCCACATTTTCTTGATCCGGACAATAATTTTTCCAATTTAGGATCACCTTGGGCATATCTCCATGTGTCTTTCAAACTCAGAAGAGAAGCTACCTCATTTTTGAGTTTCTCATTTTCGGATCTCAAATCTTCAATTTTGGAGATTTTAAAATCTAAATCACATTTGGTCTTTTAAAAAGAATCGAAAATATGAGACTTTTCTAAAACAAGAGACTCATAATCTTCTTTAAGCTTAGAAATTTTTTCTTTTTGTAACTTAAGCTTGATGGCAATTTTACAACTCTCCTTATAAAGGGCATTATAAGCATCGTGAAGATCATTTTCATTATCGCAATCACTATTCAGATTTTCTTCACTAGATATATTATCATTATCTGAAAAAGTAATCTTGGCTAGAGTCATAAGGGCTTTAATATCATTGCCCTACTCGGTTTCAGAATCTTCTGATTTAGAAGAGGATTCAGAATCAGATGATTCATCCCAAGTAGCCAACATCCTTTTCCTTTTTGATTTGTCTTTTTTAAGACATTTGTTAGCTAAGTGCCCATATTCTTGATAGTTGTAACATTGACTATCTTTCAAAGATTTTTGAGTTCTCGGTTTAGATCGTCTCTTATCATTTGACTTTTGAACATCAACTTTTTTCTTGCTTTTGAAAATTTTATAAAACTTTTTTGCTAAAAGCGCCATATCATCTTCGAAATTTTCTAAATCGGAAGTGCTCTCTTGTGAAACATTTTTAGATGATTTGAGAGCAATTAATTTTCCTTTAGAAGCTTTAAAGGACAACTCGTAGGTTTGAAGTGAACCAACTAGTTCCTCAACCCTCATGGTATCCGTATCACGAAGTTCCTGAATCGCGATTACTTTAGAATTAAACCATTCAGGAAGTGAGCGTAGTATCTTTGCACACACTTAACTTTTTGGGATTCTATCACCAAGACCCCACATAGAGTTCACAATGTCATTCAATCTAGTGTAGAAGTCCATAAACGTCTCATTCTCCTCCATATGAATTTCTTCAAATTTAGTTGTGAGGAGTTGGACTTTAGATTTCTTGACAATAGATGTACCCTCGTGTGTCATTTCTAATACATCCCATGCTTGTTTTGCATTTTCATAAGAGATGATTCTTTTGAATTCATCTGGTGATAATACACAAGTAATTGCATTTAGTGCTTTTGCATTGGCACTACTCTCACTTTTTTGAAGTGTGGTCCAAAGAGAATAAGCCATTACTTTCATTGATTTTGAATCATCGTCATTAGTTACTTCAGTGATAGGAAAGTTCTATTCATTCACTGTGGCCAGCCACACACTTTCATCTATAGATTTGAGGAAGATCCTCATCCTGGCTTTCCAATAGGCATAGTTTGTGCCATTAAAGGGTGGTGGCCTAGTGACTGATAGGCTATCAAAATTTGACATCTTAATATAGCTTAGATCATTAGCTCAGGAAATAAATCCAATAAATAAACAATAAGCACGAGCTATTAGGCTCTGATACCACTTGAAAGGGCTTATCTATATGCCCTAGAGGAGGGATGAATAGGGCAATGCCAAATAAAACTTAAAACAATGGAATAATAAAAGAAATAAAGCATAATGCTGAATGAAAAGTAATCTCAATAACCTAAAATTAAGAGAATGATACTATATCAGTTCTAAGGACAACCTTACACCAAAAACCAAACATTTAAAGTAGGACAACCTTATTTCTAGAACGTCCTTTGTATCACAAACCAATGAGGAATAAAAAGCAAAGCAACCAAAATAACATGCAGAAATAAATCCTAAGTTATTACAACATTCCCCACACTTGCTTGAAATAAAATGATTACAACATTCATCCACAAATACAATCCACAAAACTGAATGAATAAAGGAATGAAAGAATAAATCACATCCACAATACAACGATATATAGTGGTTCGCCTGTGTGTATACCAACTGTTATCCAACAGCCACACAGAATGCTACTCCACTCCTAATATCCTCACACAGGGGATATTAGCATGCACTATCAAAATAGGTTTTACAAGTTTACCTAAAACCTTCACAATTGTGTCTTTTTATCTCGGGCTTACACAATCCAAAAACCCACACAATCTGAGTTTTCTGGCTCTCCTCAGATAACCAAAATAATGAGATTTTTCTAGCAAATCTCAAACAAAACCAAAGAATGTAAATTACACAAATGTAAAATACCTGAATCTCCTTTTGAAGTAGCCCGGTAGAACCAATCGGAGTAGAAGTTCGATTCAACGTTCAAAGTCCAATACTCACTTTAAGAATGGTTCTAAGTCTAATTGATTTTAAATCAAAAAGGCTAGTTCTATTTGATTTTGAATCCAAGAAGAAGGAATATCAGAAATTTCCCTTTTCTAAAAAGATTGGAATGTAGATCAAAATCAAATAAAAAAAAATAAGCTAGCAAAAAGAATATTAAATGAGCATAAAGTAGCTTAAAAATAAACACGAACTTATCTCAAAGTATAGCCTAAAGATTGCTTGAATTGAGTTGAATTGAATTGAAAAACTCTGAAGTTCGTGATCTATTTATAGCCTGAAAAATCTCATCTACGACTGTGTAACACCCCGGATTTTGGCCAACCTGGGATTAGACGTCCTTAGGCAATGGGTTAATTAAAACACCTGAAAAATCGCTGAGAACCCAATTCCATAGCTAAAGAAACCACTTAGGATTAATTCCTTTAGAAATTAAGCATAAGTTAGCTAGCGCAACGTTGGAGTAGCTGGGAAACAGTCCCTGATCACTTTAAATACGTTCTACAAGACCCAAATCGAGTAGAACGTATGACTCTATAATACTCTGTAACCTCGGATCAAACTCTAAGAAGGTTTGTTCTCTGTACCACTTTGAAATTTTGTATTGGATCTCGACCGCGCGTCTAAAGTCCGATACCTCCTATCTTAGACCGTTAGAACCGCCTAGCTGGACTTGACAATCATTTCGAAAATCAAGTCCAACCGACATTCGCAGGCAATTTTATTGAGCCCGGACTGAAGAGAGTGCGAATAGGGACAGATTTGAAATTTGAAATTCAAATATGGCACACGACTTGACGTGTCAGTATTAAGCATTCTGACCGTCAGAATTCAGCCAAATTACACCCTAGGATCAGGAAAAATTTCTATTTCATATCATGAGATTTGCAGGCCTGATCTACGTGCGGTGACCGCTGAACTGAAACTGGACCGCCACGTGCGATCTGCGAACCCTGCCGGACTGAAAACTTGATGTATGCTAGATCCAGTATGCATGAGCTTAAGTCCGACCGCATTCAGCCAGGGGACCACCAGAAATGTCCTTTTGGACCGAAACAGCCCCGATTTGGTTACCCCTCAAGTGAACCTTGTTCCCGAGCCTATTTCGGGCAAGTTTGGGCTTATAAAAAGGGTTGAAACCCTCACTCCTCTCTCCCATCCGAATTTGCAAAAATCCCTAGATTGGGAGAGAGAAAAGGTGAGAGTTTGTGAGAGAAGGTGGGAGAGAATTCCCTGCTGCTTGTGCCACGTGCTGCAAGTGGTTAAGCTACGCGCTCTAATCACTTTGCCGGTGATTTCTCCACTTTTCAGGTAAGAAATAACCCTAATAAATTTCTGATTTGGGATTCTTTCCGTTCCATAGGATGCAAACTGATAGAACTCGTAAATTAGGTTCTCTATTCGCCGTAGACGAAGCGTATACGCTCCGTTCGAAACGACACGTTTATAAGAGACAAGGTACGGATTTTAAACGCTTTGATTGACTGTTTCCAAAGCTTTCAATGTCGTTTAATAGTATATTATCGACGGCAACGCCGTTTGGCATGTACAACATGCTGTCCATTTCCTGTTTCGTAAATCGGCGAAGAATATGAGATTTAGGGCATTTTAGTCATTTGTAGGAAGTACTAATTTCATTCATATTTTACTGATGTGATTGACATGATTTTTTGTCGCATTAGAATGTTAGGAATGCGTGCATAATTAGTTTGGCGAAGAGATTCGCCTAAATGCGCACTTCGGGTCGACATACTATATGTAGACTTAAGTGTGTAGTGTAAGTGTTTGTATAAATGCTTGTATTAGTATGTATTGAATTAAATGGTGTTATGAATTAGTTTGAGATTGATTTCTCAATTAATATGTTGGTGTAAATGGTTTCCTACATGTTAGCCATATGCATGATTTCATGATATGAATGAAATACATGTGCTTGACGATTCGCTTAAGCTGTATGTTATAACATGTGCTTGATGATTTCATTATGATTTAGCTCGAGATTGAATTCTCAACTAATTTGCTGATGGAAATGATTTCCTATATGTTGGCGATATGCATAATTTCATTATATGTATGAAAGGCATGTATCAGGTGATTTGCTTAAGTTGTATGTTACAACATGTGTTAACATGCTCATATGGTTGTATTTCATTTCCAATACTTTCACATGCTTTGCTGATGTGATTCCACATGTTTGGGACTATACTTAGTCCAGGCAGTCGGTAACAGAGAAAATTCGTGGTTAGCTGGTATTTGCCACGAAGGACGCGTCGATGAACGCGAGTCCTGTTTGGAGTTGGCGGCAGTGGTTAGGCCACACGAAGTGTTTTACGCACTTCATGTCGTTCAACTTGAGATGCGATCGTGCTAGTCGAGCCCGTCAAGTAACTCGACTGGCCGTTGTATGTTCACCCTGCATGAGTCATAACTGCTTGAACCTAGGGTACTGAACTTACCATTGTAAACCCTGTTAACCATGGTACCTTGATCCACAAAGACTCATGAGCTGGGCATGGTGGTATGGGACACCGTGGTCGAGCTGTCGACCTACGCTGGGGCCACAAACCTTCCCGTAGTGACCAGTGAGCACCTAGTCTCGTGAGCAAATTATGGTGGTATGGGACACTATATTCTTGCTGTCGGCCTACACTGATCAGGCGACGAGTCCTTTGTAGTGAACGCGAGCGTATTCTGAGTCTACGAGAGGCGACGACCCTTCAGTAGCAGTAGAGTACAGCAGGCCTGTATTAATACGGTGATGGGGGAGCGGAGCAACGAGTGCGTGCAACAGCCCTGGCAGCCCTTGCAGTGACCTACAAAAATATACATCGTATGAGATTACTAGGAGTGACGACCCTAGACAGGATCTGTGTTGGGATTGATACAAGGGAAGTACCTTAGTTTCCCAATCTTGCTGTTTGAATGGACTAATAATAACTCAGAAATCATATCACCATTACATTGCATGTGCTTGGAAGATGTGGAGCACTTTAGGGAGTGTGGCATGCCGCGATCGTAAGATGGTACTGCATGAGGGAGATCGTTGGTGAGGGCATACATCACGTCATGTCATATTGCATTAACAACAGTATTAGGATTGTTTGATTTACTGCTTTACTATTAGCGCATGATTGATTTGATAACATGCTAATCTCTGCTCTCTTATCCCACTGAGTTGATCACTCACTCCCACGTTATGGGATGGTGTTTCCGGAAATCCACCAGTCCCTATTGTGATTGCAGATGATGGCACGGCCTGTGAGGCGAAGCTGGACTTGATGATGATGAGGAGGATCTCTCCTTTATGCATGATCTGATTGACGAGATTACAGGGAGGTTGATTAGATACCTTGACACTTGTCATTTTATATTTTTAGAACACTCATGTATATCCTTTTGGTTTACTTTTGGAGCATACATGTATGTATATAACCTGGTAACATGTTCACACTCTGGAGACATACGACAGTTTATATATGTTATACATACTATCACAGTCTTCCACTTGTTAATTTAACTGTCTCTGGAGTATGATATGCTGTTCTAGCTTAATCTCACTCATGTTTAATACATTATCATAGACAACATTCAATCATACATATTTATGTTGCATAAATAACATTTTAGAACTCGGGAGTTGGGTTTTTGCTCGACCCCTCCGATTTTCGGGATGTTACAGATGGTATCAGAGCATGATTTGGATTAAACCGGGCCTGGGTTATGGTCACGAGATGTACGCCGTCACTTCCTTTGACTTATGTGGGTGCGAGAAGGGTCTAGAAACACTTTTAGGATCCCAGATTCGCCAATAGGCGAAGTCTATTCATTTCGATCGCGTGATCGAGTCCGTAACGCATCTAGGGTCGCGTGAAGCAACCTGAATAACTCATACGTTGTAGGTAAGTGGGTTGAGACATTCTTTGAATGATTCTAAACCCGTAAATGTGAATCCCTGGGCCGTGGGACAACCACGACCCTTGTATTCAATCGTCAGGGCTTAAAAACCCCGTTTCACCAAAAATCTTCAAAATTTTTCCTCTCACCACTCCAATCTTCAATTCCTTCTGATTCTTTTCATATTAGGCATCAATCCTAATATTAAAATAATATAAAATCATACTTTCATAAAATTTTACAATGAATAGTAAAATTTTTTAAAAAATGGCCATAAGGCCATTCTAACTTCACTTTCTTTAGCAACCAATGGGCTAGATGGATGTACTAGATCCTTCTACCATAAAATCATATGCTGCATGATAGGGTTTTGTATTCTGGATTGCAGATTGGTCCTGAAAATCCTTGAACTCATGTTTGGGCCTATATAGGTCAAAATACAATGAACCAAGGTGGGGCCCATAGTTATTTGGGGTCCCTGGACCATGGGGGACCAAACCCATGTGGTCCCACTGACCGAACAGGTGATCGGTCGGCGATGCCATCGCCGACCACCCTTATCCGTTGAATGCGTGGTCCTAGATCTGAGGGTATTTTGGGTATTTCACACCCCCCATGTGTGGTTCGTGTGTAGAGAATCCCAAAATCGTGCACCTCCTTCACAAACAGCCCTCCCCATAGCCCTATTTACGTTTTCCAGCTGCCCTACCTCCAAATCGTGGTTCCAAACCACCCCTAAATCCATCCTTGGCCAAAAACGACGACCCTCCATCAATCTATTTCGGTTTGCAGCCCTCCCATTAACAGATTTCATCTTTTGGAGCTCTAAAAACTCCCAAATCGAGCTGAAATCGTGAGGTGCTCCATTCCCCTTTTTCATTTTCATTTCTCCTTGAAAATACATCCTAGGGAAGCTTAAAGCATCCCTCTACAACGCCTAGATATCCCTTTTCCAGTTTGGACAGCCACTTCTTCGTATTTTTTTCATTTTTCATAGCTTTCATGGAAGCCATTTTAGGCCTTTTGTCACTCTCCACCATCCTATCTTTGATGGGTAAAAGAAAAATGGCAGCAGATGAGGCTGGGCCAAGTCACCCTGCTCAATCGAGAAGACCGCGGGGTGGTGCCGCAAGTTCAAGCGCCACCACAGGTCCAGCTACAGCCCGAGAGTTCTATACAAAGCGGGATTTGGATCCCCATACTCAACTCGGGCGAGTGATTCTAGCTGAGATGCCTCACGGCCAATACACTGATCGTAAAGTGTTGTTTGAGGCAGACGTGGAAGGGCGACTGTTCGGTGAGTTTTTGTTGTTCGAGCGCATTGAAGCTGCGCATTGGGGTCCGATCTTTGAAGCTCGCACTCGTGCTAATGTGAGCACCGTTCGTGCCTTCTACGCTTCTATCCGAAATCCTACCTTGGAGCCATTGCAGTTCAAAATCCCTTTTGGTAGGGACAAGATGGCTACGATCGATGTGCGACTAATTGTGTGACTTCTGAACATACCTCTTGGTGATGTTCATACTAGTGAGAAGAATTTGAGGAGTAGGCGTGAGCGAGATCGCCGTACCAGGTTCCAATGCGGTAAGTTGGTTCCATGGCAGCCTAATAATTGCCTCAAGGTGACGTATATGTCTGATGATTTGCGCCTGCTGCACCATATCTGCACGTTCAATGTGTATCCCAGGTCGACGAATCGCATTGAGTGTACGCGCCTTATGGTTGATTTCCTGTATCTGGTGGCCCAGGGAGAGAATGTGTGTATGGCCACTTTCATCTTACGACAGATAATCCTCATAGACAAGTCAAGAAGAACGTCTGAATCGCTTCCTTTTGGCCGACTGATATGCAAGATCGCGCTTGAGTTTGCTTACAGACTTGGGCCGAAATTGTCAGTTTTGATTCATAGCATTAATGAGTCGACTATGGTCAAGATGAAGATAGGGTCTCAGTACCGTAAGAATCAGCTTGAGGAGGATAGCGAGGATAACTTTGATGATGAAGAGGATTCAAGTGAAGGAGAACCTGGAGCAGAAGTTCAGGAAGAAGTCCAGGAAGAGGCAGAAGAGGAGGCTCAGGATACAGATGAGAGCCCTCCTCCTTCTGCTCAGGCTACTGGCGATGATCGCATTGCTCGGATTGAGGAGAGCCAGATCGTCTTGTGAAGGAAAGTTCAGGAACTTCGCGCTGAAGTCGATGATGCTAAGGCCGTTACGAAGAGAAAATTCGGTAAGGTGACTCACACCTTGAAGGCGATCCTGTGCTGCTTGCAGGATAAGGGTGCTCCTCCTCCGTCACCCGACTCAGACTAGCGAGATCTATGATGTTGTTATCAGTAGTTAGTCATTTCCTGCTTTATGTTGTGTAAGCCTGATAAGGCTAGTAGTTTGCTTATGTTGTTGTAGTAGCTGACTGACTTAGCTCCCATGTACTTCTCGTCATGATACTTGTAGGGAGATATCCCTTGTATTATGACAATTTTGGTTTAATAAAATGTATGATGTTTTTCGGCTTGATATGTGAATGTTTGTGTTGAGGTTTGAGCTTAATAAAGCCGAATTTGGTTAGATGGAATGCATGTCGTTCCGTTCGCTGTAAGGTATTATCCCTAGATTGGGAATATTGTAACTCCCGGGACTCAGCCTACAAATTAAATTTTTATCCCACCCCACCCTCCTAGCAAGCATACCACTTTCAATCCTGCCATAGGACTAGGAATGCGGTTCCATTTAATACAACTAAACGCTACCGGCCACATAGACCCTTGGCGTTTTGGTCCTAGAGTTAGCACTTCTAGATTTGAAGGGTCTGACGACATAAGAAATCCAAATCCATTTAGACAATTTTGACCCTAATCAATAGAACAATTCCCTGTAGTAGAAATGGTATGGAACCATGTACCGTATAAACTTAGGCTTTAGATTATAGCTACTGAGTTACGGACTAGACTACTAGTTACATTAAGTAATGTAAAGCCTGTATATGCTAAGGAATTGAAGGTTAGATTTGGTTGAAGTAGAACCTTATTCCTTCGATAGATCCCCTTATGACTTATAGACTTCTGTTGTTGCCCATAGGAAGGAACCATTCACTCTCAGGGAACATTTATAAATCCCTCAGATTGAACTTAGTATGTACTAGCATGCCCCTTAGAATTGCCTTCTCCAAGGGCTTATTGCATTCAGAAACGCGGAATAAAGGAAATGCAATTATCAGCGAAGTATTCGCGGTTTGAATCGACTTCTTAATCCTAGTAGTTACTACTAAATCCAATGCTCTAATCAAGCAGAAGATCGGCATCGACTAGGATTGAGGACTGATACAACAACTTTTCTGTCATCGCGGGGCAGAAGGTTTGTGTATCCGGCTCAGACCCATTACACAACTATTCTTCCGTGTTGGCCCGACCACCTACAACCACAAGTTATTGCTTTGCCCTTGGTAAATGTTAAGGACTTCAAGCCAGTAGACGATTCGACATCTTGCCACCAACTCATACCTGCCCCTGAACTTAACCACAATAGAGATTAGGCTCATCTTTATGATCATAGGTACCAATGTCATAGACCGCATCATTAGCAAGGAAAACCATGTAGAGAAAGGTTGTTTCCATTTTAGGTTAAGGATAGCCCCTAAGTTACGCCTCGTTCCGATATACGGATCGATGCAAAGATTCTTCCACCTTAAGTAAAACTAAGTTTTAAGGGGGGTAGAATGTATTGAGTCCAATCCAGTTAGGTTAGTCGACGCTACCGTTCGATCAGAATGGCGCAGCGGAAGTGTGGTTAGCCTCTTCCCCACTGGCCCAGGATCAAAACAATTGAGTTAGGATGTACATACGATTAGGTCAATAAATAGGATTGAACCTTCCTTAGAAAAAGTACTCCTTACCCTTCGCCAATTTCGGAGACGAAATTGAGTTTTAAGGGGGGTAGATTGTAACACCCCAGATTTTGGCCAACCTGGGATTAGACGTCCTTAGGCAATGGGTTAATTAAAACACCTGAAAAATCGCTGAGAACCCAATTCCATAGCTAAAGAAACCACTTAGGATTAATTCCTTTAGAAACTAAGCATAAGTTAGCTAGCGCAACGTTGGAGTAGCTGGGAAACAGTCCCTGATCACTTTAAATACATTCTACAAGACCCAAATCGAGTAGAACGTATGACTCCATAATACTCTATAACCTCGGATCAAACTCTAAGCAGGTTTGTTCTCTGGACCACTTTGAAATTTTGTATTGGATCTAGACCGCGCGTCAAAAGTCCGATACCTCCTATCTTAGACTGTTAGAACCGCCTAGCTGGACTTGACAATCATTTCAAAAATCAAGTCCAACCGACATTCGCAGGCTATTTTATTGAGCCCGGACTGAAGAGAGTGCGAATAGGGACAGATTTGGAATTTGAAATTCAAATCTGGCACACGACTTGACGTGTCAGTATTAAGCGTTCTAACCGTCAAAATTCAGCCAAATTACACCCTCGGATCAGGAAAAATTTCTATTTCACATCATGAGATTTGCAGGCCTGATCTACGTGCGGTGACCGTTGAACTGAAACTGGACCGCCACGTGCGATCTGCGAACCCTGCCGGACTGAAAACTTGATGTATGCTAGATCCAGTATGCATGAGCTTAAGTCCGACCGCATTCAGCCAGGGGACCACCAGAAATGTCCTTTTGGACCGAAATAGCCCCGATTTGGTTACCCCTCAAGTGAACCTTGTTCCCGAGCCTATTTCGAGCAAGTTTGGGCTTATAAAAAGGGTTGAAATCCTCACTCCTCTCTCCCATCCGAATTTGTAAAAATCCCTAGATTGGGAGAGAGAAAAGGTGAGAGTTTGTGAGAGAAGGTGGGAGAGAATTCCCTGCTGCTTGTGCCACGTGCTGCAAGTGGTTAAGCCACGCGCTCTAATCGCTTTACCGGTGATTTCTCCACTTTTCAAGTAAGAAATAACCCTAATAAGTTGCTGATTTGGGATTCTTTCCGTTCCATAGGATGCAAACTGATAGAACTCGTAAATTAGGTTCTCTATTCACCGTAGACGAAGCGTATACGCTCCGTTCGAAACGACACGTTTATAAGAGACAAGGTGCGGATTTTAGACGCTTTGATTGACTGTTTTCAAAGCTTTCAATGTCGTTTAATAGTAGATTATCGACGGCAACGCCGTTTGACATGTACAACATGCTGTCCGTTTCCTGTTTCGTAAATCGGCGAAGAATATGAGATTTAGGGCATTTTAGTCATTTGTAGGAAGTACTAATTTCATTCATATTTTGCTGATGTGATTGACATGATTTGTTGTTACATTAGAATGTTAGGAATGCGTGCATAATTAGTTTGGCGAAGAGATTCGCCTAAATGCGCACTTCGGGTCGACATACTATATGTAGACTTAAGTGTGTAGTGTAAGTGTTTGTATAAATGCTTGTATTAGTATGTATTGAATTAAATGGTGTTATGAATTAGTTTGAGATTGATTTCTCAATTAATATGTTGGTGTAAATGGTTTCCTACATGTTAGCCATATGCATGATTTCATGATATGAATGAAATACATGTGCTTGACGATTCGCTTAAGCTGTATGTTATAACATGTGCTTGATGATTTCATTATGATTTAGCTCGAGATTGAATTCTCAACTAATTTGCTGATGGAAATGATTTCCTATATGTTGGCGATATGCATAATTTCATTATATGTATGAAAGGCATGTATCAGGTGATTTGCTTAAGTTGTATGTTACAACATGTGTTAACATGCTCATATGGTTGTATTTCATTTCCAATACTTTCACATGCTTTGCTGATGTGATTCCACATGTTTGGGACTATACTTAGTCCAGGCAGTCGGTAACAGAGAAAATTCGTGGTTAGCTGGTATTTGCCACGAAGGACGCGTCGATGAACGCGAGTCCTGTTTGGAGTTGGCGGCAGTGGTTAGGCCACACGAAGTGTTTTACGCACTTCATGTCGTTCAACTTGAGATGCGATCGTGCTAGTCGAGCCCGTCAAGTAACTCGACTGGCCGTTGTATGTTCACCCTGCATGAGTCATAACTGCTTGAACCTAGGGTACTGAACTTACCATTGTAAACCCTGTTAACCATGGTACCTTGATCCACAAAGACTCATGAGCTGGGCATGGTGGTATGGGACACCGTGGTCGAGCTGTCGGCCTACGCTGGGGCCACAAACCTTCTCATAGTGACCAGTGAGCACCTAGTCTCGTGAGCAGATTATGGTGGTATGGGACACTATATTCTTGCTGTCGGCCTACACTGATCAGGCGACGAGTCCTTTGTAGTGACTGCGAGCGTATTCTGAGTCTACGAGAGACGACGACCCTTCAGTAGCAGTAGAGTACAGTAGGCCTGTATTGATAAGGTGATGGGGGAGCGGAGCAACGAGTGCGTGCAATAGCCCTGACAGCCCTTGCAGTGACCTACAAAAATATACATCGTATGAGATTACTAGGAGTGACGACCCTAGACAGGATCTGTGTTGGGATTGATACAAGGGAAGTACCTTAGTTTCCCAATCTTGCTGTTTGAATGGACTAATAATAACTCAGAAATCATATCACCATTACATTGCATGTGCCTGAAAGATGTGGAGCACTTTAGGGAGTGTGGCATGCCGCGGTCGTAAGATGGTGCCGTATGAGGGAGATCGTCGGTGAGGGCATACATCACGTCATGTCATATTACATTAACAACAGTATTAGGATTGTTTAATTTACTGCTTTACTATTAACGCATGATTGATTTGATAACATGCTAATCTCTGCTCTCTTATCCCACTGAGTTGATCACTCACTCCCACGTTACGGGATGGTGTTTTCGGACTCCCACCAGTCCCTATTGTGATTGCAGATGATGGTGCGGCCTGTGAGGCGGAGCTGGACTTGATGATGAGGAGGAGGATCTCTCCTTTATGCATGATCTGATTGACGGGATTACAGGGAGGTTGATTAGATACCTTGACACCTGTCATTTTATATTTTTAGAACACTCATGTATATCCTTTTGGTTTACTTTTGGAGCATACATGAATGTATATAACCTGGTAACATGTTAACACTCTGGAGACATACGACAGTTTATATATGTTATACATACTATCACAGTCTACCACTTGTTAATTTAACTGTCTCTGGAGTATGATATGCTGTTCTAGCTTAATCTCACTCATGTTTAATACATTATCACAGACAACATTCAATCATACATATCTATGTTTCATAAATAACATTTTGGAATTCGGGAGTTCGGTTTTTGCTCGACCCCCCCCCCCCCCCCCCGATTTTCGGGATGTTACAGACTGGTCTTAGGATCCTAGGACTGGTCGTAGCTTCAAAGATTTTCAAAGATATCCGCGGGATAAGGATTAGTTGTTCTACGACTGGTCGTGGGCCACCTACAACTGGTCGTAGGACCCGCAGATTAGTTGCTGGAGTTTGAGTCGTAGGGCTAAGACCGGTCGAAGGACAAGTCGTACAGCTCACAGGACTGGTCAAAGGATGTCCAGGATTGGTCGTAGGATAACCAAAAAAATTTAAAAATCTTCAACAACCTAGGACTGGTCCTGAAAAACTTAAGACTGGTCGTATCAGAGCTAGGACTGGTCTTGAAGTCCCTAAGACTGGTCTTAGAACAGCCCGAACAAGCATATTAAAATATACAAATTATGTATCCAGAATGACATACAGTAAAGCCCATCCTAAGGTCAATCTAAGGTCAAATAAACCTTAAAAGTGAGATGGACATTGATAGTCTATACACTCAGATGACCCTTAAGAGAAGCTTGAGAATTTATGAATCTTATTGTACGCCTTCTCGAGCTTGATCCTTTCTTGACTTGACAAAGTCTTCTTCTATACTTGTACTTGTTTGAATCTTTAACATTCATACTTGGAGACTTCTATTCTTGAATTCTTCATCCATGACTTGAAACTTTCTTCATTTAAGTTCTTGTCTTGAAATATGATGTCCTGAAGCAATGAATAGTCTCAAACATAAAACACAAGATATACAAGACATAGATATAGGTTTTGGCACCACAAAATTTGACAACCAAAGGGATATGAAATCATAGCACTTACAGCTTCATCAAAGAGATATACTACCTCGAATGAATCGTAAATGTCGTCTGGTGAAAAAATCCAATGAGAAGTGGTAGGTCTATGTTGATTACTCTGACCTAAAAAGAGCCTTCCCCAAGGACAGTTTTCCTTTCCCACGAATCGACCAGCTCATCGACAGCACGACTGGGCATTGGCTTCTAAGTTTCATGGATGCCTACTCAGGCTACAACTAGATCGTCAAGCACCCCTATGACAAGTAGAAGATGACCTTCATCACTAACAAAGGGCTATACTGCTACAAGGTCATGCCCTTCAGTTTGTAGAATGCTCGAGCCACGTACCAACGACTCGTCAATAAAATGTTCGACCAACAGATCAGACGATCCATGAAAATCTATGTCGATGACATGCTCGTCAAAAGAATAAGGCTAAAGGCCATACCGCCGACCTTGAGGAGATGTTCGCAATCCTACGAAAGTACCAGATAAAATTAAACATGAGGAAGTGTGACTTTGGCGTTAGCTTAGGAAAGTTACTCAGCTTTCTGGTTAGCCAGTGGGGGATAGAGGCAAACCACGATAAGATCCGAGCCCTGATGGACATGAGCTCGCCCAGGACAATAGAAGAAGTTCAATGCCTCACCGGTAGGATCGCCACCCTCAACCGATTCATCTCCTGAGCCACTAACAAGTGTCTCCCGTTCTTCAAACAGTTGAAAGGAATATAAAAGGTAGAATGGACCAAGGACTGTGAACTAGCCTTCCAACATCTAAAATGGTACCTGAGTTCACCCCCACCACTGTCCAAGCCCAAGCAAGGGGAGCCACTACTACACCTAGTTGTCTCAGCCACGACAGTTAGCTCAGCCCTCATCCGATAAGATAAAGGAAAATAACTATCGGTGTACTATGTTCGTAAGGCCTTGGTCCCAGCCAAAACAAGATATCTGGACATTGAGAGGCTCACCCTGTCTCTGGTCATCTCATCCCGTCACCTCCGACCTTACTTACATGCCTATACCATCATAGTCCCAATTAATCAACCTCTCCGTCAACTCCTCCAGAGGCCTGAGATATGAGGGAGACTCATAAAATGGGCAATCATGCTTAGCGAGTTTGACATCAGATACCAGCCATGGATCAACATCGAAGGCTAAGCAGTGACAGACTTTAATGTTGAACTCGTCGTCGAGTAAAACCCAGAAATTGATCCAAGAAACAAAGCCAACCAACCAACCGAGGACAGACAAGTGGTTAGGCTCGATCCACCGGCCTGGATACTATACGTTGATGGCTCATCCAATTCTAAAGGCAGTGGGGCCAGGGTAGTCATTGAGGCTCCCAATAAGACCTACACATAGTTTACCTTAAGATTTAGATTTTAAACATCGAACAATGCGGTAGAGTACGAAGCATTGTTTACTTGACTTACGTTGGCAACGACAATAGGAGCTTAAAACCTAAAAATCCATAGTGACTCACAACTCATCATCAACCAAGTCACCAATGAATACTAGGTCAAGGAGAAAAGAATGATCGCTTACTTACAGAAGTACCGGGAACTCATCAAAAAATTCTCCATTTACGACATCAGCCTGATCCCTAGGTCAGATAACTCCAAAGCAGATATGCTAACGAAACTAGCCACAGCAGTCTAAGATGACATCCTGAGGTCAATCCCAATTATGTACCTGGCATAACCAAGCATTAGCGATTCCAGCTTAGACACAGTCTTGCTAGTGAGTTCAACGCCAAGCTAGATGGACCCAATAACCGAATATCTCCGGGAAGGGAAGTTGTTTGGAGATCGACACGAAGCATGCAGACTCCGATCTAAGTTGACTCGATACATCACGATTAAAGACACTATATACAAGAAAGGGTTCTCTCTGCCTTACCTCATGTATCTCTAACCTGACGAGGTTGATTACGTCCTAAAGGAAATATATGAAGGAATTTGCGGCAATCACTTCAACAGCCGCGCCCTTGCCCATAAGGTTATACGACAAGGATACTTTTTTCTAAGCATCAAGAAAAACACCAAGAAGTATACCTAGAGGTGCGACAAATGTCAGCGATTCACAATAATACCCCACCAACCACCTAATCAACTGACCCCCATGACCAGACCATAGTCCTTCGCCCAGTGGGGGATAAACATCATCGACCATCTATCAACTGGCAAAGGACAGACCAAATTAATAGTTGTCGCGTCAATTACTTCACTAAGTAGGTTGAGGTCGAGCCCTTGGCCATGATCACTGAGCAAAAAATTACCAACTTCATTTGAAAAAACATCATATGTTGGTACAAAATCCATCACACAATCATCTCGGACAACGAGAAGTAGTTCAACAACTATCGTTTCTGATGTAACTGTGAGAACCTCAGAATTCAAAATGCTACTCGTCACCCCAGTACCCCCAAGCTAACAGTCTAAAATTATAGTAGGACTACTACTATTGAAGTATGGATATATGTCCAAGTGTCCTAGAGGGGGTGAATAGGACTTTTAAAACATTAATCCTACTGAATTATAAATTCAACCAATTTAAAATGAGTCAAGTAGGATTATCAAGAAGTCATTCATATTCAACTTCTAAAATAGTGAGAAATCTAAGTGTTACATTATATCAAACATGTATTGTTTATAATGTAAACATTCCAATAGTCAATATATGTGAGCAAGAGAAATCATCATAAACACAACAATATATATTGATTCGTCTACATGCCTACTCCTGTCCTGGCTGATGTACTTCACCCTAAAGTGTGTCGTGTTTCACTATCAATGGTTTTAAATCAGGTTAACCATAAACCTTTACAACCTACACAATGTTAGATAAGGAGTATACATAGGACAACCTTAGAATCCTACATAATGTAACACTATGCCTACAGAAGGCAAACATACTATGCCTACGCAAGGCAAACACCCGTACTTACACAGGGAAATAGGTCTTACATAAGGACACTAAACGTATTCTCTCATCGGAGGCTTACGAAAGGTCTTAGCGAGTTTGAGAACAAACTCTAAAACTAAATCCTACATAAGAAAGAGGCTTCAGACTCTCAGACTCTATGGACTCTATTACTTACTTGTAAGTGAGTGAGCCCCTTGTCAGCACATATTGGTGAAGATCTTCCTGTTGTTGAAGAGTCTTCAGGTCCCTTGAACCACAACCGTCTTTTGATGCTCTAATCAATGCTCTGAGGTTGTTGGTGTAGGGTTTGGTCTGATCTTCACTAATAAATGATTCTTCTTTGGAAGTTAGAGAAGATTCTCATAAGCTAAGCATTCAGGTATTCCAACCCAATGATTTTTCATTAAAGAATGTTGCTGAAAACTTAATGAATGCAAGAGTTCATAATTTAATCCAAGCAATGAAGATGAGAATAAATGCTTGAGTTATGGATTGAATGATGAACTCTTAGGGCCTATTTAGATTGATGGTTAGGATTGAATTGTATTGTAATAATTGTGAAAATATATAATATACAATGTTTAACTTAGAGTTGAAGTCTATGGAGTACAAAGTGCATTGTGTAGTGCAATCTATTCATGAGGTAATATTCGCGTGCAAAAGATTCTTTCTTTTATAGGGTTTTGTATCTATGGACAACGAAAGAATTTTACTCCAGCATCGCTCCCGATCATCTCCTTTCTATTGCATGTGGCCATTCAGCTCCTTCAATTCTCTTTCGAAGGTTTGAGTTTCATAATACAGTCGATACTCTTCTGGGAGAGTTGGATCGAGGCGAAGCGGGATTTCGTTTACCAAATGGGAGGCCTGAAAGAAGATTGTTCAGGTACTGATATCTGCCTTTCCGATTCTACTAGGATACACATCTCCCATGAAACCATGAGCCGATTCAGGTTGAATCATTGTCTTTTGAAGATGTGTGGGTCGGTTTAAACATAAAAATGTTGGGTGGTGAATAGTGGCGCATTTTGGAACTTACAATTGAACTCGTTCAAGTGAGTATCAGATTGGATCGACAATCCAATCACATGTTCAAGGTTTTAACAACTTTTAATTTTTTACATTTTTTTCTATTTTTCCATGATTTATCAACCTATATTCTACGTGTTGTTTTTCTAGAGATTGTACGGATCGAAACAGTGGGCTAAATCATGATGGGTCCCACAATTAGTAGATGCGCGGTTGGAATTGAATCACCTCCCAAAACTAAAAACATTTTTTATGTTGGATCCTATGTATCACAATACTTTGCTCAGACAACATCGATTGGCTAAATGGCCCTAATTCATTCACAATCTAACAACTAAAATAGATGGACAACGTGGATGGGTCGCAGACATCATTAAGGGGCCTACGTAGCACTGTCAATCAACCCTATGAAACATCACAATGGGAATAGCTAGCTCTAGTTGACCTCAATATTACACGTATATACACTACAAGGCCCTAATACATCATATCCAAACATAGATCACTGGACAAATTTGTATACCTGCCCAAATAAGCACTTTCATATAAACATTGATTTATCATCTATTAATGTGGATGTATAATGCTTTCTCTCAAACATATACATGAATAGTACTTGGGTACAATACAATACATTGTTATAAATCAATCTAAATAGGCCCCTTGGGAAAGAGGGCTTCAGGATGAGGGTATTTCCTATTATAATAACTCTCTTAAGCTCTCTTCAAATCTTGCTCATTTTCTCAAGTAGTAATCGAAGAATTTATATAAAGAAGAATCCCAATGGTTAAAAAATGGACAGAAATCTACTCTTGTTGATGCCATCGAAGAGGCCTTCGATGTCATCGATGTCATCGAGACATACTTCGATTTCATCGAGATTTTCTTTATAAGGATCTCTTTGGTTGTTGGACAGTTTTGTCCCTATTTCGATGCAATCAAAAATATTATTTTTTCTAGAAAGCTTGCTGGATAAACTGGTCTTAATATTGATGAAATCGAACCAGATTCGATGGGATCGATAACATACTCTTGATGCTATCCAAGGATGTTCAATTTCATCAAGGAATACTTAAAGTATTTTATAAATGGAGGGAATAAGCCCAAGGTTGATTCAATCAAAGTGGGTTCGATGTCATCGAACTTCATTTGATGTAATCAACAATACCAACATATGTTCAGTTTGTTGCTAGACTATTCGGCCTTGGTTTCGATGCCATTGAAAATTGTCCTCGATTGCATATTGATGCAATCGTCAGGACATAAAGTTTACCTGTATTAGCTCATTTTTCCTCCAATACTCAAAGTACAAAACCAAGCTAACCAAAGGATATTCAGAAACAGTTGTGGGTAAGTTAGGTTCTTTTATTTTAGGGCATGTACTTGATTAGGGTTTTTTTTTGGGTAGATAAGGCTTAGTTTACCTTTTAATAACATTCATATATCTTCATCTTGATGAGCCTTAAGCTTGTGGTCTTCAATCTGGGGCTCACTTTGTAGATAAACTTATCATTCATGTTTATTAACAAACAATGAAACTTTCATGGTCAGGTTGAGGTGGTCAACAAGATCATTAAGAACCACCTCCGAACCAAGCTTGAAAAAGTTAAAGGGGCCTGTGCAGAGGAGCTTCCCCATGTTCTCTTGACATACATGACCACAACCCAAACAGCCACAGGAGAAACCCCTTTCTTCCTAGCCTTCAGAGCAGAGAGGTCGTTGTCCTAATCGAGATTGGGTTCCTAACTACTTAGACCACTCCTACAACAAACATCAAAATGCCGAACAGATGGCACTAGACCTTAATCTGATCGAGGAAAAAAGGGAGCAAGCCCAACTCAAGGTAGCAGCTCGGCAACAACACGTTGACCGGTTCTATAATTCTAGGATAAGGATGATAAGATTCCGAGCCAGAGATCTGATACTCTGCAGGACCTTCCAGAACACTAAGGAACCTGGCTCGGGGACCCTAGGGTTGAACTGGGAAAAGCCCTACAAGGTGACTGGCACAACCAGACCAGAAGTGAATAAACTTGAAGATATGTAAGGGTGACTCCTACTGCATCCATGAAACATCGAGCACCTAAAGATCTACTACCATAAAGGCCGATGGGGTCTAGGGTCAAACTCCTCATGTTTTCTATTTAGAATCTTTAATAAGTGACTGACCAGGTCAAAATCCACATGTTTTCTTCAAAATTTATAATAAAAATTTTGACATCAGGAATTTTTAATTTCTTCTCATTATCTATAAACGTTCGACCTACATGAATCTAAGAAGGGCTTTCATCAGTACAAGGGAAAAACTGTCCTCACTAGTAGTTCGACCCTTATAAAAGAGGTCAGACCATTGATCAAACTTGTTGTGTGGTCTACTAGAGACTTCCCTTAATGCAAGGGAGAAAAATTCCCTGACCAGTCGCTCGACCCTTAAAGAAGAGGTCGGATCTCTAATTAATAACACTACTCAGACTGCGTGATCTACAATAAGAACCCCTTAACATAAAGGCGAATGATCCTTTTAAAGTAAGCTGCTCGACCTTTTATAAGGGAATTAATGTAGATTTCCCATCTACTCTACGAAAACAAGAATCATCACAAGGTCATAAGTGTTAACCTACGAGCTCCTTCGTGACCTAAAGGCTCGACCTACTAACAAGTACTAGACCGACCTGACAAGCCTACTCAAAAAATTCATTTGCAACAATCGTTAAAACAAATTAGTGCCCCTCCGAGGTTAGCTGCATGGCTTCTAAAGGAGTGGGCTCTTCCACAGGGCTATCCTTAAGAGAGGCTAGGTTGAGCTCGGGATGCAACTCCTTCACATCCTCGAGGTACTTCATACCCAAGGCCGAAGAGCGCGTCCCTATCTTCTTCAAACTCCTTGGAGGCCTTGAACTCCTCCACAACCGCTTACCTTGCCCCAAGAATAGCTGCATGGGCTTCCTTTAGCTTCACTCCGAAGTTGTGCCTCACCTCTCTCAGCTCACTCTTCCACCTCACACTGCTCTTATGATCCTCCTTAAGAAGCGACTTCAATGCTTCCAACTCGGTCTTCGCCCCCTCTGCATGGGCATTCAGAGTAGTGACCTCTGAATGGTACTACTCAAATTTGATGTTCCTTCACATAAGAGCTGCCTCCACCTCTTTACACTCCGTATCGGCGCGGAGTATCTTGTGACAAGCGTTTAAGAGGACAGGGCTGAACTAAAAAAAGAGATCCATGTGAAAAGAAGAAAATAAATTCCTAAGTAATGAAGATGACTATATAAAAAAATGATCAACCTTGTAGCTAATTACCGCCATCTGGCCCACACCAGCCTCCAGAGGCATCTCCATCATCCTAGTAAACTCGAGGTTAGGAACATGCCGAGATATCTAGGGAAACATGCCCTCTGTTATGGCCAAGTTAGATCAGAGAGATCCTCGAGCCTCGACAACTCGACTGCCAAACAAACTTTTTGCCCGTGCCTTAGAGCCAGAAGCGGCCCGAACCTCTGAAGGTTGGGCCTCAGTGACAGGGGCTGCCTCCATAGTAGCCTCAACTACCCCAGAGACCGTTGATAGGTCTGAAGGAGTGGTAATAGGTATAGTGGTGGGATCGGTGTCCGTACCCGTGCGACTAGTAGAGGACGAAGAGGTAGCAACCCCATTTTTCTTCGAGGCTAGCCTCTGCTTCTTCTAGGCCACCTCAGTCATGGAAGGAGCTTTGCGCTTTGAGCGATTATGCTTAGGCATCTCTACACAACAAAAGGAAATGATTAGCAAGCAGATAAGAATGAAATAAATTTAACTATCTCCTAAGGGTATACCTGATATAGATAAAGTGACACCTGAATTAAAAAGCAGCTTATGCATAATCAACTGCTTCTAAGACCTCAACTTAACATCTACCGACCTCACCTCGATCCACTGAGCTCCGCCTCACCCACTCTAGCTGGGTATTTGGGCAAAACTACCAGAGACAATCACAATCAAAGACGAAGAAAGAAGAATAAGTTAAGGAAAATGCAGTTCGGATATACTGACCTGGTTTAGTGTAGTAGGTTGGGACTCGAGGACGCAACCTGGGAGCTCCCAGAGCCTCCCAATCTCCCGATGCCCAGAACCATTTACTTTTACAGTTCTTGTTTGTGGTCGAGACATCCGTAATTATGGCCTTACCAATCTTTGCCCAGGAAGGAAAATAATACCAACCCTCGTGGTAAGGGTTGGACTTCACCTGGTATAGGTTGAGAAACTCATCTACAATTAGCTCGAGTTGGTCAAGATTGGACCATAGGATGAATGTCCCCACCAGTGCCCTCTAGACATTTGGGATTATCTACATATGAGCTAACTCCAAACGCATGAGGATTTTTTTGACTATGTGTTGGAGAGGGAGCCTCAAGACACTGAAGGGCGACCAGGAATTTGGCCACCTCGCCTGCCTAGGGCTCGCTCGGAAGCTCACCAAGAACGAGAGCTTAGAGTACTACAGAATCCAGAATGTGATATCCCGACCTGTCCGTACCAGGTCGGCCTCTGTTAACGTTGACTCGATTGTCCCCTTTTCCTCTACCTCCAACGAGGATCCACTAACCTCCTCCGTAGCTAGGACAACCCCCTCGGTGTCCTCTGGTAGCTCGACCGAGGACTAGACGGCCATCCTCGACTTGTGGGATACTTGGAAGTCCCTTTCACTCATCATCATCAGCAGTGAGGGTGGGTTCGACATAAGGTGAAGATCATCCAGCCCACCATCATGCTGGGACGACTCCCACCCTCCCCCACTGGTCTAACGATCTCGACATCCCCTTTAATCAGATAGCCCCAAAAAGCTAGAACTTGGAAGAAAAAGAAAAATGAAAAGGGTAGGAGGAGGATAGGAACACAGCTTACCGAAAAAGAATGAAGAAGCTGCAAGATGTCGAGAATTGCCTAAGTTTGGAAGAGCAAAGAGAGGTAGAGAGACGACAGTGAAAATAACACAAAATGGTGCTAGGTCACCCCCTTTTATTGACGACTCCAACTATGTAGCATTTAATCCACGCACTCATTACGATAGCTAAATCGGTGCCTCAATAACCATGCTCAAAGATGTGGAGCTATCTCACTTGTTAATTGTCCTGTCTCTCTAGAAGACGCCACGTGTCAACACCCCAAAAGCCAGAAGCTGAGCAGGAGTGTCACCAATGCACGTGACCGCGAGTGGTGAACATTATCTCAAGCATGTTGTACCATGATTAAAGATATACCCTGATTCTCATGCATGCCACCTTATTTAGCACTAATGACAAGATAACTCGACACCCTAGGCATAGAATGGTCCGTTATCGACCTGCTACACGAGCCCACTGCCCGAGCTTGAAAGTAGGAGGGCTTACTGTTATGGGTAAAATCGAACTGACCAATAAGATAAAGCCAGGTCGGACATTCGTGTGCACTGTAAAGAAGCTCAGACCTAGCCATGATAAAGACCTCGATTCCATCCCCAATCTGAGTAGTGAAACAGCTTGGTCTTAACATTTCAAGGCAAGACGGCAGATCGGCCATCCACTTAATGCCAAAGGAAAAAATGACCATGGTTCACCATAGAATTCAGGTTGGCGAACCAACCTCCAAAACATCCATATAGGTCACCTCGGCTTCCTACCACACGCCTCCTTTAGTTTCAACCAACCTCATTCGGGATTCCAACTGAGGATCTTGGAATTCGAGCGCAACACGAATCCCCTCCAGGATTTGAGCCAAGGATCTTGGCGGATATACTAGCATTCCTAGATACGAATTCCACTACAACTTAGGATCCGAATCATACTACAATACTCTCTTACTAAATACAGAATGTCTCTATATGTCATCGCCTCTCCTCACTGATAAATAGGAGAACCCTTAATGGTGAACACTACACACAATCTTAAGCCTAAAACCTAACATAGATTCCCTACCTGACTTAGGCATCGGAGGGTCCCCTGCTGCAGCAAGGGTCTCCTTTGTCCATTCTTTTCACAGGTACTTTAAGGTCCAGGGAAGGCTACCTAGATTTTTGTAACCTCGTTGTATGTTAGGCCTAACCTATAATGTGTTGCAGTAAATTCAACCTTAATATGAGAACAACCTCTTATGCTCTTACAGGTAAGGACACACCTTGCCTGTAATCTCTTGTGACACCCAATCTATGTGGGGCCCACCATTATGTTTGTGTTACACCCACTTTGTCCATCCGCTTTGCCAGTTCATTTTAGGAACACAAGAGAGCTACACCATAGGTAACATTGGGGAGGAAGACAACAACCATTGAAACCTTTTCCAAAGCCCATGGTGATGTTTATATGCCATGTAACCCTTACCAAAATCCATATATATCAGATAGACGATGTTGATGTTGTCATGTAGGAAAGAAGATATTTGAGAAAGTAGATATCACGATGATGAGGATTGACTCATCTCGGGACATTTTCGGTATTGTGACTCTCTCGGATAAAGATAGATGGTTGTGCCAGCCACGTCAGCTTCTAAGTGCACATTCATAGATATGATCATGGTCGATAAAGTGTAACCCCTCTTTTCCCAGCTAGTTACACATGATGGAGCTATTTCAATGGATGGTTCTTCTCTTATCCTTCTCCCTAAGGCCTATAAATACCATAAGTAAATTTGAAAGAAATTATCGAGAACCAACAACAAACTCAACTATTAATCTAATGTAATAATGTGTATCTACGCTTAGTCTATCCCTGCTCAGTAGTAGTGGACCTTAGAGTTTATACAAAATTGAAACAAACAAGTAAAATACATTTATTGTCGATTACATCGAGTTGCGATTGAGGGAAGTTTCGATGGCATCGAACAATGTTCGATTACATCGAAATCCAAGAAAAATAGTCCAGCAACATCTGTAAGACAAGCTAAATTTTTTGATTGCATCGACCTTAGCCACTTCCTCTAATAACTCTAAACCTTTTTCTAAGTGTTATTTGATGTAATCAAAATCCTTTCGATGCCATCGAAAGTAAGTTATTGATAACATCGAAAGCAAATCGATCCCATTAAAATATGGACTAATTTTCCCAGCAAGCTTTCAAAGAAAATCTAATATTTTTGAATGCATCGAAGACAATTCAATGGCATCGAAATTTAAATTTTGATGGTATCGAAGGTCTGATCGATTGCATCAAAAAAGGGTCAAATCTGCCTAACAACCAAAGAGAACTTTACAAAGAAAATCTAGTTAGCATTGAAGTACCTTTCGATGGCATCAGACAGAATCTACCTCGCACCTATTCGAAAAACTTTGGTGCATGAACTCGATGGCATCAAAGACCTTTCGATGGCATCAACAAGAACAGATTTATGCCCTTTTTTTACCATTAGGATTCATCTTTATATAAACTCTTGGGTTGTTTCTTGGGAAAATAAGTAAGAATTATAGAGAGCTTAAGAGAGTTATTGTAATAGTTAATGCCCTCATCCTCAAGCCCTCTTTCCCATAAGAGTTTATCATTCAATCCATTGCTTAAGCATTTATTGCCATCTTCATTGCTTAGATTGAATTATGAACTCTGACATTCATTAAGTTTCCAATAACACCTTTTAATGACAAATCATTATGCTAGAATCTTTGAATGCTTAGCTTATGGGAATCTTCTCTAACCTCTAAAGATGAATCATTTATTAGAGAAGATATAACATCCCAAAATTTCACGGTTAGAGTTTATACTCGTGCCCGAGAAAATCGAGTGTTAATAATGTATAAACTTGGATGCTTTGGTCAAATCACACCTTATTTTTTTTCTTTTAAGTCACATCCAAATACATTCATGAAGGTAACATTCCATGAGAATAAAATCAACCATCATTATTATTAAAATAATTCAATATAACATCAAGTGTCTTCTAAATGGGAGTGTATTACAATGTCGGAGTTTACAGCGGAAGTAGAAAGCTAAGTAAATAAACTATCATCGTATTCTTTTGGTGTAGTCCTTTATAGGAAGCTAGTTCTCTAAGTCTTCAATCTATACGTCACTTGCATAATCTGTACGGTTGGGAAGGGTCAACACACTACTCACAGTGAAGGTTATCCTTTAAGATTAACAATAATTCAAGAGTATTCATAAAAATAACGTAAAGGATTTTGATGTCTTATGGCCCACTAATACGAGG
This sequence comes from Magnolia kwangsiensis, assembly GCA_037074715.1. Classification (NCBI taxonomy): domain Eukaryota; kingdom Viridiplantae; phylum Streptophyta; class Magnoliopsida; order Magnoliales; family Magnoliaceae; genus Magnolia; species Magnolia kwangsiensis. The sequence continues at coordinate 90,757,091 of CM073580.1, forward strand.
ATATCAGAATGCGTAAACCACCTACATAAGATGCATGACTAGCAAAGTATGTGGGGCTTATCATACGTAGTGATCATCACATTATGGAATATAATTTATAGATAACCGGTTCAACCCGCACTCTCACTATACGAATATTCGCTGGCATGGCCAACGCTACCGTAGATTTATGAGAACTCAAAGCGCACAACACATGGGCTAGTTGATTTACGTGACACGACCTATTCATGGAGTGACTATTTACGACATCCAATCCTAAGGTGATGTGACATTATTATGACTTACACACATTGATTTATGCACCACTACCCGAAGGCGCAAGGACTTACGTGCCCCAAGAGGGTCTCTACCCAAAGCATATTACGTCTATGATAAAATATTTGAATTACTAGTTATGATACATCTTACACATCACTTGCACTTACAGATAATATAAGCTGAATTATAACAAATATATCTGAATCTGAATCATAAAGAATATCAACTGAATTATGGAGGTTCTGGAATAACAAGACACAAGCCCCAAGCCGTGAAGATAGATGGCACAAGGCCAACATAATAAAGAGAGGAGTGACAATGGTTATGTAACGCCCTAGAAAAATCAGTAATTGGACTCGAGTACCAACTCGACCAGAAATCGCGTAGGATTAATTCCTTTAGAAAATAAGTGTAAGTTAGCTAGCGCAATGCTAGAGTAGCTGGAAAATAGTCCCTGATCACTTTAAATACGTTCTACAAGATCCAAAGCGAGTAGAACCAATGACGCTATAATACTCTAAAATCTCGGATCAAACTCTAAACCGGTTTGTTCTCAGGACCTCTTTGAAACTTTGTATTGGATCTAGACCGCGCATCGAAAGTCCGATACCTACAATCTTAGACCGTTATAACCGCCTAGCTGGACTTGACAATCATTTCAAAAATCAAGTCCAACCGACATTCACAGGCTATTTCATTGAGCCTGGAGTGAAGAGAGTGAGAATAGGGTTAGATTTGGAATTTGAAATTCAAATCTGGCACACGACTTGACGCGTTATTATTAAGCGTTCTGACCTTCAAAATTCAGCCAAATTACACCCTCGGATCAGGAAAAATTTCTATTTCATATCATGAGACTTGTAGACCTGATCTATGTGCGGTGACCGTTGAACTGAAACTGGACCGCCACGTGCGATCTACGAACACTACTGGTCTAAAAATGGGATGTGAGCGACATCCAATATGCATGAACTTAAGTCCGATCGCGTTCGGCCAGGGGACCACCAGAAATGGTCTTTTGGATCGGAACAGTCCCGATTTGGATATAACTTAAGTATACCTTGACCTGGAGTCTGTTTTGGACATGTTTGGGCTTATAAAAGGGCTTGAAACCCTCTCATATCTCTCCCATCCGAATTTGGAATAAGCCCTAGATTGAGTGAGACAAAGGGTGAGAGATTGTGAGAGAGAGTGGGAGAGAATTTCCTGCTGCTTGCACTACGTGTTGCACGTGCTTAAGCAACCCGCCTCAATCACTTTTCCGGCGATTTTTCCACGATTCTAGGTAAGCAAATACCCTAAATACTTGCTGATTTGAGGTTCCGTCATTTTCATAGCGAAGTAGCTTATGGATCTTGTCTATTAGGTTGCCTATTCACCGTAGACGAAGCGTATACGCTCCGTTCGAATTGATACGCTTTTAGGAGAAAAGGTGCGGATTTTAGACGCTTTGATTGACTGTTTTCAACGCTTTCAATGTCGTTTAATAGTAGATTATCGACAATAATGCCGTTTGACATGTACAACATGCTGTCCGTTTCCTGTTTCGTAAGCAGACGAAAAATGAGATTTAGGGCATTTTAGTCATTTGTAGCAAATACTATTTTCATCCATATTTTGTTGATGTGATTGACATGGCTTCTTATCGCATTAGGATACTAGGAATGCGTGCATAATTAGTTTGGCGAAGAGATTCACCTAAATGCGCACTTTGAGTCGACATACTATATGTAGACTTAAGTGTGTAGTTTAAGTGTTTGTATAAATGCTTGTATTAGTATGTATTGAATTAAATGGTGTTATGAATTAGTTTGAGATTGAGTTCTCAATTAATATGCTGATGTAAATGATTTCCTACATGTTAGCTATATGCATGATTTCGTTATATGTATGAAATGCATGTGCTTGATAATTTACTTAAGTTGTATGTTATAACATGTGTTAACATGCTCACATTGTTGTATTTCATTTCCATTACTCTTACATGATTGCTGATGTGAATTCATAAATGTTTGGGACTATACTTAGTCCAGGCAGTCGGTAACTGAGTAAATTCGTGGTTGGCTTATCTTTGCCACGAAAGACGCGTCGATGAACGCGAGCCGTGTTTTGGAGTTGGCGGCAGTGGTTAGGCCACACGAGGTGTTTTACGCACTTCATGTAGTTCGAATTGAGATGCGCTCGCGCTAGTCGAGCCCGTCAAGTAACCCGACTGGCCTTTGTATGTTCACCCTGTATGAGTCATAACTGCTTGAACCTAGGGTACTGAACTTACCATTGTAAACCCTATCAACTATGGTACCTTAATCCATAAAGACTCATGAGCCGGCCATGGTGGTATGGGACACCGTGGTCGAGCTATCGGCCTACGCTGGGGCCACAAACCTCCCCGTAGTGACCAGTGAGCACCTATGACTCGTGAGCAGATTATGGTGGTATGGGACACTATATTCTTGCTGTCGGCCTACACTGATCAGGCGACGAGTCCTTTGTAGTGACCGCGAGCGTATTCGGAGTCTACGGGAGGCGACGACCCTTCCGTAGTAGTGAGAGTACAGTAGGCCTGTATTGATAAGGTAATAGGGGAGCGGTGCAACGAGTGCGAACAACAGCCCTGTCAGCCTTTGCAGCGACCTACAAAATATACACCGTATGAGATTACTAGGAGTGACGACCTTAGACAGGATCTGGTTGGGATTGATATAAGGAAAGTACCTTAGTTTCCCAATCCTGCTGTTTGAATGGACTAATAATAACTCGGCAATCATATCACCATCACATTGCATGTGCCTGGAAGATGTGGAGCACTGAGCGGTACGCAAGCATGCCGCGGGCGTAAGATGGTGTCGTATGAGGGAGATCGTCAATGAGGGCATCCATCATGTCATGTCATATTGCATTAACAACAGTATTAGGAATGTTTGATTTACTGCTTTACTATTATCGCATGATTGATTTGAGAACATGCTAATCTTTGCTCTATTATTTCACTGAGTTAGCTACTCACTCCCACGTTACGGGATGGTGTTTGCAACACCCACCAGACTCTGTCTTAGATGCATGTGAGGCAGCAATTCAGGAGGCAGAGCCGGACTATGATGAGGACTAGGATGAGTTCTCATATATGCAGTACCACAACGGCTTTGCTTAGGTTGCCTGGATTGGTGGGACTTCTCAGTGGGACTACTTTTGACATTTTAATTTTACCTATTTACATGTATATGAGACTCAGAGATGTATTCATACTTTGGAGACAGTCGAGATCTACTTTGTTTTCCATACAGTGATATATATATTCTTTAGTCTTTCGCTTGCTTTTAACACTGGATCTGGAGTATGAATTGTAGTTTTGGTATACTTTTACTCATGTGAATGCTTTAACTCAGACAACATTGAATCATAATCATTTTTGTTGCATACGTGACGGTCTGAAACTCGGGAGTTGAGTTTATACACGACCCCTGATTTTCAGGGTGTTACAGGTTAACTCAACATAAGTGGCAATGGCCAACATAATAAGAAAAGAGTGACAATGGTCAACTCTATAATAGGAAGAGTGGCAATGGCCAACTCAAATAAAGAGACGAGTAACAGGGCCAACTTAATAACGTGATGAGGCAGGAGCAAGGCTTGCATCCATGGCCTCACATAAATTCAGGAAAATCCCTTATAATTGACATTATGTCGTAAACCTCACAGGGCCAATAATTGTAATAATAATAACTGAATCAATTGATAAGATAATTCTCAGAAAAATAAAAACATGAGAAGCAGGATGATTCACATCATTAAAGATACAAAAAGGCAAGATAATTGACATCATTAAAGGTATGAAGAGGCAAGATAATTCATATCATAAAAGGCATGGAAAGGCAAGTAACTTAAATTAGTGTAAGCTTAAGGGATAAAACCCTCACCTCTTTCGTCGAGGCTCTTATGTCGTTAAAACTTAGCGTATGCGCTCTTGGTTCAACTTTAACTATACTTTACACACATATAAGATAAAGCTTTAACCTAGGATTTCATCTTCCATTTATGTTTATGTTAAATAAATTATCATTCTAAATTAAAACTTTAATACTAGTTGTTATGAAGGGAGGTAACTTACCTTATTTAGTTGCCCGCCTCCACCAGTGCTACCTAAAATACCTCGATTGAGTCAACTCGCTGACTCAACTCGACCTAACCCTCCTTTCTTCCTTTCTTCTTCTCTTTTCCTTCCTTTCTTTCTCTTTCTTTCTTTCTTTCTTTCTTTCTTTCTTTCTTTTTTCCTTCTCCCTTTCTTTCTTTTTCTTTTTTCTTTCTCTTTCTTTCCTTCTTTGTTCCTTTCCTCTTTGTCAGATGTTACAGCACACGGCCAAGAGCTTTCTCTCTCCTGCTGAATGTTATGGTGCTTCGTTGCCTATATATGATTCTTTATATAGGGATTTTGGGATGTTTTATGCAGGGTGAGGGTCGACTAGAGCTTGCGAAACCGGCTCTGTTTCATTGGGCGTTGCATAGGGAACTAAACGTAAAAGTTGCGAACGATTTGCTTGCAGGTTGGAACACCTCCCTTTTGGCCTGACGGTGATCGATTTTCTCTTTCCTTCATGTGTAGCCACTGAAAGGATGGTACATATCTTTTGTTCTTGGTTGCAGGGTGTTCGGAATCAATCTCACTCAACTTTGTTAACACAAGATTCGCTCGCTGAAGTGGCAGGTGTGCTGGGCATCATCGGAGGAGATTTCTCCTAGGATTGGTCCGGTTGTGGCCATTCTATCTGATGAACGGCTCAGATTCATGCCATCCCTATGGTAGTGGGCCTCACCGAATCCTTGATTAGAATCGATTTGAGTTTGTGCGCACGAGATGGGGAGTGCGTAAACAGAGCCTTAGCACTGGTCTGATTGCGGATCAATCCGTGGCCATGTGGGATGATTCTTAGGGTGCAACTGTCTAGGGTTTGATCGTTTGGACCTTATGGTCTCAGTGAATGGTTTGGATCATCTTGGATGATCACAATCGTGGCCCACCATAGGTTCTAACATGGATGTTTCTGTCCATTTGGTGTGGCGAAAGAAAAGGATTTTCGAATCTTGTTAGGATTCCTCGAGTCCACGGGTTTTGACCAAGCGGCCCAGATCAATGAACGTCCAGTGCACACACAGAACATGCACATGCATTCCCCAGTGGGGTTCACTAGTCTGCCCTCGGTGAGATCTACACCATCCATCCATTTTATCATCTAATTTAAGGGGTTGAGCCTAAGATGAAAGTATATCCAAAGATCAGGTGGCCCCTAACTTAATGATTACAGCTGATCTAGCCATTGGGTCACTTCTATCCTGATCTAAGGGATGAAATTAGTCATGTACGGTTATTTTAAGGTAATTGGGCATTGTATAAAATTTCATGTTAATTGGATATTGGGAATTCCATGATCTATGATTCAGGGGTCTATGTCACTTGCATTTTTGTGATTGTTGCCCATTCGTAAGTTTTGAAAAATCTAATAGTTCTGCATGGTTGAGGCCATGTTTATAAGTGATTCTTATAAAAGAACTTGCATCTAAATCCTTATAGCTTAGGAGTTATTCGTCCATCCATATAAAGGAATGTACGCCCATCAAATTTCCATGGTGGATGGTCTTTTCACAAATTCAACGGTCAGAGGGCTTGATCTATGAATGGAGCTCATCCCTCACGATTAAGTTAGTGTCAAGGCAAAGATGTAGGGCTAGAATTGTTGGATTGGTAACGTACACACGTGTATGTTATGTCGAATCTTATGGTAACGCTTGAGGACTTTCATTTCTCATATCATAGTTCTAATAGTGGGTTAAGCATATTCATATGGGGTGAATAAGATGAACAGAACAGAATCTTGATCTGATAAGCGTACAAACGGATGTAGAGGTCAAGTAGCTAACTTACTATGATCTAAGCATTGAAATTTGATGTGTATGGTTAATTTATGATAATTAGGGTTAGTATAAAATTTTACATAGAATGGATTGTGGGAACCATATGATCTACAATTCAGGGGTCTAGGTCAATGGCATTTTTATAATTATTATTGATATGTGAGTTTTAGAAGATCTAATGGCTCCACATGGTTATAGGCATGTTTCTAAGAAATTCTTACAAAAGAATATATATCTAAATCATTACGGATAGAGAGTTATTCGTCGTGTCATATATGGAAAAGTACTTCAAATCACGTGATGGATGGTCTTGTCTTGAAATTGATTGTCAAAAGGTTGAATCTATTGAATGGAGGTAACTCTCAATGGTTAGGTTTGTGTAAGGGCGAGGATGCAAGGCTAGAATAGGTGGATTAGTATCGCACACATGTACATACTAGTAAATTTCTTAGTAACGCTCGAGAACTTTCAATACTCGGGTATTGAAAAGTTCAGGGCATTACAGAAGATTAGACCAAACCCTAAACCAACAACCTCAGAGCATTGATTGGAGCATCAACAAACAATTGCGATTCAAGGGAGCTAAAGACTATTCATCAACAGGAAGACATTCACCAACATGTGCTGACAAGGGACTCACTCACTTTCAAGTAAGTAATATAGTCTATTGAATCTGAAGCCCTTTCCTTATGTAGGATTTGGTTTCAAAGTTTATTTTCAAACCTGATAAGACCTTTCGTAGCCCTCTAATAGGAGAATATGTAGAGTGTCCTTGTGTAGGACTTGTTTCCTTGTGTAGGCATGAATATTTTCCTTGTGTAGGGCTTGTTACCTTGTGTAGGCATGACTATTTGCCTTGTGTAAGCATGTGTACTTGCCTTGTGTAGGCATGTGTACTTGCCTTGTGTAGCCATGATTATTTACCTTGTGTAGGAAACCTAGTGCATACCTTGTGTAGGTTATGAAGATTTATGGTTAACCTGATTTAAAATCGTTGAGAGTGAAATCAGACACACTCTAGCATGGAGTGCATCAACCAAGAGTGAAGTAGGCACATAGTTGAACCACTATATATTACTATGTTTGTGATAATTCCTCTTGCTCATATGTATTGACTGTTGGAAGGTTTACTTTATGCACAATAGATGTTCGATATAATGCAGCACTCAGATTTCTCACTATCTTAGAAGTTGAATATGAATAACTTCTTGATATTCATGCTTAACTTATTTAAAATTAGTAGAATTTGTAGTTTAGTACGATTAAAGTTTTAAAAGTCCTATTCACCCCCCTTTATGACACTTAGACATACATCCATACTTCAATAGTAGCAGTCCTACAACAATTTCAATTGGTATCAGAGCGATTTCATCTTGAAGGGTTCAACAACCTAGAGGGAGATCCTAATTGAATTTGGAATTATGGCCAAGGGAGAGGGACCATCGGTCTCTCAACCACCTATCTTTGATGGATCAAACTATGTATATTAGAAAGCTAGTATGAACATCATTTTGCAGTCTTTAGACCATGATGTTTGAGAAATTGTTAAAAATGGGTATGTGCCACCAACTGAACAAGTGGTACTTAATAATGGCACTACCATCTCTAAACCTAAACCAAAATCCATGTGGAGTGACCATGAAAAACAAATGAAAATATGTGAAGCCAAAGCAATGAATGTTATTTACCGTGCATTTAGACAAGAAGAGTTTAATCAAATCTGTATGTGTGGAACTTCAAAAGAAGCATTGGATTTATTGAAAACTATCCATGAAGGGACAAGCACAATAAAGAGGTCAAAGCTGCAGCTCTTGATAACTTAACTTGAACATATAAAAATGGAAGAACATGAGACATTTATGAAGTTTTTTACAAAGTTAAATGACATATGTAACTCCATGTGGAGACTGGGAGAGAATACCGATACCTAAAGTTTGTATGAAAATCTTGAGATCCTTATCGAAACGCTTCAACTCCAAAGTCAACCCCATTAAAGAATGTAGAAATATTGATGAAATGAAGGTATAGGAACTAGTGGGTTCTCTAGAGACCTTTCAACGACACTTTAAAACACCCATAAAATAATTTTAAAAAATGTTCTCAAGGCCACTAAAAAATACCCACAATAGAGGAAGAAGAAAGTGAGAATGAAGAAGTTGATGAGGAGGTAGCTCTTTTGGCCAAACGATTCAAAAGATTCTTCAACAAGAACCATGGAAAATCATACAACAATAAGGGGAAACAACCGAACAATAAGTGCCAAATAGGCAAATCCTTCAGAAAATTCAAAGAACCCTAATGTTACAACTATCATAAGTATGATCATCTATCCACTGAATGTCCCATAAAGAAATCAAAAGGAAAGGCTATGATAGCCACGGGTATGACATCAATGACTCTAACTCAGAAACTAGTGAGTCTGAAATTGATGGAGACCAAAAGTCATTGAAAATACTCATGACTTCCACCACTACAGTCATCCCCAATCTAAAGGACAATGAGGGGATAGATGAGCAACAAATCAAAAGGGCACCCTCCTCGAATGAAGAAGAAGAAGAAAGAGAAAAGTACATGATGCATATGATCAACTCTACACTCAAGCATTAATATCCTCAAAAAGCTTGGCATTGTTGACAATAAAAACAAACAACTACAAAAAGATCTGGATGAAGCATTGGCTATAAATACTCATTTGATTAATGATCTTCAACAATACCATGTTGAAAATGACAAACTTGAGAGGACAGAAACATCTCATGTATTTGAAATAAAAGAGTTGAACAAACATATTAAATTTTTAGAAACTGAAAATGAAAAGCTGAAATCTGAAAAAGCACATCTAAATTCTGAAAATCATAAACTGAAACTAGATGTAAAAAAATTAAAACAATCAGCTAAACTTAGTCATAGGTTTTCCCAAAGCAATGAAAAACTTGAGAGATTACTAGGTTTGGGGAAAATTCCTAGGGATAAGAGAGGTTTAGATTACGAAACTTGCAAATTGAGCCCCTATATTGCACCTCCTATGGCTAAGAAAATAGTTGTTCTGAAAACAACACAAAAAATACTCATATCTACCATGTATGTGGAGACTTGTGACACTACAAATTTGAATGCCTTGCATTTGGTGAGCCATACTCCACTTCCGTATTGAGACCTATAAGCAAATTCAAACCAACCAAAAAATATTGCAGAAGTCAAAGAGTTCTTTAAAGAAAATATGGAATGAAAGGAGGAAATATCCCACTCCTCCTAAAATGACTAAGAGGATGAAGGAATTGCTAAATCAAGTAGCTCAACTGAATCAAAAAACCAAAGAACTGATGAAACAAGGGTGTCTGAATCAGTTGCCCAAAAAATCCAAAGCACCCATAAACAACTAGCCTCATGGAGAAAACAAAAAGAAAGCCTCATCTCTAAAGAGGATGGTTGCCAAATGGGTGGTAAAAAATAAAAATAACTGCCTTATGATTCATACTGCACTTAAAGCAGACAATAGTTTTAAATAGTATCTTGATAGTGGTTGCTCCGGGCATATGACAGGTGATCGGACCCATTTTTGTGATTACTCAGAATTTGATGGTGGATCAATTACATTTCAAGATGGAAGCTCTGCCAAGATAATAGGACGTGGGACAATAGTTGGGCCTGGTCTACCCAACATCGAAGATGTTCTTTTTGTAGAGGGACAAAAACACAATATCTCAAGTATTTCCTAGATTTGCAACAAAGAACACTCAATCACATTCTCTGAAGACATGTGTAAGATCTTAGACCTTGTAAGTAAATTGATTATGAAAGGTCTTCGCACAAATGACAATTGCTATGAAATTGAAAGCAGTTGAGAAAATGTCTCATCCACAAGATGCCACATGGCCCTAAACAATGAGTCTAAGTTATGGCACCAAAGACTCGGGCATGTGCACTACTAGAACTTGGTTAAATTAAGCTCGAAACATTTGGTAAGGGGACTTCCTAAGATTGGGAAGAAATAAAAAATTCTATGCGGTGATTGTCTCAAAGACAAACCGATAAAGGTGGAACATAAAAAAGATAACCACCGTACTAACTTCCAAACCACTTGACTTATTACGTTTGGATCTAGTGGGTCCTATCAAAGTTGAGAGCCATGGTAAAAAGAGATATTTTCCAGTAGTGGTAGATGATTACTCCAGATTCACTTGGGTCACGTTTCTTCTGTAAAAATCTGACACATTTGAAGAATTACATAAACTTGCAAAATGACTCCAAATTGAAAAGGGATATTGTATAAAACGTATTTAGAGTGATCATGGAGGAGAATTTGAGAATGACTAATTTCAAAAATATTTTGATGAAAATAGAATTAGGCATGAATTCTCAACTCCAAAAAACACCACAACAAAATAGAGTGATTGAAAGAAAAAAAATAAGGTGTTGTAAGAAATGGGCTCCATTATGCTTAATAGTAAAAACATGACAAAATTTTTTTAGGCTGAAGCTGTCAATACCGTCTGCTACATAATTAATAGAGTATACCTTAGAGCAAGATTGAACAAAACACCATATGAACTGTGGTGTGGAAAATAGCCTAGTATTAAATATTATCGTGTCTTTGGTGGTAAATGATATATTCTTAAAGGCAGGTGTTGAGGGTCGAATATTGCATATTCGACCCCATATATATCTTAGTTTTATGGATATAATACTACTTAATGTCCTATTTTACTCATGTTTGTGTTGCAAAGTGAATTTGAGAGTTTGGATTGCAAAAGGTGCTAAAAGTATGGATTTGACACTCAAAGATCACCAAGGCAAATAATGGATCTTAGAAGAAAAAGATTGAAGATTTCAAGGTCCCAAGATTCAAGAAAAATAGATGGAGAAGGAACAAAGCCGAAAGAATAAGTGTAGAATACACATTAACTGTGTCATCGAACACCATTTGATGACATCAAAGACACATTCGATAACATTAAACACAAGTCGATGACATCAAATTTATGAAGAAAATTTGAGTTGGTCGCTGGACAAATTGAAGACATTTTTCAATGACTCGAGAACTTGTTCGATGACTCGAAGCTTTGCTCGATGACATCGAAGACCTGCTCGATGACATCGAATTTTATGTGAAATTTCAGCAAATCTCGATGGACATATTGGTCACCATTTTCAATTACTCAAAGCACTTCTCGATGACATCGAAGGTCACTTTGATGATATCAAATTTATTGAAGAAATTAGAATAGCTCTCTAGACTGTTTTGGCCATATTATCGATTCCTCGAACAATGCTCAATGATATCGAAGGTTATATAGTCCGGATGAAGCTACAAAAGAGTTTTAAAAAAAGCACATATAAAAGACACCTTCGATGACATTGAATCCTGTTTGATGTCATCAAACGAATCATGGGAAGTTATGTAGAGTGCATAAATTTGAGGCAATTTCTGATTTTTTGCAAAGAGGTGTGAAAGGAGGTTTTGCACAATTATAAATAGGAGTCCCCAGGGCATCCCTATGGATCTATCTAATCATTATAAGGTTTGGAAGAGTGAAACACAAGGGTGGATAGCCATCGCCAAGCATTTTTTATTATTTCTTCCTTAGTTTTTCATGCTTTCTTATAGGGTTTTAGTTCCAATCATATCTATGGTTAGCTAAACCTCTTAGCCAGGGGTAAGAGGTGAAACATGTGGCATGATGAGATGTTTTCTGTTGCTTTGATTTATGTTTATGTTGAACTCTCCTTGATTCTAGTTTGATATTTAAGAAATACTTTCAGTTTTTAATGGTTTGTTGTGACTCAAATTACAATAGATCTGCGATAGCTTTGAGTATATCTTTCCATGTATTGAGATTGTGTAGTAAATCGTGTTATTCACCATTGTTTCATGGGTATGGTTGGATGATCGAATCCCTTCTAATCTTTATGATTCTCTTATAATTGGTTATGAGATTGATATATCCTATTGTGAGCCATTATCTCCTAGGCATGGTTTTTTTATGGAATCGCTTCTAATCCTTGCAACTCTCATTTATTGAGAATTAGGTCAATGGATGTTCAGATTTGGTTTTACTGAGATATCTTCCAATTGGATAAGATGGGATTCTGATTCCAGTTGTCTCCTTGAATCGAGCATAAATCTTCCCGATCTCTTCAAGTGCATCCTTGGAAACTCTAGTTCCCACCTTTGAATTTACAAGTTTTAGTTAAATAATTCACAATTAATCTCTCTACACTTCCAGATTTAGTTTCACATCTTCTTCTAGTTCTACTTCTAGTTATTTCAAAATACACACGAGATTAGTCCCTGTTAGAGCTGTACACGAGTCGAGCCAAACCGAGTATTGCCCTACTCATGCTCTACTCGTCCGAGTACGAGCCAAGTTTGAGCAGATATTGAACCGAGTCGAGTTAGAGTTTTTGAGTCGAGTTTGAGTCTGAGTCAAAATTTAAACCGAATTCGAGCAGAGTTTTCAAGATGAGTAACGAGTTACAAGTTCGAGCTTTCAACCGAGTTCGAATTATAAATTGAGATTCATTTGAATTTCAATTTAATTGTCAATTGGAATTTGAAGTTGAACAAAGCAATAAAATATGTAAAATGCATAATTTAGGATTAAAAAACTTCAATAATTACATATTTACATTATTCAAAATGACAATTTACAGCTAATAACCTCTATAAGAGGAGTGCCTTCATGTATTATCATCTGATCCATCGGAACTGCTATCTATTTTTTTTATATACATATTGGTTTACTTCCTTTGAGTCAGAAGGCGAAGAGATATTTCTTTCATGCTCTTTTACAGTTTCAACTAGATTTTTTAAACTTTCTTTATGTGAAGAATTGTATGTAGTACCCAATGCCTTATAAAATCACCGAAACGAGTCAGGAATTTGAATTTGTTACTCTTTTTCTTCTTCTTGTTTGTCGTACTTGATCCTGCTTCAACATCGTGTTGTCTTTGACTCGAATATCGTTAAATTTTAGAAACTTCTTCCATATTACCTTTTAAGCTGAGTTAGAATTGTTCTTCCTCCAAAGATTTTCATCTGACTTCCTCCTCTGCATCTTTTATAGATGTCATTCGTGTCCTAGATCTAGAAGTAGAAAGTTTGGATAGAGTGAAAGGTTTTCTATTCGAATTTAATAGTGCTTGAAAAAGAATTTGGACATCTTTAGGGGCATTGGGGCATGGTTTTGCATCACCACCTCGACATGACAAGTGTAACCAAAACCAATTAGTCTTGTTCACAAACTTTGTGTCACATAAACCACACTTAATCTTTATTTTTCCACACCTTACTAGTGATTCAAGTAGGGAAGCGTAGTCCTAAATATTTGTCGATGGGTCAGATGACGACATATTTACACTCAATTTTTAATAAAAATTCATAATATTGATAAATAATTTAAACTTAATATAGGAATAAAATAAAGCAACATAAATGTATAAAAATTAAAAACAAATGAATAGGCATCTATAAATAAATATCAAAGATTTAAAGTCTTCCAAACCACATTCCAACACTTTCATGTTTGCAGTGAAATAATATTACAGATCATTCTTTCAACCAAAAAGAATTAAAAAATTGAAAATAATTACTGATCTGCAGGTAGAGACTCATCACAATCTCAATCTCCACTTCTTCATCATCATTCATATCTCCTCCCCATATCGGGCACAACCAATTTTCTATACGAATCAACGCTTCAACTGTATTTAGCAAAAGTGAGCTTCGATACTTGCTCACAACCCTATTTCCTCTGTAAAATGCGGATTCTGATGCAACTGTTGAAATTGATATTGATAATATGTCCCGTGCCATCACAGATAATGTAGGGTATTTTGATTCACTAACCCTTATCTTCCACAATTCCAACACATCAAATTCGAATCGCACTACGATTGGCTCATTGAGGTATATTTCTAGCTCTAATTCCTTAATATCAACTCCCATTCGTGCTTGTGTCAAGTATGATATGTATTCATTTAGTACATCCGGATTGCCAGGTACATAAATATTTGTATCTCTACTTTCTTCAACACTCGTTGCAGGTAAAGAACTAACATACGATTGTACAAATCTTTAAGGGCTTGACGAATCTTGGACGTCTCTGTTTCTGCTCTTTTAGTAGGATAAAGCTTCATGAAAATAAAGCTAGCTAACCTGATATTATAACAAGGATCAAGAACAACTCCTAAGGACATCAACAGATGACATTCGTCCCAGTATGTATCGAACTTCGTCTTCATACCAATTGTCATTTGGCATATAAAATCTGAACCCACACTGACATTTTTCTATATATCATCCTTAATCTTCCAAAGAGACAGAAGAAACAAATTCACAGTTAGATACTGATTTCCAGAAAAAATCTTTATATAATCGTAGAAAACTTTGAGAAATGTGTGAACTTGTTTTTCTTTGGCCTAATCATCTGTTCTCGGTAACCAAGAATATGTTTTGTCACGTGCTGCATATTCAGAAAATGCAAGCTGTAATTCCATTGTCGTATTTAACATTTCATAAGTCGAGTTCCAATATGTACACACATCCAACTTTAACATTTTTTTAGATGGCACATTCAAACATTAGATGATGTCATTCCATACACTCAATCTCGCTTGCAACCCCCTTATATATTTCATACTTTTTTTATGTTCTCTATAGTGTTGTCAATTTCTTTCAGCCCTTCTTGTACAATCAAATTTACAATATGGGCATAACATCTGACCTGAAATATTTTTCCTTCAAAAAATAAATTTCCTGTAGCCCTGAACTGGTTACGTAAGTATGAAATGACACTGTCATTTGCTGAATCATTGTTTAAAGTTATTACTGGAATTTTCTTCTCAATGCCCCAACCTTCTAGACAAGTATAGATGCAGTCCGAAATAGTAAACCAGTATGTGGAGGAAGAAGGTTACGGAAGTTAAAAATTCTCTTGCAGAGTTTTCAATCCTTATCGACATAATGAGCAGTTAATGAAATGTATCTTTTTCTTTGATTGGACACCATCTATAAATCAGATGTCAAACCTATTCTGGACACTAAAGCCAATACTTTGTTCAATTTCATCTTCTCCTTTGCGTACATATTCATGCACTCTCTCTGTACTATGACGTGGGAGATATTCTCAGTTCAAGGGTTAAAGAATTGACAGAAAGCCCTAAACCCTTTACTTTCTATCATTCTAAAAGATTTTTTTTCCAAAATCACTAATCTAGCATACCACTCATTCAACTTCTCTTTGTCAAACTTATGAGTGAAAACTACGCCTTATGAGTCGTCCCCTTCTAACTTCGTAAATGACAGCAACTATTGGCCGAGAGGAGGGAGTCTTGGTCTCTTAGGACATGTCTTCAAATTTCTATTTAGATGTGTCGTAGATCCTCCTGGAATCTTATTGTATAACCCTTTACAGTGATTGTACTTTATCTTTTGTACATCGTTAATTGTGACTTCTTGGAAGTCAATTCACATTGTTGATCTCTTCTTCTTCCCTTTGCATGCAGTTGATGTGTCTATGTTTCCTTCTATGATTAGAGGAGATGTAGCTAATGCACCCATTTTGGGAGTATTTGGGCTTTCGTCTTGACTAATCATCTATAAAATAAAGTTCTTGATATGTTATACAGCTATAACTAGACCGTTAGACGGGCATACTTACTTAACTGTCTAAATCAGTCACCATTCAAGGTTAGATAGATTGTAATGCCTTCATTTTCTAATTTAAATGCTACTCTGAAATTTCGGCAGCATCTCCCCTTATCTCTCCAAAATACATTAATCATGTATTTAATTCTCATGTCAATCATTGACACAAAGTGTGGACATTTGAAGATGAAAATAAATACATGAAATATATCCTGAAAGAAAATGGAGAGAAGAAACCAGAATAGGCATATGCATTTAAATTGGAATAAATGAAGACATTACAATCTATTTAACCCTGAACTGTCCAAAAATGGACAATTTGATAATTTTTATGCATTAAAGAACACACTAAACCTATGTCTTGCAACATAGAATCCTTAAATGGGCAACTGATTATCTTATACTACAACTAGAATAATAAAAATAATATTAAAACCTAACAATCAAACAATAAATGAATTGAAAGTACAATCTGAAAGATGAATGCTAAGTATATTAACTTGAGTGTACTAAGCATTCATCAACCCAAATGCCAAATCCAATTAAACTATTGAATCCCAACTCTAGCTACTAAGCATATAATAAAGATAAAAGAATCACTATATTAAGTTCAAAGACAAACAACAATCTAAATCCAAATCACAAATGAAAACAAAAAAGAAAAGGACCCAAAACCAGATCTTTGGTAGCCTCTAATCAGATGGTTAGGATCCATCTTTTGTACTTTGCTAGTTTGTCCCACCATAATGGGGCCTATGGTTTTGAATGGCTACGATTGGTTACACATGAAAATTGAATAAGTGGCATACATTAATTCAAATTAAACCATATAAATTGTGCAGCCTGTTATCATTTAGCCACAATCCAAAAATCAGATTGGTTGAGCAATCCTAAAATCATATTGGTTGAACAATCTGTCCATAAGGTTTCATCATCGATTATAAGACCTGGACAAAAAAATCACCCATATATACAACTCAAGTGGGCCACACCATTTGGAAAAAGGGAGATGGGATGTCAACCATAGATTTGTGTGTGTAGCCACTATCGTCTATCGTAATCATATTTCATCATACCCATTAATCAGATGAAAATCACTAGGATGAAATGAAAATACAAAAATCAGCTCATAATTTTTTTTATATATGATTAAAATAATAATTCTTACTTAATGGATGGACAGGGACACCGGGCAGGGCAGGGACAAGTTGCGGATAAGGGCGTCGGGCAGGCCATGGATGAGCTACGGTAGGGACAAAGGCACCAAGCAGGGCAGGGACGATCTGCGAACAGGGTAGGGCAGTGACGAGCTACGGACAGGGGTGTTGGATAGTCTTTGTGGCCACCAGACAGGGCAATGTGAGCACCTGAGAGAGAGGGAAGAAGAAGGGTAAGGGAAATGGTGACCGGGCAGGGCAAGGACCGTCAGACGGTCTCTGTGGTCGTGCGGGTTAGGGTTTTCTAAGAGAGGTTTTTTTTGAAGGGGAACGACCGAACGAAAGAGATACTAGCACTGAATAGGGGTAGGGACGACAATGGACAAGGGCACCGGGCAGGCTGCAAGGACGAACGGTAAGGACTAGCACCGGACAGGGGAGTGAGTGAGACGGAGAGAGAGAGAGAGAGAGGAAAGAAGAGGGACGGGCCGGACATCATCGGACAGGGGAATGAGAGGATAGAGAGAGAGAGAGAGAGAGAGAGAGAGAGAGAGAGAGAGAGAGAGAGAATGAATAGTTTTGAATGGGCGCTGGGAGGGAAGGAAGGGGTAGAAGGGTGTTTTCGTTTTGGGCGAGCGGGCTGAAAGTGTGAAAGCGATTGGAGTTAGGGCTTTCATTTTAGGTACATGGCCCTGGTCAAGTATGAGTCTAATACCGAGTCGAGTGTGAGTCGAGTATTGCCCAGGTCGTACTCTACTCGAAATCCATTCGAGTATAAAAAATCAGCTCGTGCTTGGCTCAAACTCATTTCGAGCCGAGTCGAGTACCGAGTCAAGAACAAAGTCGAGTATTTCCCAACTCGTACTCTTCTTGAAATCCATTTAAGTAAAAAAAATCGGCTCACGCTCGGCTCAAACTTATTTCAAGCCGAGTCGAGTCGAGTAATTCTGAGTCGAGTCGAGTGAGTAACCGAGCTTACTCTGCTTGCGTACAGCTCTATTCCCTGTGGATTTGACCTCAGTCTTACCAAGATTATTACTACATCGCAACCCTACACTTGGGGTTGTGAACAACAGTAAACATCTAGAAAAATTTGACTCAAAAAGTGACGATGGTATTTTCTCTAGGATATTATATGAATAGTCATACTTATAGAGTTTACAATTTGCGGACCCTTACAATTCAAGAAATAGTCAATGTGGTTTTTGATGACCAACCTCATGAAAAAAATGGTCCTCCAACTGATGTGGATCCATACATAATAGGTAAATCAGATAGAAAATCCATCTCTCCTCCTGAGCCTCAACCTTCAGGCAACACATCGTTTATTAAGGATCATCCCCTCAATCAAATCCTTGGAGTTCATAGAGATGGCTTAAAAACTCAGCATTAATAGTCACCTCTACTTCACCCCAAAAATTGAGCCAAAAAATGTTGTAAAAGCACTCAAAGAAGAATACTGGATTGTAGCTATGCAAGATGAGCTACATCAGTATGAAAGAAATGAGGTGTGGCAGCTAGTTTCCATGTCATAAGGAACAAATATCATCGAAACAAAAAGAATCTTTAAGAACAAATCTAATGAATCTGGAAATATTGGGACATCATTATCAAAGAAGCCAATAGTTAAGGTAAGAGAAGAAAACCTACCCGCTAAAAAGGAAATAACCGTGCTGGGAACAGTAGTAGTGTATTAGCCAGGGAAATCTAACATTATTAAAGAGTCCTCATGAATACAGCCTTAACAAGAAAGCGGGAAGAGGCCAAAATTATGACCTAGTTCGCTAGGTTCAAGAAAGCTCAGGAAAAGGATGAGTTAGGTAACAATTATATGGTCAAGATAGCCAAATGTCTGTTGGAATACGATGAGATTGCTGAAAATGGCATAGATTTTAAGGAATTGAATTAGCACCCACAAAACTCGATGATATGTAAGCATATGTGAAAGACCCACTGATTGAATCAATCTTGGGAATGACCAATGTCATTAGCCAACGTACCTCAATGATTATTTATCATCGGATGAACATGTGGTGAAGGTTGAACTACTCTAAATTTTTAAATACTTTTTAACTTGGGCTTAACATGAGATGCCTGGTCTAAGCCATAAGTTGGTTAAATATCAGCTACTGATAAAAGAAGGATTTCAACTAGGAAAGCAACCTCTGTGAATTATGACCATGTAAGTCACCCTTAAGATCAAGGAAGAGGTAGAAAGATTGTTGTGAGCCAACTTCATTTAGCCGATTAGGTACGCAGAGTGCATCTCTAATGCAGTTCCAATGGTTTTTAAAAAATGAAAAAATTAATGTGTGTTGATTTTAGAAATCTGAATTATTTTAGACTGAAAGATGAGTACCCTATGCTTATTGCTTATCAATTAATTGATCAAGCTAGAGGGCATAAGATAATATCGTTAATGGATAGCTATTCTGGTTATAATCAAATTTATATTGCCAAAAATAATATAGAAAAATATCTTTTATATGACCTCGAGCTATAAGCACTTTTTTTGGAAGATGATGTCATTCGACTTAAAAATGCGAGAGCAACTTATCAGAGCGCTATGAATGCCATCTTTCATGACATGATCGGGCATATATTAAAAGTATATATAAACGATGTGGTGGTAAAATTATGTAATTTTAACGCCCATCCTGTTCGTTTGCAATAATCATTTGAACGTATGAGACTATACAAATTGAAAATGAACACTTTAAAATGTGCATTCAGTGTTTCAGCTGGAAATTTTCTTAGATTTCTGGTACATCAAAGAGTTATGAAGATAGACTGAAATAAAATGCGTGTTATCGTCAAAGCTCAACACGAAGAATAAAAAAAAGTTGTAAAGATTCTTAAGTCAAGTTAATTATCTTCGCCAATTTATTTCAAATTCAGCAGAGAAAACTAACATTTTTTCTCTATTGGTTAAGTTAAAAGCAAGGAAAACTTTTGTATGGGAAGAATATCATTAACAGGCTTTCAAAAAAATAAATGAGTATTTTATAAAGTCGTCAGTTCTGATCTACCATAAAAAAAGAAACCACTACGGCTTTATATATCTATGGCCAAAGAATCTATCAAAGCATTATTAACTAAGGAGAACTATGACCGAAAAGAGAAAGCAGTCTACTACTTGAGTAGACAATTGAACAATGTTAAAATCTAATATTCTTAAGTAGAGAGATTATATCTATCATTGTATTTTATAGCTATAAAATTATGGCACTATTTTATGTTTAATATCATCCACATAATTGCCTCTACTGATGTTGTTAAATACATGTTAATTCGGCCTATCCTTAGAGGCCAAATTAGAAAATGAATCCTAACTTTGTCAGAATTTAATTTCAATTATGTTCCTCAAAGAGCCATTAAAGGATAAGTCATAGCTGATTTTTTGGCCAACCATCTAGTAAAAAATATGGTGATGTCACATGAGATGGTATAGATATGCCATTTGGATATACCTTCATGGATGCTTTGGTTTGATGGTTAAAAAATTAAACGACCGGCGGGTGCATGAATTATCATTACTGCACCTACCAGAAAAATGCAAGAATTTTCTTTTAAATTGGAATTTGATTGTACTACCAGTCAAGCCGAGTATGATGTGTTAATCATCGGTTTGGATATATTGAGGGACTTAATAGCTAGGAATATTACCATCATTGGGGACTCACAATTGGTGGTTAACCAAGTTAATCATCAAAACTTGCTTAGTGGTTTTGATGAAGCAACAATTTAATTTTCTCTAAGAGAGGCCAATATTGATGCAAATGAAATGGCATAGCTAGCCTCAAATCTTAGATGGTTAGAAACGGTGGTTGAGAGGACTGTGAAAGTCCAAGTATGATCGTTACTGTCAATGGAAACATGAAAACCACATGTAAATATCAATAAAGTAAAAACATGCCTGTTTGATTGGTTGTTACCCATAATTAAATACCTAAAAAATCTAGGTATAAATTTTTAGCACAAGCTCAAAAGAGAGGCACATAATTATGTTTTAATAAGTGATGAGTTTGTGCAAAAAAAGGTGTGATGGACTCCTTTTGAAATGCCTAAGTACCATAGAGGCCTTGAGAGTCATAGGCAAAGGTCATGAAGGTGTTTGTAGAGATCATCAGGCTAGAAGAAAAATGAGGATGTTAATTGGTGGTATAGATATTATTGGCTAAACATGACATATTTTTGTGTTAAATATGCAAGGTCGCTGACCATGCTAGCAACATAGTCCGGTACAATATGTGCCAACAATAGAATTACATCTAATTATTAAAACTTAGCCTTTTATCGATGGGTCATGGATCTGATTGTTATGATTAAACCTCCATCATCGAAGGATTATAAATTCGTCATCGTATCGACCAACTATTTTGCAAAATGGGTAGAGATCAAACCTATGAAGGAGGTTAAACATACTAATGTGATTAGTTTTATCCAATAAAATATAATTCATAGATTTGATATTTTAGAATCGACTAAGGTTGACAATGGGACAACATTCAATGCCATACTAGTCAAAGCCTTCATCAAAGAATACAATATTAAAATTTTAAATTCATCACCATATTATACACAAGTAGAGGTGATAAACAAGATTCTTAAAAAGATCATAAAAAATGAATGATGATAACTTGAGGGCATGACATTTGAAATTATCATAAGTGCTTTAGGCTTGTTGGAGTTCTCCAAAGACAGGGACAAAATTATCACTTTTGCTTTGACCTATTGTCAAGATGCGGTATATAATACTTGATCCATCCTATAAGTACGACCGACTGGTTAGTAGGTGAGACTCACCTTCTGAAATAAAACTCGATAATGCCTACATGTACAATTCAAATACTCAAAAGAACCCCTTATAGTACACCCCTCATAATGCGACCATAAATAACTGAAAATGATACCATGATGACTACCTTGACCATTCCATACCATTTCTATGCCTATGTGCACGATGATTGACGCTTTTGGCCAGACCTAGATCGGTCGTGCATAGTATATACCCGACTGGCCAGAACCCTAAGACTTCGAAACCTATTCCATGTTGATCACCACATCGCCGTGATCGCAGAGGTACCACCCATGCATTTGTGCAACGCTCTGTTAGTGAGATATGCCGCGAAGAATCATCGTTGTAGCATGTGCGCATGGCGCCATATAACATATGCACAACACATGCTCCCACACATGTACCATACCACACATGAGTGAGAGAATCTCTATCCATGTGCATGATGTCACACACCCATACCCTCCCTCTCTCATGTACACTCCGAAGTCAACTCTTCTCCTTACCATATCTCATGCATGACATCATCACACCGTGTCATCCCATACCCCTTTAATCCACCATTAATACTTAATCATGCAAAAATCCCCATAATCTTAGCCCAAGCTAAGATTAATTACATTAGCCTAACCTAACTATATTTTATCCATTTCTCAACATAAACCCCTCCACTCCTTAGCCTTTTCACCATTTTTTCTACACCTAGAGAGAGAGAGAGGGAGAGAGAGAGAGGAGTGATCTTGGTGGCCCATAAATCCCATCTCTTCCATCTATCTCAACCATCAATTCCATCCCTTCCATCCATCTCAATCGTCCATCTAGTTCATCAAGGTGAGTATAACCCCTTTAACTCCCTTTTCTTTGATTCCTTTCTTTCCTTCTATATGATGTAGGTGTAGGGCTCATTGATGTGGGCCCTATTTTGGAGACTACACATCATGTAGACCTTTTGTAGTAGCTAATGGGTTAGATGATGGAAAAACACAAATATCAACCTGATTTGGAGTTTGTGTGGGATCCACTAACCGTCCATCCAACCTATCTACACGGTCACCCAACGGCCCACATGATGTATCTATTTTGTCCAAAGCCTGCACATGCCACACTTATTGTGTATATGTATATATAATGACATTGCAACATCCAATATCACTGCTACTGTACCATGGAGACAAATAGGGTGGGCCCACAGAAGGCCACACCAAAGTATATGTGTTAGATCCACACTTGCCATCTATTTTCCCAATTTATTTTAGAACATGAGTCCAAAGATGATCGGATCCAAGTATGGGTGGGCCGCACTATTGAAACAATAGTGATTGGATGTCTATCAGTGGACACCATTGGAAACCATATATATATACACATATAGAGAGAGAGAGAGGTAAGGGACTTCCTTTCTGGACGTTGTTCAAAGAGAGAGAGAGAGAGTTGCCCAGTTCTTTTCTTACAAATGGATGTGAGGCCCACTATGACACCCCCCATGATGTATGTATTTAATCCACACCATCCATTCAATTTTCCAGCTCAGTTTAGCCCTTGAGCTGAAAAATGAAGCTAATCCAAATATCTGATAGGCCACACCATCAAAAAGGTTATTTCAATAGTGGTAAACTGTTAAGGCCTGTTGTGCATCAAAACATGTTGAATATTAGGCTTATTATATCTGTCACAAGCCAGAGAATGCAACAGATGGAATGGATTATCTTGATGTGGGCCCCACTTATGAAAAAATAAAATTAAAATAAATAAATAAATAAAAAATACATGCCTGGACGCCACTTGTTGTCAGCGCTGCTGGACGTTGAGGGGAGGATGGGTCCCACCACTGGTCCCACCTTTATGTATGTTGACTATCTACACCATCCATTTAATGAGTCCCCTTTAAAAATTGGGTCATCCCAAAAATCCGCCGTAAATGGAACTCAGGTGGCCCACACCATTTAAGATCATGTAAAGACAGAATAAAATAAAATAAATAGTTTTGTGGGTCTGTTCATGAGGTATGCATCGTATCCAAACCATCCATCCATTTGGTGAGATCTCTAAAACAATCTTTAAAAATAGATGGACGATGAAGCATAATAAATACATCACTTGGCACCCATGTAATTTTGATCTCCTTGAACCGTTCGTACAACTTGGAGCTCGAGCATATGAAAGCACTGGCTGGAGTCCACCTGAAATTTGGATGTATCTAAACCTTGGTCTGACCCCTCAACTAAGTGGGACACACATAATGGATGGGCTGGATTGTAATCCACATCTTGGTAGCCCAACAAATGATTATGAACATTTTAATGGAGGGTAAACCTCTCAACTATTGTAGTTTGGCCCACACAAGTCATTGAATGACTTGATTTTAGACCCTAGGCCCACCATGGAATGGTGCATCTAACTGATGGGGCAGATGTTCAACACGCATCATGCTGGGCCCCCATAGCTGGACCCACATATAAAATTGTTAGTTGATTAGTACGCCCTACTATTAGCTCACACTTCACTATTAGCCACCCCCACTAGGGATCCATACCAAGACCTAAGTGTTAAAATGAGGTATCTTTCACTCAGTCTACCACCGGTGCTATGGATCAGGGTGTATATGCATAATATATATATGGTGGAACTAAATTTTGGGCCTCTCAATAACTATATCTTCTCCTCATCAAAGCCCAATCCAAAGCCCATATAAGCCCACCATGAATACTTCATTGTGTATTGGACTTAAGGTCACCCAATATGATAGGAATTTGTGGCCCAATTTCATAATTATCTTAAATAGTCATATTAGGCATCTAAATCACCCATTACAATGCAATGATCAAATCGTGTAGTATGTAATTAGATTGTTAGTAGGATATTTATACATAAGAAGGGATGTTAATTTATAAAAATGAATCATAACTAAAATTACGATCAAATACCATAGTTTAGAAATTACAAGGACTACAATTCGATTAGTCATGATTAAAACAAGAAAAGAAAAGTATTTTGTAGTTGAAAGTACCTAGCTACGAGGCCACAAGTTGACAACATCATGTAGGAATTGGTTTATCCAGGTACGTGGCTCTTTAATAATCTTGCACCCTGCATATCGGTATACATTGAGTTCTAGTTATCCTTGAGTCGCTTGCAATTAGCATCACTATGCATTCCATGACGTGATATATGATGAGAAATAATAACCAAATTCTTTACAACATCACGGATTAACCATATTACGATAAGGATAATGATATTGAATCGTGGACACCGGAAATATGAAAATAGTAGGAGATGATGTGCCCCTTGGGTTGAGAGACCCTAAACCCTAATAGTACCTTGGGATGCCTCACCATTGGGCCGGGTGGATACATGGGCCATGGATTTGACTCCCATTGATGAGGCCAGGTTTTGAAGGGGTATGTCCGACCCACCTTAGGGTTGAGGTGGCAAATGGGGACCAATTTGACCCGTTGGTGAGGAGAAGCGCGAACGAGGTCCGCTACAATGTACACAATGTTGGTTGTAACCCCATTGGTAGGTAGTGAGGTCGATTGCTTGTGTCTAGTGCATGGGCATCGACCCCGATGGATCTTAAGTTCCAACAATATATTGATCACAGTCGATACGATGATGTTCAGGAGTAGTCCAGTCAAGTCCGTGGTGAGAGGACTATTGACAGGTGTTTCTACAGTTAGCATATAGTTATTTTATGTATTTCACAGATGATCACGCTCCATTATTCATTAAGACATCGGTTTGCACAGTTTATTACTTTTGACAATTCTTTCATTATATCTTTTATGTTAACTTATCTTGTGTACTTACCATGAAGACTCTGCACTTGTTAAGTTATAAGACATACTTGTCTTTTAACTACTCAGGTAAAGGATCTAAAGAAGAAAAACAAGTAGCGACTACGAGTTAGGTGCCATGTCAAGAGAACTGATTTGGCTTTTGAAATTTTGAATTGTACATGATGTATATATATATCGTGTAGATAGATGTTGTACTTTTGAAATTTTGTAGTACCCAGTTTACTTATATGCAGATGTTACTTATCTTATTGATGTTTCTTTTGTGAAGAATGAATGGTGAGATTTATTCTTTACATTACCTTTCCGAATGTCGAGATTGGGACTTAGTGTGTGAGCATTGGGTACTAATCCCAGAGTTCGGCTTGTCACGTGCCAGATCCGGTAGATTTAGCGGTATTATAAGATTATTGGGTTTGGGTTGTGACACAGTACTTTTGATGAAAATAATTGTTCCATCCTTAAGGGTTGCATACTAAAATCAGTTAACCATAGAAGAATTCACTGAGGCCATACTAATTTAGTTAGAAGAATTAGATGATGTTTAATTAAAAGCATTAGATGTCTTACAATAGCCTGAGGATCATGTCGTAGGTATTTATAATAGAAAAATAAAAGGAAAGTCCTTTTTCAAAGGCCACCTAGTTTGGAAAGCGATTGTGTTGTTTAGTACTAGGTATAAAGCCGAATTTGGCAAATAGTTTCTAGCATGGGATGGCATGTATGTAGTCCATAAAGTCCTAAAAAGTAGGGCCTACTTATTAAAGGATTTAGATGGAAATATCATAAAATCTACCATTAATGGTCGATATCTCAAGAATTTCACTCTTGACATGTGAGAAATGCCAATGAAAAGTATGAAAGAATAAAAATTAATTCAGCCATGGTATCTGGCTGAATTTAAGAATTTAACATCTTAAACAATGGCACCAATAATTTAAAAAATGGCTGATGAATGGTTCTCATTTATAAATTTGTGTATACAATTGAAAAAAAAAAGTGATGCCATTAGATAAGCCGATAACCGAGACTTTCGCATTGATATATACCATCTATGATGTACTCCACATCAGTCCCCCAATCTATTCGGACAACAGATTCTATATAAGGAGATTCATACAAGGCTGTGGCATTGCCTAGGTTGTTGTTAGTGCCTTTAAGATGTGTTTCAACGACAACTAATGCCTCCTCCCTCGATGCCTTTGATGCTTAACCACCTGATGTTGTCCCTCATGGTAGTAAGCTCTTATAATGTATCATCAGAGGTGTCACCCTCAGGCGCTAATGTTGGTCGAAGAGTGGACTAATTTTTTTATGTATAGAAGCTCATGCTTCTTGAGACTCTGTGAAGGGACCCTCCACAATGGCAAGCTCTTTGTTCCTAGTCCTATAGATCTTAAGGATTTTTCTCCCAGCAGCTCAACACCTTCGTCAATAGTTTCGTGAAGCGCAGAGTCTATCCTTAGCTTTGCATTAGTCTAGTAAAATGATATGCATTTGACGAAGGCGATCAACTCTTTCTCTAGCAATTTTGTGGGAATGCTTAAAGGGTTGAAGTTACTCAAGAAGTGTACGAACTTCATCCATTGTTGTGGTCCCATGAAGATCTGAAAGTCTCCACTAGAAAATATCTCTTTGTAAGTATCTGGCATGGTAGATTACATAGCAGCCATTACGAAGAGAAATTTTAGCTATGAGAATTTGAACTTAAGTAGAAAGTGAATCCATATTCCTGTTTTATAGGCCAAATTCAAAGAAGAGATGTCGTGATCAACACATTTTGGGTGGCAGTTAATGATTGTATAATGGCATTTGGTGTTTTAAGGAGGCATGTTTGTCTTCCAACAGACAAATTTAGGAGATTTGTCGTATCTATAATAAATGCTAGAATAAGCTATCGTTTGATGTATCATTGTTAGGATCAACTTTCCATTAGGTTTGGCTACACTAAGTAGTTGACATACTGACCACTCTGTCAACATGCATATGTTGACCAGCTAGTCTGTTGTGGTCAGTTCAATTCAGTTAGAAAAGGCAACCACGAAGATCTGATTAAAAAAATCATGCAAGCCTGGCATTTGTTCGAGATTTATTAGTCAATGGATTAGATTGATGTCTAATTTGTTAAAAGAAAGGCTCTTTCCTTTGATTAAATATAAAAAAGGAAACTGGCTATTTTCCTTTACAATGTCGGAAGAGAAGAAAATATGTACAGGTAAAAGTTGTTGCATCTACAAACTTTGGTCCAAGATTATTTCGTTGTGGAGATCCTCGTATTGGTTAATGCACTTGACCATTGTTTATTCTGTCTTTGTTTTGCGAGCTTCCCACCTTGAGAGTTTGGCATTTTTGGTGTCGATGTAAGCTCGTAATTCGGGAGTGTTTCTTTCTCATTTACATGTTGTGAATGCAGGGAAGGAAGCAATGATTACTTACATTTGTAAATGGTGAAAATTTCAACCATTTCCCACATTCAACTTCCACTATTTGTTTTCATAGTGGAATTATGAAATCAGACATCATGACTAATTCCATCTGCTTGATTTACTGATGAAATTGGAAAATGCATTTGAAGCAAATGTTATAGTGTTCTGTCGCTATGTTAGTACATGTGGTTGACTAGTCCAGCTAATTGGCCCATGCAAACATGACTCATGTATCGGTGAGATGAACGCCCATGCAAAAAAATTCTTTGGCACGACCCGAGACATTTTTAGTCCATGCAAACAAGGATCCATGTATTGATCGAATGGAGCTTACCTCAAACAATGTTAGAGCTTCCGATGCTGGTGAGATGAACAACCCGAGGTTCGAACTAGTTTCCCAGAGTTGAGTTCACTACACAGAAGATGAAGAAAAGAAAAGAAGAATATGAAGGGAAATTATGAAATGGATTTGGGATATCTATCAAAAATAAGAGCAAGTAGAAAAGAAGTATAGAGAAAGGGAAAACATACTTGAAAAGGGTGAGCCCCAAGTCCTAAAGGGGTGGGTGAATAGGACTATGTCAAATAAAAAATAAATGCAGAAAGATAACTTAGATGGTAGAAATCTAAAACAACCTCAAATGCACAAACATTGAGAGGTTGATACAAACATTGTTTTAAGGCCAACCTAACACCAAAAACTAATGGCTTATGGTAGGACAACCTAATTTCTAGAACATTGGTAAGTATCAAAAACTCAAACTGATACAGCAGCAAATGAAATAAATTTGGCTATTACAACAATCACCACAATCGCATAAAATAGATACAAGCATTCACATATATAACTAGATACAATCATCCACCACAACACCACGAATTATAGTGGTTCGGGTGTATACCAACTGTTCTCAAACAACCACCCTACTCCACTCCCAATATCCACAACCCACGGGATATCGGCTTTCACTAAGGAAAAAAGTTTTCCAAGGTTCATCTTATAACCTTTATAGATGTGTTTTTCAATGGGCTTACACAATAATAATAATAAAAACCCTCACACTGAGATCTTCCTGGCCGATCTCAGTTAAAACCACAAAAAGAGATTTTCCTAGTTGAATCTCTCAAACCATAATTCAGAAAATAAAATCAATATTTATCTAAAGAATGATCTTCAATGTAGCCAATAGAACTGCCTCTTTGTAGATTAAGATGTTTAATGCTCAATCTCACAGAAGAAAGGGTTCTAGGTCTAGATGAATTTTAAATTAAATCCAACCTTAGGTTACTTGGATTCAATTTCTTGGACCTTACAAAGGGTTAAATCAAAATCCCCTTTATATTAAGTAGAATGGAATCAAGAGATCAAGAAATTAAGAAACTAAAAATCTATTAAAAATGACTTATAAATACCTCACAATAACTTCACAATAGTGGGCACTAGTCTCTCTGAGTGGTGGCGTAAATTGGCTTGGAATGAATGAAAAAAATCTGAGAAATGTCCTCAATTTATAGGCTGTAATTCGGTTCTCTTTACTAGTCTAAGGTTTAGCTTAACTGGTCCTAGCAGAACCAATTTTCAAATTTTCTGGCGCGATCGGATAAAACAGACCCTCGACTGGTTGAGTGGCTTGCTCAACTAGTCAAGCACAGCGATCGACTGTCGAGTGAATTAAATTAGTTTTGCTGGAGTTCGAGTCGAGCCCTGATCTACTGGTCGAGCAGGTCTCCACGACCGGTCGAGCAAGGTACTTGACTGGTCGAAGACCAAAAAACCTTATCTGATTTTTTGAGTAAAATTTAGGACTGGTCGAGAAAAACCTTGTACTGGTCGAGCCAGTGTCTAGACTAGTTGAACACTGACCAGGACTAGTCGAAGCAAAGCCTAAAATAAGTACTATGACCCAAATTAAACATGCAATGTTAATGACCTAATCCTATAGTCTTTCTAGAGTCATGTGTACATTAAATGTGAGTATTGAAATTGAAACATCGGTCGCTTCGGTAGATAGGTCACTTTGAAGCACATGAAGCTTGACCTCGTATACTTGAGCTTGTGTCTCGAACTTGTGTCTTGAGCATGTGACTTGAGACTTAAGCTTAATCAAATGTATTTGAGCTTGAAATTGAGTTTTAAGTTTGAACTTGAGCTTTAACTTATGCTTGAGGATGTGATGGACTCAAACTTGAGCTTGAGATAGTGCAATTGGACTTGAGTACTTGGACTTGGTGAACTTCAACGTGTTCTCATAGTTGAACATGC
Source organism: Magnolia kwangsiensis (assembly GCA_037074715.1). Taxonomy (NCBI): domain Eukaryota; kingdom Viridiplantae; phylum Streptophyta; class Magnoliopsida; order Magnoliales; family Magnoliaceae; genus Magnolia; species Magnolia kwangsiensis. The sequence continues at coordinate 90,787,346 of CM073580.1, forward strand.
ATAATTATAGAACACTAAATGTCAATGTAGAAAACATGAAGCTCATCTTTGAATGAAGGTGAAATTTCCTTCTATTTGAACTTGAAGGTGAACATTCCATCTATTAAAACAAGTCAAACATTTCAAAGTATTTTGGCACAACAAAATTTGACAATATAGGGTGCTAGATTTCAACATAGCATTTACAATCTCCCCCTTTGTCAAATTTGTGACAAAACCAACTTATAGAAGATTAACCTATTATAATACACAAATTCACTTAGTTCACATTAAATCCAACAATCACAACTCCCCCTCAATCAACTACCCCTCAACATGAGCTTAGTGGAGACCTGTATTAAGATATACATATACATATCAAAAAAAAATAAAATCCACAATGCCACATGCATATCCACATCTTTACATCCACTCCAAAACCACATAATAACATAATAACAAACATATTAAGCAATAAGCAATAATATACTACCCTAATTTCTCTCCCTTTTTGTCACAAAATGAGAAAGGAAGAAAAGAAGAATAATATGTGAATATGATATCTAAGTATGTGAAGAGAGTAAGAAAGAGTGTGAAAGTTAGCAAATTAAAACATAATAGAATAGAGTATCCACATCACACACAGTTAAACATGTTCAAATATAAGTGTCACCAAGAAGAGTAAAGTTACGTAGCTAATACAAGTCCAACAAAAGAAATACATATAATCATAACTAGATGAAGAGGGAGGTGGAATGGATGGATTAATCTAATGTAATCCCTTATTTATGCATCTAAAATACTTACACATATACTTCATTTGATTATCTTGGAAAACTTTCAGTCCATCCACCTTCTCTTCCAGTGAGCGAAGGTGCTCATCAAAATTAGAAGGCTGAAAATCAGGATCAGCCTCAGGATTATCTTCTACTAGTTCATCAAAAATGTCATCCATCATGGTGTCTGTGGGAAATGCATATTCCTCTCCAACTCCCTCAGCTTTCCCATCCATTTGACTGGGTGCTAGCTTCAAATTCATCTTATTAATGTTTGAATTGTTGAGTGGGAGAAGTGCAAGAGGTGCTTCACCAGTTGGCATAACCACATTGCAGTGTAATGCAAGTACGGTCATCAAATAAATAAAAGGAACATGGTTATGACCCGAATGAAGTCAAAATAGGATAATGATATAACAAATTAGAGAGGAAAGACATACAAGATTACTAGACACTACAGAATGAAGAATACGAACCATAAAAGATGTTAACTCAGCTTTATTTCTAGATTTGGGATATACATTGGAAATGAAGATACAATGCAACACTCTATATTTGGGCAACATTTGGTTGGCCCGGAGTGCATTCCCAGAGTTCAATTCCAAGTCCATGTTGCATAGTTTGCGAGTTAAAAGCCGTTTTTCTAACTCAATTATATTCTTGGCTAAGACCGGTATAGTTATACCGTCGTCATTGACATTCACATCGAGTTAGTCAGTAATAATAAATCGATCAACTTTATATAAACCTTCTCTGAATGTAATTATGAAGATTAATTCCTCAATCAAGACATCGCTTATACAAGCAAACATGGCCTGCACAATGGAACGGTATGCAGGTCCGCCCTAATTCAAAATATTTTGCCATCCTACAGTGATAAGGAGAGGAATGATCTGAAATTAAGTGAGATGGTTTACATTTATCGGCCGCTCAACAATGATCTCTCATTAACGAAAATCTCACACATAATCGGGATCATCACCGGAAGGCCGTAGGGTTCTAACCCTAACACTAGATGTCCGAGAGCCTGAAGCTTTAGTTTTCTTCAGACGACCTTCCATAACAAGATAAAGCAAGAAAATCTGACAAAGAAAGAATGAGATGCAAACCCAACAAATATTTTACTAGAAAACCCAACAAACCATAAGGAAAGATGAAATAGATGTAAGATTCAAGTAAGATGAGACTCAAAGATCCTAAATCCAAAAGGAAATTGTAAATGAAGCACTTACTTACATGAATCAAAGATGGGTTCAATGGGTCAGAGAAGGTTCAAGTGAGGAAGATGAGTTTTTTGGAGAAAAATTGATTTTTCACCCTAAAAAGGGGTGTTGGCCCACGCACCACGACTGGTCAAGTACATGCTCGACCGGTCGTGCCACAACTGGTCGAGTATGTGCTCGACTAGTCGTGAGAGCACAAAAATTTGTATATTTTTATAATTTTAAAATAAAAATAAATTATAAAAAATAAACAAAATTACAAGCATGTAATCATGAAAATCTCAAGTAGAATTACACATACCAATATCCATTTTTAATTTAAAAAACCTGTTTCTATCGAGTGGTTTAGCGAATATGTCAGCAAGTTGATTTTCAGTCTGCACAGTCCAATGAAATAACTTTTTCTTCTACTAATTCCTGAATATAATGATACCGAATGTCAATATGTTTGGTACGGGAATGCTAGATGGGATTCCTAGAGATATTGATTACACTAGAGTTATTGCAATATAGAATTGTTCACTCCCCAAGTACAGGGTTGTGATGTAGTAATAACTTGGTAAGACCGAGGTTGAATCCTAAGGGACTGAAACTTGTACGTAATCTGAAATTAAGTAGAACTAGAACTAGACTAAGATGTAATCTAAATTAAATAAAATTTAAATAATAATTGTGAAATAATTATCTAAAATATAAGAGAATTCAGAGGAGAGAAACTAGGGATTCATAAGATCCACTTGTAGAGATCAGGGAGATCTTACGCCTGCTTCAAGAATTATGGAAATTAACTAAACTACCGTTAATATAGTTTTCAAAAGATGAAAGGTATATGAATTAGAATGGATTCCATCACCAAACCATGCCTAGGAGACAAAGCAAACAACAGAATTAAACTAATTACTAACCAATCACATGTATGAAGGTTAGGAAGGGTACCGTCATCCGACCATGCCCATGAGACGATGGTGAACAACAGGGCTTTCTAACATCATAAACATTAAAAGAAAAAGGAACATGCACAAAGCTATCACAGACCCATTGTAATTTCAGTCACAACAGACCATTAAAAACTAAAAATATTCCCTTAATTAACTAAAATCACCGTCAGTTCAGTATAAACAGAAGACATAGCTACAGGTCTCCCATCACGCTACAAGCTTCACCTCTTAGCCCTAGCTAAGAGGTTTAGAAACACATGATTAGATTAGGCTAGATCCCTTAACTAAAATAAAATAAAATAAAAAGAAAGAAGGAAAAGGAATAAGGAGAAAAAAAAACTCTCCCCTCTTGTGCTTCACGTCCCAGCTAATGGCTCCCCCCTCCCCCATGTTCTCTCTTTCTTATCCTTTTATAGAGAAGGGATGGGCGGTTGCTGTGTGTGGACCTTGCTAGAGTCGGAGAATCGAGCCTCTATTTTGCGCAGCAGAGAAAAATGTAAAACTCATTGAGTTTGATTTGCATCTGGGAGGAAAGATTTTCCTACTTTCCTGATCCAACTTCTTAGATAGAGTTAACACCCCCTTCTGGATCTTCTGAATGGTTTAGATCTTGCATCTGATCGCAGTCAGGGTCACACAATGAGTCATGAAAACCAGGCGCACGATCTATGTTTTACGCATCCAAAAACACAAGAATGTCTTGCGTTTGATTCGAGATTGCTCGGCTGTCTGTCCAAATCATTCAAAACTGTCTTCATGGTGGGGTTAAAGGCCCATTTCTCTAGTGCTTGAACGGTCCGGATTGCTGATCCGATCAAAGATATAGGCCCGCAATCGCCTAAAATTTCTGGACGTCAGCACGACAGGGCCTGTGTATTTTTTGCGCTGGGATGTTCAGTGGGCTCCTCAGTGATGTTTATGTCGAAAAACCATTCAACTATGGCCGTTTTTGAATTAGATTTGATGTGGCCCACCAGAGTTCCTATTCCACCATCCGACGTGCGTTTGATCTAGACTCTTCTAAGTGTGTACGCACAGGTTTGGAGAACCTCCTTTTGGACGGTCGGTTCAGCCTTCTGGAATGACTGGACGGTGCATATCATCAAGTTGTGTGATGATGGTGGCCCACCAAACGTCGACCGCAACCATCCATTTTTTTCATATTTGAGTCGGCCATCTCAACACTGATCGAATTTAATGTCTCGGTGCACGGGGGGTGGTCATGTGCTGTGCACATGCACTCATCTCTGTGGGCCTCACCTTGATGTGTATGAAAGATCCATTCTATTCATCTACTTTGCCACCCCCTTTAAGGGGTTGAGACTAAAATTGAAGAACATTCAGATACCAGGTGGCCCCCAATTTAATGATTTATGGACTAATCTATCCATTGGGCCACTTCCAGAGGGATCCAACGGATGAAATTCGACATGTACAATTAATTTATGATCCTCAGGCCATGTATGGAGTTTCATGATGAACGAATAGTGAGAATCCTATGATCCTACACTCTGGATGTCTTTCGGGCCACTTAAGCTTTAGTTTCTCGATTTTCTCGGATCTCTGATGTGTAAATCCATTGATCTTGGTCCCCTAGGTTCCGTACCTTACCTTTGGTGTCATCAGAGCATTAAATCCATGCTTTAAACACCCTTTTTTCCTTCATGCTCGTAAATACACTCTATATCACAAACACGATTAAATCAGGCCATTAATCTGCATCATGCTTGTAAATCCAGGCAATAACTAGGATCTAATATGTAATATTTGACCCTTAACACAACCTCAAACCAGCATTTTACTATTCCCAAGCAAAGTATGTGAAAAATAAGTTTGAGAATTACCAGACAATTTTTATAAACTCGACTGATTTTATTGTAAAACGATTCAGATACGAGAGATCTAAGATTCGTAAATGTTGGGAATTATTTTCTCCTGGACTCAAGCGCACAGTAAACTTCATAATTAAGTTTAAAGTATTAATCCATCAATTAGAATAATTCTAAACATTGAGTTCCATGGATGTATAGTGTAATCTCGGCTTATCAACATTAAAATTCAATTCTCTATTTCAGGATATCATTGGTAATCAACAAGAGAATTCATGATAACTAAAACTTTCAACCAAAACTTGACTCACAAATCATCTTTTCATTCTTTCAACTTTTGATTTTTCTTTTAAAAGTAACGCCAAGAAGGGGAATCAAAGCTTCACCTATAGGGAGCAAACCTATGGTGAAGACCGTACACCCAAACTTTTTTCACATATCATCCATGGGGAATTAAATTTACACCCATAGAGAGTAAACCTATGGTGAAGATTATTCACCCAAATCTTTCCAAAGGTATTTGTTTTTTTTCTTTTTTTCTTTAATTGATCATTACGGGCAAATTTTCAAGTTGGTTCCTTACATGCTTAGTGATTACCATGTTAACCTTTCAATATCAAACTGAATCCTTAATGTGAAAGCGAGACGTGACATGTGAAATCACGACTCAATCAATGTTTAAAACTTCTAATCATGGATTAACAATTCAGACTTAACTGTGAAATCTACTAGGTAACTGAATTCAAGAGTCATACATTACCAACATCACGTATTTTATAATTATAAATCAAAGATGGATATCAAAATCACTTCGAATTCATAAAAATTTTCAAAAAAATGTTAAAAATTTTCACAATTTTTACTCAAGACCAAGAAAACACTGATTAGGACTAATCTCCCACCCCCAACCAAAAATTTATATTGTCCTCAATGTAAAAGATATATGAGCATGCAATGCACATGAGGCAATGAAAGTAAATGAGAAGTGATGGGAAGATAGTACCTGGATAATGAATCGAGAGAAAGACTATCCAAGGGATCATAGCATGGAAGCCAGTCAGCATGAGAGAGAAAGTAAAATAAAATTAACAAAAATAAAATCCTACCTATACTACTTTCGTAGGTGCTCTCGATTGCATTAACATATGCAACAAGCCTTTAAACCCCTAGGTTGCCCCTGTGGATGAGTTGTAGTCTCGTAAGGGTTTGCAGCAATGTTACCCACAAACATTGAATCGATCATGTAGCAAGGTTCCTCTTCCGGCCAATATCTTGATAAGTTTCTCAGTAAGTTCCTTAACAGGATCATCTAAAATCCCTTTTTGCAATAGTCTTGGGCGGCTTGGAGCATGACTTTCCAGAGAGACTTATGTACCTCATAAGAAATCTTTCATTGAATTACTTGAGGTATCCATAATATATACGATTCACCCGTGACAGAAGAAGTTTCAACATTAGTATCGCATGGTGAATCAAAGACTACAAGTAAATAAAGTTTAGAAAACTTCTTAAAAAGTGATGTAGTCTCAACACATTCCGAAGCTCCAAACTTCGGTTCAATTTTTAACTCGTCTTCCTTTACTGGTAGACGTTTAGGATCAGGGGAAGAGAAGGTTTCAGAATAAGGGCTCTCTCGGTCAGTGATGACTACCGAGATGTTGTCTCGCAAGGCATCCACTTTGTCTTTTAACATGGGATCATTTGAAACTGCAAAGTGTGCCAAGCAATCCCAAGAGTTGGGAAGTTCAGCTGAGTGTGACTTATTTTTCATATTAGAACTCGCGATGATCTGTTCAAGGAATTCATCATCCTTGAAAGTAGACGGATGTACACTCTCTTCCTCCAGTCCTGCACAGACAGATTGAAAATCAATAGAGGAAGCATCGATGTGATCACTTTGTTTATTGAAACTACTCAATCGAGGCATTGAATTGTCAAACGTGTACAACTTAGATGGTGGCCTCAACTGAGTGGTTTCAAATTCTAGGGTAGTAGCGAGCAACTTGTTCATCTCCTGAATCACATCATCATTCGATTTAGAGGAGTGGTTCCAACATATTTCACAAGAGTTAGAAGGGTTGGTTGTAAGGAACTTATCTTCTTTTAGATATCAGGTGAGTGGAGTAGCTCATTATGACCGTTCTCTTCGTGTACTTCTTGATCATTGACCTGGACCACACTTGAGATTAATTCTAGGGAAAACGTGGCTACACATTCAAGATCGCCATCCCAATACTCATCATATTCTAGTTCAGCGCAGTGTACATTTGGGATGTGATCACTTTCCTCACATTCTACACCTTGAATGGGTTGAGGTTCGCATAAACTAACCTCTTCTTCATCATTGGAATCTAGTGTGTCCTGTGAGGAAAGCGTGTCATCATCATTATATTTGAAAGACAACCATGTCTCTTCCCCATTCTTTTGGACAATCATCGAGATCGACCCATCGGGAAATTGAACCACATGCTCGTTAACATAATTCAACTCTTCATTCCAAACTCCAGAGTTTTACAAAAGTGAGTGAGGATCACTTTCCTCGCATTGTATTTTTGGAATGAATTGTGGCTGGGATAATCGAGCCTCCTCTATCATATCGAGGCACGAATTAAGTATTTCCATCGCTTTTCTCATTTCCACAAGACATTCCATGGTATACTGAATTGAATCCTCTTGGATTGCTTCTAGTTGGGTCTCAAAGGCAGGGTATCCAAGAGAATACTCATTATAACATGTTGTTGGTTCATTTTTTCAATTTTGTTATTTCCACTGGTTATAGTCATACTGATCATACATGGGAGAGTATGATGGTTGATAATAATCCTCATTCCTATAATTACGATCGTATACGGCCCTATTAACTGATGGAACATAACGTTCTAGCTGGTTCTCAATATCGATTCTCAATGGAGAGAAATCTTGAGGTACGCATTGAATTCCATGACCCTCATGCATTCCCCAATATCTCTTATCCATCTCGGCATATGCACGTACCCACGCTTTCATAGTAGAACCCTAACTCTGAGTCTAATCCTAGAAGAAAGCAAAATCCTAAAACAATACAGAAAGTAAGAGGAGAAGTTAGAAAGCTGTTACCAGATTAAATGGTCTATATCAAGATTCTACAAAATAAGAAAACAGGTTAGTTCCTATAAATCAGAAAAACCTAAACCTAAAGTTAGTAAAATCCTAATCTTAATTTAATTCTAAAACCAATTAATTTCATAAATACGTAGCCATCAGTCCCCAGCAACAGTGCCAAAAACTTGTTCACTCCCCAAGTGCAGGGTTGTGATGTAGTAATAAATCGGTAAGACCGAGGTCGAATCCCAAGAGACTGAAACTTATACGTTATCTAAAACTAAGTAGAACTAGAACTAGACTAAGATGTAATTTAAATCAAATAAAATTTAAGGAATAATTATGAAATAATTATCTAAAACTAAAGAGAATTCAAAGGAGAGAAACTAGGGATTCAGAAAATCCACTTGTAGAGATCAGGGAGATCTTATGCCTGCTTCAAGAATCATGAAAATTAACTGAAGTGCCGTTAATATAGTTTTCAATGGATGAAAGGTATATGAATTAGAATGGATTCCATCACCAAACCATGCCCAGGAGACATAGCAAATAACACAATTAAACTAATTACCAACTAATCACATGTATGAAGGTTAGGAAGTGTACCGTCATCCGACCATGCCCATGAGACGATGGTGAACAACATGGCTTCCTCACGTCATAAACATTAAAAGGAAAAGGAACGTGCTCAAATCCATCGCAGACCCATTGTAATTTCAGCCACAAAAGACCATTAAAAACTAAAAACATTCCCTTAATTAACTAAAATTAACGTCAGTTCAGTATAAACAAAAGACATAGCTACAAGTCTCCCATCACGCTACAAGCTTCACCTCTTAGCCCTAGCTAAGAGGTTTAACAACACATGATTAGATTAGGCTAGATCCCTTAACTAAAATAAAATAAAATAAAAAGAAAAAAAGAAAAGGAATAAGGAGAAAAAAAAAACTCTCCCCTCTTTTGCTTCACGTCCCAGCTGATGGCTCCCCCCTCCCCCACGTTCTCTCTTTCTTATCCTTTTATAGAGAAGGGATCGGTGGTTGCTATGTATAGACCTTGCTGGAGTCAGAGAATCGAGCCTCTGTTTTGTGCAATAGAGAAAAATGCAAAACTCATTATGTTTGATTCACATCTGAGAGGAAAGATTTTCCTACTTTCCTGATCCGACTTCTTGGACAGAGTTAACACCCCCTTCTGGATCTTCTGAACGATTCAGATCTTGCATCTGATTGCAGCCAAGGTCCCACAATGAGTCGTGAAAACCATACGAGTAATCTATGTTTTACGCACCCAAAAATGAAAGAACATCTTGCGTTTGATTCGAGATTGCTCGGCTATCTATCCAAATCGTTCAAAACTGTCTTCATGGTGGGGTTGAAGGCCCATTTCTCTAGTGCTTGAACGGTCCGGATTGCTGATCCGACCAAAGATATTAGCCCACAATCGCCTAAAATTTCCAGACGTTCGTGCGACAGGGCCTGTGTATTTCTTACGCTGGGATGTTCAACGGGCTCCTCAGTGATGTTTTTGATGAAATCCACCCCGTCCATTAGATTCGTGTCGAAAACCCATTCAACTATGGCCATTTTTTAATTGGATTTAATGTGGCCCACCAGAGTTCCTATTCCACCATTCGACCTGCGTTTGATCGAGATTCTTCTGAGTGTGTATGCATGGGTTTGGAGAACCTCCTTTTGTACGGTCGCTTTAGCCTTCTAGAATGACTGGATGGTGCAGATCATCAAGTTGTGTGATGATGGTGGCCCACCAAATGTTGACCGCAACCATCTGTTTCAACAGAGAACGGGAACAGCCATTTTTTTCGTATTTGAGTCAGTCATCTCAACATTGACTGAATTCAACATCTCGATGCACGGCGGGTGCTACTGTGCACATGCACTCATCTCCGTGTGCCTCACCTTGATGTCTATGAGAGATCCATTCTGTTCATCTGCTTTGCCACCCCCATTAAGGGGTTAGGACTAAAATTGAAGTACATCTAGATACCAGGTGGGCCCCAATTCAATGATTTATGGACTGATCTATCCATTAGGCCACTTTCAGAGGGATCCAACGGATGAAATTCGACATGTACGGTTAATTTATGATCCTCATACAGTGTATGAAGTTTAGTGATGAATGGATAGTGGGAATCCTGTGATCCTACACTTTGGATGTCTTTCGGGCCACTTGAGCTTCAGTTTTTCGATTTTCTCGCATCTTTGGTGTGTGAATCCATTGATCTTGGTCCGCTGGGATCCGTCCTCATCAGAGCGTTAAATTCATGCTTTAAGCACCCTTTTTCTGTCCATGCTCATAAATACACTCTGTATCACAAACACGATTAAATCGGGCCATTAATCTGCATCATGCTTGTAAATTCAGGCAATAATTGGGATCTAATATGCAATATTTGACCCTCAACAAGAATCATTATGTTTTGTGCAATGTCATAATCATTTAACATTCTTTTCATCCACACAAGCTAAGTACAGGCATTTTTAGCTGCAATATATTCAGCCTCAACTATGGATAGGGATACGAAACTTTGTTTCTTGCTATGTCAGGAAACCGAATAGTTCCCAACATAAAAGCAACCACCATTAGTAAATTTTCTATCATCTATATTTCCAGCCCAATTAGCATCCTAGTATCCAGCTAATTGAACATTAGTATCATATGGATAGCATAGACCTAAATTAATTGTACTTGCGACATACCTAATAATCCTCTTGACAGCAATCAGGTGTGATTCCATAAGATCTGATTGATATCTTGCACAGATACATACGCTGATTATAATATTTGGTCGACTCACGGTTAAATATAACAGACTACCAATCATACTGCGATATAACTGAGGATCTACGCTCTTACCTGATGCATCTTTAAAAAGCTTAAGAGTTGTACTCATAGGAGTATCAAAGTTCTTACCACTTTAAAAACTAAACTTCTTAACCAAGTTTAGAGCATGCTTGGTTTGAGAAATGAAAATACCAACTTTAAGTTATTTCACTTGTAGACTTATGATGTAATTTAGTTCTCCAACCTTGCTCATTTTGAACTTAGACGTCATCAACTCTACAAACTCAGTAAACAAGTTAGAACATGTAGAGCCATAGATAATGTCATTAACATATATATGCAGTATAAATATGTGTTTATTATTTTTCTTAACAAACAAAGTTTTAACAACACTCCCCATAACAAAGTTATAACTTGGTAAAAACTTAGTCAGTTTCTTGTACCATGCCCTGGGAGCTTGTTTTAAACCATAGAGTGCCTTTTTTAGGCGATATACATGATCAGTGTGTTTAGGGTCTTTAAAACCATTTGGTTATTCTACATAAACTTCATGTAAATCACCGTTTAAGAAAGCACTTTTGACATTCATTTGATAAATTTTAAACTTTTCGAAACATGCAATGGATATGAATAATCTGATGGATTTAAGATGAGCTACTGGGGTAAAGGTTTCATCATAATCGATCCCTTCTATCTGTGTGTACCCTTATACAACCAGTCTTGCCTTGTTTCTTATGATATTCCCTAACTCATCAGATTTATTTTTAAAGATCCACTTAGTTTCAATAATATGTTTATCAGCTGGTCTAGGAACCAAATACTACGCATCATTTCGAATGAATTGATTCAGTTCATCTTACATGGCTACTATCCAGTTTTCATCAGCAAGCGTCTCTTTGACATTGCCCAGCTCAATTTCAGAAGCAAAACACACATAATATCATATATTTTCTAATTACTTGTGTACGCATACCAGTGAGAGGGTTACCTAGTATTTTATCAGTAGGATGGTCATTAATTGATCGAAGTTTAGTGTTGACTTGACTAAATGAGGAGTCAGGTTTGTCTATTTTATTGACTTCATCATCTTCTGAACTTGTAGACGATGTATTCAGGTGATCATCAATAACCACATTTATGGATTCTTGAATGACACCAGTTCTCTTATTGAGAACACGATACGCTCGACTATTTAGAGTATACCCTAGACAAATCCTTTCATCACTTTTAGTGTCGAACTTTTCTAAATTTTCGTCGTCACGCAAAATATAACACTTACTGCTAAAAAATTGAAAGTATTTAACTGTGGGCTGCTTGTTAAACCACAATTCATATGTTATTTTATCTTTTGATTTTATGATATAAACACGATTTATTATATAACATGCAATGTTCATAGCTTCAACCCATAGATTTGTAGGTAACTTCATGCTATTTAACATAACATTAGATATTTCTTGAAGCACACGAATTTTCCTTTCAACAACCTCATTTTGTTGAGGTGTCTTAGGTTCTGAAAACTCATGTGATATTCCGTGATCACTACAGAACTTCTTAAAATTGTTATTCTCAAACTCCAATCCATGGTCACTTCGAATTTTAGAGATATTCGTTTCCTTTTTAGTTTGGATATACTTAAGTATCCTTTTCACTTCATCAAGAGCTTCAGACTTTTCTCTCATAAAAGATACCCATGTATATTTGGTAAAGTCATCTAAAATTATCAGAAATTATTTCTTTTTACCTCGACTCTCTGTTCTAGTTGGTCCAACAAGATCCATGTGGAGGAGTTCAAGGGATTTATATGTGACAAAGGAGTTCGCTTTCTGGTGACTACTCCTTGTTTGTTTCTCGATTTGACATTCGTCACAAATTTTGTGCATTTTCTTCAATTTGGGTAGACCTCTTATTAGATCAGCCTTGCTCTGTCTATATAAATTTCGGTAGTTTACATGTCTAAGGCATTTATGTCATAATTCGGTCTCATTGGTTTGGATAATGTAACACGAAAATTTAGACGAGCTAGAATAACTTACAATATGCCAATTCTCAGATGTTCTTTGACCATTCAATATTGCACAACCTTTCTCATTAGAGATCTCACATCTTTGATTAGTGAATTTGACACTATATTTATTATCGCAGATTTGTGAAATACTCAAAAGATTATGCTTAAGACCTTCTACGAATAAAACATTTTCAAAAGGAGGAAGATTGAAAAGTTGAATGTACTTTGGCCAATTATTCTACAGTTGCTTCCATCACCAAATGTGACTGAACTGTTAATCATTTCTTTGTAGTTGGTGAACAAATTTCTGTCACCTATCATGTGTTTAGAGTAACCACTGTCTAGGTACCACTTTGATTAACTTGAAGCCTTGAAGGCAGCGTGGGCAACCAGACATGTAACCTTAGGGACCCATTTCATTATCATTTTGGGTTTTAGAGCGCAGTTGGTTTTCCTTCGCTTGAAATTGTTATTAACTCTCACATTCGAGTTAGATTTCAAAAGCTCCTTAAGTAAATCCACAATCTTCTCAACTAAGGGGTTATAATTCTAATTTCTAAAATTGATATGATTGATAATAGGTTTGGTAGCTTGAAAAGTTTTAGCATTTTTTAAACTATTTTGATTTAAGCTTTTCCCTTGTGAGTTGGAGGACTCTCCTTTAACAAACTTAGGAGTTGTAATCTTACTTTTTAGAGACATGTTTTAATCATAGCCCAGACCTGATCTATCTTCACACTTTCTTGATCCAGTTAGTAATTTTTCTAGTTTAAGGTCTCCCTGGGCATACCTCCAAGTATCGTTTGAACACAAGATGGAAGAGACTTCCATTTCTAGTTTCTCATTTTCTAATTTTAGGTTTTCAAGTTGAGATGTTTTGAAATGTAAATCACATTTAGTTTTTTCAAAATAATCAGAAATATGACTTTTCTAAAACTAAGTTTTCAAAATCCTCTTTTAATTTTTAAAACTTTTCTTTTTGAAGTTTAAGTTTGACAGCAATCTTACAACTTTCCTTGTAAAGGGCATTGTAGGCATCCTGAAGATCATCTTCATTTTCAGGGTCACTCCTCAAATTTTTATATTTTGATGTATCAAAACTATCTGTGAAAGTGACTCTGGCTAGAGTCATTAAGGCCTTGACCTCACTAGTATATTCAGGTTATGAATCATCCGACTCAGAAGAGGCTTCAGAGCAGGATGATTCATCCCATGTGGCCAAAATGCTTTTCTTCTTCAGTTTGTCCCTCTTTGGACACTTATTCGCCAGATGCCCATATACATTGAAGTTGAAGCATTGACTGTATTTTACTAATTTCTAATTTTTTGATTTAACCTTTTTCTTCTCAGAGGGTTTTTGAAAATCAACTCCCTTTTTACTTTTGAAAATCTTATAAAACTTCTTGGATAATAAGGCCATATCATCCTCTAAGTTTTCATAATCAAAATTATTACTATTATCATGAGAAATACATTTAGATGATTTAAGGGCTATATACTTACCTTTTAGAGCCTTAAATTTCGATGGTCAAGCAAAGGCTCAACTCTCGAGATTCGTCGCATCACTTGTGAATCATAGATAATGATGATTAAATGTTGTCCATATTAGTGCGTTAAACATGAATGAGATTACACTAAATTAGCATATCATACTCTAGAGAGAGAATATTATGCAAGCGGAATACTATGATAGATATGTAAAGTATATGCATGTTTCACAACCTCCAGAGTATGAGTGTGTTACTGGCTGAATATAAACATATTTTGTTCAAAAATATACAAAATGAAAAAAATGTGAAAGTCCGATTAAATCATATAATCCTTATAATTCCGTCGATTAGTACCTGGTCTATATAGACCTTCCTGATAGCTGAACATAGGAGAATTCATGTCACTCCCTAAACTCGAAAAATAGGTTCACAAAATTCTCGATCACCGAGTCTGGTACCGACAGCCTCCGTAGTACCCCATTCTCGGCTCCCAATGTTCATACGCCAGATTCCGATCTTGAGATCCTACAAGGAGGATTTTCAGAAAGATTTTTTTTTATATAATGGAGCATAACCATAAGTATACCCAATTCACAAAGGCAACATCATCATCACATATCCACTAATATAATCAATTGAATATAATGCTGAAAGGGAAATACATATATCAAAGCTCAAGAAGATAGTTGCATACTCCAAACTCAACGCTGCTGCAACCTAACGCCACCTGCATGCATCTATCGTGCATAAGCTTATAGAAAGCTTAGAGGGTGGTGAAAGCGTGTGTAAGGTAAGTGTTAAGTATACAATAAAGCCCACAAATCATACATCATCGGGATAAGTAGAAATACTGACAAGATCAGAAATCATACGATATCAGAGTAAGCAGAAATATACTGGTAAGTCCATGAATCATTCAATAACAGAATACGCAATGCAGATCGGTTATGCAAATGTGGTAGCCAAATATTAGATGTCGATGATGCAATATAATATGCAAATCCTGTTAAGTCCATCTAAGCCATATAAGTGTAAAAATATAGTAACCCAAAATGCTAAGTACTGCGGATGCAATGTAATATGCGATGCGAATGAAATGACCTTGCTGAAATGTGAAGTCGAGATGATAGTACGTAGTATCGCAGGCTATGGGGTCCACCACAAGATACTTCTATCCAAACCAATCTCATACCTAAATTTGGATAGTCAAACTTAATGTGGTAGACTCCTGATCTCAAATTAGTAGCGCACCCAACCGAAATCCTAGTCATACGATGGTACACGTAACAAATAGTTATGCACCACCAACCCGAGTGGATAGTGAATGAATGAAGAAATGGATATGCAATTCCTGCTCAATAAGTCCACATATCAATACGGTTGCTCTCTGAGGAAATCACTAGGGTCTATTTCCCTCCACACCAACTGCCGCCTCCCTAGCCGCATAGCCCAGCGAGTGGAAGAGACCTCACTATCTGCCTAGCCAGTAGTCTGTCAATACCTACTCGGCTCGTCGATAGCGGACCCATTTATGAGCTGGTCATACTCAACCTAGCTTATAACTCCCTCACTCGGACAGATAAGGTCACATCCCCTCATAACTGACCACGACACAGTGGGAGACACGACCTACTGATATCCGGCACTCAGGCACTTATGTTCCACTCGGTCTAGACATTAGGGAACCTCTTGGCCTCGGAGATTCTGAGATTTTCACCCAAGGACATCCTAAGTACCCATAGTGCTAGAACCAAGTATTTCTGGTGTCCCATTTAGCCTTCCACGATGTGCCTCTGGAGGCCACGGCCCTAATGTCGGTAGGATGTATAATGATCAAGTCACACATATACGAGATGCATGAGTCACACTATCCAGTTATGCAGCAATCTTGTGTGTACTATGTGCTCATGTGGGTAACTCCTAACACTGAGTCCCATAAATAATTTGCTCAATGGCATATACTATGATCAGTCACTCCTCATATCAAGCATACACATAATGCATATGGGCATGAATCATGGAGTTACACTAAGCATGTTATAAGGTGATGAACTACTCTCACCATGAAGGTAGGCCCAGATGGCCTACACACAACAAGTATGGGCCTATCAATGGGCCTTAGGGAGAGTCATGATGCGAACATTTAACCAACATTATTCTTAAAATGTGGGCGTCAAACTAACATTGCTCCCAAGGCACGGCCCACCATAAACATCATTACCTGCATTATAGTGACATCACACATTACATCGGGTGCACATTCCTCGCATTGAGCCACATGTACACCACATCGGGCCTAGCCATGCGGGTCACAGATACATCTAGATGGGCCTCATCACATGGGCTGAAAATATATCATAATGGGTCACAACATATGAGCCAGAAACACATCACAATGGGCATTGCCAAATGGGTCAGAAATATATCACAATGGGCCTCAACCCACGGGCCCTAATACATCACAATGGGCCTCAATCCATGGGTCCCAAATACATTACAATGGGCCTCAACCCATGGGCCCTAATACATCACAATGGGCCTTAACCTATGGGCTCCAAATACATCACAATGGGCCTCAACCCATGGGCCCAAATACATCATAATGGGCCTCAACCCATAGGCCCTAATACATCACAATGGGCCTTAACCTATGGGCTCCAAATGCATCACAATGGGCTTTACCAAATGGACCAGAAATATATCACAATGGGCCTTAACCCATGGGCCCTAATACATCACAATGGGCCTTAAATACATAACAGGTAGGCCCTGCACCTCAGCATCAAAACACGCAACAGGTAGGCCCCGATCATGGGTCAAATATACTTCATGATGAGTCACAGGTATATCAACGTGGGCCTCTCGATTAGGCCACAAAATACATTAAAGTGGGCCCGACAGATGGGCCAGAAAGTACATCAAGGTGGACCTTACAGATGGGCTATAAAATACATCAAAGTGGGCCCAACGGATGGGCCATAAATCACATCAAGGTGGACCTTACAGATGGGCCACAAAATACATCAAAGTGGGCCTCACAGATGGACTACAAAAATACATCTAGGTGAACAATCTGCCCACATGTTCAAATAGTGGATGGTGTCGATATACATCAATGTGGGGCTTGCTGCCAACAAAGGAGCAGCTACATGGCTGCTGCACAGGCAGCTGGCTACACTTAGGAAGGCAAAGGTGGGTACCACGTAGGGCCCACCACCATGCATATATTATATAGTCTATAATATATAATATATAATATAATATATTATTTAGTAATGGGACCCACAGCGCTTGCTGTTGTCATATAACAGTGAGTCCCACCATCAAACAGATGGACGACATTTATAAAACACATACATCACGTGGGAGGTCCCACCATCCAGTGGTGTGGACGGTGGTGACAAAACACATACACCATGCTGGTTCCCACATGGGGCCCACCATAACGTTTGTTTGTCATCCAACTATTGACAAGGTCACATGGACCTGGATGAAAAGGAGAAACAAATTTCATATTAATCCAAAACTTTGGTTAACCACAAAAGGGTTCAATGGCAGACGTTCAATCCTGCTATTTCCCGTGACGTGGGCCACCTGAGTATTACATACGGCTGATTTTTGGCAGGGGGCCCACTTCCGAAAAGGGTCATCAAATGCGCGTTGTTGATGTTCTCACACATCACGGTGGGGCCCACTACTGGGACCCACATCCCTGGCCATGCCATAGCAGCGCTGCACGTCCTCTGGACGTCAGCGGCTGCTACATACATGTATTTTATTTTATTTTTTAGAAATGGGTTTTTGTGAGGTTTTTTGTACATGGGGCTTGCGTCAGTAAAATCCACCCCAGCCATTGGATTTTATACCCCAAGACCAACCCATCAAGCCCAATATTTGACATGTTTTGGGGTACAGAAACATCAGGGGAATTTCAATGGTTGACACACTATTTTCTATATCATGGCCCACTAGATACTCAGATTAACCTCATTTTTTGGCTCAACGCCTAAAATGATCTAGGGAATGGGATGGATGGCGTGGATTTAATAAAAACATCAAGGTGGGGGCGTGTATGAAAGGTGCACCCAAAAGTATGGAATGAAGCTAATATTTTTGTTTTAATTTCACGTCCAGCGTCCCTAGATGCTGGACGGTTTGGGCTCAATGCCTATTTGAGGTGGGCCCTGATTAGGTGGGCCACAAATGGCTTGATGGTGTGGGTAAGACATACATTAAGGCGGGGTCCATCCTGGTGGGCCACACGGCCATATCATCACACAAAAACTTAAAAAGAGGGAGAGAGAGGGAGAATGAGAGAGATCGAGTGATGGAGGGACCCCGACACTATGGGCCCTCCCTTTCATGATTTATAATATACATCAAGTGGGTCCCATTACATATGGGACCACCGATTAAAATCAACGGTGGAGATCCTTTTTCCACGGAAATGTAAGGTCTAGATGACCCTATCCATACAAGGAAAATAAACATCATGATGGGGTCCATGGAGAATGACTCTATCATGGAATGATCATGAGGATCAAGATGGGTCATCGACTACAACTAGGGTCCAAAGTGAGACTCATACCATCAATCAGTAGGCCTCACTTGGCCCATCATAAAAACATGTGATCTAGACTATAAAAGTACACACCGCTTGATCTTCTTGATCCGATGGAATGCCAATTTCCTTGTGTCCCTCTTTGATGGAAGGTGATGAGAACTGAACGGGTAGGATGATGGATATTGGGATGGAAAGTGGGCCACACACATCGTACTTTCTCCCTTGGAAAACTATGGACGTCCACCACTTGCTTGGAATTGTTGCTTGGAAAATGTGAAGGGAAAGAGAGAGAGAATGGTGATTGTAAGGGAAGTGATGGGTGATGGAGTGATGGAGTGATGAATGTGAGGTGATGGTGTACTTGACATGTATGGGTGTGTAAGAGAGAGGGTGAGAGAGAGTTGACTTGGTGGTTGCTTGACTCGAGGAGAAAGAAAGTATGGGTGCTCTTGCACTTGACATGAGAAGATTGATTGATTGATTTGAGTGATTGATTGATGAGACATATTGTAGAGATTCTCTTGGGATTATAAACGCACGGTGTTTTCTTCAAAATAAACGTTGGCCCACATCTCCCTGACAGGGTATCGGATCGGTGTGTAAGACATGGTGTCAAAACTGCGTCGACGATGCGGTCGCAATGATACAAGTCTCGTATTAAGCTGACTTTGAAATATGGGATATGACTAAGGGTTGTGCACAAATGTTATCTACGCATCGCGGGTTGCCAGAATTTGACCGGAAGGACTGTAGAAACCTATGGAATAGTACAAGCTAGGATTTGGGTCTTACAATTCCTCCTCCTCATCTATGAAATCTCAATCAGCAGCATAGATATTGTCGCCACCTGCATCTACAACAGAGTCTGGTTGGTGTTTTAAAATACCATCCCAGAGTGTAAGTGAGTGATCAACTCAATGAAGCTATAAGGCAAAGGTTAACATGTTATTAATTTAATCAAGCAGTAATGATAAAGCAGTACAAGAATCATGTCCAAGTACTCTTGTTAATGCAGGAATGATATGCTATAATGATGCATGCCCTCGACTGCACTCCCTCAGCAACATCATCTCATGATCACGCAAGCAACTCCCACTGTGCACTTGCTCGAGAAAGCACATGCAGTGTAGTGTATAGTTGTGTTAACCAAGTACTTAATTAGGCTTATCCAAAAAGCATATTCAAGAAGCTAAGCTATCTCCCTTTATATCATTTACCCAAATGATGATCCATCTAGGGTCGTCAATCCTAGTTAATCACATACGATAGGCAAGTTATAGGGTAACATCACCCCTGATTTGAAAAGCAGTGGATAAGCAAGTTCGCGAGTTTACACTCGAGGTCACTACAAAAGGCTCATCACCTTAGTGTAGGCCTAATTTATACTCGAGGTCACTACGAGAGGCTCATCACCTGATCAGAGGCCAACAGCTCGAATACAGTGTCCCATACCACCATATTCAGCTCACGAGTTTGGGTTGCTCACTGGTCACTATGGGAAGGATCATCACCCCAGCGTAGGCCGATAGCTTAATCATGGTGTCCCATACCACCATGCCCGGCTCATGAGTCTTAGTAGATCACGGTACCAAGTTTAAATGGGTTTTATATTGGTAAGTGGTACCTTAGATTCAAGTGGTAACGTTCATACATAGTAAACACACCTTAGGCTATCGGGCTACTTGACAAGTTCGATTGGTACGAGCGCATGCTAATTTAATCAATTCAGGCATTTTAACCACTATATTGCACATGTTATCATACGTAGGCATTTCATCCATAAATCACGTAGTAGCAAGATAGGTTACATGAAGGAAACTGTAACTATAGATAAGGTAATTGAGAATCATATCTCAACACCCTCATTAAATACATTTCAATAAGTCATTTCTCATTCAGACATTTTATCAAACACTTAGACTACGCATTTCAACATACATGTAATAAATTAGTTATAATATATATTATGACAAATCGTTTCACAAAGGAGTTGTCATACGTACAAAAAATATGAATTCTAGATTAGTAGTCATGGCAAGCATATATCATAATTTCCTATTCATTCAAACATTTCAACAAACACATGAAATGTATTTAGTATACAACCTAGTTTACACATACATGATATATCGAAAACATCATAACTAAGATCATATGGCAGCAATCAATTCAGACATAAATAATTGTTGACATTGAAAGCCTTGAAAACCATAACCTAAACATTTATAGTCCGTATCTTTCGTCAGTACGCTAGTTACGAACTCGGTTCGTACACCACATCTTTAACTACATCACAATGACTACCTAAACATTGAAATAGGTTAGTTATTTCACCAGCTTCTCTATTTAGATTCCTAAAATAGATTAAGGTTAGAATTTCTTACCCAAAAATGAAGTTGAAACGAGTTGAGTAGCTAGACATAAAGGTGATTCGATGAGTGGAGCAGCCGAACAGGAGTACTGCAGCAAACCCCAAAGGTTTCCTTTCAATCTCCACTCCTTTCTCCTCTTTTCTCTCTTCTCTCTCCTAGGGTTAGAGAAAATTCGTATGGAATGAGAGAGGGGTGGGTTTAGGGCATTATATAGGCCCAGAAGTGATGTCAATGGCCCCAGGGCCATGGTATACTTAGGTTATAGCCAAAAGGCAAGAAGTCCATTACTCGCATTCGGTCTAAAGAAAGTTCCCTGACAATAGATCTATGTTAGGTTGAGATTTTGGTCCAATCAAATTAGTGGATCGATCGTGGAGGACCCGTTTCAGTTCAACAGTCATCATCACTTAATCAAGGCCACAAGTATGCAGGAAAATTTCTCTGATCTAAGGGTGAAGTTTAGTCAGAAACTGATGGTTTGAAACCTTAAATTTTTTCCGCAAGCAAACGGCCCAATTCACTTAAGTTTGAGTTCATTTTCTAAAGATATTCGCGTGTCTCACACACTTCGATCAGGGCTCAAGTTGTGCATTTTTGGATACTATTTGGGCTTGATTTTTGTGATGCTTGTCAAGCCCAATAAGGCAGTCATAACCTTATAGTTTCACAGTCATCTGACTTTCGATGCGCGGTCTAGGCCCGATATGGAGTTTCAATGTGCTCTCGAGAGCAACTGAGTTCTGAGATTGCTCCTAGGTCTTTAGGCAATATTGAGTTAGCGATTTTAATGGTTTTGGGTCTCACAATTTGTATAAATAGTGGTTCAAGATAATTCACCGATTAATTTAGCTTAGTACTTAACTAATTATTGTCTAATTTTTAAAGGATTCAGTCATTAAGGATTTCTGCCTTAGGTGGTATTCGGGTCTTTGTACGGATTTTTTCGAGATGTTACACATACCCAGATAAAATGGATGGACAACATGTATAGAATACATGTATCAAGAGGACCCCACCCATCACCATCCAATCCGGGTGGATAACTAGATAAAACACACTATCAAGGTGGGTCCCACAACACCATCCAGATGCTGCCGGAACATATGGACGGTGTAGGGTATCACACGTGCAGTGTGGGACCTACATTTAGAAGGCGTGGCATACCGGTACATCACGATGGCCTCTGTACAGCACCGTCTAGCAATGGGCAGTGCATATAACACATAAATCAGGTGGGCTCCATGGATCTTGGAAACGTCCTTTTGCGTAGTAGCCACACTGTTGGGGCCCACCGTCGAGATGATGGATGGCTAGGATACAACATATACATCATGAGGGGTCCACAAGGCTAGCTGATGTCATCAGGTATATAGCCGGTGTGGTAGACCAGCCAATCTACTTCTCCAGTGGGTGGGTTCTCATGCCAGCGTGGCCCATCAAAGTTTTGATCAAGCGGATATTTGTGTTTTCTCATCGTCTAGTCTCGCTTGACGGCTTGGAAAAAATAGATGGATGGCATTGATAAAATACATACAATATGGTGGATCCATGTGGTGGCCCACCCGAGCCAGGATCAAGCTGATATTTGTGATTTCCCTTCATCCAGATTAGGTAGCGGGACTGGCCCAATGGTTGGACGGGATCAAGCTGATATTTGAATCATGTATGCACAAAATAGGTGGGCCACATCAATAAGGAGAGAGAGAGAGAGAGAGAGAGAGAGAGAGAGAGAGAGAGAGAGAGAACGTGAGAAGGGGACCCCGCCACTATGGGCCCTCCTAATACAATACATACATCAAGATGGGTCCCACCAAATTTGGGCCCTCAAATCATCAAAGATCGAGATGATGAACACCCACCTTTGATCTTCTTAGACTTCTCCTCATCTTTAGCTCCAAAGGAACAAGGTTTAAGGGTTGAGATGAAGCTTGGATGGTGAGATTGGGTGGTAGGGAGGTGGGCCACATCTAACTCTCCCTCACGGAGCTTGGATATTGGACTCTCATGGGGTTGCTTGGGAGTAATGATAGAGAGAAGAGAGAGAGAGAGAGAGAGAGAGAGAGAGAGAGAGAGAGATGGGTGATGGGTGAGTGAATGATGGGTTTACTTGACTAGTTATGGGTGGAATGAGAGAGAGAGTTGACTTTGAGTTGCTTTTGCACTTGACATGATATGATGTGTAATTGATTGATGGGACATGTTCTCTTAGGTTTAGCAAATGCGTAGTATTTTTCTCGAACTGAACGCAGGCCCACATCTCCTGGTCTGCGTATCACCTTGATGCGTGAGACGCGGCAATGGCGGGGTCACAAGGGTACAAGTCTCGGGTCGAGCCGACTTTAAAATATGAGATACAATTCAGGGTTGCGCGTAATTGTTATCTACGCATCGCGGGTCACCGAAATTCGACCAAGAGGACCTGGGAAGCCTATGGAATGGTACGGGCTAGGATATGGGCCTCGCACACATGGCCAACAGGTTTTGATCAGATCAAGTCCCCCAATGTGATGGATGGTTTGGATAAGGGAGAGAGCTCAAGGTAGTGGCCCACCATGCTAAACACGGCGAGTAGTCTGTTGTTAACGCATGATGGGAAGGATTTTCTTCGGGATTTTATCAGGTTAAACCTAGTTTGACCCGATATTTAGTTCAGTGCATCACTAGTCACTACCAAAAAAAGGACTAAAGGCTACGGACTATTTTGGTTTTTGGCTACGGTTTATAGCCGTAGTTATTTTACTACGGCTTAAAACCGTAGCTAAAACTTTCCAAACCGTAAAAAAAAGATATCTCCGCCAGCCACACGCACAAGCTTGGATACATCATAAGGGACTCTATGAGGTCCATTAAAATATGTGTACTCCATCTAATACGTCTATCTATTTTTAAGGAATATGTTAGGCGAAAACCCAAAAAATGAAGTAGATCGAAGGCTCAAGTGGACCACATTGTAGGAAACAGTGGAGATTACTCCATTGATTGACGGTGTGATGCAATTAGACCTTCGATTTACCTAGATTTTGGGTTCATTTCCTATAAAAAAAATATTACAAAATTAATGGATGGAGTGGATATATCGATTGCATCAATATGGACCCCATAAAGCCCTTGACAAGGCAGTCCGTCTAGATCTCGTCAAATGTGAGCCGTGGAGGGCCTGTTACGGATTGTTTAATTGTTACGGTCATTTAAGCTTTTAGCTATGGGTAAAAACCGTAGGAAGACCGTAGCAGTTAAAACTGCAGAAAACCTCGCGCTGCCTTTTGTCTTTTCCCCCAGTGACGAAATTCATTTCCCTCCACTCCCTCACTCCTATTCCCTCTCACGTCCGTCTCTCTCTCTCTCTCTCGCTCTCCCTCTCTCTTCCTCTCCCTCTCCCTATTCGCTCGCTCTCCCTCTCGCGTCAGAATGCCCCTTTTCCACCAGCGTTAGCTAGCGTTCGTACTTTGACCCTTCGAAAACCCCCCAAACCCTCTCTCTCTCTTGATCGACTCTCCCCTTCTCTCTCTGATCGATCTCTCTCCCACTTCCTCTCCCTCTTACATCGGCCAACGACGTTCTACTGCAACCCAGTGGTGCATTAGCCGCATCGTAACGGAGATCCGACCATACCTCAGCATCTAACGAATAGGGTTTCTACCCTGGAAGGTAATTTTTTTTTTCTTCATCTTGTTTATATGCTTGTAGTGGGGATTGGAATTAGTGTTTTCAATTTGGGATTGGAATTAGGGTTTTTCCTTTTGGGATTGGAATTAGTGTTTTCAATTTGGGATTGGAATTAGGGTTTTTCCTTTTGGGATTGGAATTTGGTTTTTTATTTATGATTGGGATTTGGATTGGAATTAGGGTATTTCTTTTGGGATTGGGATTGGAATTGGGGTTTTTCATTTGGGATTGGGATTGGCAAACTTCTCCCCCATCACATAATCTTAGCCATCTTATATACAAGTTGCTGGTTACATAGGCAATTCATATTGGTGACCTTTGACACTGAGTCAACCTGGCTGAGTCGTGACAACCAGGCCATGTCTTGGCTGGATGCCATGATCCTTTTTTCCATGTGCTCTGGTGGTTTTATTAGTTATACTGCGAGTATCAGCTTACATTTGCATTTATTGTACTTCATGTACTATATTATCTGCTTTGATATTCTCTTGTTTGAGAAGCACCATCTCCCTTGGATGCAGAAAATATCCAAAGAAAAGATAACATACAGTATGAAGGGTGACATAAAAAATTCAATTCATGCAGGCATTCCTGCTCAGAATTATGAAGTTGACATACTGCCAAGATATAAGGAAGCTTTATCCCTGGGCCTGAGTTCGTACAAGCATCACTTGCAAAAAACAAAGATAACTGCATCTACAGGTTCTGTTTTCAAAGTACGCTTCTCCGTTTGTAATGTCTTTTTATATGCTTGGTTTTTAGATCTAAAGTTGATTATTACTATTTTTAAAGTGTTGACTGTCCAAAGAGACATGAGTTAGCTTTTTTCTGCAATCTGTGATATTAATCAATAACAATGTCACTACAAAGCCAAACCTTGGTGACTTTAATTGCTCTTCACTGCCAACTTCTCCATTTGATGAAGATAATGTCCTTTTTCTCTTTTCAACAAAGATAAATTTAGCTTCACTCTGAAAATTAACCAGCCATATATATTGCTTCTATTCTCGTTTTTCATGAATGAACCAAACATATAGAACTTCATTGTCACTTTGTTTGAGAGAAGTTGATAGCAAAAATTCTACATACTGCATTTGTTCGTTCCAAAGATCAGTATGTGGACATTTTCACCAAGGCATCATCATCTCACCACTTCAAGTACATTATCGGCAAGCCTGGCATATATGATATCCATGCACCAGCTTGAGAGGGAGTGTTAGAGTACACGGTGCTTTCTTATATATGCAAAGCTCCATCCCAGCATACATTGCTCTATGGTACTTCGAAATACCCTATACTTTTTGTCCCTTTTGGATTTATTTTTTTCTTATCATTGTAACGACCTTGATTATTAAAATTCCACATGTTCTCCCCATTTCCCCTCTTTCTTCCTTTCCCCAAATTACAGACTGAAATAAGGATTATCTTCACACAATATATTTCTGCACATTAGGACCATTCGATGGTGAGTTTATGGGGCTACATAATCCAATCATTGCATGAATAAATTGCAAGAAATTGGAATGTTTCACTTACCCATGAAAATATCCAACCAACCATACTTTTAATTTCATACTTGGATTTCTTGGCCACGAAAATAGAGAAGAAAGCTTAGCTTTCTAAACATGGAATAGGCAGGATGCCAGCAATGGCAGGAACAGTTGATGTAACTAGATTGTAGATCGCTACATATGCTGTCCCATCAAAGCTCTGATCATTATGTTTGAGATCAGGCCATATATCTTTTTCAAATTCTTGCAAGCAAAAACAAATGGTTGATACTTTTGACCTTAACCGGGAAGAAGGAATCAAATCTGCAAACATCAGATGAACTGATGGTAAGTCCTAAATCCACTAAAAGTTGCACATGTAGCTTGACGCCCATTCACATTTACTTTCTGCAGAAGCACATGGGGATTTCTATGTCCATATGTGGTGGAGGAGACCAAAAGTCATTTTTAGAAGTAAATGTGTTTCTATAGAAATTAAAAAAGGGCTGCAATCATAAGCCAATCAAATTTCTTTACAATACATTTCTTTGCCCAACTTTGTCAGTATTATAGCCGAATTATCTGAACTGAGAAGACTTGCTTGCTCAGGCTGCGCCTGAATCTTGGGGTATTTTTGTCCGCTTCATTAGTATAATTTTGCTACCAATAGTTGGAAATGAGACAGAACATGCTAGTGCAATCATATTCTCTTTCAAGAACAAGGTGGTATGCAAATACTTTTGATGGTATTTGGAATCTATCACTATCTTATGATTGTTCTAAGTATGACTTTGGATATATCACTCAAGACATATCTTTAGGTGTTGCTTTGGGGTCTGCAACTCAAATATCCATGTTTGGGTAAGATTTTGAGGTCCCAAAAATTCAAAGGCATTTACTGAATATCCATGTTGTCTTATTCGTAACTGAATTGGGTTTCCATTTTAGTCGTCTTTGCTCTCTCCCTTTCCTGATATTATTTCAAAAAAAAGAAAAAAAAATGAATAGAAGTGCCATGTGGTATTAGTCATGCAAATGATAGAAAATAGCATCAAGATGTGAATTGGATCACAGTGTTATCCAAAGTCCATTGTACCTGACTGATATCTACCTGATCAGCTTTACATTGGATCATTTTTTATTTTTTTAAGGTCCATGCAGAATATTCATTTTCCTAATAAGTTATAATGCTCAGTTACTTTTTTACCTGTAGAAAGAATCACCGCTTGGGATGGCAACACAGTCTGCTCATCCAGGTAGTTCAAATATAACTCTAAATTATTTTAGAGATTGTATATTTTTCTAAGTTTATGTCCCAAATTTTGGATCTTAATTAAAACTAAAAAGAACTAGTTGATATGGCACGTGCAATGCACTTCAAGAGAGGAACCAAGTTGCAGAACATATGGGAGAGTGGTGGAGAATCGATTTAAAATGGGAGCTATTTGATACTCTTGTCAAGTATGCCGCTTGATACGCATTCATTTAGAATTTGTATGCATGGTACATACTACCTAGTTTAACCATCTGAATTGGAAATCCCACTGTGAATAGATCATCATTAAAAAATCACATTATCTAAGCAATTCCAACCTTTGATTAGTGGATAGATGTTTGGTTAATATAGACTGTAGGATGTTTTTCATTAATTTGTTCTTAGATTGTCTATACATTCAAGCCTATTTAAACAAGTTCTAGTTGGACAGATGTGTTCAAAAATTTCTATATGAACAAAACCAAAACTTTTGAGGTTAACCAAACAGGCTAGTTTGTATAGTAAATTGTGGCCCATCCAAGGATTGAAATGTCCTAATATTTAGGCTAGAGGATCTAAACAGTGTATCTCATTTGATCAAAAGCTCAAAACTTTTGAAGTTAACCAAACAGGGTAGTTTGTATAGTTCAAATTTTTTAACCACATAGTATATCCATGTTGTGTCTGTTGACTTTTTAGACTTCTGAGTGTTTTTTTTTTCTCTGGCATCCTGCTGTGAATCATATATGCAGGGAAGTTCTCTAAGAGTAAGGGTGTGGGAGTTTTTGGCAATGATGCAAAAGATACAAACATTCCAACAGAAGTATGGCGGTACTACTTGCTGACTAATAGGCTGGAGGCAAGTTCTATTACTGAACTATATAGTTTGGTTTGCCTTTTACTTGTTTGCTGACATTGTTGTATGTGTTAGAATGATGGAAAATGCTTATTTCTTATGTGTGAATTAGGTTTTAGACACATTGTTTACATGGACGGACTTGCAGACCAAACTAAACAGCAAGTTGCTGAGTAACTTGGGCAATTTTGTTAATCGGGTCCTGAGTTTCGCTGTTAAACCTCCAGGTTGACCAGTTGTGCTTGAAAGAAATGTGTTAGTTTGAATTGTCTGCATTTTCTTGAACATGCAAGTGCTATTATGAAATCTAATTTAATGAATTTTGATATTCCTATAAAAAATGAAATACTTCACTCTCCGAGTGGACCAAAAAATGATGGGAGCCAATGGCAAATAATCTGAATTTTCCACCAGCAAGAAAACTGCAGCATTATTGTGTAGTTTGTGTTCTCAACCATCGGAGCATCATGGTTTTGTTGCTTTAAATATAGTTTGCATATTATTTATATTGACAAGGAAAGAACCCCAAGTTGGGTATCTATAGCTTATTCATGAAATTTAATGATTCACTTGAGGCATTCCAGAGAAGAAAGGTGTTTAAAGACAACAAAAGGTCCTAGATGTATTTTACTTGGACTGAAAAAGATAGCTTATTGAAAGGGAAAATAGAATGTTGGTATCATCCCATGTGAAAAGATAGCATGTTGGTATCATCTTGAACCATCCATTTGATAGATCCTACTTTGTATAAGTTATGATAGATCATCTTGAACCATCTTAAACCATCATAGCGCAGATCAGCTATTTCCATCATCTTGAATTCATATGTTGTTGGATTTTTAGTAACAAAGTCTGAAACAGGGCCTGTATTGAAACTAATAAGATTTCCACTGCATGTCATTCTATTTTCCACAAGCATCAGATGTTCTTTTAGCACGCCTTTTGCAACCATTTTTATAGATGTTGATAGTCGTTGAACTGACTGACCAAAAGCACATGAAAATTTGAGCAGTTTTTGAATTTTTTGAACACCTTATGGTGTAGATCTCCTCGTGTCAATTAAGTGCATCACAGGTAGGCATGAATCCATGGCTACCCTCCAAGCATCACCGCTTTTTTTGGCTGCATCTTTCTTAATGACCACCTCAACAACTACCTCACCCTTCCGCAACTTCCCATCATTTCTCACCTAAGTTGTCGAATCTGAACCAATCCAAATAATGTTGGCCATATGCACTCGAGGGTCACCATTAACCAGAGTCCCCAACAAAATTGGGCAGATAGCTTCAACCATGATCTGCAAAGTTTTCTCAATCGTATCACCCTGCTCATCCTGCGGACCACCATTTCCATCTTTGTAGAAGAACTGCAGGCATGGCAGCTGAGACCACTTCTCATCACATTGTTGCTGAAGTGTGCAACATTTGCAGGAAGACAAATAAATCTTCTTAAAAAAAGGTGAAAGAGCGTGCTTCTTTCTCCCAAAGCAATTTATAACCTCTTGACAAGAGTGCAGGATCTCATCCATGCTCCGGTCGAGTCCTTTCAAGTGCATCTTATCAAGGTGAATGTGGCTGCAGAAGCACTCATTCAAATATAGAATAACTCTCCGATCAATAATATCATTCTTGAAGTTAACTTTGCACAAAACTATTTCCTTCATCGATTCCCATGAAGAGTTGTTGCTCTGAGAAGAATCAAGAATTGCTTTATATGCAGGATTTGATACTGCAGTAGCAGCTAATACACCAACCGGTTCACTAGTAAGAGAACTTCCAAGACTATTTTCGTCCACCTGTCCATACTCAAATTGAATTATAGAATTGCTGCAGAGGTTTCTAACTGTCCCATCATAACAGATAACAACATTTCTAAGTGTGTCCATTAGATTTTTAAACAAAGTTCCTGGTTCAGTAAGTCCTCTGGAAGAACAGATCAATACTTCCCTGGTGATATGGAATGGACCAACTCTTCATAGGAATGGACCAACTCTTCATAGGGGGTCAGACCTTGAAAAAAGGAGCTCTTAACTAAGCCAAATGCCTCAGAAGGATAGTCAACACCATTAACAGAATACTTATTTTGGAAGTGGAAACTCATATCCTCAACTAAATGCTTTGAATAAAACTTCCCTCAGTCATAAAGTTGAAGCCCCAAAAAGCCAAGTTGTTGAACAACCTTACTGATAGCTGAATCATTTTTAGAATCTATCAAATTACCCAATGCAGATAACTTTAGAATACGAGTCACTATAGGCAGTTTTACAGTTTTCAGGTAGCTTTCTACTTGCAACTCTACAAGTTCATTGTAATTTGATCTCAAGTGAAGTAGCAAAGGTGATATGTCCTAAATCTTCTTATTTATATCTTCAGTAATAGCCTTGGGAATGTCAAAATCATTCAAGCCAACACTATATCCTTCTAAAAAGAGAATCGCCATTAGCAATGGCTGCAACATATTAAAGAACTTAACAGCCTCTTCTGTTCCCTTCTTGTCAAGAACAGAAGTAACAATCTCTATGAATGATGACTGTGGTAAATCTCTATTGAAATCAATCCTCACCATTTCACTTTTACTGATCAAATGCCTCTCCCCAAAGTCATCAAAAAATGCAGGTAAAGCACTCTGTACTATTTGTAAAACAGTCCACAGAGGACCTGTACGATGAGCCTTAAGCAAAGCAGGTTCTGGTTCTGGAAAAACTGGTGAAACACACATAGCCAATTGTTGCACAGTCACTTTGTTCAAGAAAAAAGTCCTAAACATGAATTTAAGTGACAATAAAGAATCATGTACCAGTTGTAAATTTGGACTACCACTATGAGAACTATGGCTTTGCTTTTCAACACTAAACAGCTCCAAAACTTCTGTCTGTACTGCTAAAGACTGTGGATAAAATATATGAACACAATCCCCATCAAAATCTGCACCCAGGGTAGCACAAAAATATATGAAATTGATCTATGTACTTTCATATGTACTTTCCCTATTTCAAATGTTATGGTCAATAAGAATAGAGCAGCATGAATGTTGGGACATGGATTTCTTGATTGCAACCTGTGTTTGCTATCATGCAAGGCCTATGCATGTATAGGACTGGGCATGAATATGGATTAAGAAATGATGTATTTTAATAGGGGAGTTTGATGTATTTTAAGAAGGGAGTTGATTTCGTCCATACCCACCATTTTTCCATTGTGAGAATTGAAATATTATGCTTTTGTACTATTTCAATTCCCAACTGGAAAAATTGACTGTATGCTAGTGACAAAGGTGGGTGTAAATTATGGCTGCTCCATTTTTCTTTTCTTTTTTTCCTGTTTTGATGCAAGCAGTTCTGACCCCATAGTTCAAAAACCCAAAAACTTAACTCAATGTCCCATCGAGTTGGGTTGACTCGATGTCTTAAGATGACTCAACTTAATATTTTAATATATAAATTATGACAGTCAGCAAGTGACATCTGCTTCAAATGAGAGCATTGATTACCCTTTGTCTTCACAGCCTGAGGTCATAAAACATGATATTACTGCAGAAGTAGCACATGGGCATCAGTACCCTTTTCCGTCTTCCTTACCTGGCTATGCATTCGAAAACGCTACATAAATGAATGCTGCAACATACTCCTATGCACAAAGAAGCTCCCAGTTGCAAAACCTTATTTTGTTTTCCAGTGTGGGGATTTTTCTTTTTCTAAGCATTATCCATCCATAGTGGAACACACCCAGATGGATGGTCTTGATCACTGGAATGTGGGTCCCCATGCTGCAATCATTGTTGCTGGAATTAATTGGCTGTGAGATTCAGTTCATAATTAGCACCATGGAGCATTCAGGAACTCAAGAAACAAAATTTTGTTCTTTTTACATAGGATGCATTTTCACTTGCAATTTAATTGAATTGAAAACAACTCAATTCAATAAGGTAGTAAGGTTGTGTTTGTTTGCACGAAATCTCATTAAATATCATGAAATTTTGTAGCAAATTAGACTGATTGATCATGAAATATTATGAAATTCCATGATATTTGGTGCAACCTACATCTGATCTACATTTAAATTGCCTAGAACTGCCTCCAACTTTGCTTGTTTTTGTTTTAAACCAGATTGTACATGAATTCATCCTACTTTTTTTTTTTTTTTTGGTTTTTTTGTAGTATTGCTTCATGCTTCAGACAGAACCTCCCCTGCTCAAAAAAGGCACAATGTAAGTACTATATGCTGTGACTTAACTATGTGGGAAGAGCTCTGCTATGGCTATTTGGCAGAGTAGGATATGAGTAGAAATATAGAATCCTACTCTCCTCACATGCAACAATATAGCACATGTCACGCGATCCATACAATTCAACAGTTGGGCACCACTATTATGTGCCATGGTCTGAAAATCAGGCTGATTTAGTCATCAGTTTGTACATGAATTCATCCTACTTTTTTTTTGTTTTTTATTTTTTTTGTAGTATTGCTTCATGCTTTAGACCAGGGTGTCCCGTATCTGTTACGATACGGCCGTATCGGCCGATACGTAACGGTAACGGTTGACACCGTTACGCGATACGGGGTCGAAACGCCCGTTACGAAATTATGTGACCGTAACGGCCGTTACGGGGCCGTATCGGCCGATACGTAACGGTAACGGTTGACACCGTTACGCGATACGGGGTCGAAACGCCCGTTACGAAATTATGTGACCGTAACGGCCGTTACGGGGCCGTTACGGGGCATAACGGCCGTTACGGACCCGTAACGGCTGTTACGGCCCTTTAAAAGAAAAAAAAAAAAAAAAAAAAAAAAAAAAAACTTACCTGTTTCGTCTTCTTCTTCTTCTTCTTCTTCTTCCTCTTCTTCCTTTTCTTCTTCTTCTTCTTCTTCTTCTTCTCCGGCAGCTGCGGCTGCGGCTGCGGCTGCAGCTGCGGCATCCTCCTCCTCCTCATCCTCCTCCTCCTCCTCCTCCTTCTCCTTCTTCCTCTCTCTCTCTCTCTCTCTCTCCCCTTTTCCCTCTTTCCCTCTTTTTTCTTTTCTCTCTTTTTTCCCTCTTTTTTCTTTTTCTTTTTTCTTTCCGGTTTCCCTCGCGCTCCCCTTTTTTTTTTTTTTTTGCAGGTGTACCGCGCAGCAGCTAGCTGCTGTAGGTACGTGTCACGGTAAGACGAGCGCTGACACTCCTCGAGCTTCGAGTTGTATGAACGGTTCAAAGGAGATCAAAGTTACGTGGGCTCCACGGTGATGTATTTATTATATCTACACCGTTCATCTATTTTCAGATATCATTTTAGAGCACTACCAAAAAATTGAATTATATCCTAAGATAATCTGGACCACACCAAAAATAGTAGTGTAGATAATGATTTTCATTGTTAAACAATTCGTAGGGCCCACCGTAACGTTTATTTTCCATTCAATCTGATCAGACCCGAGTGGGCCCCACCATGATGTATATATTTTATCCATGTCGTCCATCCATTTTGCCATGTCATTTTATGTCAAGATCCAAAACATTAGTAATATCCAAATCTCATGTGGACCACACCATACTCACCATTAAAAAAATTTTAAAGTCCACTGTAATGTTTATTTTCAATCTAACCTATTAATAGGGTCACACTGACGTGAATGAAGGGAAAACAAACATGTCAGTTTGATCTAAAACTTTTGTAGCCCTCAATAAATTTTTAATGGTGAACGTTTAATTATTATTGTTTCTTATGGTGCAGTCCACTTGAGCTTTGGATGTGCCTCATTTTTGGGCTCATGCCCTAAAATTATTTGGCAAAATAGATGGACGGTGTGGATATAACACATCACGGGTGGGGCCCAAAAAACTTTGACATGTGTGCTACACTTCACAATCCGAGTCCTACCTAATTCGGGTCTTGAAAAATTGTACACGAGACATATTAACTTAAAATTTAGCAATTAAATTATGGACTGTAATTGCTAACTCACAATGCCAAAATCAAATTGTTTGAATAGTTTTAATGGTTAATTTGTGGACTTTTATTTTTTAAAATAGGGCCTTTTGAAATTTTTCATGATTCACTATCCAATAAATGTCCACCAATTCATAAGTAGGATAATGGCAATAAATTGCATGAATTTGAGGCTGATTTGGAGCATAGATTGGTCCTTCAAGTCAGCCCCAAATTGGCAACGCCATCTACCTGAATTTAATTTCATTTTTTTAAAGAGCTATTGGGAGAAATGATATCAAGTTGTTAAATATATAAATTATATTTAGAAATTTAAATATATGAATTTTGTAATTAAATTCAGGTTACCTTGTTCAAAAATTAATCAGACAGTCCGATACAACTTCTCACCAAAGAGTAGACCGTTACACCACCATAAACATGTTTCAATTTATAAATGAATGCATATTTGGAATGCTTAGAATATTCCGGATTTAATCCATATTTTTTCTTCTTTTGTTGGAAAAAAAAATAAATTGCGCCGTTACACGCCCGTATCGCCGTTACGCCCCCGTATCCGTATCGGTTTCGGATGGCACCGTTACGCCAACCGATACCGATACAGGACACCTTGCTTCAGACAGAACCTCCCCTGCTCAAAAAAAGCACAATGTAAGTACTATATGCTGTGACTTAACTATGTGGGAAGAGCTCTGCTATGGCTCTTTGGCAGGAGTAGGATATGAGTAGAAATATAGAATCCTACTCTCCTCACATGCAACAATATAGCACATGTCATGCGATCCATACAATTCAACAGTTGGGCACCACTGTTATGTGCCATGGTCTGAAAATCAGGCTGATATGGTCATCAGTTGGGCCAGACATGCACTTTGTACATAGACCATCTATCAATTCTTTTTATCCCCCATTTTCCATACATGTGTGGCCCACCCAGTGATTAAGAAAAGGACCACCTGCCATGACAGATACACACACTTGATGAATGGCCTGCAATGCACACACGTGCCCCAATGGCATATGTCACATTTCTCATGTGGGAACTCCAATATTATATATTTTTAGCCCATGGAACCACCAAGAGGAAAAATGAAACCCACATGATGGTGTTTCTGTTTTCTGCACCAACTTAGAATAACATGTGCAGACAATGGTTGATTATTTGTTCTGCCAGCTTATGTGGAACATCTGAATTCAACTTTAGTTTTTGTTGCAATTCTCAGTTCGTTGCCGATCCAATTCATAGAGTTGGGTTGGTGGTTGTTGTATAACTCACAACTTGGTTTATGGTGTCATATTTTGTTGTTCTATTGTAATATATCAAATTCTGATTTTCATTTCTTTTTTCCTCCTGCTGTCCTGTTTAAGTGATAGAGGTTATAGAATTTTCAAGTAGAGCTGTTGCTGTCATTAACTGAAAAGAGCAGAGTTGAGAGAGGCATTGTGCGTGTAGACATCTTGGGATCATTTCATCTGTATGGCCTTTTTCTTTTCTCCTTTTATGGGAGTTGTTGATGATACAAACAATCTGTTGTTTGGTGGTCAGACTGCTGTTGTATTGTTCGAGTCCTATTTCAGCATCTTCCTTTGACTGATGCTGACTGATTGAAAGCAAACAGTGAAAGCTTTGGTGATCTTCCATCTTTGTTGTTTCCAAAGGATATCGGGCAGACATTGCCTTAACTGGTAGTCCATACTATGAAAGTAGATCCTTCGTCTGAAGCCATTGATTCCAATGTGATATGTGGTTTTTTAACCTTTTTAGCCTCAGTTTTGAACCGAGGCTAAAGCTCCCCATGACCCAGCCATTAATTTGGACCGAGTCACGTTGAGTCATTTGAGTTGACTGAGTTTTCAAGCAGATCCGATGAGTTTACCAAGTCTAGACCGAGTTCTCAACAGACTTGGCTCAAAATCTCATTGAATCTAGTTGACTCAGCCGAGCTTTGAGTCAACTCACCAAGTTTTATAACTATTTTCTGACTTCAAGAAACTCTGTTATGCCTTTTATATATGGCCGTCAGTCTCGAAGGTCCTTGTTTTTAATGATTTCTAAGCTTAACAAATTGTAAAAGAATCATAATTTGTTAATGTACAATGTTCTCGTGTGGCTCATAGTTTTACATTTGAAGTGAACTGTTATGAGCTTGATGTCTTCATGAGATGTTCACTGTAGAGTTTTAATCCATATCATGTTCAAATGTACTTTAAGGTACTTTAAGACGTGGATGTTGTCAACTGTATTGGATGCTATTAGGTATTAGGAACATTCAAATCACATTCAAATAAGGGGGACATTCCATATTCAAGTGGAATAAACTGAGTTGCAGGATTTGAATTGTCCAAGCGATATTATCATGTTAACTGCAACAGCAGTAGCTTGGAAGACCCATCATCCCCACAACAACAACAACAACAATGACAGCAAGGTGGGTGATGGGAAGGGCTCTGATTCCAGTGACAATGCCATGGAAGAGGACAGAGCAAATGAAGAAAACCCAAATGAAAATTCAGGAGGATGCAAGGAACCAAACAGTGGGCAGTCTAAGCTTTGTGCCAGAGGCCATTATAGGCCTGCAGAAGACACCAAGCTCAAGGAACTCGTAGCTCTTTATGGCCCTCAGAACTGGAATCTTATACCAGAGAAGCTGGAAGGAAGATCAGGTAACTTTCAAAGCTAAAAAAAAAAAACATCACTATTAGAATAAAAAAAGAAAACCATGCCACTGCAGTGCTCCAATGTGCCAGAGGCCATTGGAGCACTGCATGAATAATGTTGTGTTCAGTTCATTGCTATCTGAATCTCAGATGGGCAGCTCAGCATTCTTTGATCTACTAAAGCATGTGTGGATTGGCAAAAGTGCGAATGCACTTGGCGTAATTAGTAGCGGTGAGGATCTCCCACAATATTGATAAAACTCTATAAAATAGGAAATAACTCAAATTATTATCATAATATGTTGTGTACTCTCTTGGGGCTGTGTATTGGGGCTCAATACACAGTCATATGGTTGTGTATATAGCTGAACATGTATATACCCTTACCATTGTGTATATTTTGCCATATGAAGAATTTCCTACATATATACCATCAACATGATTGTTTTATTTGTACACAGAGATAGACATGCTCTAGGGAGTAACATGAAGAAAACATGGAATCAGTATATATAGGAGTAACATGAAGAAAACGTAGAAACAGGTCCCCTGGAAATGCGTATGTTGAAGGCGATGCATCAAGTACGAGTTATTTCCTAGCAGGCGCAGCAGTCACCGGTGGCACTGTCATAGTTGAAGGTTGCAGCACAAGCAGTTTATAGGTATTACAACTCTCTTCCATGTCTGCATTTGATGCTTTTTGTACTCGTGTACATGTCATCTCATAGATCTTACAATCAGACTATCAATATTAATTGGACATGACTCCATTTACATTCAGCATCAAATTGGCTGCAGTTGCTTCTTGTAAGGAACACATAAATCTGGAGCAATGGCTGAACGAAAATCTAAGCACATACAAGGATAATTTTTTCGAGGTGATTCACATGTTTTATTTCATTGCCATTGTATGAATGAACTTGTCCTCAATATATGCTACATTTTTTTCTCTTAAAGCTTCTTGAACATGAAAATGTTTAGAGTCCACTCATGGACATGTCTTTCTTTCTTTTTTTCCAGGATTGCCTCAAGTTCTTAAAAGAAATACCTTCTGTAGCAACAAATGATGCATCTGCCAATCCTTTCCAACATTCCAGCTCTGTCATGAATCTTTATCTAGGGACAAGTTCTACTCTTTTGAAGGTTTTTTCTTTCAAATTTTTTTTTTTCTATTACCTATACACAGCGTCATAAAGAACTATTATGCATATTGTAGTTTACATGAATATTTCACAGGTCCTTCAAGCCCATTCTGGCCAGCTCATCTCCCACCAACTTTCTGAGGAATTGAGAAGGTTGCAGGCATCATCTGTGCATGCTAATCCAAGATTGCAAAATGGTGGAGGTACAAATTCATCAACACATGATGCATCATATCTGATTATTCACTGGCCTCTTCAGATTAACAAAAAATAATCTTTTTTAGCATCTCTTGTTCGAACACAGTTCAAAATGTATGCTTATTCACTTGCCCTTCACTCACTATTGAAGTGTATGTTTGTTAAGTTGCACTCTTTGTCATGCAGCACATTGCGAACCTTGCTGGGAACAAAACTC
This sequence comes from Magnolia kwangsiensis, assembly GCA_037074715.1. NCBI lineage: Eukaryota > Viridiplantae > Streptophyta > Magnoliopsida > Magnoliales > Magnoliaceae > Magnolia > Magnolia kwangsiensis. The sequence goes on from CM073580.1 coordinate 90,825,819, forward strand.
TAGTTCTGCCTGTGCCTGCATTTAACGTCATTAATGGAGGATCACATGGTTTCACTGTCAACCTGAATTTTGTGAACCTTACTGGGAATAAAACTTGGTACAGGCAGATTGTCGATTACTATTTTATTTTCCATCTTGAAGATTTCATTCATCTCAATGCATGTTATCTTTTTCTCTCCGTAGGACATGTTTCTGAGGGGGTAAAACCCAAAGGCAGGGGAGTTCCGAAGAAGGCTCCTGCTAGACATTCGTGTTTGTAAATTCTGAAACTTCTTATTTCCCAACTATCTCCCTATTTTTGTGGACTTCTCGTTGCCTTTTTGGTTTGGGTCTTTCAGCAGAAAATGCCGACTACCATTGATAGTGAAGAGGAAGATGATGAGGTGCTCGAGCTAAAAGAACGACTGGCAGCGTATAACATTGATTCTCCTTCAGATCAAATAGGTATATGATCATCCATGTGCAATAAGCTTTCGGATCAAAGCGAAGCTGAGAATAGGGTGTTAGTTGATTGCAAATTGATAACCAGTAGATGCACATCTATGAAGTTTTCGCTTCGGATTGTTGAGAAGCTATTTGGCTGCGAGAAGGCATTGGATCTTGCTGTTAATGAGAACTTTAAATAGACATATAACTATTATGTTGGCATTGTACTTTTGTGAATGGAAATGAATGATTGTGTTTGATTGAATGAATGAATGATTGTGTTTGATTGAATGAATGAATGATTTAGCCATGAATTGGATCTTGCTTATATGAGTTATCAGGGTGTACTATAATGGTAAGAGCTGCCATTACAAATTAATTTTTTTTATTAACAATAGGAATTAGCACGGCTATTAACCGTAACACTTTGTGGAAAACCGTAGCTCCTGTTAAATTCAGCTTTTTACTACGGTTCTCATTCTACTTTTAACTACAAATAAAATCCGTAGTTGTATATAATTTTAGCCTATGGACGGTATTGCTACGGCTTTAATTTGTATCTATAGGTTAATTAGCTACGGCTATGAACCGTAGCATGTTTCTACACACCGTAGTTGTTGCTAATTTAAGCCTATTACTACGGTTCGTTCTAAACTTTTAGCTACAGATACAATCCGTAGCTGTAAATGCTTTAGCGCTACAGAAGGAACAGCTACGGATTTAATCCCTATCCATTATCTCTATGGCTACGGCTTGGAGACGTAGCCATAGCTTTTAGACAGCTCGGTACCAATGGCTACGGTCGTGCTACGGATCTTAGCCGTAGCTATAGGATTTTAGCTACGGTTTTTAGCCATAGCCTTTGGCCTGTTTTCTGGTAGTGAGTGCTTGTGTAACATGCACATCCGGGCTGATTGTGGGGCCCACAGTGATTTTTTTTAAGAAATCTATTCCATCCATTCGATTTTTCAGCCCATATTAGGGTCCAAACGGGTCCCAGGTTAGAGATCAGTCAGGTCCAAAGCTCAAGTGGGCTACCATCGGCTGAATATTTATTTTAACCGTTGATCTTGCTAATCCAAGGGTTGAAATCTAGTATGTACAGTTAATTTGTACTAAATTGGCATGATTTAAGGTTTCCCATTAAATGGATCATGAGAACGTTGTGATCTAGAATTCGAAGTCCAATTTAATGGCATTTTTGTAATTATTGTTGATCTAAGAGGTTTGTGAAATCTAATGGTTTTACATGGTTATATGCACCTTCACAAGCAATTCTTATAAAAGAACTTATATCTAAATCATTATGGATAAGGAGTTATTCTTCAATTCGTTTAAAAGAAGGTATAAATGTCAAATCAGGTGATGGATGATCTTGTTTTAAAATCAATGGTCAGATGGATTGATCTATGAATGGATATCATTCCCAACAGTTAGATTCATGTCAGGGAGTATATGCAAGATTATGATAGTTAGATTGGTATCATACACATGTACATATTAGCTTTTTTTTTTCTCATGGTCACACTCGAGAACTTTTAATACTTAGGTATTGAAATGTTCTGGGTTTTACATGTAGTCAAATCAATTTAAATTTAAAATTTAAAGGAATAAAACCCCCACCTTTTAAACTTGATCACCATCTAAATTTCTTTAGTTGTTTTCCCAACTCCAATTTAATCAACAGGGTTGTTATGATTAGATTGTATCCTTACATGAATTAAGGAATTATGATTATTTTTGAATTATGATTTAGTTTTAGGGTTAGATTTGAATAGGTTTTCTCATTAAGAATTTTCCATAGGAGTGAATGGTGGTGATCAACCAATGTTTTAACTCCCCGAGTCGGTGTTTCACCGATTCCTTCACTGAGTCAACTTGGTTCGATATACTTGGCAAATTGATCTACCCGGTTATCAACTCAGATCTGATGAGAATCTAGATGCAATGGAAAGAAGCTCAATGGGGACTTGATGAGTGTGACTTACCTGTTTAAGATGGGTGGGTAGGGCTGCTCTAATCTGATTCTGACTCGTTGTTAGAATTAGTCGATCATGGCTCCGCTCGTGGCGCTCGATCTCTTTCTGTCTCCCTCTCTCTCACATTCCCTTTCTTACGATCTTTTGTTGATTCTTTTGCTACTAAACTCCTTTAATTTAGGTGTTGTTTTATATATGTTTATGTCGGTTATGCCAAGGAATTCTAGTTCAGGTATAAGAGGTGTGCACATGATGTGTTTGTGCATGTATGTTTAAACACCGTTTTGATCTTACAATTACAGTCCATATTTCTGGTTCGTTTCTTTTTAGCATTTCAGAGAATGTAATATGCTTGGGTGGGCCATCAAGTACACAATTTTGATCTTTGAATGGTGTTAATCACAGCGATTAACACCCAACATTTTCTCGAGGAAGATGACATCCTCTCCAATGGCGGATTTCATTCCAACCCTTATTTCTTCATGTTGTTTCTTTCGGATGGTCCGGATTGGACACCTCATACTGCTCGGCCCATGAAATTGATGACCTGGATGTACTTGTTGGATGGTTTGCACAAAACACCCTTTAGCATGCTGCGGCTATGTTGCGTGAAAAACGACATAATGTCATGACTTCCCTTCTTTTCCTGTCTCCTTTTCTTGTTGGGAAGGATCAGAACTCTCTCCTTTGGAAATTATATGGCACAGATCAGTGGTTGATTCAAAAATTCAGAAGTTTTAGCGTGAAATTTACGTAGTGCGCATGGTTTTTATGGGCGTTGTTACAATGCGAAGGAAACTTGACTCGGTTCAGTTGTTGGAGTAAGTGGGGTCCAATTCTATTGATCTTTCATAAGATCCACTCCCTTCATCAGCTTTGGTGCATTGCATTTTCCTATGGGCACAATTATGAAGTAGATCAGAGCCTTACATAATCTTATCTTGGAAATTCTCTTAACAAGTGCCAAAAAGCACTTGATCTTAATTAACGATCCACACTTAATAATCAGGGCTCAATTTTTGAAGGAATATGTAATCATGATGAGCAAACGATTAGAAAAATTTTGGTGATTAATCGATTATGGAAAAGGCCTAAATCTGAAATTTCACCTACTATGCCAAAAGGATTGAACTGCCATTAACATTCAACGTTGTAGGATCATAAATCGAGGTCTAAATTTTATATAACCTCGTAGTTATATATGAGATCAAAGTGTGGTCTAAATTTGAGTTGTGATGGACGGAAGAAAGTGGTTAAATCGGAATATCCAAATTTATAGGGAGGTGGATAACTTCATGCCTAAGGAGAAGCATACTAAAGTGGGGTCTTTATATTTCATACTTAGTCCATATGATAGGTAATGCAAGTCGTTCATATAAAGAAAATTATTTTACTACAACTGCCCGTGAGATTTCTTCACTCGATGGACATAAAAATCAACAGTTAAAGGGTTGATTTGTCAATTGGGTCATTTTTACAATGATTTAAGAGTCGAAATTTGACATGTATGGTTAATTTATGATACGTAAGCATATTATAAAATTTCACATCAAATGGATCATGGGAACCTTGTGATTTAGAATTCAGGAGTCTAGGTTAATGACATTTTTATAATTATTACTGATATGAGAGTTTTGAAAAATCTAATAGGTCTACATGGTTGTAGGCACATTTTTATGTAATTCTTACAAAAGGACTTATATATAAATCGTTATAAATAATGAATTATTTGCCAAAATAATTAAGAAAATGTACATACACCAACCAACATAATGGATTGCCAGATGATATGTTAAAAATAGAAAAATTTGATGGTTAGTACTCAAATCATGTATGTAAGTGGGTGATCAAGATTTAAACAGACGATCACAAGTGAATTTTTGGAGTAATCAAGAAGTAGAACATATATACCATTAGATTCGAGTGACTTGTTCACATATGTAAGTTTATCATATTGTAGTTTTGATGGTGGGTTAAGCATATTCATGGTGGTGAACAAGATGAACGGATCAGAATCTCATTTTGATTTGTGTACAAGCGGATATTGAGATCAAGTAGTTAGTTTATTATGATCAGGTGGTCTAAACTCAGAGTGGATGGTCAAATATCTTTACCTAGTATTAAATAGTTGACTGAACGGTTGGTTATGATGAACAAGTGAGAATACTTGGGTATATGATGATCCTATCTCCAAGTCAATGATCAGATGACTTAATTTATAAATGGAGATTATTCTCAACGATCAAATTTGTGTTGAAGAACGGATGTGAGGTTAGGAGCGCTAAATTGGTATTGTGTATATATATATATATATATATATATATATACATAATAAGTTAAATTTTATGGTAACACTCAAAAATTTTCAATACTTGGATATTGAAAAGTTTGGGATGTTACATTCATCGTCTTTGAAGCCATAGCCGTGAGAAATGTAAAAAGAGTTTAGGTTTTTTAGAAAAAAAAAAAAAAAAAGTTGAAGAGATGACATATATAAAGCACCTGCATGTGAGGTATTAATTGCCGCATGATGAATGGAGTGAATTCGATGTTGAAGAGATGACATATATAAAGCATCTGCATGTGAGGTATTAATTGCCGCATGATGAATGGAGTGAATTCGATGTTGAAGAGATGACATATATAAAGCATCTATGGTACATGTGGCGCTCATTAACAGAGAATGATAGGATGATGATTCTAGTCAATATCGTTGAAAGTAGAAGATCTAACACATGCTACAAAATCAATTGATAATTACATTTCCAGCTATTGTTTGTTGAATAGCCATAAAAGTGAGGGGGTAGTATTTGTACCAAATTTTGTATGGATTAGATGGACAGTGTTGATGTTACCACGTGGCAAGGAAGGTATTTGGAGAAGGAAAATAGCATGAGGCCAAGGATAGACTCATCTCGGGACATTTTTTGGTATTGTAGCTCTCTTGGATAAAGATAGATGGTTGTCCCAAACATGTCAACTTGTAAGGGCACGTTCATAGATAAGATCATGGTCAATAAAGCATTACTGCTCTTTTTCCAACTGGTTGCACATGATGGAGCCATGCGGATGGACGGTTGTTTTCCTATCCTTCTCCTTGAACCTTATGATTACTAGAAGCAAATATGAGAGAAATGATCCAGAACAACAAACACAACTATCAATTCTGCACAACGCTGTTTATATAGGCTTCATGCCAGATCTGAAGGAAGATAGTAGTTTAGGAACCTATCCGCCTATGCTCCAATGTTGGGCCAACTATAGACTGTAATTCTCGGCATTGCTTCTGCTTCATTCATCAGCACGTTGCTCTCGAAAGCACCCTGCTGCTCTCAGGAAGACAAGTGATTCTACATAGCGGTAATTTACTTGCATTTTCCTTAACCGCATTCATTCTCCTTGTTCATTTTGACAATTCTCCTTTTCGTTTATTTCGACCATACAACTGTTACGTCTTCTTAAGTTCTTAAATTTCTAAGGCAAAAATAGCTCATTTGGAGGAAGATCCCCAACCTCTGCCAATTATCTTTTGGTGGTATGGCCCCCTTGAATTCTGGATCTCCCTTGTGTTTGGAATTGTCTTTAAATGAGCTGGCCAAACAGATGGCTAGAGTGGATCTAACACAAATCACGGTGGGCCCCACAAAGCCTGGATTACAAGAGCTTTTATGACCCTGGTTTATAGGCAAGTCGCCTCCTGTAAGTAAATGTGTTGGTCTCTAGTCCACGATACGAGCGCTTCAAATGATAAGGCTTATACAAGTACACGCATGTAGTAGTCAATGTTATAAGCACTATAAAAGCTATAGAAGTAGTGACGCAGGAAAACTTTATTCTACCCTAAAATATGTTGGTCTCTAGCTCACAACATGAGTGCTTCAAAATGATAATCTTTACGGAAATACAGGCACGCAGTAGTCCGCGTTGTAAGCTCTATCAAAGCTATAAAGACCGAAAAAAAAAAAAAAAAAACAATTGTCTACAATAAAATATGTTGGTCTCTAGCACACAACAGGAGTACTTCGAAATGATAATGTTTACAGAAGCACAGACATGCGGTACTCCGTGTGATAAGCACTGAAAAAAAAAAAAAAAAAAAACCAAAAAGAAGTAAAAAGAAAAAATAGCCCTCAAGTCTACCTTACTGTGATGGGTTCCTTGGTTTAACCTTGATGGGAAGGCCCATGGATGGATATGGAAATGGTTGATATGTGATCGTTTCATCAGGATTAACCAATAACCAATCAAAGTTTGTCACCATATGGTGAATGATTGTAAGCGCTTCAATCCTGCCGAATTCATTGCCGATGCACATGCGTGGTCCACCACCGAAAGGAATGAAAGTGAATGGAGGGATAGGCTTTGATGGATTTTGAAATCGAGATGGATCGAACTCCATCGAATTGTTGAAGATGTTTTCGTCCAAGTGGGTGGTACTTGCCATACATATCACCTGAAATAAGGATCACAAGCATTTGGAATGAACATGAGCAAGACAGTGTTATTATGGCTACTTGGCTTACTAGCCATGTGAATCCTGCCCTGTTCACGCATTGTGATGTTTCATTTTCATGTGAGTGACAATTCATCAGCTGGGCTAAATTGTCACCAATTCTTTCATCAGCTGGGCCATGTAATTACATTAAATGTGGTTGCTAGCTGTTGTATTTAGCATTCCATTTTATTGTAGATGGCCCACCTGGTAACTTGACTAGCCTGGATTTCAGGTCAGAGAACACAGCAGATTCATTCAGCTATATTAATGTCACAAATGTCATGCCCATGTGCCAATTTGGCATGTATGAAGAAATTATAAATAAGATGACCTTTGTAATATGATTAAGGGCCTTTCAAAGATGGGAAAATTGGAGATGTGCATACCTGCCATCCTTTGGGGATATCGTAACCTCCGAAGTTAATGACTTGAAGAGCCTTTCTAGAGTTAGCAAATAGTATAGGAATGAATCTCAACATCTCTTGGGCAACTCTCCATGTGTATTTCATCTTTTGCAATTCACTCCATGTGAGCTTATCTTCTGCTCCTCGTCTCTCCCTCAGAATTTCCATATGCTCTGGTAGAATATATCTTAGTCTATCAATAAAAGAGTTTCAAAGCATTTTACATTCCTGATTCTACCCTTTTGGCTTTAACAGTATATACTACTACATTAACGGTGTTTTAGTAAATTGCTGAAGGCTTAGGCAAATTTTATTATACAATTTCATATACGGGCTCAACTATGATGTGCACACATCTACTACAATCATAAGGTGCATTTCCTCAAGCTCACCCTGTATACAAAAATCAAGCTGACCCAAAACAGATGTGGATCACTCCACAGGAGAACAGGATGGGGATGCACGCCATTAAAGCCTTTCAGATTGTGAGTGGCCTAGCTTGTTTTTCATATGACAAACCATTCAAAAATAAAAAAAATATATAAAAAATAAAAATCCCACTAGAATGAATGGAAAGCCCAAAATTTATGCCATTCCAATACTCGAGTGGGCCACACCATGTGATTTTAAGATTGGTGTGGCGACCCTGGTTCTGGATCTACACAATTTTTGTACTCCAAGGAAAGCATGAGGGAGGTCACATGATCGACAAAGTGGATTTCATACACAAATCATGGATCACAAAATCGTAGAATAAGCTTAGGTTTTAGGCATGACAGTAAAACGATGTGCCTTGCCTGAGTTTTGGATCAGCTTATTTTAGGCTCCAAGAAGAAGAAGAAGAAGTGGCTCACATGATGGATGAAGTGGATTTCATGCACACATCATGGAGAAGACCCAACCACAATTGCAAAAGAAGCATAATCCGAGGGTTACTCTTCCGCAATTGCAAATTTTATTTTTTATTTTTTATTTTTAATTTCTTTTGAGGTGGTAGGGGCTGCCCGAATTTAGGTTTTCTGTATAGTTTCCCTGCTCGTTTCTAATGAATGAATTTTCTGTTTCTAACAACAACAACAACAAAAAAAAAAGGAATAAGAATAAGAATAAGCTTATATTCTCTTTATAAATTTATTTTAAAGCCATTTAAATTTTAAACGTTTTAGAATCTTGGTATCTCTTAATAAATATAAATTTATTTATTGTTCAATATTTTAAACATTTAGTTTTGAAATATTATGCACTACTTTAAATATTTTAAATAAGATAAATTCACCAGAATGATAAAATATTTTAAATAATTTATTATAAATTTCATTTATAAGTAAATTTCTTTAAAAAAAATTAATGATTTTTTTCTAATAATAAATCTTTTAATCATTCCATGTGCATTTGCACGTGCCTAACCATGTACTTGATGACGTACAGTCCTGTTTTCCCACCGGAAGCGGATTGCGTACTGAGTAAACTTTGTGGGGCCCACCGTCACTCTTACATTTTATTCACTCCCTTCATCCATTTTATCAGAAAACTTTAGAACTTTTGTCCAAAAAATAAAGAATATCCAAAGCCCATGTGGACCACACCACCCGAAACAGTGTAAATTGAACATCGACCATTGAAAAGTTCTTGGGGACCACAGAAGTTAGAGATCAAGCTGATATTTGTATTTTCCCTTCATCCATGTCCTTGTAATCTGATGAACAGGTTGGATGAGAAGAAAATTTCACTATGGGCTTTAGGTAGGTTTCAACGGTGGAAATCAATACTTCCACTGTTTACTGTGGTATGGTCCACATGAGATTAGGATATGCTTAAATTTTGAGATCAACCACTAAAATGATCTGGATGGACGACCTGGATAAACCATGTGCATTCACAGTGGGGTCAACGGAGTATACTTGATACGGTAATCGGATAAGAGCATGCTATGTAACTCAGTAGGCAATCCGATTTCTTTCCCACCTTGCATCTGTGGGTCGGGATTTCCCTACTTGAAGGGTCGATATGGGCGATGCACTCAACTCTTTTATTGACTAAAAATGAATCGACTTTCATCCACTCAATCTCTCCTTCGCTTTCTGCACATACGTGCATGTGCTATAACCCGTTTGAATCGTACATATAAGATGAGTACATAGTGTTGATACTGAAATCTGGTTATCCTTGCTATCCTACTTTTCACCGGTAGTTTAATAGAGAATATGAGAAGTTTTTCATCACCTCTTGCTAGTTGCTAAGTACTTACAAATTAATGGAGGTACAAGAGAATATATTAGGGACATCAGTTAAGGTTGGACTCTCCGATACATAAGTCAGGCGTATGGACTCAGAGTAGGCATAATAGAATCAGTGTATTTGTGTATACCTTTACCCATGGCAGGAGTGTATTTATCAGCTTTCTAGGCGGTCCACGTATCTATGTTGATTTGAGGTGGTCGTACTACAGTCAAATTCTAATTCCAAGAACATTTTCTACTTTACTTCGATCAGCGTGATTTTCGACGGAGATCTCAATAGGTAATCTCACCCGCATATAGAGAGAATTCTTCTTTCCATTCCGAGGCCGAGATCAGTATCCAAAGTTGAGATTGGTACCCAGGGCTGAGGTTAGTATCCGAGGCCAACCTTCGAAGTTGAGGTTTATGGTTGAGGCCGACTTCCGAGGTCAAGGTCTATGGTCGTGGCCCTCAAAGCTAACGGTCAAGGTCGTCCCTCAAGGCCGAGGTCGGTACCCGAGGTACCCATGCTCAAGGTCATCTTTTGAGGTCGGTGAACAATGCTTGACCGGTCGAGTGGCCCACTCGACCAGTCAAGTGTCTGCTCGACTCAAAGTCCAGCGATGAATATTGATTTTTGATTTGTTATGCTCGACTAGTCGAGGGTCTGGTCGAGCCTACCGACTAGTCGAGGCTATGCAAAAATCTTACGCGGATTTCACACGGACTGCGAAAATTTGAGGCGGTTTTGTAAGGATGCAAAAGGAGAGTTACCTAAACTATAAATAGGGGTTCCTAGGATTATTTTACGATATGAGAAAGGGTTTTCTAAGCTAGGCTAATGGTTATCTTTGTGCGTGAGAGCATCAAGAGGTTAGTATATTGCTTTAATCTTCATTTTTTTTCATAGTGGAAGTTTGCACCCATGATTTTTTTACCCTTGTTGGGGTTTTTCCACGTATATTTTATCTTGTGGTTTATTTAGTATGCTTTAATTCTACTTCCAGATTATATTTCTTTCTGTTTATTGTTTGTGGGTGAGACTGGAAGTTAGATCTCGGTTCACTGCGTTTGTTGGTGTGTTGCGCAACAACTGGTATAAGAACTATTGGTTTAGTTCAAGTGGAAGCGATGATGGAAGAAGGGAAGTCTAGATTTGAGAAGTTTGATGGTTTAAACTTTGTCTTCTTTAAGATGCAGATGGAGGATTATCTGTATCAGAAGAACCTCTATATTTCTCTAGAAGAAAAGGAGAATAAACCACAAAAGATGACAGATGATGAATGGTTTTTATTGGATCGAAAGGCTTTAGGAATAATCTGATTCTCTTTGTTTAAGAGCGTTCCCTTCAATATATCTAATGTGAAAACTACAAAAGAATTAATACATACCCTAACTACGATGTATGAGAAACCTTCAGCGTCCAACAAGGTTTATCTCATGAAACGACTATTCAATATGAAGATGTTAGATGGTGGGATCGTGGCTAAACATTTAAACGAGTTCAATACAGTCACGAGCCAGTTGGAATCCGTTGACATTATTTTTGAGGACGAGGTCAGGGCGTTATTGATCTTGTTCAATTTTTCAAATAGTTGGGATGGTTTTGTGATTGCCCTGAGCAATTCTTTAGGGTCGATAAAGCTGGAGTTTGATGATGTGGCCAGTCTAATTCTTAGCGAAGAATCTAGAAGAAAGACATTAGGAGTTTCAGGGGATTCGATGAATACAGTAAACATTGAAGGATGAAAAAGATTGCTGAACAAAGGAGGCAATAAACACGGACGTTTTAAGTCGAGGAAAAAGTCTAAGGGATCGAAAGACAACGACAGGTATTGGCATTGCGGGAAGAATGGGCACGTGAAACGTGATTGTAGGGCGCTTAAGAAATAAGAAGGAAGCTCTCAAGGTGAGAAAGATTCAGTGAATCTATCCGACATAGGGGTGTTGATCTTGTCTCTTGATGTGAGGAATGAGTCTTGGGTCATAGATTCGGGCGTTGAGTTTCATTCTACTTCATGTATGAAAGTTCTGCATGATTATATGTCAGGTGACTTCAGGAGAGTCTACCTGAGTGATGATGAGCCATGCAGTATTGTTGGAAAGGGAGATGTTCATATAAGTCAGAAAGACGGAACGGTTTTGTAATTGAAGGATGTCAACATGTACCTAGTTTAAACGAACTTGATCTTAGTGGGATAGTTGGACGATACCGAATATGTGACAACATTCACTAGTGATTTCTGGAATATCACAAAAGGTGCCTTAGTGATCTCTCGAGGCAAGATGGAACATACTTTGTACGTGACTTCAGGATTATATAATTCACTCGCAGTCGAATCAACTAGAGTGGATGGGCAGTTATGGCATCAAAGGTTGGGACATATAAGTGAGAAAGGGATGAAAGTGCTATTGTCAAAATGGAAGTTACTAAGGCTAAAGTCTATTAACTTGGAATTATGTTAGGACTGCATGTATGACAAGCAGAAAATGGTAAGTTTCAAGAAAACAGGACGCATTCTAAAGACAAATTTGTTGGAGCTTGTACACACTAATGTGTGGGGACTGACATAGGTATCATCTCTTAATGGTTCACGCTATTTTGTTTCTTTTATTGATGATACTAGTAGAAAATAATGGGTTTATTTCTTAAAGCACAAATCTGATGTATTTGATGTTTTTAAGAAGTGAAAAGTAATGGTAGAAAACGAGACAGGTGAAACAGTAAAATGTCTCAGATCAGATAATGGGGGAGAATGCTTGTATAAGAGGTTTGAGGAGTATTGTGCAACAAATGGAATCAAACATCAGAAAATGATTCCAGGGACACCGCAACAAAACGGTGTGGGTGAGTTCATTAACAAGACCATTTTTTAGCGCGCCAGGAGCATGAGGTTATATGCAGGATTGCCTATAACGTTTTAGGCAGATGCTGTGAATATTACCGCATATCTCCTCAATAGAAGTCCCTTAGCACCATTAGATGGTAGACTACTAGAAGAAACGTGTACTGGAAAAGAAGTAAACCTTACACATCTCAATGTATTCGATTACATTTCATATGTTCACATTGATGCAGATTACAAAAACAAGTTGGATGCGAAGTCCAAGAGGTGCACGTTTATAGGCTACGAACAAAATAATTTTGGCTACCATTTTTGGGATACAGAGAACCGAAAAATCATCAAAAGTAAAGAGGTAGTCTTCAATGAAAAAGTGATGCATAAGGACAGTGTGCAGCAAAATAAGGTAAATGAGAAATAATTCGTAGAATTGGAAGAGTAACCGGACACGGGTGTTACAGTGCAATAGGATGATCATAGACATGAGTATTATGAGATAGCGCCACAGACACTGGTCATGAGGAGGTCTACTCGGGAGATGAGACCCACGGTCCGATACTCACCCTCCTTACACTATCTACTGTTGACAAATAATGGTGAACCAAAGTATTTTGAAGAAGAATTATAATTAGATACACGGGTTAAATGGGAGTAGGCTATGTATGATGAGATGGACTCTCTTGAGTCAAATCGTACATGGGAGCTAATCACTCTACCTAAGGGTAAGAAAGCTCTTCATAACAAGTGGGTTTACAGACTGAAGGAGGAGCATAATGGTTCAAAATGGTACAAGGACAGATTGGTTGTGAAAGGGCTTCAACAAAAGGCAAATATCAATTTCATTGAAATATTTACACCAGTAGTGAAAATGTTTATGATTTGCATGGTCTTAAGTATAATGGCTACAAAGGACTTACATTTAGAGCACTTAGATGTTAAGAGAGTCTTTCTTCATGGGGACCTTGAAGAAGAGAAATACATGCATCAACCGACAGGATACGTGACACCAGGAAAGGAGAACAATGTGTGCAGACGGAAGAAGAGTCTATATAGCCTAAAGCAGGCCCCGAGGTAATGGTATAAGAAGTTCGACAGTTTCATGTCGAAAAATGGTTATAGAAGATGTCATGCAGACCACTGTTGCTATTTAAAGAAATTTGATACATCATACATCATCCTTCTTCTGTACGTTGATGACATGCTTGTGGTTGGATCAAGCATGAAGGACATCTCAGATATTAAAAGACAACTGTCTAGAGAATTCTCCATGAAGGATTTAAGAGTTACAAAATAAATCTTAGGCATGAGGATAAAGCGTGACAGGAAAAACTAGAAACTAGTTTTATCACAGGTAGAGTACATAGCCAAGGTACTTGATCGATTCAGTATGAGAGGTGCTAAGCCGGTTAGCACTCTATTGGCCAACCACTTCAAGTTTTTTATGGAGCAAGGTGCGAAGACGCATGAGGAACGAGACTACATGGATAAAGTCTCATACGCATTAGCTATTATGAGTTTCATCTATGATATAGTGAGCACGAGGTCGGACATTGCTCAAGCAGTAAGAGTTGTTAACAGGTTCATGAACAACCATGGGAAGGAATATTGGGAAGTTATGAAGTGAATCCTCAGATACCTGGTAGGTACTGTGGATGTAGGATCATGTTATGGAGGATCAAAAATCAAGCTACAAGGCTATGTAGATTTAGATTTGGCAGGAGATATCGACAGCAGAAGAAGCACTACAGGTTATGTCTATACTCTGGGTAGTGTTGTAATCAGTTGTGTCTCTCCGTTACAAAAGATAGTATCTATCAGTACAACAGAAGCAGAGTATGCTGCAGCTACAGAAGCGTACAAGGAGATGGTATGGATGCAAGGTTTCATGGAAGAGTTGGATAAGAAGCAAACAGATTGCAAGCTGTACAATGATAGTTAGAGTGCAATACACTTGACTAAGAATTCAACCTTTCATTCAAGGACCAAGTATATTGACATCAGATATCACTTCATACGTTCGTTACTGGAAGATGGATCGATTGGTTTAGAGAAGATTCATACAAGTGAGAATCCTGTACATATGCTGACCAAGGCGGTCACACGAGAGAAGTTAAAGCTCTGTTCAGCTTTGATTGGTCTTCAGACTTGGAGACAGAGAGGTGGTGCACTTCGGATGTAAAAGACGAAGGTTTATGGTGACGTGCATCCAAGTGGGAGATTGTTGAGGAGTGGAGCTACTCTGGCAGTGCCACTCGACCAGTGGAGTGGGCTGCTCGACTCAAAGTCCAGCGATGAATATTGATTTTTGGTCCATGGTGCTCGATCTGTCGAGGCCCATGCTTGACCAGTCGAGGAGCTTGCTCGACTAGTGGAGGCTACGTAAAAATCTTACACGGATTTCACACAGACTACGAAAATTTGAGGCGGTTTCGAAAGAGTGCGAAAGGAAAGTTGCCTAAACTATAATTAAGGGTTCCTAGGGTTATTTTAGGGTATGAGAAAGGGTTTTCTGAGCTAAGCTAAGGGTTATTTTTGTGAATAGGAGCATCAAGAGTTTAATATATTGCTTATAATCTTCGTTTTTCTTCATGGTGAAAGTTTACACCCGTGGTTTTTTACCCTTGTTGGAGTTTTTTCACGTATATCTTGTCTTGTGGTTTGTTTAGTATGCTTTGATTCTACTTCCAGATTATATTTCTTTCTATTTATCGTTTGTGAGTGACACTGGATATTGGATCTCGGTTTATTTTGTTTGTTAGCGTGCTGCACAACAGACAAGGCCGACCTCTAAAGTCATTGATCAGCACCAATGGTCAGGGTGACTTTCTGGCCCTCAAGCAATACTGTGAGGCCCGTATCTTAGTCCGTACCGTTCTGTACGCTTTTGCAGTCATCCCAGTCGAATTTCGACAACCCGAGACCTGTAATTAGCACTTGCACGCGACCCTAAGTCACATCCCGAAGATTTGAGTTTACTCGACTCGAAACTTATATCCGATCAACCACGCCATCGCTGGGGTTCTAACGTTGCGTCTCGTGCACCGATGCGATACCCAGGCAAGGCAATGTGGGATCGCGTTTATTTCGAGAAAACATCATGCGTTTTGCAAAACCTAAGAGAATCTTTACCAAACATTTCAATCAAAGTACACAACCCATCAAGTCAAGTACTCTATCACATCCCCAAGTACACAACCCATCCCCAAAGTCAACTCTTTCTCTCTCCACCCATCCCTTCCTTACACCCATCACCCATCACTCCTCTCTCTCATTTCTCACTTTTTCTATGCAACTTCCAAGAGAGAGCCAATGTCCAAGCATCCTAAGGGAGAAAGGAGAAGCTAGGGGTGGCCCACTTCCTACCCCCAAAATCTTTATCTCAACCCTTCAATCCTCATCATCCTCCATCAAAGGGAGAGCTTAGGAGCTTAGCATTCTAAGGAGCCAAGAAGGAGCGAAATCGGTGGGTGATCCACTGTTGAATTTCATTTGAGGGCCCACTTATGATGGGACTCACTTTGATGTATGTGTTATGATCTAGGAGGGGCCCATAGTGGCAGGGTCCCTCCACTACACCGTCTTTCTCTCTATCTCTCTTTCTCTCCCTCTCTTTCATTTCTTGATGGTGATGTGGCCGTGTGGCCAATGTGGCCGTGTGGCCCACCCGAATGGATCCCACCATGATGAATGTATTTTATCCATGCCGTTCACCGAGTGGGCCCACTTGACAGTCCATTTGGATAGGCCATATTGGAGGAAACACACAAATATCAACCAATTCGAAACTTATGAGCCATGCTAATGTGGACCCCACTATGAGATGTATGTATTTCTCTTGTCGTCCATCTGTTTGATCAAGACTGTCCAGCTGTCTGGATGTGGGTGAGATCCACCGTGATTTACATATTTTAGGCCCACCGTCCATCTGGATGATTGGGATCCAATAACATATAGCTGCTGGAACACGTCAGTAAGTTGGCCCACCATGGGGTGTGTGATATCCACACCGTCCAGCCACGTGAACAGTGGATCCCACCACGAGGTATATATTATATCTTGGACCATCCGTCAAATGGACATCCAGGAATGGACGTCTAAGCAGATCATATTATGACATCCAGGAATGGACGTCTAAGCAGATCATATTATAATATATAATATAATATAATATATTTATATTCATGTATATCTAGTGGGCCCCACGTGGGACCCACCTACCTAGGCGTTGGATGGCTGGTGTACACCAGCCATCTAGCTGTTGTATACAGCATTAACGGCCCTGTGGGCTCCTAGATGTATGTGTCTTCCATACTGTCCGTCCATCGAGACTGTCCAGCGGTCTGAACGTGGTGGTGGGCCCCTCAACGATGGGTAGTGTTGTGTGGGCCCCCATGATGTACATGTTGTATCTGCACACCGTCCATTTGGGCAGTGCTGCATGGGCCTGCATGATGCATGTGTTGTACATGCACACTATTCATCTAAACGGTGCTGCGTAGGCCCTCCCCAATGTATGTGTTATGTATGCACACTGTCGATTTGGACGACGTTGCATGGGCCACCCCGTGATGTATTTATGGTCCATCCATGAGATGAGGCCCACCTAAATGTATTTGTAGCCCATCCATGAGGCCCATCTTGATGTATATGTGCGGCCCATGTGATGCGACCCACTTGATGTATATGAGGTCCATTGGCGCGGCTCATTGATGCTTCCCACTTAATTTATATGAGGCCCATTAGTGCGGCCCATTGATGCCACCCACTTGATGTATATGAGGCCCATTGGTGCGGCCCATGTGATACAGCCCACTTGATGTATATGAGGCCCATTGGCGTGGCCCATTGATGTGATCCACTTGATGTATATGAGGCCCATTGGCGTGGTCCATTGATGTGACCCACTTGATGTATATGGGGCCCATTGGCGTGGCCCATTGATGCGACCCACTTGATGTATATGAGGCCCATTGGTGCGGCCCATGTGATGCGGCCCACTTGATGTATATGAGGCCCATTGGCGCGGCCTACTGATGCGACCTACTTGATGTATATGAGGCCCATTGGCACGGCCCATTGATGTGACCCACATGATGTATATGAGGCCCATTGTGATATATCTGTGGCCCATGTATGGGGTCCATTGTGGTATATTTGAAGCCCATGGGGTGAGGACAGTTGCAATGTATTTCAAGGCCCATGGGACGTGGCCCATTATGATGTATTTGAGGCCCAGATAAGAGGCCCATTGTGATACATTTAAGGCCCATGGGACGTAGCCCATTGTGATGTATTTGAAGCCCAAGTGATGAGGCCCATATATTGCAGCCTATTTGATGTAGATGAGGTCAATGTATTGTAACCCATTTGATGTATTTGAGGCCCAGCTATAAGGCCCATTGTGATATGTTGGAGGCCCATTTTTGCGCCCCATTTGATGTATTTGATGCCCATATGATACAGAACATGTGATGTATTTATGGCCCATGTGCTGAGGCCCATTATGATTTATATGAGGCCCATGCGATGCGGCCCATTGTAATATGTATTAGGGCCGTGTGATGCGGTCCGATGTAATATATATGTGGCCCATGTGTGAGGCCCATGGTGAAGTATATTAGGCCATTGTGTGAGGCCATGGGCCCACCATATGTTTGGCCCTATGAGGGCTACTCCTTAGGAGCAATGTTGGTTGAATGTCCACATTGATGAGCAATGATGGTTAAATGTCTACATTGTGACCTTCCATTAGGTCCTTTGTTAGGCCGATGGTCGATGCCAATTATCGATGCCAATTATCGAGGCCGAATGTCGAGGCCGATTGTCGACGCCGAATGTCGAGGCCAATTGTTGATGCCGATTATCGGTGTTGGTTATCGATACCGATTACGAGTATGCTTAGCATATCATCCGATACCGATTATGAGTATTTAACTGCATAACATTATGATATATGCCCATACGCATCATCTGCATGTTTATTATGAGATGTGGTCAACCATTACATATGTGATAGGGCAGATTATTATGACTCCTTAATAGGAGTTGCCCACATGAGTGTACGGTATGCATAGGATTGCTGCATGATTGGATGGTATGGCTCATGCATCTCGCATTTTTTGATATGACCACCGTACGCCCTAGCGACATTAGGGCCATGACCTCCACAGGCATGTCATGGATGGCCAAATTGGACACTACAAATATTTGGTTCTAGCATACGGGCACCAAATATGTCCCTAGGTAAAAATCCCTAAACCCCCGATGCTAGGGGACGCTCCAACGTCTATACCGAGTGAATATAGATGAGCGCATGAGGGCCGTATACTAGTAGGTCGCGTCTCCCACTGTCGTGATCGGTTGGAAAGGGGTGAAACCTTACCCACCTAAGTGAGGGGGCAATATATAGGTTGAGTTTAACCAGCTTAAATTATGGGTCCGCTATCGACGAGTCAGGCATGATATTGGCAGGAGGATAGTGAGGTCTTTTTCACATACCCATTTGTGCGCTCGGATAGGGGTGACAAGTTGGCGTAGAGTGTAATAGATCCCGGTGATGATCCCAGAGATGTACGGTACTCATATGTGGACTTATTGAGCAGAGTTACATACTCATTCATTCATTCATTCACTATCCACTTGGGCTGGTGGTGCGCAACTAATTGTTATGTGTTATCTTCTCAATAACTAGAATTTTAGTTGTGGTGCGTGACTAACCTGAGATCAGGAGTTTACCACATTGAGTCTAACTATATAAATTTAGATATGGGGGTAGAAGTCTCTTGTGATGGACGCCATAGCCTGTAATACTACGTACTACGATCTCGACTTCATACTCCAGCTTAGTCATTTCATTCGCATCACATATTGCATTGCATCCTCAACATATAGCATTTGGTTTACTGTCTCCACATTGCATAGCTTATCTACATTGCTTCCTCAGTATATGATATTGGCTTATTACGTTTTTGCACCGTATTCAAATGTTTATGGACTTACCAACATTTTTCTAAATTTTTTTGATATTGCATACTTGGTACTTACCTTGAGCACACACTTTCACCGCCCTTTAAGCTTTCTATAAGCTTATGCATGATGGATGCGTGCAGGTGGCGTTAGGTTGCAGTAACATTAAGCTTGGAGTGTGCAGTCATTTTCTAGAGCTTTGATTATCAATATATGTATTTTCCTTTTTGCACTGTATTCAAATGTTTATATTAGTGGATATGTGATAATGATGTTGCCTTTGTGATTTGGGTAAACTTGTGGTTGTGCTTCTTATGAGATAAATGTACATCGAAAAATTCTCCTTGTAGGATCCTAGGATCGGAATCAATCGCATGAGCACTGGGAGTCGAGAATGGGGTACTACGGAAGTTGTCGGCACCGGATTTAGTGATTGGGAATTTTGTAAGCCTGGTTTTCAAGTTTAGGGCATGACAAATACATAGTCATCGAGTCTCGTTGTTTGGTTCATCTGTCTCATACATTTGTTTAGCTCCATTTTGCCCAAAACAACGGCCCCTCTACTTCTGAGCTCTATACTTTATGAGCTTAGGAAGTAACTTTTGAACTAATGTATAAGATGGTCAGCTCACTCCATGTATGTTCCTCTATTTTATTACATTTATGTGTGGGTGGTCATATATGATGACTTAGTAGATACGATAATCGAGCATATAAGGATAGGTCGTGCATAGTAGAATCAATAAGTCGACCACATAGTAGTAGACTGAGTACTCGGTAGAAGGACTTTCTTCTCTTAAATTGAGGGAAGTTCTTGTGGTCCATCATATAGCTCGGATAGTCGGGATAATAATTTTAAAAGAAATTTCCTTCCCCTGACCTAGAGAAGCTATTTTATTACAAAAATTTTAAAATAGTAGAGAAGAAACGGTAATAATATCATGAGCACCTTTTTCCCTTTTACAAAGGGAGGTCACTCATAGTCGAACATGTAGATAAAAACGGTAGATGAAATAGTAGAAATAAAGAGAAGAACCTTCTTCCCTTTAACTGATGGAGGTTTCTATAGTCAAACACAAGTAGCTTCTACTGAGGGAATCAATCTAACACAGTCATTTCACCCGTTGGAGTTCCTCATGGGTAGCAGATCTTTGGATGATCGTCATTCCGTGGGTGAGGTAAGAGCTTACCCTCCATGTCTTTTAGTCAATACGTCCCTCAGTATTTGAGGTCGATGTCGGGGTTGGCCGAAGAGCCTTATTATCAAGCTTGGTTGACTGGTTTATCTTGGTCATCGGGTTTCCTTACTTAACCCATCTCCCTTAAGTACCTGCTTCAGCTTAGTGTTCAGGGGAGTGTATCGATAGAAGCAACTTTTCGGATGTCAGTTGGCATGCTATCCTCGGGTTTGGTCACCCTCCTTTCTTTTGGCGTTAGCGGCAGAGGGCTCTCATTCTTTCTTTTACTTCCTATCCTTAGCCGAGCTGTTTCCTCCTTGAGTTACTCTTCGTGAACTGAAGAGTTCCTCAGCGCTGGAATATTGTTTAGCTCGATTAAGTAGGTTAGCGAGGGTAGTCAGGGGTTTCTTACCAATAGAGAAGAAGAATTTTTCTTGTTTAAGGCTGACTACCACGGCGGTCAGAGCTATCTGGTCAGAGTAATCATCGACCTGCATTACTTCCACGTTGAATTGGATGATATAATCCCTTAACAACTCGTCCCCCCTCTGTGCAATTATGAGAAGATGAGTTGATGGCTTTCTTTTGTTTTTTCCACCAATGAACTATGTGACAAAGGCTTTACTAAGTTGAGTGAAGAAGCTAATGGACTTCGGCTTTAATTATTTGTACCATTTTCGTGCAGTCCCGGACAAAATTAGGGAAAATGCTTTGCACATCACGGACTCAGAGGTGCTGTGAAATTCCATCCAAGATCTGAAGGATTCCAGGTGTTCGGCCGGGTCCCCAGATCTAGAGTAGGGGTTGATCTGGGGCATTTGGAACCTAAACGATAGCTGATATCTCATGCTTTTATCAATAAATGGGTGCTCGACTTCCTCAAACATGGCTTCGACAAAGGTTGGAGCTTTTGCTCGGTTTGTCTGCTGGATGTCGCTTAATTGATCTCAGATCTCTTTCAGCTCTGCTCCCGACGGGACCTCGCTCTCAACGACGAGCTTAGGAGTCTTCCCACACCTTCTCCTCTCTAGAGTATGGAGCAAGTCAGACTCGGTGAGCTCGGTTATTCTCATTGTTTGCATGGGGACTCGCATGCATCGCGCTAGTTAGTCCTTTACGGCATACAAACTATGAGGTATCTATGGAGTTCAAGATTGCTTGGTTGTTGCTCCACTTCCATGCCTTAGTCGGGAAACAGTTGTTGTCTCTCCAATATCCACATTATTTAATCCACGTTGTCAGTCAGGGCCTCAACTTGATTCTCCAGGGAGATAAGTCGACTAACTCTATTGCAGGGCCTATTGAAGGCCACCGCTGGAATGGGGTCGGTATGATTTTCCAAATGCGACTCCTCAAGCTGCTCATCTGGTCTGGGGATTGGCACATTAATGGCGGACAAAGCTCGCTTTCTTCCTTTAGCCATTGCAAGGTAGATGGAGACACGATAAGCAATGGCTTCACTATTGTTTCCCCTAGACGGCACCAAGCTGTTGATGTTGAAATCTGGTTATCCTTGTTAGCCAGCCTTCCACCTATAATTTAACGGAGAACTAGAGAAGTCATGCCTCACCTCATGCGAGCCACTAAGTATCTGCAAATTAATGGAGGTACAAGAGAATACATTGGGTGTGTCAGTTAAGGTCGATGACCCTCCAATGCTTATGATAGGCATATGGACTCAAAGCAGGTATAGTAGAATTAATGTATTTATGTGTACCTTTACCCATGACAAAGAGTGTATTTATAGGCTTTCTAGGTAGTCAGCATGTCTGAGTTGATTCGACGGGCCCATATTGGATTCGAACTCTAATTCTAAGAATATCTCCGACTTTACTTCGATCGGCGTGATTTTTTACAGAGAGGATTATTCTTTCTATTCTGAGGTTGAGGTAGGTATCTGAGGTCGAGGCCGACCTCCGAGATCAAGGTTTATGGTTGAGGCCGACCTCCGAGGTCGAGATTTATGGTCAAGACTAGTCTTCAAAGCTGACAATCGAGGTCATCCCTCGAGGCCGAGGTCAGTACCTAAGATACCTGAGATCGAGGTCATCTTTTGAGGTTGGTGAATAAGGCTGACCTCCAAAGTCATTAGTCGGCAACAAAGGTCAGGGTGATTTTCCAGCCCTGACGCAATACATAGTCATCGAGCCTCATTGTTTGGCTCATTTATCTCATATATTTATTTAGCTCTATTTTACCTATAACAGCGAGGAATAATTTTATTGGCCAATTAGATTTCTTACAATGCACTTTGTATATTTAAAGGGCATGGAAGACGTTTTAAATAAACTCAAGGGTACCTTGTTACTTTCAAGGTGTGGTTTCTTACCAACCTATGACTCAAATTTCACTTGTAAAAGTAAGCAAATCAGTTAAATATTACCCACCCACCCCCCCCCCCCCCCCCCCCCCCCCTCTACAAAAGGCAATTTCACTTGCAAAAGGCAGCAAACCCAGTTACATATTATCCCCAGAGGTAATATATTTGTGCATGTAGCCCGCTTATATCTTTTTTATCTTCAAATAACCCACTCCCATATTTCATTTCATGTAACATGTATTCCTTATTCTAGCCTCTGGAATTTGTACCCTTTCTTTCTTTGAATCTAGTCTGCACCCTTCCCTAGGGATGACCTATGTCCCTTTTTTCACATGCATAGCATGTAGCATACCTATGTCCATTAAGCCTTATGCTTCTTATTGCAATACTTGAGTAAACGATATGATTCTCAAATAGCATGTCTTCATTCCAAACATTTTTTTTGAAGCAAATGCCTATTTTCCCTTGAATCTCTTATTTCTTTTTCTTTTTATTTTCTTTTAATGGAAAGGTGGAAGACGATCCACATGATCTTTATTGATGATAAGTTGAATCGTACATTCAGGCGGGCCCCAACAAAAAAAAGAGTGGGCCCTACCTATCATATAGAACAGGAGCAAAGCCTATACAAACCACAGAGCACAAGCTCACAAGCAAGGAGCAGCCAAGCAGCAGCAACCACCCAACCTGCACCAGGATAAGCAGGGCAGGAAAAAGGGAACCGGGCTGAAACAAAATCGAAGCTGGCCCAGCTACAACTGCCACACCAACCAGCCTAACATCAAAGCTAGTCGACCAAACACCCAACGACATCCCTGATTTGGCAACGACATAGCAAAGCCAAACAAACACGACCCCCGCAGCAACTACGAACGGCTACTGACCTTACTTGAACTGGATCTCTTATTTCTAACAAGAACAAAATTGATTCAACAAAGCTTCTAAGCATTTCCAATACAAACTCGACTCCCAATTCACCATTGATACTCCATATCAATGACAGGTCCTTCTCTATTATAATCAGCATGGAACAGCCATTTTCCTGGCCGTTGATTACATTACTGTGCTCATTTAGTTAAAGGACTATTAAGAGGGCCATGTAATCAAAGTTGGCCACATGGTGGATGGTCTAGATATTTGAGTTTAGGAAACTTCGAGGAAAAATAGTTTTTTCTAAAAATCTATATTAACAGATCATGCCATATAAATCTTCGTTTAGATATAATCAAGTTTTTATAATTATTCAAAATTAATATTCTAGAACTAGTCATACCTTTCATCGTCATCCTTATATTCTAATAAATACCATTAAATGGTTGATATCAGCCCTCTAAGATATAAGATACTCTACTAGATCTATTATATATGAGGAGAGGAGAAAAGTCTATGTGTAGAATCCTTACAGTGGGTCTAAGGTCATGTTATAAGAGAGACACGCACAGTGGACCACAAGTGTGACTGTGTGGATGTAGGAAGGAGGAGAAGTGAAATACCCTCTCTCTCTCATACCCCACCTACCTCTCTCTCTCTCTCTCTCTCTCTCTCTCTCTCTCAGAGTTGGTGACACCCCATAGGGTTTTAAGCATCTAAGGCTCTCTTTTAGGGTACATTTCCCTCTGAAATAGGATTTTATTTATAAGGAGGAATTTTAATTTAAGGAGAGACATTAGTATGGTTCTCCACTTTCATACAAAATTCAGTATGCCCCAGAATGGGGTTGTTTGTTTACTACTTAATATGTGACCGAAATCTTTCTTTTTTAAAAAAAAAAATAAAAAAATGATTTCAGCCACTTAATATGTTATTTTGAGTGTTTGTTTAACACACTTAAAAATGGTCCTTAATTAAAATTAATCAAGATATTAATTCAAGGGTGATGTATGCACCGAAAGGGGTAAGTGATGTGTCCAAAATGTAGTAAGTGGATTTAGGTTTTTAAAAAATTCTAAAAATGACAACTTTGCCTCTTTTATACGTGATCTAATTTCAGAACCAACTACATTTTGATATGGCAGAGTCTTGTGGCCCCATTATAATGTATTTTCTATATCCACACCATTCATCCAATTTTTTTGATCATCATATGGCATGACTTAAAAATGCAGCAAATACAAAACTCAAGTAGACCACAATATAAAAAGCAGTGTGGTCAATGACACCCATCATTGAAACCTTCCTAGGGTCCACCATGATGTTTATTTTCCATCCGACATATTCATAAGGTCACACAAACCTATATGAAAGGGAAAACACAAATATCAGGCTTAATGTAAAACCTCTATGGCCCCAAGAAGCTTTTTAATGGCATACATTCAATCTGCATTATTTTCTATGATGTAGTCCACTTGAGCTTTGTAGCTACCTCATTTTTTGGCTCATAACCTAAAATGATATTAAAAAAAAAATGAATGAATGGTGAGGATCTAACGAATATATCATGGTAGGGCCCACAAAACATTTGCCACATCAACACAATGAAAAGGTGGCTACTGACGCGAATTGCGGACCAATGCAAATTTCCTGCTACAGCATATAAAGGGAAGTTCATGTGCTTGGAAGTTAGGTGGGGCCCACCCTGATGTATGTATTGTACATTTACGCCATCCATCAGTTTTTATAGCTTATTTTAGCCCATGGTCCCAAAAATTAAGCAGATCGAAATCTCAAGTGGACCACACCACAGGAAATAGTGGTCAATGAACACTCACCATTAAAAACTTATTAAGGCCCAACGTGATGTTTATTTGCCATCCAACCTATTGATAAGGTCACAAACACTAGGAGAAGGAAAAGAAAAATGAATATCAGCTTGATCCAAAACTTTTATGGTCCACAGAAAGTTTTTCATTGTAGGCATCCAATCCTTGTTGTTTGGTCCACTTGAGATTTGGATTTACTTTATTCTTCAAACCATGGCATAAAATGAGCTATAAAGGTGATGGATGGTGTGGATGTACAACACATACATCAAGGTGGGCCCTACAATCAGGGCAACACCCACGGGAAGTTAAGTGGAGGCCCACTATGATATTTGTGAGAAATTCACCTGGTCCATCAATTTTTCTAGATCATGTTAGTACATGGGCCCATTAAGTAAAATTGTTAAATTTTAGACATTTTTACCAAATAGAAAATTTTGGATTCAGTACTAAATTTAACTGTTCAAGATTTTTTCCAATGGTTTACCAAACAAGCATTCCAGCACATATCACTATTTAAAATTCAGTGCACATTGGATCCAATACTTAAATTTTTAGACCTTTTTTATTCAGATTACTAAATGCACCCTATATCTAAAGTTCATAATCCAATGTAATCATGCACTTAAATTGACTCCATCCCTCCCATGAGAAAATGAACTACTGTAACGAAAACAAAAAAAAAAACAAAAAAAAAAAGAATCAAACACAGAAAATGCAAAGGATTTATGTGGTTCGGCATTGTGCTTACTCTACTAATGAGCCCCTATATAAAATAATAATAATAATAATAATTTTTAAAAGGATTACAGGCCCAACAATATTCTAGAAAAAAAAAAAAAAAAAAACTAAAAATAGTTTCTTGTGTAACCCTAATTCGGCCTCATAAATAATATTTATACCCCATACATACAAATACCCAAAATTAGTTTTTTTAGTCGGATCGGGTCTCGCATCTATAACTTTTCCTACACATTTGTACAGCATATAAGATATCTATCACAACACCTCCATTGAACATGGCCATCCATCCTCACTCCAAATTCTTGCACAAATCAATTGATGGTCACAAAATCCCAACTATCAAATGTGATGAAAACTTCTTAAGGGTTCAAACAAATAGTTCATGAAAATATTCATAAAACTATTTGAAACCTTCGGTGTATCCATACCACTAAAAATCACTTGCTAAACAGTGTGATCTCCTAAATCTTAGCCATAAGAGTGTCCTTAAGAGGCATGTGGGATCCCTTCTTGGACCATATGGACCTCAATCATAACCTAATGCATAAATCCAACAATACCTACATATGAACCACTGCAATTAGCTTTGTACGATGAGCCACAGTACATTACATCAAGAACATGATCTCCCCATATATCCTCAGGCTAAGGATTAGTTAAAATTAAAATACATATATCTATCATAATCCAAGTATGATGGGTCTCCTTGTCTAGAGACTTGAATTAATACTTTAATGCAAGCGTCCAACAGATCCAACACCAGGAGCTTATTCCCATGCACACATACACTCCTATGTAAGTTAAGTTAAGGCACAAGTAGGCCAACATCATCAAACCCGATGCTAAAGGCTTCCTATCTCAATTCATCATTGGTTACCTCTTACAGGATGACCCCTTAAAAAGGACAACTACCACAAGTTTGTCCAGCAACCTGTTAGAATTTCATAGAATAACATGATATTAAGGTCCATGGATCGCAACTCTTCCCTAACTAGTGGTCATTGTTTCAAATATCAAACTATGAAGGATAATAAGAGGAATCACTCTTCTTTAACCTTTATACATGTATAATTTAAGATATAGCAACATACTAATCAAGGAATTCATATTCACACAAGACCAATGATTATCATTATCTAGGTCAAGATTAACTAACCAATGTTTAGATTAACACATTGGCATTGCAAGGCATACAACACTAATCTTATATCAGCTATCAATTACTCTTTTATTATAATCAGTGTAGATCAACCACTTTACTAGCCATTGAACGAATAGTAGATGTTATGGGTAAAAATGGACTGACCAAGCAATTGGATTCGTATGGAAGCAACAAAAGGACAATGGTTCAAAAAGAAAGATTGAATAAGAAGCCTGACCTAGTCCACCGAGCATGAACTCCATGATTAGCCTGAGCATTATTCACAAGCAAAGACCTCGTCTTCGGCTAATATCTCACTATCATGACCAACAGATAACTATGAGTATTGACACAACTTTAAAGACAAGCTCCAAACACAATCAACAGTTCTGCTAGGTCTATAGGACCTAGGCCAAACCAGCTTGGAGGTCGGCCTCAATTGTTGACCACGACATCCTCGGAAGCCGATCACCTCGGTTTAGATGACATCATCGACCATCCACCAATCTCCTCGAGACCTAACCACCCGGAGATCTATTTCCAACATAAGGAGGATTAATTCCCCAAGATCTTCGCCGAGAATCATGCTGAGGACAACGCATGGGATACCGAGAATGACTCATTGCATGATACGTGATGGTATAGCAGATTCATTGTCATATATGTAACTAGCACCATAGGGCTATAAATAAGAACCCCGCCCATAGTAGGAGGTGTGCACAAAAATCCTAGTTCTATTAAACCCAAAATCCATATCCTAACTTTGGCATCGGAGGGTCCTCTGCAGCAGCCAGGTTCCCCTTGTGATTTGGTTTTGCAAGTAGATGAAGATCTAGTTAGGACGACTAGAAAACTATATCAACAGTTTAGTGTCATCTATGGGAATGATAAGTCAAGCCATTTCCAAATTTTCCTTTTGTTTTCGTCCACCCTACAATGGCGAAAGGGAGGAAGAGAGCTTTGGCCACCATTACTGCAGAAATCCTAGTACTAGAAGAGCAACTAGCTAATCTCCAGGATGCTTTTTCACAACATCAAGTCGAGTTTTCTCTTGCAATTCTCGTGTAGAGGTCCCATAATCGAGGAGGATGGCTTGTTTCTTTGGAAAACCAAGTTGAGGCCTTAACTAGCAACATGAATCACATAATGCAGATATTAGAAAGGCAAAATCAACCACCTGACCATGAAAGGGAAGCACCAGTAAAAATCAAGCTCTCTCGACCTCCTTAAGAACCCATTGATTCGCATAGAGCTAAGTAACAACCTAGGTAGCATAGCCAGGCGCCCACTCATATCTCGGGAACTACTGCGCTTACCAACTCCAACTTACGCCACACGCTGGAGAAAAGAAGGCGTGAGAAGTCTCCCCAAGTGATCTCAGAAAACAAGGTCCTATGGGCGGCTAAGCTCAGGGAGATACAAGGACAGATCGATGACATCTGACAAGCATACCATACCTGGGTCCTAACTTCAGTCGAGGCCATAATGGAGGAAACGAAGCCACCATTTATTAACGACATTATGAGGGCTCCACTTCCACTGAGATTTTGAATGCCACATATTACTCCCTACTATGGAACCAGAGACCCGACCAAGCACTTGGAGTCCTACAGAGCTTGGATGAAATTGCACGGTGCAACTAGTTCGGTGATGTGCTGAGCATTCATCCCTGACCTTGTTAGGAGTAGCATAAAAATGTTAAAGG
This sequence comes from Magnolia kwangsiensis, assembly GCA_037074715.1. Lineage (NCBI taxonomy): Eukaryota > Viridiplantae > Streptophyta > Magnoliopsida > Magnoliales > Magnoliaceae > Magnolia > Magnolia kwangsiensis. Next base: position 90,854,938 of record CM073580.1, read on the forward strand.
CAGGTGAAGCCGAGGTCCATAGGCTCTTTCTTGCAGATCAGTAAGACCTTTATCACACAATTTATCAGAGGAAAGGATAGACAGAAGTGGGCAACCCACCTCCTCACGATTACCCAGGAAGAAGATGAACTACTAAAAGATTACGTCACTTATTTCAATGAGGAGGCAATGCAAGTAAAGGGCTACTCATACCAGATAGCCATGGCCGCCATGATATCTATTCTTTGGGAAGGGATATTCCTCTTCTCAATCAGCAAGAACCCTCCAACCACATTGGTTAATCTCCTTAACCGAGCACAAAATTACTCTAACAAAGACGAGCTCTTTAGCTCGCGAAAAGCCACTCAGAGTGTCGGGAGCTTTGCTAAGGACAAAAAGTGTAAGGAGGAGCAGCCACCCACTATTAGCAGTAAGAAGAAAAGGGACGATGACTCGAGTAGAGGCCAGCATTGTCACGCCCCGAACTCGGATACCGGGCTCACAAAATTCTCAATCGCTGAATTCGGCATTGACAGCCTCCACAGTACCCCATTCTCGGCTCCCGGCACCCATATACCAGGTTCCGATTCTAGGATCCTATACGGAGGATTTCAAACATAATTTTGATTTTTGTACAAGCATGACCATAAGCATAACCCACGAACAATAACCATAAGAGCATCATCACAAAATCTACTAAGATAAAAAAACTTTTAAGTACAATGCGTCTGAAAGGAAATACAAGATAATGCAAATAACGGAAACTCTAAAAGCTCGATTGCACACTCCTGCTACAACTATGCTACGGCTGCATCCTAGCGTCACCTGCACGCATCGATCATGCATAAGCTTATAGAAAGCTTAGAGGGCGGTGTAAGTGTGTGCACAATATGAGCGTGCTTAGAATGTAAGGTCAGAGTAATGCGGAAACATTCTGATAAGTACATGAATGCAATCAGTCGTATCAAGGCTATGCAGTGCAAACTATGAATGTTATCGGCAATGTTAAGACCATGCGATGCGAGATGTAGCTCAAGCATTCCAATTCTCATACAGTTCATAAAGTATCAGTACAGTTCTCATTCAGGATAATCACCGGAGTCTAGTACACTGTACGCCAGCTTGCCGCCCCTATCCGAACACACAACTAGGAGAGTGGAAAAGACCTCACTATCCGTCTACCAATATTGGGCTCGGCTCGTTGATAATGGACTCATTCCTCAAGTTGGTCGGACTCAACCAAGAAATTGCCCCCTCACTCAGGCGGGTAAGGTCACACCCCTTTCCAACCGACCACGACATAGTGGGAGACGCGGCCTTCTAGTATATGGCCCTCATGCGCTCATGTATTCACTCAGTCTCAACATTGGAGTCATCCTCTGGTACCATCGGGTTTAGAGATTTTCACCTAGGGACATCTATAGCGCCCTGATGCTAGAAACAGTATTTTCGGTATCCAATCTAGTCATCCACGATGTGTCTGTGGAGCCTGATGTTGTTATGGCATATAATAATCATAATCACACAAATGCAAGTACATGAATCACTCTACCAGACATGCATTAAATCATGTGCATACCGCGCGCTCATGTAGGGCAACTCCGCCTATTAGGGAGCCCGTAAACAATCTGCCCAAAGGCATATGCTATGATCAGTCACTCCTCATATCAGGCATACATATGATGCATATGATCATGAATCATGGATCTATATTAAACATGTTATGTGGTGATGGGCTCTGTTCATAACTAAGATGGGACTAAACGGCCTACACACTACAAGTATGGGCCTATCAATGGGCTCTAGGGAGAGTGGCAATGCGGACATTTAACCAACATCATCCTTAAAATGTGGACATCAAACCATCATTGCTCCCAAGGCATGGCCTGCCATGAACATCATTATATAAACCACGGTGGAATCACATTACAATGGGCTTGTGAACATCCCATTGGGTGTCGACCCATGGGCCTTAGATACATCAAATGGGCCAAATAACATGGGCTTTATATATATTAAGGTGGGCCTCAACATCGGGTCACATATATCACATCGGGCCTAGTCAAATGGGCCGAAACAATGGGCCGAATCAACTGGGCCAAATCGAATGGGCCGAGTTGAATGGGTCAAGTCCAATACATCAAATGGGCAGCATCACATGGGCCTCATATATATCAAAGTGGGTCTCAACAATAGGTCATAACTATGGTAAGTGGGCCACATTACATAGGCCACATATATATCAAATGGGCCACACTCAAAATATAAGTGGTGATAAGGATTTTCACCATTAGAATTCCCAACGCCCACCATAACATTTATTTCCCATCCAATCTGATCATAGGGTCCCAAAGGATTTCAATGGTAGCCGTTCAATCATCACCATGCATTGTGGTCCACATGATAAATAGATCTGTCTTATTTTTGTCTCAAGCCTTAAATTATATTTCAACATAAATGGTTGGACAGTTTGGATGCAACACATGCATCATGGTGGATCCCATAGGGATGGAAAGGATGGACGACATAGATGAGGTGCATAACCCATGGTGGGGCCCACATTAATGGAAGGTGTGGATTGCAATACATACAACAGTGGGTTCCATGTGGGGCCCACCATAATGTTTATTTTCCATCCAGCCCATTGATAAGGTCATGAAAAACATGGGGCCCACTGTAATGTTTATTCTCCACCCAACCTGCGGCCAAGTCATGCAGATCTGGGGCCCACCATAATGTTTATTTTACACCCAGCCTGTTGGTAAGGTCCCATGGACCAAGGGCTACCGTAATGTTTATTTATCATCTAATTTGTTGACGAGGCCACATAGGCATGGGGCCCACTGTAATGTTTATATGCAATCCAAACTGTTGATAAGGTCATAGGACCCGAATGAATAGGAAAAATAAATTTCATATTTGATCCGAAACTTCTGCAACCCAAAAAGGGTTTTAATGGTAGGCATCAATCCTCACTGTTCCTTGTGATGTGGACCACTTGAGCACCACATTGGGTCAATCTTTGGAGTGGGGCTCATAGCAAAAAAGGGCCCACCAAACGTATGGTGTGATGTTCAACGCACATCACAGTGGGGCCCACAGCTGGGACCCATGGTTCCTTGACCATTCACGCCAAGCAGCGAACGCTGCCTGCCGTCCTTAGGCGGTAGCAGCAGCGTTCGACTGCATTTTTTTGTTTATCTATAGATTTTCCTAGGTGGGCCCCACATCCGGTGAATCTGAGCCAGCCATTGCATTCCATGGCTCAAGACTGATAGAACAAGCCCAATATTGGGTATGTTTCGGTGTGTAGAATCATCAGGTGGGTTTTAACGGTAGAAAACCCTATTTTTTATGCTATGGCCCGCCAGATAGTCGAATTGGGTTCATCTTTCGGCTTAACGCCTAAAGTGGGCTGAGAAATGAAATGGACGGTGTGGATTTAATTTTTAGATCAAGGTAGGCCTACATGAGTAGCCTAACCCAAAAGCTCATTTTTTTTATTAGCTTGTAAGCACACACCCATGTCAGTACACGCACCCCATGATAGCCACAATGTACATCCAGCATCCAGGGACGCTAGACGGCATGGGTAGTCACAAACATCATGGTGGGTCCCACATGGACGTGGCCCACCTATTGGATCAACATGATTTGGTGTTTTCCTTCATCTTGATCTTCCAATGGACCCGCTGCAAGGTGGGCCTCACGATCGGATGGTCAAGATCATCTTGCACCAAAGTGGCCACAAGATATCTCACAAAAGAAAGAGAGAAAGAGACAATGAGAGACGGTGATGGAGGGGCCCCGCCACTATGGGCCCCACATGATACAACTCATACATCAAAATGGGTCCAACCAACAAGTAGGCTCTAAAAAAAATAAGAATTTAACAGTGGATCACCCACCTCTAGGCCTTCTCCTTGGTCCCTTAGCCTCCTTAGCTCCTATGCTTAACCTTTGACGGTGGATGATGGAATCTTGATGGTGGGGATGAGAGATGAGAGGGTGGGCCACACTTGTTGTTTTTCAAAAAACTTAGAAATGCTTGGACGTTTGGAGCTTGGGAGAGTGTTTTGAGAAATGAGAGAAAGAGAGATAATATTTTAAAAAGGGATGGTGTTGTAAGGAAGGGAATGGGAAGGTATAGTTGTGGTTGAAAATTGTAAAAAGAGGGATGGTTAGGGGAGAGAGAGTTGACTTTGTGGAGAAAGAGGGATGGGTGCTTATACTTGGGTATGGGTTGTACTTGACTTGGGTGGTTGATTGATTGATGGGACACATTGCAGAGATTCCCTCGAAATTCGCAATGCGCAGCATTTTTCTTGAAATGAACGTGGGCCCACATCTTCTAGCTTGGGTATCGGATCGATGCACGAGTCGTGGCGTTGGAATGGCGGCGATAGCGCTGTTGCTAGAGTACAAGTTTTGGGTCGAGCCAACTTCGGTATGCAGGACCCGGCTTAGGATCACGCGCAAACGTCTGATACAGGTCGAGAGTTGCCGGAATTCGACCGGGAGAACTGCGGAAGCCTAAGGAACGGTACGGACTAGGACACGGGTCTTACAAGCACCCAAACCAATGACTGGAGAGTAAGTTCTATTCTTATACTCTACTGAATGCGACTCCCAAGCAAGTCCTCATGGAGGTCCGCAAAAAAAGGATCCTGAAATGGCCGAGCAGGATGAAAGTTGATGATGATAAAAAAGATGAAAGGAAGTATCGTCCCTTCCACCATGACCACAAGCACACTACTATTAACTATTTTGATCCTAAGGAAGAGATCGAATCCTTCACTTGCGGCGGACATCTGCAGGAGTATGTCCATAAGAGAGGGGATGAGCAACCAGATAAGAGGCACGAGCAAAGAAGCGACAGGAATGACAATGGAGCAACATACTAAACCGCACAATATTCAGAGGCCTCGTAGGGGGTGGGGATTTGAATAGAGCTCGCAGGGCTCATGCTCGGGGCATCAGTGACAGTAACACCGAGCATCACATCAACCTCACAATTAACACTGTGAAAGAGCAAAAGTTGATTCCCTGTAGCTTTAATTTTACTAAGGAGGACGCCCGAGGAATCCACCACCCTCACAACGACGCTCTAGTGGTGACAATGACAGTGGCCAACGACAAGGTGCATATCATATTGGTGGACATGGGTAGCTCGACTGACATTCTCTTCGTCGCTACTTTCGATAAGATGGGGATCAGGAGATCCCAACTATGTCCTGTCTGAACTCCCCTACTAAGATTTGCAAGAAAGAAGGTCACATCCAAAGGAAGTATACTACTACCCGTGACTGCAGGAGATGGTCACTACCAAACTACCGTGATGATCGACTTCCTAGTAATTGACTATCCCTCCATCTAAAATATCATTTTGGGACAACCATCCCTCAACATCATGCGAGCGGTAGTGTCTACCTATCATCTCACGATGAAGTTCCTGACTGAGCATGGTGTTAGAAAAGTTAAAGGTGATCAACACGAGGATCGATAATGTTATTCAACAGCATTAAGGGCAGGGACATGATAGCACACAATGTCTATCACCTCCCACTCACCCAATGCAAGGAACTATTTATCTTTCCAACCTTTGTCAGAGGAAGAGTTGTCGGTAATGAGAGCTTGTCCTTGGTTTGCCCACGCAAGTACATGTACTCATCTGTAGTCAGCTTGCAATGCCCGAGCTGATGTCATGGGATGTAGGTCCCAAATAAGGCCCTCTAGGCATTTGGGATCAACTAGCATGTGGCCAACCTTAGGATTTCGGTGACCTCATGTACTATGGGATGGAGAGGGAGCCGAAAGCCACACTGCAAAGCTATGACATATATGGCCACCTCGCCCTCTCAAGGGTGCCTAGGACTTCCCTGAACTTAAGAGCCCATAATACTACCAACTCGAGGATGTGAAACTCCGATCTAATTCGAATTAAGTTGGCATCCTTTAATCTCAACCCAAAGTGGCCACTCTCCTGAGAAGGCCCAGCAGCGGGCACAACTACCAACCTTGCTGGAGGGGGCTGCACCACTGCCCCCTGGCCTCTCGGCATCGAAGACGATGCAGGAGAAGGAGCGCCCAGCCAGGAGTTGTCGATTTGAGGAAGGGAATCCTCGTGGAACACCCTTGACATTAACAACATGTCCAATGTGTCTGATATCCTGGCCATAACGAGAAAAAAAAAGTCGAAGAGGAGAAAGGATGGTTGGAAAAGCATAAAACAGAAGGATTTCTAACTTATTAGAATTTTTTTGCTCTTGTGAAGAGGAGAGGAAATGAGAATTAGTGAAAGAAAATGGAAAAGGCTAAGGCATTACATAAATATAATTCCAACTCTGCTTACTTTCCGAACTTTTAAAAAATGTTCGGAAGTAGGGGGCTACTTTTATGGGTAAAAATGGACTGACTAAGCAACTGGAATCACACGGAAGCAATGGAAGGCCAATGGCTCGAAAAGGAAGATCGGATAAGAAGATCGGCCTGGACCACCGAGCACGACCTTTGTGATTAGCCCGAGCACTATCCACATGCAACGACTTCGGTTATGGCTAATATCTCACTATCACAATCAACGAACAACTATTAGTATCGACTTGACCTTAAAGACAAGCTCCGACCACAATCAACAGTTCAGCCAGGTCGGTAGAACCTTGGCCAAACTAGCTTAGAGGTTGGCCTTGATTGTCAACCATGACGTCCTCAAAAGCCAATCACCTCGGTTTAGAGGACAACATCGACCATCCACCAGTCTCCTCGAGACCTGACCACCAGGAGATCTATTTTCAGCATAAGGAGGATTAATTCTCTAAGATCTTTGTCAAGAATCATGCCAAGGACAATGCCTGGGATCCCGAGAACGACTCCTTGCATGATACGCAACGGTATTGCAGATTCATTGCCATATACATAACTAGCACCACAAGGCTATAAATAAGAACTCTGCCCATAGTAGGAGATATGCACGAAAATTCTAGTTCTACTAGACCCAGAGTATCTGTTCCAACTTTGGCATTGAAGGGTCCCCTACAATAGTCAGGGTCCCCCTTGTGATTTGGTTTTGTAGGTATACGAAGGTCTAGCCAAGACAACCAGAAAACTACATCAGCAGTTAAGACATTTGATCCAAGTAAATTTTAGGATGTATAGCCAATCAAGGATGGGATGCACATGATGGACAAACAACATAAATTATTGACTTTATCCATTATAATGAATATTAATAATGTGGAAGTAAAGAACTCATAACAATCTGATCAATGGCTTAGGAAATTGATTATCAGCATTTGTTATACTACAGAAGTTCTAATAATTCATGTTGTCTATCCATCTTGTGCATCTTATCCTTGATTGTCGACACATCCTTGATCAGATGAACCTTCTCTAGTATAACAAATATTGATAATCAATTTCCCAACAATCAAAGAACTTGTTATCTATGTGGAACTGAATAAATAATATAATGGGTATCTTTTTATAATGGAATATTATATTATGATCATGAGGACATTAGCTCCACAAGTGCTTGGGTAATAAGGTTATTCTACAAGTGCTACACGTGGGATCAACCAGGTTGTGCATGGAGCATCCAATGTATCCATCGGGATTCCCCGTCATTAAAAGTTGGACTACCAAACATGCTAGGGTCGGGCCTACCATGTTATATACATGCCATTTAACCTATGCATTAAATGACCACCATGTTGACAATGGAATGCCCAAAAATAAAATAAAATTAGTCTATATAATCATTTGGTGGGTCACCCCATAAAAAATAATGGACAACGATGTAAAATTTCCAAATTCACCTGTTGACTATGATGACTGTATTCAGCTAATTTATATAGTGTCTAACTTTTATGGCCGGGTGACCCTGCCGGACAGGCTGGATGCCATTCACTGGACTTTTGGGTTCCATGCGTACAACTGGTAGAATAAGCTTATTGTGAAGGAACCGACTCTCTGTTTACAATAATTTCAAATAGCAGCTCTCAACTTATAATTACTTCGAATAGTTTGTATGGACTCGAGATGATCGTACATAATGGATGCATGTGATTGATTATCTCAGTCTGAAACCACCATTGCACCCTTTTTTTTTTTCTTTTCTTTTTTGTTAGCTTTTAAGTACACCCCACTATCAGTTGACACTTCACTGTAAGCCACCCCCACTAGGGATCGATACCAAGACCTCAAGTGTTAAAACGAGGTATCTTTCACTCAGTCTATCGCTTGAGCTATGGATCAGGGTGTATTGCACGTGCTTTTCTTCTCCCCTTCACGTCACACACATAACCACGTGTGTATGTGTGATTGGTAGCAAATATTTATTACATGTTTGGAGGGTGGAAAGTGAGAAAGAAATGAAAAGTATAATAATTATTTCATAATGTATTTTTTTATAAGCATTATTGAAATATGGAATCTAATTTTAAGAGTAACGTTGGCTAGTATATTAAAATCGTATAACCCTTTTTATAATGGTTACCTCTAAAAGCGTTTGAATGAGAATTTGAAGCATGAAAGAGGCTAATAATTGATACTTCCAATACTACTGTTTCCTTTGCCATCCTAACAATGCCAAAGGCAAAGGCATTGAAAAATTCTGAGTATATCTACTCTTTTCCAACAGTCCAAACAAGCACTGGATGTCAATTACCATGATTCTTCAGAACAATAAGCCATCAATAGCTGGTTCTACCAATCCTGGCCCTACCAAATTGATCATTCAGACTGTCAATTGGAAATATTTTCCATGAAGAATCTTGACCTTTCACTTCATAGGCTATTGATCTAATGGTTAGAACCGAATGATCTGTTTGGTATTGGAATGCAGGCCCATGAGGTGTTCCCTGCATCTAATGGACAGCCTAGATTTGAGGGATTGACAATTGAAGTGTCCATTAGAATCACTATAGTGCTCTGGGAGCAAACAAAAACACTTGTTAGCTAACTCCAATATGGCCCATTTTATGCCGGGCTTTCAGAATTAGCCTATTATCAACCTAGCATGGAATTGATCATGAAAACGAAATAGGCTATTTGACCTATGATGACTACCAAGTACTTTTGAGTTAGCTAAATTTTGCTATCACTAGGAGGCTGCAATTCTTTACCTTGCAGGATGTTCTGCTGAAGCTTGGGATCTCTAGCCAACTTCCACACCACCAAGCTCACTAGGCACGTTGTGGTGTCATGGCTAGCCATGAGCAATGCGACGATGTTGTCCATAATTGCATCTTGGGTGAGGGGCTGTTGATTTTCGTCTCTCAAAGCAATTAGATAAGAAATTACATCATTCCTGGAACTAACGGTACCCTCCTCAAGCAAATCCTTCCTCCTCCTAATGATTGGCAATACCCACTTGTCAATCCTTGAACGTGCCCTAAGGGCCCGCCAGAAGACTGTCCCAGGAAAATTCACAGGAATGGACCACACCCCTCGGAGAGCTGTGGCAAAATCCTCAAACAAGGCTTCTTTGGTGGGCTTGTCGTGGATCCCAAATAGTAGACTACATGAAACATCGAATGTGAGCACTTTTAAAAGAGGTACCAACTTAATGGTTTCCTCTTCTTTAATTTTCATTAGAAGATTGGTTTTAACCAAATCATCCATAATTCCAATGTATTCTTGTAGGCTTTCGGGTTTAAGGAACCTCGTCATTGCACCCTTCACCAATTTGTACCTACACATGTACACCACGGAATTTGTAGAAATAAAAATTATGAAGAAATATTTATAAAATGTACAATAATTAGTATATTTTCCAAATAAATTTAATAGCTAATTTATTTTGTTATGTGAATGTTTAAATTTCTGTACATTGGAAGCGATCTAACACATTATTAGGATTGCAGTTAGACTTCGTTGAACCATGCAGTTGCCATTTAAATTAATGAAATGGTTTGAATCATCCAATAACTGTGATCAAATACCTGTTTCCGTTGAGCTCGAAGATGTTCTGTTTTCCAACAATCCTTACAGATGATGGCGGCTGTTTCATGGATAGGGCCACCTCATCGGTACTGAGTACGAACTTGTTGCCCGCCTGACCGGTGAGCACTACGGTGGGAGACCCCAAAATGGATGTCTTGAATACTGGGCCGTGTTTGGCAACCCTCTCATTAACCCAATCAGCGCCTCGGTTGTTCTTTATGGCCCTTAAGAAGCTCCACGACTCGCCGATTATCGGAAGCCCAAGTGATCCTCGTGGAAGATTCTTCAACCGATGATCATCCCTTCGACGGAAGAGATTTAAGAGGAAGAAGAAGGAAATTAAAGCGATCGCAACCAAGATCATGTGAGAGGATGCATGGGACTCGAAGAATTCGGAAAATCCTAACATGATTGACCGGGCCGAAGGTTGGGTTGTCGAATCAAATAGACTAAACTAGGTATTGTTCCAAACCCCAGCGGTAGGATGAGGATAACACGCTTTTTACTTCTGACTTCTATTATTATTATTATTATGGTTTGGAGTGTGTTCAGACGAAGGAAAATGGATTCCGTCCTGCCACGGGGGGCTCTGTGGGGCCCACTGTTGATGTACGTGTGTTTATCTGTTCCGTTTATACATTTTTTCTGCATCATTTTAAATCAGGAGATAAAAAATGAGGAATATCTAAGCATCAATTGTGTTGCTGCTTGTTTTTGGCAGTTGGAATGGGGAGTTCCAATTTGAATTCAAACTAAACAACTATGACACCGAGCATCAGGACATGCACACACATAATATAAGACTGAGATATGATGATATCAGCTGCCTATTCAGCCACTCGTTCAACGTATAAATAAGATTAGGCGATATTCAAATGATAGGGTTAATCTTATGATGATGGGTTACACCTTTGCTTTCTGTATGAAATGATTTTTCTTTATGCAGATAAAGAGAAATGAAAAGATTCTTATAGTCGGTCATGAAAAACTGCTGTAGAATAGCCCTCCTAATGTAGAATTGAATCCAGTGTGTGAGTGTAAACTTAAATTACAGCTAAGATTTTATTTTTATTTTTTTAAGGATATATCCATTCAAAGGGGAAAAAAAACTTCACAGCCCAAAAGTTCGGGCGGACTTGATTGTCATTCAAAGGGGAATTACAGCTAAGATTATGGCCTCTCAAGGCACTAATGGGCCCTACACATGCTGGACAACATGAAAATAAAATACATACAAAAAGATGGGTGGATTGTTGGACGTCCAGCCCACCAGCCTGTGGGCCTGTTGGACGTCTAGCAAACGGACGGCCTGGATCAATACATAGACCTCATGGGGGGCCTAAACATTACAGATGGGCCCCACCAGATGGACATCAAGGATATACAATACATACAACATGGTGGGCTGCCTACTAGACTACCAGCCCACTAGTAGCTGGGCCTGCTGATGGATGATCTATGAAAAATATACACGTGGTGGGTCCCATTGGATGTGGGCCACCCAAGGAGATAGGCCGCTGGTCCCACAAACATAATATTGAGCCTAACAAGAGGTGGACCAGCCGCTAGCCTCTCACAAACATCACAGCGGGTCGCTGGCCCTATTGAGGAGTCCTACAGATGGACGGTCTAGGTAGAACACATATATGGTGGGTCCCACTAAATGTGGGCCACTGGGCCTAGGTCCACGAACATCACAGCGGGCTTAATAAGGTGGGCCAACTGCTGTATGGTCATTCCAACAGTGTCTTGGCCCAGCTGGGCAATGGATCTGCTTCATTCCCAGGCTCATGGCCTGGAATGATAGGAAAATTGGATGGACGGTGAGGATATAATGCATACATCAGGTTGGGGTCCACTTGTGTGACCCACTAGCTTAGAATTAAGCTGACATTTGTGTTTTCCACCAGACTGGCTACCCAAAAACGAGTAGCTAGGGGGACTGTTGGACGGTGGCAGCAATGTGGGCCTTGATTTGGGCAACAGGGGTGTCCCACTAACTGAACGGCGTAAATAAAATACATACATCATCAAGGTGGGCCTTCAATAGGGAAAGAGAGAGATAGAGAGAGACGTGTGGTGGAAGGGAGCTCCACCACTATGAGCTACCTTTGAGCTATAATACATACATTAAGATGGGTCTCAAAACATGTGGGCTCTCAAATAAGGAAATCAAGGTAGGGATACCATCCCCACCACAAACTCAAGGTCTAGATAGCCTCTTGCAAGATGAACATCAAATAAAACATCATGGTGGGGTCCATGGAGAATGGCCCCATCATGGATTACACATGCATATCATGGTGGGCCATTGGCAACACCTTAGGTCCAAAATGAGATCCCTACTATTAACCGGTAGATCTCACTTGTCCCATATATCAAAATCAAGATCTAGACCTATGAACACCTACCTATTGCTCTCCTCTTGGCTCCTTGAACTCGTTAGCTCCTAGGCTTCCACTTTAACGATAGATGATGAAGATTGGATGGTTAGATGATGAGATTGGGTGGTAGGGAGATGGGTCTCGCTTGGGTCCTTCTTTTCTCTCCTCTTGGTTGCTAGGGAATGGGTAGAGAATGAGATGGGATGGAGTGAAATGAGAGAGGAGTGGTGTGTAAGAAGAGGTGACATGGAAAACATGAGTTAAGTTGACCTTTGCAATAAGAGGAGATGGGTTGCTTATCTTGGTGGAAAGAAAGGCATGGACTATTCATGGGTTGTTGTTGACTTTTGAATGAGAGAGGTATGGGTAGAGATTCCCCTCTCCTAACCTAGAATCTTTCAGGATATGTTGTGCGTGGTGTTTCCTCGAAATATATGCGGGCCCACTATTCTTAGTTTGAGTATCGCATTGGTGTGCAAGATGCGGCGTTGAAACCACGGAGACGGTATGGTCGCTAGGGTATAGGTTTTGGGTCGAGTCAACTAATATCTTTAGGATGCGACTTAAGGTCGCGCATATTTATTGTCTACAGGTCATGGTTTGCCAGGATTCGTTGGAGAGGATCACGAGAGTTGGTGGAACAATATGGTACAAGGATATGGGCCTTATAGTCATGACCTTCAAGGAATGAAATGAAGTTAGGAATCGTAGGAAATTCCTCAACGACCCTATTGTACATTACATTGAATATAAGTACTCCTTGAACTTAAGGAATCATGCTAGAAATTGTAATTTAAATCCTCTAAGATCTCTCATTAGTTAGGGACAATATTTCCCATAAATTCCAGCAATTAAAACTAACTAGAGGTGAAATTATAAAATAATGGGTAAATTTTAACCCTAGATTGAGCATAATCAGGACTAAATTCAAGAATATTGATAATGTAGATAATTCCAAATCAAAATTTCAAGAAGAAATTCTAGTCTTGAAATGTTCAGGAATGCATTACGTAATCATAATGCGCGATGAAAACGTGAAGGTAATTTGGGTCTATGTCACGTAAATTTTGAGTACTCTTATTGTACAAATAGAAAATTATATGATGGTTCCCATGAGTCTAGAATAATAAAGATCATGGACTGATGGAAATATGTTTACGCAAAGTGTATGTGGTTTGATCTAAATCTTAAATCCTAGCAAATCCCAATGATCTCATTGCCCTAATCAAGTAGAAGATTGGGATCTACTAGGATTAAAAAGTGATGCCAATGAATCCATTGTTCTGCGCAGACAGGGGATCAATGTATTGGGCTTAAACCTACTACAACCATCCGTTTGTGTTAGCTCAAACACTGGAAACTGAAAATTGAATTGCATTTAGACAATGAGGAACTATCATTAAAAGCAAGAGGAAACACAAAGAAAGATATAATAACTTTATTAGTTGCCACCTAAATGAACTTGTAATCCTACTTAATACTATATGATACTACGGTGTTGTTAGGCATCGAAATATAACTCTAGTTTCAAAAGATATAAAAAAAATAGTTCTATTTTTTTTTATTTTAAGACCCATAAACATTAGTTGATTGGTTGGCCGAGTGACTTACGGGTTGTGGAAGAAGCTAGATATAGCTTATATATATATATATATAAAGCTTATGATTATACCTATAGACCACAGTAAGTTAGGGTGCATCATTAGGATAATATGGTGGCTTGGAATATTGATAATTAGGGTTTTGGTCATCAATTCTTAAGGAAAAGTTCTCTTTAAGGGGGATAGAATGTAATGACCCTTGTTCTGATAGTTAATCGTGAATGCTCGCACATACAAATATACTTCATGGGAAGACTAGTAAATGCAAAAATGGCACCACAAATAGATTTTCATTTCTGTTCGTAGTAGAAGTGCTGAATTTCAGGGACGAAATCCTCTTTAAGGAAGGTAGATTGTAACACCCCATACTTCTGTAACACCCCGGTTCCCAAAACCCGAGTACACTACTCGTTTTCCAAAAACCTGAGTGTTAACCTTTAAAAATAGTCCAAATTTCATTTACATTTTTTCTTTATCAGAGTTAGCAGTTTGGCGGAATAAAAATATATCAAGCATAAAAGGAAGCCCAAATATACATATAAATATTCAAGTGGCTGCCCGAAGGCTTTTAGAAACCAATGTCTCATAACTAAAAATTGAAAAAACAAATAATAAAAGTAGACTAGAAATTAGAGCTACATAGTCATCCATCTCTCCATGTGATACAACAAAGTCAACCCGTACATCATCCACGTATCTTACAAACTGAATATGGTTTGATAGCGTTAATGGCTATCCTATTGAGGTATAATTCCCAAGATTTATCAAACATGAAGATAATTAAGCGTAGTTTTCAAGAACAGTATATAATGAATATTTTGCAATAATCATCATGGGAATAAGACAAAGTTCATTAGATGCATAAAAATTAAATAAATTTTCACAATGCTATTCTTAGTTAAATGCATGAATTCATGCACATGCTCATAGACCTATGGATGCTCATCCAGCTGGTAAAAGGTCGCCCAAGGAAAACTAGCCACCCAATAAGTACTCAAGGTACGTCTAAAGGGCACTAGTTACCCAGAAAAGACCATGTTATGAGGACACCCAAGGTGGCCTAGTGTTGAGGGTCAAATATTACATATCAGACCCCAGTTATTGCCTAGATTTACGAACATGATACTATTTAACAACCGGTTTTAACCGTGTTTGTGATGCAGGGTGTATTTGAGAGCATGAATTGTAAAAAGGTGTTAAAAGCATGGATTTACCGATCTGAAGACACCAAGGAAAGAGACAAACTCCATGGGACCAAGATCGACGAATTTACACGCCAGAAATCCATGAAAATCGAGAAAATGATGCTCAAGTGGCCCAAAATTGGTCCAGAATGCAAGATCACAGGGTTTCCACCATCCGTTCGGCTCGAAACTTCATACATGGTCTGAGGGATATAAATTAACCGTACACTTCAAATTTTGGCCATTGGATACTTGTTGAACTGGCCCAACGTACAGATCAGCCCATTAAATCCTGATTTAGGGCCTGCCTGATATCTTTATATGCTCCAATTTTGGTCTCAATGCCTTAAAATAGATGGAGGAGAGGATGAACGGAGTAGATTTCTAAAAGCATCAAGTTAGGACCCACCTTATGTGATTGGCGTGCATACAGTGCACGTCCACTTATGGTGCACCGGTCCAGAGGCCTTGGTCAAAGTCGGTTTGACTGACTACTTACTTAAAAAAAATGGAAAACACAAGCAACGGACGGCTTCCGATTGGGTTTTGATAGTGGACCCCACACATCATCCAGTCATATGATCCGAACCGTCCACTCACTCCAGGGGGTGGTCACGACTCTCATCAAGGTGAACTTTTGGTCCCATGCATGTGTACTCACGCGAATCGTCAGAAAACACAGGATGAATGGCGGAAGCAAAACATCAGTGGACCGCATCAAAAATCGACAAAAACCAGTCCATTTTGACCGAAATTTCGAGAGGAATCTGATGGACGGGGGATTTCATTAAAAACCTCACTACGGGGCCCACCGAACACGTCAGCATGATGACGTGCATCCGTGAAAACTGAAATTCTGGGGCTTTGTGGTCTACTATCTTTGATATTTTTAATAATCTGGACTGTTCACATATTGCAACAAGTGGCCATAACCCTAGCCAAGGTGTCAGAACCAACGGATGTATTAATTTTGCACCGCAGTCTCATTCCAAATGCAGTTGTTGGTTCGTTTCTCACTATGAAAGAATAGAGGTCAGTTCTGCTAGCCGACCGACCTCCCTGCTACGTAGAACTTCCGCAGCTCTCAATCGACCTTGCTGACGTTTATAAAAGGGAGAGAGAAAGAGAGAGAAGGGATCTTTTTTGAAAGGGAAGAACATGGAAGAGAGAGAAAGGGCTAGAAGGCTTCAAGTTTCCTTCCTTTTTCTTTATTTTTTTTCTTTATTTTTTTAAAATATTTTTAGTGTCCTTTCCCTGAATTCCTTAAGTTTTAGATAATTATTTCACAATTATTCTTCAATTTACACTTGAGTTAGATTTCATATCATTCTAGTTCTAGTTTTAGTTAATTTTAGATTACGTACAGGTATCAGTCCCTTGGGGTTCGACATCGGTCTTACTGAGTTTATTACTACATCATAACCCTACACTTGGGGAGTGAACAAGTTTTTGGCGCCGTTGCCAGGGACTGACGGATATGTATTTCTGAAATTAATTGGTTTTAGAATTAGATTAAGATTAGGATTGTACTAATTATAGTTTTAGACTTTTCTTTTTATTTGGTTTTTAGAACTAACTTTCATGTTTTGTAGGATTGTGATAGACTTTCTAAATTGGTAATCTCTTCCTAGTTTTTTTGTTTTCTATTTTTAAAAATTTTCTAATTCTAGGATTTCTCTTATTTTTAGAATCTAACTTACTTTCTGATTATAGGTTTAGAACATACCTTTAGAAATTTTTTACTTTTAGAAACTGACCTATTTTATTTTGTTTTTTAGGTTTTAACTTAGGAATCTTTAATTAGGTAACTTCTTTCTAACTTCCCCTCTTACTTTCTGTGTTGCTGTCGAAAATTTTCTTTTATTTTATATTCAAAATTAAGGTTTCACCATGTATCTGAATGAGTGGGAACGTCTGTATGTTGAGATAGCTTATAGAAAACAACCTATGCCTCAAAATTTTTCTGAAAATATCTACGAGAACCAATCGGAATACGATGCTCTACTGATTAAGAAGTCTTTCGGTGATTATTTACGGGAGAATAATTGCATTCCACAAGTTAAGAAAATAGTACGTGATTATTGAAATGATGACGCATATCAACTCCCGATAGATGACCCGTATGATTTTGATTAGTGGAAACAGAAATATTTCAAAGTTGAGTCAGTAAAACATTACGGTAATAACCCCCGTAGATCAACCACTTGTGAATATCCACCAGAAATGATTCAAGAGGAGTTATCTCCGATTTATATAGACTATATTACTAGTATGAGGAAATTAGTAGAAGCGCATGAATCACGCCTTGATAGGCTAATGGAGGCTAGGTCGTCTCAGCCCCAACCCAATCCAGAAATATAATGCGAGGAAAGTGATCCTCACTCTCTTTTGAAAAACTCTGGAATTTGGAATGAAGATTTGAATTATGTTAATAGGCATGTGATTCAATTTTCCAAAGAGTCAATCTCGATGACTGTTAAAAAGAATGGGGAAGAGACATGGCTGTCTTTCAAATACAGTGATGATGACACACCTTCCTTACATGACACACAAGATCTCAATGATGAGGTAGAGGTTAGTTTATTCGAACCTCAACCGAAGTTAGGTATAGAATGTGAGGAAGGTGATCCCATCTTAAGTGTGCACTATATGGAATTAGATGATGATGCGTATTAGGATGATGATCATGAATGTTCAGCCTAAATTTCTCTGGAATCATTCTCAAGTATGGTCCAGGTCAGTGATCAAGAAGTACATGAAGTGATCTGTCAGAAGGATCTACTCCACTCATCTATCATGCCTGATTTAAATTTGGAGGATAAGCTCCTTACAACCGACCCTCCTATTTCTTGTGAGATATGTTTGGACCACTCTCCTGAATTGAATGATGATGTGATTCGGGAGAAGGACGAGTTGCTCGCTATGACCCTGAAATTTGAAACCATTCAGTTGAGGCCACCATCTGAGCTGTACACGTTTGACAATTCAATGGCTCGATTGAGTAGTTTCAATGAACAAAGTGATCACACTGATGCTTCCCCTATTGATTTTTAATTTGTCTGTGCAGGGCTGGAGCAAGAGAGCACACGTCTGTTTACCTTCAAGGACGATAGATTCCTTGGGCAGATTATCACAAGTTCCAATGTGAAAAATAAGTCATGCTCAGCTGAATTTCCTAACTCGTTAGATGATTGCTTGACACACTTTGTAGATTCAAATGATCCCATGATAAAAGATATAGTGAATACCTTACAAGACAACATCTTGGTAGTCATCACTAATCGAGAGAATCCTTACTCTGAAGCCCCTCCCTCCCCCGATCCTCACTATTTACCATTAACGGAGGAGTTGAAAATTAAACCAAAGTTTGATACTTCGGAATGTGTTGAGATTACACCACTTCCTGAAATTTTTTCTCAATTTGATCTACCTGTAGTCTCTGATTTACCATGGGATACTAACTTTAAAAATTTTTCTAGCACAGGTGAATCATATATACTTTGGATACCTCAGGCGAATTAACGATAAATTTTTAATGAGGTACATCAGTTTCTCTAGAAATTTAAGCTCCAAGGCATCCAAGCCTATTGCAAAAAGGGCTTTTGGATGATATTGTTAAGAAACCTACTGAGAAATTTATCAAGATATTGGCCAGAAGAGGAACCTCGTGACATGAGCGAGTAGTTTTTCCGTGCTTTCATAGGACTGGGGTAGTTTGCTTTATGCTGTTATAGGTTAGATGATTTTATACCATTAGGTTAGTTTGCTTCCTACATTGTTTTAGGATAGTTTGCTTTCATATCTTTGGTCTTGTGCTAACTGGCTTTCATGCTGCGATCTCTTGGGAAGTCTCTCTCTCGATTCGTTATCCAGGTACTATCTTCCCATCACTTTACTTTTGTTGTCCCATGTGCATTACATGCTCATATCTTTCACGTTGAGGACAATGTAGATTTCAGGTTGAGGGTGGGAGATTAGGTTACTTAATCAGTATTTTCTTGGTCTTGAGCAAAAATTTGTGAAAATTTTTAAATTTTTTTGGGAATTTCTTATGAATTCGAAGTGATTTTGACAGATATCCTTAATTTAGAATTTCAAGATATGTAATGTTGGTAATTTATGACTCTTAGATTCAGTAGCTGTTAGATTTCATAGTTAAGTTTACATTATTAATCCACGATTAGAAGTTTTAAATATTGATTGAGTCAGGATTTCACATGCCACATCTTGCTTACATATTGATGTAGAGCGGGTCGCGGACAATTTCATGGCCAAGATGGATCAGAAAAGGCACGGTCGGCGACAGAAGTGATCCGGACCATCGGACCTTAGATCGGGCGTATCTCACAATCCGGAATGAGTTATCCGACGTAAAATATATGATTTTGGGGTAGAACGAGCTACTTTAGCCAACCAACCCAGATACGCTGGGTTGCGCAGCCCGGATTTGCGAGAAACCCCCTGATCGATGGTCGTTTCTTCGTTTTAATTTTGTTTTTACTATAAATAGTAAGTTTTAGTTTGAGTATAACTTTTCATCCATTGGGCTTTAGGAGTTGTGTCCAACATGAAAAGTGCTTAGAATAATTAGGAGAGCGGTTTGGTGAAGCCAAATAGGACACTTACTATTTTTGGCCGAAAACCTTGCGCACTAGTAGACATCACGACCGTCTATAAATAGTAAGTTTACTATTTATAGTAAGTTACGAATTCTAGTAGTTTTAGTTGTAGTATGAGTCTGATTTCTTTCATATTGCTTGGTTCCCTTATTTAAAGGGGTGTAAACTCATTTTTATTGATTCATCAATTAATTTCGAATTTATTAGAGTTTATTCCTATTCTCTTGCTTTCTTTCCTCGTGGATTCGAGAAGTCTCTGTGAGGAGTCCAGAGAAGCTCCGTGGATTCGGAGTAGTTATCCTTGAGGAAGACGGTGTTCGACCTCATCACGTTCATCCCTGCATCACATATGAAGGTCAGTTCGATATTAAAGGGTTAACTTGGTAATCACTGAGCATGGAAGGAACCAACTTGTAAAGTTCTATCATCATGTTTATAAAGAAGAATTGAAAGGATTAGGCGAATGGTCTTCACCATAGGTTTACTCCCTACAGGTGAAGGTTTGATTCCCCAAGGTTGACATAAAAAAATAAAAAAATTATTGGGCGACTGGTCTATACCATAGGTTTGCTCCCTATAGGTAAGGACTTGATTTCCCTTATTGGCATTACTGTTAATGAAAAAAATTAAAAGTTGAAAGAATGATTTGTGAGGCAAGTTTTAGTTATCATGAATTCTCTTGTTGATTACCAATGACATCCTGAAATAGAGAAGTGAATTTTAATGATGATAAGTCGGGATTACACTATACCCCTATGGAACTCAATGTTTAGATTTCTTTATAATTGATGGATTAATTCTTTGTACTTGATTATGAAGTTTACCAAGCGCTTGAGTCCAGGAGAAAGTAATACCTAACATTCATGAATCTTAGAATTTTCGTATCTGGATTATTTTGCAAATCACTCAAATTTATGGAAATCATCTTGTAAGCCTCAACTTATTTCGCATACTTTGCTCAGGACTAGCAAGATGTTGATTGGGGGTTGTGTTGAGGGTCAAATATTACATATCAGACCCCAGTTATTGCCTAGATTTATGAACATGATACTGTTTAACACCCAGTTTTAACCGTGTTTGTGATGCAGGGTGTATTTGAGAGCATGGATTATAAAAAGGTGCTAAAAGCATGGATTTACCGATCTGAAGACACCAAGGCAAGAGACGAACTCCATGGGACCAAGATCGACGAATTTACACGCCTGAAATCCATGAAAATCGAGAAACTGATGCTCAAGTGGCGCAAAATTGGTCCAGAATGCAAGATCACAGGGTTTCTACCATCCGTTCGGCTCGAAACTTCATACATGGTCTGAGGGATATAAATTAACCGTACACTTCAAATTTTGGCCATTGGATACCTGTTGAACTGGCCCAACATACAGATAAGCCCATTAAATCCTGATTTAGGGCCCGCCTGATATCTTTATATGCTCCAATTTTGGTCTCAATGCCTTAAAATAGATGGAGGAGAGGATGAACGGAGTAGATTTCTAAAAACATCAAGTTAGGACCCACCTTATGTGATTGGCGTGCATACAGTGCACATCCACTTTTGGTGCACTAGTCCAAAGGCCTTGGTCAAAGTCGCTTTGACCGACTACTTAAAAAAAATGGAAAACGCCAGCAACGGACGTCTTCCGATTGGGTTTTGATAGTGGACCCCACTCATCATCCAATCGGATGATCCGAACCATCCACTCACTCCAGGGGGTGGTCACGACTCTCATCAAGGTGAACTTTTGGTCCCATGCATATGTACGCACGTGAATCGTCAGAAAACACAAGATGAACGGCAGAAGCAAAACAGCAGTGGACCGCATCAAAACTCGACAAAAATTAGTCCATTCCGACCAAAATTTTGAGAGGAATCTGATGGATAGGGTGGATTTCATAAAAAACATCACTGCGGGGCCTACTGAACACGATAGCACGATGACGTACGTTCGTGAAAATCAGAAATTTCGGAGCTTTGTGGCCTACTATCTTTGATATTTTTGATAATCTGGACTATTCACATATTGCAACAGGTGGCCATAACCCTAGCCAAGGTGTCAGAGCCAACAGATGTGTTGATTTCGCGCCGCAATCTCATTCCAATCGCGGCTGTTGGTGCGTTTCTCACTGCGAAAGAATAGAGGTCGGTTCTGCTAGCCGACCGACCTCCCTGCTGTGTAAAACTTCTGCAGCTCTCCACCGACCTTGCTGACATTTATAAAAGGGAGAGAGAAAGAGAGAGAAGGGATCTTTTTTGAAAGGGAAGAACGTGGAAGAGAGAGAAAGGGTTAGAAGGCTTCAAGTTTCCTTCCTTTTTCTTCGTTTTCTGTTTATTTTTTTTTCTTTGATTTTTTTTTTTAAAGATTTTTACTTAATCATGATTTTGGTTGGCTAAACCTCTTAGCTAGGGCTAAGAGGTGAAGTTTGTAGTGAGATGGGAAACAATTTTATGCCTTTAATTTAATTTATGAGCTGAACGGATGTTGATTTTAGTTTAATTAGAGGGAATATTTTTAATTTTTAATGGTCTATTGTGACTGAAATTACAATGGGTCTGTGATAGCTTTGAGCATGTTCCTATTCCTTTTATGTTTATGACGTCAGGAAGCCATGTTGTTCACCATCGTCTCCTGGGCATGGTCAGATAACGGTACCCTTCTTAACCTTCATGCATTGTTGATTGGTTGGTAATTAGTTTAATTTTGTTGTTTACTTTGTCTCCTAGTTTGGTGATGGAATCCATTCTAATTCATATACCTTTCATCTCTTTAAAACTATATCAAGTAAATTCAGTTAAATTTTCATGGTTACATTCTTCAACTGGATGAAGATGGGACTCTAAGTTCAGTTAAGTTATTGATGCAGGCAAAAGATCTCCCTAATCTTTACAAGTGGATACTCTGAATCCCTAGTGTCCTTTCCCTGAATTCCTTAAGTTTTAGATAATTATTTCACAATTATTCTTCAATTTACACTCGAGTTAGATTTCATCTCATTCTAGTTCTAGTTCTAGTTAATTTCAGATTATGTACAGGTATCAGTCCCTTGAGATTCAACTTCGGTCTTACCGAGTTTATTACTACATCACAACCCTGCACTTGGGGAGTGAACACCTAGCTTCCTGGAAGAGTACTCTATGATACTTCCAAGGAAAACAAGACACCTGAAAAAGCTCATATGAAAAGGATAACCCATGGTAGTCGAATGCACACGCTAAAAACTTAGGATCACTAGGTAAAATACTCTACAGTACAGCCCATGGTGACCCAAGAAAACCCCGCGTCTTGTATTGACCACCTGGTAAAGTCCACATACCATTATTATTCTAATTTCATGCAGTCGATTTATGAAAACTTAAAGGCCACTATAAGGGTTCGTCACCTAACATAGGCGAACAACTCAGTATAATATCCCATATCATCATTTTTAACTCAGGGGAATCTAACAAATTTGATGTTTTAAAGGTGATCTCTTCAACTTGTGGCCAATCATTGTTCTATAAGTGAAACTTATCATCGCAAGGTCGTACGAATAAAATCCATCAAAGCCACATAGGGCAATTATTCTATAAAAGCTGCAATGGGCAAATATTCAATTCAAGGATGCAATAGAAAGGGATTTTCCCTAAAAGTCACATAGGCACAAAAGTTCCACAAGATGGTTAAGTCCACAACAAAGAATCCCCATTTAATCTAATAAACAAAATGGCCACTAGTTCGAAGACCTCTAGAAACACCATCAAGTCATTACAAGTAATAAAACAAGGCACATACAATCCTTATAACACTTACTCATGTAAAATGTTCATCTTAACCTAGAACAGAGGTATTTGAGATCTATAGCATGTTCAGACATTTGAATTTAAGTCTAATCATCATTTATTTGTAAATAATTACTCATTTAAAGACTACATTTATTATCATTTCTACTTAACACTATATTAAGCAATCAATTAATAAATGTAACTGAAGTCGAGCAATTAACACAAGGGCATGAAGATACAGGTGAACCGGTGAATGACCCATAGGACACGTGGCCATAAATTTCCGAAGAAGGACTCATTGTTCTAATTGCTTATTATTTCTTTTATATTGATTACTTGGAAATGATGCTACATTTTGATTTCTAGGAATATAATGTTTACTTATTTTAGTTTGATTATGGTGGACATGAGTTTGTAAATCTTTGAGTTGAACATTGATTATTACACTCGAATAAGACCCCAAATGGGTAGGTCCCTGGAAGGTTTTTATATAGTAGCAATGGATGGAATTTAGTTAGATGTCAATTATTCATAATTGTTACCCGTAACTATCTATATTTATCTGATTTAACTACACTTTGTGTACATGTCGTGTTGCGAAACTCAGGACTAGGATGCACGATCAGTCTTTGAATTTCAGTTCATGACAAATAGGGAAGAAAATCAATTGGACATTTCCACAACATTGATCATTCAGAAGGTATGGAGTCATTTGATTCATCTCTAACTCCATGAAATGAACGTGGGAAAATTTCACCCCTTGCACATAATGTAAGAAGGCAGGTGTATCAACTTTTGGTGTGACCTTTATGGCTAACTGATTTGCTTCTTTAAACATCATAAACTCTAATCAAGTACCGGTGACACATGGACCATTTTCTCCTTCGTACTTTGCAGTTTGGAGGCATTAAAACCCTCAAGTATTAAACCTTTCACCAACACCATTCTTGAATGGTTATTCCGTTGTTTTACCCAATGGCAAGCACAACCTCTATGAGTGTTACAATATTCCCATATAAGTATCTTTTATGGACATGTTTGTTTCATTTCTTTGGTTTTTATGGCATTAAGCACTCCTGTTAAATGGTCCTTTAGTTGTCCATTTCATTCAGTGAATTGATTTTTGTTTTACAGAAGTTAAGTATATATGAATGCATGGATGTCAATTTAGGAGAAGTTTGTTGATTCTAAATTTTGTGCTTTAACATTGTGTCTTTCATTATTTCACATAGAGTTGGGTTAAAAGTAGTGGATTATGGGCTAATAGTCATCATTCTATAGAAATGTAAGAGGTATCTGATAAGTGACTAATCGATATTGTTGGTAAATTTGGCAATTTGACCTTCTGTAGGAAAGGTTTCAATAATATATGGGCGTCACAGCCAGTATGATCAGTCAACCACCTAGTTACATTTTTAACTGAAAGTAGAGCAATAACCTTACCTTCCTACGCCATTATTATAACATGATGTTGTTCACAACCCTAAGTGCAAGGTCATGATTTATTAATAACCTAGTGAGAATGAGGTCGAATCCATAGGGAATGGGGAACACGGTCTAGAACTAATCTAAATCTAACTTTGTTGTCTAGGTTTTTAGTCTAGTGAGATAAAAAGAGTTTTGAATAATAAAGATAAAAAGCCTAAGGTTTCAGGAATCCACCTATAGCAATCTCAACATCAATCTACTTGATTCAATGATAACTCGATTGGAATTGATGTCCTATCCTATCCAATTGGATGATGGAGCAGTTAAAACAGAATATGAACTTTTCATTAGTTTGGCTCTCAAATATCCATTTAATTACAATGATGGTAGGGAATTCAATCATCCTACCATGCCCAGGAGACGATGGTGAACAACAACTTCTACACATCACACAATTCCAAAGTCAATAAGATCATATCAAAAGCCTTCACGACATCTATTGTAATTTCAGTCCAACTAAATCATAAAAAACTTGAAATATATCTTAATTAAAACCAAAACTTAATGGAAGTTCAACATAAACTTGAATCGAAGTAGACTAAACATTAAAATAAACTATAGGTTTCTTCCCTTAGCCTTAGCTAAGAGATTAGCCTAAGAAGACTAACATCCTAGAAGAAAAATAAAAGAAAAAACTAGAAAGTTTACTGAAACTATGAAGAAATTGAAGTGGAAGAACATTGTCGGCACTCCACCTAGACCTTCTCTCCCTTTCCAAACCCTAGAAGATTATTGGGAGTATCCTAAAGACTCCTATTTATAGTTGTGGAACTCCAACTTTTGCACTAAGTTGAAAAAATTTCCAAACCGCCTCAAATTTATGCACTCCTCGTAAACTTTGCATAATGCCTCCAATGCATCGAACAACCTTTGATGCCATCGAAACTTGTCCAGAATTGTCCAACAAATTTAGCTTAAAAAATTCTGAAATTCTCAATTGCATCGAACTAGCTTCGATGGCAATACACAATCGCAGTGACCCGTCCTTCTTCTTCACAGACAACATGGGTGCTCCCCAAGGAGACACACTAGGTCGTATAAAGCTCGACTCCAATAAGCTATCAATCTGTTTCCTTAATTCTTCCATCTCACATGGAGGCATACAATACGTGGGTAATGAAATGAGCATCGCACCAGGCACAAGGTCAATAGTAAAATCGATCTCGTGCCGAGGAGGTAATCCAGGAATCATCCTGAACACGTCCGCAAAATCTGAAACTACAGGCGTGTCCTCAAGCATCGGATCATCAATACTCTCTAATAGAGAAGTGTAACAACTCAACCGGGAAGGATGACTGACCTGAATAGGGAAAGTAAAGGTCGTGCCCTCAGATCCATGGGCTATCACCACCCTAGCCTCGCAATCAATCTCTGCTCACATCTCAGTGCGTCAGTCCATACCGAGAATAACGTCGTAATGAAATATGGGGATGACAATCAGGCCGACTAGTACCGTCCTGCTCCCTAAGTCTATCGAGCAACCCTCACAAATCCTGGTAACATCAGAAAAAGTCCCTGTGGTGGTGAGGACCCTCATTCCCTTCGTAGGAGTAGTGTCCAACCGCAGTCGCTTAACTGTCGTGCATGATATGATGGAGGTAGTGGACCCGGTATCCATCAATAAGAAGACTAGAGTACCTTGGACATGAGTCGTGACCTCAAAAGCCATCGGTGCTAGGTCTACTTTCTCGGATGCCTCAGCTGTAAGTGAATGCACCAGAGCTGGCTACGGACGGTTCGGCTGCAGTACCATAAGCCGTTGAGGTGGCCTGAAGCGAGATATAGGAGGTTGAAAGGATGGATGTACCGGTGCTGACCGCAGAGGTGGGGCTAAAATGGCTTGGGGAAGCTAGTGGATAGCCCTCTAAGGCGGCGAGAAGCCGTTGTCCCTCATCCGGGTAAAGCAATAAGTGTCAGTGTGGCCTGGCCTCTTGCAGTAGGCGCATAATAAGTCCGGTCGCCTCAGCTGATTCTTAGAAGCCGGAAGCTTGAGAGGCGAATCTGCACGCAGCCTCTTGTCGAGGAATGGCTTGCTCGACAGATCTGGTCTCGGCCTAGGAGCCACAGGCACGCGAGTACGGGACAATCTGTCCCCATCCTGCTTCACTCGTAAAGACATGTTCACGAGCTCAGCATAAGTGGGTATGCTAGCACAACACATCTTCGAGCGGATCTCGGGTCGCAGACCCTCAGAGAAGCGTCACATCCTCATCAACTGATCAGCGAGAATCAGAGGAGCATACCTAACCAGCTCCATGAACCTGTTCTTGTACTCTGTCACTGTCATGCCTCCCTGTCAGAGGTGGAGGAACTCTCCCTGCTTCTCGTGGTGGTACGTAAGGGGAAAGTACTTCTCATGGAAGCGGGTCTCAAAAGCTTTCCATGTCCATATGTATCCAACGACAATCGTCTGAAGGACACGGTCCCACCAAAGGTTGGCCTCCTTCTCAAACATGAAGGTGACTAGCTTGACCTGCTCTGCTTCAGTACAGTGCAGCGGGCTTAGCATCTTAGAGATGTGGTCAAGCTAATACTCGGTCTCCTCGGGTCGGTGAGTACCCACAAAGGTAGGAGGCCGCAAGCACTGAAATCTCTCGAATAGACCGCTAGCACCCGCATTCCCAGCAGGGGGCATAAATGGAGCAGGTGGAGCTACACCCATGCTTTGGGCAAAGATCCCTGCCATGGTGATCAAAAACTGCTGCTGCTGCTGCATCAAGAGCATCATCTACTCCAACCTATCAGTAGGGGGAGAAGATTGAGGCATGTGTGGCGTTGAAGTAGACACACGGTTCTGCTTTGGAACCGGTAGTGCAATAGGTGTTGGCCCATTCGTAGGGCCAGTAACTGGCTGAGAATTAGGCATAGTATCACAGTTGGGCCCAAACTAGGGTCCGTCTGGTTATCGCTCAGGGGAGGTATCCCGTCAGTTGAATCGCCAAAAGTGATACGTGTCGTACTCCGTGCGGCCTTAGGTGGCATTCCCTATATACAACATAGGGTGCAAACCTAGGTTAGATTTAACATACTTGCAAACTCAACCACACAGCATTCTCAAATAACTTAAGAAACTTCATGCACTTCATTTACCAAAATTGTCAAAATACATGAGATGTAGTATTACATGAATCATGATAGAAGATGCATGAGAGCTAACACAAGCTGGGTTTCAAACACTACAACCTACAAATAAATCTACCACATTACGAAGCCTAATAAGGCTATGCATAAAAGAAACACACATAAAGTAGCTAAAAGGGCGATTACGTGTAGGACTAGTCACCAGAATCAAGCGATGGGGGAGGTGCACTCCTATCTGTACACAGCGCAGGATGGCCCTCAAGGTACAAGACACTTTCTTGAATTTTTGTTTCATGAAGGCCTTGGTCTCCTCAACCTTAGCTCGGGTCTGTGTGATCTCCAGTCTCAAGGCAACTTGGCCCTCCTCAAGTTGAGCCAATCGGGCCTCCATAGCAGCTCGATCACTGTCACGCTTTCGCATAGCAGCAGGAGGTGAGCCCTAATTAGTGTCCTAGGCCTCCTCTTCCTCTCCTTCTTGCCCTTCTTCTATCTCATCACCCTCTTCGTCGGTCTCTTCCTCTTCACTTTCCGCCTCTTCTTCACTCTCATCATGTCGAGCTCGCCGCTGTCGTGGCCCAATCTCCATGTTGTTAAGAGTCATGTCGTTGATGAAATGGATTGGCAACGGAAGTTCTGCACCGAGTCTATAGCTAAACTCACGTGCAAGCTTGCATTTGATTCAGCCGAATGGGAGTGAGATGGCCATCCTAGTAGAGCGTGCGGTCAGGACTATCTCTCGTATGACGAAGGTAGGTAGGCACAAGTTATCTCCCTGCCCAACACAGTATAAGAAGTCCACCATCGAGCGTGTACACTCTGCGATTGCTTCACTTGGGGTACACATTGTACGTGAAGATGTGGTGGAGCAGGTAGAAGTCGTCAGTCATTTTGGACGCTAAGAGGCTATTCTTTAGATTCTAGTGGACCAGGTGGCCACAAAGGAATCGCATGCGGTGGTCCCTTTCACGTGCATTTGAAAGATTCTTCTCACTAGCATGGACCTCGCCAAGCGGTATTTCCATGACTCGGGCTATCAAGCCAACATTGACTATGAGGTCTCGCCTTTCTACAAGAAATTTGAACTGCAAAGGCTCCAGTGTCGACTCCTGGATATGTGCGTAGAAGGCTTGGACAGTGTTCACGTTTGCCTTTGTCTTACCCTCAAATATGGGGCCCCACCCGGCATCCACCAGGCGGTCCATCACCAGATATTGCTCAAAGATCCTCACATCTACGTGCACTTCAAAAAGGACCCTACGACCCTCATAAAATTCATGAAACAACTCCACCAACAGAGCCCTTTCGAGGGAAGCCTGGGGATCGAGATCCCGCTTTGTTCTTACTCCCGATCGACACTTGTATCTGCGGTGGTGCTTATCGGCCTTCGAGATCGGGTAGGATGACTAGGCTTAACTTCATCTGTGGGAGGTCTCTTCTTCCCCATAAGAGAAAGAAGAATGGAAATGGAGAAAATGGTCGTTACAAGCTCGAAGAGAGCCATGAAAGTGAAATAAGGTGGAGAAATAGAATGGGTCATTGAACTTTGGGATTTTTGAGACACAAAGGAAGGTTGGTGCAATCCAATGAAAGGAAATGAGGGAGATAGGAGAGGGGTTTAGATAAAAACGGTGGAGGGGTGTATGAAATGAAGAAAAAGAAGAAATTTGGAGATTGGAGGGGAGATTTGAGAGGGGAAAAGGGGTTTTTAGATAAAAGGGAGAGCTTGGGCATGTGTAAGAGGGGAGTGGGGAGTAAATGGAAGAAATAGAAGGGGTCCATGTGATTTCGTGGGTCCCACAACGTCCCACAGGCGTCGGCCCGCCAGGCCCTGGCCGGCCCAATAGGCCCGAGCCAGGCGATCGACGAGGGCTCGCCGATCCGGTGATACCATCACCGGTCCCTAGACCATCCAGCGATGGCTTGCCCCAGGGTCGATGACATTCTACCCCCCCGGGTGCTAGAAATGTGCGGGGTCCACTTTCGGCCCCCCGATTTGCATGATTTGGGCCCCCGAGTCCGTTTAAGTCATTTTGGGTCCCATCTTGCATATATTCACACGCTTTGAATTATTTGAGTGTTGAATTTGTCAAATATTCATCTAAACTCATCGATCAACGGTCTAGGAAGGTGTAGGGATCACTTCACATGATCACAAGGGCTCACGGGTCCAATTACTACTGTCGATTTCGATAAATTTCACCGATTGGCAAAATTAGGAAACCTACATCTGTTTTTACATTATATCATACCCTCCTATGTTAGAATATGTTAGTGTGTATCGTGTGATCATAATCTAGGTCTAGTTTAATCCAAATCATGCCTTGATAACAACTTGTAACGCCCTAAAAATCGGGGGTCGAGCAGGAGCCCAACTCCTAAGTTCCAACACATCACTTATGCAACATAGATAATGATGATTGAATGTTGTATATATTAGTGCATTAAACATGAGTGAGATTATACTAAAACAACATATCATACTCTAAAGATAGTTAAATTAAGCAAGCGGAAGTCTGTGATAAGTATATAAAGTATCTAGGTGATTGTAAGTCTCCTGAGTATGATTATGTTAACAAGTCAAATAGTTATATGTAAAATTCTAAAATATACAAATGTGTAATGTCATCTAGTCAGTAACCCGATAATCCCCATCGATCAGAGCGGCTCACGCAAACCCACCTGATAACTGCATATATCAGAACTCCTCCTCATCGTCATAAAAATCAGGCTCTGCCTCGCAAGCGTCGCCATCATCTACAACTAAACCAGAGTCTGGTTGGTGTTTAAAACACTGTCCCAGAACATGAGAGTGAGTGATCAACTCAGTGGAATCATGAAGCAAATGTTAACATGTTACCAATTCAGTCAAGCAGTAATGATAAAGCAGTACAACACTCATGTCCTACGTACTCTTATTAATGCAAGTATGGTATATTATAATGATGCATGCCCTCCCCTACACTCCCTCTTACGACAACATCTAACGATCGAGGCATGCACCACTCCCAATAAATGTGCACTTCCTCTCCAAAGCACCATGCAATGCGATGCATGAATCATGTTGTTTAAGTTCTTAATTAGCCCTTTTTCATACAGCAGGATTGGAAAGCTAAGGTACCTCCCTTATATCATTTCTCAAATAATGATCCATTTTAGGGTCGTCATTCCTAGCTAGTCTAGACGATGTTGTGGTTCCAGGTCGCTACAAAGGGCTCATCACCTCAATGCAGGCCTAGCTTATACTCTAGTTGTTGTGGAAATGCTCGTCGCCTCAGCACAGTCTCAGAGTATGCTCAAGGTCACTACGAATGGCTCATCACCAAATCGTAGGCCGACAGCTCGAATACACTATCCCATACCACCGTATTTAGCTTACGAGCTTAGGTTGCTCATTGGTCACTATGGGTGAGCTGATCACCCTGGTGTAGGCCGACAGCTTGACCACGGTGTCCCATACCACCATGTCTGGCTCATGAGTCTTAGCGGATCGAGCTACCAAGGTTAAACAGGTTTTCACTGGTGAGTTTGGTTCCTTAGATTCAAGCAGTAGTGTCCATACATGGTGAATATACATTGGGCCAATCGGGTTACTTGACAAGCTTGACTGGTACGAGCGTTTGTCGAGCCGATCGACATGGAGCTTATAAGCACTCCGTGTGGCCTAACCACTGGCGATAAGCAGCGTATGATTCGGATCTATCGGGCGTGTTGGTCGTGGCTAAATAACTCAACCACCGATCACAAAACATTACCGATTGTCTGGACTACATCGTAGCCCCAAACGCACTCAAGGAAATAGTATATACATGTAGTAGCTAAAGCCAGCATGTGATAACTAAAATCAAGTATAAATCTTACTTACGCAATTCGACAAAACACATACTACGCATGTTATTGTACCTAGGCATTTCGTCCTTAACTCACATAGTAACCTATAAAGGATTCTATAACCATAGATAAGAAGTTGTGAATCTCATCTCAACACCTTCATTAAATACATTCCACCAAGCATTTTATCAAACACTTAGCCTATACATATTACATACCGATAATAAATTAGAAAAACACATATTATAGCCAACCTTTCTTAAAGGAGTTGTTATACATACGACAACCATGTATTCTCAGTCAATAAACATGGAAAGCATTAGGGGTGTACACAAACCGGGCTAGCTCAGTTAGCTCGCTCGACCCGGCCCAAAAAAGCTCAACTTGGCCTGACTCGGAACTGAGTTCGAGTCAAGACGAGCCCATTTTCTCAGCCCGGAACTAATGGAGGGCCGAGTTCGGATAGCTCCCCGTTCGGCCCGACTCAGTCCAAAACCCCACTCGACCCGACCCAACCCGGCCCGACCCAGTCCAGTGTATATATATATATATATATATATATATATATATATATATATATATATTATTTTTCTTCCTTAACACTACCCGTCCCTTTCCACTTTCCCCTTTCCCCTTTTGAAATCGCTTGACCCCATCAACGGTGCCCGACTCCACCAAACCCTGCTCCCTCTCTCCCTGCCCGACCCCACCATTGTTGAAATCTCTCTAATCTCTCTCTCTCTCTCTCTTGTGTCTAACCTTTCTCTCTCTCGTCTAACCAGCTGCCGGACGCTGTCTGACCACAGTCCAATGCCCTCCTCACGCTCTCACCTCTCTAATCTCTCTCTCTCTCTCTCTCTCTCTCTCTCTCTCTCTCTCTCTCGTCCAACCAGCTGGCGGACGTTTTTCGACCACAGTCTGGTGCCCCACTCGACAGTCGATGTTCTCACCTCTCTAATCTCACTCTCTCTCTCGTCCGACCACAGTCCGGCGCCCCACTCGATGCTCTCACCTCTCTAATCTCACTCTCTCTCTCTCATCTGACGACGGTATGATTTCTCTCTCTCACTTTCTCTAATATTTATTGAAAGCAGAGTTTTGGTCTGCACAAAATGAGATACTTCTTAATGCTTGTGCAAGTAGCAGTTTTGGAAGGATCAACAACTTCAACTTCTTCTAAGTGTCTTTCTCTATTTTCTTACATTAAGTGGGCCATGTTGGTGAGCACCTGCACCTTTACACGTGGCACACGTGTCAACCCAGCATGTGGATAGGACATCTAAGCCGTGTTTTGAGGTGGGCCCCACCATGCAGATGACCCAACGTGGAGATCGAGTGGGCCGGGTTATCTTCACTGTGTGGTCGCTGTATGGACGGATCAGATGTTCCCGCAAATGTACTTTGGTAAGGCAAAATGTAAAGAAAGAGAATGGAGGTCTTTTGGAAATGGTGTTTTGATTGTTGTTTAGATAAAAGGATTGTGTAGCTAGATGGGGTTTATGTCTAAAAAAATAACTGGATAGGAAGATGGTAACCCTCTGATCAGCAGGTGGACCACCCCTAAATTGAATAATAGTAGAATCCTACTGATGTATTGCTTCAGTAAATGGAGATCTGATCACCTTCGTACCGCGAGGAACCCTAGAATCCTCCATCCCAAGGATATGTGCATTATCTGGGGTTTTTAATTTGTACAAATGGGTCTCTACATTCCCGTGATCTAGACCATTGGTTATCTAGGTCCCAAAGTGGATGGACCATAACCCACAAATCTCCTGAAAAAGGACTAATATTGGCAGAAAATGAAGGCAATTTGGACTAATATCTAGGTCCACCCACCAAAAATTTCAAACCTTTCGTGAGTGCGAGTAACATCCAACCCGTCCGATAGGTCGTCCACATCATGAGCATCACCTTGTGCAAAAATCAGCTTACATACAACAATGAGCATGCAGTTAGAGTTATATGTGCTCTTCAAATGCAACATAGTCATAAATGGCTAGTCTTAATTAAAAACTTGGATAAATTAATGAATTACAACTTATAAGGATTTCTTTTAAAATTCTTTTTTTGCCTTTGAGGAAATCATGCAATAGACAGTGTACCAAAAGAAATCCTTATAGTCCATTAATATTAATGTTCCTTGTACACGTGTGTGGGCTTACTGTTTGACTCCATGCATGTGCATCCACACATGTATTTGTATTTGTCCAATGGGCTAGATCATTAGTTATTGTCCACCTAAACTTTTGAGCTTTTATGTGTGGGTGACATCCAACCATCCAATAGGTTGTCTGCATTGTGAGGATTATGCAAAAACATTGAATATATATGCCCTTCCAGTGCAATTTAACTCATTTGATTATTTTGATGATTTAAACTTAGCCATTAATGACCTTTTTTGGTGAAGGGAATAGAGTCATTAGTGCGCCACTTTATTATCTATCTTCTCATTAATCGTGATTAAAAACTTGGACAAATTAATGTATTATAAAGGTTTCTATTAAAATTCCTTGATATTCTGTATTCTTGAGTACTCGAAAATTTTCATGATGATTTCAATTAGGCTAGACAACCCGTGATTAGTTTATGGTCATCTTATGATATTGTAACTTATGACGACTCAAGATGAATTTATCTCCACTATTGAGCATCTAATCATCATCACCCTTCACATATGGGCACATGCACAGATGTTCATTTGTTTACTGAGATCTAGTTTTAAGTTTGATTGGGTATTTGTATCAGATGGATCATGTGAAGTCTCCTAACTAATTTAAGAACACCCCTCATGCTTAGATTTGATTGACTTAATCATGCACTAGCTTATATATATGCTTATACCAATTGCCTATTGGATATATTTTTAATTATTTATTTTTGTTGTAGACTTGTAGTATAGGATAATCAATTGCTCATTCGAGGATTTCTATGTTGCTAGACATAGATTGAGTGTGTTCATGGATGCATAAAAATTCTCAAATTGTCCCTTTTTGGACAGTTCAATGTTGGATAGACAGTAATATTTTCATTTATTCTAATTTAAATGCACATGCCTGTTTCTGTTTGTCTCTACTAATTCTCTCTGGATATATTTCTTACATTACTTTCTCATCAAATATCCACACTTTATGTGGATAGTTGACATGTGAATCAAATCCAAGATTAATATATTCTGGAGAGATAAGGGGAGATGCTGCCGAAATTTTAGCATGACATTTAAATTGAATAATGAAAGCATTACTATTTGTTCAACATTGAATGGGTAACTGATTTAATTATTTTTTATGTTATTGTTGTAGTATAGGGTAATCAGTTACCATTTGAGGATTTCTATGTTGCCAGAAATAGATTGAGTGTGTTCATGGATGCATAACAACTCTCAAATTGTCCCTTTTTGGACAGTTCAATGTTGGATAGATATTAGTGTTTTCATTTATTCTAATTTAAATGCACATGATTGTTTCGGTTACTCTCTCGTAATTCTCTCTGGATACATTTCTTACATTTACTTCCTCATCAAATATCCATACTTTGTGTGGATAGTTGACGTGTGAATCAAATTCAAGATTAATATATTCTAGAGAGATAAGGGGAGATGCTGTCAAAATTTTAGCGTGGCGTTTAAATTGAATAATGAAGCATTACTATCTATCCAGCATTGAATGGGTAAATGATTTATCCACTTAGGAAATTCTTTA
Source organism: Magnolia kwangsiensis (assembly GCA_037074715.1). Classification (NCBI taxonomy): domain Eukaryota; kingdom Viridiplantae; phylum Streptophyta; class Magnoliopsida; order Magnoliales; family Magnoliaceae; genus Magnolia; species Magnolia kwangsiensis. The sequence continues at coordinate 90,890,505 of CM073580.1, forward strand.
CTAAGGTCCAATGATAAATGAAATTGTTTCATATCTTTAGATATGGTTAGTGAGGATGAAGTCCCACGTACTTCTAGTGTCAGTGCCGGTGCGTCAGCCACCTCACCACTTGTTGTTGAGGGAGAGGGGTCTTCAGCTGCAAACAAAGAAAAGAAACGGTCAGCTGTTTGGGATGATTTTGAAGTAGTAGTTAACAATGTCCCCAAGATTAAATGTATGCACTGCAAAAGTCTATACACCAAAAGTGTCGGGGGGTCGACGTCTCATTTAAACAGACATAGAAAAAGTTGTGCAAGGAGACCTACACTTCCACATTCAGGCTAACAATTGCTATCGTTTACAAAGTCTAAAGGATCTACTTCTAAAGGTACACTTACAATTCATAAGTTTGAAAAAGGGAAGCTGAAGGAGTGGTTTGCAAAGCTTATTATCATTGATGAGCAGCCATTTAAGATGGTAGAGAGTGAAATATTTATGGGATACAGTAAATACCTTAATCCTCAGTTTGAAAAGGTCTCCCGTATTACTGTAAAGAGAGAGTGTATGAAGATGTATGCCAGTAAGAAAATGAAGCCGAAAGTAGTTTTAGATTCGGTTTCAAGGGTGAGTTTGACGTCTGATATGTGGACGGTGCAAAATCAAAGAAAGGGTTACATTTCATTAACTGCACACTATGTTGATGAAAATTGAAAACTCTGTAAGAGAATATTGAACTTTCACCACCTTCTACCTCTTCATTCCGGTTTGTTATTTCAGATTGCATTTACAACTGTCTACAAGATTGGGGCATTGAAAAAAAGGTCAGTTCATTAACTTTAGATAATGCTTCGATAAATGACAGTGTTATACAATTCTTACGTAACTAGTTTAGGGCAACCGATGATTTATTTTTTGAGAGAAAAATATTTCATGTTCGGTGTTGTGCATATATTCTCAACTTAATTGTACAAGAAGGGTTGAAATCAATTGACCAAACTATAGAGAATGTGAGGGACAGTATGAAGTACATAAGAGGCCCGCCGTCAAGATTGAGTATATGGAATGACATCATTCAACGTTTGAATTTGACGTCTCCAAAAATGTTGAAGCTAGATGTTTGCACACGTTGGAATTTCACTTTTGAGATGTTGGATTCAGCCCTGGAATTGGAACATGTCTTTTCAGAATATGTAGTGCGCGATAGAACATATGATTGGTTGCCTACTGATGATGATTGGAGCAAAGAGAAAGAAGTTAACAAATTTTTGAAGGTTTTTTATGACTGTACGAAAATATTTTCTGGCAATAAGTTTCCTACAACAAATATGTTTCTTTCATCTATGTGGAAGATCAAGGATGCCCTGAAGAAAGCTGCTGATGACGGTCCATTTTTTCTTCAAATCATGACAGGTGGTATGCAAATGAAGTTTGATAAGTATTGTGATGATTGTCATCTGATAATGTCCTTAGCTGTTGTTCTTGATCCTTGGCGCAATATGAGTTACGTTAAGTATGAAAAAGCGATGAAGACTGCTTTGAAATAGGAATATGTCAATATGTCCTAGAGGGGGGGTGAATAGGACTTTTTAAAGATTTATAAATTATTTTTCAATCCTATCACACTAATCCTATCAAAGAGTACAGATTAGGATTACTAAAAAAAAATTAACTCTACTGGCTTCCAAGCCTGATAGAGGATCCAATCATAACTACTTGTAAGATAACCAAATTTATGAATCAAATTGTGATGGATATGACTGTGTATGCATAAGATGTGATTTCAGATAATCATATGTAAAGACATGTAAGGCAATCACATAAATGAAAGACAATATCAATCTCAAACACAGTCATTTTATAGTGGTTCGACTACTTGTCTACTCCACTCCCGGCTTCCACAATCAACCCTTGAGTGACTGGATTTCATTAAGGAGGTTTTTCATGGTTCACCTCAAACCTAAGGTTTTAAATCAGGTTCACCTTCAACCTTTACAGAGGTTTCTACTCGGTTCACCTCAAATCCTGGAGTTTTGCTGGCGTACTCCTAACTAGATGTTTATGCTCTCCTCGGAGTAAGGGTCCACACAATGCACCCAGAGGTTTCTACTCGGTTCACCTCTAACCCTGGAGTTTTGTTGGTGTACTCCTAACCAGATGTTTATGCTCTCCACAGAGCAAGGGTCCACACAACGCACCCCGCACGTACACTCCTGTCGGAGGCCTCCTTCAAGGACTTCAAATGGTGAGCAACACTTAAAACCCAATCCTAGAAAGGAATGATCACGAGTATCCTCTGGACTCTAGATACTTACAAATAAGTTGATGAGTCTCATTCAGCGCAATGTTGAAGATCTCCTCATTGGTGTTGAAGGGTCTTCAGCTCCTTTGAATTGCAACATAAAGATGTATCTATACTAGGCTTTAGGTTGGGTCAAGGTTATGATGGAATACCACTCTCAAAAGATATTTCAATTAGGAAGATAGAGTGGTTCCAATCATCTATGCATTCAAGGCATCCCAGCTTAATGATTAAGGTTGTAGCTGGAGGATCCTTGAATGCGGAAGTTCATTCTCCAAGCCACTCTATGAGATATCAATGATGAGGATGGATTGGAGGATGAACTTCCTGAGAGAAAGGGCTTAGGTAAATGATAGGAAGGTTAGAACTCTCAAAAGCACTCTCTTCTTTCTCTACCAACAATAAAGACTAATCTCTTTATATATAGGCAAAAGGTTCCAACGGATATAAACGGTCATATTTATGACAGAGTTTCATATCATCGAGTAGTCGTCGATATGATCGAGCGTATACTCTCGATTGTATCGGCAGAGCTCTCGATGATACAAACTCAATTGTCATTTCGCTTTTGGAAACCTTCCGGCTACTGGTCGATGGGATCGAGATACACATCGATATTATCAGATTTCGAACTCCAATTCCATCGAGAGATGGATCGATCTATCGACAGATGAAATCAAGAGAGAAGCCTTGAATAATTTCAGGTTTAACAGATATGATCGGGGGACGGTTGATGTCATTGGAATTTATACATCGATCATATCGAAGACCATGTCGATGGGATCGATAAATCGTATAGATTTACCTTTAAGCTGCTGGACATTTTATGTTCGGACTCGATCCAATCGATGAGGTCTCGATACGATTGATATATGAATATCGATTTATCGACAGGCACCCCGATCAACATAAAAAATAACCTAAAATTCATGCTGGTGAAAATAAGCACCCTCAATCGATATGATCGACTGACTTCCTATATGATCGATATTTGAGTTTAGATTGAATCGGACAGTCATCGATATATCGAAGCATATGTTAGTTTTCTTTAGAAAAATAGGGGTGCCGTAAAGCAGTCTGTCAATATTATCGATCCGCTTCAAATATGATCGATATTTGAATATCGATGATATCGACAACCAAGTCGATATATCGATAAATTGTCCAGATGATTGTTTGATTGTTGGACGTTTTTTTTCCTCACTCGATTGTATCGATTGAGATCCCGAGGACATCGACAGAGCTAGTCGATTATATCAAAGTGATTATTGATATAATCGACAGTGTAAGAAAAACTATAAAGATTTTCCTTTTGATAAAAAGTTTTCTTACACAAAAATCCTAAGATGTTCTAGTTCTTTTTAAGGGTTTTAATCACCTGGTGTTTTGGGACATGGGATGTGAGGCTATGATTTACCTATGGCGAGCTTCTACACATCCAGTTGAGGCAGACGCTTGACTTGATCTTCCTATTAGGCGCTGTTGTCCGATTGACTCAACTAAACAACGTAATTGACAAACCAGGGCACGTAGTAGGTGTACTTTCAAAGTACATCTTCACGAGGATTTATTCTACTGAAAAGGCAATATCTGAAACCTCGAAGGTTCGTGACGCAATCGAAGCATTGTACAACGCGTACACAACCACAGTGTCCACACCAAGTGCTTCTAAAGTTAGATCGCAAGTTACTTTGGGCTTCAACGATGTTGATTTCATGTCTTTCTTAGTAAAAGAAAATACAGACACAGACACAAAAGTATCAGAATTAGACATGTATCTCAAAGAGTCGGTCATACTACAGCAGGATTCAGAGTTCGATGTTTTGGAGTGGTGAAAATTACGAGTTAGTAAAGGAAAATATCTTACATTATCGACGATAACACGAGATATTTTATCAATTCTTATTTCAACAGTGGCATCAAAATCTGTGTTTAGCACAGGGAGTAGGGTTGTGAGCAAGACTAGAAGTTCCCTTGCACCAGATACAGTGGAAGCATTAATTTGTACACAAGATTGGTTGCGTCCGAGTCTAGGAGGTGATCTTGATGAGGAAGAGGAGGAGAATGTGAATGAAGCCGTAACACATGAAACAACAACAATATGATGGATGTTATGTCTTGTTAGTTTATTTGAATTTGCAAATGTTGTAATGGGTACTCTTTTGACTTTTATTTTTATTTATTTGTTATGTTGATGGATGTTAAGCAAGCTGCGCAATGCATTTTTATATCTATTTGCTGACTTTTATTTTTATTTATCAGTTATGTTGACTTTTATTATTTTTTAATCCATAAATTACTTTTATCTTATGTCGGTATTTCATTATTATTAAAAAGCTTAAAATATTTTTTGGACATAATATGTAGATATGTCTTTAAGTGAGCCATCGGTTAACGTTTGAGACTTTGGTTTCTTAGTCCATTCTCCAAAGTCTGAAAAGTTCAAGATTTTGAGTAATTTGTATGGAGCCAAGTTTGTTAACAAAACTAATCAGCTCAGATTACACTTATCCTGTCGGGGTGGAGATGCAAGACCGTGTCTTAAAGCCTCAAAAGAAATTGAAGTTCTTTTTCAAGCAGTTCTTGATTCAAACAAAAAAATTTCCACTCTCCAATCCAAACTTTCTGAGGCAGAGAAGGAAGCTAAATTATTAGCATTGGAAGAAGAACGATTTTAACTCACCTTAAAGCACAGTATGGAAGAAGCTTCTACACATCAGTGATATCCTCCAAGACCACATGATGTCGAAGCAGGTTCAAGTTGCACAGGTAAAAAGAAAAATAGTAAGAATTCAGCTAAGTTTCTCTCTAGTCTAGGTGCATTTTACAGAACATTGGGAACCACGTATAAATCTTCTCACAAAAATATTTTAAAAAATCTAATTCAAACTATACAAGAGGAAGGTGATAAAAAACTATCTCCACCTTCTGAAGAGGGAGAGGTGAATGAGTACGTATATGAAGATTTAGATAGCAGCTCGGGCTCAGATGAATCTCTTCGACAATAGTCAGTAGTGTATGACTGTATTCAATTTGTATAAAATATTTTATTTTGTGCTTTGTCAAATGTATGTAAATGTAGTAAAATCATAATATATCCTTTGTCGCTCATGAACTTATAAATTGTAATGGGATGCGGATTACCTGCCAAAGCCCTTCCATAAACTTGTCGTAAGGTTCAAAACTGGCCCGAACTTGAAGGTTCGAAACTGGCCCGAACTCAGGTTCTAAAATGGCTCGAACTCGAAGGTTCGAAACTGGCCCGAACTCGCCCAAGTTCGACTCTGCCGGGTTTGGGCTGGAGATGTTAGCCTGGTGACCAGGCCCGGTTGGGTTTGGGCCTGGTGCGGCTGCTAAATGGGCCTAGACGAGCTGAGGTAAGTTCGACTTGGCCCGACCTGTGCACACCCCTAACAAGCATAAATCATAATTCCATACACATTCAAACATTTCAACAAACACATGGAATGCGTAAAAATCCACATAATCTACATATACATGCAATATATGGAAAACGTCGTATTTACGCACATGTGACAGTAATCAAGTTAGTCATAAATCATTACTAACATTAAAAGCCTTGAAAACCATAGCTTAGACATTTATAATCCACATCTTTCACCGGTAGACTCGTAATGAATTCAGTTCGAACACTATTTCTTCGTCTATGGCACAACGACAACCTATAGTATGAAATAGGTTAGTTATTTCATCATTTACTCTATTGGAATCCAAAAAACAAATTAGGGTTAGGATTTCTTACCCAAGTACAGAACCGGAATCACCGGTATAGCGATACAAACGTGGTGGTTAAGCACATGGAGCAGCAAGGATCGAATCCCTGGAGCAACTCTAACTCTGTCTCACACTTTCTCTCTCTTTCCTTCTCTTTCTTCTCTTCTCTTTCCTGGGGTTTTAGAAAATTTGTATGGCAAGGGAGAGAGGGTTTAAGGCCCTATATAGGCCTAGAACTGATGGGAATGGCCCCAGGGCCATGGTATACTTAGGTTATAGCAAAATACTAGCCGTTTCGGTCCAATGGAGCTATTCTGGAGGTCCCTTTTCTGCATGTGGCCAGACTTAAGATTCCTGACTTTGGATCTAGGTTAGGCTAAGTTTTTGGTCCGATCAGTTTGGGGATCGACCGTTGGGGACCTGTTTCAGTTCAACGGTCATTGGTACTCGATCAGGGCCACAAGTACATTAACATGTGTTGTATATTTTCCCTGATCTGAGGGTGTAATTGGTTCAGATTCTGATGGTCTGAATCCTTAGATTTAGCCTACAAGCGAATGACTCAATTCACTTAAGTTTCAGTTCATTTCCTGAAGATATTTGTGTTTCTCACTCACTTCGCTCTGGGCTTAAATTATGCACTTCTGGATACCTTTAGGACTTGATTTTTAAGATGGTTGTCAACTCTAACAAGGTGGTCGTAATCATATAGTTTTGGGATAATCGAACTTTCGACGTGCGGTTTAGGTTTGATACGGAGTTTCGTGATGCTCTTGAGAGTAACTAGGTTTTGAGATGGATCCTAAGTTTCAGGGTAATGTAACATCAATGGTTCTACTAGTTTTAGGTCTTACAGTACCTATTTAAAGTAATTAGTGCTAATTCTACAGGTAATCTATTTTAGCACTTAGTTAATTCTCATCTAATTTCTAAAGGATTTGGTCCTTAGTGATTTCTACCTGAGGTGGTACTCGGGTCTTTGTACGGATTTTTTCGAGACGTTATAGAACCCCACCTTGATACATGCTAAAAACCTATCCCTTGCAGCCCTTTTTGGGACGTTTAGGGGCTGGGCCTAAGGGCTTGGACGGTCCAACATATGGGACCGTCCAGCCATGTTGGTGAAAGGGAAGACCCCAGTGTGATCTGATTTTGGGAAGGTGGCCAACTGATGTAGACCCTACCTTGTTGTTCAGTAATGGAGGCATCCGTCCCTCCCTTTTTCCCTTAATTTGATGAGCATAGGCCCACTCCTTGGGTGATCCAAAAGGGAATAACAATCTATAATTGTTCTGTAACATTGCTGTCCATAAATTATATGAATTATTAAAAATACTTCCACTGCTCCAAAAATTGTAAAATTTTGTAGAGAAGTGGCCCACCCATTTTAGGACCCACCTAAAAAATATTGGGGCAAATGGATGCCTGTACACACCATGGTGGTGGCTGGACCAGCCCACTATAATATGGTGTCCAGATCAGTCCAATTTTCAGGACAGATTAATTTCTTTAAATGAATTAAAATATTTATAGATGTCTAAAAATTTTAAAATTTTGTGAAAGTGTGGTAAAATCATGTTAAGACCCATCTACCAAATTTCAAGGCCAATGGACCCCTTTGTACACCGTGGCGAGGGCCGGACTGGCCCACCACGTTGGGACGTCCAGGTCTATCCGATTTTCTGGACAGACTATTTTGTTTAAATTAATTAAGATACTTAGGAATATCCAAAAATTTTAAAATTTTTTAGAGGTGTGTCCCACATACGAAAATATCATCCTACAAAATTTTAAACCCAACGGACATTTAAGTTGGCCGTGATGCAGCCGGGAGTGGCCCGTTAGGTTGGGACGCCCAGGCTAGGGCGTCCAGCCTGCTTCGTGGGCCTACCTTGATGTGTTGTATATCCCACCACCCATCCACGTTGGGTCCTTAGGGGATTGATCATCTTCATTTTTTTAGTATTCAATTGGGGCCCATTGGGTGGATTTTTTGGGCCAGATACCCCGGGCCCATAGCTGCCTACACATGGGACATCCCTGCCTTAGGTTACTGCTGGGCCTGCATTCCAACGGCCTGGCCCACTTGATATATGTGTTGCATATCCTCTCTCATTTTGTGGAGCCCATAATGATGTGTGTGGGACATCAGGGATTAGTTATATTGAGAAATACTTCTATTGTTGGATTCCAACCAACCTAAAAATTTGGGTGGGCTGGAATTTGGCATTGAGCCCAATAATTATTACCTATAGATGTTCTTTTGGTGAAATATGGCCCACTAAATTTGAGGAGGATCTAAGTCAGTATCTTACCATCTTAATTTTTTTTTTATATTTTTTTATTTTGGACTTAATTAGTGCATGATTACAGGCTTATCCCAATTGGATTCTTCTTGGGTTAGTATCTTAATTAAGTATGGGCCTTATAGCCTTAGTTAGGCTGAAACTTTTGATAGGCCCATTGAACCCTTAGGTCCTATATTTATCATGCCATTATAATGGGTCTTATGGGACAAATACTCAAGTAGTTGGGCCCTTGTTTGCACACTATAATAAATCCATACTTGGGCCAAGATGTGAGGCCCAACTTACTTGTGTTAAAAATATAAGGATTTCTCATATGTTAGGATAATGGGCTGCCCATTAGGCCCACCATAATGAGTGAACCCATGACCCTTATAGTTGGGCCCTAACCTTGCTTAAGGGCCCACCAGGTTGCCTATGTAGTGGGCTTAGTGTATGGCCCACTAGGCCATGAATTGATTGTGCCTTGAACCTTTCTTTGCACATGTAGCAGGCTACCTTTTGGGACCTAGTTGAGGTTGGATGTCCTCCTTGATGGCCCTAAGGTAGGCTTATAGAGGCCCTTATAGGTGGTTGAAGGCCCACCTTGGGCCTGGCTAGGACCGACCCTCCTTAAGATTTTGACTCTCTTAGTTTGTGGGTCATCCAAAAGTACTGGGCCCCCACTAGAGGACTTCGCTTCTCCTTGTACCTATCTATGTACCTAGACCTTGTCCCTCCTTAGGACAGAGGAATACATTCTACAAGTAGTACACTTACATTATTATGACCAATATGCATCATCCGTATGAATTGAATGCATTGTATGGTGGTCATTAAAGGATGGAGTTTCTCCCCTTATGCACATTGTGTGTCTGCAGCTAGTGCATGATCTGTGTGTGTGACTCATGCATTGGTATAACATTTCATGATGATACCGTCCTTGCTTCATCAGGGTCTCTCCTCCATTGGGATATTCATGGATGGCTATATGAGTGGACACCGAAAATATTACTTGAACATATCGGGTGCATAGGATGCCCATGGGTAAAATTATCAAAACTTCCATAGTACCAAGGGTCTACTCTAATGCTGTAACCAAGTGAAAACTATGAGTGCACGAGAGCTTTAAACCATTAGGCCGCGACTCCCATTTTCGTGTAGTCGGTTGGATAGAGGTGTGACCTTACCTGCTTAGTATGAGGAGGCATTGTTAGGCTGAGTTGACTAGCTTATAAATGGGTCCACTACCATCAGGCCTTGCTGGTAATTGGCTGTCCATAGGTAGGTAGTGAGGTCCCTTACACTCGTTTGACTGTGTAGGGTCTGTAGATTGGCAGTCATTTAGTAGTGTAATGGAACCCAATGATTTCCTTATGATTGAAAATATACTTGACATATGGTTTGGTTATTAGCACTAGCATTACTTGCATCGCATTAGCATTGGCTGTGTAAGCCCCTTCATGCATTGCCTTAATATGGCGCCCAGTACTTATTGCATGGTATTCATGATAAGCCTTAGTAAGGCTAGTGATATTCTCATTGAGCATGTTCTTTCCTTGTACTTTCTGCTATTCTTTTGTGCACCATTGACACACACTTACACCACCCTCTAAGCTTCTATAAGCTTATGTACGATTGATGCGTGTAGGAGACTCTAGGCAGACATTGTAGCAATAGAGCGTGGAGTAGAGTTGAGCAGTGAGGACTCCAGTATTGCTGATTTCTGTTTTTTTTTTACCTTATGTATGTTCCTTTGAACTTGATGTAAACTTGTAAAAGTTAAAATTCTTAGTGGATTTTGTGATGTGTGCCCTTTTATTATTCTTAGATGTACTTGTTGTGATCTTGGGCATGCTCATATTGGAAAATGATTATACTATTATGGAAATCCTCCTTTTAGGATCCCAGGACCGGAACCTGTCTCAAGAGCCGAGAATGGGGTTCTATGGAGGCTGTTGTGGTCAGAACCAGCCATCGGGTTCCTTGTGAGTCCGGTTACCGAGTCTAGGGCGTGACAACATCGTAGAGCTAAGTGACTTCGGGTAGACAAATAAAGTAAAAATGTAGTGAGTAAAAATGAAATGCAAACTAGCCTTACTTCATGGAGCTAAATAAAACTAGGTAGGCAGGTAAAATAAAATACAGTAAATAAGATGAAGTGTCAACTAGCCTTGCTTCGCAGGATTTAATATCATGGATAGACAAATAAAGGAAAAGAAAATGAGAATAATGAGAATAATGTAGAATGAGATATAAGGAAATATGAATGTTATTGATGCACTTATAATGTGTGAAGTGGAATGTGATCGAAATAGAGGTAGACAAACTCCTAGTTTCAGTTATTGCGTTAATGGCTTTCTTTGTCTCTTACGTCGGGTAGCATGTCGGCATGTTAAAAATCTTTAACATACCTCGAGAAGCACCTACAGGTGAACTTTAACCCTCAAACACTCTCTGTAACTCTCTTTTTGCTCTCTATTTTTTTCTCTCGCTCTCTATTTTTGTTTCTTTTTTGTTTTCTCCCTCTTTATCTCACTTTCCTTTTGTTTTGTCTCGTTTTCAGCAATAAGTTCCGTATATAAGCATTGGTAGCTGCAATTCGCTGCTAATAATACAACTCGTTGGGTTACATTGTAGGTACCCACCTTTTAAATTGTAATACATATATATAAGTAATCATTACCTTAATTATATATATATATATATATATATATATATATATATATATATATATATATATATATATATATATATATATATATATCATATATATGAAACGTAATAATTAGTTTTTATTATTTTTTCTACAAATTGTTTAAATTCTTGTATCTTATTTGTTGTCCATCCGTTTTTGGTAATCGTAGTCTCGCTAGAAAGATAATCAGATAAGCTTCTTAACATGACTAGAATTACTTCGATCGGACCCCATTTGACTTGTCAAAAGTATGACCATTTAACATATGAGATCAATTGTCCACAATTTGACCGAATGTCTATTTTCAATGATCTTATGCTCATTGGAAATGCTGCCTGATAAGCTTTTCAATGAAACTGAAATCACTTCAATCGAGTCCCGTCTGATTAGTCTAAAGTGTGGCCAAAGTCTTTATAAGTTTGACCACCCGACAATGCGTGGTTTTGGTAAATAGACAGGATCTTCACCATCATAACCCGAATTGGAGAAAATTTAAGTTCATTAGGAAGATCATTGGACCACCTTTCTAATGAACCATAAATTATTTTGATCGGTCAAAATTTACTTTCAATAATACCATAACCATTTTGTGTATAAGAATGACCGTACTTTCTGCAATCTTGAAGATGTGACCTCTTACGCCTTAACACAATATTATTCGAGAAGACTAAGTAATACAGAGAGCGGTACTTGGGTAGAGAGAGTTCATTTTATTAATTTTCGTACATCAGTTGCTACGTACAAAGAGTTTTTGGGGTTCTGGAGTTCAGATGCACGGTCACCACTGAATTGTTGCTAGATTTGGCGTTAGCCAATCGGGTCCATTGGTTGTCTCCAGGACATGCCAAGTATGCTCCTAGTTTGACCTGTTTGGGTTTTTAATGATTTTTAGGTCAATATGAGATAATTTATTGAAGTCAATATGAAGCTCAAAGAGTGGTTTGTCCTCGTTTTAGGTGGGGTGTCTATAGTAACATGCTGCACAAAAAAGAAAGAAAATATGCATCTATTGTTTTGATGATGTTGGGTGAGATTAAAGGACTTCCATACTTGAATCTCTAATTGGGTTTCAGCAGGTACACAATTTCCATCAAGAGTGGGGACAAAATCTATAGAGATATGAAAAGAAATCAACACATATCTGCTATAATGAGTCGTGAGAAGATTTTCCCATTCATGCAAATAACGTACATTATAGCCACTTTGAGGTGTTTAGTTAGGAATCTGAAAGAGGGTGGTGTCTCAGTTGTATATGGAAAAGGTATGTAGATAATCAGGGAGCATCGAATATGACAACCATAGTATAGTCCTTGAAAAGATAATAAAGAACACATAACTTCCTTAGGAAGATGGTATAAGTTTCTGTAATATAAGGGAGTGAGGACAGGATTGTTGATGTGAGGGATCCTATCAAAGACAAGAATATGAATTTCCAAGAACCTCTATAAGAGTTGAGAACTTTGGCGGGAAAATAAGAGATGGTTAATGGAATCTATGATTTCTTGTGAAAGATATAAAATACGTTTAATGGGATAGATGCATAGTGGAGCAAGGATGTGGACAAAAGTTTGCTCAGGGGGCGATTGGAGAGAGAGGAAATCTTCTAGAGTGTTTGACTTTCATGTGATATGCTTGATTGTAAACATCCACTAGGAAAACCATTATGCCTATCAGAGAAGATGAGGATGGGGCAACATTTTCTGTTTGAACTGCGGCATCTTTAAACAAGAAGGCATATCCATTTCAACCTATAAATGATGGTCAATTAGGTGAAACTGAAATTTGGAAATAGCTTTTATTTATTTTTTATTTTTTAAATAACAAGTATCTATTTAAAAGTGGATTGATAATGTTGCCTTGCTTGGCAGAAGGTTCTACTTTTGTATCCACATAACTTTCGTTGGCCATTTATATCTTCCAAGAGGGTTGAGCTCCAATAAAGATCATTAACATTTGCTTGCAGGATTTGAGTATTAGAAGGTGTCATGATCTACAGGGGGGTAGATACATGAGGTGAGCTTTAAGAAATCTGACGACTTCTGTGTGTTTTGTCATCCATGGAGGAGGTTGCTTCTTTAGTTGCCAGGACAGGAGGCTACAGTGATGAGCAATATGGGGAATGAAGTTTGATACATAGTTAATGAGTCCCAAAAATTTCTCAATCTGTTTGCACCCTAACGATGTGTTTAAATACTGATGCAGGCATTCTACAATATAAGGTTGTGGTTAATACTACCCTTGCGAGAGTTTCATTCCCAGAAACTCAATGATATCAGTGCAGAGAACCATATTCTTCAAAGAAAGCATGATATCATAATGTTGTACAAGCTGATAGAATTATTGGAGCATCTGAATATGAGCATCAATAGTTTTGGAGAAGAGGAGTATGTCATTAATGTAGATGAGAGCATTCTATAGTATTGGTCGAAAATTTTAAATCATTGCCTTCTAAAATACACAATGAGAAATTTTTAAGCCAAAAGGGAGAACTGTCCATTAATAATGTGCATCAGGGATTGTGCAATCAGTTTTGTGCCAATCTTCTGGATGGATGCCAAGTTGCCAAAATCCTGCTCTAAGATCAAATTTTGAAAATTTTATGAGTACTAGAAAGTTGTTTAAACAAATATTATCTATGAGGAATTGAGAACTTGTCATTAGTGAGGAAAGCATTAAGAAGTTAGTAGTTGATGATGAATCTTAATTTTTCTCGAGCTTGCTTTGCTCATTTATTAACATAGAATGCCTGACAAGCCCACTAGAAAGTAGTGGGTTCAATAAGTCCCTAAGCCAACAATTCAAAAATTTCTGAATGAGCCAATTGGAGATGCTCTGGTGACATTCCTGGATGAGACGCTTTAGTGGGATTTGTGTCTTCATTCTTCGTGAAAGGTAGTCGCATGAAGAACACAAAATTATGCCAAAGAGGATGAGGGTGCTTGAAAGCAGCATGAGAGTCTGAGCAATAGTCTGGTATGATTTTCCATTGGATTTCTTAAAGGGAAGGTTATAGATGGTAAATGTTGGGAATGGAAGACCATGGTAAGGTAACTTGTTTGTGGACTAGGCCATGGGGAATTCAATGTAAGTTGTGGAGCTAATAGAGCGAACCCAATGATGAGGTCCTTTTTGGTAAGATTGGAGGCTAGGAATTTATGATAGCCTTTGAGTTGGGGAAAGAGTTTTAGGATAATGGTGCGGTTGATTTGACAGGTATGGAAAGCCTTCCCATTTGCAGTGTGGAAGGCTTGGATATGGGGTTGCTGCATAGAAGGAGGAAGTTGGGATTAAGAAGGGAGACAAAGGCACTGGTATCAAAAAGAGATATGGATGGAATAAGTTAGCTATATGGTTCAGGAAGGATATGGACATGGATAAGAGGGGTTGGCTGAAGGATCGAAAAGACTTTTTGAAGGATGATCGGAAGAGATTTATAAAGTTTAGAAGATTCATCTTCGTTGCTAGAAATGGAACAAGATTCTTTTTGGAGGGCAAGAATTGCATCATGATGAAAGTTATCAGTGACTAAAAAGATGGATTTAATATCCGAGAACTCACTGTCTTTCGCCGAGGTAGTTGCCTTCTATAGGAAGGCTATGTTGTGTTTCTTTGAACGATGGGGACAAATTTTGAAAAAATGTCCTCATTTGCCATAAAGGAAGCATCTATCAGTCACATTTTACAGGAATTGTTTCTTCTTGAAGAACTTCCATCTTTTCCACATAATGGAAGGAATACGATGAGCCACAGGTTTAGTAAATTTCTTGAAATGATGCTTCTTTTCAGTATGACATTCACTATTGCAGTCATCTTTGCATTTGATAGAAAGAAAAGGTTGATCATATATTGAACCAAGACATCTTCCCAAGTGTTCCATATATTTCATGAACTTATGTTGGTTGCATAGTTTCTCTATTGCTTGGATGCTGAATTGATGGATGAAGCCAAATGATATCTATTGGGGATTGTGGCCTTTCAAGTATGTTTGCATGAGGTTTAGATCATCAATGCCATTTAGGATATAAAATCTTTGGGATCAGACATTAAATGTTTTTCCATGTTCTTTTTATCAAAGGAACATAACTTGGCTTAGATCATCAATGCCAGTTATTAAAGGAACATAACCGGGCAAGAAAAATAGATGAATGGAATGGATTTGTCATAACACCATATGGGGTCCACTATGTAAAAAAAAAAAAGGTTGTGAGTGACGTGCTGACACATGTCACCTGAAACAGATTCCCACTCCCGACTCTCTCTCCCATCTCCTCCTCTACATCGATAGAAGGGTTCTTGGACCCATCTATCCCTTCTAAACCATAAGGAATATGGGCCTATGGTCCGATCCAAACCGTTAATAGGTGGGTCCGCCATTTTAACCCATCATACAAAACACATACACACACACACACACCCACCCACTAGATGTACAATGCCCATTTCTATAAAATAGATGGAATCGACTTCCTCTCCCACTCTGCTTTTTCGTCACTCCACAATGAACAGCTTCACATTGATCTTATCCAAACCATCCATCTTGCAGATTTCATTTAAAGAAAAAAAAGAAAAGAAAACGAAAAGGATAAGATAAGATAAGATAAAAAAAATAATGTGCATTAGCCACCACAAAGCCGCAAACTACCGAACCCATTAGAAAATCACCATTAAAACTTCTTCTCTTGTTACACCAAGCTCTTGGACATCGATCTTCATCATTTAGATAATCCAGAACTTCTAAAGAAGCATTAATTCAGAAATCAACATTAGATGTGGTGTCTTCTTCCTCATTTAAATGACATCCGTATTACCTTTCATTAGCTACATTTTGATTCAGATTTTCTAACAGGTATTCATCTATCACACATGAATCATGTATATATAAATCAGGCATTCAAATCTATATCTTTAAAATTTCCCTATGCATGAATAGTTTCCTACGTGAAATCACCATGAATATTTGAATTATGATTCATAACAGGTTCCAGTAGATCATAGCCTTAACTTGTCGTGTGTAGACTGATTGTGAGCTTGGATAAACCTTCTCCAAAGTCATCACCCAACTGAGGTGTTTAGTTTTTCATTCTAACCAACTAATTCAAACAAATTATATTTGTGCCAATTCAAGTCAAGCTGCTTCGTCTCTCATGCCTAAACCAAGTAGGTGATCATTCCCTATTGAAAACTTCATAAATAATTATCTTATATGAGTTAGGCATTGAGATATTCTTAATTGTATTAAGTCGATACAAATATTATTTTTTCCATTTAATATTTTAAATTATCAAGAGTTGATAATGAATATTAATTGTATAAACATGGACACTATATTTGTTGTATTTTTGTTATTGTGTGTGAAAATGTAGGTTTGCGTTAGATACATTGCTATCATGGTTAAATTTGAATAAGTATAGATACTATTACCTTTAGATATTGATGCATGATCTGAATTAAAATTATATGTCTATTCGATGTTGCTAATTTGATATTTTGTGTATGCTAAGAATCATTGTCTAGAAATCTTAAATGATGAATTGACATGTAAGTTGTAAACTTATAAAATGTGTCATATGCGAGCTATTTCAATTTTCTGGAAAGATTTAATGATTCTCATAGGTGCTCTGCATAGGGTCATTTCCAAAAGGATCGACACAATACGGGTGCTCTACTAAGCATCATTCCCAAAAGGATCGGCACGGGTGCTTTACCTTAGGTGATTCCCTAAAAAAAGATATGCACACATGGGCGCACTGCCCTGGGCTTTTGTCTCTAAAAGGTTATACTTGTACTCTGCCAATGGTCATACCCTGAAAGGATCAACACTGGTGCTCTGTCGTGGGTCATCCCCTAAAAGGATCAACACACATGGGTGTTTTGCTCACTCCTAATCTTAATATTTCAGGAAATCTATATTAAAACAATTTATTCATTTATATTCATGAAAGATGAATGATTAATTATGATTTTAAATCCAACATTCACCTTATTTTGATTGACATGTCGGACTTACATTTGGTAACATTTGTGAAGCTTTCAACTTGGGATTGATGTGATCCTATTGATTTGTCAACTCATTATGTTTTAATCATTTCAGGTTATGAATATTTTGAAGATGCAAGATACTACTATTGGTAGTGAGAGCATTGGATGTGATTGGATGCACGTGATATGTCATTTTGCATAGAATCAGATTAATTTTATTTTAGAATTATGAATGTAATAAAGATTTGAACTTGATTCAAAATTTTCTTACTTTGAGTTAAGTTAAATAATTATGCATCGATTTAGTAACAGATTATGGAATTAATTATCTTAATATGTGGTTTTGAATTTTAAAATTTGTGGGCTATGGCGAGAGGAAAAGAAATGCATATTTACTTGTCATTCTTTACCTTTTTCCTAGGTCACGAGTCTGAAATTTGGGTCATGGATACCCTATTCGGATACCCAAATTTTGGGGCGTGACAAAGTTGGTATCAGAGACATGTTGATCCTAAACGTATGACTTAAAATAGGGATTTAAGTCTGAATTTTCCTAAATGGCCTTAACTAAGAGATAATAAATTAAGATCCATATGTAGGATCTTTCCATCATATGTGATATAATATTTAGATCCCATTTAGGCTATATGTTAACATACAAACTCAAATATGGATGTTAGGAATTTTATAAGATATTTTTAAAACTATTTCTTACGTTGGGTAGCAATAGTCAATAAAAAAATTTTGACTTTGAAAAATCATAGCTGTTTAAGTAAATCTTCGATTAAGGTGATTCAAAACCTCAATTGAAGCTTGATAAGTATAATTTGATAAAAAAAAAAGTTAAAAAATAAAAATATTGACCCTTCATGTGCATATTTGAGGTTCAGGAAATCCTATTCAGAAATCGTTCAAATCTGGACAGAGTATACTCTCTGAATTAAAAAATAATAATCTAGATTTCAAAATATTATAAAATTTAATAGGGGTATAGTAAAATTATAGATATATCCATATAAAAAATTTCAAATTAAAAAAATGTCCTAAAATATCAAAAATAATAATGAGAATAACACCCTTATGACCATAAATTTTTGCACATAGTTTTGAACTACATCTTAGTTTGATTTCTCTTAGATCTTCATGTATGCCTACATTGAACCATCCAATTTTCTTATAACCTAAAAAAAAAAATATTCAGTAAAATGTATAATTCCCCTCACCTAAACTAGGCTATGACAGATCAGAGTACGAACCACAGGGCCGCATCGGAGACTTAGGTACCCAATGCAGCAAGACAATTAACAATTATTGACAAGATCCTCTAGGCGATGGAGGCATTTGCCTCATCTATAGGAACACAAGTGCTTAGAACTCAATCTTAAGAGTAGACTCAAATGACACCTTTAGCCCCTGAAGGGATGAGGTCCTTATTGGAAATGTTTAAGAGGAAGAGACCACCTATGTTTAAAGGCAGGCCTAACCCAAGTGAAGCTGAGTGTTGGAAGAGGCAGATGCAAAAGATTTTCTCGACTATGAGATGTAACGATCAACAAAAGGCTGAATTAAAAATATATATGTTGGAAGGAGAAGCCAATCATTGGTGGGAATCTATAGCCAGGGAGAACCTGAGAATTAAAAGGTGGACATGGGAACAATTCTGCAAAAAGTTTGATGATAAATACTTTTCAGCATATGTGTGTGCTCAAAAGGTGATAATATTCATGAAATTAGAATAAGGAGATATGACAGTGTGTCAGTATGATGCAAAGTTTACAGAATTGGCATGATTTGAGATATTTTTTATACAAGATGAGCTTCGTAAAGCGTGAAAGTTTGTTGGGGGACTAAAACTTTTATCCGTACTCGATTAGCACCATTTCTTATTAAAACATATGCAGAAGTATTGGAACGCACCATCGTAATAGAAAAAGACTTTGATGAGCATTAGAAGAACCGCAAGCCGAGGAAAGATATGAGGAGTGGAGTCAGGACCACCCCCCATACATCCCTCACACAACATGAAGCAACTAAGTGATAGAGGATAATGCAAACATCAGTACCCAGGCATGCCACTATGCAACTTTTAATGTAATTCACTAAGATTTTCCATAATGGCAGAAACGTAGGCCATCCTGCCCACCACTGTCATCTACTACCTCGTCATTAATATCCATGGAATTAAGGACCACCACAATCATTTTACAGGCTGCCTCCTCATTATGCACCGTCTACTTTGTATCAACGACCTCCGTCACCCCCTCAGATGATTCAACCAGCTGCAAGACTATCACAACCTCATCCTCAGAGGCCTGCATAGCTACATCCATGATCTCAGCAACCTAGAGCCTCTCAAGCTTATCCGAGACCACCTCAACAATCATAACAATAGGTTAAGCCTCCCCAATATCAGCAACCGAGGCCAGGAAGTTAGGCGCATCGACCACAAGCTCAAGGACGTGTTTACGCTCTATCATCATTCATAAATGATCAAGCCCAACTTCAGGAGTATGCACCTTGAGAGTATGAGGATTCAAATCAAAGCTATGTTGATCCAATGCCACCTCAGGATGATACTATACAGATGTATGACACCACCGCTGCTACATATAAGGACCCAATACAACCTACAGATATCACCCCTCATCACGGTGCTGAAGCTACTAATGATGTAGTGGAAGGTACTATCTTGGCTTACGCCTCTCTTGCCAGAGCATTATTCTATTCAGGAGCTACACATTCATTTATATCTTATTTCTTCATATGCTCTCTTCATATATCACCTACACGATTAGATAAGAAAATTATCATAGCAACCCCTCTTGGTAAGTCCATGGATTTAGAAAAAAATATACGAAGAATGCACCATCATGATTGAAAAAGAAATACTACTAGTAAATCTCATAATTCTGCCTATGAGGGAATATGATGTCATCTTAGGAATGGATTGGTTGTCCCAGTACCATGTCAAGATAAATTGTTTCAGGAAGATGATTACTCTGAACATATAAAGATGATCTCGACTAAAATTTTATGGGACACGAAGAAGGAAAGCGCTGATTAGTTTGTCGGCTATTGTGGAAGTCGAACAATCAGGAGGGATTGAACAAATACCCGTGGTTAAGGAGTTTTTAGAAGTCTTTCAGGACATTCCAAGGTTACCTCTAAAGAGAGATGTGGACTTCAGTATTGATCTAATGCCAGGAACTGCACCCATCTCTAGAGCACCTTACTGCATGGCTCTGGTTAAATTAAAAGAATTAAAGGATTAAATCTAACAGTTGTTAGATCAAGGTATCATTAGAGGCAGTGCGTCACTGTGGGGAGCACATGTCTTATTTGTAAGGAAGAAGATGAGACTATGAGATTATGTATCAATTATCGTCAGTTGAATAAAGTAATAATTAAGAACAAATATCTTATTCCTAGAATTGATGATTTATTTGACCAGCTTAAGGGAGCAAGGTACTTTTCTAAAATAGACTTGAGGTCAGGTTACCACCAGTTAACAATAAAGGACGAAGAAATGCACAAGAAGGCTTTTAGGACTCATTACGGGCACTACGAGTTCTTGGTAATGCCATTTGGATTGACAAATATTCCAGCGGTATTTATGGATCTTATGAATCGGGTATCAAAACCTTATTTGGATTGATTAGTCATAATGTTCATTGACGACATTCTTATATACTCCAAGACTCAAGAGGAGCATGAGGAACACCTCAAGACCACTTTATAAATGTTAAAGGAAAATCAATTGTATGCCAAATTATCAAAATGTGACTTTTGAAAGCAGGAAGTAAAATTCTTGAGGCATGTGGTGTTAGAGGAAGGGATATCTGTGGACCCAAATAAAATTGATGTAATATTAGAATGGGAGCAACCCTCGAATGTGTCAGAAGTGCAAAGTTTTATTGGCCTACTGGTTACCACTGAAGATTTATGGAAGGATTCTCCAACATATTAAGACTACTAACTAATCTAACTAAGAAGAATATGAACTGTAAGTGGGATCAAGATTATGAGCAAGCATTTACCGAACTGAAGAAGTGGCTGACATCAACCCTAGTTATAGCATTACCAACAGAAGGAGAAATATTTGTCATTTTTACTGATGCGTCCTATCAAGGATTAAGATATGTCCTGATGCAAGGAGGCAAGCTATCGCATTCTCATCACAACAGCTAAAGTCTCACGAGAAAAATTACCCGACACATGATTTGGAGTTGACAACAGTGGTTTTTACGTTAAAAATTTAGATGCACAGGAACGTACTACCTGTATGGGGAGCAATTCGAGTTATATTCAGACTATAAGAGCCTAAAGTATCTTTTCAATCAGAATAAATTGAATATGCATCAGAGAAGATGGATGTAAGTTTTAAAGGACCACATTTCGATATTTCATATCACCCAGGAAAAGCAAATGTTGTGGTTGATGCCCTAAGTAGAAACACACGAAGACTTATGTTCATAACCTCAAGTGTAAGGTCGCGATGTAGTAATAACTCGGTGAGACCAAGGTTGAATCCACATGGATTGAGCTTATGTGCATTCTGAATTTAGCTAGAATCAAAACTAGGATAAGAAAAATCTAGAATAAGGGGAATAATTGTGAATAAGGTGAAATTATCAATTAAAAGGGACTAGGGTGCTAAGGATCCACTTGTAAGTTCTCAGGATGCTACCTTGCATGATTCAAGGATATAACTGGAATCAGAGTCCTATCCTATCCAATTAATGAGAAGAGATTTGTCAAATCTCTGAACTTCTCATGGATCTAATCATCAATGGATAAGAGTTGTGAGGATTTGGAAGTAATTCCAGCACTTAACCATGCCTACGAGACAAGGCAAACAATAGGATCTACCAACCTACAATAATCATAAGAGAATTGTGAAGGTTAGGAAGGATTCCATCATCCTACCATGCCCAAGAGATGATGGTGAACAACAGAATTTTCTAATTTCACAATCTCAATTCTGGAAAAGAAGATATTTCAAGTTATCATAGATTGATTGTAATTTATCACAACAAACCATTAAAAACTAAAAATATTCTTTCATAATCAAACTAAAATCCAAGAGAGTTCAATGAAACATGAATCAAAACAAAATAAACATCCTAATCATGCTACAAGCTTCACCTCTTAGCCCTAGGTAAGAGGTTTAGCTAACCATAGACATGATTAAACTAAAATTTCTTAAGAAAAATATAAAAACAACTAAGGAAAGGGAAGAAAAATCTTGGCGACGGCTTCTCCATGCTTTTTCTCCACTCCTCAAACCCTAGATGATGCCTAGGGATGCCCTAGGGACTTCTATTTATAGTTGTTCATCACCTCCTTTTGCACCGAGTTGGAAAATTTTGAAAATTGCCCCAAATTTACGCAGTCTGCGTAACATCTGCGTAACCTCGACTGGTAGATGACAGTCTTCAACTGGTCGAGGGTCACCTCCACTGGTCAAGGATATTCTTCGATTAGTCAAGGATGATGGGAATTTAGAGGATTTTGTTGCTAGAGTTCGAGTTGAGGAATCTTTGACTAGTCAAATGAGATAGATTTTTAGGGTTTCTTTTTTTCACTTCAAGTCTTCAATGCTTTTTATTCCTCACTTGATTTTCTTGGATCTTTAGTATGTGAATTCTTCATTTTTGTCTTCTAAAATCCATCCTTTGTTTGATAATTCTTAAGCATTAAGTCCATACTTTTAGCATCCTTTTCAATCCAAGCTCTTAAATGTACTTTATGACACAAACATGATTAAAATAGAACATTAAGCATTATCATGTTCATAAAACCAAGTAATAAATGGGAGATAATATGTAATATTTGACCCTTAACACAATGCCTAACCAGTATTTTTCTATACCCGAGCAAAGTATGAGAAAAATGAACTTTAATGCGTAATGTTCAAACCATTTTTAGAAAATAATCTTTTGTGTAATTAAGTATGAATGAGTAGACTCAAGATGAGAAAGTGAGATTTTGAAAACCTAGAGCTGAATTACATAAGCAATAGATCAAATAAGTTCTTTATTTATCAAGTCAGAGCATAGTTCACATATCAAGTTTTTCAATGTGCTTAGCGAAATACTATCTTTTCATAACGTTAACCATACTCATCACTTTCAAGATTGGTTGAAAACTCAAGTACTGATTCCGAACCTATCCCCTTTTCCTTCTTTTTCCAGTTTTGATTTTATATCAACAGTTAAAAAAAATTTCATTCTTTTATAGACCTTGTATTATTTTTGCATTCTTTTCCAGTCTTTTCATCATACATGACTTTTTTATCGATCTCCTATTTTTTAACTGGTCTTTTTCTTCTTTTAAGTTGGATAAAATTCTCCAAACTCGATTCTCAAGATCTTTTGATGATCACCATACTAATAATAAGAAAATCTAATATTATTCATAGAAAGAAAATTGAATGTGTCTTGTAATTTAGATTAACATGTTATTCAAACTTCCTCTTAATCACTTGAACGTGGGAGCCATAAGTGATAGGCTACTTAGTTGCTCAAACTCCAACAATTCAAATTTTAATTTCTATCTTATATCATACTCAAAACAGTCTTAAATGCACAAATTATCACTTTCTAAACAGATAAACGTTGAAAAATTTTCAAATGTTGCTCAGAACTGAGAAAACACTGATCAGTTTACCTAATCTCCCATCTCCAACCTAAAATCTACATTATTCTCAATGTAAAAGAAATAAGCATGATTTATAAAAGAGAACGTAATTGAAGGAGAAGTGATGGAAAAATAGTACTTGATGAAGAAATTTTGAGGGTTTTTCTAAAGGATCTCAGCATGAATGTAAGACCCGTATCTTGGTCCGTACCTTTCCGTAGACTTTCGCGGTCTTACCGGTCGAATTCCAGCGACCTTCGACTCTTAACCGGTATCGACGCGCGACCCTGATTCATTTTCCGACAACCCGAGTCGACTCAACCCGAGACCAATACCATAGCGACCGCACCGTCGTTGCGGTTTCGATACCGCGACTCGCGTGCCGAGGCGATACCCTGGTCAAGAGATATGGGCCAACGTTCAGTGCGAGAAAACGCCGCGCATTGCGAAAACTCAAGGAAATCTCTACGATGTGTCACATCAATCACATCAATCCCATCAATCAGTCAATCCATCAAGTCATAACATGTCAAGTACACATCACTTTATTCTATTTTCCCAAGCAACCATAAAAGTCTCCCAAAACCATACCTCTCTTACACAAAAAGCTACAAAAGTCTTCACCACCCATACCTCTCTTACACAAAAGCCTCAAAAGTCAATATTTTCTTACACAACCATCACTCACCACATCCATCCATCACTCTCTCTCTCTCCCTTTACAACTCTCTCTCTCTTTCTCTCTTTCTCATTTTAAATCTCCAAGAAAAATTCCAAGCTCCATACATATGGAATTTTCCAAAATTCCCAAGCTCCAAGTGTGGCCCACCTTTTCACCCCATCATCTCCCATCTCAACCCTCCATTCTTCATCTCATCCCTTGAAGTTAAAGCCAAGGTGCCAAGGAACTCCTAGGAGCAAGAAGATCGGACGGTGGGTGCCTCTATACGGTAGTTTTTCTTGTTTTTATGGTGGACCAAGTGAGGCCCACCGATCAATGGTGTGGATCTCACTTGGGACCCTAAAATGTGGCCGATAGCCCATTTGGATCATCACGATCGTTCCATAATGGGGTCATTCTCCATGGACCCCATCATGATGTTTATTTCATTTAGAAAGGTCATCTAGACCGTCCATATCGGTGGGGAATGGATCTCCACCGTTGATTTATATTTTTGATGATCTCATGTTCAAAGGGATCCGTTTATTGTATGATTTCATTCAAGGGAGGGCTCATAGTGGCGGAGCCCTCCATCACAAGGCGTGTCCCACTCTCCATGTCTCTCTCTCTCTTTTATTTCTTTTATTTTATTTTATTTTATTTTATTTTTATGCAATAGGACTGTGTGGCCCACTTGAATGGATCCCACCTTAATGTATTTATTTTTATTCAAGTGGGGCCCACCTTAGACGTTGAACCCATATCACCCATCAGTGGTGGCCCACTTCATCAGGGCTCACCACTCTTTAAAAAAATATATATATATAAATAAAACCGTCCAGCCTCTGGGACGCTAGACATTTCTAAAGAAAAAGAGAAAAAGGAAAGAAGGAAAGGGACTTTTTGGTGGCCCACTCGCTTAGGCTCTACTTTGATGTATATATTCGATCCAAGCCGTCCATCCTCTTGCCCACATAGTTTTAACCGTCAAATAAAAGAATGGGACTGATCTGAATATCTTGTGGGCCATAGCAAGGGAAACATTGGCGGTTACCATTGAACAATTTTCTGGTGTTTCTATGCACCCAAAAAATTTGAACTTCGGACTCATTTTGATTGTTACGGGCCACTGATCGCAATGGCCGGGGCGAATTTCATTTTTGCGAGCCCCACGTGCGAAAAACCCCGGGAAATGGGTTTTTCCCCTTTTTTTTAAAACCCAATGGCAGAGGCCTTGCCTCTGCCTCTAACTGCAAGCAGCGCTGCACGCTGCTGCGTGCAGCCGTGGAAACGGCGGGCCAGCGTCCAGCGTAGGACCCACGGCTCCAGCCGTGGGCCCCACCATAATGTTTATTCGTCATCCAACCTGTTCACGAGGAGGGTCCCCTCCTCAGGTGGGCCCCCTCCAAGTTTCGGGCCGATCCAAAACTCAGGTGGCCCACACCACTTGAAACAGTGGAATCAGATGTCTACCATTGAAATCTTTTTGGGGCCCACAGAAGTATTGGATCAAGCTGAAATTTATGTTGTCCCTTCATCCAGGCCCGAGGGACTTAATGAATGGCTTGGATGGCAAATAGACATTTCAGTGGGCCCCACATGGGACCCACAATGTTGTACGTGTTTTCAATGGCCACCGTCCAGGCGGACTGTGGTACCCACCTTATGTATTATGTGGCTGGACGGTGGGGCCATTTGTAATGTATGTGCTCCATCCGCACTGTCCACTGGACAGTGAGACCCACCATGATGCATGTGGTGCATCTAGACCGTCCATCCACTTGGTGAGATCATTTTAAAGCATGGGTTATTAGTTGGGTGGACCACTCACATATGGGTTAGGCCCATTTGATTTGTAACAGGCCTATGGGCTAGGCCCATTTGAATTATAAAAGGCCTATGGGCTAGGCCCATTTGATTTATGAATTGCTTATGGGCTGGGCCCATTCGATTCATTTAAGGCCTAAGAATTTGGGCCCACTTGATATGTAAAGCCTATGGGCTTAGGCTCACTTGATATTTAAGGCCTATGGGCTAGGCCCATTTGAATTTCAAAAGGGGATGGGCTAGGCCCATTTGATTTATAAAATGCTTATGGGCTAGGCCCATTTGATTCATTTAAGGCCTAAGAACTTAGGCCCATTTGATGTGTTGCAAGTCCATGGGACTAGGCCCATTTAATGTACTTCAAGGCCCATGTAATTGGACCCTTTTGTTGAAATTTTAAAGCCCATGGAAGTAGGCCATTTGATATATTGTAAGGCCCATGGGACTAAACCCATTTGATTATAAAAGGGTCCATGGGATTAGGCCCACTGGATTTATTTGAGACCCATGAGTTAGGCTCATTTTATTTGATTAAGGCCTAGGGGTTTAGGCCCATTTGACTCATGTTAGGCCTATGGGTTGAGTCCCTTTTTATGTACATGTGGGGGCCCAATTGGTGTGGCCCATTGATCATATATTAGACGCATGAGACTAAGCTCATTTGATGCAATCCAAGGCCCACGGATTTTGACCCATTGCAATCCACATAAGACCCATTAGTATGACCCATTTATGTGGCCCATCTGATTAATAGAAGGCCCATAAGATATGGCCCATTTGATATATATGTAAGGTCCAATGGGAAGAACCTACGGTCCATTGCAATGTGTAAATCCATTACAGACTAAGTACCGATGTTTACAAAGATCGTGCCTTGGGAGCAATGTTGGTTTGACGTCCACATTGCGAGTGTAATGTTGGTTGGATGTCCACATTACGACTCTCCTTAGGGCCCATTACTGGGCCGTACTTGCTGTGTTTCGGCCGCCTAGGCCCATCTGCGTCGTAAGGATGGTTCATCACTCATTTACATGTTTAGTACAGTTTCATGACCCATGATCATACGCATCATATGTATGCTTGATATGAGGATTGACTGATCATAGTATATGCCTTCGGGCAGGCTGTTTATGGGCTCCTGGTTAGGCAGTGTTGCCCTACATGAGCGCACGATATGCGCAGGATTGGTTGCATGACTGGATAGCGTGATTCATGCATTCCGTATTTGTATGACATGGTTATTGTACGCCCTAGCGACATCGGGGCCGTAGCCTCCACAGACAGATCGTGGTTGGCAGGATTGGATACCGAAAATCTTATTCTACATGGGGTGCGATTGATATCCCTGGGTGAAAGTCCCTAAACCCTTATGGTACCAAGAGGTTGCTCCAACGTCTAGACCGAGTGGGTAGATGAGCCTTGAGTGCCGATTACCAAATGGTTACGCTCTCCACTGTGTCGTGGTCAGTTGGAAGGGGGTGCGGCCTTACCCACCCGAGGGTAGGGGGCAATACTAGGCTGAGTCTGACCAGCTGGAGGAATGGGTTCACTATCGATGAGTCGCGCCCGATATTGGCAGACGGATAGTGAGGTCTTTTCCACTTACCTCTTTGCGTGATGTGGCAGAAATCTGGTTTAGAGTGTACTAGACCCCGGTGACATCCCATATTTGAACTGTATTGATGTGTGGACATAGATGAGGATCTGTATGCTTGAGTTGCATTACACATCGCATGGTCTTAGGTGGCCGATACCATTCATGTCTTGCATTGTATAGCCTTGTTACGGCTCATGACGTTATAGTTCCATCTGCATATTTCACATTGCTCTGACATTACATGTTCATATTACTACCTTGCGCACACACTTTCACCACCCTCTAAGCTTTCTGTAAGCTTATGCACGACCGTTGCGTGCAGGTGACATTGGATCGCAGCAGCGCTGAGGCAGGAGCACGTTGCTGATCATTTTAGAGTTTTTATTCTTTACCATTGTATTTCCCTTTATGCTCTTGTACTTGTAAAGTTTTTGATCATAGTGGAAATGTAATGGAGTTCTTGGTTGTTGTTTGTGGGTTATGCCTTTGGTTATACTTATTACGAATCAAACTGACATTGAAAATCCTCCTCGTAGCATCCCAGGATCGGAACCTGGCGAATGGGAGCTAGGAGCCGAGAATGGGGTTCTACGGAGGCTGTCGGCGCCGGATTCAGCGATCGGGAATTTTGTGAACCTGGTTTCTGAGTTTGGGGCGTGACAATGAAGGTGGGTTAGCACAAGAATTAAACAATCGAAAAGCAACTATCCTACAAACAGAAGCAAACTATCCTAAGACAGCGGAAGCAAACTATCCTAGTTCTAAATTCTATGAATGCAATAAACCTAACTATACCTCCGTCAGACTAAGAGGTCAATCCTGGTAAACATGATCAATTAGAGGTATGGACATATCTTCTGAATCAAATTTCTCAACAAATGGCTTTAATCGATGTCTATTTACTTTGAACTCATTGACATTGTTCAGATTCTTTATCTTAACAGCCCCATGAGGATAAACATTGGTAATAGTGAAGGGACCAGTCCAATGAGATCGGAGTTGCTCGGAAAGAGATGTAACCAAAAATTATAGAAGAGGACTTTCTGACCTGGAGTGATTAATTTTCAAAGAATGTGTTGGTCATGAAACACCTTCATCCTGTTCTTGTAAATTCTTGAGTTCTCGTACGCATCATTCCAGATTTCTTTGAGTTCATTCAACTGAAGTTTACGTAAAGAGTCAGCGTTGTCCAGATTGAAATTTAAATTTTTGATCGCCTAGTAGGCTCTATGTTCCAACTCCATAGGCAAGTGGCAAGCCTTCCCATAAACAAGTCTAAAGGGGGACATTCCAATAGGGCTCTTAAATGTGCTACGGTAAGCCCATAAGGCATCAATCAATCAGATTGACCAATCATTACTGTTAGAGTTAACTGTCTTTTTCAAGATGTGTTTAATTTTCCTATTGGAAATCTTAGCTTACCCACTTGTTTGTGGGTGGTATGGAGTGCTCACTTTGTGGGAGATGTCATATTTCTTTATTAAGTTTACGAATGGCTTATTATAAAAATGTAAGCCACCATCACTAATGATGGCTCGAGGCATTCCGAACCAGGAAAAGATGTTCTCTTTTAAAAACTTAATGACCATTTGATGGTCATTGTTCCAACATAGAATTGCTTCGACCCATTTAGTGACATAGTCTACTACTAGCAGAATATATAAATTCCCAAAGGATTGGGAGAATGGTCCCATGAAATCGATGCCCCAACAATCAAATGCTTTAATGATCAGAATGAGGTTCAGAGGCATCATATTTTGACGGGACAATGCTCCCAACTTTTGACAACACTCGTAAGCCTTGTAAAACTCATGAGTATCCCTAAACATAGTGGGCCAGTAAAAGCCACACTGTAGAATCTTGGTCATGATCTTTTTAGCAAAAAAGTGACCACCACAGGCCTAAGAGTGATAGACTGAGATGACACATTGGTGTTCATTGTCTAGCACACATCTCCTTAAGACTTGGTCTGGGCAATATTTAAGGAAATATAGATCATCCCAAAAGAACTTACGAATCTCGACGAATAATTTTTTCTTACATTGCACAGTCTAATGTGTCGGCGTGAAACCTATGGTAAGATAATTAATAATATCAGCAAACAAAGGTGAATGGGAGACTTTGAACAATTGTTCGTCAGGGAACATGTCATTTATATGTGTCGTCTCAAGGGAATCAGAGAGTCAAGACAGGAAAGATGGTCTGCCATTACATTCTCTACTCTCTTTTTATCTTTTATTTCCAAATAAAATTCTTAGAGTAGGAGGATCCATCTTATCAAGTGGGGCTTAGTATCATTCTTAGAAAGAAAATACTTAAGCACTGCATGATCTATGTAAATGACGATCTTGGATCCAATAAAATAGGACCAAAATTTGTCTAAAGCGAACACTACGGCTAATAGTTCCTTTTCTTTAGTCTAGTTCACTTAGGCAGGATTTAAGTTCTACTAGCGTAATGAATAACGTAGGGCTTCTTTTCTTTTCTCTGGCCTAAAACCACCCTAAGAGCATAGTCAGACATGCCACACATAAGTTCAAAAGGAAGCTCCAGTCGGGTGGTTGCACGATAGGTGCAGTGGTTAACATGCCCCTGAGCTTAGTAAAAGTTTCCTGGCATTGCTCAGTCCACTCGTATAGTGCATCCTTTTGAAATAGATTCATAGAGGACGAGAGAGATGACTAAAGTCTTTTATGAATCTCTTGTAAAAACTGATGTGTCCTAAGAAGGATCGCATATCTCGTATGTTCTTGGGTGGAGGTAAGTTAGAGATAAGATCAATATTAGCATTATCTACCTCAATTCCCATGGATGAGATGATATGTCTAAGGACAATTCCTTACGAACCATGAAATGAACTTCTCCCAATTCAGTACCAAATTCTTTTCCTCACATCGCTTCAGCACACATTTAAGATTCTCCAAACAATCGCTGAAGGATGGACCAAAGACAGAGAAGTCATCCATGAAGACCTCTAAATATTACCCTACCATATAAGAAAAAATACTTATTATGCATCGCTGAAAAGTGACGGGGGCATTACAAAGTCCGAATAGCATCCTTCGATAAGTAAAGGGGATAAAGGGACATGTGAATGTGGTCTTTTCCTGATCTTCAAGAGCTATCTCTATCTGATTGTAACCCGAATACCAATCAAGGAAACAATTGTATGAGTGAGCAACTAGCGTTTCCAAGATTTGATCAATGAAGGGCAAAGGGAAGTGGTCCCTCCTTGTGACGGTATTCAATTTCTTGTAATCAGTACACATTCTTCAACTAATAGTAACTCTGGTTGGCATCCTCTAGCTAAGAGTCCTAGAGGGGGGTGAATAGAACTATGCCAAATTAAAAAATAAAATACATAATTAAACAAATATAAATAAAGATAGCATTAAACAATCCCACAAAGTAAAAATGAATAACAACCTCAAATGTACAAGTATTGAGAGGTTGATATAGATGTTGTTCTAAGGATAACCTTACACCAAAAATTAATAGCTTATGGTAGGACAACCTGATTCCTAAAACGGTCTATGTATCAAAATTTTAAACCGATATAGAGGAATAAAAAATAAAATAGCAAAGAAAATAACTAAGATATTACAGCATTCCCACACTTGTATAAAAAAAAGATTACAACATTTTCCATAAATGCTTGAAAGGAAATCACAACATTCACACAAAGCCACAATCAATCAATCACCACAAGGCCAAAAATTATAGTGGTTCGCTTTTGTATACACTAAAAATAGCCACACAACTACTCCACTCCCAATATCCTCACATAGTGGATATTGGTGTTCATTATGCAATACGTTTTTCAAGGTTCACCTAAAACCTTTACAATTATATCTTTCAAGTGGGCTTATACAATTCAAAAACCCTATACTCTGAGTTTTCTAGATCACCTCAGACAAACTAAAAAAAAAAGAAATTTTTCCTGACACAATCTCAAAGAAACCAAAAGAATAGATTTATAGAAATGTAAAATACTTATCTGGATATTCTCCTTTGATGAAGCCCGAAAGAACTAATTCGGAGTAGATTTTTAATGTAGATGTTCAATGTCCACACTCACTTATGAAAAAGTTCTAAGTTCTAAATAATTTTTAGATTAAATCACTTTGGGCTAGCTTGATTTGATTTTGATTCCAAGAAATGGGAAAACTTCAATCCATTCTTCAAATAAGATTAAAATATAAAACTTAAAATTAAATGTAAAAAGCTAATTAAAGAGAACATTAAATGAGCACTAAATAGCTTAAGAATATCACAAACTTATCTCTCAGACTGGTGTCTTGATTTTTCTTGAATTCAATGAAAAACTCTGAAAATCGTGGTCTATTTATAAGTAACAGCTCACTCGATCGGCCCAGATGTCAGCTCGACTGGTCGAAGGACCAACAAACATTTAAAATTTTAGGCGCGATAAGATAAGACCGTTCCATCATTGGTCGAGTGGCTTGCTCGACTGGTCAAGTGGCCTCCATGATCGGTCGAGCCCTGCTCTCGACTGATTGTCCGGGACCCAATTTGGTTACTGGACTTTGAGTCAATCCTACTTGACTGGTCGAGCACTGTTCACTCGATTGGTCAAGCAGTCTCTAGGACTGGTCGAGGGTTCAACGAAAAATTCTAAAAATTAGTAACATACCTTGGACTGCTCGAGCCAGTACTAGGACTAGTCAAACATAAGCTAAGACTAGTTGAGAAACAACATATACACTTATATAGTGACCCAATTTAAGTATGCAATCAATATGACCTAACCTATTGTCAATCTAGGGTCATTCATACCTTATAAGTGATATTTGAACATTGAATTATCATTTGCTTCAGTTGATAGTTGATCTTGAAGCTTGATATCTTGTCTTACTTTGAATCTTGAACTTGAAGTACTTTGAAGCTTGAACTTGAAGTACTTGACTTGTATTTCACCTTGAGCTTTGAGGTCCAAAGCAAAGAACTTTGTCTTGACATAGATGAAGCTTTAAAACCTTGAACTATTGAAGCTTAAAAGTTTGAACTATCACTTGGTGTTGTACTTGAACTTGTATATCTCTTGATCTTACATTTGAAGTTCTTGAGGTAAAGACCTTTGTTCTTGTACATGAGTTGCATGATCTTGAATATGTAGATGAGCTACACAAGATACAGATTCCAAGAGGTTTTAACACTACAAAATTTGACAATCATTGGAAATATAAAGCATAGCACTTATAATCTCCCCCTTTGTCAAATTTGTAACAAAACACACTTCATTAAAATAAGATAAGCATAAAACGCACAATAAAGAATCATGCACCAGTTACAATCTGGTTAAAGAATCATGCACCAGTTATATACTGGTTAAAGAATCATGCACCAGTTACATACTGGTCAACAACTCAATACACACAATACTCTCATCAAAACTCATCAATACTCCCCCTTAATACCATAATGCAAAAAAAAAAAAAAAAAAAAAAAAAAAAAAAAAAAAAAAAAAAAAAAACCTATCCACATCCTTCATCCTTTATAGTTTCATCCTTCATAGTTTCACATTTATCATTGATAAAAGCATGTAAAATTCTCCCCCCTTTTGTCATAAAATGACAAAGGAAAGAACCAATAAATGAAAAAGGAAGTAAATAGAAGAGTAATGAGTAATAAGAGAAGATATGAACAAGATAACAAGTTAAACAAGTCCATAATAATAAGCAAGCATGTATAAACACATAAAACAAGAGAAATTCAAGTCTTTTAAATGTTATTACATAACAGATATTCAAATGTTAATCCGAACCCGAAGAAGGAGTAGGTATGGAAGGATCAATTTGATAAAGTTCCTTGTTAATGTGCTTAAGATATTTACGCATATATTTAAATTGCATTTCATGGGACACATTCATACTTGCAACCTTCTCCTCAAGTGAGTGCAAATGTGCATTAAAGTTAGATGACTGATAATCAGGATCAGCAGCAGAATCGGATTCAATTTTATCAAAGAGGTCATCCATATTGACATCATCTAAAGCCAATTCACCCTCTTCTTTATTTGCATCAGCAGCTCCACTTGCACCCACATCAACTTGGCTTAGGGCCAACTTCAAATTCATCTTGTTAATGTTAGAGTTGTTGAAGGGTAAATGGGGACTTTCCCAACATGTATAGCCACTAAGATATGGGTGGCTAGCACAGTCATAAAATAAGCAAAAGGTATGTCATTGTGACCTGGGTGGAGACGGAACTGAATTATGCTATGACAAATCAGAGAAGGAAGACATACAGAGACTCCAGAAATGATAAAATGAAGAATATGAACCATGAATGTAGTAAGCTCAGTTTTGTTACCAAATCGAGGATAGACGTTTGAAATGAAAATCCTACGAAGGATTCTGTATCTGGGTAACATAAACTTGGAGGTAGCGCATTTCCAGTGCTTCATTCTATATCCATATTACATAATTCTCTAGTGAGCATTCGCTTCTCAGTTTCAGATAGTTTTGCCACTAAAGTACTAATGGGAATACCTTCATCATTGACAGGTATATCCATTAACCCAAAAATAAGATGACGATCCACATCAATTGGACCTTCTCTGGTTGTAATGGTAAATGTCAGATTCTCAGTGGAGAAGTCAGTAATGCAAGCATTTGTAGCCTGCACAATGGAGCGGTATGCCAGTCCACCCTAATGTAGTATGTTATCCCATCTTACAGACTGAAGGAGAGGAACAACATCAAATGGTGCCAAATGATCAAGATTAATAGTCCATTCTACTATTACATTGCGCAAGCAAATATACCGTACATAATTGGGATCATCCTCAGGCAACCGAAGGTGGCACACCATGATAGGAGCCGAATGAGATGTAGATGGACCACGAGATCCTTTCTTCTTGGTTCTACCATCCATTTACAATAAAGAAATTAAGGAATAAAGAGATTGTAAAAGAGGCAAGTATGGTTTCTACTAGATCAGATTTTTTAATAGAAAACCCCCAAAACGATCATAAAGCATGAAATAAACCACACAATTGAAGAAAAGGAAGTGCAAAGGACTTGAATCTACAAGAAAATTGAAAATACACACTAACCATGGAGGAATCGAAGATGGGTTCAACCGATCAAGGTAGGGCTCGTTGGAGAAGAAGACGCAAATGAAGAAAAAGTAATTTTTTCCCAAATAAAAGGTCAAACTCGAGTTTAACGACGGGTCGAGTACATGCTCGACCGGTTGTGCTATAACTGATCGAGTATGTACTCGATTGGTCATGCACATCATAAATTTTGCAATTTTTCATAAAATTTTGAATTAAAAAAAAATTTTAATAAAAATATATACATTATAATACAGAAAGACACAAATTATGAGTTCATATTGCACATACCAAGATCAAATTTTAATTTCGTAAACCTGCTTTTGTCGAGCGATTTTGTGAATATGTCTGCAAGTTGAGTCTCGGTTGGAATATGTTAAGGGTCAAATATTGCATATCAGACCCTAGTTATTGCCTGAATTTACAAGCATGATACTGTTTAATGGCCAGATTTAATCGTGTTTGTGATGCAAAGTGTATTTACGAGCATGGATTGAAAAAGGAAACTTAAAGCATGGAATTAATACTCTGATGACACTAAAGGCAAGGGACGGACTCCAGGGGACTAAGATCGATGGAATTACATGCCAGAGATTTAAGAAAATTGAGAAACTGAAACTCAAGTGGCCCAAAATTGATCCAGAATGCAAGATCACGGGGTTCCCACCATCTGTTCAGCTCGAAACTTCATACATGGCCTGAAGACCATAAATTAACCGTTCACATCGAATTTCATCCATTTGACCCCTCTGTAGGTGTCCCAACAGCTAAATCATCCCCTTAATTCTTTAAGTGGGGCCCACCGGGTATCTGGATATGGCTCAAATTTGGTCTTAACCCATTATATGAGGAGACAAACTAGATGGTCAGATTAGATTTCTCTAAAATATTGCAGTGGAACCCACCTTATGTGGAATCTGCATAAGTGTATATGTGCACTAGTTGTGCACCGAATCAACTAAGTCGGTTAGCAGGTGCTGACCGGACTTCCTTTCTAAAATGGGAATTTCTGTTTTCTATTACACAACAGGGAGTTACGGTTGACGTCAGGTGGGCCACCATCATCACAGATATTACTGATCCGGACCGTCCATTCATTCAAAGAGGCTAAACTGACCGTTCACAAGGAGAATTTTCAGGCTCATACATGTGTACACACGGAAATAATGTCCATAACATCTAACGCACGGCAGAGCAAAAAATCAGGTGGGCCACATCAGCAGCAATCCAAAACCGGCCCTCTCTAGCTGAAATTTCACCATGAGTCGAATGAACGGAGTGGATTTCTCAAAATAATAAAGAAGTGGGCCCCACCGATGCCACAACAAACGAGATTAGCAACTCTGTTTAGTGTCTGTGAAAACCGGCACTGTGGGGCCATTTTGTGATCAAAGGGGCGTCCGAATCTATAATCGGGACCGTCCATCAGACTTAAAAAGGGTCCTATTATCATGGCCTAGAGGACAAAATTTCAGTAGACAGTGAAAACAGGTTCCCTGCTGTTCAAACATCGGATGGATGATGCAATGAAAAATTCGTGGGCCAGCACGAATTTAATCCAAAAATGGTCATGTCTGATCGGTTTTTCATGCACAATCCAATGAACGAATTGGATCTTACGAACACCACCAAGAAATGGGCCCCACTCACGTCTAGCATCAGTCTGATGGTCCTGCCCATGTTAGTATGCATTCCGCGTCGACCCCAAGAGGATTTACAAGTAGCCGACTTCCCTGCTACTATAAACACAGAGAGAGAGAGAGAGAGAGAGAGAGAGCGTGTGAGGGGGGATCTGGATCCGAGACGTGGACGTGGAGTAGAGATTGAGAGTTTTTTTTTATGTTTTATTTATTTATTATTTTTTCTTTATTGAGAGATTGAGCCAAATCATGTGTGGCTAAACCTCTTAGCTAGGGCTAAGAGGTGAAGCTTGTAGCATGATGGGAGATTCTATTTTATTCATTTTTTTTATACTGAACTTACATTAATTATAGTTTAATTAAAGGGAATGTTTTTAGTTTTTAATGGTCTGTTGTGACTGAAATTACAATAGGTCTGCAATGGCTTTGAGCATGTTCCTTTCCTTTTTTATGTTTATGACGTTAGGAAGCCCTGTTGTTCACCATCGTCTCCTGGGCATGGTCGGATGATGGTACCCTTCCTAATCTTCATAGCATGTTGATTGGTTGGTAATTAGTTTAATTTTGTTGTTTGCTTTGTCTCCTGGGCATGGTTTGGTGATGGAATCCATTCTAATTTATATACTTTTCATCTCTTGAAAACTATATCAAAGGCAGTTCAGTTGATTTTCATGATTACACCTTTCAACTGGATGATGATGGACTCTAAGTCCAGTTGAGTTTTGATGCAGGCATAAGATCTCTTTGATCTCTACAAGTAGATCCTCTGAATCCCTAGTTTCCTACCTCTGAATTTCTCTACATTTTAGATAATTATTCTACCATTATTCTCTAAATTTCATTCAGTTTAGATTTCATCTTAGATTAGTTCTAGTTTTACTTAGTTTCAGATTATGTACAAGTTTCAGTCCCTTGGGATTCGACCTCGGTCTTACCGAGTTTATTTCTACATCACAACCCTGCACTCGGAGAGTGAATAAGTTTTTGGCACCGTTGTCGGGGACTGACGGTTGCATTCTAAAATTAACTAGTTTTAGGATTAGCTTAAGATTAGAATTTTTCTAACTATAGGTTTAGGTTTTTCTGATTTCTAAAAACTAACCTGTTTTCTTATTTTGTAGGATCCTGAAATAAACTTCTAATTTGGTAATCCCTTTCTAATTCCTCTATTTTTTTTTTCTATTTTTAGAATTAGGGTTTGAATTTTAGAAATTTTCTAATTGTAGTATTCCTCTACTTTTAGGAATTAGTTTATTTTTAGAAACTTTCCTCTTTTATTTTTAGAAACTAGGTTAGTTATTTTCCTTTTTAGAAACAAACCTTCTATTTCAATTATAGGAACTTTCTAACTTTAGACTTTGTATTTTAGAAACTAATCTCTTTTGTTTTTCTTTTTCAGGATCTTAACATAAGAACTTCTCATTTGGTACCTTCTTTCTAACTTCTCCTCCTCCTACTTTCCACATTGCTGTAGGATCTTTTCTTCTAATTTTTTTAGGATTAAATTCAGATTAAGGGTTTCATCATGTATATGCACGAGTAGGAACGTCAGTATGCTGACAAGAATAACGTATTTTGGGATGATCATGATATAAATCAACCTATGTCTCAAAACTATTTTGAAACTATCATTAAGAACCGATCAGAATATAAAGATCCACTGGCTAAGAAGTCCTTACATGATTATATGTAGGAGAACAATTACACCCCACGAATTAACAAAACAGTACGTGAGTGTTGGAGTTATCATAACTATGGTTGTGAGAATTATTATCACCCATCCAATAAAAAGAAAACAATGCGTGATTATATCATGAGTGATAATAAATATTACACACCATCAGATTCTCCCACTTATGATCCGTATGACTACAATCAGTGAAAACATCAAAATTGGAGAAATGAACCAACAACATGTTATAATGATTATTCTCTTGGATCCCCTACCTTTGAGATCCAACCAGAAACGATCCAAGATAATTCATTTCAGCATGACATGGCATATCTTGCAAAAATTAAAAAATCGTTTGAAGTGCTTACTTCGAGCCTTAAAAAGATAGAGGAGGCTCGGTTATCCCAGCCACAATTCATTCCAGACATACAATGCAAGGAAAGTGATCCTAACTCACCTTTGAAGAATACTGGAATTACAAATGAGGAGTTGGATTCCTTTAATGAGCAAACGGTTCACTTTCTCGATGAGTCTATCTCGATAACGGTCCAAAGGAATGGCCAAGAGACATGGGTATATTTCAAATACAGTGATGATGACACACTTTACTCACATGACACCCTCGAGCTCAATGATAAGGAAGAAGTTAGTCCATGTGAACCTCAACCCAATCTGAGAATGGAATGTGAGGAAAGCGATCCCATCCGAAGTGTGCACTGCACGGAATTAGACGATGATGTGTATTGGGAGGATGATCATGAATGTGCAGCCCGAATTCCCCTAGAATCAATCTCAAGTTTATTCCAAGTCAACGATCAAGATGTACACGAAGTGGTCGGTCATAATGAGTCACTCCTCTCACCTGACATGTCTGATTTAAAAGTGGAGGATGAGCCCCTTACAACCGACCCTTCTAACTCTGGTGAAACATGTTTAGACCACTTCTCTGAATCGAATGATGATGTGATTCAGGAGATGAACGAGCCACCTGATATAACTCTAGAATTTGAAACCACCCAGTTGAGGCCACCATCTGAACTGTCGAGTTTTGACGATTCAATGCCTCTTCTTAGTAGTATCAATGAACAGAGTTCACACATCAATACCTCGTCAACTGACCCTCAATTTGACTGTGCAGGGCGGGAGCAAGAGAGCATACCTCCATCCACTTTCAAGGACGATGGATTCTTTGAGCAGATCATCGCGAGCTCTAATATGGAAAATAAGTCACACTTAGCTGAACTTCCCAACTCTTGGGATTGCTTGGCACACTTTGCAGTTTCAAACGATCCCATGTTAAAAGATAAAGTGGATGCCTTGCGAGACAACATCTCGGTAGTCATCACTAACCGAGAGAACCCTTATTCTGAAATCCTCTCTTCCCCTGATCCTAAACGTCTACCAGTAAAGGAAGAGGAGTTGAAAATTGAACCGAAGTTTGGAGCTTCGGAATGTGTTGAGACTACATCACTTCGTAAGAAGTTTTCTAAACTTTATTTACTCGTAGTCTCTGATTCACCATGCGATACTAACGTTGAAACTTTTTCTGTCACAAGTGAATCGTTTATATTATGGATACCTCAAGTGATTCAATGGAAGATTTCTTATAAGGTACACAAGTCTCTCTAGAAAGTCATGCTCCGGAGCGCCCAAGCTTATTGCAAAAAGGGATTGTGGATGATCCTGTTGAGGAACTTACTGAGAAATTTATCATGATATTGGCCGAAAGAGGAACCTTGTGACATGATCGAG
The DNA here is from genome assembly GCA_037074715.1 of Magnolia kwangsiensis. NCBI lineage: Eukaryota > Viridiplantae > Streptophyta > Magnoliopsida > Magnoliales > Magnoliaceae > Magnolia > Magnolia kwangsiensis. The sequence goes on from CM073580.1 coordinate 90,930,349, forward strand.
TAGTTTTTCTCTGTTTTCATAGGACTAGGGTAGTTTGTTTTATGTTGTTCTATGATAGACAGTTTTATGCCATTAGGTTAGTTGCTTGATGCATTATTTTAGGATAGTTTGCTTTCGTGTCTTCACTCTCGTACTAACCTGTTCTCTTCCAGCGATCTCTTGAAAAATATCTCTTGATCCCTTTATTCAGGTACTATCTTCCCATCACTTCTCATTTATTTCATTATCCCATGTGCATTGCATGATCATATATTTTACATTGAGGACAATGTAGATTTTAGGTTGGGGGTGGAAGATTAGGTTGCCTAATCAATATTCTCTTGGTCTTGAGCAAAAATTGTGAAAATTTTTAAATTTTTCTAAAAATTTGTGTGAATTCGAAGTGATTTTGTTAGTCATTTGTGACTTAGAATTTCAAGATACGTGATGTTGATAATTTATAACTCTTGGATTCAATATCTGTTAAATTTCACAGTTAAGTTTGAATTATTAATCCAGAATTAGAAGTTGTAAACATTGATTGAGTCATGATTTCACATGTCATATCTCGCTTTCACATTAAGGTTTTAGTTTGATATCGAAGGGTTAACTTGGTAATCTTTAAGCATGAAAGGAACCATCTTGGAAAAGTTGTCTATCATGATCAATAAAGAAGAATGAAGAAAAAGAAAATATCTAGGTTTGGGCAAATGGTCTTTGTCATAGGTTTGCTCCCTACAGGTGAAGGTTTGATTCCCCAAGCTTAACATTCAAAAATTATTAGGTGACTGGTCTTTACCATAGGTTTGCTCCCTATAGGTAAGGACTTGATTCCCCTCCTTGGCATTACTTTTAATAAAAAAAAATCAAAGGCTGAAAGAAAATGAAAAGATGATCTGTGAGGCAAGTTTTAGTTTAAGTCTTGGTTATCATGAATTCTCTTGTTGGTTACCAATGATATCATGAAATTGACGATTGGATCTCTTAATGATGATAAGCCGAGATTACACTATACACCCATGGATCTTAATGTTTAGATTTCTTTCTAATTGTTGGATTAATTCTTTGTACTTGATTATGAAGTTTACCATGCGCTTGAGTACAAGAGAAAGTAATACCTAACATTCATGAAACTTAGAATTCTTGTACCTGGATTATTTTGTAAAATTCACTTGAGTACATCAAAATTATCCTATAGTTCTCAACTTATTTTTTGCATACTTTGCTCGAGATTGCAAGATGCTGGTTGGGGGTTGTGTTAAGGGTCAAATATTGCATATCAGACCCTAATTATGGCCTGAATTTACTAGCATGATACCATTTAATGGCCTGATTTAATCATGTTTGTGATGCAAAGTGTATTTACGAGCATGGATTGAAAAAGGGAACTTAAAGCATGGAATTAATGCTCTAATGAAACTAAAGGCAAGGGATGGACTCCAGGGGACCAAGATCGATGGAATTACATACCAGAGATTCGAGAAACTGAAGCTCAAGTGACCCAAAATTAATCCAAAATGCAAGATCACGAGGTTTCCACCATCCGTTCGGCTCGAAACTTCATACATGTCCTGAAGACCATAAATTAACCGTACACATCGAATTTCATCCACTTGACCCCTCTAGAAGTGGCCCAACAGCTAGATCAGCCCCTTAATTCTTTAAGTGGGGCCCACCGGCTCTCTGGATATGCCTCAAATTTGGTCACAACCCATTATATGAGGAGACAAAATAGATGGTCAGATTAGATTTCTCTAAAATATTGCAGTGGACCCCACCTTATGCGGAATGTGCATAAGTGTATATGTGCATTAGCCGTGCACCGAATCAACTAAGTCGGTCAGCAGGCGCTGACCTGATCTCCTTTCTAAAACAAGAATTTCCATTTTTTATTACGCAACAGGGAGTTGTGATTGATGTCAGGTGGGCCACCATCATCACAGATATTGCTGATCTGGACTATTCATTCATTCCAAGAGGCTAAATCGACCGTACACATGGAGAGTTTTCAGGCTCATGCACGTGTACACATGGAAATAACGTCCACAACATCTAATGCACGACAGAGCAGAAAATCAGGTGGGTCACATCAGCAGTAATCCAAAAATCGGCCCTCTCCAACTGAAATTTTATCACGAGTCGAATGAACGGAATGGATTTCTTAAAAAAATAAAGAAATGGGCCCCACCGATGCCACAGCGAACGAGATCTGCAGCTCTGTTCAGCGTCCATGAAAACCGGCGCTGTGGGGCCATTCTATGATCAAAGGGCGTCCGAATCTATAATCGGGACAGTCCATCAGACTTAAAAGGGTCCTCTTATCATGGCCTAGAGGACAGAATTTCAGCAGACAGTGAAAACATCAGACGGACGATGCAATGAGAAATTCGTGGGCCAGCACGAATTTAATCCAAAAATGGTCATGTCTGACTGGTTTTTCATGCACAATCCAATGAATGGATTGGATCTTGCGAACACCACCAAGAAATGGGGCCCCACTCACGTCTAGCGTCAATCTGATGGTCCTGCGCACGTTGTTGTACATTCCACACCGACTCCAAGACGATTTACAAGCAGCCGACTTCCCTGCTGCTATAAAACAGAGAGAGAGAGAGAGAGAGAGAGAGAGAGAGAGAGAGAGAAAGCGTGTGAGGGGGGATCTGGATTCGGGGCGTGGACGTGGAGCAGAGATTAAGAGTTTATTTTTAAGTTTTATTTATTTATTATTTTTTCTTTATTGAGAGATTGAGTCAAATCATGTGTGGGTAAACCTCTTAGCTAAGGCTAAAAGGTGAAGCTTGTAGCATGATGGGAGATTCTATTTTATGCCTTTTGTTTATACTGAACTTATGTTGATTATGGTCTAATTAAAGGGAATATTTTTAGTTTTTAATGGTCTATTGTGACTGAAATTACAATAGGTCTACAATGGTTTGGGGCATGTTCCTTTTATTTTTATGTTTATGACATTAGGAAGCCTTGTTGTTCACCATCGTCTCCTGGGCATGGTCGGATGATGGTACCCTTCCTAACCTTCATAGCATGTTGATTGGTTGGTAATTAGTTTAATTTTGTTGTTTGCTTTATCTCCTGGGCATGGTTTGGTGATGGAATCCATTCTAATTCATATATTTTTCATCTCTTGAAAACTATATCAAAGGCAGTTCAGTTGATTTTCATGATTACACCTTTCAACTGGATGATGATGGACTCTAAGTCCAGTTGAGTTTTGATGCAGACATAAGATTTCTCTGATCTCTACTAGTGGATCCTCTGAATCCCTAGTTTCCTACCTCTGAATTTCTCTATGTTTTAGATAATTATTCCACCATTATTCTCTAAATTTCATTCATTTTAGATTTCATCTTAGTTTAGTTCTAGTTCTACTTAGTTTCAGATTACGTACAAGTTTCAGTCCCTTGGGATTCGACCTCGGTCTTACCGAATTTATTACTACATCACAACCCTGCACTTGGGGAGTGAACAGAATATATTCGAAAGAAATTATCTTGTATTCCACTAATTCACGAATATAGTGATATCTAATGTTAATATGCTTGGTTTATGAATGCTAAATTAGAATTTTAGAGATATTAATTACGCTTGAATTATTACAATATAAAACCATGGATTCTTGCGCAATTCTATAATCGCTTAGCATTCTTTTCATCCACACAAGCTGAGTGCATGCTTTTTCAACAACAATATATGCAGCCTCAATTATTGAGAGCGATACGGAACTTTATTTCTTACTTAGCCAAGAAACTAAACAGTTCCCTACATTGAAACAACCACAACTGGTTGATTTTCGATCATCAATGTTACCAGCCCAATCAACATCCGTGTAACTAGCTAATTGCACACTAGTATCATGTGGATACCATAAACCAAGATTTGCTGAACTAGCGACATATCACAAAATACGCTTAATAACAATTAGATGTGACTCTTTAGGGGTCAGATTGATATCTAGCACAAATTCTTACGCTAAATGCAATATCAGGCCAGCTCAGTTAAATAAAGCAAACTACATATCATACTGCGATACAACTTAGATCCACACTTTTACTTGTTGAAACCTTAGAGAGTTTTAGAGTAGTACTATCGGCATATTAAAATCTTTCTCACTCTTAAATCCAAACTTTTTAATTAAGTTCAGAGCATATTTGGTTTGAGATATAAAGAAACCATCAGGTAGCTGTTTGACTTGCAACCCTAAGAAATAGTTTAATTCTCCAATCATGCTCATTTCAAATTTAGACTTCATAAAATTTACAAACTCAACAGTCATGTTATCACAAGTAAATCTATAAATAATATCATCAACGTAGATTTGTACTATTAAAATGTAATCATTATGTTTCTTTACAAACAATGTCATATCAACACTTCCTATTATAAAGTTATGACTTAGTAGAAACTTAGTCAACTTTTCATACCATGCCTTAGGAGATTGTTTCAAACCATATAGTGCCTTTTTTAGGTGATAGACATGATTAGCATGCTTAGGGTCTTAAAAACTTGAAAGTTGTTTAACATACACTTCTTCATGCAAATCGTCATTCAAGAATGTACTCTTTACATCTATTTGGTATATTTTGAACTTTCTAAAGAATGTAATGGATATAAATAGTCTGATCGATTCAAGATGAGCTACTGGGGCAAAGGTCTCATCATAATCGATGCCTTTAATTTGAGTGTATTCTTGTACAACCAGTCTAGCCTTGTTTCTTATAATATTACCAAGTTCATCAGACTTATTTTTAAAAATCCACTTTGTTCTGATAATATGTTTATTTTTCGGTCTTGGAACTATGTACCAAAAATCATTTTTAACAAACTGATTGAGCTCTTCTTGCCTTGCAATAATCCAGTTTTCATCAATAAGAGCTTCTTTTACGTTAGCCGGTTCTACCTGAGATGTAAAGCACACATTACACATATCTTTATGTTGTTTATGAGTGCGCACACCATTGTGAGGGTTTCTAAGAATTTGATTAGAAAGATGGTCTTTAACTGTCCTCAGTTCAGTGTTATTTTGACTTGATGAAGAGTCTGGTTTATCAATTAAAAGAACTTCATCATTTTCTGAACTTGAAACAGGTGTAATCAAGTAATCGTCTATAACCACATTAATAGGCTCTTGAATTACACTAGTTCTCTTGTTAAGAACTCAATACGCTCGACTATTCAGATCATATCCTAAAAATATCCCTTCATCACTTTTTGTGTCAAACTTACCTAGATTTTCTCAGTCGCGTAAGATGTAGCACTTGCTGCCAAAAACTCATAAGTATTTGATAGCAGGCTTCTTATTAAACCACATTTCATAAGTCATTTTACCATTTAATTTTCTAATGTAAACACGGTTAATTATATGACAAGTAGTTTTTACGGCTTCGGCCTAAAGATTTATAGGAAGCGTCATACTATTTAGCATTATATTTGTCATTTCTTGAAGCACTCTATTTTTTCTTTCCAATATACCATTTTGTTGTGGTGTTTTGTGCGCAGAATATTCATGTGATTTTCTCTGATCACTGCAAAATTTTTTAAAACCATTATTTTTAAATTCTGAACCATGATCACTATGGATCTTAGAGGCTTGTGATTCTTTTTCCGTTTGGATACGTTTAAGTACCCTCTTTACTTCATCAAGAGTTTCTAATTTCTTTTTCAAGAAAACTACCCAAGTGTACCTGGTAAAGTCATAAACAATTATTAAAATATACTTCTTGTCACCTCGACTCTCCGTTCTGGTTGATCCAATGAGATCCATGTGGAGAAGTTTGAGTGGTTTGTGTGCAGAATATTCATGTAATTTTCTCTGATCGTTTTAAAATTTTTTAAAACCATTATTTTTAAATTCTTAACCATGATCACTACGGATCTTAGAGGCTTGTGATTCCTTTTCCGTTTGGATACATTTAAGTACCCTCTTTAATTCATCAAGAGTTTCTAATTTCTTTCTTATGAAAACTACCCAAGTGTACCTGGTAAAGTCATCAACAATTATTAAAATATACTTCTTGTCACCTCGACTCTCCGTTCTGGTTGATCCAATGAGATCCATGTGGAGAAGTTTGAGTGGTTTAAATGTGACATTGGAGTTCACCTTTTGTGAGTACTCCTGGTTTGTTTGTCAATCTGGCAATCACCACAAATTGTCTACTTTTTATATTTTGGGTAGACCTCTTACCAACTGTCTTTTTCTTAATCTATACAAGTTGTGGTAGTGTACATGTCTGAGGCGCTTATGCCATAATTCGGTTTCATTAGTATGGACCATGTAACACGATAAATTAAATGAGCTTGAATCACACACAATGTAGCAGTTTTTAGAAGTTCTGCGACCAGTTAATATTATAGAACCATTTTTATTTAAAATTTCACACCCTTACTTGGTGAATTTTACACTATGATTATTATTACATATTCGAGAGATGCTTAATAAATTATGTTTTAACCCTTCTACATATAAAACATTCTCAAATAGAGGGAAGTTAAAGAGCTGAACCGTACCTTGGCCAATAATTCTGCAGTTGCTACCATCACCAAATGTGACTGAACCATCAGTCATGTTTTTAAGATTAGTGAACGGACCTTTGTCACCTGTCATATGTCTAGAGCATTCACTGTCTAGGTATCACTTTGAATGGCTCAAAGCTTTGAAAGCTGTGTGGGCAACCAAACAAGTTACATTAGGGACCCATTTCATTATAGTTTTGAGTTTAGGAGTATATTTGGTCTTCTTATATTTGTAGTTATTATAATACTGACCCACTGAGTTAGATTTTAAGAGCTCCTTAAGTAAGTCAACAATTTTCTCACTCAAAGGATTACGATTCTGATTTTTATTGTTGATATGATTATTTTTTGGTTATAAGTTTTGAAAAGTCTTAGTATTTTCAAAATAATTTTGATTCAGACTTTTCCCTTTTGAGTTAGAAGACTCCCCTTTCATAAATTTGGGTGGAGTATTTTTATGTTTAGGAGGGATACTATTGTTGTAGCCTAATCCAGATCGATCGTCACATTTTCTAGATCCGGATAAGAGTTTCTTAGTATCACCTTGGGCATACCTCTATGTATCTTTTAAACTCAAAAGTGAAGAGACTTTTAATTTTATCTTTTTATTTTCAGATTTTAAGTTTTTAACTAGGGAGGTTTTGAAATCTAAGTCACACTTAGTTTTTTTAAAGCAATCTGAAATGTGTGATTTTTCTAAGACTAGATTATCAAAATTTTCTTTTAGTTTTAAAAACTTTTCTTTCTGAAGTTTTAACTTTATGGCAATTTTGCAACTTCCTTGTATAGAGCATTATAAGCATCTTGAAGATCTTCTTCATTTTCATGGTCACTATTCAAATTTTCTTCACTAGTTGAATCATTATTATCTGAAAAAGTGAACTTGGCTAGAGTCATTAGGGCTTTAACATCATTAACCGACTCGGTTTCAGAATCTTCTTATGCAGAAGAAGCTTTAGAGGAGGAAGATTCATCCTATGTAGCCAACATACCTTTCTTTTTAAGTTTATCCTTTTTAGGACATTTGTTCGCAAGATGCCCATATTCATAGTAGTTGTAATATTGGCTGTCTTTTAAAGATTTCTAAGTTTTAGATCTAGATCTTTTCTTTTCATTAGGTTTTTGAAAATCAACCCTCATTTTACTTTTCAAAATCTTATAAAACTTTTTAGCTAAAAAGGCCATATATCTTCAAAATTTTCTAAATTAGAATTGTTATTTTCTTAAGAAATATTTTTAGAAGACTTAAGGGCGATGGATTTACCTTTAGGAGCTTTAAAGTTTAACTTATAGGTTTGTAAGAAACTAACCAATTCTTCTACTATCATATTATCTGTATCATGAAGTTCCTAGATCGTGATCACCTTTGAATTGAACCATTCAGGAAATGAGCGCAATATCTTTGCACTGACTTTACTTTCTGGGATTCTATCACCAAAGCCCCACATAGAGTTAACAATTTCATTCAATCTTGTATAGAAGTCCATGAAAGTTTCACTTTCTTCCATACATATTTCCTCAAATTTAGTTGTGAGGATTTGGACTTTAGATTTCTTGACAATTATTGTTCCCTCGTGTGTCATTTCCAAAATATCCCAGGCTTTCTTTGCAGTCTCACTAAATATAATTCTCTTGAATTCATCCAGTGATAGTGCGCAAGTTATAGCATTTAAAGCCTTTGCATTAGCACTACTCTCACTATTCTGAAGAGTGGTCAAAGAGAAGTAAGGTGTGACTTTTACCATTTTAGATCCATCAGTACTAGTCACTTCAGTGGTAGGAGGGGTCCAATTGCTCACTGTGGTTTGCCACATGCTCTCATCCATAAATTTTAAGAAACTCCTCATTCTGGCTTTCCAATAGGCATAATTGGAACCATCAAATGGTGGACACCCAGTAACTGAAAGGCTATCAAAATTTGACATCTTAAAAAGCTCAGATCGATTAGCTTAAGAAATTAATCCAACAAATAAAATGAGCTATTAGGCTCTGATACACTTGAAAAGGTCGAGCTAAGAGTCCTAAAGGGGGGGGGGGGGGTGAATAGGACTATGCCAAATTAAAAAATTAAATGTGAAATTAAACAAATATAAATAAAGATAGAATTAAACAATCCTACAAAGTAGAAATGAATAACAACCTCAAATGTATAAGTATTAAGAGGTTGATATAGATGTTGTTCTAAGGACAACCTTACACCAAAAACCAATGGCCTATGGTGGGACAACCTGATTCCTAGAACGGTCTACGTATCAAAATCTCAAACAGATATAGAGGAATAAAGAATAAAATAGCAAAGAAAATAACTAAGTTATTACAACATTCCCACACTTACATAAAAAAGGATTATAATATTCTCCACAAATGCTTAAAAGGAAATTACAACATTCACACAAAGCCACAATCAATCAATCACCACAATGCCAGAAATTATAGTGGTTTGCTTGTGTGTACACCAACTTTTTAGAAAAACAGCCACACAACTACTCCACTCCCGATGTCCTCACACAGTGGATATTGGCGTTCATTATGCAATAGGTTTTTCAAGGTTCACTTAAAACCTTCACAATTGTGTCTTTCAAGTGGACTTACACAATTCAAAAACCCCACACTCTGAGTTTTCTAGATCACCTCAGACAAACTAAAAAAGAAAGAGATTTTTTCTGGCACAATCTCAAAGAGAGCGAAAGAATAGATTTAAAGAAATGTAAAATACTTATCTGGATATTCTCCTTTGATGAAGCACGGAAGAACCAATTCAGAGTAGATGTTCAATGTCCACAAGTTTTCATTCTGTACATGCCAGATCATGAATTAGTAACTTAATCCAATCTCCGAAAAAGTTCCAATTGTTTTGAACTTTAGATTTTTAGAATGAGATATTTACGGAATCCCCATGAATAGGATCAAACCTTATTCCATGGTATTTTCATGAGATTCCTCTTTTTTATTCTTAAGCAAGCCCCCGAGCTTAGTTGATCCATGATTTATGTTTCATCTTTCTTTTCCTTTTCGTTTGTTTCGATCCATTCCAATTCTTTCTTTTTTTATTGATTCTTTTCCGATCGAGATGTATGGATCCATGGATCTATGTGTGTATATTCAATGTCCACACTCACTTATGAAAATGTTATAAGTTCTAAATGACTTTTAGATTAAATCACTTTGGGCATGCTTGATTTGATTTTGATTCCAAGAAATGAAAAAACTTCAATCCCTTCTTTAAATAAGATTGGAATATATAACTCAAAATCAAATACAAAAAACTAATTAAAGAGAATATTAAATGAGCACTAAATAGCTTAAGAATATTATAAACTTATCTCTTAGAGTGGTGTCTTGATTTTGCTTGAATTCAATGAAAAATTCTGAAAATCATGCTCTATTTATAAATAAAAAAATTGCTCACTCGACCAGTCCAGAGGTTAGCTCGACTAGTCGAAGGACCAACAAACATTTGAAATTTTGGGCACGATAAGATAAGACCATTCCACGATTGGTCGAATGGCTTGCTTGACTGGTCGAGTGGCCTCCACGATCGGCCGAGCCTCACTCTTGACTGGTCGTGTGGGACCTAATTTGGTTACTGGACTTTGAGTCGAGCATGCTCAACTGGTCGAGTATTGTTCACTTGTCACGCTTCAAACCCGGAAATCAGATTCATAGGAATCTCGATCGCCAAATACAGTGCCGATAGCCTCCATAGTACCCCATTCTCGGCTCCTAGCATTCATATGTCAGATTCCGATCCTGAGATCCTATAAGGAGGATTTTTTTAGTGTACATTTAACTAGTAATAAGCATAACCACAAGATTACCCAATTCACAAAGGCAACATCAACATCACATATCCACTAATATAATCATTTGATTACAACACTGAAAGGAAAATACATAAATAGAAAATCAAGCTCTAGAAGACCACTAAACGCTCCAAGCTCAACACTACTGCAACCTAACATCACCTGCACGCATCTATCGTACATAAGCTTATAGAAAGCTTAGAGGGTGGTGTAAGTGTGTGCACAAGGTCAGTGTCAAGTATTCAATACAATGCCATAATCATATAATACCAGAAAACTGGTAATCCATAAACCATACAATGTCTGAATAAGCGGAAACACTGACAAGAGCAGGAATAATCAGAGTAAGAAGAAATACTGACAAGATATAAATCATACGATGACAGAGTAAGCGGAAGTATGGACAAGTCTATAAGTTAATCAATATCAGAATACGCAATATAGAACAGCTATGCGATAAGGAGTCATAAAGAGATAAATATCAGATGCCGAGGATGCAATGTAATATACAATTCCTGCTAAGTCTGTCTAGGCCATATGAGTGCAGAAACAGAGTAACCTAAGATGTCATATGCCTGCGGGTGTAATGCAATATGCGATGCGAATGAAATAACCATGCTGGAGTGTGAAGTCGGGATGATAATACGTAGTATTGCAGACTACGGGGTCCACCACAAGGGACTTCTATCCAAACCAGTCTCATACCTAAATTTAGATAGTCAGACTCAACGTGGTAAACTCATAATCTCAGGTTAGTCGCGCGCCCAACAGAAATCCTTGTCATAACAAAGGTACACAACAATTTGTTGCGCACCATCAACCCGAGTGGATAGTGAATGAATAAATGAATGAGCATACAACTCTTACTCAATAAGTCCACATATCAGTACGGTTTCTCTCTGAAAAATCACCGGGGTCTATTACACTCTAACCAGATTGTCGCCCCATCACGCGTAACAAGGTGAGTGGAAGAGACCTCACTATCTACCTGCCAATATCGGGCCCGGCTCGTCGATAGCGGACCCATTCCTCGAGCTAGTCAGACTCAGCCTCGCATTACCCCCTCCTCTTAGGCAGGTAAAGCCGCACCTCCTTCCAACTGACCACGACACAGTGAGAGACGCGACCTAACGGTATACGGCCCTCATGCGCTCATGCATCTACTCAGTCTAAACATTGGAGCAACCTCTGGAACCAAAAGGGTTTAGAGACTTTCACCCATGGATATCTATAGCACCCCATGTAGAACAGATTTTCGGTGTCCCATTTGGCCATCCACGAAATACCTATGGGGGCTACGACCCTAATGTCGCTAGGGCATACAGTAACCACATTACACAATGCAAGATGCATGAGTCATACAATCCAGTCATGCATCAATCTCGTGCATACCGTGTACTCATGTGAGACAATCTCTACCTATCAGGGAGGCTCATAACAATATGCTCAAAGACATATGCAATGGTCAACCACATCTCATAATAAACATGTAGATGATGCTTATGGGCATGTATCATGATGTTATGCTGTCACCTACTCATAATCAGTATCAACGATCAGCCTCAACAATGTGGTCATTTAACCAACATTACCCCCAAGGAATGGCCCACATAAAATCAAACATATAATGGGCCCACGGCCTCACACAAGGGCCTAATATACAACACAATGGGCCTCACTCAAGAGTTTAATATACATCACAAGGGCCTCTCACATGGGCCTAACATACATTACAAGGGACTCCATCACCTGAGCCTCAATGCATCACAATGAGCCTCATCACATAGGCCTCATATACATCACATTGGGCCTTAAACACGGGCTGAGTGTACATCACAATGGGCCTCAAATATGGGCCGCATATACCTCATATTGGGCCTCGACATTCGGCAATTGGCAATGACAATCGAAATCGACAATCGACCACGATAATTGGCCTCGATAATCAGAATCAACAATCGACCATGACAAATCAAAATCGGTAATCGGCCTTGATCGATAATCAGCCTCGATCGATAATCAGCAATCGGCCATCAGAATCGGTAATCGGCCTCAATCGATAATTGGCAATCGGCCACGACAAATCAGAGTCGGTAATCGGCCATCAGAATCGGTAATCAAGATCGATCGATCAATAATCAAAATCGACAAATCGGTCACGTTAAGAGGAATCCGTAAGAATGGGCCTAACAAGGCCTAAGGGAAGGTCACAATGAGGACATCTGACCATCATTGTCCATTAATGTGGACATCTAACTAACATTGCTCCTAACGAGTGGCCCGCATAGAGGCAAACGTATCGTAGGCCCACGACCTCATACAAGGACCTAATACACATCATTATGGGTCTCATTCATGGGCTAAATACTCATCACAGTGGCCTCGGTACATCTGCCATGATTACATCACATCAAGCCTTGCCCATGGGCCTCGAGTACATCACAATGGGCCATGCCCATGGGCCTCGAGTACATCACAATGGGCCACAACCCATAGGCTTCAAATAGACAATAGGTGAGCCCAATGCATGGGCCTTATACACAACAAGTGGACCGCATTAATGGGCCACACCAATGGACCTCATATACACAACAAGTGGGCCCTACTCATGAGCCAAAAATACAAACAGGTGGGCCCCACACATGGGTCTCAAATACATAACATGTGGGCCCTATACATAGGCCTCGCGTCATGAGTCTAATACATATCACCGTGGCCTTGCCCATAGGCCACGAATGTATCACCATGGGTCTTGCCCATGGGCCTCAGATTCAGGCAGGCGGGTCCCATCATATGGGCCTCGAATATACATCATGATGGGCCTCATAGATGGGTCGTACCAATGGGCCTCAAGTGGACTTGGACCACACCAACATCCCTTTCACTAGTTGCAAGTGTAACATATGTATCACTGTCCACTATCATTTCATAGGTACACGGCCCACGTACCAGTGATGATTCACACTGTCTAAACATTGCCCCAGGTAAATTAGCACCATTCAAACATTTATCCATGTAAATCGGCACCGTGTAAACGTTGTCCAGCACCATCCAAACATTGAACTGCACCGTCCAAATATGTGGATGGTGTGGATGAAATACATATAACATGGTGGGATTCATAGCACTTCAACACCGTCCAAACATTGGACGGTATGGATCAAAATACATACATAAAGGCAGGCCCCCACATAATAAAACAGATGGATGGCTAGATATATATCAAGGTAGGTCCCACCTTCCCACATGTGTCATGCGTGTAGGGCAGGTCCCATGTCCACAACAGATGGACGGGGTGGATATAAAATACATTCATTAAGGTGGGTTCCACCCATTCAACATGTTGGACAGTCTGGATCAGACCCATACATTTTGTGGGTCCCACAGGCTTGTTGATGTCATAACATCAGCCATATAGCAGGTGTGAGTTACAGTAGCCAATCTGCTTTCATATGAGGTGGGTCCCACGTACATCAGGACCCACCATAATATTATATTAAAAAATTATATATATATATATATATATATATATATATATATATATATATATGAAATAGAATATTGCATGAGTCCAGCATCCAGGAGCACTGACGGACGGCCTGAATATTGTAAAAACGTCAAGGTGGGGTCCACACGCCACATCACATGCATCACGTGATTTCCACGTGTGTGGGGCCTACGCTGTTAAACAGCATAGATAAAACACTTACATTACGGGTGAGGCTCTACAAACGGACGATGGCATCAGCACACATCACGGTGGAATTTCCACAACACCGTCTAGAGCCACTACACCGTCCAGACATCTCTAGACTGTGGGGATTAAAAATACATGTATTAAGGTGGGTTGCCACCGTCCAACAGCTGGACAGTGGAGATGAGGACCATACAGTCATGGTAGGCCCACACATGTGGAAGGATGGTAGGCCACACACATGTGGTTCCACATACGTGGATGGATGGATAGAACAGATACATCACTGTGGGGTCTGCATCACAGACGGACGGCGTGGAATGTACATCAGTGGATAGGCTCCACCTACACCGTCCAAGTACGGACGGTGGATATAAAACACTTACATCAAGGTGGGTCCCACCTCACACGTGTAGCTGTGAGGGTGGGTCCCACGTGTCCAGTGAAATGGATGGACAGTGAATAGAATACATACATTAAGTAGGTCCCACCGTCTAGTCCACTGGACGGTGGATGGACGGTGTTATATCACACATACTTCATGATGGTCCACACAAAGGATGGTGTGTATCAAACATCTGATGGGTCCCACCAATCAAGGTAGATGGACGGAGAGGATATAAAATAAACACATCAAGGTGGCCCTGTACGCTGCAGGTGGACCTAGCACCGTCCAAACTGATCCAACACCGTCCAAATGGCCTGGACGGTGTGGATAAAGTAAATTCATCATGGTGGGGCCATGCTTGGCACGCTAGACAAATGGACAGTTAGGGTGGGATGCGCCCATCAGCAGTGGGTCCCACCGTCCAGCTGTGGACGGTGAGGATTTCACCTTAGTGGTAAGGGTAGTAGCTAGCTAAAATACAGCTGCAGCAAGTACGCTGGCTGCCAGCCAGCAACTAAGGTGGGTCCCACATGGGGCCCATAGATACATATTGTTTATGTGTGTGTGTGTGTGTATATATATATATATATATATATATATATATATATATATATATTATATATCATAAACGGTGGGCTCCATATGAAACGTGGATGGACGGTTGAACTAACGGCCAGATGGTGGGCTCTGCATGTGGTCCAGCAGCCTCAGCTGTTGGACGCTCCATGGCTGGACGTCCATCAAGGTGGGGTCCACATACATGTGGCCCACCATATATATACGTCAAGGTGGCCCCACATCAAGGTGCTAAATGGCATGGATTCACATGTGCCCCACATGCACCATGGCGGGTCACGGACGGTCTAGATCAAATATATGAACCATATATCACAATAGGGGACACAAAACTTCGAAATGAGAGAGAGAGCAAAGCACCCACCTTTGTCGTTCCTACTTGGTCCGATGAAATAGCTCCTCGGCTTCGACTTTAACGGATGATGATGAAGGTTGGACGGCTAAGATGTGAGATTGGGGTAGGAGAGTGGGCCACACCATAACTCTCTTTTTCTCATTGGAAGCCATGGACGTAGGCTCTCTCATGGAGGGGTTGCTTGGGAGAATGGGGAGAGAGAGAATGAGAGAGAGAGATGGGAGAGTGATGGGTGAGAGATGGGTGATGGGTGATGGATGTGTACTTGGTTGTAAGAGAGTGTTGACTTTGGGGTTGCTTGGGGATGGGTGAAAGGTGATGTGTACTTAACATGAGATGTGATATGGTACTTGATTGATGGGATGTGATGTGATTGATTTGAAAGATTGTCTTGGGTTTGTAAATGCACGGCGTTTTTCTCGAACTGAACGCGAGCTCACATCTCCTGGCCTAAGTATCGCCTCGGCGCGCGAGACCAGACATCGGAACCGCGATGACGGCACGGTCGCTAGGGTACAAGTCTCGTCTTTAGCTGACTCTAGATAATGGGATATGACTCAAGATTACGTGCAAACCCTGATAACAGAACGCGGGTCGCTGAAATTCGACTGGGAGGACCGCGGAAGCCTATGGAACGGTATGGGCTAGGATATGGGTCTTACAACTCTCTCCACCTAATAAAAATTTCATCCTCAAAATTTAAAACGTAACATGACCAATACAGAGTTCACCAAGGGAGGGAAATCCTATCCGAACACAACATGTCATCGTAATCAAACACTTAAGAGATGGGGACAACGCTTGCGAATTTCAGCCTTCTGTTACCAAAATGCTCATCAACACTACGATGATCTAACTGAACCTCGGATCCTGATCAGAAACGATCGAGACTGGAATACTATGCAGCTTCGCAATCTCAACGGTAGGGAGCTATATTAGAAAATCTCTAAGTTATCCAAACTTGGAGATCTAATCATTCTAAGTTCTCAACAATCATAGAGTGCAGGGTAGCTATCAACAGATATGTGATGTTATCTTCAAGTATTCCCAAGTTATGCTCTGATACCAACTTCTATCACGCCCCAAATCTAAAAATCAGATTCATAGGAATCTCGATCGCCGAATCTGGTGCTGACAGCCTCCTTAGTACCCCATTCTCGGCTCCTAACATTCATATGCCAGATTTCGATCCTGGGATCATATAAGGAGGATTTTTTTATGTACATTTAACTAGTAATAAGCATAACCACAAGATTACCCAATTCATAAAGGCAACATCAACATCATATATCAACTAATATAATCATTTGATTACAACACTGAAAGAGAAATACATAAATAGAAAATTAAGCTCTAGAAGACCACTGCACGCTCCAAGCTCAACACTACTGTAACCTAACATCACCTGCACGCATCTATCGTGCATAAGCTTATAGAAAGCTTAGAGGGTGGTGTAAGTGTGTGCACAAGGTAAGTGTTAAGTATTCAATACAATGCCATAATCATACAATATCGAAAAACTGGTAATCCATAAACCATACAATGTCTGAATAAGCGGAAACACTGACAAGAGCAGGAATAATCAGAGTAAGCAGAAATACTGACAAGATATAAATCATACGATGACAGAGTAAACGGAAGTATGGACAAGTCTATAAGTTAATCAATATCAGAATACGCAATATAGAACCGCTATGCGATAAGGAGTCATAAAGATCTAAATATCAGATGCTGAGGATGCAATGCAATATACAATTCCTGTAAGTCTGTCTAGGCCATATGAGTGCAAAAACAGAGTAACCCAAGATGCCATATGCCTGCGGGTGTAATGCAATATGCGATGCGAATGAAATAACCATGCTAGAGTGTGAAGTCGGGATAATAGTACGTAGTATCGCAGGCTACGGGGTCCACCACAAGGGACTTCTATCCAAACCAGTCCCATACCCAAATTTGGATAGTCAGACTCAACGTGGTAAACTCCTAATCTCAGGTTAGTCGCGCGCCCAACAGAAATCCTTGTCATAACAAAGGTACATAATAATTTGTTGCGCACCATCAGCCTAAGTGGATAGTGAATGAATGAATGAATGAATGAGCATACAACTCCTACTCAATAAGTCCAATATTAATACGATTTCTCTTTGAAAAATCACCGGGGTCTATTACACTCCAACCAGATTGCCGCCCCATCACCCACAACAAGGTGAGTGGAAGAGACCTCACTATCCGCATGCCAATATCGGGCCCGGCTCGTCGATAGCGGACCCATTCCTCGAGCTGGTCAGACTCACCCTATCATTACCCCCTCCTCTCGAGCAGGTAAGGTCGCACCCCCTTCCAATCGACCACGACACAGTGGGAGATGCGGCCTAACGGTATACGGCCCTCATGCGCTCATACATCCACTCGGTCTAGATATTGGAGCAACCTCTGGAACCAAAAGGGTTTAGGAACTTTCACCCGGGGATATCTGTAGCACCCCATGTAAAACAGATTTTTGGTGTCCCATCTGGCCATCCATGAAATACCTGTGGGGGCTACGACCCTAATTTCGCTAGGGCGTACAGTAACCACATCACACAATGCAAGATGCATGAGTCATACAATCCAGTCATGCATCAATCTCGTGCATACCGTGTACTCATGTGAGACAATCTCTGCTTATCAGGGAGGCTCATAACAATATGCTCAATAACATATGTAATGGTCAACCACATCTCATAACAAACATGCAGATGATGCGTATGGGCATGTATCATGATGTGTAACACCCCAGATTTTTGCTAACATGGGGTTAGACATCCTTAGGCAATGAGCCAACCATAACGCCTTGGTAACCTCTCAGAACCCAATTCTAAAGCCAAAGAAATCATTTAGAACTAAATTATTTAGAAATTTAACGTGAATTAACTAGCGCTACGCTAAATTACCTGTGAAATTAACACCGATCACTTTAAATACGATCTGTAAGACCCAAAACCTCTAGAATTGTTACCGCTACATAATCCTAAAACTTAGGATCAAACTTTAAACCTGTTTGTTCTCAGGAACCCTTTGAAACTTTGTATTGGATCTAGACTGCAAGTCGAAAGTTCGATATTCGCAATCTCAGACCATTAGGACCGCTTAGCTGGACTTGACAATCGTTTCAAAAATCAAGCCCAACTGATATTCTGGGGCTATTTCATTGAGCATGGAGCGAAGAGAGTGAGAAGAGGTAAAGATTTAGAAATTTAATTCAAAATCTGGCACGTGTCGTTGCGCGTTATTATTAAGCGTTCTGACCGTCAGAATTCAACCAGATTTCACCCTCGGATCAGGAAAAATTTCTCTTTCATGTCATGAAGCTTGTAGACCTGATGTAGGTCTGATGACCACTGAACTGAAACTGGACCTCCACGTGTGATCTGGGAACTCTACCGGACTGAAAACTTCATGTGAGCAGGATCCGATATCCAGGAGCTTAAGTCCGACCGCGTTCGGCCAGGGGACCTCCCGAAGCACTCTTTTGGATCGAAAAAGACCCGATTTGGCTATAACCCAAGTATACCTTGGTCTAGAGTCTATTTAGGTGAGGTTTTAGCCTATATAAGGGCTTTAAACCCTCTCATATCTCTCCCATCCAATTTTGTAAGAAACCCTAGAAAGTGGTGAGAGAGAAAGAGAGAGTTAGTGAGAGAATTTGGGAGAGAACTTCCTGCCGATTGCTCCAGCCTTTGTACGTACCAAATCACCGCCTTTAAATCACTTTCCCAGTGATTCCAACTCACTTCTAGGTAAGAAAACCCTAACCTATAGCTGTTTTAAGGATTCTTTTGATACAAGTAGCGAAGTAGCTTATGTATCTTGTGCATTGGTCGCCATAACGCCGTTGATGAAGCGTAGACGTTCTATTCGAATCGATACACGTCTACGGCGAAAGGTGAGGATTTTAGATGCTTAGATTGACTGATTTCAAAGCTTTCAATGCTGTTTAATAGTAGATTATCGACGAGAAATCCATTTGACATGTAGAATATGCTGTCGATTTTCCATTTCATATACGTACGGTGAATTTGAGATTTAGGGTATTTTAGTCATTTATAGAAAATACTGTATACATCTGTATTTTGCTGAAATGATTGCCATGTGATTTTGTCATATTATGATATTAGATATGTGTGTATAATCTGTTTGGTGAAGAGATTCGCCCTTATGCGCACTTTGGGTCGACATACGATATGTAGACTAAAGTGTGTAGACTAAGTGTTTGTATAAATGTTTGTATTAGTATATATTGAGCCAACGTTGTTGTAGATTAGTTTTGAGATTGAATTCTCAATCAACACGATGATGTATATGATTTCCTCCATGTTTTCCATATAAATTGATTTCCTCATATATATGAAATATATGTGTTGGTTAATTTGTGTACGTTGTATGTTATAACATGTGCCAACATGCTTGTATTATTTGAACTTCAATTCTAGTACTCTCATATGATCATTGATGTTGTTCACAAATGCTTGGGGCTATACATTAGTCCAGGCAGTCGGTAATAGATTCAAATTCGTGGTTAGCTTCTATTTGCCATGAAGGATGCGTCGATGAACGCGAATCGTGTTTTGGGCAGGCGACAGTGGTTAGGCCACACAAAGTGTTTTACACACATCATGTCACTCGGCTTGAGATGCGCTCGTACTAGTCGAGCCCGTCAAGTAACCCGACTGGCCATTGTATGTTCACCTTGTATGAGTCATAACTGCTTGAACCTAGGGTACTGAACTTACCATTGAAAACCCTATTAACCATGGTACCTTGATCCATAAAGACTCATGAGCCGGGCATGGTGGTATGGGACACCGTGGTCGAGCTGTCGGCCTACGCTGGGGGCACAAACCTCCCCGTAGTGACCAGTGAGCACCCTACTTTGAGCAGATTATGGTGGTATGGGACACTATATTCTTGTTATCGGCCTACACTGATTGGTGACGAGCCCTTTGTAGTGACCTTGAGTTTATCCTGACACCGCATGGGGGCGACGAGTCCTGATGCAGTCTTAAGGATATAAATAGGCCTGTATTAATAAGGTGATGGGGGAGAGGAGCAACGAGTGCATGCAACAGCCCTGACAGCCCTTGCAGCGACCTATAAATATAACATCGTATGAGATTACTAGGAGTGATAACCCTAGACAGGATCTATGTTGGGATTGATATAAGGAAGGTACCTTAGTTTCACTGCTGTATGAATGGACTAATAACAACACGGTAATCATTATCCATATCGCACTGCATGTGCTTGGAAGATGTGGAGCACTGAGGAACGTAAGCATACCGCAGGCATAAGATAGTGCTGCATGAGGGAGTATGTCGGTGAGGGCATCCATCATGTCATTTCATGCTTGCATTAACAATAATATCTAGGAATGTTTGATTGCTTGCATTACTATTATCACGTGATTGATTTGATAACGTGCTAATCTTTACTCTATGATTCCACTGAGTTGATCACTCACTCCCACGTTGCGGGACAGTGTTGTGCACACCAACCAGTCCCTGTTTTAGTTGTAGATGATGGCGCTGCTTGTGAAGTGGAGCCGGACTTGATGATGATGAAGAGGATTTCTCCTATATGCATGTTCTGACCGACGGGATTACATGGAGGTTGTTTAGATGTCATGACACTTGTTATTTTATATTTTTAGAGCACTCATGTATATCCTTTTTATCATTTTTGGAGTATACATGTATATTTCTAACCTGGTAACATGCTCACACTCTGGAGACTTACAATCAATTATACATTGTTATTTATTTATCACAGTTTTCGCTTATAAAATTTAACTATCTCTGAAGTTTGATATGTTGTTTTGGCTTAATCCCAATCTTGTTTTATGCCATTCTACACACGACATGCATTTATTATTATCTATGTTGCATAAGTGACATTTTGAAACTCGGGAGTTGGGATTCTACCCGACCCCTGATTTTCGGGATGTTACATGATGTTATGCAGTCACCTACTCATAATCAGTATCAACGATGAGCCTCAACAATGTGGTCATTTAACCAACATTGCCCCCAAGGAATGGCCCATATAGAATCAAACATATAATGGGCCCACGGCCTCACACAAGGGCCTAATATACAACACAATGCGCCTCACTCAAGAGTTTAATATACATCACAAGGGCCTCTCACATGGGCCTAACATACATTACAAGGGACTCCATCGCCTGACCCTTAATGCATCACAATGAGCCTCATCACATAGGCCTCATATACATCACATTGGGCCTTAAACATGGGCTGAGTGTACATCACAATGGGCCTCAAATATGGGCCGCATATACATCATATTGGGCCTCAACAGTCGGCAATCGGCAACGACAATCGAAATCGACAACGATAATTGGCCTCGATAATCAGAATTAGCAATCGACCATGACAAATCAAAATCGGTAATCGGCCTTGATCGATAATCAGCCTCGATCGATAATCAGTAATTGGCCATCAGAATCGGTAATCGGCCTCGATCGATAATTGGCAATCGGCCATGACAAATCAGAGTCGATAATCGGCCATCAGAATCGGTAATCAGGATCGATCGATCAATAATCAAAATCAACAAATCGGTCACATTAAGAGGAATCGGTAAGAATGGGCCTAACAAGGCCTAAGGGAAGGTCACAATGAGGACATCTAACCATCATTTCCCATCAATGTGGACATCTAACCACATTACTCCTAAGGAGTGGGCCGCATAGAAGCAAACGAATCGTAGGCCCACGACCTCATACAAGGACCTAATACACATTACTATGGGTCTCATTCATGGGCCAAATACTCATCACAGTGGCCTCGGCACATCGACGATGATTACATCATATCAGGCCTTGCTCATGGGTTTCAAATTCATCAAATGGGCCTTGCCCATGGGCCTCAAGTACATCACAATGGTCCATAACCCATAGGCTTTAAATACACAATAGGTGAGCCCTATGCATGGGCCTTATACACAACAAGTGGACCGCATTAATGGGCCGCACCAATGGACCTCATATACACAACAAGTGGGCCCTACTCATGGGCCAAAAATACAAACAGGTGGTCCCCACACATGGGTCTCAAATACATAACATGTGGACCCTATACATAGGCCTCGCGTCATGAGTCTAATACATATCACTGTGGCCTTGCCCATAGGCCACGAATGTATCACCATGGGTCTTGCCCATGGGCCTCAGATTCAAGCAGGCGGGTCCCATCATATGAGGCTCGAATATACATCATGATGGGCCTCATAGATGGGCCGTACCAATGGGCCTCAAGTGGACTTGGACCACACTAACATCCCTTTCACTAGTTGCAAGTGTAACATATGTATCACTGTACACTATCATTTTATGGGTACATGCCCCACGCACCAGTGATGATTAACACTGTTTAAACATTGCCCCAGGTAAATTAGCACCATTCAAACATTTATCCATGTAAATCGGCACCGTGTAAACATTGTCCAGCACCATCCAAACATTGAATAGTACCGTCCAAATATGTGGATGGTGTGGATGAAATACATATAACATGGTGGGATTCATAGCACTCCAACATTGTCCAAACATTGGACGGTATGGATCAAAATACATACATAAAGGCAGGCCCCCACATAATAAAACAGATGAACGGCTGGATATAAAATACATTCATTAAGGTGGGTTCCACCCATTCAACATATTGGACAGTCTGGATCAGACCCATACATTTGGTGGGTCCCACAGGCTTGTTGATGTCATAACATCAGCCCTATGGCTGGTGTGAGTTACAGCAGCCAATCTACTTTCATATGAGGTGGGTCCCACGTACATCAGGGCCCACCATAATATTATATTAAAAAATTATATATATATGAAACAGAATATTGCATGAGTCCAGCGTCCAGGAGCATTGACGGACGGCCTGAATATTGTACAAACATCAAGGTGGGGTCCACACGCCACATCACATGCATCACGTGATTTCCACGTGTGTGGGGCCTACGCTGTTAAACAGCATAGATAAAACACTTACATCATGGGTGAGGCTCTACAAACGGACGGTGCGCATCAGCACATATCAAGGTGGAATTTCCACAACACCTTCTAGAGCCACTAAACCGTCTAGACATCTCTGGACGGTGGGGATTAAAAATACATGTATTAAGGTGGGTTACCACCGTCCAACAGCTGGACGGTGGAGATGAGGCCCATACAGTCATGGTAGGCCCACACATGTGGAAGGATGGTAGGCCACACACTTGTGGTTCCACACACCTGGGTGGATGGATGGAACAGATACATCACTGTGGGGTCTGCATCACAGACGGACGACGTGGAATGTACATCAGTGGATAGGCTCCACCTACACCGTCCAAGTACGGACGGTGGATATAAAACACTTACATCAAGGTGGGTCCCACCCCACACATGCAGCTGTGAGGGTGGGTCCCACGTGTCCAGTGAAATGGAGGGACGGTGAATAGAATATATACATTAAGTAGGTCCCACTGTCCAGTCCACTAGACGGTGGATGGACGGTGTTATATCACACATACTTCATGATGGTCCACACAAAGGATGGTGTGTATCAAACATCTGATGGGTCCCACCAATCAGGGTAGATGGACGGAGAGGATATAAAATAAACACATCAAGGTGGCCCTGTACGCTGGAGGTGGACCTAGCACCGTCCAAACTGATCCAACACCGTCCAGATGGCCTGGACGGTGTGGATAAAGTAAATTCATCATGGTGGACCCATGCTTGGCACGCTACACAAATGGACGGTTAGGGTGGGATGCGCCCATTAGCAGTGGGTCCCACCGTCCAGCTGTGGACGGTGAGGATTTCACCTTACTGGTAAGGGTAGTAGTTGGTGGAAATACAGCTGCTACATAGCTGCAACAAGTACGCTGGCTGCGAGCCAGCAACTAAGGTGGGTCCCACATGGGGCCCACAGATACATATTTTATATATATATATATTATATCATAAACGGTGGGCTCCACATGAAACGTGGATGGACGGTTGAACTGACGGCCAGATGGTGGGCTCTGCATGTGGTCCAGCAGCCTCAGCTGTTGAACGCTCCATGGCTGGACGTCCATCAAGGTGGGGTCCACATACATGTGGCCCATGATATATATACGTCAAGGTGGCCCCACATTAAGGTGTTAAATGGCATGGATTCACATGTGCACCACATGCACCATGGTGGCTCACGGACAGTCTAGATCAAATATATGAACCATACATCACAATAGGGGCCACAAAACTTGGAAATGAGAGAGAGAGAGAGAGAAGCACCCACCTTTGTCATTCCTACTTGGTCCGATGAAACCCCTAGCTCCTCGGCTTCGACTTTATTGGATGATGATGAAGGTTGGACGACTAAGATGTGATATTGGAGTAGGAGAGTGGGCCACACCATAACTCTCTTTTTCTCATTAGAAGCCATGGACGTAGGCTCTCTCATGGAGGGTTTGCTTGGGAGAATGGGGAGAGAGAGAATGAGAGAGAGAGATGGGTGATGGGTGATGGATGTGTACTTATTGTAAGAGAGTGTTGACTTTGGGGTTGCTTGGGGATGGGTGAAGGGTGATGTGTACTTATGTAACATCCCGAAAATTGGGGGTCAGATAGAAACCCAACTCCTGAGTTCTAAAACGTCACTTATGCAACATTGATAATGATGAATGCATGTTGTCTGTAGAATGGCATTAAACAAGATTGGGACTAAACCAAAACAGCATATCATACTCCAGAGACAGTTAAATTAGCAAGCGGAAGACTGTGATAAATATATAAAATATATAATTTATATAAATATATAAATTAGCAAGTGGAAGACAGTTATACACCCATGTATATTCTCTAGAGTGCGAACATGTTACCAGGTTAACTAATTACATATATACTCCAAAATAGAAAGAAAAGAATATACATGGGTGTATAAATAAAAGGCAAACTGCCAAGGGTATTGGCATCTAATCAGTAACCCTGTAAACCCGTCGATCAGAACCAGCATATAGGAGAAATCTTCCTTATCATCAAACAAATCCGGCTCCGCTTCACAAGCAGCGCCATCACCTGAAACTAAAATAGGGACTGGTTGGTGTGCGCAACATCGTCCCGTAACGTGGGAGTGAGTAGCTAACTCAGTGGAATCATAGAGCAAAGGTTAGCATGTTATCAAATCAATCAAGCGATAATGGTAAAGCAAGCAATCAAACATTCCTAAACACTATGATTAATGCAAGCATGAAATGACATGATGGATGCCCTCACAGACATACTCCCTCATGCGACACCATCTTACGTCTGCGGTATGCTTTCTTCCCTCAGTGTTCCACATCTTCCAGGCACATGCAGTGCAATATGAATATGATTACCGAGTTGTTATTAGTCCTTTTCATATAGCAGGATTGGAAAACTAGGGTACCTCCCTTATATCAATACCCAAACAATGATCCTGTCTAGGGTCGTCACTCCTAGTAGTCTCATACGATGATATATTTTTAGGTCACTGCAAGGGCTGTCAGGACTGTTGCACGCACTCGTTACTCCGCTCCCCCATCACCTTATCAATACAGGCCTAGTTTATATCCTTAAGACTGCATCAGGACTCGTCGCCCTCATGCGGTGTCAGGATAAACTCAAGGTCACTACAAAGGGCTGCCAGGGCTGTTACTCGCACTCGTTGCTCCACTCCCCCATCACCTTATCAATGTAGGCCGACAGTAAAAATATAGTGTCCCATACCACCATAATCTACTCAGAGTAGGGTGCTCACTGGTCACTACAGGGAGGTTTGTGGCCCCAGCATAGGCTGACAGCTAGACCACGGTGTCCCATACCACCATGCCCGGCTCATGAGTCTTAGAGGATCGAGGTACCAAGGTTAGAGGGGCTTTCCAATGGTAAGTTTAGCACCCTAGGTTCAAGCAGATATGACGAATACAAGGTAAACATACAATGGTCAGTCGGGTTACTTGATGAGTCCGACTAGCAGGAGCGCACGTTGAATCGACCGGCATAAAGTGCACAAGCACTTCGTGTGGCCTAACCACTGCCTACGACTCTAGTACGACTCGGGTTCTTCATACACATCCTTCGTGGTGATTAGAATCCAACCATGAATTCTAAACTGTTACCGACTTCCTAGACTAGAGTGTAGCCCCAAGCACATGTAATCTAAATCAATAATCATATGAGAGAGACAATTGAAATACAATAAATTCCAGCATGTTATCAGCATATTATAACATACATCATAAGCAGTTAACCATACACGAGTACTTCACACATAAGGAATCAATTCAACAACGTACATGGAGGAAATCATACCCATCATCAACGTAGTTGAGAATCCTATCTCAACACTGGTCTACAACACTACTTACTAAGTGCTTACTCACGCAAGCATTTATATAAACACGTAGACCACACAGCTCCAACATACTTGACGTATGTTGATTCCAACATATAATATGACAGATCCTTATATCAAGGAGTTGTCTAATACACAACAATCATGTTCTTACATTCAAAACATATGGCAAGCATAAATCATATTGATTTAGGCATTTCAACAAACACTTAGTCTACACACATTAGTCTACATAGCATATGTCAACCAATATGTGCATTAGGGCGAATCACTTCGCCAAAAAGATCATACACGTATAACTAGTATAGGTACACGGTAAATACTCATGGCAATCATACCGAAAAAATACGTACGTATACCGTATTTCCTACAAATATCCAAAATACCCTAAATATCGTATTCTTCGTACGTATTTGAAATGAAAAATGAACAGCATGTTCTACATTTCAAACAGCATCCTTGTCAACAATCTACCATTAAACTGCATTGAAAGCTTTGAAAAATGATAACCTAAGCATCTAAAATCCGCACCTTTCGCCGTAGGAGCGTAACGAATCGAACAGAAACTGTACGCTTCGTCAACGCCTGTATGACGACCTATAGCACAAGATACATCAGCTACTTCGCTACTTGTATCAAAGGAATCCCTAAAACAGGTTAGGGTTAGGATTTTCTTACCTAAAACGGAGTTGGAATCGCCAGAAGAGCGATGCAGGTGGAAGGATTTGCCACGTGGAGTAGCAGGGAAGAATCCCAGGAGAAAGCTCCAACTTCTCCCTCACTTTCTCTCTCTTTTCTCTCCTCTCTCCTAGGATTTTCTCCAAATTCGTATGGGTTAGAAAGCTAAGGGTTTAAGCTCCTTATATAGGCCCAAACATAACCAAAACAGACTCCAAGTCAAGGTATACTTGGGTTATAGCCAAATCGAGTCTTTTTCGATCCAACGGAGCATTTCTGGAGG
Organism: Magnolia kwangsiensis; assembly: GCA_037074715.1. Classification (NCBI taxonomy): domain Eukaryota; kingdom Viridiplantae; phylum Streptophyta; class Magnoliopsida; order Magnoliales; family Magnoliaceae; genus Magnolia; species Magnolia kwangsiensis. The sequence continues at coordinate 90,958,044 of CM073580.1, forward strand.
TCCCCTGACTGAATGCGATCGGACTTAAGCTCATGGATGTTGGATCTTGATCACATTAAGTTTTCAGTTCGATAGGGTTCCCAGATCGCATGTGGCAGACCAGTTTCAGTTCAGCGGTCACAGAAACTCGATTAGGGCCACAAGTGCTATGACATGTAAGGGCCACCCATCCTGATCCCAGGGTGTATTTGGGTCAGATTCTGACGATCAGAACGCTTAAAAAATATCGCGCAAGCGACACATGCCAGATTTCATAATTTATATTTAATTTCTAACATTTCTCATACTTTTCACTCTGGGCTCAAGAAAATCGTCGTGGGACATCATTTGGTCTTGATTTTCGAGGTGATTGTCAAGTCCAACTAGACGGTCAGGATTGTCTAAGTTCGGGATAATCAAACTTCCGACGTGCAGTCCAGATCTGATATAAAGTTTTCGAATGCTCCCGTGAGCAACCGGGTTTAGAGTTTGATCCTAGGTTTTAGGGTATTGTAGCATCCACTATTCTATACGTTTTGGCTCTAGTAGATCGTATTGAAAGTGATTGGTGAGAATTTCATAAGTCATCTAGTGCAGCACTAGCTAATTCATGTTAAATTTCTAAAGAATTAGGTTCTAAACGATTTATTTGGCTTTGGAATTGGGTTCTGAGAGGTTACCAAGGTGTTATGGTTGACCCATTGACTAAGGACGCCTAACTTTAGGTTGGCAAAAATTTGATATGTTACAACTTGACATGAGATGTGATGTGGTACTTGATTGATGGGATGTGATGTGATTGATTTGAAAGATTATCTTGGGTTTATAAATACACGGCATTTTTCTCGAACTGAACGCGAGCCCACATCTCCTGGCCTAAGTATCGCCTCGGCGGGCGAGACGCGACATCAGAACCGCGGCGATGGCGTGGTCGCTAGGGTACAAGTCTCGTATTTAGCTGACTCAGGAAAATGGGATATGACTCAGTATTGCGCGCAAACCCCTATAATAGAATACGGGTCACCGGAATTTGACTGGGAGGACTATGGAAGCCTACGAAATGGTACGGGCTAGGATACGGGTCTTACATCACTCGACTGATCGACCCGTTTTCAGGACTGGTCGAGGAATTTCTTAGACTAGTCAAGTCAGTACTAGGACTAGTCGAACATAGGCTAAGACTAGTCGAGAAATAGCATATACACTTATATAGTGACCCAATTTAAGTATGCAATCAATATGACCTAACCTATGGTCAATCTAGGGTCATTCATACCTTATAAGTGATATTTGAACATTGAATTATCATTTGTTTCAGTTGATAGTTGATCTTAAAGCTTGATATCTTAAGTTACTTTGAATCTTGAACTTGAAGTACTTGACTTATATTTCACCTTGAGCTTTGAGGTACAAAGCAAAGAACTTTGTCTTGACATAGATGAAGCTTTGAAACTTTGACCTATTGAAGCTTGAAAGTTTGAACTATCACTTGGTGTTGTACTTAAACTTGTATATCTCTTAATCTTGTATTTGAAGTTCTTGAGGTAAAAATCTTTGTTCTTGTACATGAGTTGCATGATCTTGAATATGTAGATAAGCTACACAAGACACAAATTCCAAGAGGTTTTGGCACTACAAAATTTGATAATCATTGGAGCTAGAAAACATAGCACTTACAGCTACGATGGTGATTCCGGACTTCTTAGGAACCACTTGAGTTGGACTCACCCATTGACTATCGGATATAGGGTACATGATACCCACATCCATTATCTTAATAACCTCGACCTTAACCACTTCATTCATGTTTAGATTTAATCTATGTTATGTTTGCATTATCCTCAAGATGAATGCAGTGAATACAAATCAAATGATCGATTCCCTTGAGGTCCGCAATCGACCATCCAAGGGCTCCCTTGTGCTCAAAAAGAGTAGAGATGAGCATACTCTCATGTTCTTGCACAAAGTGGGAAGAAATCACCACCGGGTATGTCTCATCTTGACCTAAATAAACATATTTCAAATCAGAGGGCAAAGGTTTTAGATTAAGCTTCGGTGCCTTGAGGTTAGACGATAGAGGCACTACATCAGTTTGGGGTAATTCTTCGAATTGTGGCCTCCACTAGTTAACTTTAAGTACCGGCACAATATCAAGCATGTCACTCGTCTCCCTAATTATATCATCATCTAAATCATGGAAGTGGACCAAACATGTATCTAGAGGGTTAGAGGACAAAGTCATCAGAGTTCTATTCTCCACAAAAGAATTAATCAAGTTAACATCATGGGCATCATCATCATCCTCTACCTGTTTAACTCTAATGTCATATTTTCAAAAGACAAACTCATGACTCCATTCCTTTAATTAATGATTACATTTGATGTGGCAAGGAATGGGCGACCAAGAATGACAGGAATTTGAGTGCTCATGTCCACGATAGGTTGAGTATTCAGGATGATAAAATCTACCGAGTAGTAGAATTTATCAACCTGGACCAACACATCCTCAATTATCCCTCTCGGTACACGAACCTAGTTGTTCATAAACCAAGTAAGGAATCAGATTTATGCTCTCTCCTAAGTCAAGAAGTGCATGTTCAACACGGTAGTTCTCAATTACACAAGCGACAGTTGGGCTACCGGGATCTTTGTATTTCGGTGGCACATTTTTCTTTAGAATGACACTCACTTTTTTAGATTTTCTTTTGAATATTTTGTCATCTTTTGGTCATACACAAGTCTTTTAGAAATTTGGCATATGAAGATGTTTGTTTTACAACATCAAGTAGAGGAATATTGACCTTCACTTATTTCAACACATCTAGAATATCCTGATAGTTAGAGAGAGGTTTTGGTGTAATCAATCGTTGAGGGAATGGAGCAATCATCTTGCCTTGTAGTTCCGATTCTAACTCTTGTGGAGTGTTGCTAGGTCTATCAGTTTCATCTACTTCCGGGTCCTTAGACTTCTTAGCCCTTACCGGAATAGATTTGTCAATTATCTTCTCACTCCTAAGAGTGGTGATAGACTTAGCTTGCTCAATTTAATTTGAATAGCTTGGATCACTTATTTCGTATTGTGGTTTAGGATTGGGGAAAGATTGAGCAGGAAGCATCCCCTTTTTATAACCGTAACACGTGAATTCATCTTTTGCATAAATTTTGTAAGTTCTTGTATTGCTTGAATAAGCTCCTGAGTTTGTGTGGAATTTTGAACCGATTCTTCTTAAGGTTTCCCTTGATTTGCAATTTGTTTAAAGAAATCTTGAGGGGTAGCAGTTTGTCCATTCTTCCAACTGAAGTTTAAATGATTTCTCCAACTACGATTATGCGTATTAGAGGTAGGTTCATTGAAAGGTCTTTAGTAATTATTTACGATATTGGATTGCTCATTCAATACATCTTGAAAGGTAGGTATTGTTGGATAATTTTCAGTTGTGTGAATGTTGCAAGCACAAATACCGCAAACAGTTTCCTTAACCTTATCCTTCTTTAGTTTCATGGCGTCGAATTTCCTTATGAGATTAGACATTATAGCATTGATATCATCATCCTCTTTCAGAAGGTATAATCTGCCCCTCCTTTAATTGAGTGGACCTAGAAGTGGTGCTTGATTTTGGGGAGGTGTCCCATGATTGTACATTTTCAGCATATTCGTCCAAATAGTCTCACACATCATCGACATTTTTATTCATGAATTCCTCATTGCAATTTTCTTAACCAATTGGCACACGGAAGATGTCAGTTCATCATAGAAAAAGCGTGTAATGCACCACATTTCAAAACCATGTTGTGGGCATGAAATGACAAGATCCTTGAACCACTCCCAACATTGGAAGAATATTTCATCATCCTTTTCGGCGAAGTTCATGATTGACTTTCCAAGGGTGTTCGTTTTATGATGTGGAAAAAATTTCTTTATGAACTCCCTTATTATGTCATTACATGTTCCAATAGATCGGGGACATAGTGAATGCAACCACGTCTTGCCTTTCTCTTTCGAAGAAAAGGGAAAGAGTTTCAATCTGACCATGTCCTCAGACACCTTAGGAAAATATAAAGTGGCTATAATCTCATCAATTTATTTCAAGTGCAGATATAGACTTTCAGATTCTAGTCCATGGAATTTTGGAAAGAGTTGGATCACCCTCGGCTTAATATCCATATGTCCTGTATTTTCTGGAAAACCATGCATGAGGGAGTGCTCACCCCCATCAGTTGTAGATAATCTCGTAAAGTATGAGGCGGGGATGCTTGATGCACCTCATTCTCATCCTAGACTTCCTCAACCCGAGGTTCAGGTTGTCTTCCTGGTTGATTGACAGCCATCACCTCATTGACTCTGAGGATATCGAGTGGTATCTAATCCTGTGATGGATAGATAACACCTTAACTAATCCTCCTTCACTCAAAAGACGTTGAGTGTTGTCATGGACCCACTTGGGCATGAAACACTCCTAGCCCTTAATTTCAGAATCTAACCTAAACCTAAAGAAAGAAGGAAATAGAGATATAGAAATAGAAAGGGAGAGAATTAGAAAGAAGTTACCAAATTAGAAGTTCCTAAGTTAAGATCTGGTAGAACAAAACAAAACAAGTTAGTTTCTAAAACAAAAATTTTAAAATTAGAAAGTTTCTAAAAATAAAAATAGAAAGATGAGTTAGTTTCTAAAAATAATAATAAGAAAGCAACCTAGTTTCTCAAAATGAAAAAGGAGCGTTTCTAAACCTAAAATTACAAAGTAGTTTCTAAAAAAAAAAAAGGAAAATTTCTAAACATAGAATTAGAAAGCTAAGTTAGTTTATAAAATAATTCATAAAAACCCTAACCTAAAAATAGAAAGTGAAAAAAACCCTAATCTTAACCTAATTCCAAAACTAGCTAATCTCAGAAAAACATAGCCATTAGTCCCCGACAACTGCGCCTAAAAACTTGTTCACCACCCCAAGTGTAGGGTCAAGATGTAATAATAACTCAGTGAGACCGAGGTCGAATTCACAGGGACTGAACTTGTGTATATTCTGAATTTAAATAGAATCAAAACTAGGAGAAGAGAAATCCAGAATAAGGGTAATAATTATGAATAAGGTGAAACTATCAATTAAAAGGGACTAGGGTGCTAAGGATTCACTGTAACATCTCGAATTTTCATGGCCAGAGTTTGTACTCGTGCCTGAGGAAACCAGGTGTTAATGATGTATAAACTGGGATGCTTTAGTAAAATTGCCCCTTTTTTTCGTTTGGTTTACATCCAGACACATTCATGAAGGTAACATTCACAAGACTAAAATCAACTGCATTAATTATATTTCATCAGAATAAAAGGATAATTGACTGGCCTCATAATGGGAGGTTTATTACAACATTAGAGTTCACAGCGGAAGTATAAAACTAAATAATGAAACTGTCTTCTTAGTCTTTTAAGATAATCTTCTATAAGGAAGTAGTCCTCTAAGTCTTCAATCTGTACGTCACCTGCAAAATCTGTACGGTTGGGAGAGGGTCAATGCCCTACTCATAGTAAAGGTTATCCTTTAAGATTAATAATAATTTAAGAAAAGCATGATAAATAAAGTGAGGGTCTGATATGTCTCGTGCTCCACTAACACGAGAGTATTAGCATGCACAAATAACCTACATGAGATGCATACCTAGCAAAGTATGTGGGGTTCATCATACGTAGTGATCATCACAATGTGGAGTACGATTTATAGACAACCGGCTTGACCCACATCCCATACTACGGATATTGGCCGGCATGGCCAACGCTACTGTAGATTTACGAGGGGACCTCAGAGCGCACAACAACATGAGCTGGGTGAATTACGTGCAACGATTTGTTCATGGAGCGATTATTTGCGACATCCAATCCCGAGGTGATGTGACACTATAATAGAGAATTACACACATCGATTTGTGTACCACTATCCGAAGGCCCAAGGACTTACGTGCCCCAAGAGGGTCTCTACCCAGAGCGCATTATGTCCATGATAGAATATTTGAATCACTAGTTATGATACATCTTACACATCACTTGCACTTACAGAGATAAATTGAATCTTAAAACATATAACTGAATTTGAATTATGAAGGATATAAACTGAATTATAGAGGTCCTAGAATAGCAAGACCATGCCCAAGCCGTAAAGATAAACGGCACGAAGCCAAAATAATAAAGAGAAGAGCGACAAGGGTCGACTCAACACAAGTGGCAATGGCCAACATAATAAGAGAAGAGTGACAATGGTCAACTCTATAATCAGGAGAATGGCAATAGCCAACTCAAATAAAGAGACAAGTGGCAGAGCCAACTCAAATAAAAGGACGAGGCAGGGGCAAGGCTTGTACCCATGGCCTCACATAAATTCAAAAAAATTCTCTTGTATTTGACATCATGTCATAATCCCAAAAGGGCTAATAAATCAATTGATAGGATAATTTCCAGAGAACATGTAACTATGAAATACTAAATAATTCATATCGTAAAAGGCACGAAAAAACCAATAATTGATAGTGAAACATATAATAACTTAGAAGATTCAAATTGATGTATAAAAGGAGATACATGTAAAGGTAATATCGAATTCATGAAAGCATGTATAGAAGCCACCATAAACTAATATGAAGAAAGATAAATACAGGAAGGCATGTAAAAGGCAGGATAAATAAATCAACTTAAATTACCGTAAGCTTAAAGGATAAAACCCTCATCTTTTGAATCTAATCACACTCTACGTTGCTAGGTTTGGATGGATGTGTTGTAGTACCTAATTCGAGTACAATTAACGTGATCCTCATGGTTAGATCGGCATCATACTAGAGTTAAACTATAAATGTAGGTTTAAGATTTGGCTTGTACTACCAATCAAGGTAAGGAGAGAACTAGGGTTGAATATTAGATAAATGAAAACTTACCTTATACAGTTGTCTGCCTCTACCAGTGTAGCCTGAAAACTCAGTTGAGTCAGCTGACTGAGTCAACTCGGCCCAACTCTCCTTACTCTCCTTCTTCTTCCATTTCCTTCTCTTTCTTTCTTCTTATTCTCTTTCCTTTTCTTTATTTCTTCCTTTCTTTCCCTTCTTTCTTTCTTTCCCTTCTCTTTTCTCTTTTCTTTTCTTTTCTTTCTTTTCTTTCCTTTCTCCTTCCTCTGCTGGACGACAGCAGATCTGATGACTGCGACCGGATCTCTCCTTCTCTTTTCCTCTCTCTCTCTCTCTCTCTCTCTCTCTCTCTCTCTCTCTCTCTCTCTCTCTCTCTCTCTCCCATTTTTTTTCTTCTTTCTCTTCTTTCAGGGTGCCTGGCCATGGGACGACTTTTATAGGAGTACGACGAGTCTTCCAGACCCTCTGCGAAAGTTCTCGCACCCTGTTCGTGCCCTCTGCTTTCTTACGCAGTGAAAAATCAAACTCTTCTTGCATGCAGATCTAGATTGACACAACTGTTGGAGTGATCCTCCCGATATGACTTCTTGGGAGTGGTCGTGGCCCTCCTAACTTGAGTTTGGATGGCTCTGATCAACCTAAACATTCCCCGGTAGATTCCCCTATGCAAATATCTTGAAACTGCACCGATTTTTTTTGGTGCAGCTTACGGATGAGGATGCGATCTAGTTGGAACTGGAGTGGACCAGGGTCTGATCGAAATTGACCCATTAATAAGATGGACGGTTCCAATCATCCCTATGGACGGTGATGGGCCCCAAGATTCTTCACAGCGGTCGGGCGCAGGTTGGTTTAAAAATCCAGAATCTACGCGGAAGATTTCTCTTGCTGGTTCCTGATCTGGAACTGAAGGAGATGGAATGGGGTTTTACCATTTTTCTCTTCCGCACCCGATGGACAGATAGGATCATCTATGTGGGCCATCATGGTGGCCCACAGTCCCTCTCAAAACGGTCGGGTTCCGTCCGTTACGCAGGCAGGGAAAGAACTCCTCTCCGTGTTCGAGCGGGAGTCGGGTTAGCGTACGCTGACCGACCTCCCTAGTTCGATGCATGATAGTAGCATCGGTGTAGTGCAACGCATTAATAGTGAGGCCCCACTGTGCTACTCATATGACAAATCTTCACCGTCCATTTATTTTCACATCTAATTTGAGGCGTTGAGCCTAAAATAAAAGCATATCTTAAGATCAGGTGGCCCTAGATTTTATTATTAAGGTTGATCTTTCCATTAGGTCAGTTTTACGATAATCCAAGGGCTATAATTTTGTTTGTACGGTTATAATATGGTGTAATGGCATGGTATAAAATTTTGTATCAAACCAAGTTGTGGGAACCATGTGATTCAGAATCACAAGTCTATTTTAATGGCATTATTGTATTTATTATCAATTTAAGGGTTTTGTGAAATATGATGGTTCTGCATCGTTGAGGCCATGTTTCTAAGTGATTCTCATGAAAGGACCTATGCCTAAATCCTTATGGATGAAGGATCATACATTGATTTGGCTTGAGGGAGTGTACACGTACAACTCCACGTGATCAATGGTTAGATGACCTGCTTTATGAATGGGAGTCACTTCCTATGCTTAGATTCATATCATGGTATAGGTGTGAGGTAAGGATGGTAAGATTTGTATTGCACACATGTACAGATCATACTAACTTCTTGGTAACGCTCGAGGACTTTTGATGCTCGAGCATCAAAAAGTTCGGGGCGTTACATCCACTTGTAGTTCTCAAGATGTTACCTTGCTTGATTCAAGGACACAACTAGAATCAGAGTCCTATTCTATCCAATTGATAAGAAGAGATTTATCAGGTCACTGAACTTCTCATGGATCTAATCATCAATGGATGAGAGTTATGAGGATTTGAAAGTGATTCCATCACCTGACCATGCTTTGGAGATAAGGCAAACAACAGGATCTATCAATCCTACAACCAATTATAAGAGAATTGTGAAGGTTAGGAAGGATTCCATCATCCTATTATACCCAAGGGACAATGGTGAACAACAGGATTTCATAATTTCACAATCTCAATTCTGAAAAAAAAAAAGATATTTCTAGCTATCGCAGATCTATTGTAATTTGTTACGATAAACCATTAAAAACTGAAAATATTCTTTCATAATCAAAATAGAATCCAAGATAGTTCAATAAAATATGAATAAAAACAAAGAAAACAACTCAATCACACTACAAGCTTCACCTCTTAGCCATAGCTAAGAGGTTTAGCCGACCATAGACATGAATGAACTAAGATCTCTTAAAAAAAGTATAAAAATAACTAAGGGAAAGGTAAGAAAAAATCTTGGCGACGACTTCTCCACACTTTTTCTTCACTCTTCAAACCCTAGATGATGCCTAGGGATGCCCTAGAGGCTTCTATTTATAGTTGTGCATCACCTCCTTTTGTACCGAGTTGGAAAATTCTGAAAACCACCTCAAATTTACGCAGTCCACACAACATCTATGTAACCCTTGACTGGTCGAGGGTCACCTTTGACTGGTCGAGGATGAAAAAAATTAAGAGGATTTTGTTACTAGAGTTCAAGTAGAGGAATCTTTGACTAGTCGAGAGACCAGTCAAAGGAGGTAAATTTTTAGGGTTTCTTTTCTTCACTTCAAGTCTTCATTGCTCTTTATTCCTCACTTGGTTTTCTTAGATCTTTGGAATGTGAATTCTTCATTTTTGGTCTTCTAGGATCTATCCTTTGCTTGGTAATTCTTAAGCGTTAAATCCATACTTTTTGTACCCTTTTCAATCCAAGCTCTTAAATTCACCTTGCAACACAAACATAATTAAAATAGAACATTAAGCATTATCATGTTATAAAACCAAGTAATAAATGTGGAATAATATGTAATATTTGACCCTCAACAACTTGTGGCCAGCCTAATGATTAAAGAGTGGGAGATGCTAAATGATATCAAGAATTTCGATGTATAATTCCAGCTTGAAGAACCTCAGGCGCATCTAAGTAACCTAGTAGTACAACTTGCCCTGGTGTGTAATTTTTTTTAGTTGAATAGCTAAATTAAGCTTTTTAATCTTTAGAATTGAGATTAGATCATGATAGAATTTTCTCTTAGGTTCGGTGTATTTTAGAAGCTCAGAAGAACGACGTTTGGCTACAAGGAATAGGAGCTGAAGGAATAGGAAAGGAGAATGCAGAATGGTGAATCGACACTGATGAAGGGATTAGATTTCGTGAAAGGCTATGTGTTCCAAATGAACCCAATTTGAAGCAAGAGATTTTGGACAAGGTTCATAAATCTAGATTTAATATCCATTCAGGGGAGACCAAAATGTACCACGATGTTAAGCGCCAGTGCTGGTGAAACAACATGAAGCAGGAAATCGCCGAGTACATATCTAAATGTGCAACATGTCAACAAGTGAAGGCATAACATCGAAGACAACAAGGACTCTTGTAGCCGCTACCAGTCCTTAAGTGGAAATGGGAGCATATATCCCTAGATTTTATAGTTGGATTCCCAAAGATGGGTCAACACTATGACACCGTATGGGTAATCATGAATAGGTTAACAAAATCCGCGCAGTTCATCCCAATAAAGATTTTGCATCGGCAGTTGAGTTGAGTAAAATTTATAATAAAGAGATCATTAGACTTCATGGTACTCTATTATCCATCATCTCCGACCGATATCTTAGGTTTAAATCACAGTTTTGGGCAAGTCTACATGAAGCTTTGAGTACTACTCTTGATTGCGGCACAACATTTCACCCGCAGACTGATGAACAAATAGAAAGGACGTACCATATTTTAGAAGATATGTTACACAGTTGCATTCTTGACTTTAAGGGCAATTGGGATGATCATCTGCTGCTGGCGAAATTCACCTATAATAATAGCTACCAAGCCAGCATTGGTATGGCACCATTTGAAGCCTTGTATGAAAGACCTTACAGATCACTAAGCTGCTAGACCAAAGTAGGATAAATGACATTGTTGGGACCAGAACTTATTCGAGAGCCCTCTGAGAAGATTGACATTATTCGGGAACATATGTGCGCCACCCAGAGTCACCGAAAGAGCGATGCAGATAATCGACTTAGAGACTTAGAGTTTTGTATGAGAGATCTTGTGTTCATAAAAGTTTCACCAATGAAAAGAGTTATGCGTTTTGAAAAGATAAGGAAAATCACGACTTGTTTTATTGGACCCTTCAAGATCCTGCAAAGAGTATGAATTATAGTATACAAGCTGGCCTTACTGCCTCAGCTATCCAATATCCATAATGTATTTCACATCTCCATGCTTCGAAAGTATAAGTCAGACGCCTCTCATGCCATCGAATGGGAGCCACTAAAGATTTAAGAAAATGTCACATACAAAGAACAACCTATGCACATCCTTGATCATAAGGAACAAGTACTTCAGACGAAGGTTATACCACTTGTGAAGGTACAGTGGAGTCATCACAACGAGGAAGAAGCATCATGGGAGCGAGAAGAAGAAATTTGAGAATAGTATCCCAACCTCTTTTAAGTATATCTAGAGATTCAGGAAAATGTAACAACCCTTTTTTTCTTTCAAATTCAATGGTGGGAATACCTCCCACTATTTCACTTGGTGTGGCCCACTTTTGTATCGGATCATCCCCATTTTTTTGGCCTGTGCCCTAATATGGGCAAGCAAAACAGATGAACATAATGGATTTGTTGTAACACCATTAAAGGGCCCACTATGTAAAAAAAAAAAGAAAAAAAAAAAAGGACAAGAAAGGAAAAAAGACAGTGGTGAGTGACATGTTGACAGACGACATGTGAAACAGATTCCCACTCTCGACTCTCTCTCCCATCTCCTCCTCCGCGTCAATAGAAGGGTTCTCGGACCCATCTGTCCCCTCCAAACTATAAGGAATATGGGCCTATGGCCCCATCCAAACTATTCAATAGGTGGCTCCCGCCATTTTGACCCATCATACAAACACACACACACACACACACACACACACACACACACACACACACACACACACACACACACACACACACACACACACACACACACACGCACTCAATGTGCAACACACATTTTTATAAAATTGGTAGAATCGACTTCCTCTCCCACTCTCCTTTTTCGTCGCTCCACAATGGAATTGCTTCACATTGATCTTATCCAAACCGTCCATCTGGTAGATTTTATTAATAAATAAAAAAAAAAAGATAAGATAATTTTTAAAAAAAAAAAAAAACAATGTACATTAGCCACCCCAAAGCCACGAACTACCGAACCCATTAGGAAATCACCATTAAAGCTTCATCTCTCATTACAACAAGCTCTTGGACATTGGTCTTCATTATTTAGATAAGCTGAAACTTCTGGAGAAGCATCAATTCAGAAATTCCCATTATATGTGGTGTCTTCTTCCTCATTTAAACAACATCTATATAACTTTTCATCAGCTACGTTTTGATTTAGATTTCATAACAGGTATTCATCGGTCATGCATGAATCATGTATATATAAATCAGGCATTCCAATCTATATCTTTAAAATTTCCCTATGCATGAATAGTTTCCTAAGTGAAATTACCATGAATATTTGAATTATGATTCATAACAGGTTCCGGTAGATCATAGCCTTAACTAACACGTCGATAGCAGACCCATTCACGAGCTGGTCAAACTCAGCCTATCTATGCCCCCTGCCCTCGGGCAGGTAAGGCCACACCCCCTCCCAACCGACCACGACACAGTGAGAGATGCGGCCTCTTGGTATTCAACACTCAGGCGCCCATGTATCTACTCGGTCTCGACGTTGGAGTGTCTCCTGGCCACGGAGGTTTAGGAATTTTCATCCAGGGACATCTATGGCGCCCGTATGCTAGAACCAAATATTTTTCATGTCTCATCTGGCCATTCACGATATGCCTGTGGAGGCTACGGCCCTGATGTCACTAGGGCGTACAGTAATCATAATGCAAGGTGCATGAGCCATACAATTCAGTCATGCATTAATTCTACGCATACCGTGCGCTTATGTGAGATAATCTCCACCTATCAGGGAGTCTTATAACTACATGTTCAATGACATATGCAATGATCAACCACATCTCATAACAAACATGCAGATGATGTGTATGGGCATGTATCATGATGCTATGCTGTCACACACTCATAATCAGTATCAATAATTGACATCGACAATCGACCTCGACAATGTGGACATTTAACCAGCATTGTCCCCAAGGAATGGCCCACATAGAGCCTAACATATAGTGGACCTATGTCCTCACAAAAGGGCCAAATATACAATACCATGGGCCCCACTCAAGAGTTTAATACATACCACGATGGGCCTTTCACATGGGCCTAACATACATCATAATGACTCCACCGCCTGGCCCTCAAATGCATCACAATGAGTCTCATCACATAGGCCTCATATACGTCACATTGGGCTGTAAATACAGGCTGAATACTCATCACAACGGGCCTCAAATACGGGTCGCATATACATCACATTGGGCCCCAACAAATCGAAATTAGCAATCGGTTACAACAATCAGAATCGGTAATCGGCCTTGATCAAAAATCGGCAATCGGCCACGACAAATCAGAATTGGTAATCGGCCTCAATCGATAATTGGCAATCGACAATGACAAATCAGAATCGGTAGATAGTCGGAAACGGTAAATCGATCACTTCAATCGAAATCGGCAATCGATCTCGACGCAAGGCGGGGTCCACAGATGGATGACCGATGATCGACTAAATAATATTAATGGGGCCCATTCATTTGGGTTAACCCACTAGAGAATTATGAGAATGGACCTAACCAGGCCTAAGGAAAGGTCACAATGTGGACATTTAACGATTACTTCCTATCAATGTGGCCATTTAACCAACATTGCTCCCAAGCAGTGGCCTATATAGGGTCAAACATATAGTGGGCCCATGGCCTTACACAAGGGTCTAATATATAATATCATGGGCCTCATACAAGGGTTACATACACATCATTATGGGCTGCATCACATGGGCCTTGAATACATCGCGATGGGCCTCGATCATGGGCCTCATATACAACAGGTGAGTTGCATTAATGGGCCATACTAATGGGCCTCATACACATTAAGTGAATCGCATCAATGGGCCGCACTAATGGGTCCACAAGTATATCAAAGTGGACCTTATCACCTAAGCCTCACATGCATCACATTAGTCCTCACACAAGGTCATATGTAACATTATAATGGTCCCCATATACGGGCCGCAAGTACATTATAATGGACCATATCCGATGGGCCTCGAACACATCGTAATGGGCCACATCTCTTAGGTCTCTCATACATAACATCGGGTCTTACCATCTGGGCCGAAAATACATCATAATGGGCCACAATCCATGGACCCTAATACTTAATGGGTGGGTCCTACACATGGGCCTAATATACATCACAGGTGGGCCTTGCACATGGGCCTCATACACAACGAGTTGGGCCTATCAATGGGCCCTAAGGAGAGTGACAATGCGGACATTTAACCAACATTAATCTTATAATGTAGACGTCAAGCCATCATTGCTCCCAAGGCACGACTCGCCATAAATATCATTACACAAACCATGGTGGAATCACACATTTTAATGGGCCTTATGTACATCCCATTGGGCCTCGGCCCATGGGCTTCAAACACATCAATAAGTTGTAACACATGGGCCTCATATATATCAAGATTGGCCTCAACGGATGGCCATAACTATATCAAGATGGGTCTCGAAAACGGGCCACAAATACATCAAGATGGGCCTAGTCACATGGGCCATATATATCAAAGTAGGCCACACCCAATATAAGTGGTGGTAATAACTTCCACCATTAAAATTTTCAAGGCCTACCAAGGATAGACGTCATAAATAAAGTACATGCCTCATAGTAGGGCCCACACTAATGGAAGGTGTGGATTACAAAACATACATCAGTGGATCCCATGCGGGGCCCACCATAATATTTATTTTCCAACCAGCCCATTGATTGGGTCATGGGGACCCACCATAATATTTATTTTACATCCAAACTGTTCATAAGGTCAGTCAGACCTGGGGTGGGCCTGGGGCCCACCAAAATGTTTGTTTGACATCCAACCTTTTGGTGAGGTCACACGGACCAAAGGTGGGACAGGGGCCCACCGTAATATTTGTTTGTCACCCAACCTTTTCACAAGGTCACACGGTGCACTGGAATGTTTATTTTCCATACAACCTGTTGATAGGGTCACGTGGACCAGGGGGCCCACCGAAATGTGGTTCACAAATCCAGCCCACCCATTATGTGTGTCCCACTTGGCTGAGGGTTCAGACCAAGTTTCAGTCGCATCCAAATTTCAGGTTGATCCCACTAGGTGATTTTATATGTTTTAGGCATGTCTTTCCATGATTTTAGATGGTATGGCCCACCTGAATTTCGTATACAGCTAATTTTTAGGGCAGGATGTTTTTAGAAGGGGGGCCCCATAATGGACGGTGTTGATGTTCGAAACGCATCACGGTGACCCACAGCTGGGGCCGTGAGGACCAGCCCTTTCGTCTGCCCGCCCACTGACACTGACAGCAGCAACACCTTTTTTTAAATGGGAAATCCCATGGTTTTTAGTAGGTGGGACCCGCCTTAGGAAAATCCAACCCATTCATTGTGAGTGTCCCACCAATTTAATGGTCCAAACTGAGTTTCAGGTGGATCTAAGCTACATGTGGACCCCAGCATTTGATTCCATGTGGTTTGGCATACCATCGCATGAATGGTGATGGTATGGGCCATCCGAGAACTGTTTATGGCTGATTTTTAGAGTCAACGCATCATTAAAGGGGACCTATTAAATGAATGGCATGGATGTAGAAATACATCATGGTAGGGTCCACAACTGGAGCCAAGGGGGGGCCACCTTTTTTAAAATTGGACGTCCAGACTCCTCTGGACGTTAAGGCAGCAAATGCATTTTATTTTTATTTTTTTCTAGGTAGGACCCACATTAACCAGATCTACCACATCCATTGTATGTGTCCCACAAAATTAGGAGTCCAAACTAAGTTTCAGGTGGGTCCAAGCTCCTTGTGGACCCCGGCAATTATTTTTCCAAGTTTTAACTGAAAATACTGGCATTCTTAATGCCACAACCCTCCAGATAATTGGATCGGTCTCATTTTTCATGCATAAACATCAAGGTGGGGCCTGCATGAGTGGCCCACCATTTCCTTTCCTTTTCTTTTTTTTTTCATTTTTGGTAGCTCGTTAGTGCACTCCCATCCCAGCGCACACACTCCACGTTAGCCGCCTACGTCCAGTGTCTCTGGACGCTGAACGGCTTGGATAATCATGGGCCTCATGGTGGGTCCTACATGTACAAGGCCCACCATGCATATATATATATATATATATATATATATATATATATATATATATATATATATATATATATATATATATATATATATATATATATATAATAACATAATATATTATGTAGCATGTGGGACTTCCCACCATCCCAAAATGAATGGTGGTCACCTAAAATGTGGTGGGCCACACCGTTTGATGGATGGAGTAGATTTAACATAGATTGGTGAGGCCCACATCATTCTAGGGAGAAAATAAGGATAGAGAGAGAGAAAGAAAGGAGAGAGTCGGTGATAAAGAGGAGGGACCCCGCCACTATGGGCCCTCCACGGTTACAACACATACATCAAGTGGGTCCCACAACAAGTGGACCCTTAAAATTAAAATGAACGATGGATCACCCACCTCTAAGCCTTCTTCTTTCTCCAGTAGGCTTGTAAGATCCTATGCTCGACTTTTAACAATGGATGATGGAGTTTCTATGGTGGGGATGAGACATGAGAGGGTAGGGAAAGTGGGCCACACTTGTTGCTCTTGGAAATGCTTGGGAAGGCTTGGACGTGTGGAACTTGGGAGAGTGGAGATAGAATGAGAGAAGGAGAGAAATAAAATATTAAAGGGGATGGGTGTTGTAAGGAAAGGGGATGGGAGGTATGGGCTTAGTTGAAAATGGTGTGAAAGAGGGATGGTGAGGGGAGAGAGAAGGTTGACTTTTGGAAAAGGAGGGATGGATTGTTGTACTTGAGATAAGGATTGTACTTGACATTGATTTAATGTGACATTTCATAGAGATTCCCTCGAAGTTCGCAACGTGCTGCGTTTCTTCGGAATAAACGCAGGCCGACATCTTTTACCCTGGGTATCAGATTGGTGCGCGAGTCGCGCCGTTAGAGCCGCGGTGATGGCGCGGTCGCAATGATATAAGTCTTGGGTCGAGCCGACTCAAACCTACAGGATCCATCTCAAGATCGCGCGCAGACGCTGATTACAGATCGCGAGTCATCAGAATTCGACCGGGAGGACTGCGAAGGTATACAGAACGGTACGGGCTAGGATACGGGTCTTACAATCGATGTAGTAACAGATTATGGAATTAATTATCTTAACATGTGGTTTGGATTTTAAAATTTGTGGGCTATGGGGGGAGGAAATAAAATGCATATTTACTTGTTATACTTTACCTTTTTCCTAGGTCATGGGTCTGAAATTCGAGTCCTGGATACCCTATTCGGGTACCCGTATTTTGGGGCGCGACAAGAGGACTGACTGTACTTCTACCTCTATTTCCACGTACACACTCAGGCATGTTCTAAATCAAATATAAACTTCAAATGTCACATAAAGGTGGAACACACAAAGAAATACAAGTAAAATTATTTTTTCACAACTATTCTCGTAAGGGATATATGATAATTTTCAAAGTGTATATATTTTCAAGAAAAACCCTAGGTCCTTAATGATTCTAAACATAAGCTTTTATACCAATCTGTCACGCCCCGGAATCTGGCACCTGGGTATATCCAACCCCGATTCCATACTCGAAGACATAACTTATATGTTTACATTTCATAATCCACACTTATATTGAAAAAATGATTCTCATTCATAAGCTATAACCATCTAAAAATTAAAAAAAATAAACATTTATTTAAAGAAAAATAAAATATTCATGTCTCGACTGTTGAAGATTATCACCAAATTCATGACTTAGCACATGTCATCATTATACTATCATACTAAATGTTCATTACAACTTATTAAGAAAATGTTAAAGAACTGAAAAATAAATCTAAATAAAAAAAAAATCTCTTTAAGCGTTTCTAAAATATCCCGATATTGAAAATTTAAAATCCCAACAGGGTAAGCTACGAAGCCAAGTGAGTAATCTCAACACAAGTTTCAAAAATAACCTCATATAATCTGAAAATGTACTAAAAAATACAATACCTATTTATGTAAAGTAAACAGATGGAGATATTAATAAATAAGATTTTTCAACGTAAATTTTAAAAAATGAATGAATGAAATTAACATATGCTACAATACATAATAATATGTGCAGTTTATTCTTTTTAACAGTAGAGCCAATTTACACCGGTTAGCTAACACCCGCGCCAATACAACACATAGCCTGGCAATGGGAACCTTTTGTGCGACATACTCACCCATCCAGATGACATTTGGTGAGGGATCCATTTGTACTTTACCTAGTCAAACTACTACCCTATCGAACAAGACAATAGGAACCTTTTGTAATCTTAACATGCTCACTCACCCAAAGGGATTCTACAACTTCTAACCCAAGTGCCTAAGTTACCTTGACTGTTTACGCTTTAAGGATTTTCAACCTAGAGGACTTAATTGCCCTACCTATTTTCTGGCATTTTATAACTATTTTAATGATGTATGATTTTATTATTTCATGAATAAATTATTTTTAAAAATCTTCAATGACCACTATTCATCGATTAATCCATAATATGTGATGTACATAATTTATCAAACAAAAAATAAAATTTTCAATCAATGTAAATTATCCGTACATGATTAAAGTTCTACATAAAAAAAAATAAACATGTAATGTTATCTATTAGATCTTGATTAAAGTTTACGTAAATAAATAAAAATAATTAAAAAAAAAAACCTGCAATATAATTTATTAGATTTAAGAATCTAGAAAATTATATATAAACATGAGATTTTTGGCAATAATTTTAATTAAAAAAGTCTAAATAAAAAAATAAAATTTTAAGGTACGATTAACAATAAGCTAATATTAAAGTCGAATTTAGTTATGTTAATTAAAGACAGTTAAAAAAATAATATATTTGAAATCATGATAAATAATTTTTTATTTTATTTAAAAAAAAAAAAAAACTACTACTAATAATAATTATAACCAAGATGAGCAATTTCATATATTATATTATTCATAAAATAATAATAATTTTTATTTTAAACAAACCTAATAGAAATAAATTTTTGAGAATCCACAAATGAATAAATAATTTAGTAAAAAAACACAAGTGAGAGAGTACTCATTTTTTTCCCTTTTATCTTTTTGTTTCTTTTCTTTCTTTCTCTCTCTTCCTTTTTCTCTATTTTTTTTCCTTCATTTCTTACTCTTGCGTTTTTCCTTATATATCCCTCTCTCTTTCACGTGAATAACCAACTCTTTTCTTATCTTTTTTATTTCTCTCTCTTGCTTTTACGGGCTCTTTCACACATTCACTCATGTAACATGTGTGAAAGAGATCCTTTGGTACTTACTCCCTTACGTTTTCCTCTCATCAGTTTTCTTTTTTATTTTTCTCATTTAAACATGTGCAAGCACGTGTCTAGCTTACACTCGTGTGTGTTGTATGTGTGCCATGTGTGTGCATGTGTATATGGCAATGGATGTGGTGTGCGTGTGTGGGTATATGTAATGTATATGGTGTGTAATATTTGATGTATGAATGATGGATGGTGTGTGGATGGATGGATGAATTGATATATGGTTAGATAGATTGATAGATGTATGGTTAGGTGGACTTTTATATGATCGACAACTAGACTTCAAATGTATATGTGGATTAGAAGTGAGATGGATGGGTAGGATATGAGAATGGGTTAGATAAAATGATGATGAATGGTGGTTTCTAGAAGTAATGTACACACCTTTGGTATAGACCCCATATAGTATATGCGGTTAGATAGACGGGTAGAATTATAGGTGGCTACATGACCAGCAAGATGGATGGTTGGTTTAGATGGATGGATAAGTGTTTTGACGATTTCAATGTATGGACAGTTTGATAGTTGTATCGTTGGATGGATGGCTAAATGCATGTTTGGATTTATTTATTAATGAACAGTTGGATTGGATATGGCCAAATCAATGGTTGAGATTGGACCCGTTGATCTTATAAATCAATGCTCATATTGGACTAAGTGGGTATGTTGATCAATGGTTAAAATTAGACGGTCAGAATTTACTCGGGTTATTATAGTGAGCGGCACCCAGGATGGTGCTCGTCATTCCTTTTTTGCTTCAGCTACAAAGGGAGATTCCTTTTACACACGTGGATAGGTTTGGTCCTTCGACGTTGCCCTGTTGTGTTCTATTTCTTCCAAATTGGACTTTGGAATGGGTTTGTGCCAAAATGAGTTTATAAACTTATTTTGACAAGGTGAGTTGACTGGGTACGTTATCTAGGCTGAAAAGGTGAGTTGACTCAACAGGTTGACTCAAAGATTGACTCTATGGGTTAGGTTTTTCATAAAGTTTGGATTCGAGACTAGTTTTAAGTTCGGTTTTTAGTGTTCTAAGATTTGGATCAGGGTTTTAATCGGGGTTTTGGGTTTGGATTGGAATTTAGTTTAGGGTTAAAGGTATGGACCATGGTTAAGGGTAGATTAGGATATGGATTTGGGTTTGAATCAGGGTTAAGAGTATAAATTGAGGTTTGGATCAAGGTTAAGGGTATGAATTGGGGTTTATGTTTAACCAAGCTTATCAACCCAAGGTGGGATGTCTATTCCTCTTTAGAGAAACAAACTTGGACCGGTGAGGCTCAAAAAACATTGAATTCAGTGAAGCCATGACCGTGGGGCCCACATTGATGTATTTGTTGTATATTCATGCCGTACATTTGTTTTGCCATTCATTTTGGCATGGACACAAAAATGAGGCCAATCAATTTCAGTTGGACACACCACAGGAAATGATATTAATGGAATGCCAACCATTAATTTTTGTTTTCTATAAAAGCCGGTATTTGTGTTTCCCTTCATCCTCAACCGTTTCACCTTATCAATAAGCTGCCTTTGAAAATTTTTAATGCTTGCGTTCGATCACCACTTTTTCATGTGATGTGGTCTACCTAGGATTTGGATTGCATGTCCTGAAAAGACCTGGCAAAATGGATGGGCTGCGTTTATATATAACACATAAATAAAGGCCCGACCGAAAATTCCAAGTTATGGGCAATGCATTTTTTTTTTGTTTTTGTATCCATCTGTAATTTGACCGTACTCAACATTTACTGTTTACAATGGTAGATTACAAGAGCTGACGGTGACAACTACTCATTGGTATGCCCTTACTCGAAAAACGAAGTAAATTCTGTGGGCCATCATTATGCATGTCTTATCCACGCCATCCGTTCATTTTCACCGGTCATTTTAGGGTATAAGCCCCTAACTGAGTCAGATTCAAAACTTCCGTAGCCCTGAAGAAGTTTTCAATGGTAGGTGTATAATTTATACTGTTCTTTGTGGTGTGGTTTACTTGAGCTGTGAATCTGTCCCATTTTTTATTTCGTATCCTAAAATGATTTGAAAAAGTGAATGGACGGTATAGATGCAATTCATACATCATGTAGGCACACAGAGTTTGGGCTTCGATGAGGTTGAGTTTTCCCTGGATTTTCAGCTGGAATTACGCCTCCTTTCCATACTGGCGTGAAAATAAAAGATTATTATTTATCTTTAATTCAAGGTAATTATGGCAAATCAAATATGCCCTAAAATATTGGACCACTGTTCTGTGATCCACACATGATGGGTCAAGTAGTAGATTGGAGATGCCTCGGAAGAAGTGGAGATTTTAAGATCCTAAACCTATATCAACGGCCTTGAATCCTTACATCAATCATCCATATCGAATTGTATTTAATCCAGCACTTTAACCGTTAAAAATTTTTCAATCCTAGTATATTTGTGGGACGTACTCCATGAAAGTAGGTTCATAAGATCAGAGGTTTGAATCATAAAACCATGCTTCTGCATGTAGCTGTGTGGGGCGCATAGAGATGTCCGTGATAAATCCACTCCATCCATCTGTTCTGAAAGACTACAATAGCACAGGATTCTAAAACTCAGGCAGATCTAAAACTCATGTGGGCCATAGCACGCAAAACAGTTAGGATTGAAAGCATGGCGGTGAAAGTTTTGTATCAGGATGATATTTGTTTCTACAGTTTATCTAAGTGGTAATAATTATATGAACGGTTTGGATGGCATATAAAAATCATGGTCAGCTCCAGGAAGGTTTCAACGGTGGACATTTCTGTTCCCACTGTTTTGTTGGTGTGGCCCACCTAAGTTTTGGATCTTCCTGAATTTTTTAATTCCATACTATTGTGATCTTTCAAAATAGATGGATAGATTGGATTTGTCACAGACATATCTGTGCACCCCACACAGCCCCGGCGTCTCTGTGCCTGGGTCACAGTCAATCCGCTCCCGTGTAAGTACAACGTAAGCTGGAACTTGTGCTTCCTTATCGTAAATTATCTACTCCCCCTACATACGGATATGGTGGGGCCCACCTACCACTAATAGAGGCTCTGCTGGCTTCCATGATCATCAGCGAAAGGGACGCGATCACGTGTATGATTTTGTAGAAATGCAAAGCGTACTCGCCTCGCACGTGGAGACCACAAGCACGTGTGCGAGATCAGAATTCAGAACAGCTCGTGGGTACATCTCATATGCCGTTTCTGACAAGTGTCCGATCTGAGAACCAGGTGAGCCGACAATGTACGGAGGAATTTGAAACGTGATTAGTTTCTCTCAACTGTTGATCTGTTTTGACATTTGTAGCCTACCAGATTTCAATAAAGGGCTGATATTTTACACATGGGATCTAATCAGTGGGTATCGACTGATAAATGGTTCAGATTTCGCACACGCATGCAATGCTTCCATTAGTGAGTCCAGCACACTTGCGAGTACGCTTGAATTCAAGCCAGCGAATGCATACGCGTAACATCGTTACCTACTTCGGTAGTGGAGAAAAACTTCGATACTCTGGCGGAGTGTGATAGATGATACGCAGGCACTTAGAAATTACTTAAAGATTGTATACATGGCATATCATAATTCATATTAAATTATCCAAATTATTTGTATCAGTTTATATGTATTTTGAACCAAAAACTATGCATATTTGATTATCCGACTATCAGACTGGTGGATCATCATTAGCCGGTTAAAAATAAAAAATCCAACGGTCTCATTTCAAGCAATAAGTTTCCACGAATCAGAGCTGAGGATCATTAAAAAAATATAATTTCAATGTTGTAACCTGATGACTTTATTTTACACAATTTAGACAGTTTAAATTGAGTAAATACATGTCATGTCTTCCAGGTGACTGAGTATCAAGCATCATACGCAACCAGAGTATCAAATAACTCTGCATCGTAGTGGTCCAGAACGGTCTCCACCAACGTGGTCCACACGAATCAATATTAATTAAAGGAATCAAAGTGCTCCACCATGAGGAAATAAATTACAGATCTGAACCGTTGACGTCATCTATCCCGCCACAGATGGGAACTGTATCGAAAGACTTTTTTAAGATTAAAAGATCCTATCTTCCGATTTGTTTTCCTTCTTCTAGCCCTTTGTTGTATAGAACCGTCGATTTCCAGGACACTGATCTCGACGTTTTATCGACCTCTAATCTACGAGATTTTTAGGGAATCCCACTCCCACGATAAGACCAAGCTGATCAACGATCCGGATCACTGAACCATGGGTCCCATTTGCCTTGACCGTTGCATCAACAGATAATTCATGATGCGACGCATCAGGAACTATAATAAAACAGAAAAGCTTGATTCACGCATGAGAAGCGAGTGAGAACCTTCTTATATATACTCACAATAATTTATGAGATTCAACTAATTGATGGACCCACATGTGTGGATGTATGGAAGGAATAAAAGGGAAAGAGGTCATGGTTAGGCATCTTAATCATGGTGGGGCTTCCAAATCAACGGTTTAGATCATCAATCACTGGCCTTGCTCTTTTACATTTATGCGGCCGGTAGAACGTAGCTTCCTTTTATGCGGACAATATTCGGTGGCTGTTTGGATGGGAGCTGATCCAACAATTTATATAATATTCATTGAGATTTGCTTTCTAATTCTAAAAGTTTGGATGAGAGTGGATTAGAGTATCCAGATAGCATTATTCTCAAGTCATTTTGGTCAAGCTAGGAAACAAAAAGAATTTTAAACTGCCAACATATGAAGAAAGCATGGTGACTCTTATCCCACTGATTGTTAGTGCTTCTAGTCACATGACAAGTGTCCTGGCTCAACTTAAACGGAATAATTATGACCCAAGCATTAAGATAGACATATATGTAGTATATGATCGATATCGAATGATGTCAATCATTTATTCAGCTAGTTGCTCAGTATATAAATAGGATCAAGCGATATTTATATGATAGGGTTCGTCATTTGATAATGGGTTACACTTTGACTCTTGTACGAAAAAACTTTTCAATACAGATAAAAAAAAATTATTAAAGGATTACACTAAGAAATGTAATTGATTGGCAAGCGAAAAGTAAAATGATTACACTAAGGAATGTAAATGATGGGTAATTAAAAGAATAATTGAAAAATATATTGGATTTGATTGAGTTAGTATGAGACAAATCTTTCTACTTAATTCCTTTACTATTTATAGTTTTATTCCGGCCATCTGAATGCTTCCCACGTTCTTACGGTTGTTATAACCATTTAACATGCCTTAGCCTTTCTTGTTTCTATTCCTATCATCTATCCTAATAATCACTTCTCCATGATGTCTCTTCAATCAACCACTTAATAGATGACATAGTGTCGCTTGATGTGTTCTAACTGTATTATCATAGAATCCTCTTTGTATATCTTCAAAGATCTCTAAATACACTACGCAAATCCATTTAGATCACACAACTCGCTCTAATTAGCTTTAGCAGGAATTGGCGACAATGAGGATGAACACTAATATGATTTTGATAGAACAAAACACAATCTCTTTTGAATTGACTCTTGTTGATGCAACCTCGAGCAAACCTTTATGTTGAGTAAGCATTAGAGTCATGATATCACAAATAAAAGCTAGTCAAATCAACTTCAAGTGGTTATGGACATCATTATTCAATTCCAAGTGGGAAGCAATCACACTCCTTAAATATGATTTGATTTCTTGTATGTGTACATCACAGTTCAATAAGACACGAGACTATGCATGTTAACAGATGACTTGTATTCAGTCAAATGTGTGCAATTATGATACCGCCGCACGTGACAAAGTCATACTTGACTCGAGGATGTTTAAACACTTGCATGACTTGAGTATAATTAAACACTTATGACCCTAAGTACCAAATTAACCATACGATCAAACCTGTAAAGGTTGACTTCACTGTCCAACCACCAATGTGGAGCAATTACATGATTTAGAAAGCAAAGGTTAATCCTAAATAGGATCTTCTTACCTTAACCTAAATATTTTTCTTTCAACTATGACCACGGTCCTCAAGTTTCTCAATAATGTAATAATGAATAAATGAAATTTAAAAAATAAAGGCTAGATCACCGAATTTATTAATTTAAAATTAGGATCAGTATAAACAGTGATAATGAAAAAGAAAAAATTAAATAAAAGATAAATATATATGATCATTTGTGTGAACAAGCAATCAAGGCGAATGGTCAGCATGATGTAACCGAAGTGATCTTCCAAGTAAGGACTCGGTTGATTGGGGATCCGACAACAGAGGTTATGGATATTTACATTATTCCTAGGCGTATTGCAATGATGACGCTGGAATGACAATAGATCTAAGCTATGCTAAATTTTGAAGTTGCTAAGATAAGATAACGTTGCGTTGTCAGAGAGGCTATTTATGATGGCTCGATGTGTGCCTCGAGCTCTTCTTCGAGTGCTCCTTATATTAGACTGAGAAGGCTATGATTGCCTTTGGATTTTCTTATCGGTCCATGTTTTATCATCGAAAGTTATGAAATGAAATCCTAATTAGGCACAGATTCCTCCCTGCATCCCTTGATTTCCTTCTAAATTAATAAATATCTACTTCTTTAACCTTCATAGTCTTTGTGAAAGCATTAATTATTTCGGAAAAGTTCCCCATCTAGGCATGAGTGTGTGATATGGCCTTGTTAAGGGTATTTGAATTGTGACATATTTCCAATCTTAGCAGGGCTTTACAGACTTGTTGAGTACACTGCTCCACCACATGTGCCACTCATTCGAGGACCATGTGTCCTTCTCACAGCATCTTACTCTTTTCGACCACAAAGTGTGTATGGCTCTAAGCCGTTCTACTTTTGGCAGGTTATGTGTCACCAAAGTGGAGTTGGAAGTTGTCTTCAAGGAACAAGTAAGATTTTGTCCAACATTTGTACATAGTGTCCATACGTGGCGACATTTCATTGGTCCGCATGAACTATACCTTTCACGCCTCGAAAATCAGCACTCAAGTACGAAGACTTTGATCCCAAGTTTTCGGGTGTGAACCTAACAAAAATACATACGGGTGAGTTC
Organism: Magnolia kwangsiensis; assembly: GCA_037074715.1. Classification (NCBI taxonomy): domain Eukaryota; kingdom Viridiplantae; phylum Streptophyta; class Magnoliopsida; order Magnoliales; family Magnoliaceae; genus Magnolia; species Magnolia kwangsiensis. Next base: position 90,984,676 of record CM073580.1, read on the forward strand.
CCATGTGCCTGTGTAGTTTAATTAACATTCACATATGATCAAAATCAAAGTTAACTTTAAAATCAATAGAATTAAAATTTAAGCAGAGTTAACTAAACTAAAAAATGTATGGCTAATATTCAAAATGTACAATTCTGAAAGTAGTGTTTACTCTTATGAGGATTATACAAATCATAATATACATAGCTAAAAAGGCAAGCTTAACAGTCCTAGAGGGGGGGGGGGGGTGAATAGGACTATGCCAAACAAAAAATTAAATTTCATATATAATAAACAAATCTAAAAGTTCAATCACACTAGTATTGAAAAATTAATTCAAACTAGTTCGTAGGACAACCTACACCTAAAACAAATCTTAGGTATGAAAACTTTATTTTACAAACATTTGTAAGAATCAAGATCTCAAACCAAGAAAGAGAAAAAGAAAAAAAAAAAACTTATCTATTACAAACATTCACCACTTTTGCATAAATGAAATTATAAACATCTCCACAAATGCAAAAAGGAAACATTCACCACAAACACCAAGAATTATAGTGGTTTGGTGTGTGCAACAACTGTTCTTAAACAGCCATGCATACTCCACTCCCTATATTACTAACCTCGTAATCTTAGTTTTCACTATGAATAAGGTTCTCACAAGATCACCTTAAAACCTAATACAGTTGTGATTTTAATAGGCTATCACAAACAAACAAACCCCTCTTTGAGATTTTCGGGCTATCTCAGACAAAACCTCTAATGAGATTTTCTGGCTATCTCATAAAAAAACTAAATATAGAAAGTAAATTGATACTTATCTTCACTGAAGAAGATGTTGTAGTCGTAGATCTCTTTTCTTGAATGACGAATATTCAATGTTCAGTCCAATAGAAAAGGTTCAGGGTTCTATTTGATTTTAATTAAATTTAAACTCAAAGGGTACTTGCATTAATTCTCTCAAATCTCAATAAGAGTAAACACTCTTTTTAAAATAAGAATGATAGAGTTTTGAGATAAAAGAATTAATGAAAAAACTATAAAATAAATTTATAAATACCGCTTGATAACTTGACAATAAATTAGGCTTATCTCTCTCTTAAATAAGGGCTTCGATAGGCTTAAGTTGTATTTTCGGATTAAGAAAGAACCTCTATTTATAGTCAGAAAGTTTGTTCCTTTGACTGGTCAAAGCACCAGATCTAGTTCCAACAAATTTTCAAATTGTAGCGGGATAAGATCTAACGGATCTTCGACCGGTCGAAGAACCAGTTCAACTAGTCGAGGGTGATCTTCGACTGATCGAATAGTCCCTTCAACTGGTCAAACAAGCAGAATCCGACTTAATTTTAATTGCTGGACTTCGAATCGAGGAACCTTCGACTGGTCGAAGGGGATCCTTCAACTGGTCGAAGACGCAATAGAATTTTTGTTACACTTTGGCTGTTTATTAGACTAGTGAAAAATTTTCTTAAACTGGTCAAGGGAAAACTTAGACTAGTTGAAACTTAGTCAATTATAAATATAAAAATACAAACTAAATATGCTTTAAAAATTCCTAAACCTAAGGTCTTTTTAGGATTTAAAATACATGTATGAACTAAACTTCATAGGATTAGAAAATTGAAGTTTTCAAAGGAGTTTGATCTTCTACTAGTTAATTCATCAATAGGAGTTGAACTTGTCAATGAAGCTTGATCTTCTACTATCATTTTAGTAGAACTTGAAGGTGCACTTTTCATCTTGATCCACGTGACTTGAACTTTAGCTTGACTTCAACTTGAACATAAGTTAGACTTCAACTTGAACATAAGCTTGACTTTAACTTTATAACACTATGCTTAGTTGTTTTGACAGGATGAAATTTGACAAGCCAGGTGTAACATGTGCTTTAAACATAATAGCACTTACAATATCCCATTTATTAATTTCATGACAAAACACTTAGTGATACATGAATCAGAATGTAGCCCTATATTCGTGAACTCATGGTGTAGTTGAAGATTGTAAAAATTAGTACTCCCCCTCAAGTTGTACTCTCCCTGTTCATATATAACCATAAGCATTCTCCAATCAAATATGACATTCAACATTCTCATACATCATAACATATATTCTCAACATTTCAATTAATCACATGCATCATATATTCATATATATTCATATTTCTCCCCCTTTTTGTCACAAGTTGACAAGAGAAGAAGGATGATAACCATCAAGAAAAGCATATAATCACAGGAATATGTAAGAAAGAATATGAAGTAGTATATAAAAATGTCAAAGGTAAGGAACAATCATTAAAGAAGAGTTAAGAATAGTTACCAACAAACCAAGTAGAATATTAGTTATACAGCCCCCAAAAAAAAATAAGTAAAAAGAACTCTGTCAGATCTTGAGGAGGAGGGAGCATGAATGGAAGGATCCATCTGATGCAAACTCCTCACAATACGGTAGAAGTACTTCTTCATGTATTTCATCGAGGATTTTTGAGTTTGCATCGAGTTATCCTGTGAAACTTGTAATGTCGTGACCTTCTCTTCTAGTGATTTGAGTCGATCATCAACCTATGAAGGATGAAAATTTAGATCATTTAGATCATCTGACTCGTCGAGTTTAACAAAGATATCGTCCATAGATGTGTCTTCTAGTGGTGCAGGTGCTTCCTCTTCTTCCTCATCTCACTAACCCGGAAAATATTTCAGATTCATCTTGTGAATATTAGCGTTATCAAATGGTAATACTAACTAGGGTGCCTTAGACGTAGGAATAGAAATATTACAATATAAGGTAATAAAAGTTATAAGATATGTAAAGAGAATAGAACCATGTCCAGATGATGACGAAATTGAATTATAAGATAGAAAATAAGAGAAGGAAGACACACTTGTACCTCAGAAATAACAAAGTGAAGAATATTAGCCATGAACGGAGTAAGTTCTGACTTATTCCCTGATTGAGGATACACATTGGACGTAAAGATACGGTGATGAACTTGAAATCGAGGCAACATTTGATTGGCACGCAACGTATTACTCGAATGCCATTCTGCATTAAACCAATACAGTTTATGTGTAATCACAAACCGTTATGTATGGGACATTCTATCAGTTAAATTGTCAAGAAGATTCTATCCTCAACAACAGCAATCCCAGTTAAGGTTGAGATTAGATTGTGGTCTACAATGAAGTTCTCTTTCATAAATTTAAATGTAAATATTATATTTTTTTTGGGACACTTCACAAATTGATGCAAACATGCATTACACAATAGAACGGTAAGCTTTGCCGCCTCAAGATAAAATGTTTTCCCAACCAACATTAGAAAGCAAAGGAACAAGATTGAATTGAGCAATGTGAGCAACATTTATACTACGCTTAATAATTATGTCTTTTGAGAAGAAATCTCCAATTTGATCCGAATTTTCTTTGAAACCCCTTAGGGTTCTCACATTAGATGAAGTCGACCTAGATGATGAACTACCACAAGTTTTTTGTGTAATTGCACATTTAGTATGATGCTCCATTTAATAATTGCTCAAGAAATAACTAAAGAGAGAAATATGATTGTAGATATATCATATTTTCTATAAATCTCACACCAAAAAGGGTTTGGAAACAACAATAAGTCCAAAATGATAGATTAGCTAGTAAGGAAGTACTCAAATCTTGAAAGAAATATAAAAACAACCACTTATATACTAGATTTGGAGATGGGTTCAACGAGAGGGCCACTGACGAGTCGAAGAAGAAGATGAAAATGAAAATGAAAGAAAAAAAAGAAGTGATTTTTCACTTTTTAAAAGTGAAATCCTGCGGTCCTCGACCGGTCGAGCAACGTACTCTACTCGTCCAGGGTTCGACTAGTCGAATACATCCACGACCCGTCGAAGAACAAAAAAATGATATATATATTTTATCATTATATTATTAGTATTATATGCATTTAATTAATTATAAACAAGAAATAAACAAATGCATAAATACTTAATTAATAATAAACAAACTAATATCATTCTTTAAATTTAAAAATCTATTCCTGTCGAGCGGTTTGGTCAAAATGTCAACAAGTTGCTTTTCAGTTTGAATATATTCTAGCACAATACTCTTATCTTCAACAAGTTCTCGAATATAATGGTATCTAATATCAATATATTTTGTACAAGAACGTTGGATTAAATTTTTTGAAATGTTAATTGTGCTTGAATTTTCACAATACAAGGTTATTGTATCTTGCGTAATGCCATAATTGGCTAACATTCTTTTCATCCAAATGAATTGAGTGCAGGCGTTACCGGCTGCAATATATTCATCTTCAGCAGTTGAGAGTGATACAGAGTTTTATTTCTTACTGAGCCATGAAACTAAGCAGTTCCTTATGTAGAAACATTCACCACTGGAAGATTTTATATCATCAATATTTTCAGCCCAATCTGCATTAATATATCCGGCAATTTGTATAGATGTATCATGTGGATACTAAAGTCCTAAATTAGTTGAACTTGCGACATATCTGACTATCTGCTTAGCAACAATTAGATGAGATTCTTTAGGATTGGATTAATATCGGGCACATATTCCAATACTAAATGTAATATCAAGTCTACTAGTAGTTAAATATAAGAGACTACCAATCATACTTCAATATAAATGGGAGTCTACACTTTTACCTAATTCATCTTTTTAAAGTTTAAGAGTTGTACTCATTAGAGTATCAAACTTCTTTCCATTCTCAAATCCAAACATTTTTAGAAGATTTAAGGCATATTTGGTTTGTGAGATAAATATTTCATCTTCATGTTGCTTAAGGGCCTGTTTGTTTTTTCAAAGAAATGGTAAATACAAGTAAACAGTAATTCTCCCTATTTCACGTGTTTGAAAATTCACAGGAATTCGTGTCTTTGAAATTGGTTTAAAAGAGGTAATTTTAATTTTTGAACCGCATGATAATGCATATGATATATCCATTCCGTCCACCTGTTTTACTATAACATTTTAAAGCACGAGACAAAAAATAAAGTAAATCCAATACTCAAGTGGCCCACGCCAAAAGAAACAGTGGCCTCACAAAGTTTTTAACAGTCAGTATTCGATTTCCTTTTTCTTATGATGTGGTCCTCTTGAGTTTTGGATATGCCTCATTTTTTTACTCATGCTATAAATTCAACTGGAATAATGGATGAATGGTGTGGATAAGCAAAATGCATCATAGTGGGACCCACAGATATTTTACAATATTCTTGGTTTTTGTGTTAAAAATTAAGCAGTCAAATCAGGTATGATATAAATGCACAGGGAAATAATTATTATTTTTCTACATAGTATTTACCATTTCACTAGAAATCAAACACGCCCTAAATTGTAATCCAAGAAAGTAGTTTAGTTTACCAACTATACTCATTTCAAACTTGGATTTCATCAAATCTGCAAACTTAATAGATAAGTTAATGCATGTAGATCCATAAGTTATATCATTAACATAGATCTGTTGTAAGACCTGTATCCTAATCTGTACTGTTCCATCACTTCTCGCGATCCTTCTCGTCAAATTCTGGCAACCCGCGACCTGTAGTCGATGTTGCACACGACTGTGAGACGTATCCTATATATTTGAGTCAGTTTAATCCGAGATTTGTACCACTGCGAACGCACTATTGCCGCGGTTCCAACGCAGCAACTCACGCACCGATCTGATACCCAGATGATGAGATGCGGACCCGCGTTCAGTTCGAGGAAAAACACCGCGCGTTACAAATCCCAAGAGAATCTCTATAAAGTGTCAAACCAATCTCATCAATCAATCACCCATCAATCACTTTATGTCAAGTACAAGCACCCATGCTTCCTTTCTCCACAAGTCAAGCAACCACCAAAGTCAACTAACCTCTCACTTCACCCATCACTCACCTCACCCATCACTCACCTCACATCACTCCATCACTCTTACAACTCTCTCTCTCCCTCTCATTTCTCAACACTCCAAACCCAAGCAAGGGAGCCCTCTCACGTCCAAGCTCTTCTCATGAGAAATGTGCATTTTGGTGGCCCACTTCCCACTCCCAAACCCATCATCCTAGCCATCCATCTCCCATCTCCACCATCAAAGTGAAGCTTTAGGAGACCGGCATCTCGACGGACCAAGAAGATCAAGTGGTGGGTGTTTTCATAAGCTAGATTTTCATATTTCTATGATGGGCCAAGTGAGGCCCACCGATCAATGGTGTAGATCTCATTTGGGACCCTAAGATGTGGCCGATGGCCCATCTTGATCATCAAAATATTCCATGATGGGGCCATTCTCCATGGACCCCATCATGATGTTTACTTTCCTTGTATTAAAGAGGTCATCTAGACTGTCCATTTTTAGTGGAGTGGGATCTCCACCGTTGATCTTTTGTTTGGATGGCCCATATGCAATGGGACCCATTGATGTATGATTGGATGGTTGAAACGGAGGACCCATAGTATCGGGGTCCCTCCATCACACGTGTATCCCACTTTAATCTCTCTCTCTCTCTCTCTCTCTCTCTCTCTCCCTCTCATTTTTATTTATTTCTTGAATGTTGATGAGGCCATGTGGCCCACTTGAATGAACCCCACATGAAATATGTATTTTTTTCAAGTCATCCATGAGTGGGCCCACCTTATATGTATTGTACCCACACCACCTATTATGTGGTGGCCCACCTAGGCAAGGCCCACCTAAAATATATTTTTGCCCAAAAGAGTCCAGTGACGTCCAGACGTCACTGGAATGAAAACAAAAGAAAAAGGCTTGTTTCAAGCCATTGGGGTGGGCCATTGTATATGACCCACCTTGATGTATGTATACAATCCGAACCACCCATCCTCTTCCCCAACTCATTTTAGGCGTTGAGCCGAAAAATGAGGATAATCTGACTCTCAGGTGGGCCATAGGATAGCAAACAGTGTGTTTGCCATTGAAATTCACCCTGACAATTTGATTCGCCAAAAAAAATATGCAATATTGGACTCGTTTGGCTTGTCTTGGGTCATAGAGGCCATTGAGCGGGGTGGATCCATCATAGGCGGGCCCCACAAGTGAAAAACCGCGGAAAAACCGCTTTTCAAAAAAAAAAAAAAAACAAGGGTGCAAGCAGTAGGGCTGCTGCTGCAGCCAGCGCAGGCAGCGACTGCTGCCTAGGGCAGATGGGCGGACGGGCCAGGGACCCACGGTTCCAGCCATGGGCCCCACCATGATGTTTGTTTTGTATATCTACACTGTCCGTCTTGAAGCCCCTTAGGGCAGTGGGCCACTCTCCAAATTTCAGCCACATCCGACGTTCAGGTGGCCCACAGCATAAGAAACAATGTGATTGAATGGTTGCCATTGAGACCCATTTTTGGGTTCACGTAAGTTTTGGATCATTTTGAAATTCATTTTTCCTCTTAATATGGGTCTACGTGAGCTTATCAACAGTTTGGATGGCAAGTAAACGTGATGGTGGGCCCCACATAGGACCCACGATGCTGTATGTGTTCGTGGATGGTGGAACTCACCATGATATTTGAATTTTATCCTGTTGCACCAGCAGGATGGGACCCACGTGTGAGTGGACTCCACGTGGGGCATGCAACGCTGTCCATCTCCATTTAATCCATGCCATCCACCTGTTTTGTAATCCGCACCGTCCAGATGGCTGGACGGTGGGACACAACCATGATGTGTGTGCAATCCACTCCATCCGTCCATCCAGACTGTGTGTATCCACACCATCCACTTAGTTGGTGGGCCACGTGTGTGGATCCCACCATAATGCATATCTTATACCTATGCTGTCCATCCAAGCGTCCAGGGTCTGGACGTTGGATTGGATTTAATAATAATAATAATAATATATTAATATAATATAATATAATATATTTGATGGTGGGCCTACGTGGGACCCACCTCTTTAGAAACCATTGGCTAGTCTACCGCTCACCAGCTGTATCGCTGCTGCATGGTGTCAGCAGCTGGGTGGGTTTGATCCACACCGTCCAGATCTTGGACAGTGGGACCCACCATGATGCATGTATTACATCCGTACCATCCAACCATTTTGAGAGATCATTTTATGGCATGAGAAAAGAATGAGTTAGATCCAAGGTTCAAGTGGACCCCACCATCTATGTGGACAATGACATCCATCATTCAAAACTTTTAAGGGCCACCTATGATGTATAAAGGCCCATGTGTAGGGCCCACCTATTGCATATTCATGACCCATTTAGAAGCCCATTGTAATGTATTTAGGGCCCATGGGTTTAGGCCCATTGTGATGTATTAAGACTCGTGGGTTGAGAACCACTGTGATGTGTATAGAGCCTATGGGTTGAGGTCCATCTTGACGTATTTGTGGCCTGTTATTGAGGACCACCTTGGTATATGCATGAGGCCCATTATTGAGGCCCACCTTGATATGTATGAGGCCCATTGTTGAGGCCCACCTTGATTTGAATGTAAGGCCCATGATATGAGGCCCATTTGATGTATCTAAGGACCATGGGTCGAGGCCCAATGGGTTGTCCTTAGAGTCCATTGCAATGTGCGATTTCTCTATGTGTTGTGTAATGATATTTTATGGCGGGCCATGCCTTGGAAGCAATGTTGGTTTGACGTCCACATTATAAGAATAATGTCGGTTAAATGTCCGCATTGTAACTCTCCTTAGGGCCCATTGACAGGCCCATACTCGTTACTATTCATCGCTTTATAACATGCTTAGTATAATCCCATGACTCATGCCCATACGCATCATATGTATGCTTGGATTGAGTAGTGACTGATCATTGCATATGCCATGTGGCAGACCACTTATGGGACCCGTTATGAGACGGAGTACCCCACATGATCGCGCAGTACGCGCTGGATTTCTGCATGATTTGACGGCGTGATTTATGCATCTCGCATATGTGTGATTTGACTACTGCATGCCCTAGCGACATCAGGGTCGTGGCTTCACAGGTATATCGTGGATGGCCGTATCAGATACCGAAAATACTTGGTTCTAGCACTGTGGGCACTTAGGATGTCCTTGGGTGAGAGTCCCAGAACCTTTTTGGTACTAGGAGATGCTCCAACGTCTAGACCGAGTGGATACATGAGCGCCCGAGTGCCGAATACCAGTAGGCCGCGTCTCCCACTGTGTCGTGGTCGGTTAGAAGGGGGTGTGGCCTTATCCGCCTGAGTGAGGGCGCTATAAGCTAGGCTGAGTTTGACCAGCTCACAAATGAGTCCGCTATCGACGAGACGGGTAGGTATTGGCAGACTACTGGTCAGGCGGATAGTGAGGTCTATTCCGCTTGCTTGACTGTGCAGCTAGGGAGGTGGCAGTCACTGCGAAGTGTATTAGACCCCGGTGATATCCAGAGAGGAACTGTACTGATATATGTACATAATGAGTACCGACTTGCTTAGGTTGCATTTCGCATATGACATTCGGCTATGTAGGCATTGCATTGCATCGGTGTGGCCGATGACATTCATATCTCGCATCATGCCTTGCATTACATAGCCTTGGTATATTCATGGACTTACTGCATACTTCCACATTACCTGATCTTGTACACTCGGCGTTTGCCCTCCGCACACACTTACACCACCCTCTAAGCTTTTGTAAGCTTATGCACGATAGTTGCGTGCAGGTAGCGTTGGACGGCAGCAGCGCTGAGACAGGAGCGCATATCAGGACCTTTTGGAGCTTTTTGATCACCTTGTATTTTCCTTTCTGCATTATACTTAAAGATTTTGATATAGTGGATATGTGGTGATGTTTTTTTGTGACTTGGTTATGCTTGTGGTTATGCTCCATTACAAAAAAAAAAATTCATTGTGAAAATCCTCCTTGTAGGATCCCAGGATCGGAATCTGGCATTTGATTGTCAGGAACCGAGAATGGGGCACTACGGAGGCTGTCGGCACCGGATTCGGCAATTGGGATTCATGTGAATCCAATTTTCGGGTTTGGAGCGTGACATCTGTACTATTAATATATTATCGTTATATTTTTTTATGAATAAAGTTTTATCAACGTTACCCATATTAAAGTTATGACTAAGTAAAAATTTAGTCAATTTTTCATACTATGCTATGAGAGTTTGTTCTAAACCATAAAGTACCTTCTTAAGATGGTATACATGATTTGGAGATTTGGGGTCCTCAAAACCCTTAAGTTGTTCAACATAAATATCCTCATACAAGTCACCGTTTAGAAATGCACTTTTGACATCCATTTGATATATTTTGAATTTCATATAACATGCAATTGAAATAAATAATCTTTTAGATTCAAGGCGGGCAACTGATATAAAGGTTTCATCATAATCAATACCTTCTATTTGTGTGTACCCTTGTACAATCAGTCAAGCTTTATTTTCAATAATATTACCTAATTCATCAGTTTTATTCTTAAAAATTCATTTAGTTCCAATTATATATTTATCAGAAGGTCTAGGAACCAAGTACCAAATATCATTTGTGACAAATTGTTTTAACTCTTCTTGCATAACCAGTATCCAACTTTCATCAGTAAGTGCTTCATTTGTATTGGCTGGTTCAATTCAGGAAGTGAAACAAACATAATTACAAATATCTTCTAATTATTTTCTAGTCTGTATACCAATGCTAGGGTTACTAAGCATTAAATCAATCGGATGGTCTTTGACTAATCTTAGTTTAGTATCAACTGATTTTGATGAAAAGTTAGGTATATTAATTATATTGACTTCATCATCATCTTAACTTGGTGTAGGTGTGATTAGGTGATCGTCAATTATAACATTAATAGATTCCTAAATCATTTTTGTTCTTTTGTTAAGAACACGATATGCTCAACTATTAAGAGCATAACCAAAGAATATTCCCTCATCACTCTTGGCTTCAAACTTTTCCAAAATTTTTCAGTCACGTAAAATGAAACATTTACTTCCAAAATTTCTAAAATATTTAACAGTGGGATTTTTATTAAATCATAGTTCATAAGCTGTTTTATTTTTTAATTTTTTAATATAAACTTGATTTATAATATAACATGTAGTATTAATAGCTTCAGCCCATAAATTTTTTGATAGTTTCATATTATTGTTTTACATTACACTAACCATTTCATGTAGAACTCTATTTTTTTTTTTCAACAATTCGAGTTTTTTGAGGTGTCTTAGGAGTAAAGAACTCATGAGATATACCATGATCATCACAGAATTTCTCAAAATTGCTATTTTTGAACTTTGTGCCATGATCACTTCTAATTTTGATCACAGACATTTCTGTTTCAGTCTGAATTTATTTTAGAATTTTTCAGATTTTGTCGAGAGTATCTGATTTCTCTCTTAAGAAGTCTACCCAAGTATATCTATTATAATCATCAACAATGACCAGAAAAATATTTCTTTCCACCTCTACTTTCAGTTCTAATTGGTCTTACTACATCCATGTGAGGTAGTTTTAGTGATTTGGCTGTGGCTATGGAGTTCACTTTCTTATGACTACTCCTAGTTTGTTTACTAATATGCATACGCCACATACTTTTTCTATCTTTTTAAGCTTGGGTAAGCCTTGTACGTGATCTCTTTTACTCAGCTTATACAAATCTATACAATTAACAGGTCCAAGACGTTTATGCTAAAGTTCTGTTTCGTCTGTTTGGACCATGTAATATGAATGGTTAGATGAGCAAGAGTTATCGATAATATAGCAATTTTTAGAGTTCTTGCAACCATTTAATATCACATTACCTTTCTCATTAATATTTTCACTTCTGTGATCAGAAAATTTCACACTATGCTTGTTATCACAAATTTGAGATATACTTAAGAGGTGTTTTAATCCTTCGACGTAAAGCACATTTTCAAATGGAGGAAGGTTAGGAAGTATAGTACCTTGGTCTGTTATTTTGCAATTGCTTCCGTCACCAAAAGTAACTGAACCACCATTAACTTATTTGATATTCAGACATAGCGCCTTGTCACCTTTCATATGCCTTGAGCATATACTATCCAGGTACTATTTTGAATAACTAATGGCATTGAAACAAGTGTGGATTACAAGACACTTGACTTTTGGAATCCATTTCATAATGGTTCTAAGTTTATGAGTGACTTTTGAGTTCTGCTGCATTTGAGAGTTAGGATTTCTCCTTTCTCTATAAACTTCACAAACATTTGAGTTGGATTTCAAAAGCTCTTTAAGTAGGTCCACTATTTTTTCAGCTAAGTGAGATCTATTATTCTTTTGAGATCTATTTTTTCAGCTATGCGAGCTTAACAGTCCTGGGAGGGGGGGAGAGGTGAACAGGACTGTCAAATAAAAAATTAAAGTGCAAAAATAATAAACAAATCTAAAATTTTAATCGCACTAGTATTGAACAATTGATTCATATTAGTTCATAGGACAACCTACACCCAAAATAAAGTTTAAATAGGACAACCTTATTTCATGAACATTTGTAATAATCAAGATCTCAAACCAAGTAAGAGAAAGAAAACCTATCTATTACAAATATTCACCACTTTTGCATAAATAAAATTATAAACATTCTCCATAAATATAAAAAGAAAACATTCACCACAAACACTAAGAATTATAGTAGTTCGGTGTGTACAACAACTGTTCTCAAATTCCACTCCCAAGATTACTAACCTCGTAATCTCGGTTTTCACTATGAATAAGGTTTTCACAGAGTCACTTTAAAACCTGATACAGTTGTGATTTTAACAGGCTATCACAAACAAAGAAACCACTCTCTGAGATTTTCAAGCTATCTCAAACAAAACCTCTAATGAGATTTTCTGGCTATCTCATAAAAAATGAAATACAAAAAGTAAATTGATACTTATCTTCACCGAAGAAGATGTTGTAGCCATAGATCTCTTTTCTTGAATGACGAATGTTCGATGTTCAGTCTAATAGAAAAGGTTTAGGGTTCTATTTAATTTTAATTAGATTTAAACCTAAAGACTACTTGCATTAATTCCCTTAAATCTCAATAATCGTAAACACTCTTTTAAAATTAGAATGATAGAGTTTTGAGATAAATGAATTAATGAAAAAGCTATAAAATAAATTTATAAATACTGCTTGATAACTTGACAATAGAAGAGGCTTCTCTCTCTCTTTTAAATAAGGACTTTGATAGGCTTAAGTTGTACTTTCAGATTAAGAAAGAACCTCTATTTATAGTTAGAAAGTTTGTTCCTTCAACTGGTTTAAGGTACTCTTCAACTGGTCGAAGCACCGGATTCAGTTTTAACACATTTTCAAATTCGAGCGGGATAACATCTAATAGATCTTTGACTAGTTGAAGAGCTTATTCAACTGGTCAAGGGTGACCTTCGACTGGTCGAATAGTCTATTCGACTGGTTAAGAAAGTAGAATCCGACTTGATTTTAGTTTTTAAACTTTAAGTCGAGGAACCTTTGACTGGTCGAGGACTCCACTCGATTGGTCGAAGACGCAACAGAATTTCTATTACACTTCTCCTATTTCTTGGACTGGTCGAGAAATTTCTTAGACTGGTTGAGATAAAACTTAAACTAGTCGAAACTTAGTCAATTATAAGTATAAAAACCCAAATTAAATATGTTTTGAAATCCTATAAAGCTATGGTCTTTCTAGGGTTTAAAATACTTGTATGGACTGAACTTCATAGGATTAGAAACTCGAAGTTTTCAAAGGAGTTTGATCTTCTACTAGTTGATTCATCAGTAGGAGTTGAATTTGTCGATGAAGCTTGATCTTCTACTAGCATTTTTAGTAGAACTTGAACTTACACTTGAAGGTGAACTTTCCATTTTTATCCACGTGACTTGAACTTTAGCTTGACTTCAACTTGAACATAAGGTAGATGTTAACTTGAATATACGCTTGACTTTAACATGAATATAACACTATGATAAATTGTTTTAACAAGATAAAGTTTGACAAGCTAGGTGTAACATGTGCTTTAAACATAATAACACTTATAATACCCAAAATGATTAAATTGTAAAGTTTTCATTTTTGACCTAATCCTCCAAAACATAACGACAGTGGTGCAAGCCAATTTAAGCCTATCTATTTGGGATTTTAATAGTACTTGCATCGATAATATCGCCTGGTTGGTGTTTTAAAACACCGTCCTAGGTTGGAGTAAGTAACTAACTCAGTGGTTTCATTAGTTCTGAGTTACACATGCTATCAACTCAAACAACATAAGTAATGATAAACAAGAAATCAAACACTTCCTACATACTCTTGTTAAATATATGAAAGAGATTATGAAATGATTTATGCACCTCATAATCCAACACTCCATCACAAGTAATTTTAATGCCTATTTCATAAATGCTAACACTCCCACATCACATGACTCCAACGCTAAATCGTAACATGCCATCTAATGCAATGTGATTATTACATATGTTAGCCAAGTATTTATTAAATTCTGTTTATCCAACATATTGGGGAAGCTAGGGTATCGCCATTTTATCATAGTTTCAATCAGATCACAAGGTTCGAGGCGCCCATAACAGCTTTTCACCTGTCTCCCTTGATCCATTTTTGGGTTCATCACCCAAGTGACAATTCCTCAACCAATGATTGACTAAAATTGGCCTAACCAATCACAAAGAATCCGAATGACACAACCGGGACACAGATTATGCACACCATAAATATGTGGAGGACGCACACAATTGATGCAAGAGTCGTCACCCAAACACAATTATGGGGCAGTAGCGACATCATTCTAGTTTGATGTAATAGTTTCATAGCCTTCTTGATTTCTCATTGGTCACTACAAAGAGTCTTCTCACCCCAGCGTAGGCCGATAGCTCAGACACATTGTCCCATACCACTATACCCATCCCATGAGTTTTGTGGATCATACCACTAATGGTTATAAGTGGACTCATTTAATGGGAGCAAGGTATCCTAGATTCTATTCATTGTTGTTATACATTGCAAACATGAGCGGTCAACCGACTCTTAAGCTAGCTCGATCGACTTGGGGAACTTCGACTCGACTGACATTGGGTGTGAGCATCCTGTGTAGCCCAGCTATTGTCA
Source organism: Magnolia kwangsiensis (assembly GCA_037074715.1). NCBI lineage: Eukaryota > Viridiplantae > Streptophyta > Magnoliopsida > Magnoliales > Magnoliaceae > Magnolia > Magnolia kwangsiensis. The sequence goes on from CM073580.1 coordinate 90,999,698, forward strand.
GTCATCCATGTTCAACCCGGGTCGATTGAATAAGTCTGAGGTGACCTACCTAACTTGGGCCACTCCCTTAATTCTGGTGGTTAGCCAAATGACCTAACATCGTAATAATCCTAAGTATCGCTACGAATTAAATACTACATTACTCAATAATAACACATGTTCCATTATACAACCAATTAGGCATTTCATCGAACATGTGAGCATCCATTGGATAATACATTTACTAAATCATTAAATCAAACATGTGAGCATGTATAGAATAATACAATCACTTAAGCATTAAATCAAGTATGTGAGCATTGACAAAGTAACACATATCACTACTTAGACATTTCATCAAACAAGTGAGCATCCATATCCAACTAATAGCATAGATTATAACTAAATCAAAATTTGAATGTATTATCATACATACATTTATCTATAAGCAACTAATCATTTACTGAGGTCCTCAAGGGTCAATAAAAGATAGCCTATAAAAAATGGTCTGCGCTTTGTGATGATTCGCCCGATTCATGGTATTCCTAGGGTTAGGATTTTAGAGAAAATCATTGAAAGACCTAAACAAGTATACAAGCTTGAGAGATTAGGGGCAAACAACTATTAAAACTCTAGATTACAAGCGTGGTTCAATATTTACTTTCAAATGTTGCCAAGAAAGCTCCGACGACAGCTCTGATTATAGGAGTGTGTTTCTATCCTCAAGGGATAACTATGGGGTGTAGGGGTCAATACCCACCACAGGATAGTTGGCTATAGTGATGATTTATGCATATACACAATCGGTCTGCCATTTGGATGCGCTAATCGATGGATATGATCAGAAGTTAATTCGACAATCACCGATCATCGATCGGGCCCATGACTATATGCATCTATGTACGACATTAGTCTAGGGTGTTGCCCTAAATTTATTCACAATCTAACAGCCCGAAAGCCACAACTTCACTAAAGACTGTACATAGACAACTTAATTTTTAGATTGATTTTAGGAATATTCACACATCCCATGCACTTACCTTGTGAGTCCAAGTTGAGCGATTTGAGACGCTATCCTAGCTCGACATCCACGATGGACATCAAGCCTGGAAAGATGGTCGTTATTCTGTAGTTTTGAGTTTAACGAACCATTAACATGGTGTTTAGATCTAATCCAGTGAATCTGGATATTTTCAGGATGAATTGGGCATCGAGATTTCTCATACACAATAATTATGATTTGGATTAACTAAATTCATAGTGAAGCCTATTTGCAATTTGTAAAAATGACGATTCAATCTCAATCACCTTAAACCATTAGTTCTTAGGCTAAAGGAGTAACTGGGTCAGTTTGGTTTATTAATTAAGATCTAACCCCTATTTGTATCGGCTTTTGGTAAGTCTTTATTTAGTTGTGGTTATCTTGATTAGCTAGTGATAGGTTAGTTAAATTTGGGACCTAGATGAACAAATCACAAGGTAAACTTAAGGTTTAAGACATCAGGAGAATTTATTGGCTTCCTACGGTTGATTAATCGGATTTGTGCAATTCTTTACTGGTACTACCCGCACATAGGCTAACATCGAGTGTTATTGGTTAGTAAGTAACAATATAAGCTAATTATAGTGATTTTTTTGAAGATTTTTGAAATCTAAAATAGCAAAAGTCTAGGACATTATAGTACCAGGACAAGTGTAGACAATGCCCTTACATGGACTTGTGGCATCTCATTAGAACATCAGTTCCTAGCAGCAGGCACTTTCTAGATGATGTGGAACAATTAATAGCTGAGTCGATTCACTTGTGGGATAATGTCTATTGCTGGGAACTGATGTTTTATTCGTTATTGTAGAGCAATTGAGAGCTGAGTAGATTTGCTCGAAGGAAAGCATTTGCCGCTAGGGACCAACGTTCTAGATGATAGTATTGACCAACTAAATTAAACTGGCTTTGAATGTTCTACCGATAACTGTATTGAGATAATTAACACATACTTGAATATCACGCAATGCATGCATACTTTATATTGTTCTTTTAGAATTGCACAAAAATCTCATGGTTTAACGACGGATTTAATCCGTCGCTAACGCAAAAGGTCCGTCCCTAAGCTATCCTTTCTCAAGTATGTAGTGTCACGCCCCAAACTCGGAAACCGAGCTCACAAAATTCCCGATCGCCGAATCCGGCACCGACAGCCTCCGTAGAATCCCATTCTCGGCTCCTATCTCCCATTCGCCAGGTTCCGATCCTGGGATGCTACGAGGAGGATTTTTAACATCAGTTTGATTCGTAATAAGCATAACCAAAGGCATAACCCACAAACAACAACCAAGCATTCCATTACATTTCCACTATGATCAAAAACTTTACAAGTATAATGAGTATAGGGAAATACAATGGTAAAAAATAAAAACTCCAAAACGCTCAGCAACGTGCTCCTGCCTTAGCGCTGCTGCGATCCAACCTCACCTGCACGCAACGGTCGTGCATAAGCTTACAGAAATCTTAGAGGGTGGTGAAAGTGTGTGCGCAAGGTAGTAATATGAACATGCAATGTCAGAGTAAAGCGGAATATGCAAATGGATCTATAATATCATGAGTCGTACCAAGGCTTATGCGATGCAAGACATGAATGGTATTGGTCATCCCAAGGCCATGCGATGTGCAATGCAACTCAAGCATACAGGTCCTCATCTATGTCCACACATCAATACAGCTCAAAATATGGAATATCACCGGGGTCTAGTACACTCTAAACCAGATTGCCGCCACATCGCGCGCAATGAGGTAAGTGGAAGAGACCTCACTATCCGTCTGCCAATATCGGGCGCGACTCGTCGATAGCGGACCCATTCCTCGAGCTGGTCAAACTCAGCCTAGCATTGCCCCCTACACTCGGGCGGGTAAGGCCGCACCCCCTTCCAATCGACCACGACACAGTGGAGAGCGTAGTCGTCTGGTAATCGACACTCAACGCTCATCTACCCACTCGGTCTAGACATTGGAGCAACCTCTTGGTACCATAAGGGTTTAGGGACTTTCACCCAGGGATATCTATAGTACCCCATGTAAAACAAGATTTTTGGTATCCAATCCTGCCAACCACGATCATCTGTGGAAGTTACGACCCCGATGTCACTAGGGCGTACCATATCCATGTCATACAAATGCGATATGCATGATTCACACTATCCAATCATGCAGCAAATCCTTCGCGTATCGTGCGCTGATGTAGGGCGACACTGCCTAACCAGGTGCCCATAAACAACCTGCCCGAAGGCATATGCTACGATCAGTCAATCCTCATATCAAGCATGCATATGATGCGTATGATCATGAGTCATGAAACTACACTAAACATGTCAATGAGTGATGATCCATTCTTACAACGCAGATGGGCCTGGACGGCCTATACACAGCAAGTACGGCTAGTAATGGGCCCTAAGGAGAGTCGTAATGTGGACATCCAACCAGCATCACACTCGCAATGTGGACGTCAAACCAACATTGCATCCCAGGTACGATCTTCTTAAATATCGCTACATAATCGGTATTGGGATTACACATTGCAATGGACCTTAGGTTCATCCCATTGGGCTTTTCATATATATGTCAAATGGGCCATATCCTATGGGCCTTTTAATCATCAGATGGGCCACATAAATGGGCCACACCAATGGGTCTTATGTGCATTGCAATGGGTCAAAACCCGTGGGTCTTGGATTGCATCAAATGAGCATAGTCTCATGAGTCTAATATGTGACAAATGGGTCACACCATTTGGGTCCCACATGTACATCAAATGGACATCAGCCCATAGGCATTATATGTGTTCAATGGCCTAAACCCCTAGGCCTTACGGTACATCAAATGGGCCTAAAACCGTAGGCCTTGCATAAATCAGATGGGCCTAAACCCATAGGCCTTATACAATTTAAATGGGCCTTACCCATAGGCCTTTTTCAAGTCAAATGGGCCTAACCCATAGGCTCTTTTATAAATTAAATGGGTCTGGACCCAAGGGCCTTGGAATATATCAAATGGTCCAATCCCATGGGCCGTACATGCACATCAAAGTGGGCCCCAATAAATGCCACAACTATATTAATATGAGCCTCAATTCATGCTAAGACGAGGTCCACTTGGACCGTGGATCTGGCTCATACTTTGACTCATTCCATAGAATGATCTGCTTAAAATGGATGGGCAGATTGGATACAGCATATGCATCACGGGTGGAGCCCACGTGAAGGCCCACCATTGTGAATGTTATGAAAATATGTAGCATATAAACAATATTTTATATATATACAATATAGTATAAATATGTATGTATATGTATGTATACACACACATACACATGCACACCCATATTACGCACACACGGCACGCACACACTCTGCACACACGCTGTGGCGTGCATAAAACACATGCATCAAGAGGGCTCCACCGTCCAGCGGACGGTGGAAGCATTACAGCAGCAAAGAGGGCGCCACCATCCACTGGACGGTGGTCTTAGGACACATCATTGTGGGTCCCATGTGAGGCCCACCCCGTAACATTTATCTGGCATCCAACCCATTGGTAAGGTCAAGCAGACCTGGTTGAAGGAAACATAAAAATTTCAGCTTAGTTCAAAACTTCTGTGGGCCCCAAGAAGATTTCAATGGTAGAAATCCCGTTCCACTGTTTCCTATGGTGCGAGCCACCCGAGTTCTGGATCGAGCCGAAATTTGGAGGGGGCCCACCTGAGGAAGGGACCCCTCAAATGAACGGCGTGGATTAAACATATGCATCATGGTGGGGCCCACGGCAGCAGCCGTGGGTGGTTGTACGTCAGCCCGTCGCCCGCCTGCTGCAGCCTCTGCTGCACGTCAGAGGCTTAGCCTCTTTACAAATTAAAAAAATAAATATAGAAACCCTCATTTTTTGGGGTTTTTTGCATTTGGGGCCCACATCCAACAGATCCACCCCGTCCATTGGCTTCAGGGGCCCGTAACAGTTGAAATGAGTCCGAAGTTCAATTTTTTTGGGTGCATAGAAACACCAGAAAATTGTTCAATAGTAACCGCCAATGTTTCCCTTGCTATGGTCCACAAGATATTCAGATCAGTCCCATTCTTTTATTTGACGGTTAAAACTATGTGGGCAAGAGGATGGACGGCTTGGATCGAATGTATACATCAAGGTGGGGCTTGCATGAACCGGCCCACCAAAACCCCCTTCTTCTTTTCTTTTGGGCAGGGACGTCCAGCGTGCCAGACGCTGGACAGTGAGCTCTCTCTTCTTTTTTCTTTTTTTCTTTTTTTTAAATGCACATGGTGGTGGGCCCTTTTGAAGTGGGCCACCACTAATGGATGATGGGGTTCAACATGTATGGTGGTCCCCACTTGAAGGACTCTTGGACCCAATAAATACCTCAAGGTGAGGTCCATTCAAGTGGGCCACACAACCCCTTTCATAAAAATAAAATCAAATAAAAATAAAATAAAATAAAAGGAATGAAAGAGAGAGAGACATGGAGAGTGGGACACGGCTTGTGATGGAGGGACCCCGACATTATGGGCCCTCCCTTACATGAAATCATACATCAAGTGAGCCTTAAAGCATGTGGGACCACCGAAATTTAAAATCAACGGTGAGGATCCTTTCCCCACCAACATGGACGGTCTAGATGACCTTTGAAGAGAAAATAAACATCATGATGGGGTCCATGGAGAATGGCCCCATCATGGAATGATCATGATGATCCAAGTGGTCCATTGGCCACATTTTAGGGTCCCAAGTGAGATCCACACCATTGATCGGTGGGCCTCACTTGGTCCACCATAAAAACAAGAAAAACTACTCTATAGAGGCACCCACCGTACGATCTTCTCACTCCTAGGGGTTCCTTGGCACCTAAGCTTCAACTTCAATGGTTAAGATGAAGAATGGAGGGTTGAGATGGGAGATTTTGGGGTAGGAAGGTGGGCCACTTGGAGCTTAGGAGGGTTTGAGAAATTCCATACGTGGGACTCTTGGAATTTTTTTGTTGCTTGGAAATTTTGAAGTGAGAAAGAGAGAAAGAGAGAGAGTGATGTAAAGGGAGAGAGAGAGAGAGAGTGATGGATGGATGGGTGAGTGATGGTTGTGTAAGAAAAACTTGACTTTTGAGGCTTTTGTGTAAGAGAGGTATGGGTGGTGAAGACTTTTGTGGCTTTTTGTGTAAGAGAGGTATGGGAGATGAAGACTTTTGTGGTTGCTTGGGAAAAGGGATGGAAGTGATGTATACTTGACATGTGATGGATTGATGGGTGATTGATTGATGGGATTGATGTGACACATCGTAGAGATTTCCTTAGTTTTCGCAACGCGCGGCGTTTTCTCACACCGAACGTTGGCCCATATCTCTTGACCAGGGTATCACCTCGGCGCGCGAGTCACGGTATCGGAACCGCAACGACGGCGCGGTCGCTATGGTATTGGTCTCGGGTTGAGTCGACTCGGGTTGTCGGCACATGAATCAGGGTCGCGTGTCGATATCGTTTAAGGGTCGAAGGTCGCCGGAATTTGACCGGTAAGACCGCGGAAGTCTACGGAAAGGTACGGACCAAGATACGGGTCTTACATGTAGTCCGAATGTCGCGACGGATCAAAATTCGTTGCTAAAATCTGATTTACGAGGTATTTACGACAGATTTTTGTCCGCCGTAACTCAGCAACAGGCGAAATCCGTCACAAATTTTGATTTTGTGAGGGAATATGGTTAGTTGCAAATTCCTGCCCAAGTACCAAACGACACGCTTTTCAGTTGCTTTTACGACGAATTATGGTCTGTCGTAAAAGGACTTTTGCCTAAACATTTTTTTTTTCATTTTTTAGTCTAATAATTATTTTTAATAGAATTTTAGTGGTTTAATTGTACATATTTGTATCTAAGATTATTTTTTAACAATTGATTGAATGAAAAAAGAAAATTTATTTTGTTTTTATATCAAATGAGTGAAATTTTTATTTTTATTTTTTAATTTAAAACTAATATTTAAATGATTTGTAATATCACATGAAAGACAATATTGAGAAGTTTTAAAATTTTAACAATGTTTGAGAAAAAAAATTAGATTTTGAAAAAATGAAAATCGTGATTTAATAAAAATCTATTTTGTGGGAAAAAAAAAGAATATTGAATAAAGTTGATAATTTTAAAGCAAAAAAAGAATTTGATTTTGAGAAAAAAATAATATCCTGAAAAAGAAAATTATAAAAATTATAAAAAATTTGAAAATTTTCACAATGTTGAAAAAAGAAAATATTTTGAAAACGAAAACGAGAGTTTGTATTTTGAAAAATAAAATAAAATTGAGAAGTTCAATAAAAATTGACAAGTGTAAAAAAAATGCTTTAAAAAAATGGGAAAGTTAGAAAGAATTGAAAATTTTAAAATAAAATGATATTAAAAAATTGATACTTTAACAAAAAATAAACATTTTCATACGAAAAATAAAGAAGTTGAAAAAATTTGTGATTTTGAAAAATAATTGAAAATATTCAAAATTTAAAATTAAAAGAAAAAGTTATTTATAAAAATACTGAGATTTTGGAAAAATACATATCATTTTAAAAAATAAAATTAAAAAGTTGAAAACAAAATGTTTCTTTTGAAGAAAAAAATCGGCATTTTAGAATTTTTGGGAAAAAATAATAATTAAAATTTGAGAAAATTTTTGAGATTTTGAAAATAAAAATTCAGAATTTGTATTTAAATTTTTTTTTGAAATATTTTATAATAAAAATGATATTTTGTTAAAATTTTTGAAAGAAAAATTAGGAGTAAAAAAATATACGTTGTGAAAAAAAGTTATTTTTAAATGGAAATTGAAATTTATCTTTGAAAAAAAAAATATATTTTTTTAATACATTATTAGGCACATCCGTTAATTGAACCTTTAATCATTTTTGGACAATCTAATTAGTCTAGATTGAAGAGTAAATAACTTCAGATGTTTAAATCAAATTTCACTCAAATTGTTGATCACTCTTATATGCCCAAAATCTTTCTCATATGTAGCCTAATCAGGGTGAGTAACTAGTCAAATTGAGGGTATTGATCAGTAAAATAGAGTGAATGGACCAGACATGTAAAATTGGCCAAATATTCTGGTCAAAATTGTGACTTAACTTATTGACCTCGTGAGAACCTAAGAATTGATGTTAGTAGGTTTTGTGGGCCCCATCATGATGTGTGTCAAACACCAACACCGTGCATTTGATGTGTCCCATTTAATTTATGAGATATCTCAAAAATCATCCATATACGAAACTCAGGTGGGCCATACCATCTAAAACCATGTGAAGACATCCTAAAAAATATAAAAGCACTTGGTGGGGCCCACATGAGTTTTGGATGCGGCTAAAACTTGGTCTAACCCCTCATCCAAGTGGGACACACATAATGAGTGGGTTGGATATGTGAATCACATTTAGGTAGGCCCAATATATGATTATGAATGTTTTAAGAAAACCCTTTTCCACTGGATTTAGGTGAGTTACTCATTACCCTTACCAAAGTAAACTATGTGGGGTCTACCATTATTTATTTATTTTATACACTCCGTTCATCCATGTTAACGGATAATTTGAGGTCTAAAGAATAAAAAGGAAGCATATCCAAAGCTCAAGTGGACCAGCCCATAGGAAAGTGTGATTGAACCTCTACCATTGAAAAATTCTTGGAGGCCATAAAAGTTTTGGATCAAGTTGATATTTGTGTTTTCTCTTCATTCATATATTTTTGATATTATAAATGTAAGACTCGTATCTTAGTCCATACCATTCCATAGACCTCCGCGGTCTTACCGGTCGAATTCCGACAACCTTCGACCCTTAACCGATAGTCACGCGTGACCCTGAATCATATGCCGTCAATCCGAGTTGACTCAACCCAAGATCTGTAATCTAGCGACCGCGCCGTCGCTGCGGTTCCAATGCCGCGACTCGCGCGCCGAGGCAATACCCTGGTCAAGAGTTGTAGGCCGACGTTCGGTGCGAGGAAAACGCCGCGCGTTGTGAAATCCAAGAAAATCTCTACGAGGTGTCCCATCAATCCATCACATGTAAAGTACATGTCAAGTACACATCACCTTTCACCCATTCCCAAGCAACCACAAAAGTCAAGATTTTCTTACAAAGCCCATACCTCTCTTACACAAATGGCCACAAAAGTCAAGGTTTTCTTACACAACCATCACTCACCACATTCATCCATCACTCTCTCTCTCTCCCTTTACAACTCTCTCTTTCTCTTTCTCATTTCAAACTCAAAAAATTTAACACCCTGAAAATCAGGGGTCGTGTATAAATTCAACTTCCGAGTTCCAGACCGTCACTTATGTAACAAAAATGATTATGATTCAATGTTGTCTGATTTAAAGCATTCTCATGAGTTAAAGTATACCAAAACTGTAATTCATACTTCAGATCCAGTGATAAAAGCAAGCGAAAGACTAAACAATATATATATATCACTGTATGGAAAAACAAAGTAAATCTTATCTGTCTCTAAAGTATGAATACATCTCTGAGTCTCATATACATATACATGAACAAAAGTAAATGTCCAAAATGGTCCCACTGAAGTCCCATTGATCTAGGTCGCCTACGCAAAGCCATCGTGATACTGCATGTACGAGAACTCGTCCTGGTCCTCGTCAAAGTTTGGCTCTGCCTCCTGGATCTCAGCCTCACCTGCATCTACAACAGGGTCTGGTGGGTGTTACAAACACCATCCCGTAACGTGGGAGTGAGTGATCAACTCAGTGGAATCATAGAGAAAAGATTAGCATGTTCACAATACAATCATGCGATAATAGTAAAGCAGTAAATCAGACAATCCTAATACTGTTGTTAATGCAAGATGACATGACGTGATGTATGCCCTCACCGACATCTCCCTCATACGGCAACATCTTATGACCGCGGCATGCCACACTCCCTAGAGTGCTCCACATCTTTCAGGCACATGCAATGTTATGGTGATATGATTTTCGAGTTGTTATTAGTCCATTCAAATAGCAGGATTGGGAAACTAAGGTACTTCCCTTGTATCAATCCCAACACAGATCCTGTCTAGGGTCGTCACTCCTAGTAATCTCATACGATGTATATTTCGTAGGTCACTGCAAGGGCTACCAGGGCTGTTGCTCGCACTCGTTGCACCGCTCCCCCATCACCTTATCAATATAGGCCTACTATACTCCACTGTAACGGAAGGGTCGTCGCCTCTCGTGGACTCAGAATACACTCGCGGTCACTACAAAGGACTCGTCGCCTGATCAGTGTAGGCCGACAGCTAGAATATAGTGTCCCATACCACTATAATCTGCTCACGAGTCTAGGTGCTCACTGGTCACTACGGAGAGGTTTGTGGCCCCAGCGTAGGCCGATAGCTCGACCACGGTGTCCCATACCACCATGCCCGGCTCATGAGTCTTTGTGGATCAAAGTACCATGGTTAACAGGGTTTACAATGGTAAGTTCAGTACCCTAGGTTCAAGCAGTTATGACTCATACAAGGTGAACATACATCGGCCAGTCGGGTTACTTGACGGGCTCGACTAGCGCGATCGCATCTTAAGTCGAACGACATGAAGTGCGTAAAACACTTCGCGTGGCCTAACCACTGCCGCCAACTTCAAACACGACTCGCGTTCATCGACGCGTCGTTCGTGGCTAAGACCAGTCATCCACGAATTCGCTCGGTTACCGACTGCCTGGACTAAGTCTAGTCCCAAACACTTATGGAATCGCATCAGCAAATTATGTAAGAGTATTGGAATTGAAATACAGTCATGTAAGCATGTTAACACATGTTATAACATTCAACTTAAGTAAATCTTCAAACACATATATTTCATGCATGTAATGAAATCATGCATATAGTCAACATGTAGGAAATCATTTAGGTCAGCATATTAATTGAGAAATCCATCTCAAACTAATTCATAACATCATTTAATTCAATACATACTAATACAAGCATTTATACAAACACATACACTACACACTTAAGTCTACATATAGTATGTCGACCCGAAGTGCGCAATTAGGCGAATCTCTTCGCCAAACTAATTATGCACGTATTCCTAACTTCCTAATGCGACAACAAACCATGTCAATCACATCAGCAAAATATGAATGTAAACAGTACTTCCTACAAATGACTAAAATGCCCTAAATCTCATATTCTTCGTTAATTTACGAAACAAGAAACGGAGAGCATATTGTACATGTCAAACGGCGATGCCGTCAATAATCTACTATTAAACGACATTGAAAGCGTTGGGGACCGTCAATCAAAGCGTCTAAAATCCTCACCTTATGTCTTGTAGACTCGTGAATTGAAACGGAGCGTATACGCTTCGTCTACGGCGAATAGGGAACCTAATACACAAGATCCATGAGCTACATTGCTATGGAAACAAAGGAACCTCAAATCAGTAACTATTTAGGGTATTTACTTACCTAGAATCGCAGTGAAATCGCCGGGAAAGCGATAGAGGTGCGTTGCTTAAGCACGTGCAACACGTAGCACAAGTAGCAGGAAGAACTCTTCCACTCTCTCTCACAATCTCTCACCTTTTTCTCTCCCAAGTTAGGGTTTCTCTCAAATTCGGATGGGAGAGAGGAGTGAGGGTTTCAACCCCTTTTATAGCCTAAAACATGCCCAAAATAGGCTTGGGAACAATGTTTACTTGGTGTCTAACCAAATCGGGACCGTTTCGGTCCAAAAGAGCATTTCTGAAGGTCCCCTGGCCAAATGCGGTCGGACTTAAGCTCATGCATACTGGATTTAACACATATCCAGTTTTCAGACCGGTAGGGTTCCCAGATCGCACGTGGAGGTCCAGTTTCAATTTAACGGTCACCGCACCAAGATCAGGCCTATAAGTCTCGTGATATGTAATAGAAATTTTTCCTGATCTAAGGGTGTAATTTGGCTGAATTCTGACGGTCAGAACGCTCAATACTGATGCGTCAAATCGTGTGCCAGATTTGAATTTTAAATTCCTATTCTAACCCTATTCTCACTCTCTTCACTCCATGCTCAATGAAATAGCCTCTGAATGTCAGTTGGACTTGATTTTCGAAACAATTGCCAAGCCCAGCTAAGTGGTCATAACGGTCTAAGATGGTAGGTATCGGACTTTCGACGCGCGGTCTAGATCCAATACAAAGTTTCAAGGAGGTCCCGAGAATAAACCGGTTTAGAGTTTGATCCGAGGCTTTAGAGCATTATAGCACCATTAGTTCCACTAGCTTTGGGCCTTATAGAACGTATTTAAAGTGATCAGGGACCATTTCCCAGCTATTCTAACGTTGCACTAGCTAACTTAGTCATATTTTCTAAAGGAATAAATTCTACACAATTTCGGGTCGAGTTGGTACTCGGGCCCAAGTATGAATTTTTCACGGGCGTTACAATCTACCCCCCTTAACAGATAATTTCGTCCTCAAAATTTTGTACCTTTTCGTACTCCTCGAGAAGCTGTGGGTAGTTCTTTCTGATCTCGGCTTCTGTCTCTCAGGTAGCCTCCTCCTCAGAGTGATGCGTCCATAATACCTTCACAAGGGGAATCACCTTGCTACGCAGTACCTGCTCCTTCCTGTCTAGGATACGTGTCGGTCGCAGGATATATGTAACATCCTCTCCTAACTGCACCTGCTCCCATCTGATGATATGGGAAGGATCAGCAACGTACTTCTTCAGCATAGAAACATGAAATACGTTGTGAACGCCGAGAGGCGTGGGTAAAGCCAATCGGTAAGCCACCGCTCCCACACGATCGAGGATCTGGAATGGACCAATGAATCGCGGTGCCAGCTTCCCCTTCTTCCCGAACCGAAGGACTCCCTTCATAGGGGAAACTCGCAAAAACACATGATCCCCAACTGTGAACTCTAGTGGCCTCCGTCTCGTATCGGCGTAGCTCTTCTGTCTGCTCTGCGCTGTAAGGAGCCGACGTCGAATAATATCAATCTTCTCTGACATCGCCTGCACTAACTCTGGGCCAATCAAGCTACGCTCACCGACCTCTAGCCAGCAATGCGGTGCGCGACAAGGTCGCCCATACAGCGCCTCATAAGGTGCCATACCGATACTCGCCTAAAAACTGTTGTTGTACGCAAACTCCGCATATGCAAGACAATCATTCCAACTGTCCTTGAAGTCCAATGCGCAAGCTCGCAACATGTCCTCCAAGATCTGGTTCACCCGCTCTGTCTGTCCGTCTATCTGTGGGTGGAAGGCAGTACTGCACTTCAACTTCACACCCATAGCCTCCTGAATGTGAGTCCAGAAAATACAAGTGAACCGCGTGTCTCTGTCCGACACGATCTCCAGCGGAACTCCATGCAGACGCACAATCTCTCTGATGTACAATCTAGCCAGCTCCTCTGCAGAGTTCGTAACTCTGATCGGTAGGAAGTGCGCCGACTTCGTCAGACGGTCGACGATCACCCAAATGGAATCATGTCCCTTCCTCATCTTTGACAACCCAGAAATGAAGTCCATGGAAATGAAATCTCACTTCCACTCTGCGATCGGCATAGGCTGCAAAAGTCCAGGTGGTCGGCGATGCTCTGCCTTCACCTGCTGACAAGTGAGACAACGGGACACGAACTCACCTATGTGGGTCTTCATACCTTCCCACCAATACGTCCTCTTCACGTCACGATACATCTTTATGCTGCCTGGATGCATCGCGAGTCTAGTAGAATGCGCAGCCTCGAGAATCTCTCGTCTCAAGTCAAGGACATCTGGGACGCATAGGCGGCCACGATAACGTAAGCCCCCATCCATACCAACTCACCAGTCGGCGTCAGCATCATCACTGGCCTACTCTCGAAGCTCAGTAAGATGCGCATCGTCTCTCTGCGCCTCGATGACTCGGTCATCGATCTGAGATCGCACCTGTACATGTGCGATGAACTCAAATGACTCCTCTACGGTGAGTTTCTGCTCAAAGTCTCGCAAAAACTCAACCATATCTCACTCGGCAACCATCAGCGGAGCCGCAAACTCTATCGCCTTCTTGCGGCTCAACGCATCAGCCACAAGGTTCGCCTTCCCAGGATGGTAAGAGACTTCAAACTTGAAGTCCTTCAACGTCTCCATCTATCGCCGCTGCCTCATATTCAAGTCTCGCTGCGTGAATATGTACTTGAGGCTCTTGTGGTCGCAAAAGAGCTCGAACTCCTCTCCGTAGAGGTAATGTCTCCAGAGTCTCAGTGCGAATATAACGGCTGCCAACTCTAGGTCGTGTGTAGGGTAATTCTCCTCGTGCTTCCTTAATTGTCTCAAGGCATACGAAATTACCCTGTCCCTCTGCATAAGGACACAACCCAGACCAAGGCTAGACGCGTCAGTGTATATAGTATATTTAACCCCTTGCTCTGGCAATACTAGCACAGGGGCGGACGTAAGTCTATCATTCAGCTCCTAAAAAGCTGACTCCGCCTTGTCATTCTAGGCGAACTTCACGTCCTTCCGTGTCAACTGAGATAAGGGTCTCACGATCTTCGAGAAGTCCTAAATGAAGCGCCGATAGTAGCCAGCGAGACCCAAGAAACTCCTCACCTCAGTGACAGAACTAGGCTGCTCCCAGTCCTGCACCGCAGCTACCTTAGACAGGTCAACTATCATGCCATCCTTGGACACCACGTGTCCCAGAAACTTCACCTCCTGCTTCCAGAAGTCGCACTTCTTGTACTGTGCGAACAACTGATGCTGTCTGAGCGTATCCAGGACCAAACGTAAGTGCTCCTCATGCTCCTCTCGACTCCTAAAGTACACCAAAATGTCGTCAATGAATACAACGACGAATCGATAGAGGAAAGGCCGAAATACCCAGTTCATCAGATCCATGAACACGACCGGTGCGTTCGTGAGACCGAACGACATCACGAGGAACTCGTAGTGGCCAAAACTAGTCCTGAATGCTGTCTTCTGCACGTCCTCATCCCTGACGCGCGACTGATGATATCCCGACTGAAGATCAATCTTCGAGAAGTACTGCGCTCCTCTCAACTGATCAAACAAGTCATCGATCCTGGGTAAGGGATACTTGTTCTTCACCGTGACCTGGTTCAGCCTGCGATAATCAATACACAATCACATCGAACCGTCCTTCTTCCTCACAAATAGGACCGGTGCTCCCCAAGGAGACACACTAGGCCATATAAGGCCAAGCTCTAGCAGACCATCAATCTGCGTCCTCAACTCCTCCATCTCACATGGTGCCATGCGATACGTCGGCAGTGAGACGGGCATAGAACCAGGAACCAGATCCATAGTGAAATTGATCTCACGTTGGGGCAGCAAACCAAGGATCTTCCTGAACAGATCCCCGAACTCGGAAACGACTGGCGTATGCTCAAGTACCTGGGCACCAGCCTCTTGCAATAAAGTGGCGTAGCCAAGTATGCGGAAAGGGAGATTTACCCGCACTGAAAATGTGAAGGATGCACCCTCAGGCTCGTATGCTGTGACTATATGAGTCTCGCAGTCAATCTCGGCCCTCGCTGTAGTCAACCAGTCCATGCCAAGAATGACGTCGAGATAATAAACAGCAGGGTCGAAGACGAGATCTAGAGCCATCATCTTGCCTCCCAAATCAACCAAACACCCCTCACACATCTGGGTGACATCTGAATAATCTTCGTGGGCTGCAAGGACTCGTACCCTATCCACGGTAATGGTCGGTAACCTAAGACGCCTGACTACAGCACGCGATATCAAAGAAATCATGGAACCAGTGTCCACCATCACAAGAATAGGAGTACCTCCAATATGGGATGTGACCTCGAAGGCCGAATGCTGAAAAGTCGGTGTCGCAGCTGGCTCAGCTGTCAATGCATGAACCCATGCCTGCTGTGGCCGGTTCGGCCGCTGTGTCATGGGCCGTGGAGGCTGTCTGATCTATGATATCGGAGGTCTGAATGTAGGGTGCGCAGGAGCTAATCGTATAGGCAGTGCTGATATCGCCTGTGGAGGTGCACGGTCAATCTTCTGCGGCGGTGAGAACCCACTGTCCCGCATCCGAGAGAAGCAGCTCTGCACCAAGTGGCCTGTCCTCCCACAGTATGTACATGTCAAATCAGGGCACCGAAACGGTGGTACAGGCGCTGTAGTCCTAGTAGGAGGATCAATGCGAGGCCTCTTGCCCGCGAGGGGCCTGTCCTGCATGTCTGGTCGCGGCCTAGAAGCAACAGGGCCACGAGATCGCGCAAGTCGATCCACATCCTGCTCTGCCCGCATAGACATATGAATCAACTCCGCATAAGAGGGAATGCTCAAACAGCACATCTTCGACCGAATATCCGGTCGCAATCCTCCAAAAAGTGCCGTATGCGCATCTGCTCATCAGCCAAAATCGTCGGGACGTATCTGCCCAACTCCGTGAACCGATGCTCATACTCTGTAACTGTCATGGCTGCCTGTCTGAGGCGGAGAAACTCATTCTCCCTGTCGTGCCTGTAAGTCCGGGGATAATACTTCTCATGGAAGCGGAACTCAAACGCTGCTCATGTCCATACAAAGTCGGCGGCAACGGTCCGCAGTACGCTATCCCACCACAGGCTGGCCTCTCGCTCAAATAGGAAGGTAGCCAGCTCTACCTTCTCGGCCTCTGTGCAATGTAACATCCGTAAAATCTTTGACACACGGTCGAGCCAGTACTCAGCCTCCTCGGGTCTGTGAGAACCCGTGAAAGTGGGAGGCCGTAAGCGCTGAAATCGCTCTAATAGGCCCCGTGTATCTGCAGCAGTCCCCGCAGGGTAAGCAGGCGGCGCAGGATGAGCCATGCCCTCATCCTAGGCGTATGTACAAGCATCCTCAGCTGGATGCGCAAGTGGTGCAGGTGGAGCCACACCCCCACCCTGTGCTAATGTCCCCACGATGGTAGTCAGAAGCTGCTGCTGCTGCTGCATCATAGCCAACATCTGCTCAAATCTGTCAGGAGGTGGAGCAGGCTATGGCAGATGCTGTGTGGAAGTAGATGCGCAATGAGGCTCTCGGACTGACGATGTAAATGGCGGTGGTCCAACTGTAGGACCAGTTACCGGCTGAGACGCATGAACTGTCTCAGGAATCGGGCCCAAAGCAGGGTCCGCATGAGTGTTAGACTGCGAAGGAGTCTGATCCATATGCTCAGTCAATGCAAGCCGAACCGTGCTCCGCGTAGCCTTAGGCGGCATTCCCTATATTCAAAATAGGGAGCAACCTTGTCAGTCTTAATAGCACAAATACACCGCAATCATTCACACAAGGAGTCAAAGGCATTCCATGCATTTCATTTAATCAAAATTATCACAATACAAGGGATATATCCTTACAAGCATCATGACGAGAAATACATGGGAACTAAGACAAATAAAATTACAACAGCAACACAAGTAAGGCACTAGTCCTAACAGGCTTACACACATAAAGCAGGAAATGACTAACTACTGACAACTACATCAAAGGTCGCATCGCTAGTCTGAGTCTGGTGACGGAGGAGGAGCACCCTTATCCTGCAAGTAACACAGGATCGCCTTCAAGGTGCGAGTCACCTTGCCGAATTTTTTCTTTGTAACGGCCTTGGCATCCTCGACTTCAGCGCGAAGTTCCTAAACTTCTCTTCTCAAGGCGATCTTACTCTCCTCGATCCGAGCAATGCGATCATCGCTAGTAGTCTACGCAGAAGGAGGAGGGCTCTCATCTGTATCCTGAGCCTCCTCTTCTGCCTCTTCGTGAGCTTCTTCCTAAACCTCTACTCCAGGTTCTTCTTCGCTTTGATCTTCCTCATCATCAAAGTCATCCTCGCTGTCCTCCTCAAGCTGATTTTCACGGTACTGCGACCCAATCTTCATCTTGACCATAGTCGACTCATCAATGGTATGAATCGAAACTGGCAATTCCGGCCCAAGTCTGTAGGCAAACTCAAGCGCAATCTTGCAAATCAGTCGGCCAAAAGGAAGCGATTCGGATGTTCTTCTTGACTTGGCTATGAGGATTATCTGTCGTAAGATGAAAGTGGTCATACATACGTTCTCTCCCTGGGCCACCAGATACAGGAAATCAACCATAAGGCGTGTACATTCAATACAATTCGTCGACCTGGGATAAACATTGAACGTGCAGATATGGTGCAGCAGGCGCAAATCATCAGACATATACGTCGCCTTAAGGCTATTATTAGGCTGCCATGGAACCAACTTACCGCACAGAAACCTGGTGCGGCGATCTCGTTCACGTCTACTCCTCAGATTCTTCTCACTAGGATGAACATCACCAAGAGGTACGTTCAGAAGTCACGCAATCAGTCGCACATCAATCGTAGCCATCCGATCTCTACCAAAATGGATTTTAAACTGTAATGGCCCAAGGTAGGATTCTGGATACTAGCGTAGAAGGCACGAACGGTGTTCACATTAGCACGAGCACGAGCTTCAAAGATCGGATCCCAATGTGCAGCTTCGATGCGCTCGAACAACAAAAATTCACCGAACAGTCACCCTTCTACGTCCGCCTCAAATAACACTTTGCGATCAGTGTATTGGCCATGAGGCATCTCTGATAGAATTGCTCACCCAAGGTGAGCGTGGGGATCCAAATCCCGCTTTGTAGGGCACTCTAGGGCTGCAGCTGGACCTGCGGCGGCGCTTGAACTTGCGGCACCACCCCGCGGTCTCCTCGATTGAGCAGGGCAGCTTGGCCCAGCCTCGTCTATTGCGGTTTTCCTTTTACCCATCAAAGATATGATGGATGAGAGTGATAAAAGGCCTAAAATGGCTTCCACGAAAGCCATGGAAAACGGAGAAAATGCAGAGAAGTGGCTGTCCAATCTGAAAAAAGGAGATCTAGGCATCGTAGAAGGATGCTTCAAGCTTCCCAAGGATGTACTTTCAAGGAGAAATGGAAATGGAAAAGTGGAATGGAGCACCTCATGATTTCAGCTCGATTTGGGGGGTTTTTAGAGCTCCAAATGATGGAATCTTCAAGAAGAAGGGCTGCCAACTCCAAAGGAATGATGAATGTTGGTCGTTTTTGGCCAAGGAGGGATCTAGAGGCGATTTGGAACCACAAAATTTGGGGATGGTTGCTGAAAAACGAAAATGAAGGTATGGGGAGGGCTGTTTGTGAAGGAGGGGTATGTTTTGGGGGTTTTCGTTGGACGGGACATATATGGGGAGGGTGTACTTGGGATTTAAGGGAGTACGCCCAAAAATCACAGCGAATGGGCCCACCTGTACGACGATGCATTGCCGGATCGACGATGGCATCGCCGACCGGTGATGCATCCAATCGGTGGGGCTGGATGGGTTCGGTCCCCCATGGTCCAAGGACCCCAGATATGTACGGTTTGCCCCCTGGTTCATGGTATTTTGGCCTATGTGAGCCCAAACATGTGTTCAGGGCTTTCCGGGACCATTCCACAATCCCAAATACCAAACCCTATGATGCAGCATATGAATTTGTGGTAGAAGGAGCTAGTACATCCATCTAGACTCTTATTAGTTAAATAAAGTGAAGTTAGAATGGCCTTATAGCCATTTTTCATGAAATTTTACTATTCACTATAAAATTTTATAAAAGTATTATTTTGTGTTATTTTCACATTAGTTTTGATGCCTAACATGAATTGGATAAGAAAGAAATGAAGATTGGAGTGGTGAGAGGAAGAATTTTGAAGATTTTTGGTGAAACGGGGTTTTTAAGCCCTGGTGATTGAATACAGGAGTCGTGGTCATCCCACGGCCCAAGAATTTACTTGTACAGGTTTAAAATCATTCATAGGACGTCTCAAACTGACTTCCTACGGCTTAGAAGCTATTCGGGTTGCTTTACGTGACCCGAGATGCGTTACAGACTCGATCGTGCGATCGATTCAAATAGACTTCGCCTATCGGCGAATCTGCAATCCTAGAAATGTTTCTAGACCCTTTTCGCACCCACCTAAGTCAAAAGAAGCGACAGCGTACGTCGCGAGACCATAACCCAAGCCCAGTATACTTTTATTCATGCTCTGATACCAACTTGTAACACCCTGAAAATCGGGGGTCGTGTATAAACTTAACTCCCGAGTTCCAGACCATCACTTATGCAACAAAAATTATTATGATTCAATGTTGTCTGATTTAAAGCATTCTCATGAGTAAAAGTATACCAAAACTGCAATTCATACTTCAGATCCAGTGATAAAAGCAAGCGGAAGACTAAACAATATATATATCACTGTATGAAAAAACAAAGTAAATCTCATCTGTCTCTAAAGTATGAATACATCTCTGAGTCTTATATACATATACATGAACAAAAGTAAATGTCCAAAATGGTCCCACTGAAGTCCCATCGATCCAAGTCGCCTACGCAAAGCCATCGTGATACTGCATGTACGAGAACTCATCCTGATCCTCGTCGAAGTCTGGCTCTGCCTCCTTGATCTCAGCCTCACCTGCATCTACAACAGGGTCTGGTGGGTATTGCAAACACCATCCCGTAACGTGGGAGTGAGTGATCAACTCAGTGGAATCATAGAGCAAAGATTAACATGTTCACAATACAATCATGCGATAATAGTAAAGCAGTAAATCAGACAATCCTAATACTGTTGTTAATGCAAGATGACATGACGTGATGTATGCCCTCACTGACGATCTCCCTCATACGGCAACATCTTATGACCGCGGCATGCTACACTCCCTAGAGTGCTCCACATCTTCCAGGCACATGCAATGTTATGGTGATATGATTTTCGAGTTGTTATTAGTCCATTCAAACAGCAGGATTGGGAAACTAAGGTACTTCCCTTGTATCAATCCCAACACAGATCCTGTCTAGGGTCGTCACTCCTAGTAATCTCATACGATGTATATTTCGTAGGTCACTGCAAGGACTGCCAGGGCTGTTACTCGCACTCGTTGCACCGCTCCCACATTACCTTATCAATACAGGCCTACCGTACTCTATTGCAACGGAAGGGTCGTCGCCTCCCGTGGACTCAGAATACGCTCGTGGTCATGCATACTGGATTTAGCACACATCTAGTTTTCAGACCGGTAGGGTTCCCAGATCGCACGTGGCGGTCCAGTTTCAGTTTAACGGTCACCGCACCAAGATTAGGCCTATAAGTCTCATGATATGTAATAGAAATTTTTCCTGATCTAAGGGTGTAATTTCACAGAATTCTGACGGTCAAAATGCTCAATACTGATGCGTCAAATTGTATGCCAGATTTGAATTTCAAATTCCTATTCTAACCCTATTCTCACTCTCTTCACTCCAGGCTGAATGAAATAGCCTCTGAATGTCAGTTGGACTTGATTTTCGAAACGATTGCCAAGCCCAGCTAAGTGGTCATAACGGTCTAAGATGGTACATATCGGACTTTCAACGCGTGATCCAGATCCAATACAAAGTTTCAAGGAGGTCCCGAGAATAAACCGGTTTAGAGTTTGATCCGAGGCTTTAGAGCATTATAGCACCATTGGTTCCACTCACTTTGGGCCTTGTAGAACGTATTTAAAGTGATCAGGGACCATTTCCCAGCTATTCTAACGTTGCACTAGCTAACTTAGTCATATTTTCTAAAGGAATAAATTCTACACAATTTCGGGTCGAGTTGGTACTCGGGCCCAAGTATGGATTTTTCACGGGCGTTACAAAAAAATTCCAAACACCTCCATACGTATGAGCTCTCCAAGCTCTTCCCAAGCAACAAAGGTGGCCCACTTTCCTACCCCCTTCATCTCCCATCTTAACCTTCCATTTCTCATCTCCTCCATTGAAATCAAAGCTAAGGTGCCAAGGAACCCCTAGGAGTAAGAAGATCGGACGGTGGGTGTTTAATCATACTAGTTTTTTCTATTTTTGAGATGGGCTAAGTAAGGCCAACCGATCAATGGTTTGGATCTCACTTGGGCCCCTAAGATGTGGCCAATGGCCCACTAGGATCATCGTGATCATTCCATGATGGGGCCATTCTCCATGGACCCCATCATGATGTTTATTTCTTAGAAAAGGTCATCTAGACCGTCCATATTGGTGGGGAAAGGATCCCTACCGTTGATTTTAAATTTTGATGGTCCCATGTGTTAAAGGACCCACTTGATTGTATGATTCATTGCAAGGGAGGGCTCATAATGTCGGGGTCCCTCCATCACAAGCGTGTCCCACTTCTCTCTCTCTCTCCTTCTCATTTTTTATTTGATTTTCTTGAATGATGATGAGGTCATGTGGCCCACTTGAATGAGCCCCACATGACATATGTATTCTATCCAAGCCCTCCATGAGTGGGGCCCATCTTAGATGCATCACCCACCTTGTAATGGCCCACCTAAACACAAAAAAAAGGGGAGAGGAAACGTCCAACGTCTGGACGCTGGACGTGGAATAGGAAACAAATATATATATATATATATATATATATATATATATATATATATATATATATATATATATATATATATATATATTAAGATTGATCTTTCTCAAGTATAAGTGAATGCCCCCCCTTGTGTAGGCCCCACCTTGATGTAAATATTCAATCCACGCCATCCATCCCATTCTCCGTCTAATTTTAGGCGTTGAGTCAAGATTTGGAGTCGATCCAATCACCTGGTGGGCCATAGCGTTGGGTATTGCATCATCATCATTAAAATCTATTTAGATTTCTTCTACACGTCGAAAGTGGGCCGCTAGTGGACTCATTGGGTTCGTCTTGAGCCAGGGAAGCTAGTGAACGGAGCTGATTTATGTGATGCAGGCCCCACACTCGAAAAACCTAGGAAAAATGGGTTTTTCCCGATTTTTGCAAGAGGCAATGCCTCTACCTCTGTCAACAGCAGCAGCGGCTGCACGCTGCTGCGTGCAGCGTTCAGTGGGCGGTCGTGCAGCGTCCCACGGCTGCTGCCGTAGGCCCCACCATGATGTATTTGTAATATCCACTCCGTCCATTTGGTAGGCCCCTCCCTGAAGCGGGCCCCATACAAAAATGAGACCAATCTGACGCTCCAGTGGCCCACCTCATAGAAAACAGTGTTGATTGAGCGCCTACCATTGAAACACTTTTTGTGGGCCACAGTAGTTTCGGATCAAGTTAAAATTTGTTTCTCCTCTTCAATTCAGGTCTGCGTGACCTTATCAACAGTTTGGACGGCCTATAAATATTATGGTGGGCCCCACATGGGACCTACAGTGATGTATGTGCTTTATGCACACCGTCCACAACGGTGGCGCTTACTGTGATGTTGTTTTTCCACCGTCCGTTCAGCGGACGGTGGAGCCCACTGAACTGCATGTGTCTTTTATACGCTGTCCAATGACAGTGGGGCCCGCCATGATGCATGTGATGCATCCGGACCGTCCATTCACTTGGTAGGATCATTTTAAAGGCCCATTTGATTTATTTAAAGGCCTCTGGGTTAGGCCCATTTGATTTATTTAAAGGCCCATTTGATCTATTTAAAGACCTATGGGTTAGGCCCATTTGATTTATTTAAAGCCCATGGGTTAAGCCCACTTCATTTATTTAAAAGCTCATGGGTTTAGGCCCATTTGAATTATATAAGGCCTATGGATTTAGGCCCATTTGAAATGTACTAGGGCCTATGGGTTGAGGCCCATTGGATGTACATATGGGGCCCAATTGGTGTGGCCCATTTGTTACTTTTAAGACCCATGAGTTTAAGCCCATTTGATGTAATCTAAGGCCCAAGGGTTATGACCCATTGCAATGCACATAAGGCCCATTGGTGTGGTCCATTTATGTGGCCCATTTGATGAATAAAAGGCCCATATGACATGGCCCATTGGATGTATTTAAGGCCCATTGGTGTGGTCCATTTATGTGGCCCATTTGATGAATAAAAGGCCCATATGACATGGCCCATTGGATGTATTTAAGGCCCAATGGGATGTACCTAAGGTCCATTGCAATGTGTGATCCCAACACGGATTATGTAACGACGTTTACGGCGATCGTGCCTTGGGAGCAATGATGGTTTGAAGTCCACATTGCGAGTGTAATGCTAGTTGGATGTCCACATTATGACTCTCCTTAGGGCCCATTATTAGGCCCGTTCTTATTGTGTATAGGTCGTCCGGGCCCATCTGCATTGTAAGAATTGTTCATTTCATTATAACATGCTTAGTATAGTTCTATGACTCATGATTATACGCATCATATGTGTGCTTGGTATGAGAACTGACTAATCATAGCATATGCCTTCGGGCAAACTGTTTATGGGACCCCGATTAGGCGATGTTGCCCTACATGAGCACACGATACGCGCAGGATTTGCCGCATGATTTGATAGTGTGATTCATACATTTTACATTGTATAACATGATTACTATACGCCCTATCGACATCGGGGCCGTAACTTCCACAGATGCATCGTGGTTGGCAGGATTGGACACCAAAAATCTTGTTCTACATGGGGTGCTATAGATATCCCTGGGTGAAAGTCCCTAAACCCTTTTGGTACAAAGAGTTTAGTCCAACGTCTAGACCGAGTGGGTAGATGAGCGTTGAGTACCGATTACCAAACGGTTGCGCTCTCCACTGTGTCATGGTCGGTTGGAAGGGGGTGCGGCCTTACCCGCCCGAGTGTAGGGGGCAAAGCTAGGCTGAGTTTGACCAGCTCGAGGAATGGTCTGCTATCGACGAGTCGAGCCCGATATTGGCAGATGGATAGTAAGGTCTTTTTCACTTACCTTATTGCACGCGATGAGGCGGCGATCTGGTTTAGAGTGTACTAGACCCCGGTGATATCCCAGATTTGAGCTGTATTGATGTGTGGACATAGATGAGGATTTGTATGCTTGAGTTGCATTTCACATCGCATGGCCTTGGGATGGCCGATATCATTCATATCTTGCATCGCATAGCCTTGGTATGGCTCATGATATTTATGGATCCATCTGCATATTCTGTATTACTCTGATATTACATAATCATATTACTACCTTGCGCATATACTTTTACCACCCTCTAAACTTTCTATAAGCTTATATATGACCATTGCGTGCAGGTGACGTTGGGGCGCAGCAGCGCTGAGGCAGGAGCACATTGCATATTATTTTAGAGTTTTTATTCTTTACCATTGTATTTTCCTTTATGCTCATTGTACTTCTAAAGTTTTTTATCATAGTAGAAATGTAATGGAGTTCTTGGTTGTTGTTTGTGGGTTATGCCTTTGGTTATGCTTATTACGAATCAAACTGATGTTGAAAATCCTCCTCGTAGCATCCCAGGATCGAAACTTGGCGAATGGGCGCTAGGAGCCGAGAATGGGGTTCTACGGAGACTGTCGGTACCGGATTCGGCGATTGAGAATTTTGTGAGCCTAGTTTCTGAGTTTGGGGCGTGACAGAAGTTGGTATCAGAGCATAACTTGGGAATAACCGAGAACCACATTATATATTTGCTATGAGTGTAGAATGGCTAAGTTCCGAAGTTTGGATAGCTTAGCGACCTTCCGTTGCAGTTACAGACCCTTAACGTGCGAGCCTTCGAGAGCTTTCAAGTTAATAGGCGTCTTCACTCTTTCCTGTAGGACATGCTGCCCAGGAGAGTTACCCGATCGACTCCCGCACCACTACCTGAGGATCCCGCACCACCACCTGTGACTCCTGCATTACCACCTACGATGCCTGTTCCACCACCAGATATTCTTACTACCCATCTTGAGTATCCTGCTCCTCCACCAGGGACCGGTGCGGAGCCGACCGTATCCATGAGTGCTTTTCAGTTGCAGCAGATGTTACAGGCTGTGACAGTTGCACTCCATGGGCAGAGCAGGCACCCTGTTGTTTCACCAGCACAGGCAGAGCAGGATCGTGCGAGTGCCCTTCTTCGAGAGTTTCGACGGCTCGATCCCCCGTTCTTCCAGGGTGAGCTGGACCCGACTATAGTTGAGAGATGGCGTGCTGATGTGGAGAAGGTATTTGAGACGATGGGATGTACAACTGAGCAGCGAGTTCGACCGGCCGTATTCCTTCTCCATGGTGAGCCTGCGCACTGGTGGGCATTAGTCTCTCGAGCAGCAGGCACTGATTTTGTGTGGACTTAGGAGGATTTTTTGGATCGGTTCGACCGACAGTACTTCCCTGATCACATTCGACGATAGTGAGCGTTGGAGTTCGAGGCCCTGGTGCAGGGCGATATGACAGTGGCTCAGTATGCAGTTCGTTTCGTAGCACTGTCCAGGTTTGTACCTTACCTTGTTGATGACGAGGAGCGGAGAGCCCGCCGCTTTGAGGATGGCTTGCGTTACGGTCTTCGTAGCTGTGTTATTGGTCATGAGCTTCCGACTTTTGAGGAAGTGGTGAGGAAGGCCCAGATTTTCGAGACTGAGTGGGCCGGTTCTCAGTCTGATCTCGGTTAGAGGAGAGACCGAAAGAAGCAGGCTTCTTCCAGTGATTCCCAGCAGCGTCGACCACAGCAGCAGAGGTGCACAGGTCATCCAGCTTTCCGAGCACCAGCGGCACCAGCAACACCTCCACCACCACCTCTGAGACAATTCACCAGCACTTGTTTTAGGTGCGGTGCGACGGGACACCGTTTATGGGAGTGTCCCAGCCCCCAGCAGCAGCAGAGAGGTCCACAGCAGCAGAGGACTCCACAACAGCCTCCACCACAGCCACATTAGAGACCCCCACAGCAGCAGCGACAGCAGCCCCCACCTCTGAGGCCACCTCAGCAGCAGCATCAGCACTAGCCTTAGAGGCCGCAGCAGTAAAGACAGCAGTTTCGACCGCCTCAACGACCCCAACAGCAGCAGCAGTATGCTCAGAGGGGATAGGCACCTCCCCAGCCGGCTCAGGCTAGATTCTATGCGGCTCAGCAGGATCCACAGTCTTTTAGAGGAGTCGTTGAGGGTATACTTCCAGTTTCTGTATGCATTGCACGTGTGTTGTTTGATTCCGGTGCATCGTATTCTTTTGTGGCCGAGAGCTTCTGTCGATCGACCGGCTTACCGTTGGAGTCTTCTGGTGAGAGCCTATCAGTATCGACTCCCTTGGGGAGGGCTGCAGTGTTGGGCCGATTTTACTCGTCTTGCCCAGTTCTAGTTGGGGATACCTTTCTGCCTGCCGATCTGTTTGCATTGTCGATGTCTGAGTTTGACGTCATCCTAGGCATGGATTGGCTCGCCAAGTATTATGCCATTTTGGACTACGCCGCAAGGACAGTCACGTTCTGTATACCCGGCATGCCACAGTTTCAGTTCGTTGCAGAGGCTAGAGGAGAGCGGTTGTCTTGTTTGATGTCCTGCGCCATAGAAGAGCCTGTTGTCGCTTGTATCGACCAGTTGTCCGTGGTTTGCGACTTTCCCGATGTGTTTCGGGAGATTTTAGGATTACCACCTCGTCGACTCACCGAGTTTCAGATTGATCTCGTGCTCGATACCGCGCCTATTTCGAAGGCCCCATATTGTATGGCATCGTTGGAGTTACGGGAACTGCAGAAACAGTTAGACGAGTTGCAAGAGTTGGGTTTTATCCGTCCGAGCAGTTCGCCGTGGGGAGCACCAGTACTCTTCGTGAAGAAGAAGGATGATTCATTGAGGCTCTGCGTTGACTATCGCGAGCTCAACAAAGTCACGATTAAGAACAAGTACCCGCTCTCAAGGATTGATGATTTGTTTGACCAGCTGAAGGGTGCACAGTTCTTTTCGAAGATCGACCTACGTTCCGGTTATCATCAGATTCGGGTCCGATATGAGGACATTTCGAAGACAGCATTCAGGACGCGTTATGGTCATTTTGAGTTTCAGGTCATGTCCTTCGGACTGACCAATGCACCCGTGGTCTTCATGCAGCTGATGAACGAGATCTTCCGCCCTTATCTCGATCAGTTTGTTGTAGTCTTCATCGACGACATTCTGATCTATTCGAGGACCCGTGAGGAGCACGAGCAGCATTTGGAGATCACCTTGCAGACCCTGCGCACACCATCTGTATGCGAAGCTGGATAAGTGCGAGTTCTGGCAGGAGGAGGTGAAGTTCTTCGGTCACGTGGTGACGAGGGAAGGTGTAGCAGTAGACCCCTTGAAGTTCGAGGCAGTGCGTCAGTGGGGCCAGCCCATGACTGCGACAGAGATCCGTAGTTTTCTTGGTTTGGCGGGCTACTACCGGCGTTTTATCGAGGGCTTATCTCGTATTGCAGCCCCGCTGACCAAGTTGACCTGGAAGGGTACAGAGTTTGTTTGTAGTGACGCCTGTGAGCGAGCATTTACAGAGTTGAAGGACCGTCTGACGTCCGCTCCTATCCTCACTCTTCCCTATGGGAGTGACGGTTTTATTGTATTCACTGATGCCTCGCATATTGGTTTGGGTGTTGTCCTGATGTAGCATGGGAGACCAGTGGCCTTCGCGTCTCGTCAGCTCAAGGTCCATGAGCTAAACTATCCTACGCATGACTTAGAGCTGGCCACAGTTATCTTCGCACTGAAGGTGTGGAGGCATTATCTTTATAGGGTCAGGTTCGAGCTCTTCTCTGATCATAAGAGCTTGAAGTACCTCTTCTCGCAGTCTGAGTTAAATATGAGATATAGGCGCTGGATGGAGCTTCTGAAGGACTACGATTTTGATCTCCAGTACCAACCGCGTAAGGCGAACATGGTGACAGATGCCCTCAGCCGTCAGCCACGAGGCCTAGTAGTGCATATGATGATTCAGGAGTGGCGGATGCTTGAGGATATCGCAGCATATGATTTTGAGTTCGACCTGCAGTCTTCTATCGTGCAGTTATTGAGCCTGTCGATTCAACCCTCTCTTGTCGTAAGGGTGATCGAGGCTCAGCAGGCTGATGCGTCGTTGCAGGGTTATATGGCTGAGGCAGCATCTGAGAGTCAGGCCGATTGGCAGATTGGTATAGACGGTGGACTTCGATTCAGAGGCCGATTATGTGTCCCGGATATTGCAGAGTTATACAGAGATCTTATGACCGAGGCACATCGATCACGATTTTCTATCCACCCGGGCTCGACGAAGATGTACCGTGATATGAGGTGGCAGTATTTTTGGACAGGGATGAAGCGCCAGATTGTCAGTTTTGTGGCTGAGTGTGACACGTGCCAGCATGTCAAGGCCGATCATTAGAGACCTCCTGGTCTATTGCAGCCATTGAGTGTCCCGATGTGGAAGTGGGAGCACGTGTCGACTGATTTCATTATGGGTTTGCTGAGGACTCAGCACGGTCATGACGCTATTTGGGTTGTTGTGGATCGTCTGACGAAGTCGGCACATTTCCTTGCGATGTGTGCGACTTGGTTTATGGACCGGCTTGCGAGACTATTCATCAAGGAGATTGTGAGACTGCATGACGTTCCAGTCTCGATCGTTTCTGACCGAGACTCGAGGTTCACGTCTCAGTTTTGGGGGAGCTTCCAGCAAGTGATGGGGACTGATTTGCAGCCCAGCACCGCGTACCATCCACAGACCGATGGCCAGACTGAGAGGGTGAACCAGATCCTTGAGGATATGCTTCGGGCTTGCGCGATTGATTTCGGAGGTAACTGGGGTGAACATCTGCGATTGGCTGAGTTCGCATACAATAACAGCTATCAGGCGACCATCGGTATGGCTCCTTTTAAGGTATTATATGGTAGACCATGCAGATCACCGAGTTGTTGGACCGAGGTTGGAGAGCGCCGTCTCCTAGGTCCCGAGCTTGTGCAGGAGACGTCAGAGGCTATAGATATCATCAGGCAGAGGATGCGCACAGCTCAGAGCCGACAGAAGAGTTTTGCTGATCGTCGGCATCGTCCCTTGGAGTTTGATGTAGGGGACCATGTGTATCTTAAGGTATCGCCCATGAAGGGCATAGTTCGATTTGGAGCGAAGGGCAAGCTTGCCCCGAGATTCATAGGACCTTTTGAGATCACTGGGCGCGTTGGCACTGTGGCCTATCGGCTTGCCTTGCCATCTCAGTTGTCTGGCGTCCACAACATTTTTCACGTCTCCATATTGAGGAAGTGTGGGTTAGACATTGTTTCCGTTATTGATTGGCAGCCGCTGGAGGTTCGTGAGGACGCTTCTTACATCGAGCAACCAGTCCGTATCCTTGATTGGAAGGAGCAATTCCTCAGAACCAAGGTCATTCCGTTGGTGAAGATTCAGTGGGGTTACCATTCGGTGGAGGAGGCTTCTTGGGAGCGTGAGGCTGAGATTCGAGAGCGTTATCCTCATATCTTTGATGATTGATCATGTATTGTATTTTGTATGCTGTCCCTGATTCTATATGATGATGTTATGTCGCTTCTTCTTCATGAGTTATGCTTAGCTACGATGATTGTGCAAATTTTGAGGACGAAATTTTTATAAGGAGGGGAGAGCTGTAAGATCCGTATCTTAGTCCGTACCATTCCATAGACCTCCGCGGTCTTACCGGTCTAATTTCGGTAACCTTCGACCATTAACCGATAGTCACGCGTGACCCGGAATCATATGCCGTCAACCCGAGTCGACTCAACCCAAGATCTGTACCCTAGCGACCGCATCGTCACTGCGCTTCCAATGCAGCGACTCGCGCGCCGAGGCAATACCCTGGTTAAGAGTTGTAGGCCAACGTTCGGTGCGAGGAAAACGTCGCGCGTTGCGAAACACAAGGAAATCTCTACGAGGTGTCCCATCAATCCCATCAATTCATCAATCAATCAATCCTTCACATGTCAAGTACACATCACCTTTCACCCATTCCCAAGCAACCACAAAAGTCAAGATTTTCTTACAAAGCCCATACATCTCTTATACAAATGGCCACAAAAGTCAAGGTTTTCTTACACAACCATCACTCACCACATCCATCCATCACTCTCTCTCTCTCTCTCCCTTTACAACTCTCTCTTTCTCTTTCTCATTTCAAACTCAAAAAAATCCCAAACACCTCCATACGTATGAGCTCTCCAAGCTCTTCCCAAGCAACAAAGGTGGCCCACTTTCCTACCCCCTTCATCTCCCATCTTAGCCTTCCATTTCTCATCTCCTCCATTGAAATCAAAGCTAAGGTGCCAAGGAACCCCTAGGAGCAAGAAGATCGGACGGTGGGTGTTTAATCATACTAGTTTTTCCTGTTTTTGAGATGGGCCAAGTAAGGCCAATCGATCAATGGTTTGGATCTCACTTGGGCCCCTAAGATGTGGCCGATGGCCCACTAGGATCATCATGATTATTCCATGATGGGGCCATTCTCCATGGACCCCATCATGATGTTTATTTCTTAGAAAAGGTCATCTAGACCGTCCATATTGGTGGGGAAAGGATCCCCACCGTTGATTTTAAATTTTGATGGTCCCATGTGTTAAAGGACCCACTTGATTGTATGATTCATTGTAAGGGAGGGCCCATAATGTCGGGGTCCCTCCATCACAAGCATGTCCCACTTCTCTCTCTCTCTCCTTCTCATTTTTTATTTGATTTTCTTGAATGATGATGAGGTCATGTGGCCCACTTGAATGAGCCCCACATGACATATGTATTCTATCCAAGCCCTCCATGAGTGGGGCCCATCTTAGATGCACCACCCACCTTGTAATAGCCCACCTAAACACAAAAAAAAAGGGGAGTGGAAATGTCCAGCGTCTGGACGTGGAATAGGAAATAAAAAAGAAAAAAGACAATATTAGCTTAATCTTTCTCAAGTATAAGAGAATGCCCCCCCTTGTGTAGGCCCCACCTTGATGTAAATATTCAATCCACACCGTCCATCCCATTCTCCATCTAATTTTAGGCGTTGAGTCAAGATTTAGAGTCGATCCAATCACCTGGTGGGCCATAGCGTTGGGTATTGCATCATCATCATTAAAATCTATTTAGATTTCTTCTACACGTCGAAAGTGGGCCGCTAGCGGACTCATTGGGTTCGTCTTGAGCCAGGGAAGCTAGTGAACGGAGCGGATTTATGTGATGCAGGCCCCACACTCAAAAAACTCCAGAAAAATGGATTTTTCCCGATTTTTCAAGAGGCAATGCCTCTGCCTCTGTCAACAGCAGCAGCGGCTACACGCTGCTGCGTGCAGCGTTCAGCGGGCGGTCGTGCAGCGTCCCACGGCTGCTACTGTGGGCCCGACCATGATGTATTTGTAATATTGTCACGCCCCAAACCCGAAAATCGAATTCACAGGAATTCTGATCGCCGAATTCGGTGCCGACAGCCTCCGTAGTACCCCATTCTCGACTCCTAGCATTCATATGCCAGATTCCGATCCTGGAATCCTACAAGGAGGATTTTTTTTATTTTTTTTTGTACATTTAACTAGTAATAAGCATAACCACAAGATTACCCAATTCACAAAGGAAACATCATCATCACATATCCACTAATATAATCATTTGAATACAATACTGAAAGGGAAATACATAAATAGAGAATCAAGCTCCAGAAGACCACCACACGCTCCAAGCTCAATACTGCTGCAGCCTAACATCACCTGCACGCATCTATTGTGCATAAGCTTATAGAAAGCTTAGAGGGTGGTGTAAGTGTGTGCACAAGGTAAGTGCCAAGTATTCAATATAATGTCATACTCATACAATATCGAAAAACTAGTAATCCATAAACCATACAATGTTTGATTAAGTAGAAACATTGACAAGAGCAGGATTTATCAGAGTAAGAAAAAGTATGGACAAGTCCATAAGTCAATCAATATCAGAATACGCAATATAGAACAGTTATGCAATAAGGAGTAATAAAGAGTCAGATATCAATGCCGAGGATGCAATGCAATATACAAATCCTGCTAAATCTATTTAGGCCATATAAGTGCAGAAACATAGCAACCCAAAGTGTCATATGCCCACAAATGTAATGCAATATGTGATGCGAATGAAATGACCATGCTAGAGTGTGAAGTCGGGATGATAGTACATAGAATCGCAGGCTATGTGGTCCACCACAAGGGACTTCTATCCAAATCAGTCTCATACCTAAATTTGGATAGTCAGACTCAACGCGGTAAGCCCCTGATCTCAGGTTAGTCGCGCGCCCAACCGAAATTCTTGCCATAACGAAGGTACACAATAATTAGTTGCGCACCACCAGCCCGAGTGGATAGTGAATGAATAAATGAATGAGTGAGCATGCAACTCCTATCCAATAAGTCCACATATCAGTATGGTTCCTCTCTAAAAAATCACCAGGGTCTATTACACTCTAAACCAGATTACCGCCTCATCAAGCGCAACAAGGTGAGTGGAAGAGACCTCACTATCTGCCTGCCAATATCAGGCCCGGCTCGTCAATAGCAGACCCATTCCTCGAGCTGGTCAGACTCAGCCTAGCATTTGCAGCCTCCTCTCGGGCAGGTAAGGCCGCACCCCCTTCCAACAGACCACGACACAGTGGAGAGCGCAGCCATCTGGTAATCGGTACTCGGCGCTCATCTACCCACTCGGTCTAGACGTTGGAGCAACCTCTAGAACCAAGAGGGTTTAGGGACTTTCACCTAGGGATATCTATAGCACCCCATGTAGAATAGATTTCTGGTGTCCCATCTGGCCATCCACGATATTCCTGTGGAGGCTATGACCCTGATGTCGCTAGGGCATATAGTAATCACATCACACAATGCAAGATGCATGAGTCATACAATCCAGTCATGCATCAATCTTACGCAAACCGTGCGCTCATGTGAGACAATCTCTGCCTATTAGGGAGTCTCATAACAACCAGCACTATGACATATGCAATGGTCAATCATATCTCATAACAGACATGCAAATGATGCGTATGGGCATGGATCATGATGCTATGTAATCACATACTCATAATCGGTATCAATAACCAGCATCAACAATCGGCATCGAC
Source organism: Magnolia kwangsiensis (assembly GCA_037074715.1). Taxonomy (NCBI): domain Eukaryota; kingdom Viridiplantae; phylum Streptophyta; class Magnoliopsida; order Magnoliales; family Magnoliaceae; genus Magnolia; species Magnolia kwangsiensis. The sequence continues at coordinate 91,033,514 of CM073580.1, forward strand.
AATGTGGACATCTAACCAACATTATCCCAAGGAGTGACCTTCACAGATCCAAACATAGAATGGGCCCACGGCCTCACACAAGGGCCTAATATACAACACAATAGGCCTTACTCAAGGGTTACATATATACAACAGGTGGGCCCTGCTCATGGGCCTAACATACATCACAATGGGCTCCTTTGCCCGACCCTCAAATGAATTACAATAAGCCTCATCACCTAGGCCTCAATATACATCACATCGGGCCTTAGACACAGGCTGAATACACATCACGTCGGGCCTCAAATATGGGTCACATGTTCATCACATTGGGTCTCAACAATTAGAATCGGCAATCGGCCATGACAATTCAAAATCGGTAATCGGTAATCGGCCTTGATCAATAATCAGCCTTGATCAATAATCGGCCTCGATAATCAGAATTGGTCAATCGGCCAAGACAAGCAGAATCGATAATCGGCCACGTCAATCGACAATCGGCCACAATAATCGGAATCAACAATCGGTCACAATGTGGACATTAAACCATCATTGCCCATCAATGTGGCCATTTAACCAATATTGCTCCCAAGGAGTAGTCTACATAGAACCAAACATATAGTGGGCCCACGGCCTCGCACAAGGGCTTAATATACATCATCATGGGCCTCACCAAAGGTCACAAACACATCACAGTGGGCCGCATGGTATGGGCCACACTAATGGGCCTTATACACATTAGGTGGGATGCATCAATGAGGCGCATCAATGAGCCTAATACAATGGGCTTCAAATACACAACAAATGGGCCTCATGGGTGGTCACAAATACATCAAAGTGGGCCTCACAGATGGGCCACAAGTACGTCATGGTGGACCTCATGGATGGGCCATAAACACATCAAGTGGGCCGCATCGCATGGGCCTCGAATACATCACATTGGGCCTCGAATACAACAAGTGGGCCGCATTATATGGGTCGCACCATCTACACCATTCTTCTATTTTTGGAGATCATTTAGTGCATTAACCGAAAAGAAATGGATCACATCGGAGGATTATCTAAAACATACCACAAATAACAGTGGAGATAATGATTTTCACGGTTTAAATTCATGGGACCCACCATTTTATCTTCCGTCCAACCTGATCATAAGGTCACAAAGACCTGAATTAAGAGGAAAAACAAATTTCATATTAATCCAAACTTTTGTGACTTCAAAAGGGTTTTCAATGGTTAACATTCACTCTACACTATCTTCTGCGGTGTGGTCCACCTAATCATCAAATCTGCTTCATTTCTATCCCAAGCCTTATGATGAGCTTGCCAAATGGATGGACGGTTGGATAGAACACATCCGTCATGGTGGGGCTGCTGGCCATCCAATAGATGCACGGCCCTAATATCACACATATCGTAGTGGGGTTCGTGGAATTTGCTGACGTCAATACCCAGCGATATAGCTGGTTTGAGGTACACCAATCAACCCGTCCAGCAGATGGGTCCCACATGGGGTCACCACGTATATACAGAGATATATATATATATATATATATATATATATATATAATACCTATATTTTAAATGACGCATCCAGACCACGTGCAGGGTGGACGGTGATAAACCACAGACATTAAGGTGGGCCCCACCCCCACACATATTTCACGTGTGGGACACATGTAAGATGGGCCCCACACGAGCCGATGGACAGATGGTTGGGATATAAAACATACATAATGTGGGACCCCAAAATTCGCTGACGTCGAGTACAACGGCAGCTAGGTGCTGCTCGTCAAATGGGTGGTGCAGATGAAATGCTTACATCAGGGTGGTTTCCACCTGACAATTGAATCTACTTCATTTGGATGGACGGTGTGGATTACAAGTACACATCATGTGGACCCCGTTGCCTAATGGGCCCGCTAAAGAAAGTTGGGAAAAACAGGTGGACGGCTGAAAATAAGAAAAAAAAAACACTGCATCACGGTGATGCCAGGGAGGCTCCAACGCTAGCCATTCATTCTCCACTATCCCAGGTAACGGTGGGGTCCACTGGAGCTATGAACCAGGTGATACTTGTGGCTTCAACCAGGTCACACGTGACCTACTCCACACGTTGGATGGCAAATGAATATCATGGTGAGCCTCAGGAAGAATCCAACGACAGGTTGCCCATCACCACTATTTATTGTTTGATCCTCAGCTGGATGGTGAATGGTGTAGATAAAATACATATATCAAGGTGAATCCCACAGTCCCATTGCTAGACGGTGGATAAAATACATACAGTGGGCCCCACGGCCAAGCTGATATTAGTGTTTGCCCTACCTACAGTCCGACAGCCCCTACTGCTGGACGTCCCATGACTGAACGGTCAGGATGAAAACACACCATGGTGCGTCCCATGTTGCTGAATGGTGGATACAACACATATAATAAGGTGGGGTCCACATGGGTAGGCCACCCAACTGGAATCAAGGTGATATCTGTGGTTTCCCTATAAACAGAGCCTGCCCCAAACGGATAGCAAGGTGGCTCTGTTGGGCGGGTAGCATGGATAAAGTACATATGCATGGTGGGCCCCACCTGAAGACGGTTCACAAGAAGGGTGGGACCGTCCACATGGGCCACAAGAGGATAATGGCGTGGAAGAAACATATAATCACAGGCGTCCAGCAGGAAAATTGGGCCTGTCTGCACCTTGGGCCAGTCCCACGGACTGTATGGATAAAACCCATATATCTTAGTGGGTCCCACTGGAAGAAGGCCATTCCAAAAGTGGGTCATCCTCACGTATCCACCCACCAAGAGGGCCGTGAGGTGAGGATAGAACAGATGCATCAAGGTGGACCAGCGCCTGGGCAGATTTCTGCTGCTAAGCCTGTCCAACTGGTGGACCCACACCCTAAGATGATCTCTCCAGGTGGATGGTGTGGATTCTACACACGTACATCAAGGTGGGATCCCTATAGGTGGGCCACCTTAATCAAAGATGAAGGAGATATTTGTGCTTTCCCTTCTTACAGGGCCTGTCTAAAAAGGGGCAGCAACGATGCTGCTGGAAGGTCAGCAGTGTGGGCCCTACTTAATGAACAGCAAGGCTGTACCACTCGTGGACAGCATGGGTAAACTCATACATCAGGTGGGCCACGAACAGGGAAGGGGAGAGAGAGAGAGAGAGAGAGAGAGAGAGAGAGAGAGAGAGAGAGAGAGAGAAGCACCCACCTTTGATCACCTATTCCTTCTTCCATTTATGCACTCTAGAGCTCCAAGAAGTCATTTTTAACGGTTGAGATGATGATCCAAGGGTTAGATTTGATGGTAGGAAGGTGGGTCACACCTAGCTTCTCCATGAAAGCCATGGATGGTTTCTTGCTTGGAGGATGAAAGAGAGAGAATGAAAGAGAGAGAATGGGAGAGAGAGAGAGAGGGATGGGTGTGAGTGATGGGTGATGTGTACTTGACATGTAAGGGATGGGTTTGTAAGAGAGAGTTGACTTTAGGGGAGGGGTGGTTGTACTTGACATGATGTAGTGATTGATGGGATTGATGGGATTGATTTGACATGTCCTCTCTTAGATTTTGCAACTGCGCGGTGTTTTCCTCGAACCGAACGCGGGCCCACATCTCCTGGCCTGGATATCCCCTCGGCGTGTGAGACGTGGCATCGGAACTGCGGCGACGGCGCGGTCGCTAGGGTACAAGTCTCGGGTTAAGTCGACTCGAGTTGACAGCGTATGAATCAGGGTCGCGCGCAATGCCGGTTAAGGGTCGAAGGTTGTCGAAATTCGACAGAAAAGAACGCGGGACCCTACAAAATGGTACGGTTTAGGATACGGGTCTTACAAATATTCACTCCATCCGTTTGGTAGGCCCCTCCCTGAAGCGAGCCCCCTATAAAAATGAGGCCGATCTGACGTTCCAGTGGCCCACCTCATAGAAAACAGTGTTGATTGAGCGCCTACCATTGAAACCCTTTTTGTGGGCCACAGTAGTTTTGGATCAAGTTGAAATTTGTTTTTCCTCTTCAATCCAGGTCTGCGTGACCTTATCAATAGTTTGGACAGCCTATAAATATTATGGTGGGACCCACAGTGATGTATGTGCTTTATGCACACCGTCCATAACGGTGGCGCCCACTGTGATGTTGTTTTTCCACCGTCCGTCCAGCGGACGGTGGAGCCCACTGAACTGCATGTGTCTTTTATACTCTGTCCAATGACAGTGGGGCCCGCCATGATGCATGTGATGCATCCGGACCGTCCATTCACTTGGTAGGATCATTTTAAAGGCCCATTTGATTTATTTAAAGGCCTCTAGGTTAGGCCCATTTGATTTATTTAAAGGCCCATTTGATCTATTTAAAGGCCTATGGGTTAGGCTCATTTAATTTATGAAAGGCCTATGGGTTAGGCCCATTTGATTTATTTAAAGGCGTATGGGTTAGGCCCATTTGATTTATGAAAAGCTTATGGGTTAGGCCCATTTGATTTATTTAAAAGCCCATGGGTTTAAGCCCATTTGAATTATATAAGGCCTATGGATTTAGGCCCATTTGAAATGTACTAGGGCCTATGGGTTGAGGCCCATTGGATGTACATATGGGGCCCAATTGGTGTGGCCTATTTGTTACTTTTAAGACCCATGAGTTTAAGCCCATTTGATGTAATCTAAGGCCCACGGGTTATGACCCATTGCAATGCACATAAGGCCTATTGGTGTGGTCCATTTATGTGGCCCATTTGACGAATAAAAGGCCCATATGACATGGCCCATTGGATGTATTTAAGGCCCGATGGGATGTACCTAAGGTCCATTGCAATGTGTGATCCCAACACGGATTATGTAACGACGTTTACGGTGATTGTGCCTTGGGAGCAATGATGGTTTGACGTCCACATTGCGAGTGTAATACTAGTTGGATGTCCACATTATGACTCTCCTTAGGGCCTATTATTAGGCCCATACTTATTGTGTATAGGCCGTCCGGGCCTATCTACATTATAAGAATAGTTCATGTCATTATAACATGTTTAGTATAGTTCCATGACTCATGATCATACGCATCATATGTGCTTGGTATGAGAAGTGACTGATCATAGCATATGCCTTCGGGCAGACTGTTTATGGGAACCCGATTAGGGGGTGTTGCCCTACATGAGTGCACGATACGCGCAGGATTTGTCGCATGATTTGATAGTGTGATTCATGCATTTTGCATTGTATGACATGATTACTGTACGCCCTAGCGACATCAGGGCCGTAACTTCCACAGATGCATTGTGGTTGGCAGGATTGGACACCGAAAATCTTATTCTACAGGGGGTGTTATAGATATCCCTGGGTGAAAGTCCCTAAACCTTTATGGTACCAAGAGGTTGGTCCAACGTCTAGACCGAGTGGGTAGATGAGCGTTGAGTGCCGATTACCAAACGGTTGCGCTCTCCACTGTGTCGTGGTCGGTTGGAAAGGGGTGCGGCCTTACCTGCCCAAGTGTAGGGGGCAAAACTAGGCTGAGTTTGACCAGCTCGAGGAATGGGTCTGCTATCGACGAGTCGAGCCCAATATTGGCAGACGAATAGTGCGGTCTTTTTCACTTACCTTATGCGCGCGATGAGGCGGCGATCTGGTTTAGAGTGTACTAGACCCCGGTGATATCTCAGATTTGAGCTGTATTAATGTGTGGACATAGAAGAGGATTTGTATGCTTGAGTTGCATTTCACATCGCGTGGCCTTGGGATGGCCGATATCATTCATGTCTTGTATCGCATAGCCTTGGTACGGCTCATGATATTTATGGATCCATCTGCATATTCCGCATTACTCTGATATTGGATAATCATATTACTACCTTGCGCACACACTTTCACCACCCTCTAAGCTTTCTATAAGCTTATGTACGACCGTTGCGTGCAGGTGACGTTAGGGCGCAGCAGCGCTAAGGCAGGAGCACGTTGCAGATTATTTTAGAGTTTTTGTTCTTTACCATTGTATTTCCCTTTATGCTCATTGTACTTGTAAAGTTTTTTATCATAGTGGAAATGTAATGGAGTTCTTGGTTGTTGTTTGTGGGTTATGCCTTTGGTTATGCTTATTACGAATCAAACTGACGTTGAAAATCCTCCTCGTAGCATCCCAGGATCGGAACTTGGCGAATGGGCGCTAAGAGCCGAGAATGGGGTTATACGGAGGCTGTCGGCGCCGGATTCGATGATCAGGAATTTTGTGAGCCCGGTTTCCGAGTTTGGGGCGTGACAATAAACAAGTTGGATGGCAAATAAACATTATTGTGGGCCCAAGGCATCAACGATGGAAATCATTATTCCACACTGTTTCGTGTGGCATGATCCACTTGAGCTTTGGATTTACTGAAAATTTGGGATCAACCCACACTATTCATCCATTTTTTGAGATAATTTTAGAGAATTATCCAAAAAAATGAATCATATCCAAAGATTAAATGGACCACACCAGAAATACCAATAGGGGTGATGATTTTCACCGTTAAAAAATTTGTAGGGCCCACCTTAACATTTATTTTCCATCTAATCTGTTAATAAGGTCACAAAGACTTGGATGATGAGGAAAAAAAAAATTCATATTGATCCAAAACTTCTGTGACCCCCAAAAGGGTTTCAATGGTAGACGTTCAATCCCCCACTGCATTTGATTGTGTGGTCCACTTGATAGTTAGATTTGTCTTATTTTTCATCTTAAGCCTTACGATGAGCTCGTCATATAGATGGACGATTTAGATATAACACATACCTCATGATGGGACCCACATAACTTGCTTACATCACCCAGCCCATTCCCATCTGTGCGGACTAGCTATTGACAAGAGACTTGCTACTGAAGTGATGTCACTAAGTTATGTGAGGCCAACCATGATGTATGTTTTATATCCACACCATTCATTCACTTGGAGAGATCATATTAGGGGATGATCCAAAGAATGAGTCAGATCAAAATCTCGAGTGGACCCCACCGTAGAAAACAGTGGAGAGAGTGACGCCCACCATTAAAAAGTTCTAAGGTCCACAAAAGTTTCAGATCAAGCTGATATTTGTGTTTTCCCTTCTTTTATGTATTCTCTAACACATGAAAAGGTTGGATCTCAAAAAACCATCATGATGGACCTTTGGAAGGTTTCAACGATAGGCATCACTCTCCCCGCTATTTTCTATGGTGGGGTCCACTCCAGCCTTGGATCTACATCATTCTTTGGTCCATACCCTAAAATGATCTCTAAAAATGTATGAACAGTGTGGATACAAAACATACATCATGGTGGGGCCCACATAACTTGGTGACGTCACTTCAGTAGCGAGTCTCTCTACTCAACCGGTCAATAGCTAATTCGTGTCCGATATCAACAAGGCCTAAACCAGCCCTAACCATTCCCTCTCCCTCCATCTCTCCTCTCTCTCTCTCTCTACGCCTCTCCCTCTCCCTCTTTACACCTCTCCCTCTTCGTTCGATGTCTCTCTCTCTCTCCACTCTTGAACCCTCCCCTCTCCCTCTCCGCTCGATCTATCACTCCCTCACTCTCTCTATCTCTCTCTGTCTCTCTCTCTCTCCCTCTTTTATTTTCTTATTTTCTTTGGTTCAGCACATCAAGGAGCATTCTATAACATCAGGTATCTCCCTCCCTCTCTCTCTCTCTCTCTATTCATATCAATTTGGGCATTTTTTATAGCATTTTTAATCCCTAAAGTAACATTGTGCAATGATTTGTGTATTGGAAAATTTTGAGTTTCGAATCCCTAATTAGCAATTTGTATTGTCGATTCCCTAATTGTGGATTATAGATTAAAAAACTGAAAATCCCTAATTAGGGATTCAAAATTCAAAACTCTTAATTAGGGTGTTCGGGTGTCAGATTCGGGTGATCTTCTGATATCAACGTCAGAGGATTACGATTGCCAGATCTAATTGCTTTTCTGACCAATTTCTGCCTAGGTATATCGAAAATCGTTTGATCTGTTTGGATCGGAGGCAGATCCTCGTAAGAGATCATGTTTCTTCTTGATTGGATCTATGGAGTTCTCGCATTGCTCGGTTTGTGGTAGAAGGAGGCCAAGATCTTGTTTATAGGGCTTGATAATGCCAGAAAGACTACCCTGCTTCATATGTTAAAAGACGAGGTTTGATTTCAATACTTTCTTAGAAACTTCTCTGTTACCTTTGATTTTTGCATTAATTTCATTTAATTCAAACATATTTTCATGATTTCTTCTTGTGCTTTGTCCTGCATCAGATTCTATTTTATTATAAATGCACATGTATCCATTTCTATTTCCTAGATTGCAGTAAATGGATGCTTGGCATCCCTTCCCTATTCCCTGTATGCTATATCCATGATAGTAATACTTATCTGCCCATGACTTCTCAAAAGACAGAAAGAAACAAAAAAAAAGGAAAAAAGGAAAAAGAAAAATCGGGGATAATTGCTGAAAAGTACAGAGAAAAGAAACTGATAAAAAGTTTTTAGGATTTCACTTACAAGAGACTCTGCTAATGCCATTGTGGGGATATCTTCTCTGGGGGCTATTTGTGGAAAAATGGCCAATTGGATTGAAGGAATACCCGCTCTCTATCTCCTTTGTGTTGGGGATGGTTGCTCCAGGGTGGACTCATGGATGAGGCAAATGAAATAGCTCATAGATGTCATACTAAGACAAGCTTCTTTACAATGTTTGATCAGTCTATATGCTTTGTACAATCTTTTATTACATTAAAATGACTCAAAATGTTAGCACTTTACTGAATTTGATGTGGAATGCTAGATAGTTTTAACCATAAGTTCGTGACCTTATATTATAAAGCATGCACTTGCCTTAACATGGTTTTTAAGTTGTCTATAAATTAATTTCTGTAGGGAAAGCTATCCAACGGCCAAGAAATAGTAGTGAAAAGGCTTTCAAGAAGATCCTCTCAGGGATTAGAAGAGCTCAAAAATGAGGTAGGATTGGTGGCAAAACTTCAGCACAGGAACCTAGTAAGGCTGTTTGGTTGCTGCTTAGAAGGGGTAGAGATGATGCTTGTTTATGAATATTTGCCTAATACCAACCTTGATACCTTTCTATTTGGTAAATTGGTATTTCGAGTGTTTCTTCTTTTGGTGAATTAAAAGGTTAAGGCACAACACGTAGCCATAGAAGCTGAAACTGAGATTGATGAGCTTGTTCTTCTTTGTCAAATTTCACTATTTATGTTTTATGGATTATTATGGCAGGAAGATTTGATTTTCCATTTTATTTTTCTTTGAATGGTTGGATCATAGAACTGTACAATGAATCTATATATTTCCATTAACCATTGAAAGAAGTCTATCTAATGGGCTTTAGCACATTTGTCTTTCGCAGACTTATCCAAATCCTTTGCAAGATAATGCAGCATATTCAATTGTTAAGTAAGTTAATTTAGCTTTTCTACTCAAGCTGATTTCCTTTGATCTTTTTTTTTTGTTTTAATTTTTACCAACAACTATGGCATATCTTCTCAATCATTTAAACTGATGGATGATTTATTGAAATAACTTTTTATTTACAGGCAGTATTTTGTTCATGTTGATGATACTGTCCCTCAAAAGGTACTTTAAAAGGTTTATTTTTCGTGGATTAGAGATATATCACTTGAAGACGTCATCATGATTAGCTTCCAGAATTGATGCTTATTTATCTTATTTCCTTGTTTTCTAGATTGTTGTTCATAAAAATAGCGTGAGAGGGATACACTTTCAACGTGCATGTTCCCGTTAGAAGGTGATCACTCAGACACATGCAGTTGGGAATGGTAAAAATCATGTGAACATTACCAACATGTCCTTAGATGTTATTCAGGTGTATCTCGAGTTAGATGAAGTCCATGCATGCATTGTAACATGTGGGGGCCAGTGCCCCGGGCTTAACACAGTGATTAGGGGAATAGTATGTGGTTTGCCCCACATGTACGGAGTTAGAAAAATCCTTGGAATAGAGGTGAGGTTTTACATCGTTAGACTATGCAAACTTATTTATTTCTTCTTGTAGTTTTACTTTGACCAGCTGTTACTTTTGGGCATGTCTTTCTTAGGAAAAGAGAGCTTGAGATTTATGACCTCTGTTGTGTTCCAATCTGTCTTCAAGAGACTCAAGCAATGGCTCATCTAGGCAGCTACAATAGGCTCTAGAATCAAGTTGTGTATCTGCAACATTAACTTGTTTCTAGTCCCCACTGCTTAGATTACTAGCATTGGTTTGCCTTGTTTCAGAAATACTGCTACTCCATGGCAATTTCTCACAAGACATTCTTACCCAGCTAAGTTTCCTGATAGCCATTAGAAATGGCTCGTGCATAAAACTAAATCCATCTGTTTGGCACCAACTCTGCCTTCAATGGGATGCTCATTTCCTGAATAACCTCCATGTTCCAAATCATTAGCCATGCTTCTCGATGGCAGGATATGTCCTTTGCTTCCAGAGTGCCCAACATCAATTTCTAAGGTTGTGGGCTCAACATGTTTCTCCTCTTTTATGTAAACTGAATTTCGTGCATCTTCAGGCCTCTTGTGTTCACCAGCTCCACTCATTGTAGGAGTGTTGGATGCACTAACTTCCTCATCATTCACCATAATCGACTCAGCTTGACCATAATCACAGCCCCTACCTATAGAAGGCATTCCCTGCTGGGTGCACGGCTCACTTGGCATTCCTACCTTATGATACTTCTACACCCTTTTCTTTTATGTGCAGGTTGAGAGCCTCAACATCAGATCTGGTTCTTCTTCTTCCAAGAGTGAAGAGAGCAGATGCTGTGGAATTTCTTCGAAGAACATGAAATCTCGAATCACGCATCTGAATCAACATCTTCCTCTCTCATTACACTTCCGACCTTGGTATTTGGACTGGAGATTTTCTCATTTCTCAGGAGCTCGTTTTGCGACCGAACCAATGGACGAATTGCCACAGTTTCAAGGTATATATGTATTTTGGTTACTTGATTCTGCTTTAAACGATGGATTTTTTTTATTTAATTATTTTTTATGTTGTTTGAAGTGAGAGCTTTCGATCCTGTTTTGATTAGCTAAATACTATGTTGATGTTAAAATTCAATTTTATTGTTATTCGATCTCAATGTAATGTTCTTATCAGGCCTCCATGTAATGAATTTTATGTCAATACTAGGAAATTAACAATCTTATTCAATTTGTGTTTGGGAACTAGCAAATTTATATAGCATGTGCTATAACTTTTCTTGATCAAGTCATTTAGAATACCCAATACTGTATTAATTCTGAAACTAAGAGCTATTTTTGGTTGTTTTCTTGTCTTCTACCATGCTATTTTTGGTTTTTCCTTTTTGGCAATATCAAGGTATGTAGCTGCATGGAAAGTTGTATTGCTATAAACATTTGTATAATGGAAAATGGACATTCATGTGCATTTGTAGTCTGAAAACATCAAATAGACTGTTAACTGTTTTATTGGTATTGTGTTAATTATATTGTCTTAATGAATGTTAAATGGGTGATCATTGATTGAGTTTGATATTATTAAACAATCATGTGAATTATTTTTTGAATGACTACCAGGTGTAAGATTTTTTTTTTTTTTTAAATACAAACAAACCTGACATTTTTTAAAAAAATTCTCAGCTATTTTAGCGACAGACCAAATCCATCGCTAATGTTTTTAAATGTGCTCCTCATATTAGCGACGGATCTTATCCATTGCTAATTTTTTTTATGACAATTTGGGTGGTTTTTTTCAAATTTCAGCGACGGATTTTTTATTCTTGTGACGGATCTTATCCGTCAGTAATCTGCGATGGACCTTATCCGTCGTAGATTAAACGATAGATTTTATCCGTCGAAAAGAAAAAACGACCCAATAAATAACAACGGACCAAGTGACGGACGAAATCTGTCATTTATTTGGTTTTATGATGGATTTGGTCCATGGCAAATTTGCGATTTTGGCAGTGTATAAATACCCGAATACTCATATTATGCACAAATGTCTTTATTTGTTTTTGAACCTTCATTATATATGATGAACTGTGCAAAGCTATTTTGTTGGGCTTTTGTAGCTTATTCCTTTATTATGGATAATTAATTTTATGTAACAATTTAGAGGAGACATTTCTAAAAGAAGGATGCTAGAGACTTAATTCATATATAGCCTTTACTTTTTGAGAATGTAATAAGGTCTTTATAGTAGACCATTAAATTTTACTACTAAGGAGTTAATCAGTTAATTAAGTGCATGAAGATTAATGATTTAAACTTGATTATGTTGACGATGATCATTTAGTATATGTTATTATCTTAATATAAGTAATGGATGAATGTAGGTGTAAATATAAATGTAATTGTGAATGTGAATGAAAAAAAAAATGATGTGATAAGTCAATCATTCATTCATTACTTATCTCACATCTTCAAATTCCGGATCAGAGTCTCTATATCAAGTTGTCGAATTTTAGATCATAACATCTATGGTGTGGTCCACTTGTGCTTTGGATCTACCTCGTTTTTGGCCTCATGCCCTAAAATAAGCTACTAAAATGGATGGATGACATATATTAGGTTCACATAACTACGGGCCATGTAGATTTTATAAACATGGTATACTTTTTCTCAATTTTTCGTCAAGTTCTCCAAATAGGCTTACCTGTCAACATCGCATGGAGGAGTTTCACATGAGTTACATAAGTAAATAATAATTAGTTATTTATATGTATTTACAATGCAATAATCCAATTCAAATAGACCTTAAAATCATAATAAAAATGTGAGATTTTAAAATAGATCATTCATTTTTCAGATTCCATTTTCTCCCCAATCCAAAATATCAAATGAATTTCATATTCAAAATGCACATGGATACATCCAAACGTGTGTTATCAAGTAACCCTAGTTTTCTAAACATAAGTTTAGACCAACCAAAAGAATAGCTACATAATATGGATGTGTCATAAGCATGTGGAGATATTACTGAATAAATGGCTACTAATACATTGCACCACTAATTTAACTTGAGGCATGCATGTAAACATCCATATGAGCCATTCATTTGGTTAGCCAATAAAGTAAATTGTTTTTTTTTTTGGAAAATATCACAAGTCAGGTAATTTTGACCTATTACTTGAGTGTTGGTTAATAATTCTCTTTGATGGATCAGATTATTAAGATCATGCAGTAAAAGTGATGGAAAGGCCCACCAGATAAGCAGTCCTGATGGAAATTGGACCAAAATTGTCTATTACCCCTATTTTACATAGCATGTAAAACCCCAATCTTTTTAGGGCCACCAGGTTGTATATTCACAAGGTGTGGCTCGACTGAGTTTTGGATCAGGCTGATTTTTGTATGTCCCCTTAGTGTTGGTTAGTTATACCTAATGAACATGTTTGATGAAAGATACATGCCAAGGTGGCCCCACAAACAAACATATGGTTGGCATCCCCTTCTCAAGGTCCCTTTGGAGTGCCCACTTGATTTGTGGAAGTGGCTGATTTTTTGTCCCAGGGCTAAGTGCCTAAGACCGCACGCGATGAACGAAGTGGATACAACATGGTGGGCTCCAAAGCTAGGTGTTATATGCACTACAAAAAATGGGTGTTGCAAATGGTGATAAAGATCACCATTTTAGTAGTAGCCCACTTGATTTTGGATCTCTTGACTAATTCATTGGATAATCAAGGCGTGCAACTCACTTTGTACTTAACCTGTGATAGTGGGCCAATTGCAAGATGAATCTAGATAGTCCATTTTATCTATAGGAACAAATGTTGTTGATGTCATAAATCTGTAAACCATAGGTCTGTAGATGCCATCGACAGACCACTCTGTAGATGCCATCAACAAATGCTCAATGCCATCGGAAAAATCTAAAAAATTCATGTTTTATTGTTGGAACATTTTTGTGTTTTACTCAATGCCAAAGATAAATCGTCGATGCCATCGAAGTTTTCATCGAGTGCGCCTGCAAAATTGTGTAAGTACGAGATTTGTTTTCTATTTCGATTGTAATAGTATATGAGGCTATATATATCAAGTGAAATTGGGACTTGGGAGTTTAAGGAATTGTTCTAAGTTTTCTAAATTTGTTCCTAAGGGTTTTAAGACCATAGCTTGGGCTTGAGGAGTAGATTTGAGGCTTGTTTTAATCAGTAATCTCAATTTCATGTGATTTTCTACTTTCATAGTGCATTATTGTCGCTTTGTGCCATGGTTTTTTTCTACAAGGATTTTTCCACATAAAATTCGGTTTGTTTGTATTTGAACTTGGTTGTGCGATTGAAGTACTTTACTTGATTTATCTCTGTGTGCTTCCGCAGTTCCCCAACAAGTGGTATTAGAACAAATGTTAGAAAGTATATTGAATATGAAGGCATAATAGCAATGGCTTCTAATTCAAAGTTAGATGTTAACAAATATTCCGGAAAAAATAATTTTGAATTATAGGAGGTCAAGATGACCGGTCTCCTAGTTCAACAAGGATTAGACGATGCTCTCCTTGAAAAGCGACCAGAATCTATGACAAATGATAAACGAAATAAGATGGATAAGAAACTAAGAATCTATATCTAATTGTGCTTAACTGATGGTGTTCTTTAAAATTTTATGAGAGAAAAAAACTGTAACAAGTACATGGGCGAAGTTAGAGAATATTTATGTGAAGAAATCTATTAAGAATCGCTTGTACTTGAAGCTTTAGTTATTCAATCTGAAGATGGAAGATGGGATTAATGTTAAGGCATGCATTATTAACTTTAACAAGTTAATTTGTAAATTGTTGGATATGGAGGAAACGATGAAAGACGAGGATTAGGCATGCATTCTATTGAATTCTCTCCTGGCTTTATATGAGTCATTGAAGCACTCGTTGTGTACTAGTAGATTAACCATTAGTATCAAAATCATTATTTCAGTCCTTCAGCCGAAGGCGATAAGAAAGAAAAGTGATGACATGGGTGCCTTTATAGATGCACCGGTTACGAGATTCATATCATAGGACTTCACATCAAAGTTACTTCACCAATTATAGTGAGTGTGATGGTAGCCAGGTCTTTATGAGCAATGATAATTCTTGTAAAGTAGTTGGTTTTGGATCGGTACGCATCAAGATGTTTGATGGCATGAACCGTATCTTGACCGAGATGAGACACATTCCTAAGCTGGTAAAGATTTTGATATCTCTTGGAGCACTCAAGGCACTTGGGTGTAAATTCACTAAGTTTAATTGTGTCTTTAAAGTTTCAAAAGGGGCACTCCTAATCATGAAGGCACAGAAGAATGAGAACATTTATAGGTTAATTGGGAGCACTTTATCGGGTGGAGCTACAACATCTGTAGTAGATTCTACGTCTGCACGTACGTGGTCTGCACGTTTGGATGACATGAGCAAGAGGGGTATGAAGGTACTTTCTGACCATTGTTTAATTTTAATTTTTAAAAGTATTGATTTTAGTATATGCGAGCATTGTGTATATGGTTACATAGTCAATGTTATCTTTTAAGCATGATATACATGTTTATAAGAGTATTCTTAATTATTTGCATTCTAATGTATGGGGCCGACACCTGTGGCTTCTGGTGGAGAGTCATCATGGTTCGTCACCTTCATTGAAGACTATTCTAGGAAAATGTGGGTTTATTTAAGGAAAAAAATTCAATGTTTTCACAAATTTCAAGCAATGAAAGGTGATGGTGAAAAAATAGTCAGGACGAAAGGTGAAGGTATTAAGGACAGATAACGGTGGAGAATTCACTTCTAGAAATCCAATGGGTATTGCAAAGACGAAGGGATCGTGTGGCACAACACAGTGCACCACAAACCAAAGTAAAACAATGTGGCTGAGCAGATGAATCAAACTCTTTTGGAGATGGCCCGATGCATGATCAGTAATGTTGGGTTGGGTAAGGAACTGTGAACTGAGGTTGTTAACACGGTTTGTTACTTGGTGAATTAGTCCCCTTCTATGGCAATTGATTATATGATTCCAAAGGAAGTGTGGAGTGGTCAGCAAGTAGACTACTCAAAATTGATTGTATTTGGTTGTGACACTTACTCTCATGTACCGTCAATTGAGAAAGATAAGCTGAACTAAATGGTCAATAAATACATCTTTGTCAGTTATGGTGGTGGTGTGAAGTGTCGCACCCCACACAAGGAAACAGAGGTCACAAAATTTCTGATCACCGAATTCAGTGTCGACACCTCCGTAGTACCCCATTCTCGGCTACTGGCGCACATTCACCAGGTTCCGATCCTAGGATCCGACAAGGAGGATTTTTATAACATACGTCTGCTCCTTATATAGCCTAACCAAGATCATAACTATAGAAAATAATTACAGGAACACCATTACAAAATCCACTAGGAATAAAAAATTTTTACAATACAAGGTTCAAAAGGGAAAGATATAATGACTATAATGGAAAACTCCAAAAGATCCGCGGCACGCTCCTGCTCCTGCTACAGCTTAGAATCACCTGCACGCATTAATCATGCATAAACTTATAGAAAGCTTAGAGGGTAGTGTGTGTGCAGGACAGGTGTCAAGTATGCAATATTAGAGTATGCGGAAAATGCTGGCAATACCATGAATACCAACAGCCGTAACAAGGCTATGCAATACCATGCAAGAGTGTCATCAACCATCCCAAAGCCAAGCAATGTTAGGCCTTTATAGCCAAATGCCATATGCAATGTGCAATGCAATCATGCTCATCCTCATATCATGTCCACATATCAGTACAGTTCCTCTCTGAAAAATCACCGGGGTCAAATACACTCCACACTGATTGTTGCCTCCCTAGTCACGAGCCCAGCGAGTATAAGAGACCTCACTACCTGCTTGTGGTCAGTCAACACCTACACGGCTCGGGGGTAACGGAACCATTTGCGAGCTGGTCAAACTCAGCCTAGCTTATAGGCCCCTCACTGGGGCAGATAAGGCCACACCCCCTTCCAACCAACTACGATATAGTGGGAGACACGGCTAAATGGTAACGACACTGACACTCATGTCTTCCACTTGGTCTCGACGTTGGAGCATCTCTTGGTACCATGAAGGTTCTGAGACTTTCACCCAAGGACATCCTACGTGCCCATAGTGCTAGAATCAATCATTTTCAGTGTTCAAATCTACCCATCCATGATGTGCCTGTGAAGGCTACGGCCCTGATGAAGCTAGGGCAAATAATAACCGTGCCATGCAAATGCGGGATGCATGAATCACACCAATCAACCCTGCATCAGTCCATGCGCATACAGAGCGCTCATGTGGGGCAACTCCATCACTCAGGGAGTCCCATAACAACCTGCCTAATGGCATATACCATGAACAATTACTCCTCAAGCACACATATGATGCACATGGGAATGAGTCATGAAAGTATCTAAGTATGACATGTGGTGATAATGTACTCTCCTCATGACAAAGTCGGGTCTAGGCACATGGTGCACATGGGGATGAATCATAAAGATAACATAACTTGCGGTGAAGTTGTACTCTCCTCTTACCAAGGTTGGGTCTAGGTACTTAGGCAATTCCTCAAGATATGAGGGAAGCAAAACTACTAGTGGGGGCCCAACAGTTTTGGGGTAGCCCACAAAGCCTAAGTAAGCAATACTATGGGTCCAATGGGTGAGAATGGGCCCAATCAAGGTCTAAGGTGAATATTCAACCACCAATAGATGAGAATGGGCCTAATAAAGGGGCTTAGAGGGGTACACAATGTGGACATTCAACCACCATTGTCCCCAAGAAGGCAGCCCATCAAGGAGTCTAGCCAAGATAAGGCCCATGGCCCGAATACAACCATGTAAATGAAATGGACGGCAATACATACATCTTATATCACATGATGGGCCTCAAGAAAACGGCCTAAAGCTTACATACATTAACATGGACCCAAAAGGGACAAATCATGGCCCAAGCACAATGGCCACCAAATTCATGCATTATGATAAACTTAATGGACAACCCATAAGCCCAAATAAATAGGTAAGGCATGCCCAATATTTGCCAAGTTGGGCCTTACAATTTAGCCCAAAACTGGTTAAGATAGATGGGCAATAAAGATCCAATTTCAGCCACAAGGTCCAGGAAAAGATGAAAAAAGTCCATGTACCAAACTGGGCTCAAGAGTGGACGTCCAATACTATTTGGGCCTGCTAGACGTCCCAAAAATCTGGCCTACTATGGTCCTCAAAAATCAACCCAAAGGCGGGCCTCATAAGGCACTAATTAAGCCCAAATCTTAGAAAGACAAGCATAGTATATGTACACAAATCTCACAATCTAGTGGGCCTCACAACCTCATAACTTTCAGCTATATACAAAATATTTTAAGGCCCTTGCTGGGCATCCAACCTGCCCAACTTCCTAGGCTTGCTGGGGTCCAACAGAAGGTAAAACTGAGTGCACAAATATTTCCTGGTGGCCCATAATTATTACAGTGGGCCCTACTAGATGGGAAGTGTGTACACAACACATAAAACAAGGTGGGTCTTCTGCTGGACTATGAGTCTAGCAACATCCCAAAAAAATCTGAACATCCGCAGTGGGCCTAGGTGTCCGTAATGGCCTGGTCGACTGGCCATATAAACATACAAGGTGGGCCCCACTTGTGGATGTCCCACCAGGGGATTGACCACATTCAAGGGGGGCCATACAAGGGAGGAATGGCATGGATAAAACACATCATCAAAGTGAGCCACAAGGGGGAGAACGGCTAGCCCACTGCTGGACGTCAGCCCAGTCGGAACGTCCAGCAGGGGGGCTGTTGTCCCAACCATAAAAACCCCCAAAAATGGGCTGATATATGGCCCACATACACTTGAGGTGGGTCCCAACAAGGTGGCCCTCAAGATGGGTGAAGAAGGAGGCCAATAAACACATGTAAACATGAAACAAAAAATTGGGCAACAAGGCTCTAGAATTAAAATGTTATTGGAATTTACTAGTGTCCCTGACTTGTACACCCATTGGAGTGAGCCCAGGCCTGTCCAAAAGAGGAAAAATGGGTGACTAACAAACACCCCTATACGTACATCAAGGTGGGGTCCACAAAAGTGGCCCACCACTCCCAAAGATCAAGCTGGTATGCGTGTTTTCCCTTCAACAAGGTGACTGGACAGTCCAGAAAATTGGACTGTCCCACCCCTTGGGCTTGCACCATGGTTGTCCATTCAGGGACGGATGGAGGTGGGCTCCATCATGCATCTAGGTGGGGTCCACACCTCCAGAAAACACTCTTCTATAGGGAGAAAAATAGACTACATGTAAGGCTAAATCCCATACCAAAAACTAGAAATCAAAAGCCTAGAAAATAGTCCAGAAAAATCTGGACTGCAACATATTACTGAACATACTAGGCTATAGGTTGCTAGACAAAGGGAATTACTCCACACAAACCATGATGTGGCCTACCTTAGTGGGCCCCACAAACCCCTAGACCAAGACCCTTCACCAAAACACCTTACATGTCATAAATAGGCAGCAAGTGGGACACCCAATGTCCAGAAAATGGATAACAAGGGCATCCCATCTTGTTGGATAGTCTGGACATCTTCGGCTCACTAGGTGGGCTACACACATTAGAAAAATAATAGTAGAGAAAGGGTGTAACATCCCGAAAATTGGGGGTCGGGTAGAAACCTAACTCCCAAGTTCCAAAACGTCACTTATGCAACATAGATAATGATGAATGCATGTTGTCTGTAGAATGACATTAAACAAGATTAGGACTAAGCCAAAACAGCATATCATACTCCAGAGACAGTTAAATTAGCAAGCAGAAGACTGTGATAAATATATAAAATATATAAATGATTGTAAGTCTCCAGAGTGTGAACATGTTACCAGGTTACCTAATTACATGTATACTCCAAAATAGAAAGAAAAGAATATACATGGGTATGTAAATAGAAGGCAAACCGCCAAGTGTATTGGCATCTAATCAGTAACCCTGTAAACCCGTCGATCAGAACCAGCATATAGGAGAAATCCTCATCATCATCAAACAAGTCCGGCTCCGCTTCATAAGCAGCGCCATCACCTGAAACTAAAATAGGGATTGGTTGGTGTGCGCAACACCATCCCGTAACGTGGGAGTGAGTAGCTAACTCAGTGGAACCATAGAGCAAAGGTTAACATGTTATCAAATCAATCAAGCGATAATGATAAAGTAAGCAAATCAAACATTCCTAAATACTGTGATTAATGCAAGCATGAAATGACATGATGAATGCCCTCACCGACATACTCCCTCATGCGACACCATCTTAGGTCTGCGGCATGCTTTCTTCCCTCAGTGCTCCACATCTTTCAGGCACATGCAGTGCGATATGAATATGATTATCGAGTTGTTATTAGTCCTTTTCATACAACAGGATTGGGAAACTAGGGTACTTCCCTTATATCATTCCCAACAAGGATCTTGTCTAGGGTCGTCACTCCTAGTAATCTCATATGATGATATATTTTGAGGTCACTGCAAGGGCTGTTAGGGCTGTTGCACGCACTTGTTGCTCCACTCCCCCATCACCTTATCAATACAGGCCTAGTTTATATCCTTAAGACTGCATCGGAACTCGTCGCCCCCATGCGGTGTCAGGATAAACTCAAGGTCACTACAAAGGGCTGCCAGGGCTGTTGCTCGCACTTGTTGCTCCACTCCCCCATCACCTTATCAATGTAGGCCGACAACAAGAATATAGTGTCTCATACCACCATAATCTGCTCAGAGTAGGGTGCTCACTGGTCACTACGGGGAGGTTTGTGGCCCCAGCGTAGGCCGACAGCTTGACCACGGTGTCCCATACCACCATGCCCGACTCATGAGTCTTAGTGGATCAAGGTACCATGGTTATCAGGGTTTTCACTGGTAAGTTCAGTACCCTAGGTTCAAGCAATTATGACGAATACAAGTGAACATACAATGGTCAGTCGGGTTACTTGATGAGTCTAACTAGCACGAGTGCACTTTGAATCGACCGACATGAAGTGCACAAGCACTTCGTGTGGCCTAACCACTGCCGACGACTCTAGTACGACTCGGGTTCCTCATACACATCCTTCGTGGCGAATAGAATCCAACCATGAATTCTGAACTATTACCGACTACCTGGACTAAAGTGTAGCCCCAAGCACATGTAATGTGAATCAGTACTCATATGAGAGAGACAAAATTGAAATACAAGTAATTCCAGCATGTTATCAGCATGTTATAACGTACATCATAAGCAGTTAACCATACACGAGTATTTCACACCTAAGGTAGGCAATTTAAATACAACAAGCATGGAGGAAATCATATACATCATTAAAGTAGTTGAGAATCCAGTCTCAATGCTAATCTACAATACCATTTACTCAATACTTACTAATACATACATTTATACAAACACTTAGACTACGCAACTCCAACACACTTGACGTATGTTGATTCCAACATATAATATGATAGATCCTTATATCAAGGAGTTGTCTAATACACAACAATCATGTTCTTACATTCAAACATATGGTAGGCATAAATCATATTGATTTAGGCATTTCAACAAACACTTAGTCTACACACATTAGTCTACATAGCATATGTCGACCAATACGTGCATTACGGCGAATCTCTTCGCCAAACAGATCATACACGTATAACTAACATAGGTACACGACAAATACTCATGGCAATCATATCGACAAAATACGTTCGTATACAGTATTTCCTATAAATACCCAAAATACCCTAAATCTCATATTCTTCGTACGTATTCGAAATGAAAAATAGACAGCATGTTCTACATGTCAAACAGCATCCTTATAAGCAATCTACCATTAAACGGCATTGAAAGCTTTGAAAACAAGTAATCTAAGCGTCTAAAATCCACACATTTCACCGTAGAAGTGTATCGATTCGAATAAAAAGTCTACGCTTCGTCAACGCCTGTATGACGACCTAAACCTCAAGATAAATTAGTTACTTTGCTAATTGTATCAATGGAATCCCTAAAACAGCTTAAGGTTAGGGTTTTCTTACCTAAAATGGTGTTGGAATCGCTAGAATAGCGATGCAAGTGGAAAGATCTGGCACGTGGAGCAGCAGGGAAGAATCCCCAGAGAAAGCCCAACTTCTCCCTCACTTTCTCTCTCTTCTCTCCTCTCTCCTAGGGTTTTTCCTAAATTCGTATGGGTTATAAGGCTAAGGGTTTAAGCTCCTTATATAGGCCCAGAATTGCCGAAAATAGGCTTGGGGCCAAGGTATACTTATTTTATAACCAAAGTGGGCTTGTTCTAATCCAACGGAGCATTTCTGGAGGTCCCCTGACTGAATGCGGTCGGACTTAAGCTCATGGATATTGGATCCTGATCACATTAAGTTTTCAATCCGACAGTGTTCCCAGATCGCACGTGGCGGACCAGTTTCAGTTCAGCGGTCACTGAGACTCGATCGAGGATTCCAAGTGCACTGACCTGAGTGGGAAATGTTCCCTGATTCGAGGGTGTATTTGGGTTAGATTCCGATGGTTAGAATGCTTAAAAAATGTCACGCAAGCGACATATGCCAGATTTTTTTAAATTGTATTTAATTTCTAAATAAATTCACTTTTCTCACACTCTTCACTCTGGACACAAGGAAATGGCCTTAGGACATCGTATGAACTTGATTTTTGAAATGATTGTCAAGTCCAACTAAGCGGTCATAATAGTTTGAGATTGTAGATATCGAACTTTCGATGCGAGGTCTAAATCCAATACAAAGTTTCAAAGGGTTCCTGAGAGCAAACGGGTTTAGAGTTTGATCCTAGGTTTTAGGGTAACATAGCGTCAATGATTCTATAGGTTTTGGGTCTTACAAATTGTATTTAAAGTGGTTCGAGCTAATTCTACTGATTGTTTAGTTCAGTACTTAACCAAATTTTGACCTAATTATGACAGAATAAGTCCCTAGGAAGTTCTACACCCTTTCCTGATATTTTTAATTAGTATATTATTTTAATTATTTTTCTAGTAGTTCATTATCAAGTCTAATTCATCTCCACCAAATTTCATGATATTTCATGATGTAGAAAAATTCTAAAAATTCTAGAAGCAGCAGCTGTCCAAAACTATACTTTTTGGATAGTTGTCACAACAACCCATTTTTAACTATACTAAATATTTTATTATATTTTTCACTTATTTTTATATGAAACTAGACTCATTTATCTTCAATCTAGATTTTAAATCACCTAAATTGGAGTTATAACGAGGGAGATATAATATTTCAAAGTTGAACCAAAATCATAGAAAATGTGGCCGAAAACGGGCCAGCCGATGAACTGCGGCCCGGCCAAGCCCGGTAATCGACGAGCCCTCGCCGAACTGGCGAGCCCCTTACCGCTCGCTGACCTGTTTGGGGTGATTTCACCATCTGATATATTGAAATGGGTGTATTTTAGA
Source organism: Magnolia kwangsiensis (assembly GCA_037074715.1). Taxonomy (NCBI): domain Eukaryota; kingdom Viridiplantae; phylum Streptophyta; class Magnoliopsida; order Magnoliales; family Magnoliaceae; genus Magnolia; species Magnolia kwangsiensis. Next base: position 91,056,933 of record CM073580.1, read on the forward strand.
ACCTGGGATGAGTTATTTGACATGCAATATATGATTTTGGAGTAGGAGAAGCTGATATATCCAAATAGCCTACTTATTTCGTGAAATTCAAAAAGATTAATGGTTAAAAATCCCTTTTATTTATTTATTTACTATTCATAGTACTTTTTAGTTTAAGTATTGATCAACATCACCTAAACTTTAATATTTGTGTCTAATATGAAAGCTCTTAGAAACTTTTGAAGGATAAAGTAGTGAAAGGTGAGATTTTCGAAGGAAATAGGGATTTGAGACTTTTGGATTGAGTTTTGAGAAGTTAATCAGGTGTTAGGATTGACCCATTTCCTAAGGACGTCTAAATCCAGGTTAGCAAAAATCTGGAGTATTACAAAGTGGGAAGAGATCTTGGCCATAAGAGAAGGGCTCCGCCACTATTGAGACCTTCTCCATCAATCTCAACCACACATTACTATATTACATCAAGACATTATATAGATTTACACATGAATGGCCCTACTAGTCAAGATCTAAGGTAGGGATGTCATCCCCACCATGAATCTAGGGTCTTATATGACCCAAATCAAGCCATGGATAAAGAAAAGTTATCATGATGGGGTCCTTGGAGAATGGCCCCATCATGGTTCATGCATGCACAAGGTGGGCCATTGGCGACACTTAAGAAGTCAAGGAGGACCTCCACCATCGATTGGTGGGTCCTACAAGCTTCCAAGAATGGAATGTAAGAAGAAAAATAAAAAAAAGTAGCCTAGAATGCACACCCACCTCTTAGATTGTCCTCCTTTCTTCAACACTAGGTCCTTCTTGCTCCAAGGAGTTGTTTCAATGGCGAAGATGAGATTGCAAGGGCTAGATGGAGGGGAAATGAGAGAGAGAGGGGCTGGGAAATCTGAGAATGGTTGGACATCCCAAGCTCTCTTGCAAATGGAGGGAGAGAGAAATGAGGGAGAAAGAGAGGGAGATGGGGAGTTGTAGCTTTGTCACCATGAGTTGTCAGATACTCATGGGCTTTGGGAAGAAAAGCCATCATGGCACATGGGATAGGGAGAGAAATAATTATTTTTGAGAAGAAAAATCCATGATTGTTAGGCTAGGTAGGTTGGACTATAGGCTAGGCTAGGTAGGGTAGGCTATAGGTAATGATGGACTAGGGTGATGTCATCACCTAGGGAAATGTGTACATACAATAGGTGGGTCCCACAATCACGATCAACGGTCGAAATGATACACGGCCTACAACTTTTGATTTACACCTCGGATTGACGCACGAGACACGGTGTTGAAACTGCGGTGACAATGTAGTCATATTGGCATAGGTTTCGGGTCGAATCGGTTGGGGTTTACAGGACGGAACTTAAGGATGATTGCAAACACTACCCACGGGTCTTGGGCCACCGGAATTCAACCGGAAGGACCGTGGGACCTATTGGAATAGAACGGATACTAAGTTATGGGTCTGACATGAAGGGGTACAAGCTCTATAACCGGGTCACAGAGAAAATCATCCTTAGTCGTGACGTCAAATTCGACGAAGGATCCTTATTCCTTAAGGATGAGCACAAGGAACAAGAAAAGCTAGTTGTGGACATTTAATTAGATAGAGATGAGACGCAGGCTAATACAAAGGCACATATAGAGGTACAAGAGCAGATGGAGCAGCTACCTGTGAGAAGAAATTTGTCGAGGGATCATAGGTTACCGGTGAGATACATGGATGACTCAAATATCGCATATGCCCTCATTACAGCTGAGTGAGATCTGTCTACTTTTCAGAAGGCTCTTGATGAGCCTAATGCCAAAAAGTGAAAAGTTGCGATGAATAATGAGAAGAACTCCTTGTACAAGAATGAGACGTGGGAGCTGGTGAAGCTTCCCGTTGGCCAAAAAGTGATCGGATGCAAGTGAATCTTTAAGAAAAAATATTATATGTAAAAGGTAAGGTTGGTAGTGAAGGGATACGCTCAAAGAGAATGTGTCGAGTTTATTAAGATATTAGCACTAATTGTGAAGTAAGTATCTATCAGATTTATATTGGCGCTAGTTGCCCAATATTATCTTGAACTAGAGCAAATGGATATAAAGACTGCCTTCCTATATGAGGAATTGGAAGAGAAGAATTGCATGAACCAACTAGAAGGTTTTAAAATAAAAGGAGTAGAGAACAAGGTTTACAGTTTAAAGAGGTTGTAAGGCTTAAAACAGTCACTTAGGTAGTGGCATAAAAAGTTTAATTTTTTAATGGTGAGTCAGAAATTTATTAGGAGTGAATATGATTATTGTGTCTATTTGAAGACACTAAGTGAGGGAAAGTTCATTATCTTAGTTTTGTATGTTGATGACGTGTTTATTGACATTCATAGCATATCTAAGATCGACTTACTGAAGACTCAGTTGTCAAGGACATTCGAGATGAAAGATAAAAAGGCTACAAAGAGGGTTCTCTGAATTGATATACAAAGAGATAGAAAAAAGAATAGGCTTGGTTATCTTAGAAAGAATACCTTAAGAAGGTATTGATAAAGTATAGGATAAATAAGACAAAGCTGGTCAGCGTTTTCCACATGGCTCATTTTAAACTTTCATTATTGTCCTAAAATCAATGAAGAAAAGCATGTTATGTATCGTGTCTATTATTCGAGCGCAGTTGGCAGCTCGATGTATGTCATGGTTTATACGAGACTAGATATTTCATATGCGGTTGGTGTTGTTAGTAGATACATGTCTAACCTTAGCAAGCAACATTGAGAGGCAATGAAGTGGCTACTTCGATACATTTGAGGTACGTAGAACTATGTCATATCATTTAAGAAATCAAGGGCTATGTTAGTAGGTTATGTGGGTTCTGATTACGAGGGCATTGTGGATACTAAAAGATCAACTTTTGGTTACTAGTTTGTGCTAGTGGGTGGAGCAATCACTTGGATGCTGAAGCTTCATTCTATGGTGACTCTTTTCACTATTGAAGTTGAGTATATGACAGTAATAGAGGCATTCAAGGAATGTGTTTGGTTAAGGGGGATGATAAATCAGTTGGGGCTTCAACAGGAGACTGTGTCGATTAATTGTGACAGTGAAAGCGCAATAAATTTGGTAAAAAAATCTGTTTAATACTCACGTACTAAACATATTGATATGTATCAATTTGGAAAAAAATTCTGTTTATTTGATAGGTTGTAACATCCCAGATTTTCACTATTTTAGAATTATAAAAATCTTTGAAATTTTTCATTATAATTAGCTTACATTGTCACTTATTAACCCTTAATACTCGAGGTAAATCTATACATGGGTGGTAACAATAAAGAACTGCACAAATCCGATCAATTAATCGTAGGAAGCTGATGATCGGCCCAATCACTTAAACCTCGAGTCTAACATCGTGATTTGTTCTTATAAGGCCCAAATCTATCTAACCTATCACTGACTAATCAAGAAAAATACAACTAAATAAAGACATACTAAAAGCCAAGACAACTAAGGGTCAAATCTTAATTGACAAACCAAATTGACCTAGTTACTCTTTAGCCTAAGAACCAACAGTTTATGGTGATTATAATCGGATCGCCAATTTCACTAGTTATGAATAGGCCACACTATGAATTTAACTAATCCAAACTTTAATCAACCGGCATAAGGAATCTCACTATCCAATTCATCTTACAAATGACTCGATTTCTCGAACAAGCTCTAAACTGCTCGTTAGTGGGCCACTAAACCTGAGACTATAGAAAGATGCTCATCTTAGTGGGCTTGACATCCATTACGGGACATTGAGTCAAGATCGCATCTCAAATCACGCAACTTAGACTCGGAAGGCCAGTGCATAAGATGCGTAAATGCCTTTGAAAACTATCAAGAACGTAAGTGAATTATTTATATTTGGTCGTTGCCAAAGTTGTGGCTTGTAGACCGTTAGATGATGACCAATTTAGGGCACTGATCGATATTATTACCCTGCTCACATCTATATAGTTATAAACCCAATCGACGCTCAGTGATCGTCGATTCAAGTTAGGGGCTTTCCGGTTGATTGGCATATCCGATCATTGGATAATTGTGTCTAAACATAAATTGCCTAGTAGGACACTGATCACATGGCTTAGATTGACATGTACACCTCCTATTGGGTCTCATTGGTTGGAAAAACCTTCCCTTAGGGTTAATATAATAAACAAATGGCCATTGGGGCAATTTATATACTTTCTGATTCCATAAATACCCATTCATTTCATACACTCTCTCTTTGAGAGAAGTGAAAGGGAAGAAAGGAGAAGAGAGAGAGAGAGAGAGAGAGAGAGAGAGAGAGCTTGGAAGTGTGAGGATTTGTGCACCTTCACCCTTTCATCCTCTCTGTAGCAACCTTAGTCGCTCCCAAACCTTCATCAGTGTCAATTTGGTGATGATTGGAAGAAGTATTGAGTCATGTTTGTAGTTTTAGGTATTATATTTAATTCCTTATAAATCTTACAAGCTTGCATGCTTGCTTAGATTTTTGACGATGTTTTCCTAACACCCTAACACTATAAGCGGCGTGAATTGGGCGAATCATCACCAGGTGCGAACCATTATTCCTAGATTGTTATTTATGGACCCTTGAGGATCTCATTTAATGATTTTTTTTTTTTGTAAATGACTTAGTGTATGCTAATATGTTCATATTTTAACTTTGATTACAACATCTGCTGTTAATTAAATTATTAATGCACAAATGTTCGATGAAATGCCTATGTGATTATGTTAAATTATTGATGGTCACATGTTCGATGAAATGTCTATATGATTGTGTTATGTCATTGATGCTCACATATTGGATGAAATTCTTGAGTGATTGTATTATTAAATTTAAGCTTCATATGAAATCTTATCATAATTACTTAACAAATTGTTAGCCCTTAGTGATGTTTAGAATTACTTACGATGTTGGGTCAGTTGGTAAATCGCTGAAATTAATGGGTGGCCCGAATTAGGTCGGCCAACCTAAGCTTATTTTATCGACACAGGTTGAATACGGAAGACCGACAGTAGTTGGACTACACAGGATGCTTGCACTCAATACCAATTGTGCTAAAGTTCTTTCATGTCAATCAAATTAGTCCACCAACCGACTGATCATGTATGTTCGTAGTGTATGACACAACCAAATTGAATATAAGATATTTCTAGTTGATAAGTCCATCCATAACCATTAGTGTGATACAATTCTACTAAGACTCATAAGCCGAGCATAGTGGTATGAGACACCGTGTCTGAGTTGTCATCTTATGCTGGGTGATGAGCCTCCTCGTAGAGACCAGTGAGCATTGATGGAAGGATAGATCATTATTCGAATAGCCCCTGTCATATTATTTAACCGATGATTCCGTGCCAGAGTACCGTTCGAACGACCTGGGCATTAATAAAATTGGGTGACGAGCTATTTCTTTTGTGGTGATTTGGTTTTATGTGACAAGCCCACACCTCATAACTGAGTGATAATACTTAGTGTCTGAGTAATGACCCGTACTGAGTTAATCCTCATACCTTTGGGTAGCAAGTCATACCTTTAGAATTGTTGATTTGTGAGATAAACGAGTGATACTTAAATTTGGAATAAGGGACACTGGTGAGGAGCCGTTCCGACTATAAGGAGCCACGTGATCCGGATAAGAACTTATGATATAACGTATGTATCATAGCTTTGCTAATCTGCTGTATAAATTGGAATTAATAATCACTCGACTAATCATGCACATCAATCGCATTACAATAGAATAGGATATTGCGATATGGCGTTGGAGTCGCTTGATGAAGGAGTGTTGACATTTGCTAAATAGGCATTGAAGTTACTTATGAGGAAATGTTGGATTGTAAGGTGCATGCATCATTTCATAATCTTATTCGTACATTTAACAAGAGTATTTAGAAGTGTTTGTTTACCTGTTTTATCATTACCTGCGTTGATTGAGTTGATGACATGTGTAACTTAGAACTAATGGAACCACTGAGTTAGCTACTCACTCCCACTTAGGATGGTGTTTTAAAATATCAACTAGATTTTATTACTGATTTAGGTACTACTGAGACCGATACATTAGATGAGACATAGGGAACCTTATTGATAATACTTCATACTTCCAGTTGTCAGATGGGCAAGCTTAGGTAGAGTGTCTCGCTTCTCTCATTTTTATACATTGGTATTTTGGACTCCCCAACTAGGGGACTCCATTAGTTGTGTTGTTGAATGTTTATTGTAACTTATGTAGCTCCCATTTGGGCGAACATCACTTTTGCAATTGTACATTTTAAATACTAGCAATATATTTCTTGGTTTAATTATTTCTTGTTACTTTTGATGCCGTTAATTTAAAACAACTCTAAGTATTAATCATGTGTGAATGTTAACCGAACTGTGCGGACAACTCACCCACATATATTTTTGCCAGCTTCACTCCTAGAAACTCGGGATAAGAGTTTCTATACTCAGGTGTTGATTTTTGGGATGTGACACAGGTGCTTGAGGAATGAGGCACGACTGTAGAGAAAATTCATATAAGCAGGAATCTGGTTGACATGCTTACTAAGGTGGTTCTTACAAAGAAGTTCAAGTTCTGTGCAATTGATGAATGTGTAAAAGGAAGACAGAGCGTGTACAAGATGCGATGATGAAGCTATAATAAAAGGCAGAATTAAAAATGAGAAAATGAAGTTATGATGAATGAAGATTGAAGATATGGCGGAGATTGTTGTTGATGTCATAAATCTGTAAACAAAAGGGTCTGTTGATGCCATTAAAGTCCCATTAAAGGTGTCATCGAGCGCGCGTGTAGAATTGTGTAAACACGGGATTTGCTTCCTATTCCGATTGTGGTACTATACGGGGCTATATATATCGAGTGAAATCAAAACTTGAGAGTATAGAGATGTGTTATAGGTTTTCTAAATCCATTCATAAGGGTTTTAATGGAATAACTTGGGTTTGAGAAGTAAATTCGAGGTTTGTTTGAATCAATAATCTCTATCTCTTGTAATTTTTTTGTTTTCATAGTGCATTTTCATTACTTTGTGTTGTGATTTTTTCTTGAAAGAATTTTTTCATAAAAAATTCAGTTTATTTGTATTAGAATTTAGTTGTGCGATTAGAGTACTTTGCTTGATTGATATATATGTGCTTCCATTTAATTCATATTTGTGTGCTTCCACGGTTTCTAGCAACAATAAACTCCAAATGGAGATAGGCAGGATCATCCGAGATTCAATCAAAGAATCAATGTGCACTAATTGGGTGGCCGAATTCCGCTCCACCTAACTCCCACGTGCAGGTACTGGGTGAGGCGCAACAGTCATCTATTTATATATCTATTTTTCTTTCTTTCATTTTCTTTTGAATTTTATTTTTTTTTCTTGAATTCAGATTCTTTAGTTGCCACGGATAGAAATTATTACAGTTTGACCAGGCCACACCAAATAAAACTGAAATTCCATGTTTGTTTCAGGCAGGGACCTAGATTCCCTTATATTAGTGCAAGCCACGTGCACTTTCCTACCGGTACTTGTTCACAAGTATCTGTCACCCCTACAGCACTAGATCCAAACTGCAATTAGGCTCGTGTCTCCATGCAACAGTACCGAGCTATTTTATCTAAAATTCGCAAATGCGGAAGCGATATTTTGAAAACCTTTATCAAATGGTACGGAATGTAAAATTTCATATAGTTTTTAGTTTTTTTTCCCTTTAACTGCGTCTTCTACAGCCAACCCTTAAAATGCTCCTTTTTATTTATTTATTTACAAGCTATAAATAAGAAGATTGGTCCCACGAGGAGATCCACCGTTGAAATCTTTATATATCCCTTTTTTGGCCATTTTCATTTTTCCCCAAAGGAAATCTACTGCTAAAATCCATTATAAGATGGACCATTACATAAAAACTCTTCAATTCGGAAGATCTTGTTCATCATCTTTTTGGTCCTTTTACTTTGTATCCCGATCGTTGATATATTTCATTTCTCGATTGAACGGCTATGCAGATCCTATTCAGGACATCCGTGTCCAAGATACTCGAGAAAAACTTCATAATCTGGCGGACTCGGATGGTTGATAAGTAGGCTCTGAGAAATTGCTCACCTATTTGATCATATAACCTCAATCGAGCCCTTGAAACAAGGAGTCTGGAATTTGAAAATTACACCTATTTGATCTTGTATTTAGTGGACAGCCTAGATGAAAACAACCAATGGTTTAGATTTAACGAATAATTTCTCATTAATTAGAAAAAAAAAATCATTCACAGAAATTTAAATATTCGGTTATAAACTATATAGAGTGGGGCTTCCCCAATTTGGACGGCTTATATGGGATGACGAACTTTATGATTGCTAGAAGCTACATGGGCCTACATTGCTATCCGGGAGAAATTCACCCCGTCCATAAGTTTTAAGTTTAGCAAGCTCACGCTTGTACAAGGGCCCAGAAGTGAGCCATATTTAGAACTTGGGTGGAGCCTCGTGATAGGAGGCAATGGGAATTGATAATAACCTTATGAATTGTTTGAATGGCATATGAACATCATAGTGAGTTGTATGAAGGTTCTGAGCATTTTCATTCCAACTGTTTCCTTTCCTCCAGTTTGTCACTTTTGGATCTAGCTCATTTATGGTCTTTTATCTTATTAGTGTTGCTGTTATTTTTTGTATTAGTGCGTGAGGGTGTCAGAATTGAAATTGCTGCTTTAATTTGAACTGACCAATAATGACCTTAAACACTAAGATTGGCAAAAATGTAATGTATGATTGAGATCTAAAAAAATTGATCACATATTCAGTCACTCATTCAGTGTGTAAAATTGGATCAGACGATATTCAAAGAGTGTGCTTCGTACTCTAATAATGAGTTACACCTTTGACTCATGTATGAAAGGACTTTTCGATATATATAAAATTAAAATTGAAAAGAGATTCTTACAACCGGTTGCGAAAAACAGTTGAAAACACACGTTCCCAATGGGTGATTTGAGTCCAGTGTGTAAGCGAAAACTCAAACTACTACTAACGATAATCAGCTACTCATACAACGGATTACACTTTGAAATGTAAAAGCAGTAGGCTAGGAAAGTAATGACTACACTACGGAATGTAATTTGATTAACATGGTAAGGAAACGATTATACTATGAAAAATAAATCGACAGGATAATTTGAAAAATAAGTTTGATTTGTTTGATTTGATATGAGGTAAATTTCCTTTTTAATTTCATTTTCTATTTATATCTTTGATTTAGACATTTATATTTTTCTCGCATTATGATAGTTACCATAACTGTTCTTCATTACTGTACTTTTGGATGTTTTTCACGTTCTTTCTTTTCTTTATTTTATCTTCTTGTCATTTGTTATGTAACCGTTTAAGCATGACTATCTCTCCATCAGCTACTCTTATAGCTCACGGCATCACTTGATATGTCCCGGAGAAATCTCCTTTATACATATCTACATATATCTGAATGAATCATATATATTTATATGGATTACACATAACTCTATATGATTGGTTGCAGTAATGATGAATGGACACCCTGATCCATAGCTATGTGGTATACCCGGTGAAGATAGCAACGATTCCCTAGCGTGGGTGGATAACAGTGGAGTGTGTATTGAGAGATTAACAAGCTAATAAGGAAAAAAAAAAAAAAACAAGAAAAGAAAAGGAAAATGATAAATGTGGTGGATTTCTCACACACATAATGGTGGGCCCACGTAGCTTCTTCCTATAGGAATTTTCTTGGGCACAGGCAATTCGTAACCGTTTATCTGAGGCGATGGATGCCGCGTGCACAGAGCTTGACGGACCTCTCCATGGCATCTGTTTCATGCATACGAGGGCTCACCATTTTATTTTATTTTTTAAAATTATTTAAATGTACATCCTTTCAGGTGATAGCCCTCATCTGAACCATAAATGACAAAAAGTTAGCCTGATAAAAAACCTATAATGGGCTGGCCATCCCAATCGTAACAACCTGAAATTGCTCCAGTGTGGCTCACCTTATATTTGGATTAGGCCGATTTTATTTTTATTTTTTTATTTTACTTCATCCCAGTGAATTATACTTAATTAACGGGTTAGATGAAATATACCTACCATAATGACTCCACTAATAAATCTATGGTTGGCATCTCATCCCATTGCCCAGCGGTGTGGCCCACGATGATCTCCTTGATCTTACTAATATTTCCCCAGGACCTGTGATCGAGGATAGAACCCAATGGTTGGAGTGGATTTTAGGTACTTAACATGCCGGGTCCTCCGATCTTGGATATTTTTAAGTAGAAGAGGCATGATAGAGGATCCGGGTCCATCACAGAGCGCCGGAGTAGGGATCACACACTATAACCGGAGTATCAAATAGCTCATGCCTCACCCGGTGCCGTTCACTTTCCACAAACATAGGGATTCCTTTCTAGCTGTGTGGTCCCACCATGATGTATATATTTCATCCATGCCGTTCATCTTTTTTTCCAGATCACTTTAACGTGCGAGACTAAAAATTAGGCATATCCAAATCTCAAGTGGACCACATAATAGGAAATAGTGTGGGTTGAGCACTCACCATTAAAATCTTCTTAGGGCCACAGAAGTTTTGGAAGCTGATATTTGTTTTTTTCTCTTCATCCAGCACTGTATTACCTAATCAACAGGTGTGATGTCAAATAAACATTACAGTATGCCCTGGGGAGATTTTAATGGTGGACATTCAATCACCACTGTTTTCCTCTGATGTGGTCCACCTGAGATTTATAACTGCCTCACATTTTAGGTCAAGCCCTTAAAATGATCTGGAAAAATGGATGGACGGCGCGGATAAAGTAAATACCTCATGATGGGGCCCACGGAGCACCGACAATTAGCCACCTGGCTAGTGGCAGCGTCACAAGCCAAACCTTGTCCCTCTAATCCTGGGTATTTTTAAGTAGACGAGGCATTATTACAGAGGATTCGGGTCCGTTATGGAGCGCTAGAGTATGAATACTCACACTAACCTGAGTATCAAACAACCCATGCCTCACCTGATACCCGTCCCTGTCCGACAGACACACGGATTCCTACTTCCAACGTTTAAGGAGCGTTGAGAGAGAAAAGAGGAAAAAATTGGAAAAAATCCGTAAAACCCCAGAAATCTCTCCTCTCGTTTCCACCGCTACTTTCCAAATTCCCCATTTTTCTCGACTGCATCGGGATTTCATCTCTTTCCATCCCCTCCTATTTATACCCCACCAGAGAAGCAGCGTCCATACGTCCATCCAATCTCTGAAATGCTATTGGATTCCTCTCATTGGCCTTCTCTTCGAGAGTGATGATTTCAGTTCCAGCACGATCGCTTCTAGGTCTGTCTGGCGTCGAATTTCCACCGTCGCCGAATCTAGGGTTCCTGTTTTCCTCGTTCGAATCATCGAGTGCGGTTGGCTTTGATCGGAAGATCAAGGGGTTGGGGATCTTTACCACCGTGAGATCGAAGTTTTCGCCACCGATGAGGGCGAAAGAGGAGTCGAGAACTGCAGCATTTGTGGATGGGAAGGGGGAGGAGAATGCTGGTCGGTTGGAATCCGGATCTGCTACGAAGAAGATGGATGGTTGCGATTGCGCCTCGGCAGTTTCTGGTATCGTTTTTGGTTGATTTGGAGATTTTTTAATTCTGTTTTCTGCTTTGAATGGATCTTTTCAGTTTGAATTATCTGTGAATTTTGATTAATTAGTTTGCGGCTGTGCAAAAAGTTAGGATGGGCTAAGATGAATTTGTGTGGCAGATAATCTAACCTGAATGTGGTGCATGTGCTGGAAAATGGCACGGCAGTCAATAATCTGGACCATTTGTGGGGTGGGTCCCACCATGGATGGACCACTGCCCGTGGTTTGTACGGAATAGATGTTCTTCCCATCCATTGATTGGCTTTTTCCTGCTTAGTGCTGACTGTTGCTGATATTCTTTTCTGCCATCCACTTATAGGTCACTAATTGGAATTTGAATGGGTAAGATCATCTGATTGGTGAAGGTTTTTTTTTTTTTTTGGCACTGTGTTTGATTCATGAGGACCACCTATGGATGGTTTGGGTCATGGACGGTTGTGTCAGGCATTGATTTTGAGTGCAGGATACTGAAGATTGAATTAGGGCACTGTGTTCCTGTTAGATTACCAAATTGGTGTGGTAGTTTTGAGATTCATGCGGTCGTAATGTGAGAATCTATATTCTTATGTGAAATTTATTTGATATCTAATAGACAGACCTTTGTATTTATCTGGTTAGCATCCCTGTCATCAGGTCTTGTACAAACACATCAGTCAAAAAGGAAAAGAAAAGAGAATAAGGTGGTTTTTCTCAATTAATAGTCTACCATTAGAAATAAGGTTCACAACAAAGTCAGGGTAGAGAGAATAAGACAGATGCAACAACCAAGGCTCCATTATTAAAATGCTATAAAACAGTAAGACTTTCTCAGTTGGGGTGTTGTTTCAGAAATTTGAGTGTCTCCTCATATGGGGTGTTTTGTAGGGTTTTATTGTTTTTCAGGGATCGGGTGCCTCAAGTTTTTTACAGTTTCTTTGGGTTTCCCTCCCAGTTTCGGGGCTGGGTTGTTGTATTTTAGTTTTCTTTGTTGTTCTTCTTTTGTCTGTTTTTGGCTCTGCCTAATAAATTGCTTCATCTTTCCAAAAAAAATAAAAAATAATCTAGCCAGAAGAAAAGTCTATGCAAACTAATATTAATATTGGTAGAATGAAATGCCCATGAATGATAATGCTTTGGAAGAGAAATGCGTGAAAAAAGAAGTGGATAAATCTTCCTCGACAAATGCTGAGATTTTAATTTACAAATTGTTTTTTCAAATAGGTTATGGCATCGTTCAACAAATTCATTGGTTTCAAAATCATGGTGCCTGATTATTTGTCTTCCTTAAATATTTTTGTAAGCATGTATTTGAATTTTCATATTTAGAGTCTCATGATAATATTATGAGATTCAAACGCAAATCATTAATATATTTTGTAGTCTCGTCCTTCATGTGGCAATCTTGAGCCTTTAATTTAATTGTAATAGCATTTTCAGTTAAAGGATTTTGATCTTCCATTCGACCAGGGACAAATGGTGTTGCGATGTCTACCGTTGGAAAGTCGACGAATATTGTCTGGCAAGAATGTTCAGTTGGAAAACTTGACAGGCAAAAGTTACTTGGACAAAAAGGATGTGTCTTATGGATTACGGGTCTTAGTGGTTCTGGTATGTTGACGAACTCTTGTTGCCACTACTTCCATCCATAACTATGAATGGCTTTTTTTTCCACTTTCTAGTTTCCTCGATGTTTGAGGGAAGAAATGGTGAGGGAAGTGGATATTATTTCAGAGCATTGCACAGCCATATGTTTTTTTGAAAGGTTACACTGCTGGGGATTGAACCGTGGATCACTCATGCTACACTGTCTCTGCCGGCTCATCTAATGAGCGGGAGACATTCATATATTTAAATAACAAATAAATCTTTTGTGCAAAATTACATCTCCTAGTAAGATATTAGCCACGAGTACTGGAGATGATGACATCAATGTTCGTGAAGCTTTAAATGTTCAAACATTTAGTATTATTTATTTATTTTATAAAGCATTTAGTTTTTTTTTTTTTTTATATAAATCTTTTGTGCACTTTTCTCTTTTTCTTCTTCCTTTTTTTTTTTTTTTTCCTGCTTTAATCCATAATTTGATTTTCATTGCTTATCAGGCAATAGTGTTTGATAGTTCTTGTTCAATGATGGATGTGGATTGAATAGTGTTTAGTCAAGTTTCTTACTTTTTTCTCTTCTTATTTATCAAGTTGTTGATCATTCATCATCATTGTGGTCATCATCTTAGCCTTTCTCCCGGCAAATTGGGTTGTCTTTGAGATGGTGGATTGACAAAAGTTCTATGATTGGCTGCTCACCAGACATCAACCTTCCTCTTACCCAGGCTCTTGGAACTGGCCATGTTAGATGCTGACATTAACACCACTCACAAGTCACAAGCATGGCCCCACCCTCTATTGACCCCCAGCCTAAATATTACACAAAAGGCCCCAAGCAAGCAAAGTTGTTCATGGAGGGGCAATTGCTAGAAAAACTGCCAAGCATGAAGCTTTCACACACGTGAAGGGTCATGCTTGTACAAAATGTTGGGTAACTCATTGATAAATGATTACCAATACAATGTGTGCATTGTTTATATGTGTTACTGTTCACTTGTGTGTACTTTTTGCATGTGTTTTGTTCACATGCTCGTACTGTTTGTCCTCGTGGACTGTTCACATGGGTCCACCATTCATCTTCTTGTTTGCATCTGCATGGTTCACGCGAGCATACTTTTCATCCGAACATATGCATGGTTTAAGTATACCTTTTTTTTTTTTTTTTTTTCTATTTCTTTTTTGTCATTAGTTAGTTTTCTTTTTCTTTAAACTTGCCCACAAGCGGTTCATGATTGAATTAGGAAAGTGGTCTGAGCAAGGGCTTTACCATATACAGGGCCCCCATACATGTCGAACTAAACATGATTATTTTAGTGATTAAAAAACTCTCTTATCTAAAACCTGTCCTAGGTTATGGGGGTTTTATGCTCCTTTTCAGCTGGTGGTTCTGTGCCCAAGATCTATCCTCTCTAGTGGTGTCATGCCCTAGATCTATTCTTGTTTATTCCACCCCCCCCCCCCCCCCCCCCCCCCCCCCCCCCTCTCTTATCTAAAACCTGTCCTTGGTTATGCCCCTAGATCTTTCCGTTCTAGTGGTGTGATGCCCTATATCTCTTCTTGTTTATTTCCCTTGTATTTTCTTGTTCTTTAGTTCCTACATGACATTCCTTGCAAGTGGATGTTTATTTCTCTCATAGAATTGGCACCTTTATTCTAATCCAAAGTTGGATTTCAATTTTCACTCAGCAGAATCAGAATGATATGTGCAACCCTTGTTCTGCACTTTGCCTTGAAAGTTACTTGCATCATATCGGCTCTGCCTCAATCTACGTGCACCTGAGGAGAACTAAATTTTAGGAAGAAACAGACCATATTATAATGCAGAGTTGATATTGGCTATAAATCTAGCTAAAATACATAGCCAATGGGTTATCTTCTGACTCTTGACAGGAGGTTTTAGAAAGGACCTGGAACTAGGCGTTCTCTTGGGTGCTGACTTACTTGGGTGCTGACTTATAAAGCTTGTGTCGGTTGTAATTGTATTTCCTTTATTGTCTCTTGGGGGCCTGAATCTATGTTGTTCTCTGGATGATCTTTCATCACACCATTTTGTTTGGCCTTTTTGAGCTTTTTTCCTCTAGTTTAATAGATTGAAGTAGCCATTCAAAAAATAAAAATAAATCAATCTTGCCAATGCTCTGATCAAGATCAGTAGGTCAACGAGAGTTGTCCTGTAAAATCTTTGAGCTAGTCTGAAGGTATGCATCTAGAGCTGATTAGCACTTTCCTGCTTGGTATGAGTATGCATGCATGAAATTTTTATATATCTGTGATTCCTGTGAAAGAAGTAAACGTGGCATCTTTACATTTTTTTATTTCCCTTCTTTTCTCTTGCATGTGTCTGTTTTTGTTAAACTTTTGTGTTTTGTATACTGTTTTGTTGATATCTGTTCCTTAATTGCCTTGTTATTTTATTTGGTTAATTTTTTATTTCTCACTTACATTCAAATTTTAGGGAAAAGCACACTGGCATGTGCATTAAGTCAAGGGTTGCACGGTAGAGGAAAGCTGACGTACATACTTGATGGTGACAATGTTAGGCATGGCTTGAATCGGGATCTTAGTTTCAAAGCAGAGGATCGTGCGGAAAATATACGCAGGATTGGTTAGCATTGCCAGAAAGGCTTATGTTTCTCTCGTTTTACAGACTGGATTATTTGCAGAGTTGGCAAGTCTTGCCAGAATGGCTGTTCATTTTTTTGGTTCTTTTTGTAGCACAATTTTAACTCCAAATTAATGAGAGATAAAAGGCCTGTTTGCACGTGGTAGATCCAAGCATTTTGGATTGAATTGGCCATCAAAGTAAAACGTATTGAAGATGCCATGATCCCAAGAGTTTAGTAGCCTAACTTAATGCTGTCCATCAGTACTGGGTCTTTTGGCATATTAGTTAGGTTTTTAACGATTGGTATCAGAGCCAACACCACGTTCTGTGTTCGAATTATGGAAGGGTCAACCTGTGGAAAGGGCAACCTGGACTAGAGTGAAAGCCTCCATGATGTGGAGAGGGCTACCTGGACGACCAAAGTGCAGCTGCAATGAGTGGAAAGGGCTACCTAGAAAAGAGGCCAGAGTGTCACCACAGAGTGGACCGCTGCGGATGTTGGCTGCAGAGCATGGTGAAATGTTATGATCTCAAGAGTTTTATAGCCTAACTTAACGCGTTCCATCAGTCATGGGGCTTTTGGCGTATTGGTTAGGTTCTTAACAGAAAACATGGTGCCCTTTTAAGTTTTAACGTGCTTCCGCTTGGAGGGTGTTCTTCTACCTAAACTCTAACATTTTTTGGGTAAACGATCTGATAAGTTGGGATTCACCCTGTCCAAACAGGTCATGCTATGTGCATTTTATATAAGCAACTTCATGTGGCATGGCAAACCAATAAGGCCAATTAGATGTTGGGCAAAATAGATCATTTCTGCCAAATTGTTCGTTCCAGTCAGTTCTAACTTATTATGTTCCCTTATTTCAGGAGAAGTGGCGAAGCTCTTTGCAGATGCTGGTATTATCTGCATCGCTAGTTTGATATCCCCATATAGAAGAGACCGGGATGCCTGCCGTGCACTATTGCCTGAGGGACAATTTATTGAGGTTGGTGTCAAGGTTTAAATGGGTGTATTGGGCATCGTATCGTTCACCACCGATATGGCCTCGTATCGCTATGTGTTGGACTGTTTTGGGCAGATACGGCCGTATCATTCATGGATGGTACCGATACGTATCAGGCAATGTGTATGGTTTCCGATGATGCTTTAAAAATATTGGTTGGGGCTTCTTGTTATAGTGTTTCTTAAACTTGGTAAGAGTCTTTTTGCTGTTGGAGGGCTAATGAAACATACATTTTTGAAGGTTTTCATGAACGTGCCATTGGAAGTATGTGAAGCAAGGGACGCAAAAGGCCTGTACAAGCTCGCTCGTGCTGGAAAAATTACAGGTATGCGCTTCGAATCTATTTCATACAAGAATTCTGATTGCATTGCTGAAACATGTCACATAATGGCTCGAGAAGCAGCAAATGTATTCAATTTCGACACGGAAACAAAAAAATGCACCACATAATGACTTCATGATGTTTGAACTGTTTGCAGAAAGCATGTAATACCTCATGGATTACTTCAAGTCAATCTAAAAAATTCTCGTATTCCTTACAGATGCATGTTTTGATAGAAATCAAACATTCCATGAAGCATTTAAATCCTCTAACTTGTAGATCTTGGCGTATAACTTTACTGTATGCAGTGATAGTGAATTTTCATGAAGAAAAAACAGGGGAATGAACATCTTATCACAACTACACACTTGCATATCCATACTCATCAGATCAGCATATAACTTTACCCCTTAAAATACTGGAACTGAACGTATGTATAAATGTGGGAGTATCACACAAGGATACATTGTTGTATGCTTTGTCATGGTCATGAGAAGTTCAAGAAATGGGTAAGGATAAGGTAAATGACAAACCATCAACTATTGCAACTTTGACTCAATCTTTGCTTACGCATGGTGATTTCCCGGCCCTCTGGTAGCAGTCGCTTTTGGATGGTTAGTTGCAAAGGATGAAGTGCTGACCATCAATCATCTCTGGAGTAGGGATATTATTATAACAAATGCATGCTCTCTCTGCCTCAAAGATGCAGAATCAGTGAACAACCTCTTCATACACTGTCTTCAGCTCTATCTTATTGAGGTGAATGATGCATCTATCTGATTTGCAGTGGTAATGCCCTGGATCAACTGAAGCCGTACTTTCAATGTGGAAATGGGGGTTACGAGAAAAGAAAGAGGAGATTCTAGGTTATCTGGTTGGTCTCCTTATGAAGGGAGAAATAATAGAACCTTCAATAACAAATATGGAAGTGCAGACATGGTTTTTCAAAGGTTCAAACGGAGGCGGAGGGTGGTTTTGCGAGCACTGTGTAATACTCATTTTAAAGGCTGTAAATGGGAAGATTTCCTGGGTATTTGGGGGATCATTGTAGTTCTGTTCCTGAGGTTGTGGTAATATGATGCCTCATCATGCCTTTTTAGTCCTTTTGGGTTTTTCCTTTTGTTTGGTGCTAATAACATCTTGCAATTCATAAAGGAAAAAAGATGACTGTTGAGTAGAAGAAGCTGTCACTGATTGCAGGGTGAGGTAAGCTGCAAATTATTTGGACTGAAACTGATTTTCGGTCCCTTCTTAGGATCCTTAGGCGTAATGGATATGCTTGTTGAGCCCATCAAGGTGATACATGGTATTGCACTTTAACTGGGAGATGAATTTGATGAATAAATACACTCTTCATTGTGTCGCTGATAACTGGCGCTTGGTTATCACATTCTTTTGCACTCAAAGCAATTGATTTATGCTTTGCACATTTGAGAACATGATGGGGATATCACGCGCACGCGCATGCCCTCCTTACGCACGTACGCAAAGAGGAGGGCCTCACCATCAATCTGGATCGATGACGACGTCCAGGGACAGTCTCCTAGTTAGAGGACTGCGTTTTGGTTTCTTAGAGTGGACCCGATCGTCATGTGAATCCCACTATGAGTTCTCATGATCGTGGCCCACTATTCTAAACGATCTAGTACTTTAAGTTTTGGTTATTATTGTTATTAGGAACATCATGGACGGTTTAGATTGCTTTGATTAGTTGTTATTTGTGGTTACTTCGTCTCTAAATAATAGGTTGTGCACATGGCGTGAGTTTTGGAGTATATGATTTTATTATAAATAGGCACTCCTTGTAGTTTTTTTCTCATTGATGATTGCAATAAAATTTTCACGTTTTCTTGCTTCTTTCCGAGTTGTGAAAACCTAATTGGGTGCGAAGCCCTCCCTCCCTTCTTCGAAGGGCTACTACCGTAGTGCGAAGCCACACCCATCTTGATTCGCCCCCATCTCCCACCATCCATGTTCACCTTTTTCTACAACCATCCAACCTTCAAATCCATTGGTATTTTGCAGCCAATCCGTCCCTACAGTAGATTTCCATAATCTAGCCTTGCAAGAGGGCTGAAATTTCGGCGGAGCACCACGTGCGGATTGGAACTCGGATCGAGCTGAAACTTGGTGGTTGTGTGGCCTAGCCCTGACCGACGAGATCCAAGTTGGGGTTTTTTTGGGTTCGTGTGCCCCACACGTACGAACAGCCCTCAACGCATGTGCGTCAGGCTTGGCCTACTGTCCACATGTGCGGGCTGGCTTCAGGTTCATTCTCTCATCTCTTTCACTCCTCTCTTACTTGATTTCCTTAACTTTATCCCTAGATTGTCTTAAATCTCAATTTTTATGCCTTTTTCTTCGACCCTAGGGTTCTTCGAATTGAAACCTTTGAATCCCCTGGGTTTGGAAAATATTTCTGTGCATGTGTGGATGAATTTACTCTCCTTTGAGCATTGTTTGGTTTATAACTTTAATCGATCCAGCCTTAGCATGTGTAGGCCTGGACCCGCATAGATTCCCCCTTGATTGAGTGCTTGACTTTATGTGGGATGTGAAATTTTGTGTGATTGTTTTGAACTAGTATATGATCTAAAGCCTAGAATCTCGCATATCATTTTTAAAATTTCATGTCTTGTATCAAATTTGACATTAGAGCTTAGGGTTCTTATAGGGGAATGCACTTGCATGTTTAGGGTTTGGTCTATTCACATTTAGTTTGAATGAACTCTCATCATAGAGTCTTGTTGGATCATTTAGTTTCATTTAGACGCGTATAGTTGTGTTGAGGGTCTTTGAGTTGGGAAGTAGTTGTATGCCCGCATGTACTAGTCACGGTTTTAGTTTGCACCCCATGCTAAACATGGAGCAATTGCAAGAATCAATGGACAACTTAACCCGACAATTTGAGTCTTTGGGTAAGTGCTTGGAACAACGTATTGACCATCTCCTTGAACAAATTAATGTTACCCAATTAGAGACTTCCATTCGGGAAAACGCCACCATTGGGGATGATGCCCAATCTCAGGCAGGTGGTCAGGAGGATAGACCAAGGAATTGAGGTGGCTAAGAAATTGGTTATGGGCGCACACCTGTGCACCCACCCCGTGAGGGACATTAAGACCATTATGACCCCGATGCGTAACTCCTCAAGAGAGTTAAGAGTAGATGCCCTCACATTTGATGGCCACTTGGACTCTAATGCTTTTCTAGATTGGTCGACGGATATGGACCACTATTTTGAGTGGTATGATATGTCGGATGCTCGTTAAGTCCGATTCGCCAAGATGAAGCTTGTGGGCTAAGCAAAGAGATTTTGGGCTACTGTAGAGTGAAAGAAAGAAAGGGCGAGGGAGCTCTCAATAGTCCATTGGAGAGAAATGAAAGAAACTCTTAAGGAAAAATACCTCCCTTTTTCTTACCACTTGAGGTTGGTTGAGGAATGGTAGTCTCTTTGACAGGGTTCTATGAGTGTTGCTGAGTACATTGAGAAGTTCGAAGAGTACTTGATCCATTGTGAAGTTGATGGGGATCTCGTACTCACCCTTGCTCGATTCAAGACGGGCCTCAGTTTTGACATTAGGAGAGTTGCTCGCCAAGGACATAGAAACTCTTGAACAGATATATCAAGTAGTGTTGGAGGTCAAGCAATACCTCAAAGCATCTATGGGAAGGTGGTTTGAATTTTACAATTCTAGTGCTAAGGCCAACCCTTCTGGGGCTAAGCCTAGCACTGGGTACCAAAACAAACCTTCCAGTAGTTCTCAGTCCAGGCCCAATGATGATAAGGTAAAGAGGCTATCGGGTCTAACTCGCGTAGGAGTGGAGCAACTAGGTGTTTTAGGTGTCAAGGGTTTAGTCACTTTGCACACCAGTGCGGCACGAGAGAGGGTACCAAGGTGTTCCTTATTGATGGGCAAGTAGAAGTAGTGCCCCCAGAAAGTGACGGTCAGGAGGAAGAATATGAGCCAGCAGAAACCCCTAGTGATGAGGAAGAGGGAGTGTAAGAGTCTGCGACCCTAAGAGTTGTGCGTTGTGCGTTGTGCCTTTGTTTAAGCAAAGTATACCGACGATTGGCGCTGTAACACGATCTTCTATACCTATGCCAAGTGTGAGGATAAGAGTTGTAAGATGATCATGGACAGTGGTAGTTGTGCCAATGTGACATCAATTGGTACGGTGAGCCGTTTGGGCTTGAAGCTTGAAGCACATCCTCAACCCTATAGCACATCTTCAACCCTATAGCACATCCTCAACCCTATAAAGTGTCTTGGGTTGATGAGACTTCCATTCCAGTCTCGCATCGTTGTCTTGTCCCTATTCAGTTTGGATCATATAAAGATACACTCTGGTGCGATGTTGTTCCCATGGATGCTGGCTATATCATTCTGGGTAGGCCCTGACTCTATGACAGGGATGTTACCATATATGGTCGTTCAAATGTGTGTACATTCTGATTTGAGGGCAAGAAGGTCAAGCTAAATCCACTTCCACCTAAGAATATGACTAGAAAAGAGTTCACTACACAAAGTGGTGTGAGCGGCTCAAAAGAATTAAAGGAATCGAAGTCCAAGTCTAAGCCTCTCCATATTCTAAATGCCAAGGACTTTGAGCGAGAGACTGAGTCGAACTCGATAGTGTACGCCCTTGTGGTAGGGAGAGTGCACCAAAGGCTAGTGTAGAGTTACTCACTGAGGTTATTCTGGTAGTGGATGAGTTTCGTGATGTCTTTCCTCTGGATCTACCGGATGAGCTTCCCCCTATGAGGAACAAACAACAAGCCATTGATTTAGTCCTTAGGGCGACTCTACCAAACCTCCCTCATTACAGAATGAACCCAAAGGAGCATGCGGAGTTGAAGAGACAGATTGATGAGGTCCTAGAAAAGGGTTTCATTCGAGAGAGCATGAGCCCGTATGCTGTGCCTGCCCTTCTTGCATCTAAGAAGGATGACACATGGAGGATGTGTGTTGATAGGAGGGCCATCAACAAAATCACAGTTAAGTATTGATTTTCCATATTGCGTCTTGATGACATGTTGGATATGATGACCAATGCTACTATCTTCTCGAAAATTGACCTCAAAAAGTGATTATTACCAAATCCGTGTACGCCCTGGTGATGAGTGGAAGACAACCTTCAAGACGAAGGATGGACTATTAGAGTGGCTAGTTATGCCTTTTGGGCTGACTAACACCACAAGTACTTTCATGCATGTGATGACCTAAGTGTTGAGGCCCTTCATGAGAAAGTTCTTGGTTGTATACTTTGATGATATCTTGATTTATAGCATGACTAAAGAACACTTCAACCATTTGAGGCAGGTTTATGGGATCCTTGGAGCCGAGAAATTGTATGCGAACCTAAAGAAGTATGCGTTTTTGTCTAGTAGTGTTATCTTCTTAGGTTTTGTTGTTGGTGCGTAGCTTTCACGGCTTAGTCACCTACTTAGGCGGTTCATTCGAGGCTTCAGTTCCATTATGGCTCCCATCACGGATTGCATAAAAAAGGGAGAGTTTCAATGGACAAAGGTAGTCTCGAAGGCCTTCAAGGAGATAAAGGTCAGGATGATCGAAACTCCAATCACGCGACTTCCGGATTTTTTAAAGGTTTTTGAAATTGCATGTGACGCTTCAGGAGTCGGCATAGTAGAAGTACTTAGTCAGGAAGGGCACCCTGTCGCCGTTTTAAGTGAGAAACTGAATGAGGTGAAACAAAAATACTCCACCTATGACAAAGAGTTCTACGCGGTAGTGCAATCACTGCGCCACTAGCGTCATTATCTATTGCCGCAAAAATTCGTCTTGTTTTCAGATCACGAAGCCTTGAGATATTTGAACTCTTAGAAGAAATTAAACCCTAGGCATGCCAAGTTAGTGCAATTCCTTCAAGAATACACTTTTGTGCTTAAGCACTGTTAAGCAGAAAACATTCGTAACTTTGACTGAGATCATTGATAAAGACAGTCAAATCCCTTGATCTTCTCTAACAACCTTAACAAACCTCTCTTTTGTATTTTAAATTTCAAATCAAATGTTCGTTAGAGTTTTGTATTTTAAATTTCAAATCAAATGTTTGTTAGGGTTATTATTATGTTGTTATTTCCCTCTTTGTTTGTAAATCCAAATCTCTTGTAACCTACAATATCCTAAGTGTATATATATGCAATATACCTCTCGGATTTGGTCATGAAGCTAGAATTCTACACAATTCAATCTCTGTCAAGCACAATGCTGGTGTAGAGAATAAGCCGGCTGACGTGTTGAGTCGTTGAGTTGCGTTACTTGATTCTATGAGTGTCGAAGTCACGGGCCTCTAGCACATCAAAGAAGATTATTTCGAGTGTCCAAATTTTGGAGTTGTGTGCGCATCGTTGTTAGGGAGTCCGTCAGGAGCTAGCAGTGAGTACTTGATTTTAGACGGATATTTGTTTAGGAGTGACCACTTGTGCATAGCTTCCACCTCTCTCCACGATTTTCTTGTCTGGAAGTTATATTCAAGAGGGTTCGTAGGTTATTTTGGTTGAGACAAGACCATTTGCCCTAGTGGAGGACATGTTCTATTGCCCAAGCCTCAAGCGAGACATGGACAAAATTTAGGGCAGTGTTGTACTTGTCAGCTGGCAAAGCAAAAAAAACAGAGCACGGGACTATACATACCTTTGCCAGTTCCATTCGCACCGTGACAGGACATTAGCATGGACTTCGTGCTTGGGCTCCCCAAGACTATTCGGAAACATGATTCCATATTTGTTGTCGTGGACCGTTTTTCTAAAATGGCCGACTTCATTCCTTGTTCTAAGACCTTTGATGCATCTCATGTTGCCAAGCTGTTCTTTAGTGAGGTCGCCAAACTTCACGGGTTACTAAAAATCATGGTGTTTGATCGTGACGTGTGATTCATGAGTTATTTTTGAAAGACACTATGGCATATGATGAATACTAGGCTCTAATTTTCTTCTGCCTACCACCCTCAGACTGATGGTCAGACTGAGGTGGTTAATAGGAGCCTAGGGAGTTTGCTCAGATGTTTAGTGGAGGAGCACACCAGGACAAGGGACATAATACTATCTATAGCCGAGTTTGCATTTAATAGTTCTTCCAATAGGTCCACAGGTTTAAGTCCTTTTGAAGTTGTTACTAGTTATAAACCTAGGAAGCTTATTGATCTCGTTCCTATCTCATTGTCTCATTGACCATCAGAGTCTGCAGAGTCCTTTACGCATCACATTCATTCATTGCATCAAAAAATTAGGCAAAAGATCACTACTACTAATGAACGTTATAAATTTTTTGCAGACCAGCATAAACGTTTCAAAGAATTCAATGTAGAGGACTCTGTGATGGTCCGCATCAGGTCCGAGCGGTACCCTCAAGGAGTTGTTCGTAAATTACACGCGTGTAGCATTGGACCATTCAAAATTATAAAATGAAACGATCTCAATGCATATGTGGTAGATCTTCCACCTTCCATGGGAATTTGTTCCACATTTAATGTGGAGGATCTAGTTGCTTTTCAGGGGACCATTGATACATTGTCCGGCCCTTCGCCCAACCATCCTGATTCCCCAAACCTGTCCCTTGATCCATGGCCTCTTCTTGACCCATCTTCCCAGCTTCTACCTCCCATACCCACTCTTCCTACACCCAGAGAGGAGAGATGATATCCTGGACCATTGGATAGTATTGACGTTGGACGATGGATTTCAAAAGTTCCTGGTCAAGTGGAAGTCACGCCCAGCTTCAGAGAGTACGTGGCTAACTAAAGAGGAGCTTCAGAGACTTGATTTTGACATCTTGGAGCGGTTTAGGAGTTTTGTTTCGTTAGTGGCGAAATGTTCGCAGTTGGGGAGAGTTGATGGGAACATCATGCACACACGCATGCCCTCTACGCACATACGCGAGGAGGGCCCCACTATCGATTTGAATCGATGACAACGTCCAGGGAGGTCCTCCTAGTTAGAGGATCGCGTTTTGGTTCCTTGGAGTGGATCCGATCGTCATGCGAATCCCACCATGGGTTCTAATGGTCGTGGCCCGATATTCTAAACGATTTAGTAGTTTGAGTTTTGGTTGTTATTGTTATTAGGAACATCATGGACGGTTTAGATTGTTTTGGTTGTTATTGTTATTAGGAACATCATGGACGGTTTAGATTGTTTTGATTAATTGTTATTTGTGGTTACTTCATTTCTAAGTAATAGGTTGCGCACATGGCACGAGTTTTGGGGTATAGGATTTTATTATAAATAGGCACCCCTTGTAGTCTTTTTTCTCATTGATGATTGGAATAAAATTTATGCGTTTTCCTCCTCATTTCTGAATTGTGAAAACGTAATTGGGTACGAAGCCCTCCATTCTTCGAAGGGCTACTGCCGTGGTGCGAAGCCACACCCATCCCGTTTCGCCCCCATTTTCTACCATCCATATTCATCTTTTCCTACAGCCATCCAAACTTCAAATCCATTGGTATTTTGCATCGAATCCTTTCCTACAGCAGATTTCCAGAATCTGGCCCTGCAAGAGGGCTGAAACTTCGGCAGAGCACCACGCGCGGATTGGAACTCGGATCGAACTGAAACTTGGTGGTTGTGTGGCCCAGCTTTGACCGATCGGACCCAAGTTGGGGTTTTTTTGGGTTCGCGGGCCCCACACACGTGTGGATAGCCCTCAGCGCACGTGCGTTAGGCCTGGCCTGCTGTTGACACGTGCGGGCTGGCTTCAGGTTTGTTCTCTCCTCTCTTGATTTCCCTAATCCTAACCCTATATTGTCTTAAATCCCAATTTTTATGCCCTTTTCTTTGACCCTAGGGTTCTCCGAATTGAAACCTGTGAATCCCTTGGGTTTGGGAAATATTTTTGTGCATGTGTGGATGAATTTACTCTCCTTTGAGCATTGTTTGGTCTATAACTTTAATTGATCCAGCCTTAGCATGTGTAGGCCTGGACCCGCATAGATTCCCCTTGATTGAGTGCTTGACTTTGTGGGATGTGGAATTTTGTGTGATTGTTTTGAACTAGTATGATCTAAAGCCTGGAATCTCACATTTCATGTTTAAAATTTCATGTCCTGCATCAGAACAGTTTTTTTCATGTTGCAAAATTGGGAGTTTCTTGTTTAAGCTTCAGTTTCTTCCACCTTACGTAGAATATGGTCTGTTGCGATTTTTATAACTTTTGGTTCAGTTGATTTGGGTCCTGATGATTTGTGGCATCAATTCTGAGCAGTTTGCTTAAAGGATTAGGTGTGGTATTATCATCACCTGGACTGCATTGCGAATTTTGACAAAGACCAGATCCCGGTTTTCATTGTTCAAAGATGACCATTGATCTAGTGCTCCCGTGGTTTGCGAGTAGGAGAATGGACCCATCCTTCGTTGCATCTGGCACGAGACGAAAAAAAGAGGGCTTCATCTATCGATGAACAGTGGATTGACTCCGCTGTTGGCAATGGTTTTTCTCACCTTTCCCATCAGCGTGTTTGACAAAACCTTTGCTCTTGATTCATCAACTGGCATTCAAATAGAGAGCTTTCATTAATGCTAATTTGGAAGTTAGGATCCCTCAATGTTCTGCATTCTCAATGTTCTGCATTCTGTTGTTTAGTTGGGAGTCCAAGTTTTTCATACTCTTTTCACAATCTTCTATGCGTTGGCCAATTGCCTCTTTCTTTGAAATGCTTGAGCCTGTTATTGTTTAATTGCCATTTCCAACTGCAATCAGGCACGGCAGTAGATGGATCAAAATTGTATTAAATTATTGAACTCCGGTCCTACAGGCATAGCTTCTCTACTAATTCTCATATTCTGATGCAGGTTTTACTGGGATAGATGATCCATATGAGCCACCTTTGGATTGTGAGGTGTGTGTACTTTCAATCTTCAAAAATGTGTTCCAACCATAGTTCTAAAACTCGCTGACTTGACTCAATACTCAGCCGAGTCAACTCGAATATTTGAGTTTTTGAGCTGAGTCTCTGGGAAACTTGGGGACTGGGCCTGGCTCGGCTGGGCTTGGAGAGATTTGCTGTTACTCAAACCAGAGTCACTCACCTAACTGGCTGGATTTATATATTAGAAATATGTTGGGCAGTTAAAAAGAAAAAGTAAAATATGCTGGGAGCAAGATTTGAACCTCCAACCTCAACTGAAGGAGGCAACAACTCTACCAGTAAGTTGTTGGTAATGTTGTTACCCTTTAGTTATGTTTGACATTACTTAATACATCTAGCTATTTAAAATATCTACTAACATTCATAATATTTTCAATTTTATAATAAGTAAATATGGAGTCTGGTCAGGTTGGGTCAACTCGACTGGGCTGAACATAGAGTCAAGATGAGTTTTTGGGTTTTCAAATTATGGTTCTAACACGGTTGGCTATTCAGAAGTTATATGCCTGGATATATTACCCATGCAAAACAAGACTACCTTTCCAGAGTTGTCTGATTCTTTTAATCTAAACATAGCTTTCATTTTTTTAGAACTTTGAAGATTTTATTGTAAAGAGGCCAGAAGCCGAAATAATTACAAGAGAGAACAAAAAAAGAGAAATTACAATTGCAAATCTGCCCAACTTTCAGAAAACTGATCTGCTACAATTGCCTTTGCTTCGATTGCCTATACCATAACCAGCTCCTTTGCTGTAAGACAAAACTCCAAAGAGGTTCTTTTCCGATTTCTAAAACAGCGGTTATTCCTTTCCAACCATAAGACCAAGTTTCAGCCAGAAGACAATGACACCATATGTTCTTCCTATCTTCCCTTTACCCCTGCTATGCCAAGACAAAAAGAATAAGTCAATAGAACCTGGCATGATCCACTGAAAACCAAACTTGACGAGAAAACCCTCCCATACCTTCTTGGAAAACTTACAATGAATTAAAAGATGATTCACTGACTCGTGAGCCTGATACACATAAGACACATTTGAAAGAGCCATTCTTCTCTCCTGTAAGTCATCAACCGTAAGAACTTTGTTTCTTCCCAATAACCAACCTGAGGCCCCCACCTTCGGAGGAGCTCCATATCTCTAGACATATGTTGTATGACTCACCTCGTTGACATTTAAACCACCATTGAGAACCTGCCGAACTTTTCGTCTAACCACCTCATCAAATTGGTTCGTGATATCACCGGGCGAACCTGACTCAACAAATCCAACAAACTCAACAACTCCCCCACCTCATCCTTATTTAAATTCCTCCTACAAGGAGGAGCCCAAACATTTACATTCCCATGGAATGAAAATCATCTAGCCACTAACACATTCACCTCTTGTGATATCCTCGCTAAACGGGGAAACCTCTCCCTAAAAATTTTTCTCCTAACCAGACATCCTCCTAAAATCTAATACCTTCACCATTGCCCAAGTAAAAACCCACTCCCAACCAAACCTTATATTTTAAGGAGGCCACCCCTTTCGAAAGAAATGATGCCATATACAACGATGGAGCCTTAGTGATGTAGGGACATGTGATGACCTAATCCTAGATGCATGTATAATCAAGTTAAAGAATGTTTAAGTAAATACATGAATCAACTAACCCTTTCCAATCAAAGGGATTAGGTAAAATTCAACACAAAGATGAGGTCATTTGGTAAGGATCATGTCCCTTAGCATAAAATCGCGCAAACAGTAAAAATAGAGGACGTAGGGATATGAGGATAGCATAAGTCAGTCCACGGTCAAGTTTGGATATGATTCTACTGATTAACTATCCATGTTTTCCGTTCAAACTAGAAAGGGGGTATCCAGAGAGGAACGAAAGGGGTAAAAAGAACGAATGGTTCGAGATTAAGAAAGTACGGGTCCTTTTGTCATCAAAAGAAAATGAGGATGATTCTTACCTTTTCCTGCACCTCGAAGATTTAGAAAGAAGGAAACCTGAAATCGGGGTGAAATCCTCAACACCCAAGGGCCAATCATAAATCTTTAATCTCTTGAATAAAGAGGAAGAAAAAATATGAATTTCTATTCATTCAATAATAATGAAAATAAGGTTTCTCATAATGTATATATGAGCCATGGAAAAAGTAAAAGTGCACTAAAGCCCCTGAAAATAAGAAAAATAACAAGAAGACAAAAAAAATTAAAGAAAGTGTAATAAAGCCCCTGAAACAAGGAAAAAATAACAAAAATGCCTAAAACTAAAACACTCGTGTGGTAGGGCGTGAAATCCGACCCATGGATCTACGATCAGGGAACGGTTATGCCGTTCCTGCACTCGTGTGGTAGGGCGTGAAATCCGACCCATGCCATCCACATCAACTCCTTCGCTTTGGTACTCTGTCGGCGATGCCTCCTTCTCTGGTACACTCTAAAGGGTGCATCACTAATGTTCACATCACTTGGTCCAGTTAAAGTCTTCTTGAAAACCATACTTCCTACCTACAACTTCTCTCCATAAACTGCCCTCTTCAACTCCACACCTCCACACCCATATATCCAAGAGTGCTAAATTCTTTTCTCCTAAAACCCAAAGACCGGCATCCCCCTTGATTCCACGGTCTACAAACATTCTCCCACTTCATTAGATGAAACTAATGTTTTTCTTCTGCCCCTCCACAAAAAAATCTCTCTCAATTTTTTCAAGCTTATCCATCCATCACCGCTTTTGGACATTTAAATAAAGACATGTAGACACTAGTAAGTTGGACATCACTGCCTTAAATAGTGTGAGTCTTCCTGCCAATGACAGATGCCTACTCTTTCTTCTTGATAACTTACTTTTGATCCTTTCAATTACTTTATACCATAGATGTTTAGCCGGCTTCCCTATGCATAATGGCAACCCAAGATATGTTGATAGAAGCGAACCTTGTCTACAACCAAATGTCTTGCAAATGAGCCTACCTCCTTCCCTTGTCAAACCCACTCCCAAAATTTCACTTTTATTTGAATTCACCTTCAAACCCGACACTACCTCAAAACATATTATCAATCTTCAATTCATTTTCCTCGCACATAAGCAACGAGTCATCCACATATTGAAAATGTGATATTTGAAACTGAGAATTATCATCTTTGAAACCTTTAACTAAGCCCGACTGCTACTCCTTTATCAATTATCCTACTCAATGCCTCACTCCATAACTTTCATTATGCCCTTGAAAGATGGATAGATTACATGGGCTGTACATTGTTGTCCGTAACGAGACCTTCATGCTGCATCTCACGTCCAAACAAGATAGTTGCATGTGCCAGTATGTCTTGCTTAAATGCTCTTGCTCCGCAAAACTTAAAAATGGACTTTCGAATTTGCCAAAGCCAAATCCATTAATTTGACATATTCTAGGGCTTACCAAATTCATTATTATTATTATTTTTATTATTATTTTATGTTATTATGATCCCAAACAGGGGGCCTAGAGAAACTAAAAGGTGGAATTGTTTGGAGCCATCGCCACTGCTTTTTTAAATGAATTTTTAACTGTCTTTCTCAGATCGAAATACACCAGGAAAACGACATTTCTACTTCCCCCAGTGCTATGGCAGAACAAGTCATATCCTACTTGGAGGACAAGGGCTTCCTTCAGGCCTAGCTATTTACCCACCATTCCGAATTCTGTGGGGGTGCCTCTTGACTTCTGGAGCTACTTCCAACTTGCAAACCACAAGACGTAGCTGAGTTCTAAGTCATTTAATCGATTGATGGATTGATGGACACTATCACATAGCGTGTGACCACATGCCTCAACTTTGGCTAACGATATTAGAAGTTTAGAACAGATTTTGGTAAATGCTGTGTCCGATCGATCCTCTTTCTGCTGGAGAGTCGTAAATGTGCATCTTGTTCTGTGGCTACACCAGCTCTTTTCTTGCAGAAATGACGCGTTACTCCTTATTTTTCAGGCCCCTGCCAAAATAATGCAATTCCCATCAAATCCATCTCTCTTCCTTTAGCTACATAAGACCGAGGATAGTTTGAAAATTTGTTGAATGTAATCTGTGCTTTGCATTTAGTGTCTCCTGCTTTTCTTGTTTTTAGAAGGAATATGAATCAATATAGAAAAAAGAGAATGTTGCTTGTACATTTGGGAATCTATGAATATAGTAAAGCAGAAGTCACATTGCCACTGCCTATGTGGGTGGCCCTTTCCTTTCTTTATCCATTTCGCATCCAGTCCTTGTGCTGAAGTGAACTGAACTGCAAGGGTAAATCGTTCTTTTTAGGGAGACTCTGCCGGCTCATGGCCTTTCAGGAGCAAGTGTGGACTCAGAAATTTGTTCGAATCAACTTAGACCTGATGAAATTTTGAGCCAAGTTACTGTGAGAGACTAGAAACCAGGGACTTGGTTGGAAATTGGCAAGAACTCGATGCGACTCTGCATGACTTCAGTCAAGTGCGAGAAACTGGGACTCAAAATTGCACAGTTCAACCCGATTGAACGAGATTTCAGAGTTGCTGAGAAACTTGTTTGCATGTGCCTATGGGGCGATGGCCCAGCTTGTCCTTATTGGGCCCCTAAACTTGTTTGCATGTGCCCAGGCGAATAATGAACAGCCAATCTGACCTGTTGGTGCGGTCCAATCATCAAGTCTGGGCTGTCAAAAAGAAGGGATGGTTGATAGACGCTCGATATCTTTCTTATTCACCACATGTGGATAACTTGTTGAGGGCTTTATTAAAGGTGTTCTTTTTATTAGTGCTATCCTATCTACTTCTGGATAGATGATATATTTGGCTAGCTTTTAAAATTAGCTTTTACTTGGAATAGATAATTTTTGAC
Organism: Magnolia kwangsiensis; assembly: GCA_037074715.1. Taxonomy (NCBI): domain Eukaryota; kingdom Viridiplantae; phylum Streptophyta; class Magnoliopsida; order Magnoliales; family Magnoliaceae; genus Magnolia; species Magnolia kwangsiensis. The sequence goes on from CM073580.1 coordinate 91,088,836, forward strand.
TTCCGAATAGAACATAGGCATGGGTAAAACACTGTTTGGCAAGCTTTCGAATATACCTTCTGCTTCTACTTCTACTTGGGAATTAACTTTCGGTTTCTTAGGCTTGCTTCTTTTTCTTTGTTCATCGGACAATTATTGGGCTTACATGATGTGGACCAGATTCATGTGGGCCACACCTTTGATTAGGTTGTTTTAGTTTCTGCATTAATTGTGTGCTGATGTTGAAAATCAATGACCAGATTGAACTAATGTCGAAGCCGAAATGGTCTGATTCTATTGGTACTAAAGTTGAATGGTCATATTAGGCAGATATCAAAGTCCAATTGTTTAATGATTTCCAGAATGATTATGAATGCCCTGTTGTACCAATATCGAAGATGAATGGTATTCAGATGAATAATTCAATTAAGCTAATATTGAAAATCGATGTCCTAATTAGACTCATGTTGAAGATAGGTCCGATTAAAGTAATACTAAAGGTGAATGGTCCAACTGAACTGATATTAAAGATAATCGGATCGTTTATTTTTAAAAATTGATCCAAGTAGACTGTTGATTTTAACATCCCCATATATGGACAGTTCATCTTTAATATTGACCCAATTAGACATTGACTTCAAATTTAGACTACTGGGATAGTTAATCTTTCACATCCCTTTAGTCGAATCATTCATGTATGGTATTGTTCTAATTAGATCATTTATCTTCGATATTGATCTCAGTTCATTAATTTTTTATGTTAGTCCAATAGGACCACTCATCTCCACTTTCAATACAAACAGACTAGTCATATTCAAAACTGGTCCAATTATGATTTTTATTGGACCATTCATCTATAGTATTGATCAATTTGGACCCTGTGTTTGAGTTATTAGTATTGCTACAAGTTTCACTAGTTGGGGATATGAACATAATATTGTTATCACCAATAGCCAGAAATGTATCACTTACAGAGGAAAACATTGGGAAAACAAAAGAAAATGGTGGAATTTCTTAATGAGACATCAAATGATGCTAAAATATACTATAATTATATATTTAGAAATTAAATAATTACAAAAAGATGCATACATAATAAGTGTCTTTTTAATGGGGGTATAAAAGCATGTAACATTGACTTAGGGCCTGTTTGATTTCCAAGAGATTCAGTAAATACCTAGGAAATGGGTAATTATTACCATTTCCTCCATTTGAAAATCTAGGGAAACTTTTGCATTGGGAACCGGTTCAAATAGCTATTTAAAATTTTTGTACCACAAGATAATGTATATGATATATCAATTCCGTCCATATGTTTTACCACAATATTTTGAGGCATGAATCAGAAAATGAGGATGATCCAACATTCAGGTGGTCCACACCAAAATAAACAGTAGCTTCACAAAGTTTTTAACGGTAAGTATTCGATTCTTGTTTTCGTATGGTGTGGTCCACTTGAGTTCTGGATGTACCTCATTTTTTTGCTCATACTATAAATTCAAAAGGCATAATAGATGAACGGTGTGGATAAGCAAAACACATCACGGTGAGACCCATATATATTTTGTAATATTTTCAGTTTTCATGTCAAAAAAGTAAGCAGTCAAATCAGGTGCCTTGTAAATACACAGGAAATAATTTTTATTCCTTTTCCAGATATTTACCATTCCACTGGAAAATCAAACAGGCCCTTAAGGACATTAGAGAAACATTGAGAAAATTGTGGAATTTTTGATACATATATACATATAAAAATATGCATTTCATTATACAACCATGCACCATAAAAAAATTTAAGTAAAGATTTTTTTTTAATAAACAAAATTTTAGCGATATCAATATATTGGTGATATGATCGAAATATCACTGATACACTAGCAGTATAAGTGACGGTTGAAATTTGTAGTAAAAAATATTAGCAATGTGATGGGGTTTTTCCTCCTCAGTTCAGAGGAGAGACGGTGCAGTGGTTGAAATTTAGGAGGGTTTCATCGCGCTTCTCGACCGGTCGTAGGTGGTCTTCGACCGGTCGTGGGAGGCGCTCGACCGGTCATAGGTTTGAGCCCTAACACGACTCAAAGTCCAGCGAGTTGTTGTTAATTTTCTCCACGGTCTATGACCAGTCCTGGATGAGCTACGACCAGTCGTAGGTGGCTAGGACCAGTCCTGGAATTTTCAGGACCAGTCCTAGGTTACGCAGTTTTTGCGAAAAATTATGGATTTGAGTCCTTTCGCAACAGGGATGCGGAAAGGAGTTTCCTAAAACTATAAAAAGGGTCTCTAGGGTTTTTTAGAGTATAAGAAAAATACAAAAGGGTTTCCTAAAGGCTTTGCAAGGGTTTTGCTAAAGGGCTTAGGGTGTAAGAGAGAGAAAAGAGAGAGAGGAAGCTTGTGGAAGGGGGCCGTCGTCTCAGCGCTTCTACGTCCTCGTGATCGGTGAGATCTCTCAGTTTTATTTTTATTCTCTTATTGTTTATCCGCTCCTGCGTGAGTGACGAAGGTTGTAACGTTCTGCTTTCATAGTGGATTATTGATCTGGAAGAGGTCCCGTGGTTTTTACCTCTTTAAGGATTTTTCACGTAAAAATCTCTTGTGTGGTGCGTGATTGTTGCTTTGATTGTTTTCATTGCATTATTATCCCATAATTCTGGTTTGTTCTGGAGGGCTAGATAAGGTTTTGTGCAAGGCCCCCAACAAAGTGGTATCAGAGCGCTAAGTTCATTGAACGTGTAGGATCGGTTTGGAATTATAGAAGGTGGCTCATCCAGGATGATTAGCCTCAATGGTTCTAACTGGACTATATGGAAGGCTAAGATGGAGGACTTGCTTTATTTCAAGGATCTATATTCTCCAATTTTAGCCATATCAGTAAAATCCAAGGATATGTCTGATGATGATTGGAAGAAGTTGGACCGGAAGGCGGTGAGATTTATTAGACAATGGCTGGATGATTCTTTATTCCACTATGTGTCTACGGAAACCTCAGCCGCTAGCCTATGGTTGAAACTAGAAGGGCTGTATGAGAGGAAGACAGCCGGTAATAAGATTTTTCTGATAAGGCGACTTGTGAATCTCAAGTTCAAGAATAGTAGTTCTGTGGCCGAGCACATGAATGAGGTCAGCAATATAGTGAACCAACTCTCTTCAATGAAGATGGTCTTGGATGATAAATTGCAGGCTTTACTATTGCTTAGTTCGTTGCCTGACAGTTGGGAGACATTGGTGGTGTCTCTAAGTAACTCTGCACCAGACGGAAAGATATGCATAGAACAAGTTACTACCTGTCTCTTCAATGAAGAGATAAGAAGGAAGTCTCAAGGGTCTACTCAGTAAGAGGCCCTTGTGACACATGAACAGGGGAGAGGAAAGAACAGGAAGGGCGGGAAGGCCCGAGATAAATCAAGAGGCAAGTTGAGTAATAGGAAAGACGTTGAGTACTGGAATTGTGGTAAGAAGGGCCACTATAAGCATGAATGTCGTAAGGCTAAAAACGACAAGAAAGGAAAAGGAAAGGAGAAGGAAGATGAATCTGATTCTACTGCGGTCGCTTCAGATGGCGACGTTGTTATTATTCTTTCCACAGATCATGATGTTTGTCTCACGGCTACGGGTCAGGACACCGACTGGGTGATTGACTCAGGAGCTTCTTTTTATGCGACTCCACATAGGGACTTCTTCACAAGCTACAAGTCAGGTGATTATGAGACCGTGAAGATGGAAAATTCTGGCGTATCGAAGATCGTAGGGATCGGTGATATTTGTGTGAAGACCGATGTGGGCTGCACATTGGTTCTCAGGGATGTGAGGCATATCCCAGACCTTCGCCTCAACTTGATGTTGACGGGAAGGTTGGATGATGATGGCTATGAAAGCCGATTTGCTGGTGGGTGATGGAAGCTCATCAAGGGTTCGTTGATCGCAGCCAGAGGAAAGAAGTGTTGCACCCTATACAAGGCAAGTGTCAGTGTATGCAAGGGTGGGTTGAACGCAGCGGAAGATTCAGCTATAGATATGTGACACATGCGTTTAGGCCATATGAGTGAAAAAAGGCTTCAACTACTAATGAGGAAGCGGCTCCTTCCAGACGTGACAGGTATACCTCTCAAAACCTGTTTTGATTGTTTATCAGGAAAACAACATAGAGTTTCATTCATTAAAACTGCTTCTCATGTTAATAAAGTGCATGCATTAGACTTGGTTTATTCTGATGTGTGTGGTCCTATGAGGACAAAAACCTTGGGTGGGCATTGTATTTTGTTACTTTTATAAATGATGCATCTAGGAGGGTTTGGATTTATGCATTGAAATCCAAGGATGAGGTCTTTGGTGTGTTTAAGTTGTTTCATGCTATGGTCGAGAGAGAGACAGGTAGATCATTGAAGTGCATTCGCACTGATAATGGTGGTGAATACATTGGCGACTTTCACGAGTACTGCAAGTCCCTGGGTATAAGGCATGAACAAACGGTTCCCAAGACTCCCCAGCATAATGGTGTAGCTGAGCGAATGAATCGCACTATTGTTGAGAGAATCAGATGCATGTTATCCCATGTGAAGTTGCCCAAGAAGTTCTGGGGAGAAGCAATGCACACGACGGTGTATCTGATAAACAGGTCTACATTAGCCCCGTTGAATGGAGAAGTACCTGAGAAAGTGTGGATTGGACAGGATCCATCGTACAATCATCTCAGGGTGTTTGGATGCAGAGCATCCGTTCACGTACCGAAGGACGAGAGGTCCAAGCTCGATATGAAGATCAGGCAGTGTGTGTTCTTAGGGTACGATAATGAAAAGTTTGGATACAGATTGTGGGATCCGATCGAGAAGAAGCTCGTCAGGAGCAGAGATGTGGTTTTCTTTTAAGATCAGTGTATTTAAGACATTGGTAAGCCGGAGAAGAATCAGCTTAGTTCAGGTGAGTTAGAGGACATGGATCCGGTTATTCCTCCCGTGGTGCCTGATGATGGGGGAATGTTGAGGGTCAAATATTGCATATTAGACCCCAGATATTTTCTGGATTTACGAGCATGATACTGTTTAATGGCCCGTTTTAATCGTGTTTGTGATGCAAGGTGTAATTACAAGCTTGGACTGAAATAGGTGCCTAAAACATGGATTTAACGCTCTGATGACACTAAAGGCAAGGGATGGACTCCAGGGAACTAAGATCGGTGGAATTACACGTCAGGGATCCAAAAAAATAGAGAAACTGAAGTTCAAGTGGCCCGAAATTAGCTCAGAATGCAAGATCATAGGGTTCCCACCATCAGTTTGGCTCGAAACTTCATACGTGTCCTGAGGATAAGAAATTAACCATACATGTCAAAAATCAGCCATTGGATCGCTGTAGAAGTGGCCCAATGGATATATCAGCCCCTGAAATCATGATTTGAGGCCCGTATATCATTTGGATATGCTTCAGATTTGTTCCCAACGTATTAAATGAGCTGACAATGCGGATGAACGGAGTAGATTTCTCACGAGCATCATGATAGAGCCTGCATGTGTGTCGCATGTACATAAAGTACAGGTGCACGAGCCGTGCACGGGATTTCCCAACGTCGGTCAGCGCCGCTGACCGACGTCTCCTTCTCCAAATCAAAAACTCCAACAGCGTTTCACTGCGTTGGGAGTTTTTGTGTTGTAGGGTCCGCTCACTACTCTATTGAGTAATCTGAACCGTCCATTCGTTCCCTAAAGCGGCCAAAATCCGTGCCTAGGTGGCAGTTTTTCAATTGTCAGCGAATATTTGGTTCTGATCGTCCAAACGCAGGATGAAGGGTGGAAACAAAACAGCAGTGGGACACACCAAAACTCGACAAAAACCAGTCTATTCTGACCGAAATTTCGATAGAAATCTGATGGACGGGGTGAATTTCATCAAAAACATCAAAGTGGGGCTCATCGAACACGTCAGCGTACTCTGTTACGCAGGTTGTGCGTCCGTGAAATTCGGACGCCGTGGGCCGTTCTACGGTCAGGGGCGTGATCGGATCAATGATCCTGACCGTCCAAATTCACGAGAGGTGGGTCTAGACTCCGTCCACAAATCCAAATTAGAAATTTTGGACGATCAGTCGTCCAAAATCTGCATTCAAACATAGTGTGTTTGCTGTATTTCTACTGCGTAAAATAGGTTACGCAGTTGGATTTTTGCTGCGGAATTGATGGCGGTACTCCACTGACTCTCTATGCACGCCATCTGATCGTCCTTCATACCTATAAAAAGAGAAAAAAAGAACGGAAAAAAGAAAAAGCGGGAGCTTGGGACGTTGAAGGCAGCCACGAGCAGGAGAGAGAGAGAGAAAGAGGAGAGTGTTTTTTTATTTTTTTTCTTTTCTTTTTCTTTGTTTTCTTTCTTCTTTTCCTTTGATTTGTGTAGAGATCTAGCCCATTCATGTCTGACTAAACTTCTTAGCTAGGGCTAAGAGGTGAAGCTTGTAATGAGATGGGAGATTCCATACTTTTAATTTAATTTTAATATATGAATTGACGTTTATTTTAGTTTGATTAGTATAGAAATATTTTTAGTCTTTAATGGTCTGTTGTGACTGAAATTACAATGGGTCTGCAATGGCTTTGAGCATTTCTTCTTCTTCTTTATGTTTATGACGTCAGGAAGCTCTGTTGTTCAGCATCGTCTTCTGGGCATGGTCGGATGATGGTACCCTTCCTAGCCTTCATACATGTGATTGGTTGGTAATTAATTTAATTCTGTTGTTTGCCATAGTCTCTTGGGCATGGTTTGGTGATGAAATTTATTCTAATTCATATACCTTTCATCTATTTGAAAACTAGATCAATGACAGTTCAGTAATTTTCATGATTTTTGATGCGAGTATAAGATCTCCCTGATCTTTACAAGTGGATCCTCTGAATTCCTAGTTTCCTTACCTCTGATTTCTCCTATAAGTTTTAGATTAATAGTTTACAATTATTCCTCAATTTATAATTCAATTCAGATTTCATCTCATTCTATTTCTATTTCCAGTTAATTTTAGATAATGTACAAGTTTCAGTCCCTTGGGATTCGACCTCGGTCTTACCGAGTTATTACTACATCACAACCCTGCACTTGGGGAGTGAACAAGTTTTTGGCGCCGTTGCAGGGACTGTCGGCTACATTTTTCTGAAATTAATTAGTTTTAGGATTAGTTTAAGATTAGGTTTAGATGTTCTTTATTTTTAGAAACTAACGTGTCCTTCTTGTTTTTTTAGGCCTCTGAGATAGTTTCTAAATTGGTAAATTCTTTCTTAAATTCTTCCTTTCTATTCTAGATTTAGATTAAGATTTATTTCTTCTTTTTAGTAAGTTTCTAACTCTAATTCTTTTAAGGTTCCTAACCTTGTTTCTGTTTTAGAATTTTTCCATAAGTTTTTTTTATTTAGGAATTAACCGGATTTTTCTGTTTTGTAGGAAACTTCTAATTTAGTAAGCTCTTTCTAATTTCTCTTTCTTTTTTTTAGAAATTTTTTCTTTTCTCTAGGAATTAGTTTACTTTTAATTAGGACTTTCTATTCTTAGAAACTAACTTATTTTGTTTTATTTTGCAGATTCTTAACCTAGGACTCCAAATTTGGTAACTTCTTTCCATCTTTTCCTTTTATTTTCTAGATTTCTTCTTCCTTTCTTTTAGGTTTAAGTTAGAATTTGAGGGCTGAGTGTGTTTTATGCCCCAGTGGGCACGCGACAACACTCGACGTCTCGTGACTGAAGGAGGATTAGTTGAGGGGTTGACTGTCCATCGCAGGACTAGACACCACTTGAATTCTCCTGAGTTAGAGGACGTTATGGCTGAAAATCAACCTCAAGCACTACCCCAACCAAGGGTTGAGGAAGTACATGATGAGAATAAGGTACATCAGGCACCCCCGCCTCGTACTTTACCAGATTATTTACAACCGGCGGGGGTGAATACGCCCTAATGCGTGATTTTTCCTGAGAATACAGGACATATGGACATCAAGCCAGGGGTTATCCAACTCCTTCCCAAGTTCCATGGGCTTGAATCTGAAGAACCATACATGCATCTGAAAGAGTTCGACGAAATCATAGGCACCTTATATTTCCCTAATGTATCTGAAGATACTATTAGGCTGAAACTCTTTCCATTTTTCTTAAAAGAAAAGGCCAAGACGTGGTTACATTCACTGCGTCCTAGATCCATTGGCACATGGAATGATATGCAGAGGGAATTTATAAAGAAAATTTTCCCACATCATAAAACAATCACCCTCAGGAGAGCAATCATGAACTTTGCCCAAAAGGAAGATGAAACATTATTCCAATGTTGGGAAAGGTTCAAGGATCTGGTTAATGCATGGCTACAACATGGCTTTGAAATATGGCGCATTACGAATTTTCTCTATGATGGGCTAACATCTTCCATGCGCCAAATGGTCGAGACAATGTGTAACGGAGAATTCATCAATAAAAATGTCGACGAGGTATGGGATTACCTCGATAGTCTCGCTGAAAAAACACAATCATGGGACTATTACCCAAGGACGAACACTACGTCTAGGCCGACTCATTCAAGCGAAAAAGGAGGAATATATCTCCTGAAAGAGGATAATGATCTTAACGCTAAGGTGACCAATCTCACCAGAAAATTTGAGGCCAAGGAAGGAAGGAAGGAAAAGGTTAATGAAAGTGTTTGCGGCATCTGTGATTACAACATTCATACTACTGAAAATTGTCCTTCAATACCGCCTTTCGAGAAGTATTGAATGAACAATCTAATGCCGTAAATAACTATCAAAGACCTTTCAATGGACCACCCTCTAATACGTACAATCCTGGATGGAAAAATCATCCGAATTTTAGTTGGAGGAACGGAAAAACTGCTACCCCTCAAGGTTTCTTCAATCAAAATCTAAATCAGGGGAGACCTAAAGAAGAACCGGCTCAAAATTCTGTTCAAGAGCTGACGCAGATAATGCGGGATTTCATACAAAAGATAGATTCACGTATGATGTCTATAGAAAAGGGGATGCTTCCTGTACAACCAATCCCCAATCCTAAACCGCAATACGAGACAGGTAATCCCAGCTCTTCAAATCAAATGGGGCACGTTAAATCCATCACCACTCTTAGGAGTGGGAAGGTCATTGATAAAATCCTTCCGGTTATGCCTAAAAAGCCTCAAGAACCAGAAGAGGACAACAATGATGGATCTAGTAACGCCCCATAAAAATTTAAACCGGAACCTCTAGAGAAGCCAGTTGCTCCATTTTCCCAACGGTTGGTTGAACCAAAACGTCTCTCTAACTCTCAGGATATCCTAGAGGTGTTGAAACAAGTGAAAGTCAACATTCCTCTGCTTGATGTTGTAAAACAGATTCCTTTATATGCTAAATTTTTAAAGGACTTATGCACTACCAAACGACGGAAAAGTGTTCAAAAGAAGATCTCCTTGACTGAGAAAGTGAGTGCCATCCTGAAACAAGATGTGCCGTAAAAATTCAAAGATCCCGGTTGTCCAACCATATCATGTGTAATCGGAAACTATCGAATTGATCACGCATTTCTTGACTTAGGAGCAAACGTCAATCTGATTCCCTATTCGGTATACCAACAGTTAGACTTGGGTGAATTAAAACCCACTCGAACCACACTACAACTTTCTAATCGTTCTGTTCGTGTACCAAGAGGGATCATCGAGGATGTGTTGGTTCAGGTTGATAGATTCTACTACCCTGTTGATTTTATCATCTTGGACACCGAACCCATCAACGACATGAGCACTCAGATTCCCGTCATCCTTGGTCGCCCATTCCTGTCCATTTCAAATGCAATTATCAATTACAGGAATGGCGTTATGACTATGTCTTTTGAAAATTTGACATTGGAATCGAATATCTTTTTTAATAACGGCAGCAACTCAGAGGATGATGACAATTTCCATGATGTTAACATGATTGATTCTTTTGTGGAAGATAGAACACCTCTCACCTTATCCTCTGATCCTCTAGAGACGTGCCTGGCCCACTCCCATGATCTTGATGATGATATAATTAGGGAGACATGTGCCATTCTAGATACTGCACCGGTACTTGAAGTTAACCGGTGGAGGTCACAAATTGAAGAATTGTCCCAAACTGATGTAGTGCCTTTACCGTCTAACCTCAAGCCACCGAAGCTTGACCTAAGACCTTTACCCTCTGATTTAAAATATGTCTATTTAGGTCAAGATGAGACATATCCGGTGGTGATCTCTGCCCACCTGGAGAAAGAACATGAGAGTATGCTGATATCTACTCTCATTGAGCATAAGGGAGCTCTTGGATGGACAATAGCGGACCTCAAAGGAATTAACCCATCGATTTGTACTCACTGCATATATCTTGAGGATAATGCAAAGGCTGTTCGGCAATCACAACGTAAACTAAATCCAAACATGAAGGAAGTGGTTAAGGCCGAGGTTCTCAAACTATTGGAAGTGGGGATCATATACCCCATATCCGATAGTCAATGGGTGAGTCCAACTCAGGTGGTTCCTAAGAAGTCCGGGATCACCATCATAGCCAATGCCAATAATGAACTCGTGCCGACCAGAGTTACTACTGGTTAGAGAATGTGCATTGACTACAAGAAGCTGAATACCGTCACTAGGAAGGACCACTTTTCTTTGCTCTTTATAGATCAGATCTTGGAAAGGTTAGCTGCTCATTCCTATTACTGTTTCCTTGATGGGTATTCAGGTTATAATCAGATTGAAATCACCCCTGAAGATCAGGAAAAGACCACATTTACATGTCCCTATGGCACCTTTGTTTACAGAAGGATGCCATTCGGGTTATGTAATGCCCCTGCCACCTTTCAGCGATGTATGATAAGTATCTTTTCTGACATGGTGGGGAAATATTTAGAGGTCTTCATGGACGATTTCTCTGTTTTCGGTTCATCTTTCAGCAAGTGCTTAGCGAATCTTAAATGTGTGCTGAAAAGATGTGAAGAAAAAAATCTGGTACTTAATTGGGAGAAGTACCATTTCATGGTTCAAAAGGGAATTGTCCTTGGGCATATCATCTCGTCCAAAGGAATCGAGGTAGATAAGGTAAAAATCGATCTTATCTCTAACCTATTTCCACCCAAGAATATCAGAGAGGTGCGATCCTTCTTGGGACACGCAGAATTTTACCGACGATTCATAAAGGACTTTAGTCTCCTCTCTCGTCCTTTATGTAATCTTCTTCAAAAGGATGCACCATACGAGTGGACTGAGCACTACCAAGAAGCTTTCACTAAGTTTAAGGGCATGTTAACCACTGTACTTATCATGCAGCCACCCGACTGGAGTCTTCCTTTTGAACTTATGTACGACGCATCTGATTATGCTCTTGGAGCGGTTCTAACCAAAGAAAAGATAAACGGCCTTACGTCATTCACTACGCAAGTAGGACTCTAAATCCTACCCAAGTGAACTACTCGACTACGGAAAAGGAACTCTTAGCCGTAGTGTTCGCTTTGGACAAATTTAGATCCTACCTGATCGGATCTAAGATCATCATCTACACAGATCACGCGGCACTTAAGTATCTTCTTTCTAAGAATGATTCTAAACCCCGCCTGATACGATGGATCCTTCTACTCCAAGAATTTGATTTATAAATTAAAGACAAAAAGGGAGTAGAAAACGTAGTAGCCGATCATCTTTCTCGCTTTAATACCTCTGATTCCCTTGAGGCGACCCATATCAATGACATGTTCCCTGATGAACAACTATTTAGAGTCTCCCATTCACCTTGGTTCGCTGATATTGCTAATTATCTTGCTACAGGTGTCATACCGATACACTGGACGTCACAAGATAAGAAGAAATTCTTTACCAAGGTACGTAACTTTTTCTGGGATGATCCACATTTGTTTAAATATTGCCCAGACCAAATCTTAAGGAGATATGTGCCAGACGATGAGCATCAGAGTGTCATCTCCTTCTGTCACTCACAGACCTGTGGTGGTCACTTTTCTGCTAAAAAGACCATGGCCAAGATTCTACAGTGTGGCTTTTACTGGCCCACTATGTTCAGGGACACTCATGAGTTTTGCAAAGCTTGTGAGCGTTGTCAAAAATTGGGAGCATTGTCCCATCGAAATATGATGCCTTTGAATCCCATCCTTATCATTGAAGCATTTGATTGCTGGGGCATTGATTTCATGGGACCATTCCCCCAATCATTTAGAAATCTATATATTTTGCTCGCCGTAGACTATGTCACTAAATGGGTCAAAGCAATTCCGTGCCGTAAAAATGACCATCGCACGGTCATTAAATTTTTGAAAGAAAATATCCTGTCGCGGTTCGGAACGCCTCGAGCCATCATTAGTGACGGGGGCTCACACTTCTACAATATACCATTCAAGAGTTTAATGAAGAAATACGGTATCTCTCATAAGGTGAGCACCCCATACCATTCACAGACAAGTGGACAAGCTGAGATTTCCAATAGGGAGATCAAACATATCCTAGAGAAAACGGTTAACCCTAACCGTAAGGATTGGTTAATTCGATTGACCGACATCTCCCTTTAGACTTGTCTATGGGAAAGCTTGTCACTTGCCCGTGGAATTGGAACATAAAGCATACTGGGCGATCAAAAATATAAATTTCAATCTGAACAACGCTGGCTCGTTACGCAAACTTCAATTAAATGAACTTGAAGAAATCTGGAACGATGCATATGAAAACTCGAGAATTTACAAGGATAGGATGAAGGCGTTTCATGATCAACATATTCTACGGAAATCATTCACGCCAGGTCAGAAAGTCCTTTTGTACGATTCTCGACTACATCTCTTTCCGGGTAAGCTTCGATCTTGTTGGACCGGCCCTTACATTGTTATCACTGCTTATCCTCATGGGGCCGTCGAGATAAGAGATCCCGACAATGGCAAGGAGTTTAAAGTCAATGGACATCGATTAAAGCCATTTGTCAAGGCATTTGATTCAGAGGACATGTCCATGCCTCAGATTGCTCCTGTTTACCAGGACTGATCTCCTAGTCTAATGGAGGTATAGGTAGGTTTATCGCTTTCATAGGACTAGGATTGTTGCTTTATTTGTCTGGCTGAAGACGGTAAATTTAGCACTCCTGGGAGGCAACCCATCTTTTCATTTCATTTTTCTAGTTAGATGATTCAATGTTTGTGGGTAACATTACTGCAAACCCTCACGAGACTACAACTCGTCCACTAGGGGTAACCTAGGGGTTTAAAGGCTTGTTGCATACGCTAAATGCAATCGAGAGCACCTGCGAAAGTGGTATAGGTAGGATTTTATTTTCGTTATTTTTGTTTTTCTTTTTCTCTCGTGCTAACCTGCTCTCTCCTAGCAATCTCTTGAAAAATCTCTATTGATTCGTTATCCAGGTACTATCTTCCCATCACTTCTCATTTACTTTTGTTGTCCCATGTGCATTGCATACTCATATCTTTTACATTGAGGACAATGTAGATTTTAGGTTGGGGGTGGGGGATTAGGTTACCTAATCAGTGTTTTTCTTGGTCATGAGCAAAAATTGTGAAAATTTTTAAAATTTTTCTGAAAATTCCTATGAATTCAAAATGATTTTGACAGATATCCCTAATTTATATTTTCAAGATACGTGATGTTGGTAATTTCGGACTCTGGGATTCAGTATCTGTTAAATTTCACAGTTAAGATCGAGTTATTAATCCATGATTAGAAGTTGTAAACATTGATTGAGTCATGATTTCACATGTCACGTCTCGCCTACACATTTAGATTTCAGTTCCATATCGAATGATTAACTTGGTAATCACTGAGCATGAAAGGAACCAGCCTGAAATATCTTGCCATCATGGTATAAAAATTGAAAAGGTTGGATAATTCATCTTCACCATAGGTTTGCTCCCTATAGGTATAGAGTTAATTCCCCATGAATGATATGTGAAAAAGGTCTAGGAGTACGGTCTTCACCATAAGTTTGCTCCCTATTGGTAAGGATTTGATTCCTCTTTTTGTCATGACTATTAATGGAAAAATAAAAAGTTGAAAAGATCAAAAGATGTAATTTATGAGGCAAGTTTGGTTATCATGAATTCTCTTGCTGGTTACCAATGAGATCCTGAAATAACAAATTCAATCTTAATGTGATTAACTGAGATTCCACTATACACTCATGGATCATAATGTTCAGAATTTGTCTGATTTATGGAATAATATTTTGAACTTCATTAGGAAGTTTACCATGCGCTTGGGTCCAGGAGAAAATAATTCCCAACATTCATGAATCTTAAAATTCTAATATTTGAATTGTTTTTCGAAAGAATCATTCAAGTTCATAGGAATCATCTTCTAATTTTCAACTTATTTTTCGCATATTTTGCTCGAGACTAGCAAAATACTGGTTGGAGGTTGTGTTGAGGGTCAAATATTGCATATTAGACCCCAGATATTTTCTGAATTTACGAGCATGATACTGTTTAATGGCCCGTTTTAATCGTGTTTGTGATGCAAGGTGTAATTACAAGCTTGGACTGAAATAGGTACCTAAAACATGGATTTAACGCTCTGATGACACTAAAGGCAAGGGATGGACTCCAGGGAACTAAGATCGGTGGAATTACACGTCAGGGATCCAAAAAAATCGAGAAACTGAAGTTCAAGTGGCCCGAAATTGGCTCAGAATGCAAGATCATAGGGTTCTCACCATCAGTTTGGTTCGAAACTTCATACGTGTCCTGAGGACAAGAAATTAACCATACATGTCAAAAATCAGCCATTGGATCGCTGTAGAAGTGGCCCAATGGATATATCAGCCCCTGAAATCATGATTTGGGGCCCGTATATCATTTGGATATGCTTCAGATTTGTTCCCAATGTATTAAATAAGCTGATAATGCGGATGAACGGAGTAGATTTCTCACGAGCATCATGATAGAGCTTACATGTGTGTCGCATGTACATAAAGTACAGGTGCACGAGCCGTGCACGAGATTTCCCAACGTCGGTCAGCGCCGCTGACCGACGTCTCCTGTTCCAAATCAAAAACTCCAACAGCGTTTCACTGCGTTGGGAGTTTTTGTGTTGTGGGGTCCGCTCACTACTCTATTGAGTAATCTGAACCGTTCATTCGTTCCCTGAAGCGGCCAAAATCTGTGCCTAGGTGGCAGTTTTTCAATTGTCAGCGAATATTTGGTTCTGATCGTCCAAACGCAGGATGAAGGGTGGAAACAAAACAGCAGTGGGACACACCAAATCTCGACAAAAGTCAGTCTATTCTGACTGAAATTTCGATAGAAATCTGATGGGCGGGGTGGATTTCATCAAAAACATTAAAGTGGGGCTCACCGAACACGTCAGCGTACTCTGTTACGCAGGTTGTGCGTCCGTGAAATCCGGACGCCGTGGGCCGTTCTACGGTCAGGGGCGTGATCGGATCAATGATCCTGACCGTCCAAATTCACGAGAGGTGGGTCTAGACTCCGTCCACAAAGCCAAATCAGAAATTTTGGACGATCAGTCGTCCAAAATCTGCATTCAAACGTAGTGTGTTTGCTGTATTTCTACTGTGTAAAACAGGTTACGCAGTGGGATTTTTGCTGCGGAATTGATGGCGGTGCTCCACTGACTCTCTATGCACGCCATCCGACCGTCCTTCATAGCTATAAAAAGAGAAAAAAAGAACGGAAAAAAGAAAAAGCGGAAGCTTGGGACGTTGAAGGCAGCCACAAGCAGGAGAGAGAGAGAGAAAGAGGAGAGTATTTTTTTGTTTTTTTTCTTTTCTTTTTCTTTGTTTTCTTTCTTCTTTTCCTTTGATTTGTGTAGAGATCTATCCCATTCATGTCTGGGTAAACCTCTTAGCTAGGGCTAAGAGGTGAAGCTTGTAGTGAGATGGGAGATTCCATGCTTTTAATTTAATTTTAATATATGAATTGACGTTGATTTTAGTTTGATTAGTATAGAAATATTTTTAGTCTTTAATAGTCTGTTGGGACTGAAATTACAATGGGTCTGCAATGGCTTTGAGTATTCCTTCTTCTTCGTTATGTTTATGACGTCAGGAAGCCCTGTTGTTCAGCATCGTCTTCTGGGCATGGTCGGATGATGGTACCCTTCCTAGCCTTCATACATGTGATTGGTTGGTAATTAGTTTAATTCTGTTGTTTGCCATAGTCTCTTGGGCATGGTTTGGTGATGGAATCCATTCTAATTCATATACCTTTCATCTCTTTGAAAACTAGATCAATGGCAGTTCAGTAATTTTCATGATTTCTGATGCGAGTATAAGATCTCCCTGATCTCTACAAGTGGATCCTCTGAATCCCTAGTTTCCTTACCTCTGATTTCTCCTATAAGTTTTAGCTTAATAGTTTACAATTATTCCTCAATTTATAATTCAATTCATATTTCATCTCATTTTAGTTCTATTTCCAGTTAGTTTTAGATAACGTACAAGTTTCAGTCCCTTGGGATTCGACCTCGGTCTTACCGAGTTATTACTACATCACAACCCTGCACTTGGGGAGTGAACAGGGAGTAAAACGAGGTGTAGAGGATGAGGGGGTTCCTATAGAAGATGGATGGGGGGAGCAGCCCCCACTTGATACACCTGTTGAGCCACAGGTGAGGAGGTCATCTAGGGACATGCAGCCGTCCAAGAGGTACTCACCGCATGAGTACATTATGCTGACTGATGGGAGAGAGCCAGAAGACTATTCTGAGGCCTTAGCCGACGAGCATAAGGAGGAGTGGTTGAAAGCTATGCAAGAGGAGAATGAATCCTTGCATAAGAACCACACCTATGACATGGTGAAACTACATAAGGGCAAGAAGCTTTGAGCAACAAGTGAGTGTTCAGAAAGAAGGTTGAGCAGAAGAATTCATAGACGAGATTTAAGGCCAGACTTGGGGTAAAAGGGTTCGGTCAGAGGAAAGGCATAGACTTCGAGGAGATATTCTCACCAGTGGTGAAGATGACATCCGTACGGGTGTTGCTTGGGTTGGCAGCTAGCATGGATCTAGGGATAGAGCAGTTGGACATTAAAACTATTTTTCTCCATGGTGACCTGGAAGAAGAGATCTACATGCACCAACTAGAGGGGTTTGAAGTCAAGGGCAAAGAGCATATGGTGTGTAGGCTGAGGAAGAGCTTGTATGGGGTAAAACAAGCTCCACGGTAATGGTACAAGAAGTTCGATTCGTTCATGTTACAGCATGGGTATGGCAGAATGGAGTCGGACTACTGTGTGTTCACGCGCAAGTTCTCAGATGGTGATTTCTTAGTTATGATCTTATACGTTGATGAAATGCTCATCATGGGAAAAGACATCAAGAAGATCGACAGGCTGAAATAGGAGTTGGGCAAGTCTTTTGTGATGAAAGACTTGAGCCCGGCTAAACAGATCCTAGGAATGGAGATAACCCGTGACAGAAGTAGCAGGAAGCTTTGGTTGTCACAAGAGCAGTATATTGAGAAAGTCCTAAAGTGGTTCAATATGAATGTAGCGAAGCTGGTCAGTACTCCACTGGATGGTCACTTCAGATTGAGCGACAAAAAGTGTCCCAAGACGAAGGCAGAGGTGGAAGAGATGCAGAAGATACCTTATGCGTCAGCTGTAGGAAGTTTGATGTATGCTATGGTGTGTATACGCCCAGATATAGCATATGTGGTTGGTGTGCTCAGCCGGTATCTTGCCAATCCTGACAAAGAACATTGGGCAATGGTGAAATGGATACTGCGGTATCTAAGAGGCTCATCCAGGTTGAGCCTATGCTATGGTGACGAAAAACCTGTGCTAGAGGGCTACACAGATGCAGATATGGCAGGCGACATAGACTCTAGAAAGTCTACGTAGGGGTTCATGTTTACGTTTGCAGGGGGAGCGGTTTCTTGGTAGAGCAAGCTACAGATGGTCGTAGCATTATCGACGATAGAGGCCGAGTACATTGCAGTCACAGAGGCATGTAAAGAGATGCTTTGGATGAAGAGGATCCTACAGGAACTTAGCCTGAAGCAGGAGGAGCACGTGGTCTATTGCGATAGTCATAGTGCTATACACTTGAGCAAGAATCCAAGTCAGCATTCCAAGTCGAAGCACATAGAGATTCGGTATCACTAGATCAGGGATACTTTGGAACAGAAGGTGTTACAGCTTGAGAAGGTCCACACGGACGATAATGGGTCAGACATGATGACCAAGGCTTTACTCAAGGGAAAGTTTGAGGTTTGTAGAAACCTGGCTGGCTTGAAGAATGTGAATTCCTCCTGAGTTGAAAAGAGAGAGATTTGATGAGGTTTTTCCTCCTCAGTTCAGAGGAGAGACGGTGTATTGGTTGAAATTTTGGAAGGTTTTATCGTGTTGCTCAACCGGTCGTAGGTGGTCTTCGACCGGTCGTGGGAGGCGCTTGATCGGTCGTAGGTTCGAGCCCTGACACGACTCAAAGTCTAGCGAGTTGTTGTTAATTTTCTCCGCGGTCTACGATCAGTCCTGGGTGAGCTACGACCAGTCGTAGGCGGCTAGGACCAGTCCTCGAATTTCCAGGACCAGTCCTAGGTTACGCAGTTTTTGCAGAAAATTATGGATTTGAGTCCTTTCGCAATAGGGATGCGGAAAGGAGTTTTCTAAAACTATAAAAAAGGTCTCTAGGGTTTTTCTAGAGTATGAGAAAAACACAAGAGGGTTTCCTAAAGGCTTTGCAAGGATTTTGCTAAAGGGCTTAGGGTATAAGAGAGAGAGAGAAAAGAGAGAGAGGAAGTTTGTGGAAGGGAGCTGTCATCTCAGTGCTTCTACGTCCTCGTGATCGGTGAGATCTCTCAGTTTTCTTTTTATTCTCTTATTTTTTATCCGCTCCTGCGTGAGTGACGAAGGTTGTAACGTTCTGCTTTCATAGTGGATTGTTGATCTGGACGAGGTCCCGTGGTTTTTACCTCTTTGAGGGTTTTCCAAGTAAAAATCTCTTATGTGGTGTGTGATTGTTGCTTTGATTGTTTTCATTGTATTATTATCCCATAATTCTGGTTTGTTCTGGAGGGCTAGATCCTAAGGTTTTGTGCAAGGCCCCCAACACAATGCACTAGCGCTATTGATATATTGGCGATACAAGCAACACTTGAAATTTACACAACCAAAAATATTGGCGATACATTGACAATATTAATACATCAAATACTTCGCGATATATTGCCGATACTTGAAATTTTGAACTAATTGGACCATTCATTTTTAATATCAGTGTAATCAGACTATTACTTTTGATATCGTTTGAATTTGACTGTTTGTCTTCTATACCGGTCCAATTAGGCTACTGATTTAGTGTCATTAGAGTCGAAACATTTGACATTTGTCCAATTGAGCAATTGATTTTCAATATAGGCACAATTAGACTAATCAATGACAAAGACTAGACCAACCATCTTGTGACCTCCCCTATGATTATGGTTCAAACTTGTAGCCTACATTGAATTGGATTCTCCATCATGTGGGTCTAATAATTGTCGGGAAGAGAGATGTGTGAGTCTGAGGATGAGCTATGCTAAAATGGCATGCACAATAATTTTCCTTGCTTGGCCTTAAAGATGAGTGACTTTGGTCATTTGTACATGTCAACACCCTTGACCCAACTTTTCCTCAATTCGGGTCCTTACTCATGCCTTGGCGGTATGCTCAAAAGAGTTTCAAAATGAGGTCATTGGTTTTGAGCACCCATTGTGGTGTAAGTGTGTGGGTGTGAGTGCGTGTGTAAAAAAAAAATTCCTCAATTCTCCATTAATGTGTGCGATAGATGGTAACCCACATAGCTTTGTTGGAAAGGCCAAAAGTTTCTCTTATTATAGGCTTAATTCCCTCTTCCAATGTAAAAATCAAATCCTAAGTAGGTTTTCTTTTCACGTGTTATCTTTAGTATAATATAAATTTTTCTTTCATAATTAGGCTTTGTTGTAGGCACCGAAGTGTGCAAGTGTATGCATGTGTGGGCCACCGAATATAAAACAAGCTAACACTGAAGTGTTCATCAGGAGAACTCCACATTGACATGTTGTGTTTGAAAAGCAAAGTGGATTATAATGTAGTATCCCTTGAATTAATAGCTTGTAAAAGGAGCAACTTAGATGGTCAAATGTTTAAAATCATAGCAAGTGTAGGCACATAGCCCATAAAAATCTTGGCCCACCAGACCAAACGGTTTAGATTGCCGAACATTTTTGCTATGTGTATCCCAAGGGTGAAATCAAGTCAACTCGGTAAGTTAACTTGTTATGGCATAAATTGAGCTTGATTCAGGTTAGAAATAACAGGTGAATGATCTTTTACTTGTTTAATTTCCATTTGATTCAAGTTTTCCTTAATACTTTTATGTATCTCTTCATTATGTGAGTGATTCTTTGCTTATTTAACTTCCTTCTTTTAATTCCATTTTCTTATCTTTATTGAGTTCTCTCATTATTGTGCGTTTTGCTATCCTTAGCATGTAATCTTTTCTACTTTTAAATTTTGCATTCATGTGTATTTGTAATAGTCCTTTATTGATCCTGGTCTAGTGCTCTTCTTTTGATTCTAACCATCTTTACTTTTGGTTCAACTCATTTCGTCTGAGAAAAGTCATTTTATTCTTTTTTACTCGAAGGCATTCTTATGACTTTGCATCTTAGAATTCTTGAGTGTTGATGTATTTTATTTATTTATTTATTATATATTGTTGATGATATGTCTATTGTCGTCACTATTGTCATCTTTATTATTATTATTATTTGTGAACTTTAAGTTGCCATGTATTATTTTCTTGAATTTATCTTGTATTCTTGTCTCATGAAAAATTTGAATTGTTGATGTATTTTAAAATGTCTTGTGTCTGTATGGATTATAATTGTGAGTGTTTGAATTTGTATGTTTAGACTTATTTGAGTTGCATGAAATGCTTGATGATTAAATTGCATGTCTCATAATGGAATGCATTAAATTTATTATACTTTGAATTGCAGTGGGATTATTAAGAGGGGGTTCTCTTAACCAATATAGTAAGGATGATTGAGGTAGGACTATCGAGCGAGAGTTCCCTTGACCTACTTGAAAATAATGATCTGTATTGGGATTATTGAACTAGGATTCCCTGGTAGATCATACCTAGGATGACTTGGATTACATGTATGACTCATGCATCACGACATCATACCTATTCTAAAAATATTGAATCGTGGTATTGCATTTTGCTATATGTTTTACCTGTCACTATTGTGTCTATTTCAAACTTATGATATCCTTGTATCTTCTATTGATTTGTGTTAAATTGTGTTTTACTTGCCTTCATCACATCTGTATGAAACTTGTGATGGATATGATTTCATTGGGCTTCTAGCTCACCAAATTAACAACACTTGCACGTTTATAGAAAGAGAGAAGCTGGAGATAAAAAAAAAAAAAAAAACTTAGATGACTACTTCCATTAGGCTTTAGTGTTTAGTTTGCATTTTATTTGAAAGTTTGTCATGAAATTAAATTAGGAAGTTATGAGAGAAACTTAATAACGATATTGGATTTAAATATTTAAATTTTATAAAACTGAGTTTAAGATTTAAGTTAATTTTATTTACTTTGAATGATTAAATTATGCTTTTCTTTGAATGAATAATTATTTGGAATGTTAATGTGAGGAATTAAATGAGAATTTGATGAATGAATGCATGAAAGTTTATTCACACCCTAGAACTCAGGATCAGGGTCATCGTACTTGGATTTTGAATTTTGAGGTGTGACACTACCCTTCTTCACGTTCCCAATTTTTTAGAGTTAAAACACTAAGGTTTGCTTTAATTCTAACACTCACTTTAATATGGTCAGCTTATTATTATTATTATTATTACAAAAATCACATGCAACATTTGAAATTTTACTTTCATTTTTTTATTTTGATTTTGTTAATTTTCTCGCATCGATTTTTTCGTCTTTTGTATAATTGCATTGATTTTGGACCGACTTGTGACTTCTTAGAAGAACTTTTTGAATCAATTGAAAGTTTTGTTTGAAATGTACTTTCAACTGATTTTTCTTCTTACCTCAAGAATCTTTGCTCATGAGATTTTAAAAAGCCCATCAAATCAACCAAAAATAAGGTTGAAAGATCTTTAGATTCTTCTATTACAATAATAGCAATATCATATTTTATAGGGAGGCTTATCAAAAGCTTTTAAACCACCTTTTCATTAGAAATAGAATCCTCATAGATTCTAATATGATTTTCTACTTCAATAACCTGAGAAAGATAATCCTTCATATTTTTTGAGTATTTCATTTTTAGACTTTCATACTCCTTACATAAAGTTTGTAACTTGATATCAATCACTTTAAACATATCTTTAAACTCATTTTGTAAAGTGTCCCAAGCTTGCTTTGTGGTTTGAAATAAAATGATACAAGAGAAGATAGAATTAGAGACACCTTAAAGAAGAGAGCATTCATATCATTCTTTTTATTTTCCTTTAATTATTCTGGTTGTGTGGGTGAGAGAGATGTGGGTTGGATTGTATTTTGATAACCATTTTTTATAATCTCCCATAGCCTTTGAGATTAGAACACATTCTCCATTTTAATGTTCTAATGATCAAATTATCCACTTAAAAAATAAAAACTATGGGATGAATCGTTGCACTATTCATTTCCATCAGTTCTACTTCCTTAGAAGTTCCTAATACCTAGTTAGGATCCGAAACTTTGCTCTAGTACCACATTGTAGGCAATTATAGCCTTCCACATAGAAGGGAGAGTTTAGAAGAGAATATTGAAATTTTTGTTGTATTGCGTTTTCATACTACAAAATGAATTATACACATACATTTATAGAATTTTAGGTGCATTTTTCTTAAATACTTACAGTTTAAGATAACTAATATCTAAGAAAATTTTTATATTTCTTAAGCAATAAATAAACCTTCTTAATGCGTGCATAAAAAACTAAAAGACATGTGCCTTTTCAACCCTATCACAAATTTCTAAGCATGAATACATGCATGTTCAAGACTCTTATCATTATTCTCATAAATGTATTGGAACATACATGTATTCCATAAAGTGCATGTATTTCATATAGCGCATTAATTTAAGACTTCATATAGTGCATTAATTTAACATTATTATAGTCCCAACTTTTACTCTTCTATATATATATTTTTTTTCATATTATATTCTTCTTCGTTCTCATCTATGATTATTTGGTATTTAATTATATGTTTGTTGTTATAATCTTGATGTACAGTTCATATTGATTAACTTTATTGAGAATATGTCTTGATATAACTACATGTATCTTAGAGTTTGTGACCTTTGTACATCTTAAAGATTGTGATATTTTAAAAGTGATTGATGAAAATTAAGTTGAGATATATTAGGCTTTGTTAAGAGGAAGAGTGTTGTCTCATGTACATGTGTATGCATGCAACATCTAAGGGATCTATTAGGTGGGTCTAATTGCCTAAATGTTCTTACCTAAACTAAGAGGAATAATATTGTCTCATGTATATATCACAACATGTGCAGGCTTGCTATGCATGCAACATCTAAGGCATCTATCAGGTGGGTCTAATTGCCTAAGTGTTCTCGCCTAAAAATAAATTTGATCCAATTGTATGGTGCGGCATCTTGAGTTGCTTAATCGATACTCTGTCGTGCTTCAATCAGCTCCACTTTGCTCCCCTAATCATGATGTCAATGTGTTATTAATGCTTTAATTCTAAGATTAACCACCATACATGTTATGCTCCTTTGAGGTGACCAAGGTGATGAGAGGTTGGTGAAATCTCCTACAATTAATGGAAGGTTGTAATTCCTAGGAGATTCACCTATATGGATGTTCCATAGTGTTTAGACAAGAATTTAACTTTAGATTTAAGTCTAATTTTTGGAACAACATGAAGATCAAGTTCATCTTTTTATCAAGGATGGAATCCTCTTTCAAGCAATGAATCACAAGGTAGATGACTTAAATCTCATGAAATTAAAGGTTTAAGATGAGGGATATGATCATGGAATTATATAGGCTTCTATTGTACCAAAAACTCACCTAAATGTCCAGGAACTGAATGCCTTTTTATAAGAAACTGATTTGTAATAACTATAAATTGACTAGTTAATGGCTCTGTCAATATAATCGAAATAGCCTTCGATGGGATCGAAGGTCTTTTGATAGGATCAAACCCTCTATTGATCACATCAAGAAAATCCATATATATCTCTGTTAGTTGCTAGACTCATTATTCAATCATATTAAATGGACCTTCGATTAGATCGAGTCCCATCGACAACCTATAGATGAGATTGAATGTAACGTCTAGGAAAAATCCGTACAAAGACCCGAGTACAAACTTAGGCGGAACAACCCAAGACTACACCTGGTTGTATAATTTAGACGGGATTTAATTAAATGCTAAGCATTCGATGGGTTAAGCTTGGCCACCATTTTCACAAATGGAAAGGCCTAGAATTAGGAGTACCACTAACTCAATGCCATCCGAAGACTTAGGAGAAATCCTAAGGGCTTGTCGCTCTTGGGAGTACATTGAAACTCCGTAAGGAACCTAGATCGCACGTCGGGGGTCCAATGACCTTGATATTATAGGGTGATGTCCATCCTGCTGGGCTTGACAACCATCGCGGGAACCAAGCCCAGATAGTGTCCAGAAATAGCCAACTTAGGCTGTAAGTTAAGAGCGTGAGAAATGCAAATATCCTGAGAAAGTGAACTGAAACTTAAGTGAATTGGGCCGTCCGCTCTTACGCGAAGTTGAGATTTTGGACCATTGGTTTATGACCAAACTCCACACATGAAGAAAGAAAATTTTCTTGTACATATCCGTATAATTGTGGCCCCGATTAAACTTCCATAACCTTTGATCTGATACAAGCGTCCTACGCTTGATCTGCTTATTCGACCACGTCGAAACTGGGTATAAGTGCTGATCCATTGTTAGGGAGCCTACCCCCCATGACATAGATGAGCCGTGAGCCTCCCTAAGAGCCCTGTTTGTTAGAAATAGCCACCCGCAGGGTATAAATATAGTACAAAGTGGCCTTGTGACCATTTGCACCTCATCTGGGGGTATAAATAGCTCTTAACTCACCCCCTCTCCCAAATACAAAATTTCCAAACCCTAAGGAGAGAAAGAAGAGAAAAGAGAAAATAGAGAAGGGAAAGCTTGGGAAAAATCGTTGCAATTGTGGGAAATCTTCTCCTAGGGATCCCTAGGCCTAATCATTACCACGTTTCGTTACCAAAACTCTTTCGACTACGACTTAGGGTAAGAAATACTAAACCCTATAGTGATGTAAGTCTCTCGGATGGTTTTTCTCCAATCTAGCTAACTCGTTTACTCGTTTAGGTGACCAACGTTCCTTCCTTGGAAACGTAATCCTAGGAACCAGTTCGAGACGGGTGTGCTACCGGAAGGTGTAGACTATAAACGCTTAGGTTATGGTTTATCAATGCTTTCATTACAGCTAATGATTTATGTTTTCCATGATTTCTACTGTAGGGTCTCTTGTTGTCTTAAACACATCGATTTCTATATGTGATACACATATGAACTTTAATAAGTAAATAACGTAACCTATGTGTTTGATGAAATGTCTAAATGAGGAATAGATAATGATTAGTGCTTGCCATGATTGTTAACCTAGGATTTGTTGTTGTCATATGCACATGTATTTTCTCTGTGTAAGAAATTGATAAAATGTAAGTTGTAGCTAACGTAGTCTATGTGTTTGACGAAATGCCTTAATGAGAAATTTGCCAGGATTTCTTATCAAATATGGAGTTATATATTATGTGTGCATGTTAACATGATTTAGATGAGGTTGGGGCTACAATCGTAGTCTAGACAATCGGTAAATGCCTACGTTTGGAGTGGCCGAATTTGCATTGGCCACCATGGGTAAACTCAAAAAATACGAGTCGTACGTCGACTGTCGACAGTGGATAGGCCATGAGGGGCGCTTATGCGCTCCATGTCAATCACATCAGCATATGCCCGTACCAATCGAGCCTTCTTAAAGAGCCGATTGACCTATTGAATGTTTACCATGTATGAACGCAACTATTTGAATCTAGGATACCCCTCACCATCATAAAGATCCACCTTTAACCATGGTACCACAATCCTCAAGACTCATGAGCCGGGCATGGTAGTATGGGATGCCGTGTTTATGCTGATGGCCTACGCTGGGGTGACGAGCCTCCCTGTAGTGACCGCGAGCACCATTTATTACAACTTGCCTATCATATGTATTTATTTAGAAGTGAGGAACCTAGATGGATCTAGAACACATGAATAGGACTGCGCAGTTGTCTGATGCCTAATGTTCGATTTCGGTCAATATTATAAAGGGAGGTGCCTTAACTTCTTAAACTTATTGGATGAATGAGCACATGTAATTACTTGGCTAACATGATCATGCATTATATCGCATTAGTTAGAATGAGGCGAAAAGGAGTTGAAGTTGCACGTTTGGGGAAGTGTTGTCATATACGAAACAGGTGGTCGGAGTCGCGTGTTGAGGGAGTGTTGATGGGTGAGGGCATGCATCATTACATAAATCCCATCCTTGCATTAAGAAAGAGTAGTTAAGAAGTGAGTGTTTATTATTGGCTTATCATTACTGTATTGATTGACTTGATAACATGTGTGACTTTTATCTTATGGAACCACTGAGTTGATCACTCACTCTCACTTTGGGATAATGTTTTAAAATACGAACCAGACACTAGTGTAGATGCAGGTATGGACGATGTCGATGCATTGGAGTAGGACTTCTTAGAAGAGGAGGAGGAATTCTCCTACTTCCAACTCTCGGGTGGCCTGATGTAGGCCACATGCTGATGGACAGGGGGGCACTGGGCATCTAGGCCCAGTTAGATGTTACACTTATGTTAAATATTTTATTTATTTTTAGACATTTCACATGTATATATTAAACCCAGGTGCGGACCCATAATTTGGAAGGAAACTTCGTGAAACATGTATATATATATATATATGTTTTGGACTTATGCACATGCTCAATTATATTAAATCTGGAGTATGATGTGTTGTTTAGTATTATCCCATGCATGCTTAATTTATCAATATGAAAGAAATTTGAATATCATCTTCTACAAGACATAAGTGATGTTCGAAATCTCGAGAGTAGAGCTTTGCTCGACCCTCAAAATTCAGGGCGTTACATTGAAGTCTGCTTGAAAACTGTTGTTTTGAGCATATAATTTCACAACAACTTTGTACCTCTACTAGCCTTACTAATCATGTTCTATTTAGGCTCCTAAGGATAATGGATGACCAACAAGGTTTACCTATTAATCCATGATCATCTAGAGGTTCAAGGTGTTGTTTTGGGTCAAGGTTAGGGTTACCAAGGTACCTCATTGACCTATTCTTTATTCCTTGATGACCATGTCCACTTGTGCCTTTAGTCTTCAACTTCTAAAGGCTCAACTGACTACATGACACACAGACTCATGTGATTGACAAACATGATGCAAAAATTGTGTACTAACATCACTGCCGCAAGGACTAGTCTAAAAGAGGTTGAAGGTCTTGTATCATTTGACCTAAACTAGCTAACCTTTAAAAGACTTAAATTCCACCCAATTTTCAGTAGGAAACTTGAAAATGAGAGGGACTCCTATCATTCGGTTAGAGATCATTTGCCATATATTTTCAGACCAGAAAAGATCAAACATCATGCATTTGCAAGATCAGGTGGAGGCGGTGGCACTGTGTAGACCTGATACCAATTAAGTACCTAGGCCGCATTAATTCAGTCAATATATGACCAAAGACCAAACCATGGCTAGGTGAACCTAGGTTTTGGTCTGATCCATGTTTTCTCTGAACTTGGGTCTGAGTTGGGTGGATAAACTTGGACTGATCAATGGTCGATTGACGCCTTTTTTTGAGTCGAGTTAGAGATCTTAGCTACATCTACCTTGTTAATAACTTAATCTTTAAATATTTGGAGTGAGCGCTAAGGTTGAAGAACGAACAAATGTCCCTAAGAAGATCTCCTAAAAAGAAGAACCAAGAGTTGCTGGAAGGCACCATGAACAAGATAGCATAGGTTAAGTTGATGAAGTTAGCCACCCTTCACGGGTATTTATAGGTGTCAGATAGGTGATGTTTCATTAATACAATTAGACACATGGGTTGATCTAGACTGATCATTTTGGGTAGATTCATTTAGATTGTCAAAAGGTCAACATCATATCAATGAAATCTATCTTTAATTTATTAAGCTCAACAATTGATGCCACACGACTGACACTCATTTTATATTGACACGATGTATGTCGGAAGTCGAAACACCACATTAGATATAAAATCACTTGTGGTAGAAGGAATATTTGTCACGCCCCAAACCTGAAAATTGGATTTAAAGGAATCCTGATCATCGAATCCGGTGCCGACAGCCTCCGTAATACCCCATTCTCGGCTCCCAACGCCCATATGCCAGGTTCCGATCCTGGGATCCTACAAGAAAACTTTTCAATGTACATTTATCTCATAAGAAACATAACCACAAGTTTATCCAAATCACAAAAGCAACATCATCATCACATATTCACTAATATAAACTTTGAATATAATGCTGAAAGGGAAATACGTATGTTAAAAATTAAGGCTCCAGAAGATTGTTGCACGCTCCAAGCTCAATACTGCTACAACCTAACATCACTTGCATATATCTAGCGTACATAAGCTTATAGAAAGCTTAGAGGGTGGTGTAAGTGTGTGCACAAGATAAGTGCCAAGTATTCAATGCAATGCCATAATCATATAATATCAGAAATATTGGCAAGATTATGAATCATACGATAACAGAGTAAGCAGAAATATTGACAAGTACATGAGTCATATAATATCAGAGTATGCAATACAGATCAGCTATACAAATGAGGAGTCATAGAGAGTCAAATATCAGATGCCGAGGATACAATGCAATATGTAAATCCTGCTAAGTCCGTCTAGGCCATATAAGTGCAGAAACATAGCAACTTACAATGTCATGTGCTTGCAGATGTAATGCAATATTGATGCGAATAAAACGACCAAGCTGAAGTGTGAAGTCAGGATGATAGTACGCAGTATCGCAGGCTATGGGCTCCATCACAAGGGACTTCTATCCAAACGAGTCTCATACGTGAATTTGGATAGTTAGACTCAATGTGGTAGACTCTTAATCTCAGATTAGTCATGTGCCCCAACCGAAATGGTGGCCATTATGAAGGTACACGTAACAAATAGTTATGCACCACTAACCCGAGTGGATAGTGAGTGAATATACAACTCCTGCTCAATAAGTCAACATATTAGTACTGTACATCTCTGGGATCATCACCAGGGTCTAGTATACTCTATATGCAATTGCCGCCCATTGACACGAGACCATGTAAGTGGAAGAGACCTCACTATTCGCCTGACCAGTAGTCAGCTAATATCTACTCGACACGTCGATAGCGGACCCATTCATGAGCTAGTTAAACTCAGCCTAGTTATGCCCCTTACCTTCGGGCAGGTAAGGCCACACCCTCTCCCAACCGACCACGACATAATGGGAGACACGACCTCCTTATATTTGGCACTTGGGCGCTCATGTATCTACTCGGTATCAACGTTGGGGAGTCTCCTAGCCTCGGAGGTTTAAGATTTTTCACCCAAGGCCATCTATGGTAGCCCGATGCTAAAAATAGATTTTTGGTGTCCCATATTGCCATCCACGATGTGCGTGTGGAATCTACGACCCTGATGTCGATAGGGCAGACAATAATCACAACATATAATGCAAGATGCATGAGTCATACAATCCAGTCATATATTAATCTTGCATATACCGTGCACTCATGTGAGATAATCTCCACCTATCAGGGAGTCTCATAACAATCTGTCCAATGATATATGCAATGGTCAACCACATCTCATAACAAACATGCAGATGATGCGTATGGGCATGTATCATGATGCTATACTTATAATCGGTATCGACAACCGACACTGATAATCAATATTTATAATTAGCCTATACAATCAGCCTCGACAATTGGAATCGACCTCGATAATCGGCTTCAACAATCGGAATCAGAATCGATCTCGATATAAGGCGAGGTCCATATATGGACGACTGATGATGGAACAAGCAATATCAATGGGGCCCAATAATTTGGGTTAACCCATTAAAGAATGGGCCTAACCAGGCTTAAGGGAAGGTCACTATGTGAATCTTTAACCATCATTGCCCATCAAGGTGGACATTTAACCAACATTGCTCCCAAGAAGTGATCCACATAAGGCCGAACATATAGTGGGCCCATGGCCTCACATAAAGGCCTCATACACAATACGATGGGCTACATACAATCTCAATGGGCCTCATATAATCATAATGGGCCTTACATAAGGGTCTCATACATCACAATGGGCCGCATCACATGGGCCTAATATACATTACATGGGCCGCATCACATGGGCTTATATACATTAGATGGGCCACGTCCTATGGGCCTCGAATACATCATAATGGGCCACAACCCATGGGCCTTAAATATATCACAATGGGCCTCAAATACATCATATTGGGCCTTAACGAATGGGCCACAAATACATCATATTGGGCCTCATATAAGGGCCTCATATATATCACATTGGCCCCTTCCAAATGGGCCCCAAATACGTCACATTGGACCTCATCAAATGGGCCCCAAATACATCCAACGAGCTGTATCAAATGGGCCACAACAACTACACCATTCATCTATCTATAGAGAGCATTATCCAAACAAATGAAACATATCAAAAGATCATCTGGACCATACCACAAACAACAATGGTGATAATGATTTCCACTGTCAAAACTCCGTTGGGCCCACCATAACGTTTATTTTCATCCAGTCTGTTCATAAGGTCACAAAGACCTGAATTAAGTGGAGAAAAAAATTTCACATTGATCCATAACTTCTGCACTCCCAAAAAAAAGGGTTTCAATGGTGGACGTTCAATCCCACTATTTCTGCAGTGTGGTCCATGTGATACTAGATCTGTCTTATTTTTGGTCTCAGGCCTTAAGACAAGATCGCCAAATAGATGGACGGTTTGGATGGAACACATCCATCAGAGTGGGGCCCAAGAGCACGTCAAATGGAGGGACAGTTTAGATGTAATGCATACGTCCCAACTGAACGGACGGTGTGGATTTATCCCACCTATAGTAGCTCTGTAACTGGTATGCTGTACCTAGCCAATTTGTTTCTCAGAACAGGTGGGTCCCATGTGGGGCCCACCACATCTATATTATAGTATATATATTATATAATATGTAACATATTCTCAAAATAGGTGGGTTCCACGTGGGGCCCACCACATCTATATTATAATATTATATATATATATATATATATTATAATATATAACATATAACATTTAACATGGTTCGGTCCAGTGTCCAGAGAGTCTAGACGCTGGATGGACAGTTTGGATCTCACAAGCAGTAGGGTGGCTCCACGTGGTGTGGCCCACCATAGTATTTAGATCAGTTGACGTTGGTGTTTTGCCTACGTCCAGCAATGCTGGAACACCTGCAACACATATATATAGTGGGGTCCACACTAGTGGGTCACTCCACTGATCAAACTAATATCTGTGCTTTCCTTCAATCATGCCCGTCCAAATGGACTGCCATGTGGGCGACTCAGTGGATGACATGGATAAAGTACATACTTCATGGTGGGCCACACACACACACACCGTCATCCATAAGAGAGAGAGACAATCATGAGAGGGGAGGGACCCTGCCACTATGGGCCCTCCCTATACATGCGTACATCAAGATAGGTCCTACATATGTGGGCCCTCAAATCATAAAATAAAATAATAAGATCACTCACCTCAAGATCCCTTCTTCCTTCTTCCATCAATGCGTTTTATAGCTCCAAAGAATGTGATCCAAACGTTGAGATGAGATTTGGAGGTTGGAGATGTGAGGCAGGAAGGTGGGCCACACCAAGCTCTCTTATGAAGGTTGGACGATTGCTTGCTTGGGAGGAAATGAGAGAGATAAGAGAGATGAGAGATGTGAGTGATGGGTAAGTGAGTGATGGGAGTACTTATATAAGAGAGATAGTTGACTCTGGGGATGGGTAGTTGTACTTAGGGATGGGTGTGAGTGATGTGTACTTGATTGATATGATTGATGAGATTGATGTGATAGATTCTCTTGGGATAGTAACGCGTGGTGTTTTCCTTGAACTGAACGTGGGCGACATTTCTTGGCCCGGGTATTGCTTCAGTCCGCGAGATGCAACATCAAAACCGTGGCAATGACGCAGTCGCAAGGATACAAGTCTCGAGTCGAGTTGACTCTGAAATATGGAATACTGCTCAGGGTTACACGCAAACGCCGATAACAGATCGCGGGTCACTAAAATTCGATTGGGAGGACGCAGAAGCCTATGGAATGGTACGAGCTAAGATACGGGTATAACGACCTGAAAATCGGGGGTCGAGGATGACTCAGCTCCAGAGTTCCAGACCATCACTTATGCAACATGATTAATGATGGTTGTATGTTGTCTGTATTATTGCATGAAACATGAAGTAGATTAAGCCCAAACAACAAATCATAATCTAGGGATAATTAGAAAATACAAGCGAAAGTCTGAAATACGAGTGCTCTGCCAGGTCGTAATTACATATATTATTTTAAAATACAAATATCAAAATATGAAACCACTACAAACATAACCCTGAATCCCCGTCACTCAGGACTCAGCTCACATGAACCCGCCTGAGAACTGCATGAAGGAGAACGCCTCCTCATCATCCTCATACTCCTGCTCTGCCTCGTAGGTCGCATCATCATCTGTAACTAAGACAGTCTGGTTGGTGTTTAAACACCATCCCAGAACGTGAGAGTGAGTGATCAACTCAGTGGAGCTATACAGCAAAGGTTAACATGTTATCAATTTAGTCAAGCAGTAATGATAAAACAATATAATCAAACATGTCTTAGATACTCTTGTTAATGTAAGGATGTATGTAGAAATGATGCATGCTCTTGCCTGCACTCCCTCAGCGTCTTCATCTTACAGCACGCATGGCATCCTCCCAAAAGTACTCTTTCACGCCAAAGCACATGCAATGTGGTGCATGAACGTGATTACCAAGTTCTTATTAGCCCATTTCATACAGCAGGATTGGGAAGCTAAGGTACATTCCTTATATCAATTCTCGATCAATGATCCATTCTAAGGTTATCAGTCCTAGTAAATCTCATACGATATTATGGTTCTAGGTCGCTGTAAAGGGCTCGTCACCAATCAATACAAGCCTAATCATACCCTAGATACTACGATAGGGCTCGTCGCCTCAACGTAGTGTTAGGGTATGCTCGAGGTCACTACAAAGGGCTCGTTACCAATCAATGTAGGCCGACAGCATGAATATAGTATCTCATACCACCATAATTGGCTCACGAGTCTGGGTTGCTCATTGGTCACTACGGGGAGGCTCGTCCCCTAGCGTAGGCTGACAGCTCGACCACGGTGTCGCATACCACCATGTCCGACTCATGAGTCTTAGGGGATCGCGGTACCAAGGTTAACGGGATTTCACTGGTGAGTTTGGTACCTTAGGTTCAAACAGTAGCGTCCAAACATGGTGAACATACATCTGTCAATCGGGTTATGTGACGAGCTTAATTAGGACAAGCGCACGTTGAGTTGATCGACATGGAATGCATAAGCACTCCGTGTGGCCTAACCACTGTCGAACCTCCCAAGTACGACTCGCATTTGTCGAAAACATCCTGCGTGGCGAAAATAACCTCAACCACCAGTTTAAGAACAGTTACCGATTATTGGACTGAAATATAGTCCCAATCACGTACAATCACAATAATAAATATGTAAGTCAAATCCTACAATCATATGAACATGTCATGCAATATAACTTAAGCATGGATACACAGTACATGGAGGAAAACATACACATTGTTAACATGAATAACTAGGCTAAGCAATTCATGGAGGACATCATACACCCAAGTAAGGTAGTTGAGATTTTACATCTCAACTCCCTCATAATTCACACTTTACAATTACTAACTTATTCAGACATTTTCACAAACACTTAGACTACACTTTTCAACATACATCACGTATGTCAACTATATTACATACTAGGACAAATCCTTTCGCCAAGGAGTTGTCGCATACATAACAATCATGCACTAACAACAATTAATCATGGCAATCGAAACATCAGATTTCGCATGCATACAAACATTTCAACATACACATGAAGTATTCGATTTATAACATAGGTTATACATATATGTAAAATAAAACGGATAGCGCATTTGGCATGTGTAATAGCGTCCATATCAAGAATAAATCATTATCTAATATTGAAAGTCTTGAAAATCATAACCTAAAATTATATAGTCCGTACCTTAAACCGGAAAGCGCGTAACGAATATGATTTAGACGCTAAGTCTTCGTCAATGGTGGATTGACAACCTAGAATATGAAATAGGTTAGCTACATCCTTAGACTATTGGAAACCCTAGAACAGGTTAGGTTTTGATTGCCTTATCCAAATATAAAATCAGAATTACCTGGATAATGATTCAGATCCGATGGATTAGGCACGTAGAGTAGCTGAGAAGATTCCTAAGATGATTCACCAACTTCTCTCTCACTTTCTCTCTCTTTTCTCTCTCTTATCCTAGTTAGGGTTTGAAATTTGCATAAGATATGTGGGAGAGGGTTTAAGGTCTTTATATAGACCCAGAAGTGACGAAAATAGCCCCATGGCCAAGGTACACTTAGGTTATAACTAAATAGGGCTTGTTTTGATCCAACGAGGCATTTCTGGAGATCTTTTTGCTGAACGCTGTCGAACTTAAGCTCATAATTATTGGATCTTGATCAAGTTATGTTTTCAGTCTGATCGGGTTTTCAGATCGACCGTGGTGGACCAGTTTTAGTTCAGTGGTCACCGAAACTCAATCAGAGCCACAAGTATGTTGACATGTATGGGCCATCTTCCCTGATCCGAGGGTGAATTTGGGTCAGAATCCAATGGCCAGAATGCTTATAATCGGCACACAAGCGACACGACTCAGATTACTTAAATTTATATTTAATTTTAAAATAAATTCACTATTCTCACACTCTTCACTCCCAACTCCAGCAAATCGTCTCAGGACCTCATCTGGACTTGATTTTCGATGTGATTGTCAAGTCCAACTAGATGGTCGTACTTGTCTAAGTTTATTACTATAGGACTTTCGATGTGCGGTCCAGGTCCGATACGGAGTTTCATTGTGCTCCCGAGAGCAACTGGGTTTAGAGATGGATCCTAGATTTCAGGGTAATGTAGCTTTAACGTTTCTACAAGTTTTGGGTCTTGCAGATCGTATTTAAAGTGATTGATGCTAATTTCACAGGTAATCAGGTTTAGCACTAGTTAATTCCCATTTAATTTCTAAAGGATTTAGTCTTAAGTGATTTTTGTTTGAGGTGGTACTCGGGTCTTTGTACGAAATTTTTCAGGACGTTACAACGGGTCTCACAATATTAAATAAAAATTTTGTCTACATATGCGTGCAATTGTTTGCCTTGTTCATAGTACCGAGATGTGACACTTGCATAACGAAAAGCCAAAGTGGAATGTAAGAGCTGTTAAATAAAAGTCAAACAAAAAGATAATGATTTAGTATCTCAGTTAAAAAATAGTAAAATTTAAATGACCATCATGACCAAAATATTAATAAACCCAAACTAAAGAAGTTCAAAATTTAAAGTTTTTAAGGCTATAGTAGCTCTCAATTGTAACCTCCATTGACCACTTGTTATGCGCATTTCTTCCTCCAACCTTAGAATTTCTTGTTTCGTTGATTCGATTTGCATTAAGGAATTGTTTATTTTTACATGGGAAGAACGAGAAGCTGCAACGAGAGAAGTTAAGTCTTCTTCTTCTTTCTTCTTCTTAACCTCCTCGGTAACCTCCAGTTTCCTCAATAACATTGCCTATTGCCCTTTTGGCTCTTCTACTTACAATTGGATCAATTATATCATAGTTGTAGCAGTTTTTATCTCAGAAGTCAAAGCATCAATACGTTGGATTTGGCCCCCCAAAGTATGAATCGAAGTAGATATCTCTGAAATTAGCCGTCGATAAGGTTGCATAGTCACCCAGGTAGGCCAATGTCATCTTTAGTCACTTTGTAAGAACAAATGGTTGACGAGATTTGCCTCAATGAGTTGGTCAGATATTTCTTAAGTACTTTTAAAGCCTCCAGTCGGTTCATGTGCGATATCAAAGATTCTAGTCATCCATTTGTTATGAGAACAAGCAAGTGGAACGCAAGTAATCCTTCTATCTCTTTCTTTAGGAAGTTTGTCTTGGATGGTTGAATTGAGAGTGATGAGATAGACAGAGAATGATTGGCCATTATGTGACATGGCTCGAGGAGTTGGAGAAGTTGACTGTGCAAAACCTTTGAATATGCCAAAAGGTGAGGAGAAGCATCATGATTGGTTTTTTAAGGATTAATTGATTCTACATCTTGTGGTGATTCAATAATAGTGGGAGATGAACCCTAGGGAGTTGAGTTGTAGCGGTCAATGTCAATGAGTCTACTATGACCCAAGCAGAAGTTGTTATCAATGCATTTGATGAAACAGTGGGTTTGATAGTGACAGGTTGTTTCTCTAGTCTCTCAGTAGAACCAACAGAAATAGTTAATTCATGAATTATAGGATCCGTGGCAGTAAAAGTGATCCTTGGATTTTCAGTTTCGATGGCAGGATCGTTATGATCTATATTTCCCTAGGATGAAGGAGATGCTAGATTTGGAGGAATGTGCGATGAAGGTTCGGGTGGTAGACTTACAAAAGTTTTAACATGAGGTCATGGACTCAAGTACCCATTATGGTGAAATCCCACTGTGATGTGAGTGCATGTGTGTGGGGGTGTGAGTGTATGTGTAAAAAAAAAAAAAGCATAGTTTTAGGGTGAATCGGGCATTTGTGTTTGATTAGTGGAATAGCTTCAGTTTTTTTATTATCCAGCAGGATTGGATTCTTGTAAACTATCTATATCCATCATAGTCTTTGATGAAACTGTGGTCTTCTTTGATCTTCCTGTCAATCTTTTTGTCATGATTGTCGACATAGGTGGGGCTAGAACCGGTTCCACTAGTACAATATCACTTATAATGGTCAGATTAGGGCGGGCCACCTTCATTGCGTCATTGAGAAGAATTGTGGTAAAAGAACAAATCTATAAAGACAAAGGCTAAAAACTATGGACGGAGTGGTCATACAGATACATACCCAATGGGTCACTTAAAATTGTAGAGTGGTTTGGCAACCAACGACCAATGATAGTCACTCCACACCAAACATGTTCGGTTAATGTAAAAGGGACTTCAAAGAATGGTGGTAGCTCCTCATTGAATATAGATAAATTGATCTGGTCATTTTTCCATGATTGTGTTAGGAGTTGCTCATGACACTGTAAAACCTCTTGCATATACGATTGATATACTTCAAAGGGAATTATAGGGTTGAACTTCAAGTAATAAAATTGTTCAAATTTTTGTATAGCTAAAATTTGATTAAACATACCTATTTTGGTTGGATCAGATGCAGTGCATTTTTGTTTCTGTGTTTGCTCTTCATTTTGTTGGGGTTGAGATGAAGACTCACTGGCCGAAGGAACAATCCCTTTCGCTAAAGAATTGGTTCTCCTTCAAGAGAGTGGATGATTAAAAGGTGATGCCTTAGGAGACGAAGGAATATGTGAAAGTCTCACGAGAATCTCCTGGATCAGTAAAGTCCATAAATTATCATGATAAGTGGCTCACCATGCTTTGAAGGAAGTCTTAGATGAAAGCTTATTAGGGATGACAAGTAACTTGAATGTTTGGATAACGTCACTATAATATAAAAGGACAGACACAATATCATTGATATATTTAATATGACGATGTTCGAAAGGAGGTTGGTTGAGAGAATGTTGCACAAGAGGAAATGGAATGGTTTACTGAAGATGAATTGCCAACTAAAAAGGTTGGGAGAGTAGAAATCTTCACCATTTTTGGCATTCTTTCCCCTATTAATTTCGGCACAGAGAACCGGTATATCCAGGGCAATTAAATAACTGGCCTAAATTTGACCATAAATGAGTTGTTCGAATTGAATTGTCGGTAAGTAAACTAGTCAGGGTTGATATGTGGCCCTTTAAAGGGGCAGAAAGTTTGGCTGTGATGGTTGAAGGGAAGAAAATAAAATTTTGAAGCGCTATGCAGACCATAAGAAATAAATTGGTCCAACCTACACACCTATATCGAAGTCCTCATGAGCTTTCATCATGAAAGCTCATGAAGACTTCGATACAGGTGCGACAAAAGAAAATGAGGTAGCGTTACTTTATGACAAAAAACAAAAGCTTTAATTAAATTAGCATAACCTTTGTCCACGACACATTAAAGAAAATGATGGATCCACATTAAAAGGAAAAAAACAATGTTCTTGATGAGGCACCTCCCCTTCGATCTTCGCCTTTAATGCCATGAAAGTATTGTAGGACTCACAGATGCTGGAGGGTCTCTTGGGTTGTATCTTGTGAAGAATTCGAGGCTGGTAAGAGGAAGACTAGCTAAGGTGAAGATATCCATAATGATCAGACTCATCAGATTGCATTTAAAGTGAAAAGAATTGGTGGTATGACTCTAAAAACATGCAGTAACAATGAGAAGGGGAGGACTGGGTTTAATATCGCACATAAATAGATGAATACAGTGGGAAATACGAAGTCCAACCCAAAAATCCTGGTACTCGGTCTTCATTCCTCTATACCAATCTACCTATTTTTTAAGATACGTTGGTCTTGATCTAGGAGTTTTATCAGGTTCTCAATAATCTAGTTTAAAGACTCATAACTATGTAGAAAGGCTTATTCCCTATTAGAAAGAAAA
Organism: Magnolia kwangsiensis; assembly: GCA_037074715.1. NCBI lineage: Eukaryota > Viridiplantae > Streptophyta > Magnoliopsida > Magnoliales > Magnoliaceae > Magnolia > Magnolia kwangsiensis. Next base: position 91,127,800 of record CM073580.1, read on the forward strand.
TGGGAGAAGAACATTTTTAAGATTTGGAGTACGAGGAAATGCAGGCGCTAAATAGAAAAAATAATCGAAAAGATTCAGGCTTGGATTTGAAAATTACTTCCAACCAAGATGATACATGAAACAGTTCCACTAGGGGTAGAAGAGGAGAAGTTGAGGGCATTAGAATATCAAAAGATTTTGACTTCTTCAGAGCCATGACGATTAACGATTGAAAAGAAGTTAGGGTTTAAAAATTGGAGTTGCGAAACGAAAGAAAGAGAACTTATGCGATTTGACGTATATAGGTGAATCACATGTGCCACATTAATTATCACATGATCGTTTACACGAATTTTGAGACAAAAGCTGCCACGAGGATACGGTGATATCTTCCCCGATTGACGTGTGGTGGTATATGATGAAAAGAATGATACGACAGAGACGTTGTTTAAAGATTAAACGAATAAAAAAAATTGACACGTAATCGATCATTTAGTACTTGGTGACGCATATTGCATTTCTCGTCATTCTTTGCGAAATAACAAGAAATGTGAGGGGGTAGTGTTTGTACTAAAATTTTACAAACGAATCATTAGTGTAAATTGTGACATGTGGCACATTTGATTTATCTAAAGTGTGCACCAAATATTAGGGAAGAAAACTGTATCTGTAACGTCCTGGATTTTCATTGTTTTGGATTTTCAAAAATTCTTGAAAAATTTTCTATTAATTAACTTGTAATATCACTTAATGACCATTAACACTTAATGTTAGTTTATATAGGGGTGGTACCAGTAAAGAACCACACAAGTCCGATTAATCAACCGTAGGAAGCCAACAAATCTGCCCGATCACTTAAACATCATGTGTAGCCCCATGATTTACTTACATAGGACCCAAATCTAACCGACCCATTGCTGACTAATCAAGACAATCATGACTAAATTAAAGATCAAACTGAAGCCGAGTTAGATAAGGCCCGGATCTTGACTAATAGACCAAATAAAACTTGTTACTCTTTTAGCCTAAAACTGACGGTTTAGAATAATTATGACAAAATATCCACTTTCAATAGTTATAAATAGGCCACATTATGAACATAGTTAATCTAAACCCTAATCATTGCTCATGAGAAATATCAATACCTAATTTATTCCATAAATGCCCCAATTTATCGAACAAGCGCTAGACCGCTCGTTGGTGGGCCACCTGTTCCAAAACTATAGAATAATATCCGTCTTACTGGGCTTGATGTCCATCGCGGGAGTAAGACCTGAGTACTGTCCAGAACCATTCAACTTGAGCCAAAGGACGAGTGTATGAGAAGTGCAAATACCTTAAAGGAAGAAGATAAAACTTAAGTGAATTGGGTCGTCCATTCTTATGTAAAGTTGAGGATTTCGGACTGTCGGTTTACGACCAAACTTCACATGTGCAGTAAGGATATTCCCCTACTCATATCCATATAGCCGTGACCCTAATTGACTATCGGTGACCATTGAACAAACTTTTAATTATATCTGTCGATCGGTGCATCCAAATGGCAGGCCGATCGTATCCATATGTAGATCATCATTAGGGCTAACTATCCTATGGTGTATATCAATATATACACCCCATAATGGGCTCTAGAGGCTAGAAAAATCTTCCCACAGGGCTAGTATAGTAAAAACCCAATCCTTGGGGCCATTTGCACCAAATCTAGCATTATAAAAGGGCCTCATTTGGGCACCTCCTCTCCCCATACGATTTTGTCCTAGAAGAAAGAAAAAGAGAGAGGGAGAAGAGAAAAAGGAGAAATGAGAAGACAAAGAGCTTGAGGTGTGAGTGTTGATGCACATCTACCCTATCATCTTCTCTCTAGTCGTCTCGTCGTAACCGGAGTCGTCGTCAGAGCTCTCTCGGCAATAATTGGGAGTAAATGTTGAATCTCACTTGTAATCTAGGGTTCAATAGTTATTTGTCCTTAATATCATAAGCTTGTTTGCTTGTCTAGGTCTTTCAACGATTTTCTTAAAACTCTAACCCTAGGAGCGCCATGAGTTGGACGAAACATCACAAGGTGCGAACTATTATCCTTAGGTGGCTTAACACCAATTTTACTATAAGTTTAATGACTATGAATGTTAGGATGATGTGCTTGAGTAATCTAGAGAGACCGAGCCAAGATCCTACATGATATGCCCCCCTAGATTCAATGAAATAAATGAGTGCTGTTTATTTATTCTTCAACATGATTGGGTTTGATTTTGGTGTGGCATGTTCATCCTATGTATGATTTTACTAAATTTCATGGCATGATTGAGTGTTGTTATTTTCTCTTCAACATGATTAGGCTTGATTTGGTATGATATGTTCATCTCATATGCGATCCTAGCGTAACCTTTCTTGTGGCATGCATGATTGTATTAATCTTTGTTATGTGTTTGTCTTATGAATGATGTATAACTCTTGTTCGCTTTGCTAACTCCACACAACACACATACACATTCATTTCGTTATATTGTTAGTAATTGCATTTATAGAAAAATTTGAATTTCTATGTTCGATGTATGAGTGCATAACATCTCTTGTGTAGATGATGAATCCTGATTTGTTGAAGTGCTATTAAATACCATCAAATCCCTAAGTTGGTTAGGAAACTGAGGTGAGACAAGGTGGTCCCATTGGTAGGACTAACCTGAGGCCAGACTAGCGGATTTGGACGAATGAGAATGAGCGACAGTAGTTGGACTACATGGGTCGTTTGTACCCGATGTTGTCCGTCACGCACTTGACTAGACTCACACGGTCTAATCCACGTATTGACCAACCATGTATGTTAACTAAGTCTGCTCACGCCTGTATGGAACCTGGAACACTCTTCAACCACTGAAGCCCATTGATAACCATCTGAAACCGATCCACTGACTCAAGAGTCGGACATGGTGGAATGAGATACTGTGTTCGAGCTATCTACCTACGCTGGGGTGGCGAGCCTCCCCATAGTGATCGTGAGCGATCCCTTCTCTCAGCACTCCCCATGTGCTTGAATCGCGGATGAGAAGCCTGATGAGATCAAGGATCGCGGGGTCCTGGCCTCGCAACCAGTTGAGGACAATGATACGCAGGGTGTGCCAGTTTTTTCAATCTGTTGGATGAACGAAATTAACTAAATACTCGGCTAACATTATCCATGCATCGCATTAGCTAGGATTAAGCGACTCGGCAGTTGAGGTCGCAATGAGGGTGGTTGGTTATGCGCGATCGTTAGACGAAGTCGCTCGAGGGAGTGTTGTTCTGAGGGCATACATCATATCATAATACATACATATACATTAATAAGCCTAGTTAGAGATCTGTGAATGTATGTCTTTCATTAAATTCATTATATAATTAATGCTTGTTGTAACTTAAGGCTAATGATAATCACTAAGTCAACTATTCACTCCCACTCTGGGACGGTGTTTTAAAACACCAACCAGACCCTTTACTGGATGCAGGTGAGGCGGAGCTTGACGAACGGATCGAGGTAAGTATGGATAGGGAAGAGGAGCTTTCCTATGTCCAGCTTATGGGTGGATCACCGTGGACTGTGTAGGTTGTTTATGGGTTGTTGAGTAGGGATCTAGCGCAACATTTCCTTTGGGCGTACCCTATATAAATTTTGTCGCGTGACGTCTTGTGCGACCGTTTGATATTCCTATAAACTTATAATTCTTAGTCGCATTTAATTCAGTAGATTAGTTGTGGTTGTGGTTTATGTTCCAGTCGATTCTTTTATTGCTCATTTAAACTGATTTATGTACAACTCACCATAATTAGGATATAAGTGACACCTAAAAATTTGGAGGCCGAGTTCTTAAACGGCCCCTGAAAACACCGGGGTGTTATACAACATCTTTGAAAAACTTTTACATTAAGGTAATCTTCGGATTAGGGTGAATAATAGTTAAAGCCACATTAGCAACGGAGTGTGTTTGACGAAGATATACCACGATAAAAAAGTGTAACTATTCTTTCCTAACTGGTTGCACGTGAAGGTGTAACATGGACGATTGGTTATTCTCTCTTTATTTGAGAAGGCTATAAAAAGCAGAGGCAGATATGAAGAAATGGATCTAGAATCACGAACCTAAATCCAAAATCCTGTAAGGAAGTAGAATCAATCCAACACAAATGTTGTTTATCTTAGTTTACGATCAGCCTTTCTACTGCTAATTAGTCGTGGATCTTATGTAGTGTTTGTACCAAATTCTTGCAAACGAATCATTAGTGCAAATTGTGACATGTGGCACATTTAATATTTCTAAAGTGTGCACCAAATATTAGGGAAGCAGACCGTATCTTCAAAAAGCTTTTGCATTAAGGCAATCTTCGGATAAGGGTGAATAACCGTTAAAGCCACATCAACAATGGAGTGTGTTAGAAGAAGATATATCATGATAAAAAAAGGTGTAACTGTTCTTTCTTAGCTGGTTCCGCGTGAAGGTGTCACATGGATGATCGATTATTCTCTATTTGATAAGGCTATAAAAACCATATGCAAATATGAAGAAATGGATCTAGAATCACGAACCTAAATTCGAAATCCTGTAAGGAAGTAGAATCAATCCAGCGCAATGCTGTTTATATTAGTATAGGATTAGCCTTTCTATTGCTCATCAATCATGGATCCTTAGGTCAGAAGTAGCATTAATGTATCTTTGCGACCACGTAAGATCGACTCATAGTTGTAGCTAATAGTTGTAATTTCTTTTCATCTGTGCTTGTATGTTATTTCTGAAGGAAGATTTTAGTCTTGGAATCTGTCCATGTACGATCATACGCTAAGTCGACTGTAGTTGTAACTCTTGGAATCAATTATGTTATGCTCATTAACCTGCTACTTCAAGAAGCACTCCGCTGCTCTTAGTTAGGCTGGTGATCCCACTTCATTGGCAAGTAATATACATTTATGCATTCACCTCTCGATTTTTTGCCATTGGATCTTACAGTTGTTGTACTTTTGTGAAGATTATTAAAGCAGAAGAGCTCATTGGAGGAAGAGCCCTAACTTCTTCCGTAACCTGTCTGATTAACGAGCACATTGTTAGTTGAATGGCCGGATAACTTGTTGATCATTCGATCAAGCACCGCTCTATCTAGATGCCGGGGGTCAATGGTGATCACGATTTGAGCTGGACTCGATCGGTTTTGGCATGCCCACATAGCAGCACACGTATCTCATTTGGTTGAAAATTGCACCAACAACGTATTTATTGTGTCGACTCATCAACCCACGTGTTACTTATCTACATGAATCCAGACCATCCAAATCAGATGCCCATTGAGGATGAAGAGTACGATTGAAATCCAACTAATCCGATAATCCGAACCATCTGAATTAGTCCAATGAATTTGGACAGTTCACCGTGAGGATGACCAGGCACAAAATCAGTTCGCTCTGGTGATTTCGTGTGCACAGTTTTTGCACATGTGGGGCCAATATAGTGAGTTGGCCGGTTTGATTCTTGGGCTAGGCCATCCAAACAGGTACATAAGGCGTATGCATGTGTGGGCCACCGAACATAAGACAGCACGTTCCAAAAGCTAAGTGCTTGATGGTCAAAATGTCTAAAATCACAACAAGTTTAAGCACATAGCCGAACATAAAAATGGTGGCGCACCAGACTAACCAGACGAACGGCCCGATTGCCGAACATGTTTGATAAGTGTATCCCAAGAGTAGAGCCTAAACTACTATTAAATGTGATGGCTCAGGTACGTACTGCACTCAGCATAAGTTTAACTCACCAGGCCATTTTACTGAGTTACGCTATTATTGTACAGAGTAAACTCTGTTGGGCCCACCGTGAATGCGTGTTGTTTATCCACGCCGTCCATCCATTTTTACAGATCATTTTAGGTGTTGATCCCAAAATTGAAGAATAGCCAAAGCTCAACTGGACCATGCCACGGGAAAGAGTGGAAATGTTGATTTCCACTGTTGAAACCTTTTTAAGGCTCACGGTGATGTTTATTTGTCATCCAACCTGTGCATAAGATCCATGTACAATGATGTTTACTTGTCATTCAACCTGTTCATAAGATCACACCGACATGGATGAAGGGTAAAAACAAATATCAACTTGATCTGAAACTTCTGTGGCTGATAAGAACTTTTCACCGGTAGATGTCCAATTCACACTGTTTCCATTGGTGTGGTTCACTTAAGATTTAGATAGGATTCATATTTGGGTAAACCCATACAACTATCTGCTAAAATGAATAGACGGAGTGGATAAAATTAAAATGCATGAATGACGGTGGCCCACAGAGTTTACTCAGTACGCAATCCGCTTCCCTTTTTCCTGCCAAAGAATCACACGTGTAGGACATATGAAAATCAGTCCAATCTAGCTATCAGATCGGCCAAACATGTATATTAGTTCGATCGTCTGTCCATTAATGTCAGTGTCATGGCCCATCTGATAAGTGGGCTCATGCCATTTTCGTGCCAATTAATCTTTATAACGGAAGCGAATGCCTGGAGACACATCTCCAAGGATATCCTATTCACACAACTGTGGGCCCCACTGTGATGTATGTGTTTTATACGGACGCTGATTGCGTCCTACCCACCTGGACGGTAATCCGTCCAGGCAGGGCTTTGTGGGACCCATCGTGATTGAAATGATTTATCCATTCCGTTTATCGCTTTTCTCATATCATTTTAAAGTATGATGATAAAAATGAAGCATGTCCAAAGTTCTTTTGGACCACACCAAAGGAAGCTGCAGTAATAATGACACTCACCGTTGAAGCCTTTCTAAGGGCTAACGTGATGTATTTTACCATCCAACCTATTCATAAGGTCATGTAGGCGTGGATAAGATGAATAAACAATTATCAGCTTGATCCAAAACTTCTCCAGCTTCCAAGAAGTTTTTAATGGTGTATATTCAATCCTCACTTTGTGGTCCACTTAAGCCCTAAACCTGCTCACGTTTTTATTCATACATTAAAATTATCTGGAAAAAAACGATGAACAGCATGGATAAAACAATTACATCACTGTGGGTCCCACAGAGGGGTTAGGATGCAATCCACGTCCGTTTTAGACACGCTGTACATCCGTTTTCCCAGCTCATTTTAGAGCACAAACCCCATAATGAGAAACGGCTTGAATACTCCACCTGCCACCAGCCAATGGCTGATGGTCGGTGCTATGTGGAGCCCACCATGATGTGTATTTTTCATCCATGCTGTCCATCTATTTTTCTAGATCATTTAATGGTATGAGACTAAAAATGAGGTATATCCCAATATCAAGTGGACCACATTAATGGAAATAGTATTCAATGAACATCGACCATTAAAAATTTTTTAGGGCCATAAAAGTTTTGGATCGAGCTGATCTTTGTTTTTTCCCTTCATCTGGGTCTGTCTGACCTAATCAACGTATTCTATGTCCAATAAACAGTACGGTGGGCCTTTGGAGGATTTTTAAAGGTGGATATCCAGTCACTATTGTTTTCCTTCAGTGTGGTCGACTTGAGATTTATATCCCTCTCATATTATTGTTCAAACGGAATGTATGAAACACATACATCATGGTGGGGCCACATAGCACCGACCGCCGGCCACCGGGTTGGTGGCAGGGGGAGTAGCCAATCCGTTTCCCATGAATGAGGGGGTGCGGATTGGGTACTACCCCCAGCGGAACTAGCTAGAGATGGAGAGTCATGCCGGGGGCTCTATCGGGTCCACTGTAATCGGTATATTTTATCCACGCCGTTCATCTATTTTGACAGGTGGTTTTAGTATATTATCTTAAAAAGAAAGTAAATAGATGTGTTAAATGGACCACACCACATGAAGCAGTGGGGATTGAACTCCTACTGCCGAAAACTTCTTAGGGCCCACCTTAATGTTTATTTTCCATCCAACCTCTTCATAGGGTCACATAGATATGTATGAAGGGAAAAAATAATTATCAGCTTGATCCAAAACTTTTGTAGCCCGTGGGAATTTTTCAACAGTAGGATTTAAATCCCCACTACTTCATGTGGTGTGGTCTAGTTAAGATTTCAATCTGCCTTCGTTTTAGGCTTATGACTTAAAATGATCTATCAAAAAAGATAAACGGCAGGATAAAATATACAAATCACGGTGGGCCCCACAGAGCTCCTGACATGACCGTCCATATTTAGACAGGTCGTAGTGGAGGTAGTACTCAATCCCCGCCGTAGATCCAAAGCTCAAGTAGACCACACCGTAGGAAAAAGAGGGGGTTGAATGCCTACCGTTGAAAATTTCCTGCCACATTTCAATGAGATAAATGGAGAAAATGATGATCAACGGTCCTCCTTGGACTACACATGCAGCCTACTTGGCAGGTGGGGCATAAGTTTTGATCTACCGGTATATAAACACAGCGCATTGTACCTGATGAATGGCTTGGACCTATTACACGTGTGGCATTGTGGCACATGTGCTGCAATGGCCTGGATTCCATCGAGGCCAGAAAGTACATTGACATTCATACACATACACTTTAAATTTTACACGTGGCATGCACGAAACTCAGATCCGGCTGTCCAAATCATGCATTTTACTTTAGATGTTTGACAAACTAAAAATTACACTAAACCAATATCATGACCGGTAGATTGGCAGACATCCAACGGACGGATAAAACGAAACACACCATTCTAGATCGAACGACTAAATTTCAAGTCAGGACAACCCAATAGTGGGTCCCCCTATTCAGACTGTTTAATTGGAATATCAAATAATCCCAAGAGGAAACCTTTGATACTCCAAAAAAGCTAGGTAGTTGATACGCAGACACTAAGAAACTGTACAGTGACTTGCAATTCATTAAAAATTAAACTGTGACTTACGAGCTACTAAAAATCAAACCGTTCAAATCGTGGTCCCTAAAATCCAAATAATATACTCATTCGATTCCCTAACTAGCTGATTGGTGGACATTTAATGGATGGTCAGAATGAGAAGTAGTCGAAAGGTCCAGATCCAATAAACAAATGTCCTTTGATCTGAGGTTACTATCTTTCTCAACAATCCAGATTGAGTTGGGCAATTTGTACGGTGTGATCTGAGTTGATGAATGCCACGTGTACAATTTGTGAGTGCCGTAGTATCAACCATCACACTCCGCCGGAGTATACAAAAATTCACCATCTCCCGTTAACGCAAGATTTGTAACGTAAGATATGCTTATTTAGAACGCGTAGATACCATGCACGTATTTCTTGAAGTGTACGTCCGGAGATATTGTTATACGAAAAGTAAGCACTGAAGCCGTTGGATATGGGACCATATTCAGTGATCTTGGCCGTTGATGTGACGCGATACACAGCCAATGACTGGAACTTTGGAAATTAATTTGAAGATCTTGAATATTTGATCATGGTCCACAAAACAACGGTTGAGGAGATGGCATATATTGCTTAAATGATAAAAATGTTGAAATATTCTAATATAAGAATTTTGGTTTTGTATCTGTTCCCATACAAGGCATGGACCTTCGTATTACCGGTTTGTATCGGTAAAACATGAATTGGATCCTATAACAATTAGTTGGAGTGTATTCTAGCTAACATTTTTTTTGTTTTTTTAAATATCTTAATATCACTTTGCAATACTTGATTGGACCATGTGGATGCGGATTACGTCCTACCCCCGCCCGGAAGGTAATCAGTCTGGGCAGGGCTCCGTCGGCCCAATGTAATGTAAGCGTTTTATTCACAGCGTTCATCACTTTTATCATGTCATTTTAAGGTATAATGATAAAATTGAAGCAATTCCATAGCTGGAGCACACTCAAGGAAGCTTCAGTGATAATGACACCCACCGTTGAAACCTTTCTAAAGGTTACCGTGATGTTTTTTTTACCATCCAACCTAGTCATAAGGTCATGTAGACGTGGATGAAGTGATGAAACAAATACCAGCTTGATCCAAAACTTCTTTGCTCCTAAGAAAGGATGTTCAATCCCCACTTTGTGTTCCACTTAACACTTTACTTGCCTAATTTTTAGGCTCATGCCTTAAAATAATATGAGAAAAATGATTAACAGCATGAATAAAGATAAAGTACTTATATAACGTCTTGAAAATCGGGAGTCGTGTTGATACTCGACTCCCGAGTTCCCGAGGTCACTTATAACTGGGTTTTATTAAAATGCGATTAATCTAGTCTAAATGCATAGCCTGAAATTTCCTGGAACATAAATCACAACCATACAATCCCACTGAAATGAAGAGTTCCAATATATATATATATATATATATATATATATATATATATATATATATATATATATACATGTCCAAAAGAATAAAGGGATCGCGCATGACGATACCCAACAAAATCACAAAAATAGTATGTCAAAAAAGAATAGAGCCAAGCCCACTGCTCGGCTATCCAATCCCGCCCCTCAAGCTGGTGGGGAACCGTTCATCAACTAGAAGTAGGACAGCTCATCCTCCTCCTTGAAGCTCGCCTCACCAGGCTCCTCCTGCCTTGAGTCACCTTCATCTATGAACGAGTCTGGTTGATGTTTTAAAACATCGTCCCAGAGTGAGAGTGAGTGATCAACTCAGTGGATGCTATTAATATTAAGTTATAACAGGCATCAATTATAACATGAATTTAATGAAACACAGCCAATCATCAATACTTAGCAACTCTTATTAAAATGCATACATGCGGAATGATATGACGTATGCCCTCGCCACAACACTCCCTTGAGCGACTCCATCTAACGATCGCGTCTGTCAGCACTTTCTCAGAGCGACCTCGACTTCCGAGTCACCATTCTAACTAATGCGATGCAATGCGATCGTGGTAGCCGAGTTATTAGTTAAGTCTATTCATCCAGCTGGTTGGGAAAGCTGATACACCTCACATATCAATGCCCTAAGCTGGTTGCGAGGCCAAGGCCCCCCAATGCGTGAGGCCAAGACCTCGCGGTCCGTGATCCCGTTGAATTCCTCATCCCCGACTTTAAGCACATGAGGAGTGCTAAGAGAAAGGGATCACTAGCGGTCACTACGGGGAGGCGCTACACTCTAGTGTAGGCCGACAGCTCAGACACAGTGTCTCATTCTACCATGCCCGGCTCACGAGGCTGTTGACCAGTTTCAGGTGGGTTATAAATGGGCTACAACGGTTGTAGGGTGGTTTAGGTTCCATACATATGTGAGCAACTAGGGTTAACGAACAGGGTTGACCAGCATGTAAACTAGACCGCTCGAGTCCAGACAAGTACGTGACGGAACGACATCGGGTGTAAGCAACCCATGTAGTCTAACTACTGTCGCCCACACGCACTCACCCAAATTCATGGATTTAACCTCGAGGCGGTCCTGCCAACGGAACCACCTTCGCTCTCCTCATGTTTCTGGCCAACTTAAGGGTACGAATAGTGATTTATAGCATGCCGACTAACAATGTATTACTAGTATAAGCAACATCATGTTGTCATGCTCATCAAAATATAATTCATATTCTCATAGCAAGCAAGGCTAACCATATCAAGAAACAAGTACATGTGAGTGTGTGGGTGTGTGTGTGTGTCTTAAGAAATCACATGCTTAAGAGTAATGAAATCATACATGAGAAATCAACAAGGCATGAGCATAAAATCATCCATATACAAAATCATGTGAGAAGCAAGAATAACGTCATGAGACTCAAACATACAATTCCATACAATTTCAACAAATATTCAAGTCCTAGGGATTCTCTAGGTTCTCCAAATATGACATCAAAGCAATCAAAATCATTAATCTCATATTGAAATTGGTGCTAGGCCACCTAAGAGCAATAGTCTACACCTTCGGATTCGTTGGAGGCTTGGAAATGACCTAGGAGATGTGGATTTCGGGGGTTGATCGGCCGGAATCCCTAAAGCAACATTTGGAGGTTAGGTTTCTATGTAAATTTTCCTCATCACAAGGGTTTCAAGAAAAATAGGTGATGGTTCTTACCTATATGCTCAACGGGACGAAAGAGCGGTCGTGGATGACTGATTCTTCTTGGAGGAGAGGTAGAAAGTTATGGGGAGTTGCTCTCCTTAGGCCCCACCTCAATCTAGGGTCCACCTAGCTCACCTCTACTCTCACTTTCTTCTCCTTAAGTCTCTCTTGCTCTCTCTCTCACACTCCTTAGTGGTTGTGGTAAATGAAAGAGTTATGAGAGAGCTAGAGTTTATTTCCTAGACTTGGGCCCTTTAGCCTTAAGTTTCCTCAAATGCTCAAAATAACCTTCTAGGACTCCTTATTGACTTTGGAGCAGACCCAACACCCCCTAGGCCACCAAATTTGGCATGTAGGTGTCTCATTACTCGATGAAGGGTCATGCAAAGTTTGAGGACAAACGGATCAATGAAAGTGGAGTTTGATCATTCGGTTTCGATCTTCAAATGGCCCTATGGGGTCCATTCTGGTTGTTGGGGAAGTTCTGATGGCCCTCTGGCCATGAAACTTATAGGATAGATGGTTCATGGCCCGATAAAGGGTCGTGTAAAATTTGGGAACGATCGGATATGAGGTTTGGTCATACGGGTCCGATTTGGGATCAACGGTCATCGTGCCACGATCGGATCTCAGATTTTGTGAACGGGTGTAGGACACCACATTAGACCTTCATCATAAATTTAGAAAAAATTTGATGGCTGAAAAGCCTGGAATCTCAATTTCATTTACCAGTATCAGATTTTTACTTTGGCCTTGGGTGAGTTGACATAGGCTGTTAGAGCAGATCAAATAATTACTTCTGGGTATCCAATGAGTCCGTGGTCAGCGATAGACCACAAGCCCAATGATATCTAAGGTTTTCTAAAGTTTCATAATTTTTTAACCTTCTTGCGTCACGGCATAGCCCGTACGGGCTGATGCCAAGTGTAAGTGGTCATCTGGTTTGGCGGCCCGCACTAGGCCCTATCAGGACCTGTCTGGCTTATTATAATAGGTTAATCAACTTATGGTACCCCACCACGAGTGGTTAAATGAATGGTCCTTCAGCAAATCCTACATGGACGCCCCAGGACACTATGCTGGTTGGACGGGACGTTACAATCTACCCCCTTACAAATAAATTTCGTCCTCAAAATTTATACCTACTCATATTGTTGAAGTAGGCTTGAGTAATGCTTGCGGACTTCTGCTTTTATCTCCCAAGTGGCCTCCTCTTCATCGTGATGGGTCCATAATACCTTGACCATTGGGATGACCTTATTACGTAGGACCTGCTCCTTCCTATCCAGTATTCGAGTGGTTCAGAGAATGTATGTGGCATTTTCCTGGAGCTCCACATGTTCTCACTTGATGATATGTGAAGGATTGTGAACGTACTTCTTCAACATGGATACATGGAAGACGTTATGCACTCCGGTAAGAGGCGTGGGTAGGGCCAAGCGATAGACAACTACACCAACACGGTCCAAAATCTGGAAGGGCCCGATGAACCGTGGCGCGAGCTTTCCCTTCTTGCCGAAGTATAAAACGCCCTTCATTGGGGAGATCTTGAGAAATACGTGATTACCAGCCTCAAATTCCAAGTCCCTCCCCCTTGTGTCGGCATAGTTTTTCTGCCTGCTTTGAGTCGTCAAGAGGCGGCGCCACATAATTCTAATATTCTCAGTCATGATCCACACCAAATCCGGTCCTAGCAAACTCTTCTCGCCAATTTCTTCCCAACAGTGCGGGGCACGGCATGGACACCCATACAAAGCCTCGTAGGGTGCCATTTCGATGTTAGTCTGGAAGCTATTGTTATAGGCAAATTCGGCATATGAGAGACAATCATTCCAACTCTCCTGAAAGTCCAGAACACAAGCTCGCAACATGTCCTCCAAAATCTAGTTCACCCGTTCGGTTTGCCCATCCGTCTGCAGGTGGAAGGCAGTGCTAAACTTCAACTTCACTCCCATGGCCTCTTGAATGCGGGTCCAGAAGATCGATGTGAATTGGGCATCCCGGTCTGACACAATTTTCAATGGGATGTCATGGAGCCGTACAATTTCCTTAATATATAACTTGGCCAAATTGTCGGCGGAACTAGCAGTCTTGATCGGCAAGAAGTGGGTTGATTTGGTTAGCCTGTCCACAATCCCCTATATCGAATCATACCCCTTTCTAGTCTTGGGCAAGCCGAAAATGAAGTTCATAGATATGAAGTCCCACTTCCATTTTGCTATGGGCATGGGTTGTAAAAGGCCTGGTGGTCGGCTGTAACGTCCCATCCAATCAGCACAGTGTCCTGGGGCGTCCACGTAAGATTTACCGTAAGACCATTAGTTTAACCACTTGTGGTGGGGTACCACAAGTTAATTAACCTATGATTAGCCCGTTAGAATAGATCAGTCAAGCCATGACAGGGCCTAGTACAGGCCACCTAGTCAGATGACCAATTATACTTAGCATCAGCCCGTACGGGCTATACCGGAGCGCAGGAAGGTCAAAAAATTATAAAAGTTTAGGGAGACATATATCTCACTAGGCTTGTGGTCCATCACAGATCACGGACTCATTGGGCACCCAGAAGTAATTATTCGATCCGCTTCAACAGCTCATGTCAACTCACCCAAGGCTAAAGTGGAAATCTGGCATTGGAATACGAAACTGAAGCTCCGGGCTTTTCAGCCATTGGATTTCTTCCAAATATTCGATGGAGGTCTAATGTAGTGTCTCTCACCCATCCACAAAATCTGGGACCCGATCGTGGCACAACGACCGTTGATCGCAAATCGGACCCGTACGACCCAACCGCATGTCCAATCATTTCCAAATTCTGCATGGCCCTTCATCGAGTCATGGATCACCAACCCTATATGTTTCATGGCCAGGAGACCACCAGAAATTCCCCAACGACCGGAATGGACCCCATAAGGCCATTTGAGGATCAGGACCATATGGTCAAACCCCATATTCATTTATCTGTTTAATCCCAAACTTTGCATGGACCCTAGTTAGGCCGTGAGGCACTTACACACCCAATTTGGTAGCCAAAGGAGTGTTAGGACAACCCCAACACCAATAGTTAGTCCTAGTGAGCTATTTTGGGAATTTGTGGAAACTTAAGGCCAAAGGGCCCAACTCTAGAAAATAAACCCTAGCCCTTATCTCATATCTCCAACCATTCTCCAATAACAACAAATCCCTCTCCCTCATATCCTCCTTTAATTTTCCAACAACCAAACTCTCCCTCATAACTTCTTATAATCTCCAACAATCAAGCTCTCTCCTTCATACTTCCTCCATTCTCCAACAACTCATCTCTAGCCCTCTCACAACTTTTCCTTTTTACCCCAACCACCAAGGAGCAAAGAGGAGAGAAGAAAGAGAGAGTGTAGTAAAGACCCAAGGTGGACCATAGATCGTGTTGGGGCCCAAGGGAATCAACCCTTTCAACTCCCTATCCTTTCTCCAAAGGGAACTCTTCACCATAACCTCAACAATCATTCGTGGGTCGTATAGGTAAGATCCTTCACTCATTTTTCTTGAATCCCATGTATTGAGAAGGGGATTTCATGGAATGCTAACATGCAAGGGTTGCTTTTAGGATTCTGGCCGTTTGACCCAAAATTTCACATCTCCTAGGTTGTACCCAAGCCTCCAACGAATCTGAAGGTGCGGACTATTGTTCTTAGGTGGCCTAGCACCAATTTTAGTATGAGCTTAATGATTTTGAATGTTTGGATGTTATAATTGCATGCCTATAGAAACCCTAGGAATTGTATGTTGTTGAAATTGTATGGATATGCATGTTCGGCTCTCTTATGATGTTTTTCTTGTTTCCCACATGATTTGTGCATGGATGATTATACGCTCATGCCTTGTTGATTTTTTCCATGTATTGTTGCTTCATAGTATGTCTGATTTCATTACTCTTATGCATGTGATTTCTTAGGATGGAGGAAGTACTTAACTTCCTCACACCCACACATACACTCACATGCACTTATTTTTTGATATAGTTATCTTTCTTGCAATGAGAATATGAATTGTATGTTAATAAGTGTGAGAACATGATGTGTTTATTCTAGTGAAACATTGTTAATCGGCATGTTATAAATCACTACTCGTACCTTTGGGTTGGTTAGGAACATGAGGAGAGACGGTAGTCCCATCGGTTGGACTATGATGGGGCTAGACTCGTGGGTTTGGGCGGGTGTGTTTGGGTAGCTGTAGTTCGACTACATGGGTCTCTTATGCCCAATGTCATTCGTCTCACGCGCGCCTGATTCGTGCGGTCTAGCTCACTATCTGCCCAACCTTAATTGTTAATCCTATTTGCTCATACATGTATGAAATCTGGATCACCTTGCAATCGTAGTGGCCCACGAATAACAGATTGCAACTGGTCCATAGCCTCGTGAGCCGGGCACGGCGGAATGGGACACTGTGTCCGAGCTGTCGGCCTACGCTTGGGTACTGCACTGAAATGGCCAAGCTATATGTCCTAGAGAGAGGGGGGGGGGGGGGGGAGGGGGGTGAATAGGACTATGTCAAATAAAATTAAATACAGTGGAATTAAATTAAATAGACATCCAAACTCAAGTAAATCAATTCACAATACAACCTCAAAATTCAGATCTTGAGAGATTGATACAAAAGTTGTTCTAAGGACAACCTTACATAAAAAACCAAAGGTTTAAGGTAGGACAACCTGATTTCTAGAAAGATCTTTATATCAAGAACTCAAACTGAAAGAGGAAAATATAAATTCAAAAAGAATAAATTGCAATCTTAAGAATTGATTATTCTAAGGATAACCATGCACCATAAAAATGGTAGGGCAACCTTACTAGAATAATTTCAGAAATTGAAGCTCAAATTGATAAAGGAATAACAAGAGATAAATTACTGAAATAAAGCTCTAAACTATTACACCATTCTCCACACTTGCTTGAAATGTAAATTGTTACAGCATTCATATCCACATGTATATTCCACAAAACTGAATGATGAAAGATAAAGAATTAAGCAAGCATTCAATCCACAAGACAAGGAGTTATAGTGGTTCGCCTGTGTGTTCACCAACTGTTAAACAACAGCCACACAGAATGCTACTCCACTCCTAATATCCTCACACAGGGATATTAGCATTCACTATCAAAATAGGTTTCACAGGTTCACCTAAAACCTTCACAATTGTGTCTTTTTCACTTGGGCTTACACAATAAAAAAACCCCTCTATTCTGAGTTTTCTGGCTCTCCTCAGACAACCACACAAATTGAGATTTTTCTGGCGAATCTTAAACAAAAACCAAAATAGAATAGAATTTATAAAATTATAAAATACCTGGATTTCTCCTCTTGTAGCAACCCGGAAGAACCAATTGGAGTAAATGTTCGAATATGAAAGTTTAATGTCCGATACTCACTTTACAATGGTTATAAGTTCTAATTGATTTTAAATTAAATCCGATTGGGCTAGCTCTATTTGATTTTAATTCCAAGAAGAAGGAAAATAATAATTTCTCTTTTTAAATCAGATTGGAATATAGAATAAAATCAGATAGTAAAAAGCTAACAAAAGGAAATAGAATTATGCACAATATAGCTTAGAAACAAACACAAACTTATTTCAGAGTAGAGCTTCAAATTCACTTAATTTTTGATGAATAACTCTGAAATTCGTGTGCTATTTATAGCTGCAGAAATTCATCTTCGACTGGTCCTCAGGTCACCACGACTGGTTGAAGAAGAAACAGATTTTTGAATTTTCGGGCGCGATCGGATAAAACCGTTTCACGACCGATCGAAGGCAGTCCACAACTGGTTGAAGGCAGTCCACGACTAGTCGAGACCCCACTACGACTGGTCGTGCGACACTTGATTTAGTCACTGGAGTTTAAGTCGTAGCTCCACGACTGGTCGAAGGTCGAGTCGAGACCATCCTACGACTGGTCGAGCAGACTCCAGGACCGGTCATAGGCGAACAGAAAAAATTTGATAATTTGTAACAAAACTACGACTGGTCTTGGAATATCTTGGACTGGTCGAACCAGTGCTAAGACTAGTCGAACCAGATCTAGGACTAGTCTTAGGACAGCAGAATCATGCATAATTATAAATATTGGATTATGTATCCAAAATGACCTACCCTAAGGTCAAACTAAGGTCTATTAAACCTGAAACATGAAGTATGGACATTGAAACCTTTACTTTTACATTGATGTAGCTTGAACACATCAAAAAGATTCAATATTACTTCAAGTTGCACTTGTCTTGCGGTCTATCTTGAGTCTCGAACTTGAACTCTTTATTGTAGCTTGAACTAGCTTGAGCTTGAACTAACTTAAACTTAGCTAGCTTGAACTTGAAGTATTGATGAGGTGTACTTGAAGTGTTGATGAGGTGTCTCGAACACAGTTATCAAGAAACAAACACAATAAACACAAGATATATATAGAGGTTTTGACACAAAAAATTTGACAACCAAAGGAGCCTGAGACCATGGCACTTACAATCTCCTCCTTTGTCAAATTTGTGACAAAACAAGCTCTTAAAAAAATAGCACTATCAAGAATCAGCAAGAGAAACACAAGTACAAGCTGTTATAAACCAGGTGTAATAAAGAATCATGCACCAGTTGTCATAAGAAGATAAGCAATATATAACTCCTTAACTCCTAAATTAACTCCCCCTGAGTAGTTAAGTCATCATAATCCACAAATTCTCCCCCTTTTTGTCAAAATATGATAAAGGAAAGATAAGATATGAAAGGCTGTATATAGATAGCAAGTTCAAAGTACAAAATAGAACATCAGGAGTTAATAAGTTAAGTCAGATAAAGTCACATGCACAAACACAAAATAGAATAGTTATTACAGACCAAAACAAAGTTTCAATCGGATCCAGAGGAAGGAGCTGGAATGTTAGGATTACTTTGATGAAGGCTCTTCTGTAAGCGCCTAAAATACTTGCGCATCTTTTTAAATTGATCATTGTGACCAACATTCATCTGTTCTACCTTCTCCTCTAATGCACTCAGACGTACATTAAAATCAGAAGGTTCAAGGTCTGGATCATTTCCAAAGTCCGAATCAATTTCATTAAAGATATCATCCATGTCTATATCATCTAGCAACAAATCATCACCCTCGACACCAATTTCAGCTTTAGCAGCTCCACCCGCACCAACATCAACTTGTCCTCGAGCCAATTCCAACTTCATTTTGTTTATGTTAGAGTTGTTGAATATAAGGTGTTGGATAGGAGCCTCTCCAACGGGCATAGCGACTAACATGTGAGTGGCTAACACATTCATCAGATACCCAAATGGGATATCACTATGACCAGGATGGATACAGAATTGAATAATAGAGGAAATATTAAAGAGGGCAAACAGACATTAGCGCCAGTAATGATTGAGTACAAAATACGAACCATAAGCAAAGTCAACTCATTTTTATTTCCAGAGCGGGGATATAGATTAGAGGTAAAGATACGATGTAAAACTCTGTATCTGGGTAACAAGTATCTGGACGCGAGGACATTCCCATTTTGATTTCATGGTTCATCCATGTTACACAATGCTCTAGTAAAAACATATTTTTCTGATTCAGTTACTTTTTCAGCCAGTGTGCTAGGATGAATACCTTCATCATTTACTGATATGTCCATAAGGCCTGAAATTAAATGTCGATCAATAGGAAAAGACCCTTCTCTAGTAACAAAAGCAAAAGTCAGTTGCTCAGTAGAAAATTTAGTTATGCAAGCTACCATGGCCTGCGCTATGGATTGGTATGTCGGCCCGCCCCAGCGTAAAATATTTTTTCAACCTATAGATTGAAGGAGAGGAAAAAGATTGAAAGGAACGATATGGTTTAGATCAACAGCCTTTTTAACTATCACATTGCGCATACGCAAATCATGAATATACGATAGATCATCTTCGGGAGCCCTAAGATGGCGTGTAGTGATAACATTTGATCAAGAAGAAGAAGCACCTCTAGAAATTTTCTTTTTACCTCTAAAGTCCATTTTCTTAAAAAAATACCATAAATTTCAAGAAAATAGAGATGAGTTTCTATAGATTTAGCAAGAGAGGAAGAAAATCTCAATATATAGAAGAAAGAGTTGAAATAGAGAGCTACAATCAAGAAATCTAAGAGAAAAGACTATTATTCTTCAAGAAAACAAGTAAGAATACTCTAACCTGAAGGAATCAAATAGAGATTTTCGACGGGTCGTAGCTCGGATCGTTGGAGAAGAGAAATAGAATGAAGAAGATGTGATTTTTTCTCAAATAATGTAAACAACGCGCTCCATGACTGGTCGGCAGACGTCCTTGATCGGTCGTGGCACGACTGGTCGAGCTTTTCCACGACTGGTCGGATACCAGAAAAAAAATTCAATTCTCTACAAATTTTGAAATTTAATATATTAAAGTAGTTAATATATATACACTATGATACAGAGATGCATGATCAATCATTTTAAATTGCACATAACAAGATCAAATTTTAATTTATTAAACCTGCATTTGTCAAGTGGTTTAATGAATATGTCAGCAAGCTAAGTCTCAGTAGGTATGTATTCTAAGAATATTACTTTTTCTTCCACTAATGCACGTATATAATGAAATCTAATGTGAATGTGCTTAGTACGTGAATGCTGGATTGGGTTTTTCGAAATATTTATCGCACTGGAATTATCACAGTATAAAACTATTGAATCCTGTGCGATACCATAATCACTCAACATACGTTTCATCCAAACCAGCTGTGTACATGCATTTCCTGCTGTAATGTATTTAGCCTCAGCAGTTAAGAGTGATATGGAACTTTACTTCTTGCCAAAACAAGAAACCAAATAGTTTCTAATGTAAAAACAACCACCACTGGTTGATTTTCTGTCATCGATATTACCAGCCCAATTAGCATCTGAATACCCAGCCAATTGAACACTAGTATCATAAGGATACCAAAGACCCAAATTAACTGAACTTGCGACATATCTAATAATTCGCTTAACAACAGTTAAGTGAGATTCTTTAGGATTAGACTAATATCTAGCATAAATTTCAACACTTAAAGCAATATCAGGTCTACTAGCAGTTAAGTAAAACAAATTACCAATCATGCTACGACACAATTTAGGATCTACATCTTTACCTGTAGAGTCTTTTGACAGTCTTAGAGTTGTACTCATAGGTGTATCAAAATTCTTACCATTCTCAAATCTGAACCTCTTAATCAAGTTCAAAGCATACTTGGTTTGAGAAATAAAAATTTCATCAGGTTGTTGTTTTACTTGCAATCCTAGGAAATAATTTAATTCCCCAACCATGTTCATTTTGAATTTAGATTTCATTAACTCTGCAAACTCAACAGCCATGTTAGTACATATTGATCCATAAATAATATCATCTACATAAATTTGAACCATTAGAATATCATCGTTATGCATCTTAATAAAGAGCATCTTATCGACACTACCCATTTGAAAATTGTGACTCAGTAAAAACTTAGTCAACTTTTCGTACCATGCCCTGGGAGCTTGTTTCAGACCATAGAGAGCTTTTTTAAGATGATATACATGATTAGTAAACTTAGGGTCTTCAAACCCTGTAGGTTGTTCCACATATACCTCTTTATGTAAATCGCCATTCAAAAAGGCACTCTTCACATCCATTTGAAAAATTTTAAACTTCCTAATGTATGTGATGGATATAAAAAGTCTGATAGATTCAAGACGGCCTACAGGAGAAAAGGTTTCATCATAGTCAATACCCTCAATCTGTGTGTACCTCTATACAACTAATCTTGCTTTATTTCGAACGATATTTCCAAGTTCATCAGACTTGTTTTTGAAAATCTATTTTGTTCCAATTATGTGTTTATTTTTACGTCTAGGAACAAGATACCAGACATCATTACGAACAAATTGATTAAGTTCTTCCTGCATCGCAACTATCCAGTTTTCATCAGAAAGTGTTTCTTTTACGTTTACCGGTTCAATCTAGGATGTAAAACATACGTAATTACATATGTCTTCTATTTTTCTACGAGTGCGCACACCAGTGAGAGGGTTTTCAAGAATTTGAGTAGTTGGATGATCTTTAACAGTCATTAATTCCGAATTAATTTCACTTGATGAAGTATCTGATTTTTCAAGTACAAGAACTTCATCATTGTCTGAACTAAGGGCAGGGTATTCAAGTGATCATCAATGACTACATTAATTGACTCTTGAATCACACCGGTCCTGTTGTTCAATACACGATAAGCACGGCTGTTTAAAGAATATCCTAAAAAGGTCCCTTCATCACTTTTAGTGTTGAACTTTCCCAAGTTTTCACGGTCACACAAAATGTAGCACTTACTGCCAAAAACATGAAAGTATTTGACAGTAGGCTTTTTGTCAAACCAAATTTCATAAGCCATTTTATTATTAGATTTATAAGTATAAACACGGTTAATAATGTAGCAGGCAGTATTCACTGCTTCAACCCATAGATTTCTAGGGAGCTTCATGCTATTCAACATAACATTTCTCATTTCTTGAAACACTTTATTTTTCTTTTCCACAATACCATTTTGTTGTGGTGTTTTGGGTGCAGAGAATTCATATGATATTCCCTGATCGCTCCAAAATTTCTCAAAACCGCTATTATCAAATTCGGATCCATGATCACTACGAATCTTACTGACTTGAAAACATTTTTCAGTTTGGATCCGTTTGATGATCTTTTTCACTTCATCAAGGGTTTCTGATATGTCTCTTAAGAATGAAACCCAAGTGTATCTTGTATAATCATCTACGATAACCAAGATATATTTTTTGCCACCTTGACTTTTCGTTCTGGTTGGTCCTATAAGATCCATGTAGAGAAGCTCGAGTGGTCTTGATGTGGCATTAGAGTTCACCTTTTTGTGAGAGCTCCTAGTTTGTTTACCGTACTGGCATTCACCACATATTTTGTTTACTTTTTACAATTTAGGTAAACCTTTAATTAGTTCTCCTTTGCTCAATCTGTATAAATTCTGATAGTGTACATGTCTAAGTCGTTTATGCCAAAGTTCTGTCTCATTGGTATGGACCATGTAGCACTTTTGGTTAGATGAGCTACCATCACTTACTATATAGCAGTTTTCAAAAGTTCTGCGACTAGATAATATTATAGAACCCTTTCTGTTTATGATCTCACAACCTTGATTGGAAAATTTCACACTGGTTGTTATCGTATATTTGAGATATACTTAACAGGTTGTGTTTTAGCCCCTCAACATATAAAACATCTTTAAATAAAGGAAGGTTGTAAAGTTGAACCATACCTTTGCCAATAATCTTGCAATCGTTTCCATCACCAAATGTGACTGACCCATTAGTCATATCTTTAAGATCGGTGAATAAAGCTTTGTCTCTTGTCATATGCCTAGAGCATCCACTATCTAGGTACCACTTTGAATGGTTTGTTGCTTTAAAAGCAGTGTGGGCAACCAAGCAGGCAACTTTAGGAACCCATTTCAGAACAGTTTTGGGTTTAGGAGTATAGTTGGTTTTCTTTTTATTATAGTTGTAAGAATGACCCATTGAGTTAGATTTTAAGAGCTCCTTAAGTAAATCAACTATCTTTTCAGCTAGTGAATTTCTGATCTGATTTTTGAAATAGTTACTTTTAGGTTTTTAAAAAGTTTTTATATTTTTAGAAAAACCTTGACAAGTACCTTTTCCTTTTGAGTTTGAGACCTCTCCTTTCACAAAATTGGGAGGAGTATTCTTTTGTTTAGGAGATGTATTTTTATTATAGCCCAACCCAGATCGATCACCACATTTTCTCAATCCGGATAATAGTTTTTCTAATTTTGGATCACCTTGGGCGTGTCTCCATGTGTCCTTCAAACTCAGAAGAGAAGAAACTTTATTTTTAAGTTTCTCATTTTCAGATTTCAAATCTTCAATCAGGGAGGTTTTGAATTCCAAATCTCATTTTGATTTTTCAAAACAATCTGAAATTTGGGATTTTTCTAAAACAAGAGTCTCAAAACATTCTTTGAGTTTAGAAAACTTTTCTTTTTGAAGTTTAAGTTTGACAACAATTTTACAACTTTCCTTATATAAGGCATTATAAGCATCTTGAATATATTCTTCATTTTCATGATCACTATGTAAATTTTCTTCACTAGTTGAATCATTGTGATTTGAAAATATGAACTTGGCTAGAGTCATAAGGGCTTTTACTTCATTTCCCGACTCGGTTTCAGAATCTTCTGATTCAGAAGAGGCTTCAGAATCAGATGATTCATCCCAAGTAGCCAACATACCCTTCTTCTTGGGTTTGTCCTTTTGTAACACCCTGAAAATCGGGGGTCGTGTATAAACTCAACTCCCGAGTTCCAGACCGTCACTTATGCAACAAAAATGGTTATGATTCAATGTTGTCTAATTTAAAGCATTCACATGAGTAAAAGTATACCAAAACTGCAATTCATACTTCAGATCCAGTGATAAAAGCAAGCGGAAGACTAAACAATATATATATCACTGTGTGGAAAAACAAAGTAATCTCAACTGTCTCCAAAGTATGACTACATCTCTGAGTCTCATATACATGTAAATAGACAAAAGAATAAGTTCAAAATAGTCCCACTGAAGTCCCCCTCGATCCAGGTCACCTACGGGAAGCCGTCGTGATACTGCATATACGAGAACTCATCCTGGTCCTCGTCAATCTCCGGCTCCACCTCCTGGATCTCGTCGTCACCTGCAACTACGACAGGGTCTGGTGGGTGTTGCAAACACCATCCCGTAACGTGGGAATGAGTGATCAACTCAGTGGAATCATAGAGCAAAGATTAGCATGTTCACAATTCAATCACGCGATAATAGTAAAGCAGTAAATCAGACAATTCTAATACTGTTGTTAATGCAAGATGATATGACGTGATGTATGCCCTCACCGACGATCACCCTCATGCGGCAACATCTTACGACCGCGGCATGCCACACTCCCTAGAGTGCTCCACATCTTCCAGGCACATGCAATGCTATGGTGATATGATTACCAAGTTGTTATTAGTCCATTCAAACAGTAGGATTGAGAAACTAAGGTACTTCCCTTGTATCAATCCCAACACGGATCCTGTCTAGGGTCGTCACCCCTAGTAATCTCATACGATGTACATTTCGTAGGTCACTGCAAGGGCTGCCAGGGCTGTTGCTCGCACTCGTTGCACCGCTCCCCCATCACCTTATCAATACAGGCCTACTGTACTCTACTGCACGGAAGGGTCGTCGCCTCCCGTGAACTCAGAATACGCTCGCGGTCACTACAAAGGGCTCGTTGCCTGATCAGTGTAGGCCGACAGCTAGAATATAGTGTCCCATACCACCATAATCTGCTCACGAGTCAAGGTGCTCACTGGTCACTACGGGGAGGTTTGTGGCCCCAGCGTAGGCCGACAGCTCGACCACGGTGTCCCATACCACCATGCCCGGCTCATGAGTCTTCGTGGATCAAGGTACCACGGTTAATAGGGTTTACAATGGTAAGTTCAGTACCCTAGGTTCAAGCAGTTATGATACATACAAGGTGAACAAACATCGGCCAGTCGGGTTACTTGACGGGCTCGACTAGCGCGATCGCATCTCGAATTGAATGACATGAAGTGCGTAAAACACTTCGCGTGGCCTAACCACTGCCGCCAACTCTCAACACGAATCACATTCATCGACGCGTCGTTCGTGGCTATGACCAGTCAGCCACGAATTCGTTCGGTTACCGACTGCCTGGACTAAGTCAAGTCCCACACATCTATTGAATCACATTAACGCTATATATCAGGGTATTGGAATTGAAACACATCATGTGAGCATGTTAGCACATGTTATAACATTCAACTTAGGCAAATCTTCAAGGCATGCTTTCCATGCATATTCAACTTAGGCAATTCTTTAAGGCATCATTTCTATGCATGTGATGCAATCATGCATAAGGTCAACATATAGGAAATCATTTAGGTCAGCATATTAATCATGAAATCAATCTCAATCTACTACATAACATCATTCAATGCAATACATACTAATACAAGCATTTATACAAACACATACACTACACACTTAAGTCCACATATAGTATGTCGACCCAAAGTGCGCAACTTGGCGAATCTCTTCGCCAAACTGATTATGCAAGCATTCCTAACTCTCTAATGCGGCGACAAATCATGTCAATCACGTCAGCAAAATATGCATGGAGACCGTACTTCCTACAAATGACTAAAATGCCCTAAATCTCATATTCTTCGTTAATTTGCGAAACAGGAAACGGAGAGCATGTTGTACATGTCAAACGGCGATGCCGTCGATAATCTACTATTAAACGACATTGAAAGCGTTGTAAACCGACAATCAAAGCGTCTAAAATCCTCACCTAAGCTCTTACAGTCGCGGGATTTTGAACGGAGCGTGTACGCTTCGTCTACGACAGTAGGAGAACCTGATTCATGGATTACGTTAGCTAACATGTTCAGAATCTACATAAACCCTAAATCAGCAAGTTTTTGGGGTTTTTCTATACCTGAAAAAGTGAAAAAATCACCAGCCAGGTGATTGGAAGGAAGTGCTGATGCAGCAACCGTTGGTGGCTCGGAAGCGGAAAAAATCTCCTCTTCCCTTTCTCTCAAACTCTCTCTCTCTTGTTCTAGGGTTTGTGAAATTCGTATGCAAGGAAGGAATGAGGGTTTCAACCCCTTTTATAAGCTTGGAAACGCCGAAAATAGGCTCCGGGATGAAGTTTACTTGTTGTCTATCCATTTCGGGGCTGTTTCGGTCCAAAAACTGATTTCTGGTGGTCCCCTGGTCGATTGCGATCAGACTTAAGCTCATGGGTACCAGATGTACCTCGTATTAAGTTTTTAGTCTGGCAGGGTTCGCAGATCGCACGTGGCGGACCAGTTTCAGTTCAGCGGTCACCGCACATAGATCAGGACTGAAAGTCCCATGATAATAAATAGATATTTTTCCTGATCCGAGGGTGTAATCTGGATGAATTCTGACGGTCAGAACGCTTAATACTGACGCGTCAAGTCGTGTGCCAGATCTAAATTTAAAATTCCCAATTCGTCCCTATTCGCGGTCGCTTCAGTCCGGGTTCAACGAAATACTCTGTGATTATCGGTTTGACTTGATTTTCGAGATGATTGTCAAGTCCAGCTGGGCGGCTCTAACGGTCTAAGATAGGAGGTATCGGACCTTCGACGCCCGGTCTAAATCCAATACAAAAGTTCAATATGGTCCAGAGGACAAACCTGCTTAGAGTTTGATCCAAGGTTATAGAGTTTTGTAGAGTTATCTGTTCTACTCGATTTGGGTCTTGTAGAACGTATTTAAAGTGATCAGGGACTATTTCCCAGCTACTCTAGCGTTGCGCTAGCTAACTTACGTTTAATTTTCATGGAAATTATTTATACGCGATTTCGGGTCAAATCGGTACTCGATTCCAAGTACGGATTTTTCACGGGCGTTACAATCTACCCCCCTTAACAAATAATTTCGTCCTCGAAATTTATACCTGTTCGTACTCCTCGAGAAGCTGTGGGTAGTTCTTTCTGATCTCGGCTTCTGTCTCCCAAGTAGCCTCCTCCTCAGAGTGATGCGTCCATAGTACCTTCACAAGGGGAATCACCTTGCTACGCAGTACCTGCTCCTTCCGGTCTAAGATGCGTGTCGGTCGCAGGATATAAGTAACATCCTCTCCTAACTGCACCTGCTCCCATCTGATGATATGGGAAGGATCAGCAACGTACTTCTTCAGCATAGAAACATGAAATACGTTGTGGACGCTCGCGAGGGGCGTGGGTAAAGCCAATCGGTAAGCCACTGCTCCCACACGATCGAGGATCTGAAATGGACCAATGAATCGCGGTGCCAGCTTCCCCTTCTTCCCGAACCGAAGGACTCCCTTCATAGGGGAAACTCGTAAAAACACATGATCCCCGACTGTGAACTCTAGTGGCCGTCGTCTCGTATCGGCGTAGCTCTTCTGTCTGCTCTACGCTGTAAGAAGTCGACGTCGAATAATATCAATCTTCTCTGACGTCGCCTGCACCAACTCTGGGCCAATCAAGCTGCGCTCACCGACCTCTAACCAGCAATGCGGTGCGCGACAAGGTCGCCCATACAGCGCCTCATAAGGTGCCATGCCGATACTCGCCTGGAAGCTATTGTTGTACGCAAACTCCGCATATGCAAGACAGTCATCCCAACTGTCCTTGAAGTCCAATGCGCAAGCCCGCAACATATCCTCCAGGATCTGGTTCACTCGCTCCGTCTGTCCGTCTGTCTGTGGGTGGAAGGCAGTACTGAACTTCAACTTCACACCCAAAGCCTCCTGAATGCGAGTCCAGAAGATAGAAGTGAACCGCGTGTCTCTGTCCGACACGATCTCCAACGGAACTCCATGCAGACGCACAATCTCTCGGATATACAATCTAGCCAGCTCGTCTGCAGAGTTCGTAACTCTGATCGGTAGGAAGTGCGCCGACTTCGTCAATCGGTCGACGATCACCCAAATGGAATCATGCCCCTTTCTCATCTTCGGCAACCCAGAAATGAAGTCCATGGAAATGAAATACCATTTCCACTCTGCAATCGGCATAGGCTGCAAAAGTCCAGGTGGTCGGCGATGCTCTGCCTTCACCTGCTGACAAGTGAGACAACGGGACACGAACTCAGCTATGTGGATTTTCATACCTTCCCACCAATACGTCCTCTTCACGTCACGATACATCTTCGTGCTGCCAGGATGCATCGCGAGTCTAGTAGAATGCGCAGCCTCGAGAATCTCTCGTCTCAAGTCAGGGACATCAGGAACGCATAGGCGGCCACGGTAACGTAAGCCTCCATCCATACCAACTCGCCAGTCGGCGTCAGCATCATCACTAGCCTGCTCTCGAAGCTCAGTAAGATGCGCGTCGTCCCTCTGCGCCTCGATGACTCGGTCATCGATCTGGGATCGCACCTGTACATGTGCGATGAACTCAAACGGCTCCTCTACGGTGAGTTTCTGCTCAAAGTCTCCCAAAAACTCCACCATATCCCACTCGGCAACCATCAGCGGAGCCGCAAACTCTATCGCCTTCTTGCGGCTCAACGCATCAGCCACAAGGTTCGCCTTCCCAGGATGGTAAGAGACTTCAAACTTGAAGTCCTTCAGCGTCTCCATCCATCGCCGCTGCCTCATATTCAAGTCTCGCTGCGTGAATATGTACTTGAGGCTCTTGTGGTCGCAAAAGAGCTCGAACTCCTCTCCGTAGAGGTAATGTCTCCAGAGTCTCAGTGCGAATATAACGGCTGCCAACTCCAGGTCGTGTGTAGGGTAATTCTCCTCGTGCTTCCTTAATTGTCTCGAGGCATACGAAATTACCCTGTCCCTCTGCATAAGGACACAACCCAAACCAACGCTAGACGCGTCAGTGTATATAGTGTATCTAACCCCCTGCTCTGGCAATACTAGCACAGGGGCGGACGTAAGTCTGTCCTTCAGCTCCTGAAAAGCTGACTCCGCCTTATCATTCTAGGTGAACTTCACGTCCTTCCGTGTCAACTGAGATAAGGGTCTTGCGATCTTCGAGAAGTCCTGAATGAAGCGCCGATAGTAACCAGCGAGACCCAAGAAACTCCTCACCTCAGTGACAGAACCAGGCTGCTCCCAGTCCTGCATCGCAGCTACCTTAGACAGGTCAACTGCCATGCCGTCCTTGGACACCACGTGTCCCAGAAACTTCACCTCCTGCTTCCAGAAGTCGCACTTCTTGTACTGTGCGAACAACTGGTGTCGTCTGAGCGTATCAAGGACCAAACGCAAGTGCTCCTCATGCTCCTCTCGACTCCTAGAGTATACCAAAATGTCGTCGATGAAGACAACGACGAATCGATAGAGGAAAGGCCGAAAAACCCGGTTCATCAGATCCATGAACACGGCCGGTGCGTTCGTGAGACCGAACGACATCACGAGGAACTCGTAGTGGCCAAAACTGGTCCTGAATGCTGTCTTCTGCACGTCCTCATCTCTGACGCGCAGCTGATGATATCCTGACTGAAGATCAATCTTCGAGAAGTACTGCGCTCCTCTCAACTGATCAAACAAGTCATCGATCCTGGGCAAAGGGTACTTGTTCTTCACCGTGAGCTGGTTCAGCCTGCGATAATCAATACACAATCGCAGCGAACCATCCTTCTTCTTCACGAACAAGACCGGTGCTCCCCAAGGAGACATGCTAGGCCGTATAAAGCCAAGCTCTAGCAGGCCATCAATCTGCGTCCTCAACTCCTCCATCTCACATGGTGCCATGCGATACGTCGGTAGTGAGACGGGTGTAGAACCAGGAATCAGATCGATAGTGAAATCGATCTCACGTCGGGGCGGCAAACCAGGGATCTTCCTGAATAGATCCCCGAACTCAGAAACAACCGGCGTCTGCTCAAGTACCTGGGCACTAGCGTCGCGCAATAGAGTGGCGTAGCTAAGAATGCGGAAAGGAAGATTTACCCGCACTGGAAATGTGAAAGGCGTGCCCTCAGGCTAGTACACAGTCACCACACGAGCCTCGCAGTCAATCTCGGCTCTCGCTGCAGTCAACCAGTCCATGCCAAGAATGACGTCAAGATAAACGAGCGAGGGATCGACGACCAGATCGAGAGTCATCGTCCTGCCTCCCAGATCAACTAAACAACCCTCACACATCTGGGTGACATCCGAATAATCTCCATGAGCTGCAAGGACTCGCACGCTATCCATAGTGATAGTCTGCAACCCAAGACGTCTGACTACGACACGCGATATCAAAGAAATCATGGAACCAGTGTCCACCATGATAAGAACGGGAGTACCTCCGATATGGCCCGTGACCTCGAAGGCTGAATGCTGGAAGGTCGGCATCGTAGCTGCCTCAGCGGTCAGTGCATGAACTCGTGCCTGCTGTGGCCGGTTCGGCCGCTGTGTCAAAGGCCGTGGGGGCTGTCGAATCTGCGATACTGTGGGTCTGAAAGAAGGATGCGCAGGAGCTGACCGTATAGGCGGTGCTGATATCGCCTGTGGACGTACACGATCAATCTTCTGCGGCGGCGAGAACCCACTGTCCCGCATCCTGAAAAAGCAACTCTGCGCCAAATGGCCCGTCCTCCCACAGTATGTGCATGATAAATCAGGGCGCCGAAACGGTCGTACAGGCGCTGTGGTCCTGGTAGGAGGATCAATGCGAGGCCTCTTACCCGCGAAGGGCCTATCTGGCAACTCCGGTCGCGGCCTGGAAGTAGTCGAGCCCCGAGATCGCGCCAGTCGATCCACGTCCTGCTCTGCCCGCATGGACATATGAACCAACTCCGCATAGGAAGGGAAACTGACGCAGCACATCTTCGACCGAATATCCGGTCGCAAGCCCTCCAAAAAGCGCCGTATGCGCATCTGCTCATCAGCCAGAATCGTTGGGACGTACCTGCCCAACTCTGTGAACCGATGCTCATACTCGGTAACCGTCATCGCTGCCTGCCTGAGACGGAGAAACTCATTCTCCCTCTCGTGCCTGTAGGTCTGGGGATAATACTTCTCATGGAAGCGGAACTCGAATGCTGCCCACGTCCATACGAAATCTGCGGCAACAGTCCGCAATATACTATCCCACCACATACTGGCCTCTCTCTCAAATAGGAAGGTAGCAAGCTCTACCTGCTCTGCCTCGGTACAGTGTAACATGCGTAGAATCTTCGACACTCGGTCGAGCCAGAACTCTGCCTCCTCAGGTCTGTGAGAACCCGAAAAAGTAGGAGGCCGCAAGCGCTGAAATCGCTCCAGAAGGCCCCGTGTGTCGGCAGGATTCCCGGCAGGGAAAGCAGGCTGCGCAGGATGTGCTATGCCCTCATCCTGGGCGTAAGTATAGGCATCCTCAGCTGGATGCGCAGGTGGTGCAGGTGGAGTAGATGTAGTCGCACCCCCACCCTGGGCTAAAGTCCCAACTATAGTGGTCAATAGCTGCTGCTGCTGTAGCATCATAGCCATCATCTGCTCGAATCTATCAGGGGGTGGAGCAGGCTGTGGCGGATGAGGTGCGGAAGTAGATGCGCGCTGTGGCTCTCGAACTGATGGTGTAAATGGCGGTGGTCCATCTGTAGGACCAACAGCAGGCTGAGACGATCGAACAGTCTCAGGAATCGGGCCCACAGCAGGGTCCGGACGAGTGCCAGACTGAGAAGGAGTCTGATCCATCTGCTCAGACAATGAAAGCCGAACCGCACTCCTCGTAGTCTTAGGTGGCATTCCCTATATTCAAAATAGGGTGCAACCTTGTCAGTCTCAAGTGCACATATACACCACAATCATTCACTTAAAGAGTCAAAGGCATTCCAAGCATTTCAATTAATCAAAATTGTCACAATACAAGGGATATATCCTTACAAGCATCATGACTAGAATGACATGGAAATTAAGACAGTTAAGCAACAGCAACATAAGCAAAGCACTAGCCCTAATAGGCTTTACACACATAAAACAGGAAATGACTAACTACTAATAATCAACATCAAAGATTGCATCGCTAGTCAGAATCTGGTGACGGAGGAGGAGCACCCTTATCCTGTAAACAACACAGGATTGCCTTCAAGGTGCGAG
This sequence comes from Magnolia kwangsiensis, assembly GCA_037074715.1. NCBI lineage: Eukaryota > Viridiplantae > Streptophyta > Magnoliopsida > Magnoliales > Magnoliaceae > Magnolia > Magnolia kwangsiensis. The sequence continues at coordinate 91,160,392 of CM073580.1, forward strand.
TCACCTTGCCAAATTTTTTCTTCGTAACGGCCTTGGCATCAGCGACTTCCGCTCGAAGTTTTTGGACTTCCTTTCGCAAAGCGGTCTGACTCTCCTCCATCCGAGCAATGCGGTCAGCGATAGTAGTCTGCGCAGAAGGAGGAGGGCTCTCATCAGTATCCTGAGCCTCCTCTTCTGCTTCTTCCTGAACCTCTTCCTGAACCTCTGCTCTAGGTTCTTCTTCGCTTTGATCTTCCTCTTCATCAAAGTCATCCCCACTATCCCTTTCAAGTTGATTTTCACGATATTGCGACCCAATCTTCATCTTAACCATTGTCGACTCATCGATGGTGTGAATCGATACCGGCAATTCGGGTCCAAGTCTATAGGCAAACTCGAGCACAATCTTACAAATGAGTCGGCCAAAGGGAAGGGATTCGGATGTTCTCCTCGACCTGGCTATGAGAACTATCTGCCGTAAGATGAAAGTGGTCATACATACGTTCTCTCCCTGGGCCACCAGAAATAAAAAATCGACCATAAGACGTGTACATTCAATGCGGTTCGTCGACCTAGGATATACATTGAACGTGCAGATATGATGCAACAGGCGCAAATCCTCAGACATGTACGTCGCTTTGAGGCTATTATTAGGCTTCCATGGAACCAACTTACCGCACAGAAACCTGGTGCGGCGATCTCGTTCACGTCTAGTCCTCAAATTCTTCTCACTTGGATGTACATCACCTAGAGGCACGTTGAGAAGTCGCGCAACCAACCGGACGTCGATCGTAGCCATCCGATCTCTACCAAAAGGGATTTTGAACTGTAAGGGCTCCAAGGTAGGATTCTGGATGTTAGCATAGAAGGCACGAACGGTGCTCACATTAGCACGAGCGCGAGCTTCAAAGATCGGTCCCCAGTGCGCAGCTTCAATGCGTTCGAACAACAGATATTCGCAGAACAACCGTCCATCTACGTCCGCCTCAAATAACACTCTACGATCAGTGTATTCACCATGAGGCATCTCTGATAGAATGGTTCGTCCAAGGTGTGCATGGGGATCCAAATCCCGCTTTGTACGGCACTCCAGGACTGTAGTTGGACTTGCGGCGGTGCTTGAACTTGCGGCACCACCCCGCGGTCTTCTCGATCGAGCAGGGCGGCTCGGTCCAGCCTCGTTTGTCGCAGTTTTCCTCTTACCCATCAAAGATATGATGGATGAGAGCGACAAAAGGCCCAAAATGGCTTCCACAAAAGTCATGGAAAATGCCGAAAACGCGGAGAAATGGCTGCCCAATTTGAAAAAAGGAAATCTAGGCGTCATAGAGGGACGCTTCAAGCTTCCCAAGGCTGTACTTTCAGGGAAAAATACAAACAAAAAGATGGGATGGAGCAGCTCACGATTTCAGCACTATTTGGGGGATTTTGGAGCTCCAAATGGGGAAATCTTCAAGGAAAGGGGCTGCCAACACCCAATAATTGATGGGTGGTGGTCGGTTTTGGCCAAGGAAGGGTTTAAGAGTGGTTTGGGTCGCCGGGGTTTGGAATGGAGTGCTGAAAATCGAATCTAGGGTATGCAAGGGGGCTGTTTGTGAAGGAGAGGTGGGTTTTGGGGGTTTTCTTGGTGTGGGAGTTACATAGGGGTGATGTGGAGGCCATTTAAGTGGGTGCGCCCGAAGGACAGCACCAACGGAGGTCGCCGGCCGGCGATGCATCGCCCGGCCGGCGTTGGCATCGCCGGTCAACCCTCAAGTTGACCGGTGGGACCCCATGGGTCTGGTCCCCCATGGTCCCAGGGTCCCAAAAAATCAGGTCCCACCCCTTGGTTCATAGTATTTTAGTCTCTATGAGCCCAAACATGAGTTTGGGGCTTTCCGGGTCCACATCGCAATTCCGAATACCAAACCATATGATGCAGCATATGAATTTGGGGTAGAAGGAGCCAGTACATCTTTC